>CM069537.1:12768815-14018815 GCA_035773235.1 Eospalax fontanierii
TCATGCTGGGCAAACTTATCACCTCTCTGAGCCACGCATACCTATCTGTCAGATGGGGGTGATGACACCCAACAGTAGAGCTGGAAAGATCAAGGAAGATATGTCCAGAGCACCTGTCTCAGTGCCTGACCCATACATAACACTCAGCAAATTAGCATATCTAATGAAGTTAGAGAGCCAGCCAAGAAAGCTATTGCAATTGCCAGGGCCTAGGCCAAAGATACAGAGAGCCTGACTGCAAGCATGACCTATGGAAGGAGGAGAGGACACCTGCGACTGGGACAGGGACTCTCAGGAACCCCGCAGTTCATTCTCAGGAACTGTGCTGGCTCCTGGATGCTTCCTCACTCTCCTGAGTTTGTCACCACCTGCTGTAAACCTGTCCACTTGCTCTTGTCTTGTCCGTCAGGCATTTGTCTTCCTGTCGTGTCATGACTCTTAGTCAGCCAGGCCATGTCCTGTTGGACTGAGAACACTGGGAGGCCTGGGATGATATCCCTGGGACCCTCAGAGGAACGTGGCACAGAGAGGAATGAATTGAGTGAGCACAGAGTGCCTTGAGCCTGGGACAGTGTTACACTCACTTCTGTGTCCCCGTCACATATCATGTGCCTGGAAGCCACTGAACAGCCTGGTGGGGCTGGAGGAGTTTGGCGAAGGCTCTTCTGGCTGAGCCTGTAGATTCACCATCCAAAGCAACACATACAAGGGTTCCCTGGAGGTTTCAGGAGCTACTCTGTCCAGTCACCAGATTTGCCCCTGATGGCGAGAGAGGAAGTACTGGAACAGGCTGACTATGAGGGTTGGCTGACTGATGTTTGGATTTCATCACTCACTCTCTGTGGGGCTAAAATCCAGCAGGCCCACCTCTGGCCAGCCTTCAGGCACAGTTCCCCAAACTTGCCAGTTCAGGCAACCTCTCCTTCCATACCTGGCCAGGGTGCTAGCTGTTAGGATGCTTCCCATTGGGGTGTAGCCCAGCATGCCAGGAAGGGGTAATGAGGGGAAGCAGTTTATGGTACATGTATCTAGCTTGTTCAGCATTCTCCTTAGAGCATGTGATCCTCAGGTTGCCAGCAGTGAGGAGATGTAAAGCTAAGCCACCTCCACACTGCCAAATCACCACATGGCCGGTGATGTCTTCCCCACCCTGGGTATGGTTAATAGTGTTCACAGGCCAGCTGTTAGTCTCCTCGGTTTATAGATCCCTTGCAAGAAAGTCTGAAGATGTTACCTTGTGCTCAGGGCTTGCTGGCATTTAGGTCCCTTCTTCGAAGGAGACAACTCAGTCCTTTGGATGTCTTTGATTACTGTGAGGTAGAATTTTGATTTCTTGAATACAGTCCCTTGTGATGTTTTCCATAAACGCTGGAGCTTGTAAGGTTTGGGCTTGAGAGACGCAGCAGAAATGGACCAGAGACTCCGCAGGGGAGTTAACAGGACTGGTTTATTAAAGGCACAGGATTGGCTTCCCAAGTCAGGAAAAGAGAGAAGACCAACTCAGACTAGCTTCCTCCGAGCTCGGGAGTGAAGAAAATCCTAGCCCCCTCATCTTGGGGGCTCTGGCTGGGAGACTGGGCTGGCATGCCTGGCTCCAGATCAGGATGAGGAAGCTCACTCAGTCTCTTCTCATGGGTGTTTGTAAATTCTGGTCCCAGGTTTCTGTCAGTCTTCCTGAGTCCCGGAACTGCTTGGGGGGGGGGGGGTCTTTCAGTCACATCTCACAGAGCTCACTGAAGGGACAATATCAAGTGTTCCTGAGATGCTGTTAAGAAGCCAAAACAAAACAGTGTGGGAGCAGGGTAAGCTGGAGTGTTCATCAGTAGGCACTTAGGCTAGCTCTGTGAGGGCTGGAGACCTTGGCCTCAGCATTATTATGGGGTGGGGCAGGGCCTCTCAGGGGAGTGGCTGCACCATGTACTGGGCTTACCATGCCACAAGCATCAGCTCTGCCTATCTGGGCAAAGATTTCACTTAGGCTCCAAGAAGAAAGGCCTTGGGGGCACTGGACATAGAGCTCTGTTTGCCGTGAGCTATAAGGAGAGGTCCTTCCTTAGCCTGCCTCCTGGGCTCTAAGAACAAGTCCCAGGATTTGGGGAAGGAAGGTTGGCCTCAAACAACCAAGGAGAGATTAAACACCAGGCCCGTCGGTTAAGAGGGCTCTGAACTGGTGCCGGTCCCTGCTCCCCTGTGTTTAACCTTTCTGAACAGGCTCCCAGTATCCTGCCTAGAGCCCTATTGTCTATTAGCATCTTCTACGCCTGTCTGACCTGTGCTCCTTTCTAGAACTCTGTGCCCGCGGCCATTTTTAATGGGAACTAGTACAACAGGGCAAAAAGAGGCAGGACTTTGTTCCTACCGCCATAGCTGGGGCAACCAGTTTTCCTGTCTTTTCTCCAGTAAAATGGAAGAACAGCTCTGTCCCACACAGTGCTCTATGGCTATGCAGAGCTCTTTAATGCAAAAGAACCTCTTATCTCCCTTCCTCTTTCCCTTCCTTGCTTCCTTCCCGCTGGGCCTTCAGAGGGAGAGACCATTTCCTCACTTTAGAGGGTCTGGTGGTAGAGGTTAGGGCTCTGAGATCTCAGGTTCAGGTGAAAGTAAATACAGACACAATTGAATAATGGGGTTTGTGTGTCACTTAAGTCTCCCTGTGTCAACGGCTGCAGCAATGGGCTAAGACCTGATTCTCCTTAACAAAGTACACCGAGCCAGGAGGCAGTGGCCACGCTGATGTTCTTACTATCATTTACTCTTACACAGGTTTCTTATTTATGGATAAACAAAAGTTGCAGAAGGAAGACCCTGAAGAGCACTTCCAAGCGAAAACCCTTGGTTTCCATCAGTGCAGAGGCAAGTTAAGTTTGGAGCTCCCCTGCATCATCCCATTCTGGTGCTTGAGTTGGGGGAGGGATATACAGCTGAGGACAGTCCCCTCCCCCAGCCTCTTAGGGCTTTTCAGAACACGCAGCACTTTAAGGGCCCTACTGTCCTCAGTCTCTGGGGCCAGGGGTCCATAATGGTTGTGGAGAAATTTAGAAGGCAGGGAGCCCGGGTGGCCTCGCTGTGCTCAGGCCACCCGGAGAGCCCCAATGAGCTCATGTCTGCAATACCCTCACTACTCATAACTCGGATGGTGAGACAAACCTGGAAGCGAGGCCCAGGTGAGAAGCGATGGCTGTCTCCTCAGGAATGTGCTAGCCAATTAAGACTGCCTCCCAGATGGCTCAAGCAGATGCTGGGACCAGGCCACCCTGGCCAGCTTCCAGCCTGGGTGGTTGTGCAAGCACTTACTGAGGGCCTACTACACACCAGGAAACAAGTTGTGTGCTGGGGTGACAAGGAACAACAACACAAGTCACACTGGAACAGGTGTATAATCTATCTGTCCTGGCTGTGCTTTCAGAAGCGGGCTGTCAAAGAGCGCTGGGATTCTACTGCTGATGCCCCAGACTCCATTTCTAGGCCCACCAACCCAGCTCTGCCTCTTCCTGACTCCATGCTTTCAGTTTGTCTCCCTTCACTATAAAGCACACCCCACCCCTGCGCCATCAATCTTCTAGGCTCTTCTTTTTCTTCAGCTGGCACATCAGGCTGTTGCCTCCTGGTTCTCCCTGTTCCCACTGTGATGTCCATCTGTGATGTGGACATCAGGTTATTTGCATGCTGTCAATCACAAGGTGACCAGTAGAGGCCAAAAAGTGAGGTCACATCTTTGTGAGGATGGACTTTTGGAAGGGATCCTTTATCTCTTGGCAGAGAATGAACATTCCAGGTGAATTTCCTACTAGAGGCAGAAAGATCTCAACCTAGGAAAGCTTAACCTGGACAGCACTCAGGCAGGCCTGGGTCACCCTCTCTTGAAAGGCAGTTGTCCTAATGGCTGAAGTTGGGAGAGGATAGAATGATTAAGGTAGTAAGTAAGTTAGAATCCAGTCTTTCCCCTTAGTAGCACCTGAAGTTATTTAAGGATGTGCTGGGATTGTGTTCCACTGCAAGGGCATGAAAATTTAGAAGCCAGGCATTCTCTCAGGGCCTAGACTTCTTTTATCCTTCTGTCCAGCATTCCTCATGGCCTCATGGTCACAATATGGCTTCCCTAATCAACAATATCAAGTTCAAATTCCAAGAAGGAGAGGAAAGTCAAAGAACCAGTTGAGTCTCCATCTCTTTGAAAGATTTGTCCCAGAAATCCCATACTTCTTTGACTTCACTGGACAGAACACTGTCACATGACCATGTATAGCTGCAAAGGAAGCTGAGAAACATATTTTTAGTTGAATGTTTGCTTCTATCAATATCATCAAATTTGTTTAAATAAGAAGCATACAGTGGTATAAAAATTTCAAGAAAGAGTTACAAAACACTTCAGGGATTGGTGAGAACCAGAGGTGGAGGGAGGAGTGGTAGCTCCTCATTAAGGGCTCAGTGGGTTGATGGTGGCCAGTAGTTAGTTAAGAGTCTATACAGCAGCGCCAGACAGATGCCGTGAGGGCACAGGACCTACAGAGGTGGCAGGTGGCCAGTCTCTCCCCATTCACTCAGGTCCCTCATTCTTCTAAATTTAGAATATCGAAATAACTTTTTCTACTGTGCTTTCTTCTTGGCATTATATATGGAGAGAGGGAGAGAGAGAGAAAGAGAAAGAGAGAGAGTCTCACTCTATAGACCTGGCTCCTGGTTTGCCTGAAAGTATGTGGGCCAGGCTAGCCTTGAACTCACAGCGATCCTTCTGCCTCTGCCTCCCAGTTGCATGCACGGTCTCCGCGGGCTTCCAGCCTTATCTTTAGCCCTTTCACCAGGTTAATGTTGGCCTCATTTCTGCTTCAAATTTAGCTCAACTTGGCATCATGTACAACTTTTAGAAGTCTAACGTGCCTTTCTCGTAGAGGGTGGTCCTGAAACAGGATCAGCTTGCAAAACTGAGCTTTGCCCGCGGGCGGTGCTTTCCTTCTCCTGCACCAAGGCGCTCTGATCAGAAAACCAGCACCCTGCTGCCCCAGGCCCCGGCCTGCCGCTCTCCTCTGCCCTCTGCCGCCCTCTACAGGCGCCGAGGTGCGCCGCAGCTCCGCCGCGAGCAGGGATGGCCGCCCGAGCTCAGAGCGCAGGCGCACTCCAGCGGGCTTGCCCTTCTGCGCCTGCGCACGGAGGAGGCGCGTGGAAAACGGGCCGGACTGGCAGGTGGAGGGAGGAGTGGTCGCGAGAGTGGCTGCCGGGAGTTCGCAAGCGCCAGGTATGGGGACGCCGGCGCTCTGCCTGCGAGACTTGGATGCTTTTTGCGCAGGGAAAGCGCGTGACCTGAGCCCTCCTCCCGGGACTGAGAATGGAGGAGGATGGGGATCGCTAAGGCCTGTTATTAATTTGGCGCCGTTGTTTGCCCTCTCGAGGAGGGCGCAGAGTTTGCAAACTATGGGGACGAAGTGGCAAGGCTGGATTAGGTGGGAGCCTGGTGCCCGTGTCACCGTGTCCCAGGCAGCGAGAGGCGGCCTGGAGGACTGGAGGCCGGGCCAGTCCCTGCATTCCCTGGCTACCTGGGGGAGAGCGCTGCTGCAAAATGAGGGCAGCGGGAGACTTGTGCCTGTGTTGGGCGACTTTAGTATTTTACCGTTCTTATGGAAGTGATTTTTTTTTTCTGTCGTGGCACTCACGACACTGAGTGGCACTCACTTGCGTTACTTCATCCAGGACATGACATATGGGGTGTCCTTCGTCCACACTTCAGCGTGGGAAAGATGACCCAGAGAACTTGCTGGCTGATAGAGAACAGGAAGAAGCCATGGCTCAGTTTCCCTATGTGGAGTTCACAGGGAGAAACAGCATCACGTGTCACACCTGCCAAGGCGCTGGCTCCATCCCAACACATGAGAATTGTTGGTAGTCATGGAGAGGATGATTCTTCCAGATACACAAGATTCTTATATCTGCTCTAACCACTTTGTTTCTTTTTGAGACAGGGTCTCCATGTAGCCCCAGCTGGCCTGGAACTCCCTATGGACGAGGCTGGCCTCAATCTCACCCAGCTCCCCCTGCCTCTGCCTCAGCCTCCTGAGTGTGGAGATTAAAGGTGTGCACCACCACAGACTGGCTCAAGATTTTATGTATTTTGCCTGCGTGTATGTACGTGCACTGCATGTGTGTAATGCCTGCAGAGGCCAGAAGAGGACATTAGATTCCCCTGGAACCAGAGTTAAAGATCATTAGTTGCCATTTAGATGTTAAGAACTGGCTCTGGGTCCTCTGCAAGAGCAGCTAGTGCTCTTAACTGCTCTGCAGGCTCTCCAGTTCTCACCACTGTTCTCCCTAACAGCTCAGCTAACTTGATAAAATTCCACAACTTTTCTTGATTTTCTTATATTTGAAACCTGTTCTTTATTTCTATTCTTTTATTATTATCTTAATTTCTGGTTGCTGCAATAAAATACTTTGACAAAAGCAACTTAGGGGATAGAGGTTTGGTTTTTTTGGTTTTTTTTTGTTTGTTTGTTTTGTTTTGTTTTGTTTTGTTTTGTTTCTGGCTCACAGCACCAGATTATAGTCTCTATTGAGGGGAAGTCACAGCAGCAGGAACAGGAGATGGCAGGTCACATTGGATTCAGAGCCAGGAAGCAGTGTAAGGGAGCCTGTACTCAGCTTCCTTTCTCCCTTTCTTTAGTGAGAACCCAGCCTATGAAATGGCACTACCTACTTTTAGGATGGGGCTTCTCACCTAACCCAATTAAGAAAGTCCTCCACAGACATGCCTGAAGGCCTGCCTAATCTAAACAGTCCCTCCTTGAGATTCCCTTCCCAGACAAGTCTAGTTTCAAATTGACAGAACCAACCATCACAACCATCTCAGGTTTGGAATATTTTTTTTCTCTGTTGTGGGATTTGCTGACAAGGAAATACCTTTATTGCTTTTGCTCATAAGGAGTGGCACAAAGTTGTAGAAGTGCCATCCTAGAAGCTTTTTACAAAGAAGTAATAGTGAATCATTTGCCTGAGTTTGGCAAACACCATGAGGTGGGGAGAAACAGACATGCTCAGCTTGGATTTGGTCCAAGAACATCTGTTAGTTACTAAATTCTGAGATGGAGAGTCAGAGCCAGTAAGAACTTTAGAAACCATTTACCCCAAAACTTCATATTAGGGATGTAGAAACGGTGATGTTAAGAGGGTCAGTGACTGCCAGAGCCAGTGCAGTAAAACCCCAGGTTCCTCAACTTTGACAGCACTGCTCAAACACACTGACCGAAGTCTTATAATTGGTGGCCTTCTCCATATACTGACCTGTTTCTTCTTCATTCGACCAAACCTGCATTTCAGTCTAGGCCCCGGTAAGTGTCTGCCGTGGCAGTTTACAATCAAGTGTAAAGTGCTGCTAGCAGGAATCTACAGAGTGAGTGTCTGGTTCTCTTCCAGAGCAAATTAATGAGCTGGTGGCTTTGATACCCCACAGCGATCAGAGATCGGGGCCTCAGAGGATGTGAGTTGGCTGGCTCTTACCTGTTGGTAACTGTTTCTGTTCCTCGTTCCTTTTCATGAGTGAATGCCAGTTAATTCCTTGAGAAAGATATCAGTTCTTGTAATGCCCCATTTTGTTTACGTATTTATGTTTGGTGATGCTGAGGCTTGAACCCAGGGCCTCTTGGATGCTAGGCCAGCACTACCAATGAGCTATACCCGAGCCCTCCCATTTCCTTTAGTACTGTTTGCATAAGTGGGATATCTCTGTCTCTTTTGTTACAGTCTGGGAAAGGAAACCCAGAGCTAGAAATGCTAAATGAAAGGATGGATTGGAAGGAACCGGAGGAGCAGGGTGTCCAGGAAATAAAAAGATGGGTTTCTCTTGTCATGTGCAAACGGGCTGAACGTTTCCTCCCGCCTGTTCCTTCTTCCTGCTTCTTTGTGCTCTCCTTTGTCGCTCCCTCATTTCCTGGTTTTGCATTAATCGTGACTGTTAGGATGATAATTCTGACTGTCCACTTGGTCCTGTGCTGTCATTTGCAGTAGGCAGTATGTCCTCCTGTCAGTCCTGCTCTGTCTTCTGGCGTCTGGCTTGGTGTTTTAGTTTCTGTTTCCACATTCAATCCTCGTGGATGATAATGGCATCAAAGTGGTGAAAGTCACATTCAATAAACAGGACTCCCTTGTGATCCTCGCCATCACAGTAAGACTTAGGACCTCACTTCCTGGGTTGTGCACTTGCGAGCCCTGGACCAGGATACTTAACACCTGTTTGCCCTTTTCCAGGCCACCCTGAAAATCAGGAACTCCAACTTCTATTCTGGGGCAGTAACCAACCTTTTCAGCCAAGTTCAGTACATGAAAGCCATGGTTGGCACATATGTGAACACTAATGTGTCGCTCATCCCACCTCGCAGTGAGCAGCCAGTATGCTGGCCTTCAGGGCCTCTGGCCCACAGGCCTAGGAGGAGGGTGGGTGCCATGGGAAGGATGTAGCTGGGTTCTTTCCTTTCTTCTTCTTATTGTACCTGAGGAAGACCTGATGGCTCTGTAATTGGGAACAGCTATGGGGAAGGGACAAAAATAGCTGCCATTTAAGTATCTTGGGAGTAAAAGAATTTATATGGGAAAGACACGTGCCAAATCAAGAAGGGGTCTTATTGTACCCCAAAGCCTACTGGCCTCTAAAGGGAAGATGTCAGTCATATTCATTAGCGAGAAGAATTCATTAGAGGAAGAGACTTTGCAGGTGATGGAAGAATGATCCAGGTCTACGAGTCTCTGGCAATAGTTCTGTTAGGCCAGGCTTGCTTGTCACAAACTGATTCAAGGTCTTATTTATTTTCAGGTGAATTTTACGGTGAAGGCTGGGGTGGGAGGACCATCTTCCTGTGTGTAGTAAGGACGATGTTCTCTGTATCGTGCTATCTTTCTGAGGAGAGTCAGAGTCCTCCTCAGTTGACTGAGTCCTGGCCCTGCCTTAAGTCCCAGACTTAGCCCTGGCACTTTGGCTAGGAGGTGTCTTGGGACATGTGACTGAAGTGCTGAGATTTTAAAGAACATTAAACCACTAGAAACAGTATCAAGCTCCAACTTTATATGATGGCTTTGAAAAATAAGGGTTGTAGTGTGGAAAGTTGAATGACCCTTGGGGAGCTCAGAATTTGTGCTCCTTGGCAGCACTTGGGTGAAAGGGTGGGCATGGGGAAAGAAGGTGCCCTGAATAATTTGGCAGTGTAGCTTAATACCCTTCCACTGGTTTTCCTGAGAGATTGTTTTGCTTTACTTTTTAAATTTTTCCAGCAAAACTGACCATTTTTGTATCTGTTGTTTGGCAGCTTTTTCTGCACCATCCCTGTGATCCTGGTGCACAACATGGTGCGCATCCTGGTCTTTATGCAGTATGTCTCTTCTTCCCCGTCCAGCTGGCTTTTGTGTTCTGAGTCTGGACCACTGGGCTTTTATGAGCTCTCCAGATTGCACAGAGGCATGTGGCCAAAGGGGAACCCCTCACATGCCTTGGTGTTCTCTGGGTATGGAGTCCAGATCCCCTCTACAATTCACTAGGGTCTAACACATAATGGGGTCCAGTTGACCTAAACCTGTGATCCCTTTAGAGTCCCCTAAAGACCATAAAGAACAAAATATCTTTCTCAAAGTGTAAGTGGTAAGCATTTGCAGTAGGACTCTCTAGCTGCAGATTACTGGTCACAGGACCATTAAGGCTATTCTTGGTACCATGGCTTTTAAATTCAGAGCTGAGATTCTACTGTAGATCTTTGAAATATGAGGTTTGAGTGAGGTTTCTTTGCCTTGGCACTGTTGATGATTTGGACCAGTCCTTTGTTGTGACTGTCATGGGCACTGCTGGGTGCTTGGCAGAGCCCCTGGTTTCTACTTGCTGTTGGTAACACTCTCCACTCTGTCCCTCTCAGTTGTAACAACCCAGAATGTGTCCAAATGTTGCCAAAAGCCTCCAGTGGGGTAAAGTTATCTCTGGTTCAGAACCACTTATCTAGAAGGCCACCTTGTGACTCAGTGCTCACCCCACCCTGGCTTACCTTACTTTATTTTTATTTCTTAATTGTCCGTGTGCGTGTACGTGCAGTGCTATACTTAGAGTGCTGTGGGCAGCCTGACAAGGGTGCTGATAATCGAACTCAGGTCCTCTGGAAGAGCAGTACATGCTCTTAACCACTGAGCAGCCTGACAAGGGTGCTGATAATCGAACTCAGGTCCTCTGGAAGAGCAGTACATGCTCTTAACCACTGAGCCATCTCTTGAGCCCCTATGACACAACACCTTTGAACATAGAAAGGGCCTCTGGTCTCCTGGTTATATAACCACGAAGCTGTGTGCCTGGGACACGTATGGGTATTCTTGCCTGAACTTGGAAGACATTATTTGGGCATTTTTTTCTTGTTTATTTCATTTCTTCTTGGTTTTCTTTTTGCTAGGACTTCTGTGAAGATTTCATACATTGGCCACGCATCCCAGAGCTCCTTGGAGACACAACACTATGTGGATTGTGGGGCAAATTCCACAGCCATTTAGACCTGCCGTGGTTTTCCCACGGATGCACCTGTAGCCTAACATCTGTTCCCAGTACCCGGGTTCCACACCAACTACACATGAGGAAGTGGCTCTAACAACTCCGAGCAACATCCTACTGCCACTCAGAGGGAACTGCTCTCCTCCGTACTGTGTATATTTCTTAGAACCAGAAAAATTACTGCCCAGTGCCTAGTCTGTGCCCAGCAAATCGTTAGCACTCACTTATAGTTTGAAGAATTTAATTCAGATCTTTTCAGCTGGTCTTCAGCCCAATAAGCAGAAATGATGCCAGGGTTCTTGGCTTTCAAGCCACAGTAACACGAAGGCAGGACATTCGCGCAGCTGCCGATGACCTGCTGCTTCTGTGCCCCAGGGAGGGGTGCTGGAAGCCCAAGAGGAGGCCTCAGCAGGCATCTGGATTTCCGTTTGTTCCCCAACACCTGAGAGCTTTTCTGAGTGGTTGGGGTTTTTTTTTTTTGTTTGATTTTTTTTTTTCTTTCCTAAAAAAATGATTATAGTTGTTTTTATCAAGAATCAATTGTGGGGCTTGATGTACCTTTCATCCACTGGCTGGAACTGGATTAGGGATTTGATAGAAAAATAAACCCTGCTTTTGAATCATCTGTGTCTTCTCATTGTCTGTAAGCCTTTGTAGATACCTCTGAGGGAGCTATAGAGAAGTTACCTCCTAACGGCTAACAGTGATACCTCAGGGAACACTGGGTGGAAAGAACCTGTATTAATGTTTTCTAAAGGAACCTTAGATATGGTCCAAGTATCCAGCAATGGCTGTCTCAGCTGGAAAGGCTGAGAATCTGGTAGTTGCTCAGTTCATGAGGCTGGATGTCTCAACAGAACTAATCTGGCATCCAAGACCTGGAGGATTCCTGGAGAGCTGATGGTATTCAATCTACACTGGAAGCCTGAAGAAACTGGTTCTAACATCAGTGAAGAAACTGCCACATCAATAGGATAGGTGGACTTGCCAGCGAGAGTGGAGGCGTGGGGGTTTTAAAAACCGGAGTTTCCTCTCCCCGTGTTTATTTATCTAAACTGCCACCGGCAGGGGCCACCACATTTAGAGTGGGTCTTTCAGCTTCAAATAATCTGATCAAGAAAGTCCCTCACAGGAGTGCCCAGGAGTTTGCATCTTAGTTGATTCCAGATCCAGTCTAGTTGACAACCAAGACTTACCGTCACAGAGCCTCAACACTACTCCATGAGCCTCTCCAGACAGCAGGTTGGTCCGCTGCTCTTTGAGAACAGAGCACACAGTGCCCTCTGGAAGTTGGAAATGGTGGGATGGAGATGCCTGAGGGAAGAAGCAGCTTGCGTGAGGAAGACTAGCAATTCATGCACCTCACCCTAATAAGAGGACCTGGTTTGAGGTTGGAAGTTCTTCAGTTAGTCTGCACTCGTTTGCCATTGGGTGGACTGCCGCTGCAAGATAGCAGAGTCTAGTAGGAAGCTTGAGTGACCAGGTCCAGAGTTCTGCTGAGGTGGGCCCAGCTCCTCATTGGCAGAGGCCTTAGTAGAGCCTAGCCAAGAAGCGGTCGATGGCAAAGCTTGATTTGGTTTGATTTTCAATATTTACCTAGTTAGTTTTGCACTCTGAATCTTAAAACTAAGATTTCTTGACTAGTTCACTAACATCAACCACAATTTAGTTACCAAATGCAGAGGGTTGAGCACTGGAGTTGTGCTAATTGGACTGCTGATGTGTCTGTCACACCAGGGACAATAGCCAGTATGATGAGCAAGCTTGCCACTTCCAAGAATGATGCCCTTGAGCAGAACACACCGAGTGCATTTCTCATTTCCCTTTTTTGGATTGTGTATGTGTACACATATGAATACATGTGTGTAGAGACCAGAGCTGACATCAGGTGTCTTCTTCAGTTACTTTACCTTCTTTTTTGAGATAGGGATCCTCACTGAACCTGAAGCTCACAGACTGTTTAGACTGGCCAGGAAAAGATAGGGCTCTGCCTGTCCACCCCCGCCCAGTGCTGGAGTGACAGATGTACACCATCATGCCCAGTTTTTACATGGGTGCTGGGGAGCAGAACTCAGGTTTTCAAGCGCTTTCCCCACTGAGCCAGCTCCCCACACCCTGCTTTCCTCATTTTCTAGCCTCTTGTATTTTCCACACAGTTTGAAAAAGCCTCTAATTTTTGTGACCATACAACTCGACATCTTCTGTTTCTTGATGCCAATTCAGCATCCAATTAATATTTAATTAAGAACTATCAAAGTTTTGTTTCTTTGTTCATCTGTTTTTGCGATAGGGTCTCTCTGTAGTCCAGCTGGCCTGGAACTTGCTGTATAGACTAGGCTGGCCTCGATCTCACAGAGATCCGTCTGCCTCTGCCTCCCAAGTGCTGGCTTGCAATTGAGGTTTTAAAACATGCAGTTAATTCTGGTCTCATAATGCTGTGAATATGTCTGCTTGTATCCTTAGCACCCAAACTTCATGCTTGGTGCCTTGATGGTTTAGCATGGTGTCTGTCAGTTCTTTGTATGTGTATGTATATGTTCACGTGGGGGTGCACATTTATGTGTGCATGAACACATGTGTGTGCATGTGGAGGCCAGAGGCCAACTTTGGCTGCTATTCTTTGGGTCCTTGTTTTTTAGACTTGGTCCCTCACTAACCTGGAACACACGAAGTACAGTAGGTTGACTGGTCAGAGAATCCTAAGGATGTACCTGTTCCCTTCTCCAGGGCTGGAATTATAACTACGCACCACCATGCCTGGCTTTTAAATTGTGGGTTCTGGGAATTGAGGAGAGGTCTTCCTATTTGCATAGCAGCAACTTCTTCACCAGCAAAGCTATCTCCCCAACTCAGTGTCTGTCAGTTCCTGATCATATATCTAGAATTTTCTTTCCTCAACTCCCCCAAATTAGAAAGAGGAAGTGGTGGGCTCAGGTGTCCTTACATCCCCACTGTGTTCCCAGTGAATAGAAATTGGCAAAGAATGCGTCTTAGAGGCACAGCTTTGCTGGAGATGGCTTCCCTGCCATTCTGCAGCCTGTACTGTGACCTCTTTCTTGATTTCAATCTACTGATATCAGTCATCTGGTTGAAGAGTCCCTGCATACATAAATCTCCATTTATTTGTCCACTCAAAGTATTGAGTGGTTGTTGAATACCAAGGATTGCAATTTCTGATACTTTTTGTCTAGGCACAGCTAGGAATTTATAACTCTCACAAACCTTTTATGCTCACCAGGCCCCATGTAGGCCAGGGGTTATCTCCACCAATCATTCTGCAGTCCTGATTATCCCACAATAAGAACTTCATCTCTGGGTCAACCATCTTGGGATTCTAGCTCAAATTATGGAACAAATTATTAAAAGAATGCACTTCCTGTTTGTTAAAAGTTCTGCATAATCAACCCGGCCATAGACTGTGTCCTTTGGGCAGAATTATCTTGTCTAAATATAAGTATTCATTACTTGCCAGTGCTCAAGTTCTGTGAGTATTGACACAAATAAACAAATAGATCTTTTCTTTCTTTTTATTTCTTTAAAAGAAAAGCTATGAACCTTAATAAAGGAAGGGAAGCAGGCTAGGAGAAAGGTTCAGAGAAAAGGACAGCTCTCAGATTAATGAGGGCATGTCTATAGAATCAAGGATGAATGGAGAACAAACTAAAGAACAAAGCACAAGTCAATATATACTTTCCAATAATTTTTTTGTTTTTAATATCAATTGATGTTTTAAAAAATACAGAGGTGTTTGACACAGAATAGCACCATTGTGTAGGACACACAGTTCCTGCGCCCAGCACCTGTAAGGGTCTTCCGGCTTGGGCTGGGGGCAGTCACTCAGGGGCGTTTGACTCACACCAGTTAGTTTCCTGCCTCTGCCTCGACCCAAAGGTCTTACAGGAAGACAATAAATAAATAGAACACCGAGATTTTATTTTGCAGTCAGCCTAGTTCAGGTCTCTTAGAAAGAGGGGGAATAGTCCAAACTGTGAGGGTGAGACGTATGGACATCAGGTCAGGTCAGCCATTCAGTGCGGAATCCTAGAGTGACTGGGATTGGAAAGTACTTGGTCCTTTGGGTTCGCAATGGATTGTGTTGTTTCTGGGTTCAGGTTTTTACAAGAAGCAAACAGGCCCTATGTCCACACCAAATTCCTGCTCAGGCCCTCCTATGTCCATGGGTGCAATGTCAATGATGGGCAGGCGTGAGGTCTTCTGTGACCGGTACTCAATGACAGTCTTGCCCCACTTACCAGTGTGTTTCTAGGGAGAAAAGGAGGAAATGCTACTTAGTAGATGTCTTACAGCCACCTGCCAGCTGCCCAAGACCCCCAAGCTAGGCAACCACAAAGAGTAAATTGCACTAGGTGGCTCCCTGGACATTTTCTTGGCTTGTCCAAAACATCTTCATTCAACTCCTTTCCTCAAAAGCAGAGCCCTCCCCTTCTTTCATGGCTCCCTCCTTCTCTGTCTCCCGATAAACTGATGGCAATATGTACCTCTCTCTCACCTGTCTCTCAGCTTGTCTCCTCACATACCCGCTTGACTCAAGCCTCCCATGACCCTTTCACTCTGACTGGACACCTATCATAGGCCAACCTCAGCTCTGCTCCAGCCAGTCTCACTCACCGTGCAGTCATCTTTCAGGGCAGTGTACGTGAACCTGCTGTTGCCTTCAGCTCTTATCTCTACATCATTGGAGCCCTGGATGAGCAAGGCTTTCTTGAGGTTGCCAGCTGCTTCGTCCAGGTAGGCGATGCTGTTCTTGCAGTGGTAAGTGATGTTCTGGGAGCCCTCAGTGGACAGCAGGCGTAGGAAGGTCATCTGGACACTGGCAGTGTTGGGAGCCAAGTTGTCATCACCATAGCTGAACTGTGGACAGAGAGGCAGGGTGTGAGGCCA
The DNA here is from genome assembly GCA_035773235.1 of Eospalax fontanierii. Taxonomy (NCBI): domain Eukaryota; kingdom Metazoa; phylum Chordata; class Mammalia; order Rodentia; family Spalacidae; genus Eospalax; species Eospalax fontanierii. Next base: position 12,784,216 of record CM069537.1, read on the forward strand.
GGGTGCGAGGCCCGGGAGCTGGCATTCACTGGGATCAGAGGCTTTGGAGCGTTCATCTGTTCAGGGCTTAGCACAGCTGCCAGGGGTACTGCGGTGGGGGGAGACAGGACAATGTTTCTGCTTCCTGGGAATGGAGGAAGCTCAGAGGACCTCTTTGACCTCTTTTCGAGCTCTAAATGGGGAAATAGTCTTCCTTCTCTTTTCTTCCTCTCAAGCCCAAAGGAACATTGGTGAAGAATGTGCGGAAGGTGCCAGAAATATCAGGGGAGAAAGAAGAGAACATGGGGTCAGCTTGGCCTAGAGCACCAGCACTCACGTGGAAGCCACCATTGATGGTTTCTCCAAACCAGATGTGCTTCTTCTCCTTGCTCTTGCTGCTCCACCAGTTCTTCTTAGGCACACTTGCTGGGTTGGGGTAGACACACGTCTCGCCTGTCTCCATGTTACAGAAAACCTTCATGGCATCCAAGGTGCAGCCCTGGTTGGGGTCAATCCAGTAGTCTCCTACAGGAGAAGAGGCAGCACCCATCAGGCTCATACTCAAGCCTGAGGTCCAGGCTGGCTAGGAGACAGCCTACTGTGAAACCAGCAGAGGGGAGACTTGCATATAGCCTAAGGGAGCCAGACCAAAGGACACATGGACAAAGAACTCTAGGTGGAATACTTAACATTAAAGAAAGGGCCAAGGAAAAGGAACTGATGCCATGCCCGCCTGCTGGATCTGCCCTGAAGTCATTTCTGGCATGGCCATCTTCCAGAACCTTCCAGGCCCGACTCTTTCCTTCACTGAGGCTTAATGGGGTATGTCTGCCTGGCTGCTGAAGGAAGCCATGCTGGTGGGCTGACTCCTCTCTGGGGGCAGGGCCCTGTCCTCCAGGCTCACCGCTCTTCCATTCTGGGTGGCAGAGTTTCAGGTCCCGGCAGGTGCGAGCAGGGTTCTTGCGGGAACCCTCAGGGCTGCGGATGCTCTCGATCTGGTTATTGAGGGACTTGAGTGTGGCATCCACTTCAACATCATGCTCTCTTAGGGTACTGGCTGCCTCATCGGCCCGCATGTACTGTAGAGGATCAGGGCCCTTCTCTCTCTGGCCTAGGCCAGCAAAGGCAGACATGTCGATGCCAGGGCCAGGAGGGCCTGGGGGACCAGGGGGGCCAGGATTTCCAGGAGGACCCTGCAGCAGGAAATAGAGAGATCAACCAGGAACCAAGAGGAAGAGCCCGTCCTCTTTCCCCATCTGCTGGAGTCCTCTTCCTAAGTCCTGTGTTGAGGACGAGGGGCAGCAGGCCAGGACCAAGAAAACTACAGCAGCATCCCCATTTCCTCCCCATCCCTCCCTTCTGTTTCCCAGAACTCACTGTGGGTCCCACAACCCTCTGAAGGGCCCTCAGCACACAGGATGCCATCACCACTGGCCAACTGATGCCCCTGAAGCAGGCCCAAGTACCCGTGACATGCTGGGAACACTTCAGACAGCAGGGAAGGAACCGGGACACTTACAGCAGGGCCAGTTTCGCCTGAACGTCCACGGGGACCTGGAGGCCCGATGGGACCTGGGATTCCATTAGAGCCATCTTTACCAGAGGGACCAACGGGGCCAGGTGGACCCTGTAGGCCGGAAGAGAGAAGAGATACTGAGAAACCAGTGGATACACCAGGGACAGGTGCAAAAGAGTTACCACTGCAGAGCTGGCCATCGTGGTGGCACCAGCTACTCTGCCTCCAGTTCTCCACGTTGCTCAGCCATTACCCTAAATTCATTTCCATTTGGCAAAGGACCAGAAAGTCAGCTCCACAGTCCTCTGACCCTCCCAAGCTCATCTTTGTAAAATCCTGTTATCGGGCTTGTCTTTCTGCCACCATGACCTCAGGTGCATGTGTCCTTATTCACTATAAGCAAGGGCACCTTTTGAATGAGAACTCCCGAGCCCAAGGCTCCCTGGAGCAGCAATGTCTACCCCTACCCACGCCCCCTGGCCTAAGGGCTTTGGCCCACCCAGCAGGGCTCAGTCCATTCCCCAACACCATCTCACTTACTCTAGGACCAGAAGGACCAGCAGGACCAGAAGCACCCTGGTCTCCAGAAGGACCCTGTGGAGAAGAAGAAATCAGCAGAGGTCAGCACAGAAATACATCTCCTCGGACTGGGAGGCAACACCGGCCCCATTCTGTTCCCTCACATCCACCTTTTCTACCCCCAGAGAGCCCAGGGCCTTCTAAGAACGGCCCCAAGCTGCTTTGGTAGCAGAAGTAGCTCAGTGGACTCAGTGGGAGGACTTGAGCAGCCCACTCAGGGACAATAATATGCAGTGACACCTACCGGAGGGCCAGGCAGACCCTGCAGGCCAGTGAAGCCTCGGTGTCCCTTCAGTCCCCTCTCGCCAGGCTCTCCAGACTCTCCTTTGTCACCTCGGGGACCTTGAGGGCCCTGAGAACAAGATAAACACAGACTGGGTCAGGTCAGGGCTAGCAGAGCCTTCTCTGTGTCCCATCTGAGTCCCAGTGTCCCTACTGTCCCCCAGGTTTGCTTCTTAGGGCACTTAGCACAGGGTGCCCCAATACTTACAGGGATTCCACGGGCTCCCGCTGGTCCTGAGGGTCCCATAGGGCCCTGCGCACCCTGTGAGGAGAGAGCAGAGCAGCGTCGGGGAAAGGCTAGGACAAGGCCCCTCCTCCATATCTATCCTGAGGTTCAGAGTCCCCAGAGAGGGGAAAGTACACATGGACCAGCCCCTGCCACCTGGCTCCCTCCTCTCCAGCTTCTCTGAACTTGGGATACTCACAGCCTCTCCTCTGTCTCCTTGCTTGCCAGTTGGGCCAGCAGGGCCAGGAGAGCCAGGGGGCCCAGGAGCTCCAGGAGCACCCAGTGCACCCGTCTCACCACGATCACCCTGCAGGAGAGAGGCATCAGGTTCCGTGAAGCACATTCCAGAGGAGACAAGGAGTAAAGCTCCTTCGCCACCCAAGCTGGCATGCTGGACCCAGCACAGTGTTTCCAGGACAGATAGCACTTACCTTGACTCCAGCGGCACCATCTCTGCCGGGGGGGCCATCAGCACCAGGGCTGCCCTGGGAAGGGGAAACGAGGATTGTCTTAGATCTGCTCCCGGCCTCGCTCTCCTGCCCTCATCTGAAGCCTGTTCACTTTTACCCACCGAGGCTTTGGAACCTACGCATCCTCTCCAAGCATCCACCCACCTTCCTTCTTGTGTACCCAGATCCTGATCTTTCTGTGTGTCCCTCCTCGAGATCTTCCCACCATACCAGGTTCTTGGGCTCACCTCTCGTCCAGGTTCACCTGCAGGACCTGTCAGGCCAGGAGGCCCCACGGGGCCAGGAGGACCTCGGTCACCAGATGCACCAGGTGCACCTTGCTTGCCAGGCTCACCCTGAAGGAATGCAAAGATCATGGGTGTACATGCTAGACATGCCTCCCAGGACTCTACCACCTGCTTCAGGGGTACAGCTGTCAGAGACAGGGCTGAGACTGTGAGTGGACGGACACTCAGGTGCTAACACAGCAGGATCACGAGCTAAGAGCCCTTGACCTGACCAGGCCAGCTGGGCTGGAGGGAGAAGCATCTTTCACTCACCGATGGGCCAGGAAGGCCAGGGAATCCTCTCTCACCACGCTGCCCAGGCAGACCAACAATACCCCTCTGACCAGCCAGACCCTGGGGACCTGGAGGACCATCGGCACCCTAGGAGAGGAGAAAAGAACTGAGACAGGACCTTCCCTTCCCATGACTCTTCCTGCCCCCACCCAGTCCCCTCTGTGCAGCTCCCCTCCGAGACTCCACAGCCCTGCTCCCTCCTCCCAGTGCTTGGGGAACTCAAGCATTCTCATGGACATGGTGAGGGACTTACAGAGGGACCACTATCTCCAGGATCTCCTTTCTCGCCAGGGGGCCCTATGGGACCTTGGATGCCAGGGTCACCAGCTCTGCCATGAGGACCACTGTCTCCTCGAGCACCTTTGGGACCATCTTTTCCAGAAGGACCAGGAGGACCAGGGGGTCCAGGGTTGCCCTAAGAGGAACAAACATGCAAAGTGAGAATTTGTCACCTTTCCCACACAGGCTGCTGAAGTCACGATAGCCTCATGGACAGCACCACAAACTGTCCACCTCTGCCCTCGTCTCCCCTGTAAGCTCTGAGTGGCCGGGCGTGGCTCCCCCAGCTTGCTTTGCCTTTTCCTAGCTCCTGCTGAGTCAGCCTCACCCTCCATACCTGGTCCCTCAAGGAACAGCTCCAGCCTTGCTTCTCAGACCTCAGCCTTGCTTGCCCAGTACCCCTCCCTCCATACTTGGAATGGATGAGCCGAGCTTTCCCTCATCTCTCCTCCCTCACTGAAACCTCCCAATGTTCTGTTCTGGGCCTCATTGGGTTTCCTTACAGAGCATGGATCTAGGTACATCAAAGATGCTTAAGAACTGTGTCCCAGATGAAGGCTATTAGACCAACCCTTCCAGCATGCCTATCCACAAGTCTGAAGCCACACCCAAGCTAGCCAGGAAGGCTGTGGAGTTCCGTGCCTTGCTCCCAGCTGTCAGTGGCCAACTAGCTGCTTCTCTTAGAAGTGAGAATGGGGAAGAGAGGAGGGATTAGCCTGGAGCTCTCTTGACCTGTATTTGAGAGACTGCTCTAGATGATTCTGGCTTTGCCTGGGTCTCTCACTCCAGGAGTAAGGTAGAACTAACCATGAGTGCCACTTACATTGGAGCCTGGGGGTCCTACGCGGCCAGCAGCTCCAGGGAATCCAGTAGCTCCCTGGGGGAAGAAAGGTAAGCCTTTGAATACTCCAAATCCTAAGGAAGGTGGAGAATCAAGTCGGCAGAGCTAGAGGGGATGTCTCAGAGGTGGGAGCCAAGACAGAGCCGGGGACCGCAAAGCAGCAAGTGCATAGCTAGATGGAGAAAGGGTCCCATTGCCTGGCCATAGAATCAGGCACTGACAGGTACCTGAGTGGCAGAGTTTAGGGCTAGGGGACTCTGGGATGACTATGTACCCAGTAGAGTGATGTGCCCTGTCTCCTGCCAGGCTGTGAGATGGGCTTGGGGTGGGGTCTGAGCAGGGCTGGGAAGGAAGGGGATGGAGAATCCTGAATCTAGCCCACTGCTAGGCATCATGGGCCAGGACTCCTTTGCAGGGGGACTCACTCACCGGGGGACCTTGGGCACCTCGTGCTCCCTTAGGACCGGTCACTCCAGTAGGACCCTGGAAAGGAAAGAGGGCAACGGTGAGGCCCAGTGGACCTGCAGAGGGTGGTGAGCCTCTGTCTGAGTCCCAGCACAGGGGCAACTGTCAAAGCACAGCTTCCTGGTGCTAGGATCCCAACCTGTAAAGCTGTCCTAGAGAGCTCTCTTTGCCTCACTGGTTGAAGACTCTAGGGCCCCACTCTGACAGGTCCTACAGAGCCTGTACCAAGGTCTCACTTTCTGGGAAGCCTTTCCTGTCCCTTCTGCTCCCCCCAGGAGACTAGCCGCTTTGTCCTGGCTGTCTGGTCAACAGACATAGCCTATACAAGGTATGAAGCCCCAACACTCCATCTGTGTTCCCCAGACACCATGCCCTAATGGAAGCCCATCCTTCAACTAATGGGTGGGGCGTCCCCCAGGCTCCCAGACAGACTCTGTCGACCAGCCTACTAGATCTCTTCCTGCTCTGCAGTCTCCGCCTCGTGGGAGCAATAGTTCAGGAACTCAGCAACACCCACCTGTGGCCCAGGTGCTCCAGAGGGGCCCTGGGGACCAGGGGCACCAGCATCACCTTTCTGTCCGGACTCTCCTTGTTCACCCTTGGCACCAGGCTGGCCATCAGCACCCTGTAACAGGAAGAGGGGCTCAGATGAAGGAGGGGCAAACTGACTACTCCGGGTTCTGCCAGAAGGTTCTGGGAGCACGAGGGCATGTGTACTAATGGGGTCTAAGAAAGGACTGTTCTGCTGCAACGGAAATGTAAAAGGAGAGACATTTCCTTCTCTGTTACCTGCTAGCTCTCTCTTCCCCACTTCCCCACTGGAAGGTGCCCTCAGGTTCTGGGTATGCAGTCAGCCTGCTGTAGGTGGGCACAGGACAGACGGAGATACTCACAGGAGGTCCAGCAAATCCAGCAGGTCCGGGGGGTCCAGTCTCTCCACGTTCACCCTGTAAGAAGAGTCCCAGGAAGTGTCAAGTTCACCTGCCTGCCTCTGTGCCAGAATCTTCCCCCGCCGAGCCCAGCTTCCCCCAGAGAGAAGGCATCTGAGCGATCTGAGTCCCAAATGAAGGGACCCAGGGCAGAAAGTCTCTTTAGGCTCAAAGGTCTTGAGCACTGACCACAGCCTGGGCCCCTGAGATGTGTCCCTTCCATCTCTTCGCTCCTCCCACACCTGGACCCAAAGGACAGGTCAGGCTAAAGGGCCCAGCGGGCTCCTCGGCTCCTGAGAGCCTGATTCAGAGAGGTAGACACTCACGGGAGCACCACGAGCACCAGCACTTCCTGCAGGGCCAGGAGGTCCAACTTCTCCCTAGGAGTTGAGAAGGTGGGGATCAGAATGGGCCCCGAAGAGCCAAGCAAACAGGAAGTGGAAAGGGGATTCGAGTCCAGCCCACCCACTCTACTTTCTCCTAGTCTCAGAGGCCCCTTCGGCCTCTTCAAGGCCTTGGCTGAGGACACTTCTCCCCTCACAAGGCACGTAGCCAAGGGCTACATGCTAACAGGACCCCCACCCTTTACTCCTGCCACACTGTGGAGGGTGATGCCTGATGAGTAAGACTTGGGGTCTCCGACAAAAGGAAAGGAGACTCGCCAGAGGAGACGGGCAGAGCAGGGAAGCCAGCCACAACTCACCTTCTCACCATTGGCACCTGCTGGGCCCGGAGGGCCGATGGGACCTGTCAGACCCTGGAGGGAGAAAAGTGGAGATGAGGATGGCAGGGAGAGTTGGGCCTGCACATGGGGTCCCTTAGGGATTCAGGGGTCCCACGCCCAGTGGACCTTGGTGTGCTTTCCCCTGGCCCCAGAACTTCTACTCACTGCCTGATCCCCAGATTTGGATAGGGAAGTTCCTGTGGTTTCCCAGTTCCTTCCCTGAGTGCTAGAGGCCCATGGGATCCGGTATATCTACCCACACCCCAAACCCCAACTCCTATAACCAGCATTCACTTACCCGTCCACCGTCCTTTCCAGGAGCTCCTTCAGGGCCTTTCTCACCAACATCACCCTAAGGGAAAAGAAAACCAGCAAAATCAGGGGACACTTGAGAAGCTTTGCCAGCTCAGCCCTGCCTGACTAGGGTTCTGGGATCCAGTCTCTGCCCAAGAGGATTTTCTGTGGTCTCAGGGCTGGTGATAAGGAGCAACAAGAGATGAAAGGACAAGGGAAAGGATGTCACCAAAACAGAGTTTTGCTGGGGGTGGGGTCTCCAAGTTCCTTCTGAAGGAGTGATCAGGACCATCCTCCACAGTGGACCAGGAGTGAGCGTGAGGGATTGAAGTGCGGGGAGAGGCATGCTAAGGCAGCACTTACTCTGTCTCCTTTGGGTCCAGCAATACCAGCTGCTCCCCTCTCACCAGGCATTCCCTGCAGACCTGGAGGGCCCTGAGCCCCAGGAGGGCCGACTGGGCCAGCTCCACCCTAGGGTGGGAGGCAAGAGGAGTCTGGTGAACAGGACCTTTCTCACAGTCCCGCTGTGCACAGCTTGGACAGCCGGTGCCCAGATCCCTCTCCCCTCTCTTCTTCCTGCACACATCTTGCCAGCACCACCTTCCACTTGTCCCCGGTGCTCTTCTTTGCTTCTGTGCCCCTCCTCTCCCTCTCCATCCTCAGTGAGGCTCTCCCAGGCTGGCAGGAAGCCCCCTGCAGGACCCGGGTGCACTTACTTTGGGGCCATCAGTACCAGGAGTACCAGGGAGGCCGCGAGGGCCCTGCAGGCCCTGGGCACCGGGAGAGCCACGTTCACCTGGAAAACCTCGCTCACCCTGTGGCAGATATCAGCAATTAGGCAAAGTGGTAAGGAGATCAAGAGGAGAAGGGGGCCTCAAGAACCTGAAGCCAGATGTGGTGTGGGGAAGCACAGACAAAGCTGCATGCAGGACACTCACCCTGGGACCAACAAGGCCAGGGGCTCCAGCTTCACCAGGAATGCCCTGGAAAACAGAAAAAAGGGTGTGAGAGTGAAGGCTTCATGTTCCATACCCCGAACATGCTTCCTATGGCCCATAGTGACTGAACATGCTCGTAGGAGGACTGGGCAATGTGGTGGGTCTGGACAAGGGTTCGGGACAGTCCTAGGCTTCCTCAGGCTCCTTATGCACTCTTGTGCTGGTCTCCTAGACATGAACTAAACAGGCTCAAAGAGCTCTCTACTCACCTGGTCACCTGATTTTCCAGCTTCACCCGGGGGACCAGGAGGACCAGGAAGTCCCTAAAAGCCAATATGAATGAATTAGCAAAGAAGTGAGTTTGCTGTCCCAGCCCTCAAGACTTAGCACAGCGTGGATCCAAAGGAGACAGCATGGAGAGCCAAGCACAGGGAAACCCCATCCCTTGGTACCTGGGAAGAGTGGGGAGCCCTCTACCCACAGTACCTTCCCAGAGAGCCCTAGACATGGGAAGGAACTGCATAGGGAGCCCCGTCTGGCCACCTACCTGGAACCCTGATGGCCCAGGAGCACCCTGCTCGCCTCGTTCACCAGCAGGTCCCTGCAGAGGAAAAAGAAGGTGAGTCAAGCCAGGACTATGGAAAACCCATGAGCCATAGCTAGAAGGCCCTGGGGGTCAACAGGGCAGGTGGAACAGAAGTCTTCCTGTACTGACCAGCCAGTGTGTTGGTGGGCTCCTCACCCCCAGCAGTCACCCACACTTCCCTCCACTATGTAGGCCACAGTGGCTCTTGGGATACCCTCTCTTGGCTGGGGCTGATTCAGGCCAGATCCATGCTGGCCTGTTAGCTCCGTTACTGGGTGGGTCTGTCTTAGCCCCTAGAAGCTACCCTGAAAAGTTGGGTAGGTACTCACAGCGGGGCCAGGGGGTCCTGCAGCACCTGTCTCACCATCTTTGCCAGGAAGGCCCTATAGGGCAGAGGAAAAGGTGGCATAATGACATGTTTCACAGTGTTCCCGGACTGGCAGATGCACTCTGGTCTGGTGTTTCCAGATCGACAAAATCCCCGACTGAACCCCATTCCCACCCCTCCCAGTCCTTCCTTGCTGCCTCCTTGCTTCCCCTCAGCCTTTCTCTACAGGAAGCTTTCCCTTGCACCCAGCCCAGCCTCCCACACTCCCAGAAGCATGAAGACTCCCTGGGTGCATGTATTCAGCCACAAGAATCAACTTTTGATAACCAAGCATCTGGAGACCAAGTTGCGGGGACACCTGTCCTGGGAAGATTTTCTGCCAACACCAAGCCATAGGCAGTGGAGAGGACACTTACTCTCAGGCCAGGAGCACCAGGCAGTCCCTTCTCACCAGCTTTGCCAGGCTCACCCTGCAGGAAGGAGAGAGAAGACCATGAGGTGGAGGGTTGAAGAGGGATCCGTGGCCTCGTCCTGAAGGACAGCAGAGACTAATGCCAAGCATCAGCCTCTTCTCTTATATTTAGAAGCATCTAGACCAGATATTGCTCCATAGCACGATGTCACAGCTGTGATGTCCTGAGGTTCTAGAGCAGATCACATGTACTCTTCCAGGACACGAGGGCCAGGGCTGCCCGTGTACTGAGACCTCACTCATCACTTGTCATGACTGAACTCTGATCAGGAGCCGGCCCTCCAGCAAGGAAGGAAGAGAAGGGAAACTGGAGGAAACTGCTACTCACGTTGGCACCTTTAGGGCCAGGAAAACCCATGACACCAGGCTGTCCACGAGCCCCCTGAGGACCAGGAGGTCCAGGGCGACCATCTTCACCAGGAGCTCCCTAAAAGACAGGATGCCATTCTCAGAACATAAACTCCCAGACCACACCGTCCCGTCAACACTACTAAGTGCCTGCTGGGCTACAGGCATGGACTGAGACACCCGCCATGTACATGCGTCTAAGGTTGACCAACACACACACACATAGATCCACATGTGGCAAGGTACTCCTGGCTTAAAAGTCTGCCTCTGCACCTCTGGGCTTTGTCTCCACCCCTCCCCCTGGAAGAAGCCCAAATGCATGGTATGTGTGCTGCAAGGTGGCATTTTCAGAGCTCACGGAAACTGTACAGGCCACATCTGACCCTAGAACCTGCCTTGTACCCTTACCCCAATTCTCAAAATGCGTGGAATTCCAGCCTGCCTGTCCCCAGACTCCTGTCTCTCTCCTCTCATCCCCGAGAGGATATATATCTCCTACCCTCCAGGAACCTCAAGGTGACGAAGGACTTACAGAAGGACCAACTTTGCCTTGAGGACCAGCATCTCCAGGGCGACCCGTAAGACCCTTTATTCAAGAGAAAGAAGAAATTGACGTCAGGGGCAGGCCCAGGGCCACCCAATCCTGGCAACATAGCTTGGAGGAAACAAGTAGAAAGGGTGTGAGGTCTATATAGCATCTAAAGTCAAAGACAACAGTAGCACCCCCCTCCCCCAACTTACCCGGGCTCCAGGAAGGCCAGGTTCTCCAGGACGACCAGGGTCACCATTGGCTCCCTTGGGGCCAGCAAGGCCACTGGGCCCTCGCTCTCCAGGGGCTCCCTATACCATTGGGGATGGAGACAGAGAGTCAATGTCTTGAAACCAAGAATGTAGGGAGGAACTAAGCTCCTCTTTCTCCACTCACCTTGGGACCTGCCAGACCATCTTGACCTGGGAATCCGCGATTGCCAGGAGCACCCTAGGGGGGAAGTAGGGAGGAGTCAGAGTGGCTCCTCACTAGCATGCCTGGAAGGAGCCCCACCAGGCTTTCAGGGTCCATCCATCCACCCACCACCACCGTGTCTGTGCAGCAGTAGCCACAGCCTGCGAGACTATTAACATCTAGGGCGTGTCTCTACCTTTCTGGGACGGGGTTCACTGTTTTGTGCCATCCTGGGGGCAGAGGGCACAATCAGGCTAAGGATGCCTGTGCCCCTTGTGTTGGTTGGGAAGACAGGAGTTTGATATCTAGCAAAGTCATGGAACGTGGCCAGAACATCAGAGACATGGGACTGGACTTGTGAAATAGGGCTACTTACTCTTTCTCCAGGGGGACCGACAGGCCCAGCACCGCCGGGCTCTCCCCGAGCACCTCTTTTGCCTTCTTCGCCAGCAGGACCAGGGGCTCCCTGGGGCCCGGCGGGGCCCTGGCAACAAACACAAGAGAAATCGGGTAAGATTCATTTAGCCTTGGGGAAAGCTCTGGCTTGGTGTACAGAGGAAGTGGCCTTAGAAAAGCTTCCGGGATAGAGGACTGGGCAAGACGGGCCACATGAGATCAGACACAGAGAGCAGAAGCGGCTCAGGGGAAAGCGGTACTGTGAGACTCAAGCTATTCAAATTGGGAGGGGAAGCTGCATCAAGGTTTTCTCTACCTATTAAGCCTCCTTCTCCAGGAGCAAGGAGAGAGGACCTGGATTGGGGATCCAGCAGGCAGTGGGGCAGGAAGGGGCTGTGCCCCATAGCTGCAGTAAGAAAGACAAGGGCTTGAAAATGGATACTCACAGTTTCTCCCTTAGGGCCTTGTTCACCTTTGAAACCAGCAATGCCAGGTTCACCCTAATGAGAGAAAGGAAAGTACTCATAGTGGGTTCTCTTCCCAGAACCTGACCACCCCAGAAACCCTACTGAGGGTGCTCTGAGAGGCTACAGGGGTGAGCTAGGGCAGAAGGTCATGGAAACAAGGGACACGTAGGTAGGACTTGTCGGTCATTTTAGGCTCTTACCGTCTGACCTTTGGGACCTAGAGGACCAGTTGCACCTTGGGGGCCAGGAGGGCCTCGGGGCCCAGGAAATCCAGGAGCACCAGCAATCCCAGGAGCACCCTGTCAGCATTCATAGAAGAGAGGAGTGTCAGGAGAGTAGATGAGAAGGGACAGCCATTCCAAAGATGCAGTCCAGGGCCAGTACTTACAGCAGATCCTTTGGCTCCAGGAATGCCATCGGTTCCAGGGTTACCCTGAACAAAGATATGGTGTCACTGTAAAATAAGCAGCCAACAGCCAACCCCAACCAAGTCCCACCCTCCAGGCCCTAATCCAGAGACCAGGGATAGGTGCTGCTATCTACTTCAGGGGCATGCCAGCTGTATGTTTCATGGGGAGGACTCGGGATGGAAGGAGACATGTCTGGAGGTCAAGGGTAATGCTTGGTCAATATGAAGGTTTAGTGATTAGGACCCAGTGTGCCTTGAAGGGACACATGCAATCAGGAGGGTCGAGGCCACAACACAGGTCAAAAAGGAGCTGTACTTACAGAAGCACCTGCAGGTCCAGGGGACCCGGGAGTGCCAGGCTCACCACGAGGACCTTGAGCGCCTTCAGGACCACGGGCACCAGTGGGACCAGCCTCGCCCTGGGAAGAGAATAAGAGGGTGAAGGGAGTGGGCATCAGTTCAGGGCCAGCTGCATGTAGAGCTCTGCATGTGCTCACACACCTGCACGTAAGCACACGTGTTCACACAAGTCTGTCGTTTCTGTACCCACCTGGCTGGCAGCATAATGTGGTGACTTCCCACCCCTCCTTCTCTATTCTTCAATTGCAAACCCACCGTACAACTGCACAGATGCCTGCTTGGTTCCAGCAGCTGGCAGCTTGCTGGTTCTGCCAGCATCTATCAGCGAAGCCTAGGTTAGGGGATGTGCCATCCCGGTGCCACAGGGTGGTGGACAGATGGGCAGTTCCTGCTACCTTTCTTGTCTCCTACTCTTGTATTTGATGGGGGAACAGAGGGTGGAAGGGACGAACTGCTGTCTCCTGGCCTTCTGCTTCCTCCAGCATCTCAGCTCAGAGGCTGCTTCCTTTTGGCCTGGCTTCTGGACAACCAGAGCTACTCCAGGCTTTGGCCCCAGCCTGGAGTGCCTGGAAGGCAGGGCAGAAGCAAGCTGGGACAGGTGCCCCGACTCTACTTTCCCTGCTCTAACTTAACTGCAGCCTGATTCTTCTCAGCCTCTGGCAGGCCCCTCCTGGGCAAAACGGTCTGTCTTTTTATTTTCATTTTTTCCTAAAAGTTATAACTTGCCGAAATCTGGCTCTCTGGACCCAGAGTCCCTGGGGAGGACTGCTGACCTGGAGAGAAGGCAGATCCTCCTCAGGTTTCTTCTTAGAGCATTCTTCCTTCACTTTGGTAATTATTATTTTCTAAAGGTCAGGCTCCTCAACTTCTGCTGGCCCTCTTCACAATGGGTTTCCTTCACCCGGCTCCCCCAGGCCTCAGACACTGTCTGGTTGCCATGGAAACCCCCAGGAAGGGAAAAGCAACCTGATGCCAGTGACACACGGAGGCTCCTTATTCATTCCCAGGGACATTCACACTGGAATCTCTCCTGGGTGACCAGGCCTTTCCCTGAACTGGCTGGCCTCCCACTGGCCTCTATTAATCCTTGGAAGAACTGTGTTAACAAGTGCCCATCACCCCAGAGACTGAGACAGAAGCAGGAAGGGAAGCAAGGAGCTATCTCCTCATCTCTGCCCCTTCCCTGGTCCTTTCCCTCAAGCTCCCTCTGGGTATGGAAGCATGCCTGCACACACACACTCACACACACATACACACACTTGCACACACTCACACTCACACACACTCACACTCACATGCATACACACATTCACACTCACACACACTCACATACACTCACACTTACACACACACTCACACACACTCCCTGCTCTTCCGCTTCCTCATGTCTCCAGGGTCTCCCCATCTTTCTCTTCCTTCTCCCCACTCTCTATGTGGATCTCCAGCTTCTGCTACCTAATCTTATTCTCCCTTTCAGTGACAGACTCCAAAAGCACCCAGCTTTGCTCCTTCCTTAGATGGGGAACCATAGGGCTGGGACTGGAGAGACTGCGCAGAAGGGAAGGGGACGGGACGGCTAGGAAACCCCGGAAAGGGTTATGAGAAGAGAGCTTCTTGGCTCTCTGGGATTCCTGACTTGATCCGCAGAGCACGCACCTTGGCACCAGGAGCACCGGGGAAGCCAGGACCACCGGCAGGACCGACGGGACCCTGGGGAGAACGAGAGAGGAGAAGTAAATGCCAGATCTGTGCAGAATCGGTATGGCCTCTAATGAAAGACACCGCCGCCTTGCACTTCCCCACTTTGTATTGATTTTGCTCTAATCCATTGTGGCTAGAAGAAATTGCCCCCACTGCCTGTGTACCCAGAGAACTCCGGAAATACGCCTTGCTTTGCCTGATTCCAGAAAACAAGGCAAGTCTCAGCTCCATGTGTGATGGGAAGCCACATGTATTTGACCTCCTCAAAAAGATGGGTGAGGGTGGCTGGAAAAGTGAGGCTGCAGCCTTCCAGCAGGCCCAAGGGTCACCCCTCCTCCTCCGTCCCACACAAAACGGCTGTTGCTGAGGTTGCACTCAGCACCGACTGCACAACTACATCCACCTGCTGAGGACAAGGTGCACTTACCGGAGGTCCAGCAGGGCCTGGCTGGCCATCATTGCCCCGAGCGCCCTGTGAGCAAGGAGAAAAGAAGCAGCAGATGAGAAAGGCACTCACAGGTCCAGCTGTGTCCACTGCAGCCCACCCTCACAGAAAACAGGGGGAACAGTGTGTTGGGGTGCCCCAGGTCGAGCACGAGGAGGCGAGGTGTGAGCCAGGACGGCTTACAACAGTGGACTCTTGCGGGGCATCTACATGGGTGGTGGACAGAGGACAACAGGGGTTTGTTTCTGGGGGCTAATGAACTTTGGATAATTTCTCAGCAATCCTGTCACTTCTAAAACCTCAGTTAGATCCCAAGTATCTCTGACTTTATGCTGAGGGATCATTCAGAGATTCAGTGAACTGGGCAACAGGAAAATGAAAGAGGCAAGTAGTCACCTGCCTCAGCGCTTGCTGCCTGTGCAGAGGAAGTCAGTGCACAGCCTGATTATCCTTCTGGGTTAAGACCAGGGTAAGCCTTCCTCTCCCTCCTCTCCACAAACTCAAGTGTCCTCTGTGTTCTGGCCCCTCTAGACAACTTTTTTTTAAGGACAATAAAAATGCTCCCAGAGTGTTTCCCTCTGGCCCAGGAAGTCGCACAATGATGAGGACTGAGCACTGGTCCTGATTCAGAACCACACTTGAACTTATATCCTGGAGAAATTTGGCTTTGCTAAGCAATGCAGGGCTCATGGTTCCTTTTCTCTTTTAAAAATATTTTGTTTTTTATTTTATGTGTATGAGTGTATTGCCTACACGTGTGCAAGTGCACCTGTGTTGTGGTTCTGACCGTGGAGGTCAGAAGAAGACATTGGATTCCCTGGAACTGGAGTTACGGACAGTTGTTAGATACCATGTGGGTGCTGGGAATCTAACCCAGGTTCTCTGCAAGAGCAGTCTTAACCACTGAGCCATCTCTCCAGACTTGACTGTTCCTTTTCTACAGGACTTGTGCTTTGAGGGTTTCCCTGGTTTAGGCTGAGCACCTCCAAGGTTCTTTCTCTAGGCCCCATGGGGATCTCTACCCTACTCCAGGAGCCTTTCTGTTAATACAGTTAGATCTAGGATGTGGCAGGGGACCCAGCAGGCTCCATGGGGACCTTTCTACAGGTCTCCTTCTCTCCTCAGAGGGAAGGGTGCTCTGTGGGAACTCAGTCTTCTTCCTGGTGTGATCCATTTCTCCTCACAGAGACTCTCCAGACTGGTAGCGCCCCCTGCCTCAAAAGCCAGGAAAGCCAGGCAAGACTCAACAGAAGAAACAGCAGAAGGAGCACAGCCTCAGTTTCCCTCCAGTCCTTCCTGGCTGCCCAGCCACTTTGGGAAGCCCTGGAGACCTTCCACCCAGGGGCTGGTCTGCAGAAAGCAGAGCTGGGTATGAGAGGAACAGAAGCCTCTGTAGGCTGTTCCTGCAGCTGGGCTGGGGAGAAGGTTCAGTGTGGCCTAAGGCAGGGAAGCTGCATGAGCTGCCTGTGTCTGGGACACACGGCCACCTTCTGGAAATCCAGGCCCAGAAAGCCTCTGGGAACCTCAGAGCAGAGGCTTAGACAGAATAAGGAGGGCCAAAGTGGTGTGGAGGGGGTTAAAACAATGTTCTAAGCCAACTCTTATAACTACACTGCCAGCCTGACTACTGTATGGACAAAAACCAGCAAGGAAACTCGAGAAGTAGAACCTACTGTGCCCAGGAAAGGGGAGGGGCAAAGGCAGCAGTCAGCCTTTACCCGTCCCAGGTGAGCCACTCCAGCTCTGAGCCTCCCTGGGAGTCCCAGGCCAGGTCCCACCACTCTGCAGAAGCAGCACTGTTTCTTGGCAGGCCCAGTGCTCTCATCTACTCACAAAAAGTGATGCTAGAGCAAGGTCCTTGGATAGCTCTGGTTGACAGTGGGGCTTGAGGCTGCTGGTTTCAAAGACCTGCTACTGAGGAAAGTTCCTGCCACCCAGATGCATGGTCTGGAAAGCAGCCTCACAGAGTGGCTGCCCAGCAAGGACCTGGGAGAAGGGGCCTCTGAGCTTGGGTGGCTGGAGTACAGAATCAACAGAAAGCATCATCTTTCTTAAGCACGCCTTTTATCACATCACTCGCCTGACCAAGCACCTACAAGGCCTCTCTATTGCCAAGCTAACTGCCTCTATCTGGCACCTGTGTCTTCCACTGATTGCCAGTTCCCTCAATCAGAATTTCCCACATTAACTAGAGGCCAGCAGAGACTGAGGCTCAATGTACAGTCTGTCTTAATCTATTTAATCTTTCTGGCCTCGATCCCCTCTTCTCTAAAATGGGAAGAACAGACCTTACCTCACTGGGTGAGGAAGAAGATGAGATGAAGTAAAGCATATCAGATATTCAGCCTAGGAAGGGCCCGTGGAATGGAGGCCACGGTGGTATATCCCTGGTGGCAGCATCAGGGATGGAAGGCTGGGAGTTGAAGCTAGCTTCTTTTCTGCTTTCCTAGGAAACTAATCTCTGAACAACTGGAAGGGACAGAGGAGCACAGCAACTCCGCTAGGTCTGTCTCTACACTCCACCTGCAGGGGCTGTGAAGGGGCAGAGGTGGCTGAAGTAACCTGAATGAGCCAGACTGCTAAAGAGCGCCTTGCATGCACCCCCACTCTCTTCTACCTTGCAGGCCCCACCCTGCCCGGGCATGGGAATATTCAGGAAAGAACATTCTGGGATGATGATGTTCCCTAACCCTCACCAAGAAGTTGGGTTTTGTCTGTTGGGAGGCAGGGAGTTGAGACAGGGTCTCGCCATGTGGCATATGTTGGTTTTGACCTTGTGAGTCTGCTGCCTTAGCCTCTCAAGCTCTAGGACTATGGGTGTGGCCTCCTCACTCAACTCATGACTGAGTTGTTTTGAGGGTCAAGTGAAATTAACTTGTAAGTTGTAAAGTGCTGAACATATGGTGGCAACTGGCTTCGTGGGTTACTCACCGCAGCACCAGCAGGGCCGGTCCGTCCTCTCTCACCAGGCAGGCCTCGGGGACCCTAGAACACATGATGGCACAGCTCGTCTGAGTGGTGAGCTGAGGATGACTCCTACCTACCGAAGGGTCCTTCCCACACCCAGAGGCCCAACCTGCCTGTGCCCGCCGGCTCCCCCAGCACTGAGTAACACAGGGTTTCCTCGGTGAAGACCCACGTGTGCTTCTCTTGCTGCCTTTGGAGAACCTAGCTACAGGCACTTCCTAAACAGATGAGCTTCCCGAAATGTTGAGAACAAGCAGAAGTTTTAATAACTGAAGCATACTATGAGTGAACACTTCTTTTTTTAAGGAAGTGCTGGTGGAACCCTGAAGAATCTACCTGCTATGTGTTATTTTCGCTCATAATCAGACCCAAACGGCAAAACCAAACATCTGCTTTGCATGAAGAGAATGCTATTGTCTACAGTGTAGCCATCTTGACATGTTAGAAGGGAGGGTCTTGAGAGCATCTGATGGTCTTCCCATGGGTGACACTCATACTCACCATTGGGCCTGGAGAACCATTTTCACCGGGGGAACCACTCTCGCCCTGGAAAAAAGACACACAGGGTCAATGTCTGAGGCCCTAGTGTCTAAAAACCTCCCAGGAGAGGCATGGAAAGGTCTAACTGGATTGGCTATGGCTGAGACACTCCGGCTTCAGTTTCAGGAGGGACAGTTTCCCAAGCTTGGAGACCAGGATGCTGGCTTGGGTGTTTGCAGTCATGTGCTAACTCCACAAACCCTGCAGCTTCTCCTCAACTGGAGAGGAAGGCTCCTTTTTGTCCCCTATACCCAGCCCCTTTGTGTTTGAGGTTCCTTACCTTCACACCCGGAGCACCAGCTTCTCCTTTAGCACCATCTAGGCCTGGGTAACCCTGAGAAACAAGAGAAAACATTCAGATACACTACTGGAAACCCAAACAGGAAACAGAGTGCAAACCCTGCCTTCTGACACCTTCACCCAGGATACTTACTCTGTGACCTTTGACCCCAGGAAGGCCTGGGGTTCCTGGGAATCCTCGGGCACCCTGCAATGCAAAAAGGAGATACTCAGGGCTCAGAGTAGAATGGGGTGAAGCGGGCTGGAGAGCCTGAGAAGCAGCTCACTTGGGCCACCAAGAAGCATGCATGTGGGCACCTCGAGTGTTTCCTTCAGCTAAACTCGGCCTCCAGGCTCCTGCCTCCATCCTGTGCTCACACAAATGATGGCCAGCGTGAAGGTGCGGGGTATGCAGCTACCACTTGTACTCAGTTTTAAACTAAGCTAATCAATCCGGATGAGCTGAAGGAGGAGCCTCTGGGAACGCCACTGAAGGCTTGGAAAGATGGAGCTTGCTTTACCTGAGGGCCGGGAGGGCCTCTTTCCCCAGACTTTCCAGGTTTTCCGGCTTCACCCTGAACAGAACAAAAGGTACATCATTTTCTTTGCTTAGCATACCCCAGAGCTTTTGCCCACCCGTCTACTCAGGACTACTGCCACCAGATGCCCGGATCTAGTCCCTGAATGTCTCTAGTGGGTCATGGTTTTGTCTTTGGCAAGCTCTTCAGTCTCCCTGGCCAGCTTTGCTCTCCTCTCTTGAACCCTGTGGACTGGCCTGTATGCTCTGACCTCAAGAGACTTTACTGTGTGATGTTGTTCATAAAAATAGCTCCAGAAAGTTAACTCCTGTCTCTACTTCGTTTGCATCCTCTGTAGACATCCTGACTCAGGCTGAGTTTTTTCTACCTCATTTACAATTGAGATGATATTAGGGTGTTTGCTGAAGGAGTCTTTCTTTGTTTTTCCTTCTCTGTATCTTTCTGCCTTGTGTTTTCTTGTGTCTTCTCTCATTTCTCAATTTCTCTTCCTGCAGCTAATGATGTTTTAATTATTCCCCTTCTCACTAGATCTGAAACAGTCCCCAGGGACCCGGCCAGCTAAGCTGTATAAATGGTAGACAGCCAGAGTTTAGGACTGAGCAGTCTTACTCCTCAGGGAGCCTCTGTATCCCCAACACCCAACACAACCCTCTCTAGGTACAAGAGGCTTTTCAGGTCTACTCACATCATCACCAGGTTTTCCAGGGGAGCCAGGAGGACCACGGGGACCCATGGGACCCTACAAACAGAAAGTTTAAAAGATGGTTAGAAGTGGGGGCACCGGGAACTGAACTCAGGGAGTTTTGGAAGCCAGTCTTCCTATGGTGAAAAAAAATAGGAAAGAAATGCAAAACAGATCATGGCGGTAGGTGGGGACAGTGCAGGTTAGTGGTCCCTGAAAGGACGTGTCATGACCAAGCTTCTGCCACTCTTGGTTCTCTGGCAGAGTACCCCGTAAGTAAGGAGTGGCATCTGAAGTTATGTCCCTTCCCACTATAGGGAAGAGTGGGACTGGGCAGAGCCTGGGAATGGACAGTAGCTTGGGTTTCAGGGGTCTGTCTGCAGGGGCTCCCCAGGAAAGGGATGTCTGTGGTACTCACAGAGACACCAGGTTCACCAGGTTCACCAGGATTGCCTTGAAATCCTTGAGGGCCCTAAAAGGGAAAGCGAGGAGACCAGGTTGACGTCTAAAATTGTGCTTTCAGAGTCTGACAAAGTCTTTAATGCCACCAAGAGGAAAAGATTCAACACTTACAGGAGCACCAGCTGGGCCTGGAGGTCCTCGAGGTCCCATGGGGCCCTGCATTAGAGCAGAAAAACGAGAGGCTTACTGACCCTGCTTTACTTTCTCCCAGCCAAAGGTCAGACAAAGGACAAGATTCTGTACGGGGTAAGGAGCCTCCCGTGGCTGCTCCCTCTCCTTTCCCACTCCCCATGCAACTATCTATTTTTTTATTTATAGGCACCATTTGGACAGAGAAACTGGCCTTGCTTTCTCCTGGACTACAGCCATGTTTACTAAAGTCTGAGTTTCATTTAGCATGTGCCAAGCCAGAGCTGCAGGGCTGAGATTTCCTGCTGGAAGTCTTGTGGATGCTGGAGAACAGTAGCGTCTGTCTGTATTCTTCAGTTCTCATTCCAAGAGCAATAGCAACTGGCCTTCTAACACACCAGCTATATGCATCTCTCCATCCTCATTCTTCTTAGTCACTCTAAAGCATCATTAAAACTGGCATTCATCACCATTAAAAACCAAACTCCTTGGGCTAACTAAATGAGAGTTGACATAGCTGATAGAGGAGATGCTCTGAGCAATTATCTGTGAGGCACAGACTGTCAGGTCTCTGGCTCTGCCAAGGACCACCCTTTCCCATTTGAACTGTAAAGACACTGGTGTCTTTTCTTACCATCGGGCCTTGCATTACTCCCATCTGGGCACCACCAGCCTTCTCATCAAATCCTCCAGCCATCTGGGCAGCAAAGTTCTGCAAACCAATCCAACAGCATTAGGAGGCTAATTTGTCCCTAATTACTAGGAAGCTTTGATTAGAAATAAATAATTCTACTTAGTTTCTAGTTTTAGAGACTAGCTATGTATTGACCAGAATTCTCAAGGGTACCTGACAAAGTTTTGGGAATGTATTCTTATGACAGTGGCAAAATCACTTTCCTGAAGATGAAGTATCATTTGGAGTAGGATCATTTCTTCACACGTCATTTTATAAAATTACTTTTAAGAATATTCTATTTATTCCTTTTATTCTGTGTGTATGAGTGTATTGCCTACATGTATGTAAGTGTACCACATGGATGCAATGTCCATGGAGGCCAGAAGAGGGTGTCATATATCCTGAAAGTAGAGTTAAGAACAGTTGTTAGCCACCATGTAGGTCCCAGAAAGCAAACCCAGGTCTTCTGCAACAGTAGCCAGTGCTCTTAACTGCTGAGCCATCTCTCCAGTCTCTATAAAATTATTTTGTATTTTAAAATGTTACACATAGGTACATTTGTAAACATAAATAAAACCATCATTTAAAAAAATGTGTTTTGTTCTCTAAAGCTTTAATACCCAACAAAGGACTAAAATCCAGTCCTGAAATATTTCAGTAGGGGATGTAGGAGGCATCTGGGAGCCATTTAGGTTTAAGAATTTAAAACATAGCAAACATCAAAATGGCAAACCTACAAAAGCTGGGCAGTCATATGATTTGTTGATTGGTTTGATTCCAAACACGACAGTAGCCACACACCTTTACTCAGTGGGGCTCTTTCATGAGAATGAATAGGCACTTGGAATGTACTTGGCAAGGAACATGAATAAATGTCTTCCAAGGACAGTGGTCGAAATTCCTCCTCCAGAGGAATACAAGTGCCCAGTCATCCTTTCCCCACACCCTTCCACCCACCCCCAAGAATCAACCACATGGTGGGGTGCCAGGTAGCTGAAGGCTTTCTTTACAGAAACCTAGTGAGTTAAAAAGCCAGCCCTTAGCACCACAGCCCCATGTGATTCCACCCAATTATAGGCCTGGGGCAAAGCCACGAACAGGCTAGGTACACACTGTTGGCAGCCCTGGGAGCCAGCTAGGTAAGTGTGACTAGCAATTTAGAAGCTGCATTTTGAAGGGACAGGCTGGAGAAAGGGGACATAAGGACACTTACTCCACCAAGGCCAGAGGGACCCGGGGGCCCTGGAGGGCCAGGGGGACCAGGATTTCCAGGGGTGCCAGGCTCTCCATCTCTACCACGAGGTCCAGGTGCACCCTTGGCAGGAAGAGAAAAAGGCGTCAGTGTGAAGCAATGCTTCTTCAGAGACCATCTGTTCCCAGGCAGCTCTCAGGAGATAATCAGGCACTCTGTGGGCTTTGGAGGACCCAGAGAATACAGAGGTCATATGTAATTACTGCATACTCACTTTTTCTCCTTTGTCACCACGGTCACCTCTGGGTCCTTGTTCACCTGCAGGTCCCTGAAGGTGAGGCGCACAGTGAGATGACAATGAGTCCAGGGGCCACAGTGGCTCAGATGTAGTAAGGGAAGGATGGAAGAGGGGATATCTCTCTTTCTTACCTGAGGCCCAGGAGGTCCTTTGGGTCCTACAATCTATGAGAGAGAGACCCACAGGACATCTGGTTAGAGGAGCACATGGGAAACGACCATTTAGAGCAGCAGGTGCACACACGGGGGAGGGTACTTTGTACTTACATCCTTGATGTCTCCAGGCTCTCCTTTCTGTCCCTGCAACAGGAAGCATTTACAGTAGTGAGGTGAGTAAGCCTACTTAGCCCAAGAAAACCCCACCCAGCAGCCCTAGCCTTCAGGTGTCCTCCCAAACAGACATCTTTCGATGTTTATGAAAAGAGACAAAGATTAGATTCGCACTACACAGCTTCTGAAGAAGAATATATGAAAACAAAACAAAACAAAAAGGGCCAGCAAGATGGCTCAGTGGGTAAAAGTGCCAGGTTGCTGACCTGAGGTGGAAGGAGAGAACTGACTCCAGAATGTTATCCTCTGACCTCCACACACACAATGTGGCAGGAGTATATCTACTCACACACATGCATTGCACACATACACAATAATAAAGAGAATAAAGTAAAAACCAAGGTGTCCTTACTTTTGGTCCTGGTTTTCCTGCAAGGGAAAATAGAGGAGAAAGTTAGATATGTAAGAAAGGTAAATACCATTTCCTGTCATTCAAACTCTCTTTAGAGGAACAAAGAAATGACACAACCAAGGAAGGAGGCAGATTCCTGTTGCTCCACCAAAATTCTCTGTTGGGGTCGTATGATCACAGAGCCCTTTTGTTGCTGAGGACTCATAAGGAATAGAGATGCCTCTGGCTTTATTAGTCCAAAAGCATGCAAGAGACAGAAGAATGGGCTGAGAGCAGAACAGAGAGAACAGGAACAGCTTACAGTGGAGTCAGCCCCTCTCCCCACAACCAGGAAGGAAAGCACAGAAGATCTAGAGGACAGTCACCCCTTCCCCAAAGCCCTCCCAGAACAAGAGGGGTTAGGAAGACTTACATTAGAGTTGAGTCTCCTTGAAGCAAGCACAAGAAATCACAGGACATAAGAGTTACAAAGAGCACTGCGGCCAAGGCCATTTGAAATTGCTAAGCTCCTACCCCACCACAGCAGCAAAATCTTACAGCCACCAGCACTGCATCAGTACAGACCCTTCAGACATAATCTGAGAGTTTGTACCATACAAGGAGCCAGTGTTGGGGAAGTATGCAGGAAAGGCAACTTCTCTCATCTCTTTCAACTGTCATTTCCATCCGAATAGGAAGGGAATAGTGAGCCCCTAAGAATCATAGTGGTCCCCAGTCTCCTGGTAGGAAGATGGGACATCTGTTGGAGTGCTGGGAAGGGGTCACCTGCACTCGTGTTGCCCATCAGCACTGGTTCTAGCTGGCAGTTAGTAACTGCCAGAGTATAGGAGCATGGGGCAGGAGCATGTTCACCATTTGAACTCCCAGAACCCCATCTTCCTTTGTTTCATCGGCTTCCTGAATGGTGGTCAACTCCAAGGGAGGTAAATGTAAAGAGCAAATGTGACCATTGCTCCATCCTCCAAAGAGGGAACCCTCATTGTCTTCCTGCTTACTGGCAGAGGCTTCTCTACCTTGAGGACCATGTATTTGAAGGTCTTCTACAGAGAGACAAGGTGTGGGAATTAAGTCATGTTGTGACTAGACAAAGCTTGATCTCCACTGTGACTCTAGGTAACTTGAAGACATGATTCCAGACGGGAAATGCGTAGAATCACATCTATATTCCTGACATGTGTCAGAACATATCTTCCTGAGGTGCTAGGTGAGGGAGGATCTCTCTAGTGTCCCAGGCTCACTAGGTTTCAACCTGTACCTGAGAAGTGGCCTTTCCTTTCTGCCCCCCCTGCTGGGAGCAGATGGATAACCAGCTCCTCTGCTTTGCAGAGGAGACCAGTATCCACTGGAAGGTATTTGCTGTGACTGCAAGTAATTTATTTATGTTGAAGAATAGATAAATAAATTACGACCACTGGCAGTGGCGAGGTCAGCTGGGCAGATGGGGCAGCACTCTCCGAAGGGGATCTCGGGGCTGAGGCAGTCTTTCACGTCTTCACACATTATGTCATCGCAGAGGACACTCCCAGTGTCACAGACACAGATCCTGCAGGGCTCAGGCTTCCACACATCCTTATCTTTATACCTCTGCCCATCCTGCAAACAGCTGCCAGCCTCCTCTGCACCAAGAGGGGTGGAAGGGGCAGAGAGTAAAAGCAAGGAAGGTTGAGAGCCAGAGAAAAAGAGAAAGAGGTTGCAATCAGCATGACATAATTTAAATGCTGGGGAATGGGCAGACTACTCCAGACAGACAGAACTGACAAGTTTTTGAAAACACCATGCATCCTTTTATGTCTTCCACAATATTTATTATGTTGTCTCACAACTGCAAGATGCACACGTTGGGGGAACCCTGACCAGCAACGGAGGGGTGTTACTCTGGTATGTTCTCTTCATCCACCCAGCACAGGAGAGACCTGGACACAGGGGATGGTGAGTTGGAAGGTGGAGGTGAGTGGAAGAGGGAGATAACACTCTGAACAGGAATCCAGGGAAAGTAAAGATGGAGAAGACAGGAAATGGTGAGACACTCTAGCCCAAGAGCAAAAGTGTCTTTTCTTCTTCTTCTTCTATTAGGAATAAAGAAATTTGCTAAATTGACAACTAAAATTCAACCCACAAAAATTAGAATTTATAAACAACCAGGTCCCAGAAATAGATGTTTGCGGGGAGGGGAAAGTGATCTGAGAAGCTATTAGAATTAGGTTCTTGTCCCATTCTGCAAACCATGTTAGGATTTAGAAATACGGGAGGGAAGGTGAAGTCCCTTCACACAATATATCTGGGGCCAGAGAAGATTAATAAATGATTTGACAGACAAGCTGAGGAGCGTCCCCCCCTCCCGTGCTCCCCTCCAGCTGAAGGACGCCCCTGACTCCATCTGAAGATGGCACCCCCATCCTGGGTGGCAGGAGACTCCGAATGCCTGGCCTTGCCGAAGATTGGTCAGTCTAGACCTTGCGAGACGGACTGGCTCTCTCCACCCTCTCCCTACCGTCTGGAATTCGTGCCGCACATGAAGTCGGCGCTGACAAGAGCTCCTCTCAGAGCTCAGAGCGCCAAGGGCCGAAGAGCCCGCACCACGTGCTAGTTAGCGCCCGGCTGTTTTTCTCATCAAAATCCCAAAGCAAAGGCAAAAGCTGGGGATGGATAAAAGCGAAGAGCCACAATCCCGGTGGCGTGGAGAGAAACCGGCCTATCCTCTGCTCTTCCCCGAGAGGAGATGTAGAGATAGAAGTCTCATCTTTCTTTTCCAGTAGCAGAAACCCGCGTGGCCCTTAGGCAGGATAACCACCGGGAAGGAGAAGGGATCTCAGGGAAAATGCCGAAGTTGCTGGACCCCCCCCCCCACAACAGCTAGAGGTAAAGAAAGCGTGGAGGGGAGGAGAGGCGTCGGTCAGTGACGTCCAGTCCGGACTGAGGAGCACACACCGCCAGGGAGGCCGGTGGGAGAGGGAAGGCGCGCGCCGGGAGGGGGCGTCGCGGGGGCGGATCGGGTTCCCGGGGAAGGGCGTCCCCGCCGCGCGGGCCAGGGGCGGGGCGGCCACGCCGGGTGTGAGAGCCGCGGGCGGCCTCTTTGTGGCCACGGCTCCGGACGCAGCCCGCCGGCGGACACCGGAGAGTAAAAAGTGGGATCGAATGACTGCCCCAGAAAGGGGCCAGCGCCGAAACCGGATCCCCTGGGTGCGGACGGGGGAGGCCGGCACACCCTAGCGCGGCACGAAGGGGGCCGCCGATAGCATCCCGGCCGCCCGATCCGGTTGCCCTCATTACCGCAGGGCCGCATAAGCGATTCTTTGTGGCAGGCCAATTAAGCGGCCACCTCTTTCGGGGAACTGTTTTGCTTCGTCGCGGCTTCGCGAGGGGCTGCAGCCCAGGGGGCGGCGGCGGGCGGCACAGGGGGGCATTGTGGGAGAGGGGCCGGGGATCGGGGACCCGCCGGGCCCCGCCGCTCATGAATGGGGCTTTTCTCGAGCGCATACAGAGCCCGATTCACAGGTCTCCGGGAGGAACCAGTTTAAATAAATACGGGCAGGGTTTCAGCCCATCTGGAAGCCATCGCTGCCAATCCCCCAGCGCAAACAAGCCTCACAAAGGACTGAGGTCTCTCCCCCAGCCAGCCGCACTTTCGGAGGCGAGAGCTGAGAAATGCAGATGTGGGTCAAAGTCTCCGCGGCCGGGAAGTTTCCCAAACTCGTGGAAAGATGGAGGGGAGGAGCGTGGCGGACTCTAGGTTTCTGACATTCCTGACGTCCATGCAGGCTACGCCTTTCTCCACGTCAGGTCTTTGGGCCCTGCGGACCTGAGGCTGGGGTGTGGGGGTGTGGGGATGCCTATGAAGATGGACAAACCAGCGTGCAAAATCGGCCATTCAGATGCAGGATCACAATCCTGCGAAGAGGAGTGACAGGGAGGTTTGGGCCCCCCAAACTGTGGAATTCACTCGGCTGAGACGATGCCGCTGGTGTGAGCTCTCCGCCACTTAAGCGAGAGCCCCTCTCTAATGCAGGACCGGGAATCAAGGAATTATTTGTCATCCAACTGATTCCATTCCTCGCCAAAAAGGAGCTCAGTCAAGAAGACAGCTTTGTGGGTGCTTGCAAAATTCCGACAAAAATACGGTCAGCCCCAGCGTACAAACGCGCGACATTCCCCTAGAAGCTGGAGAGCAGGACTCCGGCTGGCCCTCCACCCAGCGCGCGAGGCTAGAATGTTGTACCCTGGGCTCCTCGCGGCTGTGCTGAGGGCTCCCGCCCTGCCCCCGCCCGAGTCCGCTGCGATAAGGAGCGGAAAGTCCTCCGCGGCCCGCCTCCTTCCGAGGCATCTCTGGAGACAGCCTGGTGGCAGCGGAAAGCACACAGAGTCTCTAGGGCAGAGGGTCTTTGATTTCCACCCACCCCCAAAACAGTTTCGCCCGAGATTGGTTTACAATCTGTAACATACAAAGGCAAGGTGGAATCTCAGCCGTCGGAAACGTGCCCAAACACGTGGAAAAAAATTCTCTCTACTTAATACACTTTCCAGGCTTACTTTGTCCTGAATATAATCCCAGACAGTGGACCTTACCCAGTGGGGAGGTGGAAAGGTGCGGTCCGAACCGCCTTTGCACCAGACTGTAAAGCTGCCATCGCTAACTATCCTTGGTTGAAACAGCAATAGCAATTCACTAGCCGTGTCCCTGTCCGCTGCGAGACACACACACACACACACACACACACACACACACACACACTCGCCCACAGCTGAGTTCCATGCGTTCTATAGAAGCTCTGGAGGAAGGAGGGAAGACCATAGAGGTAGTGCTCTGGGGTTGGGGGTGGGAGGTGGCATTTGGTCTGATTGGAATGTCACCATCTTGCAGATGTCAAGTTCCTGCAGCCTTCAGCACAAGAAAGGCGAGTGGGAAGTTTCAGAGAGGGCTGCACCTTACTCTAGGCAAGCCTGGAGGGGGAGGGAACTCAAGAGGGGCGCAGAAGTCACGGAGCGCTTTTCCTTTGTGGCCTCAGATTTCAACCCATCAGTGTCAGAGTTGGTCCTTTGTCTAACTCCCCTTTGAACCCTCCAGCCTCTGAGCCCTCAACTAGACTGAGGCCAAACCCTTTGGCGTTTGCTCGTCTCCTTTCCTACTTCTAAGTGCAACGGGCCAGGACATCTTTTGCTGAACTCAAAGTGCTTTGGCAAAGTGGGTTGTGCGCCTCCTTTCCTAGGCTGGTTCTGAAGAGCGCGTTTATATCTGTGTTCAAACCTCTCACATCCGACACTTTGCAACTTCATTCTTGTTTAATGTAGAGACCTGCAAATGTCTCCGGTTGCAACTCGCACCGGGGAAGCTGGGACGGCGCTCCTCACCCGGAGCATTAGGCTCAAAGAACTCCAGCATACCAGGAGCCTGTCTCGGCGCCACACAACTGCGGGAGCCGCTCTAACCCAGCCCTGCCGGCTGCTGAGCCCCGGCAGGCTGGGAGAAGGAAGGAAAGGGACGCACGTAAGGGAAGGTGGCAGGGGCGAAGGGCGACTTACGGGCATCCTGGCCCTGACACCGAAGGACCGCGGCGAAGAGCAGCGTCAGCAGCACCAGCGACTGGGGAGCCCCGAGGCGAATCATGGCTCACCGCGGGGCCCGGCAGAGCCTGGCCGGGGCGAAGCGCGGCGAGGCGGCAGGAGCACGGTCTGGGTCCGGGTCTCTACCGTGCCCTCATGCAGGAGGCTCTTGGAGCAGGAGGAGGAGGCAGGAGACCCGGCAGCCCAGCAGCGCTCTGCGTCTGGTCCCCACAGAGGCTCCCGTTATATGCGCCCGGCCCCTCCGGAGGCTGGCGAACTGGCCCAAACCGCGGGCCGCCCCAGCCCCCCGCGGGGCTGTAACCTGAGACCCCGCCCCCGGAGCCCGCCCAGGCCCTGCCAGAGCCCACACCTGCCAGGGCCAGACTCCCCTTTCGCGAGCCCTGCTTCCCGCCCCCCCACCCCCAAAGTGCCCAGTGGCCTGATCGGGCGGGGCACCAAGACGGCCCCAGGTCGCCCCCACCTGGGACTGCCGCACTGCCCCCTCCAACCACAGGCGAGAAGGGGGGCCCCCAGCCCCTCCCTTCGGAGATCTGCCGGGTGCGGGGGGGGGCGGGATGTTTGCCTAGGCGCAGGCCTGGAGCCCTAGTCCCGGGACCTAGAAGACTAGTGGGAGAGGAGAGAGGCGGCAAAAAGGACGTGGGGACCAGGAAGTGCGCGCGGTGTGTGTGTGGGGGTGTCCCCAAATAATTGTCTGTGAAGTTGTCCCGGAGTCCTAACTCTAGGGGATAGACCACCTAAGCCAGGTTTGGGGACTGGTCCCCATATCCAGTCTGCGTCTCCATCGAGTACCTGCCCTGACTCCCACCTGGATGCTCCAGCGACCGCCTCCTCCCACCCATCCCCCATCCAGCTAGACGAAGAAAGAGCCTCTGGCTCCAGGGCAGTCGCGGGCCTCCGCCGGTCGCCAGGAAGGGGGCTGGTGGACTCCTGCACAGAGGGAGACCTGTGTGAAGGTGTGGGAGGCGGAGCCGGCCGGAGAAAGAACTGAAGGAACCGCAGAGAACCGAGGGAGCCCAGACAAAACGGTGCCCAGTGCCCGGTTAGGGAGACTGTCTAGTTCCTGTCTCTCCCTGGCCGGGGTCCAGGAATCCCGGGGGGAGTGGGCGCTGTTAGCCTGGGTAGAACTGCTCTGGCCAGGGACGGTTGGCCACTCTGCAGCCCCGGCCAGGGAGTCAGGAGGCTGCTCCAGCTGGACTCAGTTCTGTGAGGTGGGGGCAGCGCCAAAGTTTCCAAGTTGCTCCCCCTCCCCCAGCTTCCCGCGTCACCTCACCTTCCCTGCTGAGCCGCCTCCCGCGCCCTAGCCAAGCTCCCTTCTCGGACCCTTGGTCTTCCCTGCCAGCTCTTCCCCCGTGTCCTCTTTGATACCAAGGAGGAAAAGTCCCCAGATAGACCTTGTTCCCCAGCAATGAGATGGTCCTCCAGAGAGCTTTAGGCAAAAGGAAGCTCAGAGTTTCGGGCCTGACTTAAGCAGTAGCTTTCTTTTCCGGAGATTGGATTTCTGTCTTGTGCCCCTCTTGGAACCTGGGAGCGCTTAGAAGAAGCTGTCTCCACCGACCAGGCTCGAGCTTCCGGGGAGGGGGGTGTTGGGACTTAGCCTCCACCTTACCTCATGCTTTGAAGATTCTCAAGATAGAAACAGGAGTTCCAAGTGTGCAAAACTTAATTTCTGTGCAAGTGTGCTGGCTGGGAAGGGAAAGAACATTCATTATTTAGAGTGCCCCTGCGTTCCCTCCAGTCTGGGTGGAGATGGTTCCTTCCAAGTCTCTTCTATGGGCCATGGGTCTTTTTTTTACTTCTTCACCTCCTATTTAAGGTCTAGGTCCTTCCCTGGCTTCAGCCTCTGCTAGAGAAAACTGGTTTCAAGTCTGCAGTGTCTCAGGTCTTTGGGAGTTGGTTTTCCTGATTTCACCTGCAAAGCAGAAAGACCATATGTCACACATTTGTCAAGATCTCCTCAGATCTCTGAGATGCTGCTCCTAAGATCTTTGAAATGCAATGTTTTTCTGCCTTTCTGAATTCTTCTGGCACCCACAGCCTATACATCTAAAGTTGTACTGTTAAGCTACCTATAATTTTGTATAATTTTCATTTCATTTTCTTTCATGTAGTTACTGAATTTATTTCTTCAAATAGAGTGGAGGGTCTTTGGAGAAGAAAACTGTACTTAGTACAATTTTAGTACATAGGAAGAAATTTTTGGTAACCTAGTTAATTTAGATACAAAAGATAATTTTTTAGATTCATCTATCCATTTATGTACTTATTTTGTATATTTGTGTACATGCCATAGCATGTATATGGAGGACACAGGAGAACTTGTGGGAGTCCTTCTTTCCTTCTACCATGTGGGTTCCAGGGATCAAACTCAGGTCATCAGGCTTGGTGGTGCCTCTACCCACTGAGCCATCTTGCTGGCCCCCACAAAAAAAGAATTTATTTTATGATGCAAGCAACATATACTCAACTATAAAACTAGTCATTCAAACAATTGGTTTCAAGTGCTAGTATTCACAAAAACTCAACAGAAAAAAAAAAGTTCTGGAGAAAATGCTAAATCATGTGACGAGAACTGAAGCCTGTCTGGAAAGGAGTAGCTCAGTGAGCCGCAAAGTAGCGGGGCTTCCTGTTGTCAGCTGACTCTTGATTTCTCCTCTACCTCTGAGTCATCCTGGTCTACGGTTATAACTACATAGTTAATGGCTCTGGGTTGAGTTCTCCACTCTTTCTAATTAAACATAAAATTATCAGAGATAAAAGCAAAATAAAATTAAAATTTTAACTGACAAAGCCAAAATAAAACTATGGGAATTATTTAAATTCTATAACCAACTAAGCACCAATATTAATATTTTATCATCTATAAAATTTCCATTTTGTTGGGTACTGGAGAGATGGATCAACAGTTAAGAGCACTGGCTGCTCTTACAAAGGACCCAGGTTCAATTTCCAGCACCTATATGGCAGCTATCAACAGACCATAGCTCCAGTTCCAGGGAATACAATACCCCTTCTGGCCTCTGCAGGCACTGCATGACATGAATGCATTTACACATATGCAGATAATACACTCATATACATAAAATAACATAAAAATAATAATAAAATTTTATTTTGAACTTCCCAGTTGGCGATTCAAGCTAGAATTTGACCTTCATGCTGCCTCTCCGACAAATCACTGATTTGATTTAGAGATTACTTATCCAGTTATCATCTAACTACGAGGAGCAGAGTGATGGGGCTGAAAAGAATGGGAAAAATTTAAGTAGCCAGAACCTATGCATCCTTCCTGCTCTGTGCTTGCCAGTTCATAGCTAACATACTATATTAAAGGTAATGTCACCTGACCTCACCAATTTGATGCACATAGAAGAACTGTCACATAACAACATCATGACTACAGCAAGAGAGTTGGGAATGTAGCTCAGTAATAAGGACTGGCCTAGTGTGAATGAGGTTCTGGGTTCCATTCCAAAGCCTGGGGGGATGGGGCACCAGTGCTGATGAAAGCAGCAAGAGGAGACTGAGAACAGCAATGTGAAGCTGACAGGTGAATATGAAACATGACGCCCGGGGTCAGCAGGGCACAGTTCAAGGGAGACAGAGCACTCACTGGTTCCAGTATTCTGATTTAAGTCTCCTGGACTCATGATGATGTGCTTATATGTCTGGTAAAATATTAATTTAGATTTTTAATCTGTTCTTTTAGCAGAGACAGTAATATTTATTCCAGTTTAGAAAAGTCTTCATTAAACATAATAAAAATAAATGGTCATTTACTTAATGTGAAAAACTTTTATGTCAATGTCAGGCAGATGAAGAGATGCCATAATCTCTAGGGCTACCGAACTGCAATAAAGACGTTCTGTCTTCCCCACTCTGTAGGAAAAAGGACCTAGGTGTCTGAGAAGGAGGGGTCCATGTGGCCTCACCATTCACTACACCTTTTGGAACAGCATGCAGAACAGGAGGAAGAGCAGTTAAAATGAAAGACAGAGTAGTTACCCCAAATCAGATAACCCAGGGAAACAGACCAAAGAAGTCACTGATGTGTTGTGTAGACAAAATAACCACTTCACTATTTTTCTCTTTTATGGGGACATTAAATTTAGGCTTTTTTGTGGTGCTGAAGATTGAACTAAGGGCTTCATACATGCTAGGCAGGTACTCTACCACTGAGCTATATCCCCAGCCCAAATTTAGGCTTATGTAGACACAGCCTTGTTGGGAAAGATATTAATAGGTAGACTGTAAAGAAAAGATCTCTTTCTTTTCCCCTACCTAAATCCACTTAAAAATAGTGATAAAGTACGGAAGGATTCACATTCCAAAGAGGTAAGTCCACCCCAAATATGGCAGGTGGTGAATGACATGCTTCACACAGTCTTGGAGGAGGGGTGGGCCTGGCTCCCTGACACCCAGCCTCTGTTGGTTGGGTTCAGTTCAGACAGCCTTTCAAGATGTGTTTATGTTTTCCTTTGGCATTTTTTTTGGGCCAGAGTAACAGGATCAGGACTGTTCAGGATAGGCTTTTTCCAGATTTATGGTGTACATTCCATTCCATAGGAGCATAAATGTGTTACTATGTGTTCTCAAATGCAAACAGCATTAAGAATCCCACCCAGCCTCAGGCTTGTCCCAGTGCCATACAGATTCAGTTTAGCTAATTCATCTATGCTAGATGCCTGCTTCTGCATGAAGTAGGGATGGAGAGACAACTCAGTTGCTGCCACTAAATCCAAGGAGACACAAAGGAAAATGATGATTGAAAATGTAGGAAATAGTTTCTACTTCAAAGGGAGGGAGAGAGGCCAGGAAAGAGGGAAGAGAAGAAGGAAAGGGAGGGGGGAGCAAGGGAGAAGAGGGGAGGAGAAGGGAGACCAGTAGAGGCGGAAAGAAGTGTTATAGGAATATGGGAATGTGGAGAGCTGGCTCAAGGGTTAAGAGCACTAGTTACTCTTGCAGAAGTACGGTTTGGTTCCCAGCACCCACATGGCAGCTAACAACTGTCCATAACTCCACTCCCTGGGGATCTGATACCCTCTTCTGACCTCTGCGGGCATTGCACAACATGGGTGCACTTACATACACGCAGGCAATGCACTGATACACACAAAATAAAAATAAATATTTTCAATAAAGAAGTATTACAGCAGCCATAGACTAAGCAGGGGAAGGTTTTCTAGGGGAAGTGCCTGGGGTTTGGAAATGCAGACCTGCAGGGAGAGCATGGAATGGGGCCTGTATGAAAGTGGAGATGAGCGGGTGAAGCAGAAGACACGGAAGGGGTTCCAGATAGTGCAAACCACAAGACCTGGCAGAGTAAGACACAGGTAAGGGATGAGACTAGGAGAGACATGGACGAACCCTCAAAGGGTGCTGATTGTCACTGAGTCTACCTCAGACCTGCCTGCCTGCTATTTTCCCCTCTTCTGCATGTCTCCTATTAGCCAGGCCTTTGGGTGCAGTTGGGAGAGTAAAGATGGGAACATGAAGACGGCTAGTATTTTAGACTTGCTTTCTGAAACATGGCTTTATTTTTAGCCATAAAGTTCTTCTCATCTCATTTTTAAAACAAAACTCTTTCATACTAAACTTTGCATTTTTCTTGAATCATGAAGCTTTCTGGCTTTAAAGAGCCTCTGTCCCTAATTGACTCGTGATGACTGTCTGGGCACAGACAGAAATACAAATGCCTCAAAGAAGCAAAGCTTTAGGGCTTCCAGCAGAAGATCTATGTGAGGGAATTGGTTCAATATCAAGCCAGAACAGCTTCTTGGAGTCAGAGAGCACGAAGCCCTGGCATAGCGCGGTGGTTGCAAGCGAAGCCTTTGAGAAGACAGCGCCTCACAAGACCAGACAGAGTGGGGCTCTACTTCCCATAGCTCTGGCTCTTTCAACTCTTAATGCACTTGTGTATGGCAAGTATCATGGAGTTGTGCCTTGAGACATCCCTCCCTCCCTCGGCTCAGTTGGTAAAATGCTTGCTGCACAAGCACCCACAAAAAAGTTGGTTGCAATAGCAGCAGTGTCTGTAATCACAGCACTGGGGACTGGAGGATCCCTGGAGCTTACTGGTGAGCTTGGAGAGCTTCAGGTTCAGTGAGAAACCCTATCCCAAACAATGCAGTGGAGGGGGATTAGTGATGAGGAAGGCACTGGGCATCAACCTCTACCCTCCACACACATACACACATATGTGCACATCTGTACACACACATAAAACCCCAGTACAACAATGAATAAATAAATACTGGAGGATAAGTAGCCCTGTGTGGCCCTGGAGATAGAGACGTTGTAGTCCGCATGATCAGTGGTTACAGATACCTGGACTGATGTGCCCTAGATGAGGACAGGTCAAAGGACAAAGGTGGAAGCTAGGCTAACAGTGGCAGAAAGGCAAAAAGAGTTAAAGATAGGAATATGGCTTGATTATTATTTGCTCCCCTGAAACTCACGACATTTGCCCTGTGGCAGTACTTGGAGTGGGGTGGAACTCAGGAGGTGATACAGGGATGAGCAGGATTGGAGCCTTTCTCTCGGGAGTGGGTTTGTTCTTTCAGGAGTGAGCTGTACAATAGAGGCTGCTCCTCATGTTCTCCCTTCGCCCTCGCCTTTCCCCCTTCCACTATGATATGGAGCTGTAGGAAGCCCTTGCTGGTGCCATGTCCTGGGACTTACTAGTCTCCAGAACTGTGAGCCAAAACAGCTTCTGTTATCACATCTCCAGAATTTTGGTATAGCAACAGAAGATGAACTAAGACAGAGGGCTGAAAAAAGCCTCCTTCTTCAGAGGTGTGGGTGTGGCCCCTCTCAGGGAGACTAGGTGAGAGGTCACTTCTGTGTTGTTTCTTCAGAAGGAATGGAGGTCAGTCATGGGAGAGACTGACCCATGATAAGAATTTGACTCCTGGATTCCAGTGTCAGGGAAGAACTGAGGGAAAGGTAGGTTCTGCAACAGTATACTCCTTCCCACTGTGGTCCCTGGGGAGTTCCTGACAGATAATGCTTCATGGTCAGTCATATCATAAAAACAAGAGGGTAACTGGGTTGCGTCTGGGTCTACAGGGTGCACACCACGAAGAGAAAGCCAGCTTTCTGGAAAGCGTGTTTATCCCCATCCATGGGTGGGGTGGGCTGGCCTCCAGGATGTCCCTGAAAACTTCAAGGGAACATGTGGTTAGTTTCTAGTGCATTCTGTTGCCAAAAACAACACAGGAATGGAGTTGAAGAGCAGTGTGTGTCACAAACCCAGGGGGGTACCTTGTCTGTCTCCATCCCAGACACCTGTTTGGGGCAACCAGGGTGTCAATGTCCTCCACTCCCTCAAACCAGACTCCAGCCCTCAGGACAGCTCCAGGGGTCACAACCTCCAGTGCCCTGATGCACTCTCCCTCCTTGTCTGTCTTCCTGGTACTGCCTTCCTTCAAGTCACCTTCCTCCTCTTAGGCCAGCCTTTCTCAGCCCCACTGTACAGAGCGCAAGCCTCATGCCAAGCACAAGCCTCTTACCAAGCATTTACCAGCGTGGAGACAGATACAGGGAGTGATCTATTAGACATGAATCCTTCACCGATTTCACCACTCCTCAGGGGAAGGGGAGACAGTCACATAAAGAGCCAAACTGAGGTGAGCAGGTAGTAACACAGTTTACTGCGAGGTGGTGCAGTACAATCTTCTGTGCTGCAGTGGACTACCAGGGTCACTTATAGAGGCACCCTGCCTGACTCTGAGCTGAAAAGAACTTCTTGACACACATTGGGCAGTGAAAGGAGCCAGTTTACATCTGTCTCACGGAGTAACTAATCTTTAAGATCCTCAGAGTCAGGGCTGGAGAGATGGCTCAGTGTTTAAGAGCACTGACTGCTCTTGCAGAGAACCCTGGTTCGATTATCAGCACACACATAGCAGCTAACAACTGTCTGCAACTCTGGTTCCAGGGGGTCCAATTCCCTCTTCTGGTCTCTGCTGGCATTGCATGACATGGATGCACTTACATACACTCATACACATAAAATAAAAATTAAAAAAATATTTAAAAAGATCCTTAGAGACCTGTTAGCATCTGTACGCTGCCCTCCAAGTGTAATACTGGGCTACCAACAAGGATCCTTTGGTGGCATTTGCTCCCTGTCTCATGAGGACTCTGCCCTGGTCTCCTCATCTAGTTATATCTGGACTGTATTCTCATGGGTCTGAGAGAAAAGAATCTCAAGCACACCATGCCCACTTCCCTCCCCTGGCCTTGCTGTGATCAGTGCATGGAGCAACAAGTGTGATGGTCCAGCACCATGCTTTCCCCACGAGGCTCAGAGTAAGGGCTGAAGTCATTAGTGCCTCTTTTCCTTGGTCAGTACTCTAGGATGGAGAACAGGATCTTCAAGTTTATCTTGCAGCCTGACATGGATGTAACAGGAAAGACCAATAGCTGGGGAAGAGCTATCTGCTAGATTTTTTGTTTGGATTGATAAATAAGTTTAGAGGATCTAATCTAAAGGGAGGAGAGAGAGAGAGAGAGAGAGAGAGAGAGAGAGAGAGAGAGAGAGAGAGAGAGAAAAGAAACAGGGGCTATCCCACTACTCTTCACTTTGACTAGTGTAAATATCCAAATATCCAACACTCTACTTGTAAATATCTTTCAATTGTTTTCCTTGTAATGAAGTCATACCTCCTGATGTTTATTCCGTGTGAACACCTAGGAACAGTTAGATTCCCTTTTAATATTAAGACCTAATAGATGTCCGTGTTGGTGTGTAGGTCTAATATTAAAGGTTGGGGCTAACCTTTGTCCAGCACAGAATCTCAATGGACAGAGCTCTAACGATAATGCCAGGATGATTTTCTAGCCTGAGAACTGGTGAGTAGGGATCAGTAGGGAGGGGAAGAACTGAGGGATTTTGAAGAATATTGGTAATGTAAGTCCCTGCTTCATTAAGAGCTGACTTTGGTGTTGTTAGCTGCATAGCTGGCAAATGTCAAGACTGATTTGTCTGTGGACTCAGTAAAAAAGTCACCATTCTCTTACATTCTTTTATGGAAGCTGTGGTTTTTTTCCTTACCAGCTTGGAAACACTTGGTGGTGGTTTGTAGGACTCAGATCTCTCCATCCACCATCCCAAGGATTCAATTCAAGTCTTCAGCCTTGGTGGCAAGTACTGTTATCCACTGAGTCATCTTGCCAGCCCAGTACTTTGCCTCTTCAACTCCTCTACAAGTTGAGAGCCACAGAGAAAAGCAGGTTGACGGAGGTCCCATGACGGTTCAGACAGGTGGTTAGGTGTCGAGTTGTGGCTAAGGCAACTGAAGAAATAAGTTTTTAAAGTTTGCTTACTGCTAATTGTTTTTTTCACTTGTATTGAAATTTTATGAATTTCATACAATATATTTTGATTAAATTTAGACCCTCCTCCCTGTCTGCACGCCCCCTTACCATTCCTTGCCTGATTTTCTGTATTCTGTTATATATTAAAGCCTATCAAGTCAAATTTGTGTCTTCAAATGCCCTTCTGTGTGGATCTATCCCTTGGATCCTGGTTAATCCATCCAGCATCACACCCTTAAAGGACATCTGTATCAAACCTCTGCCACCCAAGGCTCAGGGATCATAGCAGAAGAAGGGGCGGAAAGATTGTATGAACCTGAAGTGACCACAAAGAAACAGTTTTCCAAACAGCTGGAGAGTTACTCAAATTAACTCACAATGGTGACAGCAGGCACAAAGCCCACATAAACTCAAGTCAGACAAAATCCCAGCATGGAAGTCGGGGAAAGAAGCCCCGATCCTAGCTGAGGAAGTGCTGGCAACGGACACCTGCTGCGAGGGGGAGAGTCTGTCTTCTTCCATGTTCACTGCTTTTAATCTGAATTAAGCAGCTATCCGTGTTGGAGGCTGCCGTGCTGGACACGGCGTGTTCTTGCTCCTCTGCGGTATGAGACCGCACTGGAAGGTCACTGGTCTCACTTTGGATCTACTGCATCAGAGTCTATATTTAACAAGATTCTGGGGTTATTTGTTTGCACATCAAGACTTAAGAAGCATGGTCTAGGACAATAGTTCCAATTATTGGCTGCGTGTTAGAATGAATCACTTTGGGAGAGCTTTTAAAATCTCAGTTCTGTGACTGAACCCCAGACCAATTAAATCAGATTTTTCTGGGGGGGGGCAGTGTCAGCATTTCTGAAGTTCCCAGGGTGGCTGCAATATATGCCCAAGGTCAAGAACCACTGCTCTCGGACCATGCGGCCAGTTGGTGTCATTGTGAAAAATGGGTCCATGTGAGGGCCAGCAGCTGACTGCCCAGCCTCTGAATTCACTTGTTGGACCCAGCCGGCCTGGCGGCCAAAGGGGCTTATTCATTCCTCAGCAAGTGTAAGAATTGGCTGGAGTTTATGTTTGTTTCCAGCATCTAAGTGAGATGTTCATTAGCTTTTGACAAAACATGTCCAAATACCACACAAGCAAAGGGTACTGAAGGATTCTGGGTGACCGAAGGTGGGAAGGGCTGATTCACTTCCTCACTCTGGGGCCTGTAGAACTCTGGCATCCCAGAGCAGTCCCCATGAAGAGAGCCATTCTTCCCATGCAGGGTGGAGGTTGCTGCTTTTTCCAAGGTCGGGTGCCTGCAGCTGCTCCCGCTGCAGCTCAGCAAGCATCGGAGGGCGCTGGGGCCAGAGGGAAAAGGTGGGTTTTCCTGAAGAGCTGGGTTCTCTCATCATCTTATTGATCTGAACAAGACCTCAGGGGCCTTATCCACTTTCTAGTGATGAATGACACTTGCCAGGGCCAATCTGCATCTCTGAGCCTATGAGGGTTTGGGAATGTCTGAAATAGGCTCTGAAGAAAATGGGTCCTGTCAGCTGTAAGGCTGTCCCAAGGCGTGGAGCTGCCTCTGGAGCACCAACTGACAGTGTCTCTGAGGAAGAGTGTTCTTGACCTGAAATAAGCAGAAGTACAAAGACTTCACTTGGGATATGGAATTCCCCAGCTATGCAATTATTAGCATATTTGTCTTACTGTGCGTGTGGAATTTCTTAAGCCTTGTAGTCACACCTCTCCTCAGACATTAGTTCCATGCTGGCGTTAGAGAACTTGTTCAAGATAAATGTGCCTTCAGGAAGGTTACAAGAGAGCAAGCCACGGGGCTTTGCTCATCTTGGGGCAAGAGCGTGACGGCATCGCCACCGGCTGTGTCCGAGGATACCAGTGCAAGATACTCTGCTGCCTCTCTCCAGGAGCAGTCTACAGCATCCTGGTATCCTTAGAAGCCTTTGTCAGCCACCAGGCCCCTGGCACAAGCCACACATGAACGAAGGTTCTCTGTTCTCTGACTAGATATAAGCCTAGTATAAGCAGAGAGCAGGAAAGAGGAAGCGAGCATTGCCTCACTCTCACGGTAGTGGCAACCTATGCTGGGGGTAGGGGGGTAAGAGAAAGCT
Organism: Eospalax fontanierii; assembly: GCA_035773235.1. Lineage (NCBI taxonomy): Eukaryota > Metazoa > Chordata > Mammalia > Rodentia > Spalacidae > Eospalax > Eospalax fontanierii. Next base: position 12,824,189 of record CM069537.1, read on the forward strand.
GGCCACAGGCCTTTATCTCCTCCAGTCGCTTCAACCTGATTGCTTTCCCCATCTCTTTGAAATGGCTCTGTTGCCCCACCCCACTGTTGTCTGGGCTACACAATTAGCACTTTGTTAAATGTTCCCTCATTTTCAATGGCACTTCATTACCAAGTCATAAAACATCAGGGCCCAGCAGGCTCCTGGGTGGGCAAATGCCTTCATCCTTTTGACTTAGAGATGGAAAAATGCCTCTGGGCAGTGTTAAGACAAAAGGATGACTCAATAATAACGACCTGTCTTTATTTAAAACTTTGATGCTTTATCATAGACTTTTATGTTTGAAATATTATAATAAATACTAAACTTTTTGATACCCATTACAGTTTGTACACTGAAGGCTGAGGAGATAGCTTCATGGTAGAGCTCTTGCATAGCTTCTGTGAGGCCTCTGGGTTCAATCTCAAGTGCTGAAAAAAAGTAATTGATTCTGTATACCAGGAGTGTTAGTGGATGCCTGTAATCCCAGCACCTGTGAGACTGAGACAGGAGAATCAAGAGTTTAAGGTTAACCCACAAAGCGAGACTCTTTTAGAAAGAATGAATGAAAGGAAGAAAGAGAGAGAGAGAGAGAAGGAGGAAGGAAGGAAAATAGAAAGAACAAAAAAGGAAGAGAAAGTAAAGGAGAGGAAAGGAGTTAGCACTCAAGGTTCTGGCAGGAAGTGTGGTGATTTGCCCAGGGTGCCACAAGTTAGCCAGAAGTAAAATGGGAGCACTGGGGCTCCAATTTGTCTATTTCCTTCTTCTCTGTCAGTCTCAGGTACAAAGCCCTACTTCTCTAGGTAATAACACTCTTGCATGGTTATTGTTCAGACAAAGGAGCAAAGACATCTTAAAATTCAAGAAACTTCACAATATCCCATAAATAAGGTAGAGATGCTGATGGTACAATAGACATTGATACTACAGGGAGCTGAGATCCAGGAGCACATGCCAAAAGGAAGACCAGTTCCCTAGCGAGGCCCTCTGACCTGCACTACCTTTGAAGCCAGGAAGCTGCCTCTGTTCCTTGCAAACCCAGCTGACATCTTTCTAGAACCCTCTGCTACTTTGATCAGGCTCTGCCACCCTCTCCTCTCTTCACACACTGCTCGTGTTGCACACACAGGGTGGTGAAAGCCCAGCAACTGCACTAGAAGAAGATCACCTCCTTCAGCTCTGCAGTGAGTGCCTGGTCGTCCCATGCCTGGGACCAGTCAGTTGCCTGGTGGCAGACTTCCGGCTGCTGCTTTTTGTTCTCTCTGTCCTTTTGGTTCCCCATTCTCTGGGGTTGCATGGCAGAACCATGAAACACTCACAAATTTTCCAAACGCAGAGTGAACACCTTTTATTTTCATATGGTCAAATTTATCATAATTCTATTTTATGGTTTGTAGTTCCATCCACAGATTTAAAAAAAAAATTCTATGGTGCTTTTAGATTTCTTTCTGGTTTAATGTTTACATTCCAACTTTTGACCCCTGCAGGGTTGATAGTATTTTATGGCTTGAGAGAGGCATCTGAGTTTATCACCTGGCCCCACTCTACCTAGTTGTTGTCCTAGTTGAGACATTCACATTTATTGAAAGGTTTGTCTTTCATTTCTGGCTGAAAGGCGCTTTCCAATTGATGTTAACTGCAGGGTGTGTTCGGGCATCTCGGCCTTGCCTCCGTGTTTCCTGTCTTGTGTTTCCATGTACTAAAACTATACTCTTTTCTTTGAACAACATGCAGGCTTGTCATTGGGTCTGCAAATCCTGTGGTTTTCAGACTCTGGGGGTGGGATGGAAGGACAAGGAGAATAGTAAAAGGGCTGGTGTTCAGGTCCTATCCTCCTCCACTGTCTCCAAAGAATCCCATGTATTCATCTAAAAATGTTGGCTCCCATAACTCTTCTCAAAAGAAAAACAGAGACCACAGAAGCCTGTTTCATTTAAAAAGAAAGAAATGCAAAGAAACAAGAAAAGAAAAAGATGAAAGAAAAGGACTGGAAGGTATCTTGCATTCAGCCAGGACTCAAGGTCATGTATAAATTGAACCTGTCTTTATCTTAAAGATTTTTACAAGGATCCTAAACAAACAACTTTAATAGCTGCTGAGACCCTTCACTAAAGGAGGCCCGAGAAGCTCCTTCACTGCAGGGCCTGCAGGCTGCCTTGCTGCCTCCATGTGTGCTCCACTCTCATGAAAGAAATGAAAGATGGAAGGACTAGGGAGGGAGGGAGGGAGGGAACTTGCTCGACTTCATTGAAAGGCTTAGCTAGCCCACAGTGAGAGAACCGATTCTCGTGGTCCTAGCTTCCTGGACCACTGCCTTGTGTTGTCCTTGTGACACAGTTAAAGGCTGGAGAATGTGCAGGAGCAGACACAGATTTCTCCCTTTGCTCAGTCTCTGCTCTCCAGCCTCAGCTTCACCCAGAGAGAGGGACAAGAGTCCCCGAGGTCATCCTTGTCCATCTGCATCCTCTCTGCTAAGTCTCCCATCAGGGGCTCTGTGGGGGCAGGGGAGCAGTCATCTGAGGCCCAGTGCCCTTCCCCTGCTGGGTGAGTGTGCAGAAGAGAGTGAGGACCGCATCGTCTGGATGTACTGAAGTTGAAAATTCACAAATTCCAAGCTCTGATCCCAAAGCAAACTCCCCAGCCCAGGTGGCTGTGTCCCTCTGGTCCCTCCAATAGTTCCACCAGAGCCTGGGAAGCCAAGCCGGAGGCTTTGAAAACCAGCTTGTCTGAGTTGTGAAAGCACCAATGTCTGTGGTGTTTGTCCAGCAGAGAAGGGGCCTATTTTCCTTCTTCCAAATGCAAACTTGAAAGATGCTCCATGGATTTTTCTTCAGACTTTCCACAGGAAACATAAACAAGGAAGAAAAATGACTGTAGGTGCTGAGACCTGAAGAGGAATTTCAACCCTGAAGGAGTTGCTGGTAACAAGCACTCCTCTGTCCCACGGCAGGCTCCAGGAGCCTGGTTGGCACTGCTTGCCCGTGAGCAGCCCTCACAGACAGCAAAGGGAGGAGTTGGACTCGTTCTTAGGTCTGACTCTGCCTGGTCTCCCCTCTACTCAATGGAAAGCCTGTGATTGGGCTCATCACCTGGGAGATTCCCTGGCTAACAGTTCCTTTATTTTTTATCCTTTAGAAAAATGCATGTGAAAAGAATCTTCTTTGATGCACAGTGGCAGGTACACTTGTCTGTAAATATAAGGATACATATTTAGCATACAAAACGAAATTGTGTTGGTCTAGGGATGTGACAGATGTAAGTTTTCCTCTAGGACCTATGATTTCTCCTGCCATGTGTACTTGACTATGTTTACAGTACTACACATGAGTTCCCTTCCACTGAGTGGGTTTTAAGTTCCATTAGAACAGCTGTTGATTACCCCCAACATAAAAGTGCCATTATCGTGCCAATAGTGGTAGTTTGCTGTACCAGTCATTGTTGTGGTTATTAGACTTTACAGCTGGGTTGACCACTGATTGGTTTTCTCCTTTAGTAGCTTGCGCAGTATCCTCTGACACCACAAGAGCTAGTCTCCAGGGAGGCTTCTAGGTCAGTTCCAGCTCGATTTCTCCAAGTCCTGTGTCTGATGTATGTCCTATCTTCAGCAGTAGGATCTTGCCTTCAAGTTCTGGGAGACAATTAAGGGCTGTGGCAATAGCCTATGTTGTTTTGGGAGTCTCTTGGACCACCCTACCCAACAACTCAAAGGGAAGTTTCTCCTGTCTGGCATTGTGTTTCTTGTTTATATACCCTCCAGCCATGGAGACTGGTACAGAGTTCCACAACTGGTCAAATGTAGAGAATAGCATCTGTAAGATGCCCAGTCCTAAGTGACACATCTACAATGCTAAGACTCAGGGAATGTAGAAGAACAGGAGGCAGAGAGAATATTAATGTATCACTCAACTCTTACCAGTGAAGCTTCCTCATGCAACAGGTGGTGATTAACACAGAAAGCCACCACAGACCAAAATAGAGAATAAGAGACTGCAGAGCACGTGTGCCTATATCAAATCTCTGCCACCCAAGGCTCAGGAAACATTGTGGAAGTGGAGGGAAGACTAAAGAGCCAGGGGTGGTAGATGATCACAAGGAAATGGCTTTCCAGGTGACTGGGAACTTGCTTATATGAACTTACAGCAAGGGTGACAGCATGCACAAGACCCATACAAACTCAGACTATACAAAAGCCCAGCACAGAAGTGAAATGGGCATGAAGCCCCAGCCTTAGCTGAGGAACTATTGGCAACTGAGCACTGCTGGGTGAGGGAGAGTTGGTCTTCTTTAAGAGAGTGACACTAGATAGACTGACCCATGGATGGACTCACATGGAGGGACATTTGGGGACACAAACTTGACTCAATAGACTTTAACACATATGACAGTATGCATGAAATCTGGTGAAGGAGCTATGGAAGATAAGGAATCATCTACCTATGATTAAGATATTTGAAATGCACAAAATTCAATAAAATTTTTAATGTCACGTATATGTGCATATGTGTGTGTGTTCATGCATGCAGGCAGATACATGTGCACGGGAGCATTTGGAGGCTAGGACGACCCCAGGTTGTCATCATCAGGACTGACTTCTACCTCCTTTGAGACAGGGTTTCTAACTGACATGGAGCTCACCAAGTAGACTATATCTGCTGACCAGCAGACCCCAGGGATCCTCCTATCTAACCTCCCCAGCACTAGAATTACATGTGTTGACCACTACATCTGGCATCATTATGTGGGTTCAGGGGACCCAACTCAGGTCTTCAGGCTTGCAAAGCAAGGACCTATCCACTGAGCCATCTCTCCAGCCCTGCTTTATCTTTCTTAGTGGTATGGAATGGGGTGCTCCCACCCCAGAGGCTCAGAGTGGGAACATGTATCCCAGGATCCCCAGGCCTGCAGCCTACTGGTTTTCTCTGCCCTAACCTTTATCCTGGTCTGAGGTCTGTGCCCCACAGAACATATGATGAGTAGGCAAATACAAAGAGTGTTTGAGTGACACATAAATACATTGGGGATCTTAATGGGCACAGTGTCAAATATTTTTTTCTTTTAAAAAATTTATCATGTGTGGCAGGCATGGTGCACACTTTTAATTGCAGCACTCAAGAGGCAGAAGCTGGAGGGTCTCTGTGAGTTCCAGGCCAGTCAGGGATATACAGTGAGACCCTGTCTAAGAAAAAAAATTTACTATGTATATGTGTGTGTGTGTGTGTGTGTGTATGTGTGTAACAACATACATTTCATACATTTCAACCCAAAGAGTGGTGGCTTCTGGGGTCCTTCTCAGAATTTGGCACATCAAAGCCAAGTTCTAGCTGGAAGTATAAACCTCTCCCATGATGCTCCGAGCTTTATTGAGTTGGCTTGTCACAGTTGGCAATTCACTGTGTGAGTTGGTAGCACAGACTTTTTTTTAAAGATATGTAGATTCTCAAGGTTTTTGCTGGACTATACATGGAGGTCATAGACCAACTTTAAAGAGTTGATTTTCTCTTTCTGTTATGGGTTCTGGGGTTGGATTCAGGCCATCGGGCTCACAAGACAAGCACTTTTATCCACGGTGGCATGTGGCTGAGCCATCCACTGTTGCATGTAGCTGAGCCAGTCAGATACTTCTCCTTCCATGCTGAGAATTTATAAGTTGTTTGTCTAAAGTCAGCAGAGCCTGACAAAAGTCTCCAGACCCAAGAAACAGTACTGTAGTCAGTATGGCTGTCCTAGTGGTGTGGATTCAACATGTTGGTTTATTTGTTGTAACAATGCTGTTGACCAAGTGCAGGTAACTAGATAGTCCACTGGGGCCAGAGGACAGAATGTGTCAAGGTCACTGCTTCTGTCTCTTGACCTCTGAGGACTTTCTTATGGCATTTTCCTTTCTCTGGAAATCCAATAAAGATAATTCCAGTAAAGACTTTGCGAATCTACACATCCTTAAGAAAATCTGTGTTACCAATTCACACAGCTCCTGTGACAAACCAACTCAATAAAGCTTGGAGCATCACTGGGAGAACTTCACGTTTCCAGCTAGAACTTGGCTTTGATGTACCAAATTCTGAGAAGGACCCCAGAAGCCACCACTCTTTGGGTTGAAATCATTTATCCTATTTATCTGAAGCTGGTCCAAGAATCCAAATGGCTTTCAATGGTTACGAAGCTTTCTCAGCTTTAGGCTAATCCCAGGATAGTCAGTGTTCTGCACAGCAACTGTCCAATACCTGTATGGCTGCTTCTGGCTTGGTGATCGGAGGACGAGGACTTCCTTAGGTGTTTCTGTGGGGAGATCCATCGTCTGTGGTTGGCCATGAGAAGAAATGTGAACGAGGGCGAGGGAGAGTGTCAGAGAGGGTGCAAGTGGCTGGGCTCTACATTCATATAGATCTGGACCTATAGGGCTAGTTGGACTTTTCCATTCAGTTGCCACGAACCCCGGTGTGTTCCTGTTTCCTGACTCGTGAATGTAATACTAGCAATGTTTTCGATTTCTTTTTTTTTTCTTCAAATTTTGGAAAATGTGCATATATATATATATATATACAGAATGAGATAGCTGAGGGATGTGACCCAAATCTAAGCATGGAGTTTATTATGTTTCATATATATAATACATATATATAGCCTGATGGTAATGTTTTCTTGCATCATTGGGAGTTGAACCCTGGCCCCTGCTTACATGTACTGACCAGATTCGCTCTCCTAAAGTACTGAATTCACTGTCTACATGAGAGATGACAGCTCCTGGACTGGCTCCAGGGCTCTTTCTCAAACTGTGTCATCTAACATCAAATTTTCCCTAACAGCTAGGATCTTCCCAGGAGTGGGTATGGCTGGTGAAGACAGTAGATGGACGCCCCCCCAGCTCCCACTGCCAGGGATTGGAGGGTGGGTGATGACAGAGATGGTGCCTGGGGCCAGACAGGGTATCTGTTCTGAACAGACTAGAAAGAGGCTACCAGCACTCACCAGCATCTACTGGTGCCAGTTACCAGGCTAGCCTCACTCTACAAGGTTCAGGGCCTGCTTCTTGGTCCTGGCTCATTCATTCCTTGCCTAGGTGGCTACAAAGTATGGGGTTTAGGATGCGACCTATGGCCACTCTGGAGCACACCAAAGGGACAGCTGGCCCTCGCACAGTCTTCCCTCTCCGCTCAGGGCCTTTTCTGAAAGAAGTGCTGTGTCCCCTCCTCGCCCCTTCCTCCTGCCCCCCAGGCAGCAGTCCAACAGTCCCTCAGTGAACAGACTTCCAGCGACTAATGGCTTTGTTAGAAACCTCATTAGCAGTGGGTGACAGAAAAGCAAATGGCAGCTCAGCAAGACATTCCAGGTGTCAGTTAAGAGGGCCCACGGCAGGAAAAGGCCATTAAGCCATAACTAAGGTCAGCCTCCAGAGAACAAAAAATAATAAACGGAGACCTGGATAGAGGCAGAGGTGGAAGGTAACCAGAGAGTTGTGGGGGAGGGTCTCCTGCTCAGGCTGGAAAGGGAAAGCCTAGGGTCCTGATGATCTGTCAGAGCTCTTGCGTGATTTGGGATGTCTTACAGACAAGATCACATCATCTCTCTTATGGAAGTTTCTGGGGCTGGAGACCAGATCCAGGAGACCGAATCTCAGAGTCTTAATACCACCAAGCCTGAATGAAAGAGTCGATTTAGTCAGAGTTCCTGAGAGCAGACCAGTGAAGGCCCAGAAAAGCTGAGTGCTCAGGTCAGGGCTGGCCTCGACCCAGCCTATCTAAGTGCTTAGTACCTCACTGACATAAGTATTATTAGCTCCATTTCAAAGATAAGGTAACACAGATACCAGAACGTGTTATTTTGGGGCTCCTCTGACTCGGAGAATTCACTAGATCTCTACCTCCTGGTGATACTTGGAGCTTCTAAACCAGGGACACATTCCTTTATTCCACAATTAGTTATAAAAGTCCAAATGTGTGTTGAGGCTGAGACCACATTGGAACTGGCTCTGCTCTTGCAGGGTAATTAGTGTGAATGTCCGGTATCTGGAATTCTCTGTCTTGCCAAGGAGAAGGGGGGCTGTCCCAAGTTGGGGGACAGGCTCCGCTGAATGGGGTTGAGGACAGTAGCTGTCTGTGTGGACTCCTAGCTTTGCTCCAGGGATCTCTGTTTGTCTTTGCTGTGCAGGGATCTGCAGAGGCCATGTATTTTTGTCACGGCTGGCCAGGAATGTGCATGATTTATGGAGTTTTTTTAAAAAAAACCTGAGGCTTCGTCATAAAGGAGCATTGAGACTACAGTAAAGCTGGTTATGAAAGAACTTCCTTCTGAGAAAGGCCTTCGTTTCTGGGGCTCTGTCAGTCGAGGTGCTGCTGACTGCCCACCCTCTAGGATTAGGGACTGCAGTGCCCATCTCAGGTCTGGAATGGCCTGAGATCCCAGTGAAGCTGCCTGTGGACCCAGGCCTTGTCTCTACAACCTTTCTCAGGCTTCTTCCCTCCACATTGTTTCAGTTGAAATTCCTCCTTGGAAGAAACCTGCCCAGAAAGATCGCTGAGCCCTTGAACCCTGATGCCTTTGACTTCAAAGACACACACGTCCCTAGACAAGTCACTTGACCTCATCAAGTCTCAGTTGCCTCAAGCTGCGGCAGTGCAGTAACCAAGATCGCTGGCAAGCTCTTAGCACACAGCCCCCAGTGCCTTGTTCATTCTTGTCTGTCAAGTACCTAACACAGTGCCTGGCACATAGCCGTGAGTACTAAATGGCAGACAGTTTGAACTGACTGGATTTAGTGAATGGAGAATGTGGAAATGTGCTTGAGAGCTGCAAGCATGGTCCCTGATCAGCCTGAATCTGCAGATAAAGAGCTAGAGATCCTGGCCAACGCCCCAGGCTCAGCTGCTCCTCCTCCAGCTTAGGGTGGCAGAGGGCTCCTTCAGTTCAGTTGCTTACCCAGGTACCCCTCCCCCAGCCTGGACCCTTGCTTCTGGGAGCAGCGGTCCCAAAGGCCATTCTGAGGCAGTGGGCATCCCCAGGCTAGGCTTCTCTCCAGGGAAGGGGCTGAGGGGTGTGAAGGACTAGTGTGTGTGACTTTGTTTATTTTCTCTGAAGGATCCTGCCCGAGCCCTGCTATAAAAATAACCTGCCTGGAAACCTCATCTCTGAGGGGGAGAAAGAAGCTTTTGTATCCGGGGAAGTGGCTCTAACGGCAGCCCTGTGCCTGCCTCAGCCCCACCATCGAGGAGGGGCGACTAAGGTGAGGAGGGGCAGGGCCTCCAGAGGGCTGAGAGAGTCTCAGTGTGGGAGGCCTCTCACAGGCCAACGGGACCAGAAGTTCCAAAGGTGGGGGGCATGCAGAGAGGGGGGGGAGAGACAGAGAGAGAGAGAGAGAGGAGCTGAGATAGAGCACATAGAGGGACAAAGAGACCTGGAAGTAGAGGAAAGTCAAGTCCTACAGAGGGAGGGAGTGGGGTGGAGCCTGAAGTCAGAGAAGCCAAAAGGTGTACACCCCAGAGACCCCAGCACAAGGGTCGGCATGACACGGTGGCCATGCTCATAGATGTAGCTAAGAATTGATCCAAATCCCAGGCTCCCGCTATTTTCCTGCCACTGAGGGGCCTGCTCTGCTACTCTGCCAAACTCCCACTGTTGCTCAGACTGCGACAGAACACACAAAAGTTCCCAAGCACCTGCCAGGTCAGGCCCTGTGTCATGAGATGAGGACCTGCTCAAGTCTCTCAAGGTTCTCTTGCCCAGGAACCATGTACAGTGACAAGGAAGGATCTGCACTGGCATTGGAGTCAGGGGCCCAGATCTAGCTCCCAGTTCCCCTACTGTTTAGCTAGGTGGTCTTCAACAGGCCATTTAAAGGTTCTCCAGGCTGGCTTTCTTATCTATAAACTACAAATAATAAACCTCCCTGCCTACTTACTCACTGGGCTGTTGAGCAGATGCATGGCACAGTGTCTAAATGGGCCAAGTTGTCTAGTGCCAACAAAGGAAGAGGGACTGACCCATTTGGACACCTTTCTCTAGGTATGGCAAGTTAAAGGCAGTGGGCTGATGTTGACCTAGAAGCAATCAGAATCCTAGAACTGGCACCATGCTTGTCTAGAAAGCTGTAGGATGGAATCTGCCTGCCAAGGAGAAGCCCACTGAGAGGCCATCTGAAGTAGGATGCAGCACTGGCTATGCGTGAAGTCCTTGCTCACAGTACTCTGCCACAGCTCTTCATCCTCCAAACTTGGAATCACCCACATAGAAGCAAGAATTGGGAGGAAAGATGCCATTAAAGATGCCCCTGAAACTTCCTGGGAGGTCATGGGATCAGCAAACGGTGGCATGTCATCTCCACTGAGGTGTGGGATTGGTGTTTGAAGAACACAAATCCAATAGGAGAGCAGAACAGGGTTCCACGATGCCTTAAAAACAATTCTGGAGGAAGAAGCGTGCCCAGGCTATCAAGGAAGCTGCCTGGAGGACACATATCTTGGCAGCACAGCTGTTGGGTGCAGTTGGGAGAAGGCAAAAGGGCTGCAGCAGCCATGCTCAGAAGGGGGATAGTGGTACCCTAGCACTGAAAGGACTCCTGGGGTCTGAGGTCAGAAGCCCAAGAGAAACACGTGGACACCTCAGCAGAAGGCTTGCATCAACCAAGGTGTCCATAGGTGGATGAATGGATAAAGATGTGGTTTGGGTGACCTAAGTTCAATTCCTAGCAACCATGTCAGGCAGCTCACAACAGCCTGGAGCTCCAGCTCTTAGGCGATCTGACAACTTGGCTTCCTTGGCATTCGCATCATATGCACATACCACCCCCCAAAACATAAACACATAATTAAAAATAAATTTTAAAAACTTTAAAGATGTATTATGGCCAGGCAATGTGAGGCACACCTTTAATCCCAGCACTCAGAAGGCAGAGGCAGTCACATCCCTGTGAGATCGAGGCCAGTCTAGTCTATATATTGAGTTCCAGGCCAGCTGGGACTACAGAGAGACTCTGTCTCAAAAATAACAAAAAGAGTGTGTTATATTCACACAATAGAATATTATTTCACCATAAAAGAATAAAATTCTGTCATTTGTGGTAATGTGGATAAAACTGGATTATATTATAAAATTAGCCAGGCAAATACCACATGTTCTCACTCATTTGTGGAAGCTAAAAATGTCAATATTATAGAAGAAGAGAGTAGAAAAGTGGTCATAAGGTACTTAGAGTGGAGTAGTGAGGATAGAGAGGAATTAGCTAACCAAAGATAAAAGGAATTCAATCTAGTGTTCCATAACAGCAGAATAGTGGTAACCTTTGGTAATTTAGAAAAGATTTCCAAAGAACTAGAAAAGAACTGGATTCCCAACACACAGAAATTATAAATGTTTGAGGAGATATGATAATTACACATTGTATACATGTGCTGAATTCTTCTGTACCCCACACATACATATTATACAACAAATACATCCCCAAACTGGCACTCAGCCATGCACTGGAACACTGATTCATGGCATGTGTTCAGAACACCATCAGTGGTAACAGTTAAAAATGATTAGCAGTTCCCATGTGCCAGGCAATGCTCCAAACTCTGCATGCATTATCTCATTTAGCCTTTATGAACATCCTCTGCAAGGCTGTCTCCATCAGTCTCTGTCACACTCCGTCCCCATTGCACAGCAAATTACAATTTGAATACAGACAATCCTAGTCCCCCACTGTAAAGGAAGGCCCTGGTTGGTCTGGTCAATCAGGCTAATTCCTGTACTCATGCCAGACAGTTTTTTTTTAAAGATTTGTACTAAATTTATTATTTAATTTTTTAAAATGTGTATATTTTGCCTGCATGTATGTAAGTGCACCCATGTGTCCAATGACTATAGGGGCCAGAAGAAGGCATCAGATACCCTGGAACTGGAGTTATGTAAGTGCTAACAACTGAGCCCCATTCCTCTGCAAGAGCACCTAGTACTCTTAACCACTGAGTCATCTCTCTAGCCCTGATTTATTTTTATTTTTAATTATATTATGTGTGTATCTGTTTGTAGGTAAACGCATGTGAGTGTGGGTCCCCATGGAGGCCAGAGGCCTTAAGATTCCCTCTGGGTTGGAGTTGCAACAGGTCCTCTGCAAGAGCAGTACACCTTTTTAATTATAGAGCCATTTCTCCAACACCCAAAACATTTCTTCAGATTGTTCCATATAAATTATGGGACAAAGCTGGGTTTCATGATATGGAGGAAAAGAGCCCCTCTTTTCTTGTGCTGGTGTATAGCCTTGGGCTGCTCATGGGCATCTTGGGTTTGTAAGTGAGCCTTATTGCAAAGAACCAACATGCCAAGAAGCACAATCAAGAGAATAACTGAGAACAGACAAGCTTGACCAAATTGTCTGAAACCTTCAAGACCTTTGTATTTTAAGTTCTGTGAATTAATAAAGTCCATTATTAAAGTCAATGGAGTTGGATTTGTTTTTTTAACTTGAAACTTACATGGACTGATACAAAGTAAGAGGCCCAGGGAAGTTAAGCATTGTTTATAAGGTCAAGAGAGACACCCAGGAAGTGATGTAATGGGTTTGAAGCATGCAGTATGAATTCAGTCTAAATTCTTACAGCGGTTTCCGCAAAGTCGCTGTCCTCATAGCCTGCCCACCTGCCTCCCCGGCTCAAGCTTTGACACTTTGCAGGTAGCTTCATTGCATTCTGAGACTAGCTTCTGGAGGGGGAGACAGCCTGGTTTTGCAGATGAAGGCTGGAGCTTCGGCAGAGTAACTAACATGCCCACCATCATGCAGCTCAGCAGAGCATGATTTGAATCCAGGTTTCTATGTTCCTAGTCTATGTGAGACCCACGGTGTTGTGACCTCTCCAGTCTGGTGGGCAGAAGCTGCCAAGAAGGACCTGAAATCTTTTGAGGGAGAATTGATTCCATCTTTCCCTAGACATGACACAGTTGGATCAACATTAAAAGGGGGGGTGGGGCTGATTTTAGCCCAGTATTAGAAAGAGCATTCCTGTTATTCCACCAATGTGGGTGAGCAGTCTGAGAACATCTGACTTCATAGTGGCTGAGGCCACCAGTGCCTACCTGAAGTGAATGCTGGACTTAACCTGGCCCACAGGCCTCAGTTTCCCCATCGGCAGTGGTTGGGGGAGTTCTAGGCAAAGGCTGAGACCTCATTAAGCTGTAACATTCTAGCATTCTGAAATTCCCAGAGGCAGGGCTCCAGACCCCAGGGCTGGCTGAGAGAACAGAGCTGCAGCTGTTTGGCCAGGGTGGTAGAACAGTGGGACTCATTGAGCCCGTGGTCCCCTGAAACAGAAACAGCCACATGGCGCACACAGAAAAGATCAATTCATTGGCTGGTGAGAGGTGCTGAAAAAATATGTGGTACTTGGGGGCAGTCCAAGGAGAGCTGATTTTCAGTTCATAGGCTGGGACAACTGTGCGCCCAACAGGCCGTCTACACTGAGCTTCCCTCTGCACAGCCAGAGAGGAGATGCTGGTAGGGAGGGCAGTTTTCATGGACACCACAAGGACCAAAGCAGCCCTGTGTGGTGTGGCTCCCTGAAGAGGTTTCACACTCCCCTTGTTCTGGTTGAGTTGTCTGTAAAGCAGTAAGAATACTCTTAGAAATCTGCCTTGAATTAAATCTAAAGCATTGTGCATGTGGCCAAAAGGTGTTTATTTCAGCAATTTAAAGACTACCTTCCCACACTGTGAGCCCAGAATGAGAGGCCTGGAGTCTCCTTACCTGGATATGTTTGACCTGGACTTGAGGCCAGGAAGTAGAGAAGTAGCTTCCAGTGGTTACTTTCTGTCCATTGCTCTACCATTGACAATGTTGATATAGTGATGTTTTTAATGCATTTTGTCATCCACAAACCCATTTACAATTATTGCAATCCATAAAGTAACTAGATAATATCATGTGTATAGGTAAGAGCTGAAGACTATTATAGCTGTCTTAGAAGAGCAAGTGGGGTAGAGAGAGATGGTAAGCTGGTGAGTAGCCAATGATGGCTCTGAGTGTGAATGGAGCTTCTGGGCCTCACATTCTACGTTCTTCTATAGTGCACAGTTGTTCGCCCATCCTCGGGGAGCCATGGAGTGCTGACTCTTCCAGTGTTTCTCCTCTTATTTAGGCACAATGTAAAGCCCTTGGTGCTGGATTGAAACCTTCACAAATGCCAAGCTTTTAAAAGATTAATTTTAAAAAAGAGCAATTGCAATTGTATGATGAAGAATTCTACTTGTGACTTTTGCCATGATGATTAATTTGATACTTTAAAAATATCAAACAATTTCATACATTATTTTCAAGCAGGGTGTTGCAGTGCATATCTTTTAATGACTGTACTTGGGAGGCAGAGGCAGGTGAATTTCTGTAAGACTGAGGCCAGCATGGTCTACATAGCAAGTCCCAGGCCTGCCACGGCTACAGGGAGACTCTGTCTCAAAAAGACAAACAAACAAACAAAAACATTGAGTTAAAAGTTTTTAGGTAGCACTGTTACTTTCCTGGTTGTGTTTAGTAGACTCTAATCTGCTTTTCAACCATCTAGCCTGCCTACACTTCCCATATCACATCCCTCTAGGACCCTTTGGCCACACTGTTCTACATGAAAGGGTTTCTAGAATTGACTGAGAAACTGAGCCAGTCTTCTAGGGTAGAAAGACAGCTTGTGCTGGAGCAAGCCTGGAGGCCATGGCACCTAAGAGGTGCTTGGAGGAGGGCCTGGGTTAGCTGGAGGAACCCTACTTGGTGGGAACATCCTCACATTCACCCTTGGAAAAACAGAGTGGGGACAAAGGAAATGAGGTCCGGAAAATAGACTCTGATGGAGTTGTAAATCATGTATTTCCTAGATTTGGAGAACGCAACTACTGTCATCTCCTACCATGGAGAGTAAGGTAGATCCCTGAGCCAGAGGAACCAAGACAAAAAGTGTGAGGGTGAGGGGAAGGGAACGGAGTTTAGGAGTATCTACAGAACTAGGAAGGAGTTGGAGATTCCCCAGTTTCTACTCCCTGGTGGAGATGGCACCATTTACCAGAACTCCTCAGGGCCAGGAGCTGCTTCGGAATAGCTGATTCCCAACAGGCTCCAGTCTCAGTGAGGAAGCTGAGAATTATAAGCAGGAGTGTCCATCAAAAATCCAACTGGCAAGTTCTCAAATAATTAATACAAATATTAGTAAAAGAATCTAATTGGCATACCTTTCAGTCATTCTGACTCTGATGCCAGAGAGGCTTCAGCAATGGGAGGATTATAGTAAGAAGAGGGATTGGGGGATTCTAGATTCCTTTAATAACTATTAATAAATACTATTATTCAAAATACTAAATTTAGTAAAATCACAAGTAATTTATAAAACTTTAAAAAGTATTATAAAATGCTGTCTTTTATTCTATATATCTGAAAAAAGTTTATGCTTGATTATTCAGGGAGCATCACTGGGAATGTAACCCAGCACGCACAAGGCCCCAAGTCCAATCTCCAGCACAGAAAAATCCCCCTCCCAACCAACCGAACTATTTGGGGAGTAGCTGGTTATAGCCTCCTCCTCCAATTCTTCTATCTAGCCCCTTCTGCTTACCCGGTCTCCCTCCTAGTCCTGCCACTTGTCCCTGAATCATACAGGTTTTTAGAAACTATTCTTTGGTGATGGTGGAGGCAATAGAGACTCCATGTGCTGGTGGAGCAGTGCATGGTCCGTGAGAACCTAGGGATGGAGAGTTCCTTGCAAAAATCTGAGCAGTGAATAGAGACTGCTGGGCCAGGCCTTGCTGAAAACTCAAAAAAGCCAATGCTTTGGGTCCAATCTCCTTGTCGCTCTCATACCCCAAGGACAAGTTCAGGCAGACCGCTAAATCTGACCTCTTCTCCTCGATGGGATTCCTCAAGTTGTTTGGGGTCTCAATGCTGCTGCACAGTGCCCAGTTAATCTGGAGTGTCAGTAGTGAAGGGGTTGCCCTCTCAACATCCTCCATTCCTCCCTTTCCAAGAGTAAGGATTTGGAGTCAGGTAGATCTACTTCAAGGTTTATTGATGCTGAGTGATTAACAATCTCCCAGGGTTTGTTTCCTCATCTGTAAAATCAGATTAATATTGCTCACTTTACTAGTTGGTGACACAAAGCATTGGTGTGAGAAAGAAGACTGTGGTTCTATAGCTGGGGGTGTTAGGAATGGGGATCATGAAGGCACTGGAGCAGGGTGAGGCTGACCCTGACCTCAGATGACTGAGTGGACTTAAAGACATATTTGTACAAAAAAACTTGACTCTTGAAATGTTCAAAAGTTAATTTGTTCTTAAATTTTGAGGGGACTCAGAGAATCTATGTGCTTTATATATTATTTCCATGGGTTTATCTAGAAGTCTGGAATGGGAAGTGGGAATATGGGGCCCTTGGACAAGACTTGAGCCAACCTGTCCATCATGGATACAATGGTACAAGTGGCTGACTGGACACGTGAGCCTACAAAGTACGTGCTACAGTACAAACTCTTCTCTCTCATCCCACAGCTGGGAAACGGAAGTGCAGAGGGGCTATTTATCTTGCTGAAAGCTTCACAGCTTGCTAGTAGCATGGCTGCCACTTGGACCCAGCTGTTGAGAGTCCTTTCCTGTACTGGAAGGCAATGTCTCTATGTTATTTGCTTAAGACTATCTTTACTCCCCTCCCATTTCCGGGAAAACTTGAAAGTGCCACTAAGGTGGGCTGCCTGGGGTCTGGGAAGTTGTTGAAGAGGTAACTCCAATGAGTCCAAGATTGAGTAAAAGAGACTGAGAAAGGCACAGGCAGAGTCCAAGCCAAGAGATACCTGGCATGTGGTGGGGAAGAGTTGAAAAGCTTGAGTGTGGCTTTTGTGTGTGTGATTGAGAGCAAGGCTACATGTGCAAAGATGCACGTCGCTCACTTACACGTTGGTGGGCCGGGACTAAGACTGCAGGCCAGCCTAAGAGAGAGGTGCTGTGCTGCTCCTGGTATGAATGGGCCTCTGTCTTCAAGGCTGTGTGAGCCTCTGTGTATGCTGGTCCCATTAACTCACCCTCAGCCACATGTGGAAAGGGGAGAGCCCTGAGAAGCCCAAAGTACATAGTTATTCTGATTTTAGAATGAAGTAGAATATGCAGAAGACATGGCATACAGTTCAGAATAGCAGTATGTGTATGTACACACACAGACACACACACAAAACCTTGGTACCCTGGCATGTCATTCATATTGCCAACCTGTTGAATGGGCTCTAGCAAGTGGACCTATTTACATGTCCTTATCCATGTCAATGGCTTTCTCCCATGCCTGGATTCTGGGGGTGACATTCCCGCCTCATCTGTAGCACGTACTTGCTATGCTCACATCTCCAGCCAGCCAGCAGACCTCACTTGTACTATTGTACTCATAAAGGACAGGTTGGCTCAAGTCTCATCCAGGGACCCCAAATCCCCATTCCTCCTTCCAGACTTCTCTGAGCCCAGGTCCCTGTTGCCCTTGGCTGCAGTTTGTTTAATGGAGCAACTCTTGTCTGGGAACAGCCTGAACAGAGCTCAGGACACAGGGAGACAGTTGTCCAAGCATGCTATTTTTTCACCAGCAGAGCCAAACCACAGTGATGGGCTCAGTGGCCTGGTTGGGCGCCCTCCCAATTCCTCTGACCACTAACCTGGCCCCAGTTACAGTGGCCTCTGGTTTAGGACTTCTAGTTATGCACTGGAAGACTTCCTGGTTTGGAGTCTGGTCCCCTACACAAAAGGGAGATCTGGTTTCTGAAGAAGTGGCTGAGGCTGAAAGAAGTTCCAGGGGATGAAAGGACAGACATATGGAGATAGCAATACTATATCCTCTCTGTACCCAGTGCAGAGTAGGTCCTAAAGGAATAAGTGAAGGTTGAGTTGATGCTAGACAGCTGGATGAACGTGTAGATGGGTACGTACTCATACGGCCATAAAGACATTTCAATAAAAATCTCAGATATTTGGGCCCAAACATGGAAAGACCTAAGTAGAGACAGTGTGACCATTCCATCAGCTGAATCTCAGGGCATGTTCTCCGCCCAGATCCTTTAAGGCATGTCTCTGAGACTGCCCTAGAGGTCTGGGGGTGGGTAAACTGGCCTTTTCTCTGTCCTCACATCTATTTCCCAGGGCTCCTCTTCCAAAGGATGTTGTACCATTAGAAAACGTGCTCTGCAGCTGGGTAAAGCATGGGTGTCAGTGTGAAGTGAGGGAAGATGACTGGCTGGCACCTCGGGCTGCCAGGGCGCCGAAGGCCATGGAGTTAGGTAGGACATTTTAGGAAGGCACTATACAGCAAGATGTTACATGCTTGGACCAGGGAGTGGAAGTTTCCAGTTCTTAATGCAGGAACTTGGCCTACAACAGACATTCAGTAAATAATGGATGAATGAATGAATGAATGAATGAACACTTCTGTGTCTTCTCTCTGGCTGACACCTCCAAATTCTTTTCCAAGAAGTGATCAGACTCCCTGTTACAGGTACGATCAGGATTAGCAGCCCTGCTGAAGGGACAATGTACACATCATTCTCCACAGTCCCTCCCCACACCCTCACCTCCCTTCTCCAGCCTCCAGCAACACAAAACCACCCTGGATGAGTGCAAAGATCTCAAGTGCTCAGAAAAGGCCTCCTCTTACACAGGGTGGTACTTATGTGGGAGGGGGAAGGAGACCAGATGCTGGCCTGCGATGAGAAGGGGGCTGTCTCATGAGAGATAGGCAGCTCCAGTCCACCAAGGCTAGAGAGGGAGGATGAGACTCCATTCAGGAGTCCTATCAGTCCTTGTCCTGACAACCCCCGCAACATCTCTAGTGCTAAGAGTCTCAAAGAAAGAATGGTCAGAGCTCGTCAGGATCCTTGCTCCTGAAGTTTAGTCACTATTGTCTGCAGCAGTTAGCCTTGGGAGAGTTCAAATGGGAGCCTTTCCTCCCAATTATATCTAGAAAGCCAGGGGTTTGAGGCCACAAGAAGCTTGGCCCCTGCTCACTGTGAGTTGAGCCCATTTTGAGCAGATGCAGAAGAGCTGTTGGCTCAGGGCAGTTAGGAAAGGCCTTGTTAAGCCAAGGGGAAACAATTAGGAGCAATTACCATCAAGAGAGGCCTCCAGGGAGGGGCGAGGGTGGGAAAGACCATCTGCTTGTGAAGATGAAAAGTGGCAGAATGGTTTTGGGGAACAGGAAAGTATGGGAGGAAGGGCTGAGAAGGTGCTGCTCTTCTCCAAAAGGACAGGACCCTTCTCTTTAGCTACTTGACCTAAGTTCCCCTCGACAGGGCAGAGGGTTCAGTGTAGGAGGTGGTGGAAGGGGAAGGCAGAGGGGGGGCATTGGGTTCCGCATTCCAGAGATTCTCATCTCAAAGCAGGGCAGAGCGAACTCCACACTGAGGAGAGACTGCGTGAGATACAGGCAGAGGTAGAAAGAATGAGTCTATCAACATGTCTCCCATGTATACCTTGCCTGCATGCCTGCTTCCTAAGACCCTGTGTATATGTGTGAGGGCTGGGTTTGCCTGGAACCTGTATTCATAACCCTCAGTTCTTAGGAGAGACTCTGAAGGAAAAGTTTTGCTAACACGGGCAGCAGAGTGGAGGTGGAGAGAAAGGTGACTGGTGCAGTTGTTGCTGGGAGTGTGTATGTGGGGGGAATTCCTTGTTACCACCTATCTGAGGAAGCCAAGAAACAAATGAACCATTCCCTTCAACCTTCCAAATTAAGGTGAAGACAGGTAAGGACCCAATCTTGCTCATGAGAGAAGAGAGGATGGACGACTAAGCAGAGCTCACTAAAGGTTCTCTTCTTTGATTTCAGCTTGGCAGAACTGCATGAATTCTGTTGTGAGTTTTCTTTATGAGCGTTCAACAGTGTCAGCCACAGAGAAGCGCAGCTCTTTGCACATCTGGTGCCTTGCTTTTTGGCTTGGAGGCCATGCTTCTACGACACATGAGGCTTTGGGCAGCCTGTTCAGTCTATGCTCCATGTGTTCTTATCTCGGAAGTGGAGATACTACAGTTCTCCAGTATGGAAGTTCCGACATCACAGACTTGTGAGGTTAATGAAGCAATACACATAAAGTGTTTGGCATATAAATATGGAACCAGGACCTTTATATTTATTATTATAGTTACCTATAGTTATTAGCTGTAATTAGTAGTACCGGAGGCTGGCTTTAACTGCTAAGTAGAAAACAAACTTGAAATCAGACTACAATAGGCAATACTATAAACCACAAATGAGGAGGTAAGAACTTAGAATAAGGTGGAGGTTATCAAAATGGAAGGTCAGGTGTGGCGGCAGGTGTAATCCCGGCATTCAGGAGCCTGAGACAGAAGGAATCTAAGCCTGGGCTATATAGAAAGATTGCCTCAAAAAAGAAACCCAAACCAAAGCAAAACAATACAAGCTAGGTGTGGTGGTACATGTGAGGCAGAGGGAGAAAAGGGAGTTCAAGGCCATTCTTGATTGCATAGCAAGTTTGAGGGCAGTTTGAGTTAGAAAACATCCTGTCTCAGTCAGTCAGAGTAATGCATGGCATGGAGATGCCAATGACTGTAATTCATTCATTGCTTCAACCACTTCCTTCTACCTCCTTCAGTTGTTCTAGACACCTGGATGAACACAGACAGTTTAGCAACAGCTGCATAAAACAAATCAGTAACTAATATTCTCCGATGCTGCTAAGTACAGTGGGGAAAAGAGTGAGCGAAGAGGCCACAGACCGAGGATGTGGGCATGCTGCCATTTAGAGAAGGCAGCGACTGGTCTGACAAGCTTGGCTTGTTAGACAGACAGTAACTAAGAGGTCACCAAGCAGCATGGGAGAGGGACAGCGTGGCTGCTGGAGTGGTGGTGGGCCAACTTCAGGGCATAACAGGCACAGATAACTGGCTGGCAATGGGGCTTATGGGAAATGTGCACAGGTAGGCAAGGAAGTAAACATTTTTTTCTCCTGGGGTCTGAGAAGTGTCTAGAAAGTATTCCTTGAGGAACAAGTACTATTCTTTTCCCTTTGGAACCTTCTGTAGAACCATGCTAGAATACTACCCAGGAGTTGCTGGGGAGAGGTTGACTCTGAATGACACTGGGTTCAAGTCCCACACTCTGAGAAGTCTCTTTAGTGACAAATGGTGCAGATACAGGCAACTGCCAGCTATCAAGTCCCATTCAAGAAGGAAGTAGGTGTCTTGAAGTTTTTCTCCTTATTCCAATCATCGTTAGATGACTGAAAAATCTCAACCATGTCTAAAAAAATCTAACAGCTTGAAAACGTTTCCAGAGACAACCTGGGCTCTCCTGACCCAACAGACGAACACTTCTCCATCAGGCTGTGAGCAGTTATGCTTTCTTAAGTTTCACTCCTGCAGGAATTTTACGGGAAGCACTTAGTTGAGGTAATGTAGCGAGAAGAAAGGGGTGCAAGAGAGCAGTGATGAGACAGGAGCAGTTAGTAGAGTGGCTGGAGTCCTGAAAGGTGTGCTTGGCCTCAGGAGGACTCTCTGGCAGCCTCCACAGACAGTTTTGGTTTTTAAAAGCACCAGAAAGCCACAGATTTGCATGTTATTTGCGTTCCAGGCTTCACTTCCAGGTATGTGGAATGAAATGAATGAATGAACAGTATTCAAACTTCTCTTAAGGGGTGGACTAAGAAATCCAGACCACACCGAGGAGCCAATCACTGACCCAGCTTGGATCAGGAGACAGGCAGAGAGACAGAACAAACAGTCTCAGAGACAGAGTGACAGTCTTTGAGAGACGAACATTACTGAGTCCTTTTACCAGAGTTTCCAGTCAAAGCAGAAGCAAAATCCAAAGAATTTATTTTAAATAAATCAACTTTTAAAAAAACTACGGAGAGTCACATATAGACAGATAAAGGCAACATCATCCCAATGCGTCTCCACTCTGCCTGACCCTCCACTTCCAGTCTCATTCTGAACCATGTGCTTACGAGTCTGTCTTTTTATCAAAGTATATTGCTTACTGTTTACCAGCCACCTAAACTGGGCCAACTATAAACTCATATGGACTGTAAGTCCCTGAGGACAACGTGGCTTTTATTTCCTTGGTCAAACTATCTTTTTCTTCTACCCTTCAGAGCCCTTAAATCGAATGCTTAAACCCATGCTTATGAAATACCTTGGCAAGGAATTCCCTGGAGTTTCAGGTAAGGAAAGTGGCTTTAAAGGACAAGACAAAGAGAAAGGGATCCAGCATCTCAATGTACAAAGGATGACCCTGACAATAAAAAGAAAATTACCTAAAAGAAAGGAAGAAAAGATGCTCTGAAAAGCTGAGAGCCCCAAATGGTACCATGCTCATTTCTGAAGAAGGTGCATTCTGTTAAAGGCAGAGTGGGGCATTGTTTGAGGCCAGAATGAACTCTCTGGGACCACAGAGGCTGGAGGGTGCTATGAATAATCTTTCCTCCCACTTGCACAATATCATCATTCTAAATGTTTCAGAGGAAGAGTCCTTCCTCATCCTTTGCAGCCAGAATGTAACAGCTCACATTCTTAGTTTGGGGAAGGGGGAGGGCACCAAATCACCCACCTTGGCAGTTCTGTGTTTCCATTTACTCCTGATGTAAAAGATAGATGATGGTGTTATTCCCTAATTAAAAGGGATACAGAGATCCAGACAGGAGACTTTTACATAATGTGAGCAGGGACAGTTTGGAGATCAAATCTGGGTGTACAGAGTCAGGAGGTATTTGTGAAAGGGATAAGTGAATGAGAGCCACCCAGCAGAGTGGGGCCCTGGGCTCTTGGGTGCTACTCTCTCATTTTCCTTTTCTAGTAGTTGGGTTCTGTAAAGGATAGGGCAATCCCTAGAAATTGTAAAATAATTGATGTTATTCCTCAGCTTAGAAGAAGGAAAGTCTATAGCTAAGTCTGTCATCTTTGGGCAGGGTTCTGATGTAAGCTTTAAATTTAACACTGGCTTCAACTTTAACTTGAAAGTAAGTTATACTGGCCATCCAGGTTCCAGCAAGGGAAAAACAACCACAAAACAAAACCCAAAACTCAAATGTCAGTCACCTCTTACTCTAACATATTTTCAGAGGTGAGAGGGTGGCACAGAAGGATTGGAGACTAAGATATTAAAAACAATGGAGTTCTTTAATGAACTGTTTCTTTTTCTCTATTCATTAGATCCTATCACGGGCCCTGTAAAACCAGGGAGCAATGATGGACAGGTTGTGGGATTGGGGGGGCAGAAATGTTTTTCCAGGTTATCTGTTCTACCCTGTACCACTAAAGCTTAGAGCTGACAGTGCTGAGAGCAGTGGCAGAAGATGCTGTCTCATTTTCCTGGCTAACACACAGAAAGTACACCTCAGATACAGACAATGAGCTGACAGCCTGTGACCACGACGGAAAAATATTTACATTCAACCCTACACACACTTTGGAAGTACCAGTTAGTCTCAGGTGATCAATGGGATTTAACTAGTCTCCATGCATTATACCACATGTTCTCAAATGGGTAGGAACAATCGTATTTTTTCTGTACATAGTTTGGGAATGGTTGTAGGGATTGTGGTTTTCATTAAAGACTCTGTATCTGCCACCTAGTGCTTACCATCCTTTAAGTATTCCTTTTGTAAGGGAGATAAGGTGATTATGAGTACTGAACACAGAGGAAAAGAGAGACAGAAGAGAAGGAAAACAATAGACATTTAGTTTAAGGCAGATTAAACAAGATACTGGTAACATGTCATTGGTCATGGAATACAGAAATATCTTCAGTCTTGGTCATCAAAGTCCACTCCTAAATTAAGGAAGTTTCCAGATACTTGTCCTGCTCTTGTTGGCTGATTCTCTAAGAATGGCCCACTCTACATATCTGTACTTGATTCCCATTAAGCCACCCTGGATCCCAGCTTGGCCCACTTCTATCAGACCTGAGATGGAAAGCGGCCTTGGAATCACTAACTTCTACCTTGTACTTGTTTAAACTGCAGTGGAGAAAGGGAGCTGACTTCAGACAGGCTCAACAATTCCTTATATATTTTGCAAAGTGCTTCTGTTGCATGTTTCATATTCTGCTATACATGGCAATAAATATTTGTTGCTTTGGTCCATACAAAAAATCTCTGAGGAAGATAAAACAGATGTTATCTAAAGGAACAAACAATAAATACAGAAAACTATCTTGCGATGAGCCCCCAGACAGTAGTGAGAAAGTCTGAAAAACTCAAATCTTTTGATTAATAGTCCAAATTGACACCATACTGTCACCTTGTAAATGATCACTTAAATACAGTAAGTAACAAGAATCAGACAATATTCTAGAGTCCTACAGTGAGTTTGCATGCCATAGTTTTCTGAAAGAGAATGTGAAAGGTCCCAGCAACTCATATATAGAAAGCTATTTATTTCCTATAGAAAATGTCAAAAGAAAGGAAGGAAAGAAGGCAGGAAAGAGAGAGATCGGTAGCTATGTAAGAAGGGAAAGAAGGAAAAAAAATAAACACACAAAAGATGGTCTCTTCCTCTAAAAGGCAAGGAGTTAGGGAAGAGGGGGGACAACTGTCGCTGATGGAGACGGAACATTCAATTAACAATGGAATATTAAAAAAAATAGTTTTCTTTTCAAATTGTAAGTTGTGGTAAAACATAGAAAATGTACTAAACAAGCTTGGTATAAAACAGTAAATTTTCAAATAAGCCCAAGGAGAAAGCACAATGTTGGAAAGGATGGGATACAGGGGCTAGGAGGAAAGATTTGATACAAAACTACCTATTACAGAAAAAAGTATAAAATGTTCCTGTTCTCGAACAAAAGTACAAAATGACACTGGCAATGGATCACCTCACTACCTAAACCTTAGGAGCTCTCAGAGGGTGGGAGAGATGCTAGAAGAACAAAAGGAATAGCAGTTTGAAAATCTCAAGTTGAACAGTCTAAACTCCACCCGTTTTTCTGTTGAAAATCTTGTCTACCTTGATAACCTTTATCCCTAAGTGAAAGTTCAACCAGGCCTCAAAATATTCTGTTAGGAAGTCTACAAACACCCTATACATAGGGGTTGGGATCTCTATGTGCTGGAATTTGAAAAATGAAAATAAATCTACAGGCTAAATGGTGAACACATTCAGTCTTTTTTTAAAAAAGCATATCCCTGTGAAATATATATACATATATAGATATATATGTATATATAAAATTCTCTGTGGTTAGACACATATTTAAACTAGCCACAGACCAACTAGACCTGCATTCATCCAACTCTGGAATTTTATGCTAAAGACTGAGGTCCTTCTTCTTGGTCAGAAGTAGGCAACAGTAAAACTGGGGCCCTGTTGCTGCCCTGAATCCCGCTGGGTGGGTCTTCTCCGCTATTGATACATGTAAACCCCTGCGTGTATGGAATGGATTACTTGGGCTGTGGGGTCTACCGGAGCTTGTGTACTGTGCCTCAGGGTGAGATGGTGATTTTAGAACAGCTTCATAGAGAAGCAGTTAGGTTTCATATAGGGGCATATAAATAGGAAGGGTCCTGGAGAAAGGACTTAAGCTTGTGCCCCAAAGTCCAGTTTATGGTCTCATTCCTAACTCTGCATCTTGGAAATCGTGTGTTTGTCTGTGTGCATGTATATGCTGGTGGTTTTCCCCTACCTGCTGTCCATACCCTTTCCTACTTCTTAGTAAGGCCTAGCAACAAGAGTTTTTATGAAATCAAGAACACTTCCAAGCTTTCCTTGGCCCCCTAATGAGGGACTCTATGAGGCTGGAGCCCTTTGAAAGCAAGATGGCAGAACTGAAGAAGTGAAAAGCAGTCTCTCTCTTCAGCTTAGGGATGTCCCTCACCCCTTTCACAGCACCAAAGTTTCTTTGCAAAAATAGTATCTGAGATACAAAAGGAAAGGCAGATGTGCTTGTGAATGCATCTTGCCTGGGCCTGGTCCAGGATCAAGGGTGTTACAAGACCAAGGGGGTAGGAGCAGCTGTTTCCAAGGTCTCTGACTGTACACAGCAAAGAGCTAGTTCCCCACAGGATCAGTGTCTGCTCACTGAGACAGTCTTCACAAGAGCTTTCGGTGGAGGATCTCCCAGACCATTCGCTTCCGGAAGTATGGCATGTGTTGCTGCAGGGACACAAGACACTCTTAATTTAAATTCCTTTCTCCATACTCTTCTTAAAAGTTTCAACTAACAGACTCAGTGACATTTCTGGTCTTTCAAACTTCATTCTTGATTACATGTAGCCTTTTCTTTCCAAAACTTCTTTCTACTGCTATTTTTATTGCTATTTTCCACTGCTACAGTCTTAGAAGTCATAGTGGGCACCATCAAGAGTCTCCAGGCTATGCCCAAATGATACCAAGAATTTAAAAAATGGTGTTTATCTAGTCTTTTATGTTGAATTTTGAATATATGAGGCTAAGGCATGAAAATGAAAAATACTTTCTAGCAGAAGAGTTAACAGAACTTTGAGAGTTATCTCAATTTGGTCTAGACTAGTTGGGGTTTTAAATTCTGGACTATGACCCCATATTGGGAACTGAGTTTATTACTGAATGTTGGCATTGCAAAAAATATGCCAATAGTAAAAGATTTCTAAATATACAATGCTCCAAATTAATTCAAACTCAAATGTATAATGAATCCAAGGTGTTTCTGGCAGAGCTTACCCTTTTTGCATTGCGTGACTCCATTGTAACCTTGGTTCTGAACATACAACATTGCTATACTGTGCATTCTCTCATACCACACAATATCAACTAATACTGCCTAGAACACCTAGTTCAGATTCTAGGCTATTGTACGTTACAAAATGTATTTTTTATATAATATACATATATATAATATATATGTATAATATATATAATATATAATATAGTATACAAAATTTCCTGCTCTTAGAGAGACATGTTGTTTAATTATGGAAAAAAGAATTTTAGTATTTCCTTATCATTCCTCAGCTTATAATATCAAATTAGTTTAACTTTGGGTTGTGTTGTGAATGTTTGATTTGAAAAATTGCTGTTTGGTCAGTGAGATGGCTTGGTGAGTGAAGATACATGCTCCCAAGTTCAATGAACTGAGTTTGATACTTGGAACTCACATGATGAGGGGAGAGAACCAATTCCTACACTTGTCTTCTGACCTCCATATGCATGCCTCCCACCCCGAAAAGCATAAAAAATTTAGAAAAAACTGTTGAGGTGCTGACTTGCATCTCAATACTTCAGCCATCTTATATTAGGTATGTACATGAAGTGGCAGTCTCAGAAGCACTGCTTGCAAAATCAAGCTACAAACCAACTCGGAAAAATACTGAAGATACTATATATCCTGCAGTATCAAATGTTCAGTCAAGACTTAATTCTTTCTATAAAAATAAAAAAGCACATCTTTTCATCAGTGTACAAATTTTCTTTTGTCTTTAATAAACGGTAAAATTATATGAATACCAAATAATTACTTTAAAATAAATGCTTTATGATTTATTATCAATATGTTTCATTTGTTTATCTATGTTATATGACTTCATACATAGACAGGGTCATGTAAAAACTTCAAATGAAAAGGGGTGATAAATGGAAAAACTTTAAGAAGCACTGATTCATATAATTTAGAAAAGCTACTGCTTCAAACAGAAATTAAGTGGAAAATCTATCAGAATAAGTCATCTCGACTCTTAATCCACCTTGCTTCAGAACAGTATGCAGAGAAATGACTATATACTGAAATAAGCCTGGCCTGCTGCATTAGTAAGGGAACAAGGAAATGGGTATTGTAATAAATTACACTAGATTAGATTGTGACCTATTCTAAAGCTTGAAGGTAAACTAAATTCAAGAGAATAAAGGAAATTTTCTCTGGTCCCAGTTTTCTGTATCTTAGAAGACTTGAGGTAAGTAGGGAGATGGGCAGAGAATAAGGCTCTGTTTTTAACCAAGACCCATTTATTATCATATATGTCATATGGTAGCCCAGGATCTGAACCATTCACTATCTTTTTTCCTTTAGTTCAATATCATAGACAGTAACTACCATATTATAAGACATAAGCTAAAACATGTTAAAGGTTAGGGCAGAGTCCCCACAGAACAGTTAGAAGGAAAAGTATCTGTGGGCACTTTGGAGACAAGGTGCCTAGGCCTCCTTCCTGAAGGCCCACCTCACCTGTGTGAAGTTGATTGGTCTGTCTTTGGTAATACAGTCAGCATATTTGCAAGCAAACATCCCACAGTCACTTCCATTCATTTGTTGCGGAATTTCCTGAAAGATCAATAACAATAGCATAATATTTTTGCAAGCTTCTTTCATTTTTGATTAAAAAGAAACAAAGGATATCAATTTTAGACCTTCTCCCTGAATTTTGAACACATGACCCTTGGTCCCCTATTCAGGACAATGGAGATGCAAAGGAAAAAAAAAAGTACCATTTTGGTCCTCTTTGTGTATTAGTTTACTTCATACTAACCACACAGGGAGTACCTCAGACTTTCATAGCACCTAAAGTATAAAAACTGATTCTTCCACTAAGGGTCAAATAATCAACAAATGTTTCTCACGGGAGTAAAAAACTTAGCAAAACAGCTAGGCATTTAGAAAACAGTTCTACCTAATAAATATATTATGAGCTTTTACACATATTAATTTATCATCTCCAAGGAACCAAACAAAGCTGAAATCAGCCTAGACATTAAGACAGAAATTCCCAGCTGGGCATGGTGGTACACACCTTTAGTCCCAGCACTCAGGAGGCAGAGACAGACAGTATCTGTGACTCCAAGGCAAATCTGGTCTACATAGCAAGTTCCAAGACAGCCAGAGCAACATACTAAGAGCCTGTCTCAAATAACAACAAACAAACAAATGATAAAGAAAGTTCCTGGGACTCAAGCAGTAAAGCCCTCTCCTCCCCCATACCTTATTTTTTAGGATTAATGACACATCTGCATAAAATGTACCTGGCTTTTCTTGCTGAAGAGCTGCCAACCATTGGTGTCAAACTCTTTTCTTTTCTTGTCAATACTCTCTTGCTTTAGGTATTGCCTAAAGGCATTGGAAAACAATGAGGTAAGTGATGGGGAACTCTGATAGCAGCAGCTGCCACCTTAAGAACAGGGCTGGCAATCCTCAGGAGAGTTTCTTCTGCTCTTCTGAGGAGAAGAGTATATGATGCTGGGAATCTCTCGATTGTCAAGTTTCTGGAGCTAAGCCTGACTCCTACAACTTCCCAATCAACCCACTCTGTCAACTTCAGAGGGACATGATCTTGGCCTCTGATATTCATGATATGTACCATTTTTTCTAAAGTTCTTCAACTACTAATCTTCCTAAGGAACAAATTTTGATTTCTTTTACAGTTTTCAAACTAAAAGAAAACATTTTCTCCAGTCATATCAAATTTTATGTTTTTTAACACTGGTAGGTTTGGACCTCCTGTGTAAAAATTCAATCCAGGGGCTGCAGAGATGGCTCAGCAGTTAAGAGCACTGGCTGCTCTTACAGAGGACCTGGGTTCGTTTCCCAATAGCCACACGGCAGTTAACAACTGTCTTTAATTCCAGTTCCAGGGGATCTGACACCCTCTTCTGGTCTCCATGGACATTGCATGCACGGTTGCACTTATACATACGCAGGCAAAACACTCACTCATACACATAAAATAAAAATAAATAAAACATTTTGAATGTCATTCCAAATCAACAATTTAACAAATGCAAACTTCACATAGAGCAACCCTACCTTTTCTCATATATGTAGTATGGGTATGTGTAGTCACACATGTGTGAATGCAAGTATGTTTGCAGATACATGTGGAGATCCAAGGCTGATATTAGAAACCATTCTTGATCACTCTTCAACTCTATTCACTGAGGCAGGATCTCTCAGTCAAACTCAGCTCACTGAAATGGCTACTCTTACTCTGGGGATCCTTGTTTCCATTCTCTGGTGGCTGGAATTACAAGCAGGATCCATGCCCATACAGCACTCGTGTGGGGGCTGGGGATCCAAACTATGGTCCTCAAGCTTGCACAGTAGTGGTAAGTGCTTTAACCTATGAGCCATCTCTCCAGCCCTAGAGCATTCTTCCTAAGTGTAAACTGCTCACCTTTCTGAAACCTGTCTTCCCTTGGCCATATACACTTTGAATAGGAAGGAATAGGTGTTTTATAAAGAGAAGCAAGAAGGGTAGAAGAGATTTGCATTCTAACTTCCCAGTAACCCACTAACAAGTAGGACTCGAACAAATCTAAGTTGCCTTTGTGGGGCTTGGTTTTTTTCTACCTAAATTAGGAAACTGGATTAAATGAGTTCTAACAGTTGACTATATACCTATATATTGATTCTCTATTTTAGTGTTCTAGGACAGTAAGTGGCTTCATTAAGGCATATTTTAGTATTATATATTAATAATCTTTACTTGTATTTAGAATATCTAAATATTGTACTTAATATGAAAATCTTATTAACCATGTTTCTGAAAGTATCAAATAATTGAGTTTAACAGCTAAAAAAAAACAGCAAATAACAAACTCTTCTACCCTTAACTCCCACTTACAAGAGGATCCTGCAGGCTTCATTGTTTATTCCACCCATAGAATCATAATAGGTAATATTCTTCTTTCTAAAATCTACAACCTGGAGATAAGAAAAAATAGTCTGTGTTTATACAGTGAAGATTAACTGGTTTACCAGCTTTTCCCTACCCCAGTTCTTGGTGTAGAACTATGAGACAGCTGATGAATATTTTGCATTACATTATGCTTAAGAACAAGGAGATCATTTACACAGAGCTATGTTGGGGAGCTGATCATTGGTGGACCCATTATTGGTCTGTAATCTTTCTATCGGTTTCTTTCTGAAAACCATATGCTTCAAAGAAAGTATGTTGAATATCTTAAGATCATTTCTATAGTTTGAGAAAGACGATGAAAGATTTTGTTTTTGTCCTCTGCCTCCCAAGGATCATTGTGGAAGAGGTGGTAAAAAGAATCTAAGAGCAGGAGGAGGCAGATGACCACCAAGAAACAGTCTTGCAGACAGCTGGTCAGTTATTCACATGAATCTGCAGCAATGGTAGCAGCATGCACAAGTCCTATAAAGCTCAATCCAGACAAAATTCCGGCCTAGACACAGAAAAGTGGGTAAGGAATCCCAATACAATGGAAGAAACTTTTGGCAACGGATGGCTGCTGCAAGGAGAAAGTGTCTTACATGGAAGCGTTTTTTGTGTGTGGGCCCAGTAGATGGACCACGATGAACATCTGGGGGCACAAATCAGACTCTACAGGCCATATTATATACACAAGGCACTTCATTAAATTGGGCTTGGGCAGTGGGAGGAGACATGGAGGGGAAAGTGGATCTAAATATCATCAAACTATATTACATGAAAATCGCAAAAAAAAAAAAAAAAATCTAAAAAAAAAAGATGATTGCTTTATTTTGACATTTTCTTTTTAGTATATCTTTTTTTGATATCTTTTAAATGTAATTCAAAACAGAATACAAAGTAACTTTTATTAATACTAAATTAATGCATCCATGAACTCAGATTCATTAAAAACATTAAATCAACACAAGGCACGTCATAATTAAGCGAAATATAATTGTCAGAGTCTGAGTTGTCAGTGTCTAAAGAAGTTACCTTTCCTCCCCATGTCTGACACCGAGGTTGGTGAGATGCCCTGTAACTCTCAAATATCTCCAAAAAAGGAAATTTCACTGCTCTCTTCAAAGTCAATTATCTACCCCTCTAGACAGGAAATTCACTGATTTATCTGCTTTTTAGCCAATTTAAAACTACTGACTCCTCGCTCTCAAGTGAAGATGTAGAACTCAATATCCCGTGCCATCTACGTTAACTCCTTTTCAATTTTATCAAAGATAAAAGAGGTACTCACAGCTAGACACCAATGTACACCCAAGTGGATGGGTACCAGAAGAATGTCAGCAGAAAACACATCCACTTTCTTTGTCCAACGCTTTACTGCCTGATAACCAGCTGTTTTTAACTTAGTGAAGAAAAAGGTATTAAATGCATGAACACTTGGAAATCCCTTCTCCTTACTTCGTTCCATTAGCATATTCATGTAGAAATTGATAATCTGCAGGAAGAAATTATACATTAGAATAGACACTCCAAATGTGGCATAATGATGAAAAAGCAATTAGTATACTGAATTGTATTACTGTTTCCTACTCAATTCAATAAATGCTTCAACAAAAACATTTGAAATATCCAGTTTTGCTTAATATGAAGATTTTATTAATTATACTTTGAAAGTATCAAACAGTTGAGTTTAGCTGCTGGGAAAACAGAGCAAACAGCTAGATGCTGGCTAGACCCATAGAAAACTAAGGGTTAAGGAGGAAGGTGAGGCTTCAGAGAAAATAAAATGAAGGAGTGCAAGCAGTTTAATAAGGCTCATTAATAGTTACTCTTATCACTTTGGACTATGAGCAACTGGTTCCTGAGATCAGTTCTAATCTTTAATCTTTTTCTTCTTCCTCTCTCCTTCTCTCTTTTGAGACACAGGGTTTTACTCTGTAGCAGTCTGGCCTAGAACTCACTACATAGCCCGGGCTGGCCTCAAATTTGTGCTACTCTTCCTGCCTTAATCTTGAGTACTGGGATTAACGAGTTTAAATGTTATACTAGGGTTTATCTGGTCTTGTATGAAGAGAAAATCCTGTTCCACATTTAAAGATTGCCTTTTCAGCCTCATTAGTCACACTGCATTGGTAAACTGTTTTGGTCTCAAGTAGAACTAAGTGACAGTACAAACCATGAATCATACTGGAAAAACACCTGCAATTGCTCAGCAATGTCGCTTTTACAGAGGCAGACATGGAAGCAGCACAAAAAAGTATTATTAGAGATCTAAAAGTTAAGTCGTAAACATGAAGAATCTAAATGCTTAGCTTTCTCATCTTGGTTGACTGCATTACTCCTTCAGTATCAAGTGCAAAAAAAATTAAAATGCTTGACATGAGATGGCTGATTCTGCCAATGAAGTGATATCTTCTCTAACAGTATCTATGTTGTCTATGGTTCCTATAAGTCCAAGACTCCCTGTACTAAAGCTTGAAAGTTACTGTGTCGAAAGTTACCGCCTACATACTTTATGAGGACAGCTGAGGCCAGGTCAGTGTCCGTCAACTGAAAGGAATGAATGGGCTAACTGAGCCCAAGCAGGAAATATGACTATGAAAACAGGCACATTTTTCAGAATGTGTTTTGAGGAAAGGGAAAGTGCCCCTGTCCTTTAACAAATATTTACACACTAGAATGCCAGAGCATAGAGCTACTGTCCAACAGCATGCAACTCCATATGGAGCAGGCAGCAGGGAACACTGCAAGGATTCCAGAGCATGGTCTGGAGTAGAGAAAGGGCCTACAGATGGGAATGCCCAGGCAGCTTCAGGGAAACTGTACTCACCACGAAGCAGAGCTCTAAGGTGGCCAGAAAGCTAGGTCTGAAGAAAGACACTGTTCTATAGCTCTAATGGATGACTGTACAATAAGCCCAGAAGGAGCAGAGGACTCAGGTTGTGGCTAATTCTCTTAATAGCTCTCAGTTGTTTTAAATAATGAAAATAAATCAAAGTACAATTAGAATGATTATGATTTTCAAATCTAGGCTTTCAGTTTAATTGCTGGAGAATAATGATGCTAAATGAAGCATCTACCTTTGTGAAACAGTTACCATTGTTAGCAGGTCTGGCAAAGCACAGATTTCTAGAAAGTAAACTACACTCTCTAGTGAGAGAAAATTAGACAAAAGGAAGTGGAGTTTCCTCTGGAATTCTATCCAGTTCACCAAGTTAGCCATGCTATAAACTATCCTCTTCAATCCAAGGGGTAAAGGCAATAGGCAGGTAACTGGACAGTCAATGAGAGCCCAAGCTTCCACAGGGGTGTCCTGACAGGCTTACAGTTTTACCAGGCAATAAGGACTAAAGAAAACTCAGAGAGATAAGAATAATCCAGAACATGAATGGCATGCAAATATTTCTTTCCCACATGCCTATCAGAGAGTTATTACCTCTTGAATCATTAGCTTGGAGTTAAAATAAAAATAAAAGAGGTGTCTATCCAATTTTTCAGAAGGAAAGAGTTCTAAAAGCAGAATAAATTAAGCTGGACTTACACAGTCCAAGTTGCTCTTCCTACCTTGACTGAATGAACAATAAAGCCAAAAACTAACAGCTGAACAACAGAGCAGGGGTGACTGCATATGACAGCATCGCTTTTTCTTTCACTGTCTTTGCTTTGCCACCAACCAAGGTTGGATTAGGTTTCCTCCAAGTAGTCGACTAGTTAATTGGCTCTATGAAATGATCTGGTTCCTTTCCATTTTCCCCATGTCCCAGTAGAGAAATTCGGTGGCCTCATTGTTTCCTCCCATTAGCTGAAAATTTGTAATATGGTATGATAGCCTGAGTTTAGATCCAAGTCTCCTTCAGTTTTCCAGCTAGTACTTTGTTCAAATGAGGAAAACTGTCATAGTTTAGCCAAGACACAATCATACTCAAAAGAGGCTACAAAAAGAATATTACATGTCATCAAACAGAGGAGGCCTGAGGGTGAAGGAAAAAGAAATGAGAGAAGAGATCACAGTGTTCGAGATGAAAGAGAAGCAGCGAGGGCCACAGATTGTATTTTTATGAACATAATGATCCCCACTGGGAAGAGCCCTCTCTCCACAGGTTCTCTGAGCTTCAGCAAATCTTAACTTCTCTTTGAAAAGAGGGGCTAAAAGCCCTGTGTCTTACCTCGATAGCACATCCAAAAACTACTGCCAGTATTTGTTAGTTCACCTGTCACCCTTTCTGGGGCACACACTAGCCTGTTGCCTCTGTGGCTGCTGGTGCCTAAGATACTGCCCTTCCGACATCATCAGAGCCTTGGCCATGAGCTTGTCTATGCAATCTTGTTTGAGGATGGAAGAGTTGTTTACAGTGTCTTTATTCCTTTCTGATTTTATTTGAAGAGCTGCCAGGCTAAAGCTGAAAGAAGCTTCTCTTTAAAGTAAAATCTTTTAATGTTTTTAAACTAAGGATTTAGCCTTTTTTCTGAATGTTTCCACAATGACATAAATGATCATTGGTATTTGTATCTTTTTTTCTTGCCAAGTAAACAGAAAAATGTTTTCTCATATTATCTAGAAGTAAAATATTCCCTGGTAATAGAGTCTCAATGTTTAACTCTGTGCTAACTTTGAACCCTACTATTTGGTTTAGGAAGAAATGTTCTTAACATCCTGAGCATGACAGTACTCATAAGCAGACACTAAGACAAAAAGAGAAGAGCAGCATTTGATTATTAGGATTCAGAAGGTCATTCAATCAGAAGATATGGCTTAATGGAGAGACAAAGGAGAGAGCTTCCTTACTGCACATAGAATTTTTTTCCTCACATGCAAATCCAAGAACAAATTAGAATTACTGTTAAAGTTTTAAAGAAGAGGCAGGCAATATCTACTTTTATAGAGAATAATTACTATTTTCCACATGACTATTCATAAGCTCCTGGTTTATCAGGGGTAGTTCTAGGACAAAACACTTCGAAGAATTTATAACAACTTCTATGAGGAAGAGAGTCTATGAGCCATGCTAGAAACACTAGCAATTTTATCCTGATCATTTTCACTTATAAGAATGTCTAACATTTTGGAAGATCTAGCATATTAACTAATTGATTTCCTATTTCCTAGTTTCTTTCCTTCTTAGACACAACCACCTGTAACTCCAATTCCAAGGGATTCAAACCTCACTGGCCTCTGTAGGTACATGCACACACATGGTGAACATAAACTCACACAAGCATATACACATAAGCATAAATTTATTTTTAAAAAAGGCATGAGCTCTAATTCCAGATCTTGATTCTGCCACAATTATCTGTTGACCATGGTACTTCCTTATAGTTTTATTTTCCTAAAACCAATCAAGTAGGAATATTTTCTCTATATACAAGGCTTTCTGTGATGCTGAAAAGCTTAGAGATGTCTCTTTCCTTTCAAAGATTACGCTTACAAAAAGTAATTGGCCTGGTTAGCTGTGGCTTTAGTATACTTACAGTCTACTATGGAGATTCTATCTTAATTCCTCCTTCACCACCCTCCTTCTCACATTTGCTATATTTCCTCATGACTTTTCCTTTACAGATAAAGTTAGAGATACTGTATTCCAATAGCCTACTATTATTTCATTTTGGAAGCAACTAGTGACAATTAGTATGAATTTGCATAGTACAACCAAAATAAGAACAGAAATTTCAAAATGACAAGAGGGGAGGGGGAGGAGGAAGAGGGGGAGGAGGAAAAAATAATTGCTATTTTCCAGCTCACCTATGTAAATTAGCAATAAGGAATGATATGGACAAGGGTCCTGGAGGGAAAACAGAAACAGGAAATTCTGTAGTTCACACTGTTCCTCCACATGGGGCAGGGCATAAAGGTCTGTGTAAAGAAGTGTTTCTAGCCTACAATCAGTTAGGTAAAGGAGCTGTGCCTACCTGTTCCAAGTATATCATACTGATTTTCTACTTATTCTAGCAATTACTGAGACAAGAGACACAGGAGTGCTGAAATTTTCAGAGTAATTACAGATTTCTCCTTTCAGTGCTATATCAGTTTTTCCTTTAATTCGAACCTGTAATTAGAAAGTGTCAAGAGTCCTTGTTCCAAAATATACTTTGTATACTGTCAAGAGTCACTCTATTTTTCTTTTGATTAGTGTTTGCATGGTAGGATTTTTCCTAACCTTTTATTTGTAAACCTAACCATGTCCTTATGTTCAAAACAGGTTCTTGTACAATGGGGGTATGGCTTAGTGTAGAACACTTGGCAAACATACACAAGGCCCTGGGTTCAATTCCTGGTTGTGTGTGCTGGGGGTTGGGGGGAGAGTTTGTCATAGACAGTTTTCTTTTACTATAGTTAACAATCTTTGTCCTGTAAGTAGATGTAGCCTTCACTCATACTTGTCCAATATAGAAGCAACTAGCCAAGGTTAAACACTTGAGACACATTCTTACAGACAAAGATGTAAAATTTATTTCCATTTCAAAGAGGAAGCAAAAAATAGGGATCTCAAGCCCAAATGACATATTCTGGATATAACTTGGTTAAACCAAACATATTAATGTTAATTTTATCTGGTTTTTTTTTTTTTTTGCTACTGCTGGAGGTCAAACCCAGGGCTTCATGCATGCAAGGCAAATGTTCTATCAAATGAACTACAACCCTACCCCTGCTTTTTAAAATGTTACTACTCTTCCATTTTAAAATAAGATATGTGGTTCATATTATATTTTTGCTACACAGGACTGGTCTGGATAATTTTAATATTAATAGGGCTGACTTTAAATCTACCATCTTGCTCATTTTCCTATTCGTCCCAAGAAGAAATTCTTTGTATTTCTTTTTTTTGGTTTTTGGTAGCTGTTGCTCCAGGGTTTGTATATATATATGTCTTTAACTTGTACAGTCTATCTGCATAACATTATACCTAACTTCAATGTAGCAGTAATTAGCACGCACCTCCACTCTGTTTTCTTCTTCGTGAATTGATTGTCAAGTATTTTATTTCTACATAAGTCCTATAGTATATTATTTTAGTCAGCTCTCTTTTGAACAGACTAAAAAAAAAAAAAAATGAGAGCATTTCTACTGTTCTTCATTCCTTTGTATAAGTGATATTTTCATCTGATGTTTTCCTTGTGCCTGAAGAACATATTGTATTTCTTTCATAGTGCAGGACTGCTTGTGATGCACTCTAACAGCACTGTGGAAAAATGCAGTTTTGAGGTGGCAAAAAGGCTCAACTGGTAAAGGCACTTGCTGCCAAGCTTGACAACCAGAATTCAATCCCTGAGACTTACATATGGAAGAGAGCCAACTCCTGAAAGTTGGCCTCTGACCTCTACACTCACACTGTGATAGGTGTGTTTGCATGTGTATTAGCATGCATGCGCACGCACACACACCTTTGCAAAACGTAAAAAGAAAGCATAGCTTACTGTTTGAAAGATGCTATTTATTGGATATAAGATCTATGATGACATTTGTTTTTCCTCTTCTGCATTTAAAAGTTGTCTTCTGGCCTGTATAGTTTCTAAATACCTAATGGATCTTTTTCTCTCTGGCTATACACACTACCTTTCTTTTTATTACTGGCTTTTAAGCAAAATATAGATTTTAGCATGGTATTTCTTATACTTAAGAATATCTGAAATTTCTGGGACTCAGCTTATATGTTTCAAATTTAGGACCTCTTCCATCATTAGTTTTTCAAGTACTTTTTAAGACATTACCTGTGCCTCCACCATTCCTTCTGAGAGTCCAAATGCATGCTCAGATTGGTTGAAATTACCCTGGAACTCAGGTGGGGATAGGGATCTTTCTGTAGTCTTCTTTCTCTGACCTTCTTTCTGCATTTCATTTTGGGTGGTTATCTATTCATATTTTTATCAACTACAGAGCACATTCCTTTTATTTCTCTCAGGAACACTAGCGTACTGCCTTTATGCAATGTCTGAAAATAGTTGTTTCACACATTTTGTTTAATACTCTAGTTCAGTTGAAAGGGTAAATCTTTCTCCTTTTGTAATATCCTAACCAGAAGCAAAATTAGTTTTTACACAAATACCTAAATTGTATCCATGTACTTCTAAATTTATTTAATGATGTATAAAAAAATCCTCAGGCCTTCAAAAAAGCAGCTGAAGAGATGGCTCAGTGGTTAAGAGCAGTGGCTGTTCTTGAAGAGGACCCAGGTTTGATTCCCCAGAATCCACATGGCAGCTAACAACCACCTATAACTCCAGTTCTAGGGAATCCGATGCCCACTTCTGACACAGACAATACACTCATTTACATAAATATTTTTTAAAAGTACATATAAAAGTACCTAGCCATGAGGAGAAATATGCAGTTCAATGGTGCATTCCTTTCATACTGATTAACAAAGAATCTTAAAATTGAATGATTTTAGAAGTCATGAAATTCAGTTTCTAGGAATTAATAAATAATGTCAACATGACATCCACTTGAAAATATTTGCTTCTTGGTGCTTTCAATCTACTCTTACAGGTAATTCTCTTTCTCCCTTTTAGACACTTTTATTAACAACCAATCTTCTGACCCAGAATAGAAATTCCCATTTTCTTTTATTTTATACATATGAATGTTTTGCCTGCATGTATGTAAGTTTACCACATGGATGCACTACCTAATGAGGCCAGAAAAGGGTGTGAGATCACCTGAATCTGGAGTTACAGATGGGTGTTAGCTGCCATGTGGATGCTAAGAACTGAACCTGAGCCCTCTGGAGAAGTAGTAAGTGCTCTTAACTGCTGAGCCATCTCTCCAACCCTGAAATTTCCATTTCCAATGTCAAGAATTTTATCTTTTACCTTGTTTTCTACTTTTTATAAGGTACTCACATTCTATTTTGGGGAAGTTTAATTTTCTTACATGGTAATAAAATCTTTTAAAGTAGTCTTTTGAATCCATAGAGAATTTCATAAATTCATCCATGAAAACAAAATTGAAAGTCTGTTGAATAAGACAAGACTGGACTATTTTTCTTTTTTTTTTAAATTTAAAAATGTATTGATTTTTAAAGTTTTTTTTTTTTTTTTAATGTATTTGAGTATTTTGCTTGCATGTATATAAGAGCACCACATGTGTGCAATGTCCACAGAGCCCAGAGAGGGCATGGAATCTCCTGGAACTGGAATATAAAAAATTGTTAGCTACCATGTGGGTGCTGAGAAGTAAACCCAGGTCCTCTTCAAGAGGAGTCAGTGCTCTTAATGGCTAAGTCATCTTTTCAGTCATCTACTTTTCTTTTTAAAAAGAGATTGGGGGAAGGGTAGCATTGTCTTTGTACTTTCTCAAATACAGGATTTGTGAACTTCATTTAATTATTACATTTATTTATTTATGATATGTGTGTAAGTCTGTGGGCACACTCATTCCAAGGCACCACATTCAGAGGTCAGAGGACAACTTGCGGGGACTGGTTCTCTCCTACCATGTGGGTCCTGGGGGATCAAATTCAGGTTATTAGGCTTGGCGGCAAATGCCTTAATCACTGAGCCATCTCACTGGTCCTAAGTTTTCTTTTCTTTCTTTTTCCCTCTCTTTCTTCTTCCTTCCTTTTTTTTTTTTCCTTTTGGAGTGTTGAGGATCTTATCTTCTTTGTAAACTGAGTCTGATTCCTTTCATTTCTCAGCTCTTATATTCCTTGACAATGGTAAGAATGATTTACCAGTTACCTTACTTTGCAGAGAATTTTAATATTTTCTATGATATTGACAGGACATACAAAGATATGGTTATTTTTAAAAAGTATTTATTTGAAGGAAGAATAAAACTGAGAAGATGAACTGTTCCAGGCCAGCTCGGTATATGATAGGGAAACCTTGTCTCAAAAGAAGAAAGGTTCTTCTAAAATAATTCTCAACATCATCTTGAAGACATAAATTTGTATCTGTTTTGAAAGCTAATACTCTGAACTCAGAAGAAAAGCACTCTGTACACAATGTTATAGATAGGTGTGGTAGGAATAAAGTAGACAAGGAATCTTTCCTTCCCCTCATCTACCCTAATGTAATTTCCATTAACTATGCTTGCTAAAAGTCCAGACTCTGATGGGTCCAGGGAATGGAAAATATGCCTTGTTGAATGCTGCCTCTAGAGGGATCTCACTAAGGTAACTGCCACAGTAAGGAGGACTCAGCTGATAGTCTACTTACTACTGCCCCCTAGGTTCTGCATAATTTATAACAAATAGGCTAAAAGCCCTTTAGAATAAGTG
Source organism: Eospalax fontanierii (assembly GCA_035773235.1). Taxonomy (NCBI): domain Eukaryota; kingdom Metazoa; phylum Chordata; class Mammalia; order Rodentia; family Spalacidae; genus Eospalax; species Eospalax fontanierii. Next base: position 12,864,988 of record CM069537.1, read on the forward strand.
ACTTTCTTATCCAGCAGTGGCAGGAAAAAGAAAAATAGCAAATGGTCATAGATCAAAAACAATTTATCAGAGAGTATTTTTTCATTCTTCTTAATTTTCATTTTCCTCTTTAATTTGATAAGCTCTCTACCTCTGTTATTTAATCCAATGTTCTATTATCTGAGAAGTCAAAAGAAACAAGTGGAGTTTCTAACAAAGATGCCATTAAATCATGTGTTCCTTATTATTCTTAGTCAAAGAAGAGTCCTCAGGAGTAATGAGTTTCTAAAATTCTACCTTACAGATTGAGCAGTGGCAAAGACTGCTGACAGTTTAGCTAGTCCCAGAGGAAATCAACATCTTGGACATGATATATAGCTCTCAGATCCCATTTAAGAATGTGAGGCAGAGCTGGGCATGGTGGCACATGCCTTTAATCCCAGAACTGTGAGTTCAAGGCCAGCCTGATTTATATAGCAAGTTCCAGGTCAGCTGAGGCTAAAAGGAGACCCTATCACAAAAGACCAAAAATAAATAAATAAAATCTGAGGCAGTATACTATAGTAAATACCCAATGCCTAGGTCTGAATCTTAATCTTTCTATTCTTTATCTTTGTCTTCTAGGTGTTCTTTTCCTAGATATTAGTTGTTTGTTTTTTTTTTTACTTTTAAAAGAAAAAGATTTATCTATATTATGTGTGTTCCTACATGATTATTATATGTACCACATGTATAAGGTACCTTGGAGGCCAGTGGGTGTCAGATCCCCTGGTACTGGAGTTACAGATTATTATTGTGAGCCACCTGACATAGGTGCTGGGAACTATGGTACTCAGAAAGAGTAGTAAATGCTCTTAATGTAAAATATGGAAGCTAATACAACCATAAGAAGTATGTCATGTTCAGCAGCAACAGCAACATTGTCGTTTTTCATTTTGATGGTGCTGACAATCAAACCCAGGATCCAGGACCTGTGTACATGCTAATACATAAGGATGCTACCACTACACTGTAAAATGAAGAGGATAAAACTATAATAACTGATTAGATGATTAGAACACACAAAGCACTTAAAATAGTACCTTAACATGAGCTTAATAAATGCTCAGTTGATATCTTAATATTATTGTTTGGAAGGCCTTAAGCATTTAAGATCAAGATATGGGTATCTAGAACACCTACAGCTTATTATGTTAAGTATTTAAAAATTTCTACAGCTGTGAAGCTTGAGTATATCCAGAGGATCATGTAGGGATGCTCCTTTTATAGGCCTAAGAAAGTAGGTATCTATAAAAAGATACCCAACTCCAAATGCCTTCTTTTGCTCTAAAAATATTCTTCTGAGGTCTAGCAATATAGCTCAGTGGTTAAAGGCAAGTGCTGTGCAAACCTGATGACCTGAGTTCTGTCCCTGTAACCCAAGGAAAGATGGAAGGAGAGAATGAACTCTACAAAGTTGTTCTCTGACCTCCACATGCATACCGTGGCATGTGCACATCCCCTGAGTATTGTACTACACAATAATAAATTTTAAAAAACCTTGTGAAATAAAACAAGACTCTAGGACAGAACAATTTAAAGATCATGGCATAATTAATAATATATTTAACTGGAATTGGGAGGTGAAGGTCATCCAAACCTGTCACATATCAGACACATAAAAATAATTTAATTTTTCTTTCCAATGTCAGCTTAAAAAATATCATGGACAGGGGTTGGAGAGATGGCTCAGGTGTTAAGAGCACTGGCTGCTCTTGCAGAGGACCTGGGTTCAATTCCCAGCACCCACAAAGCAGCTAACAACTGTCCTTAACTCTAGTTCCAGGGGATCCACCTCCTCTGATCTGGGCATTCCACAACACAGGTACACTTACACACACACATGCAGCCAATACACTCATACACAATAAAAAAAAAAAAAAAAAAAAAAAAAAAAGACAAATGAAGGCTATTTCAGAAAGCTTGCTGCTTACAATGAAGTCTCCTATAACAAGTAGATGAGCAAAGGGAAGTAGAACTGGCTCCTGCCTAGAAATCCCACAGGTTTCCCTCATGCTGCACTATGGTCAGATAGTGATACTTGCTCAGAAGGTATCAACTGCAGAGCAGGTGCCTTAAACAGAGGGAGAATACCATAAGTGAATATTCTCTCCTTCAGCATTCATAAGAAAAGGTAAATTCAGGAATGTTCAGTCTTTAGAGTACACAAAAGCAACTGAGATGTTGGTTAAAAATGCTTATCTGCACCACATTCACTCTTAGGAGAATGGAGAAACCAGTGACGGTGACTCAGACTCAGGTCATCTGAGAACTACATTTTGAGAAACAGATAATACTTTTAGTTTTCACTTAGTATTTACCTACTATTTGCATATAAAATAAGTGTATGATTACCTCATCATTGAGCCAATTTAGATGGTTTAGAGTTTGAATATCTTTTCGTGTAATGGTCAAACGGAATGCTTCACTGAGAACTTCATCTTGGTTTCCATTACGAAATACATTCTTTATTTCTTTCTCCATTTCCTAAGAAAACAAAAGGTGTCAAAGATCAGATACATATCAAGATTCCTCACCAACTCCCAGATAATATTTATCATTCATCAACCATCAGCTTATTGCTAATCAGTTTACTTCTAACATTTTGGTTCTATTTGTTTATGGTAACCCTCCCAGTTACTTTCTTCTATTCCAGCTCCTCCTCCCCTCTTTTCAGTGCAACATTCAGTTCTTGTTTCATATTAGGTTCGAAAGTTTGAAGAGCCTTTTGCTCAAATTTCGAAGGCCTATGAAAGGGCTTTCTTTCATCTGTATTTTTTATATTTCTGGTTTAAATGATTTTCTGGGAAATAAAAGCCTGCACAGAAGGGAGTAAAGGTGGTGTCTTTTAGATGCTTCAGAGACAACACTGTTTTACTTTTTAAAAAGTGAAATCTGGAGCCAGTAGAAGCATGAGAAGTTTGTCATGTTCACTGTCATTGCTACAAGGTAGTTTTTTCACTTTGATGGTGCTGGTAATCAAACACAGGTCCCAGCTTTGCACATGCTAAGCAAGCACTCTACCACTAAGCTGTATTCCCAGTTCCAATAATTCTTTTGGAAGAAGTATTAATTAAGGAACAGATTTTTTAAAAATATAGAGACTTCTATGGATTGTCCAAGTGCTACACAATTGGTTTTTATCGTTTAAAAAAGAACACCACAAAAACAAAGTATGTGTCAAAATGATGTATTTGATTGAATTACTTTGTATGCTAATTAAACAAACAACACAAAACAAAACAAAAAAAAGGAATAGTACTCAGCTCACAACTTGTTCTCAAATTACTGCATATGTGAGTCTGAAGTTCAGCATGCAAAAGGCACTGGGTTCAATCCTCATGACTACATTAAAAAAAAAAAATCCCCCAAACCAAACCCAACAACAAAATTATTTTTTAAATATAAATTAAATAAAACATAAAACTGAAAGTAAATTCACTAAAAAGTTGCTAAAAGCTACCCATAATTTCTTCAATAATTTAATTATCCTTTAAAAATAAACAAAAAATTGGTATACAAATATAAATGAAAGCATAATTATGCAAATAAAATTCAAGTGTCAGGTATTCTACAACTTTATGCTTGAAATTGCTCAAAGCATCCTTTCTAAAATTACAGTAAAAGTTTTTAGCATGTACATTACCTCTGTAATTTCAGGAAATTCGTCTTCACTATCAGTTAATTTCTGACCTTTTTTTCCTGTCTCTTGGGCAATTGTGATAGGGATCTCCTTTTCAAGAGGTACACGAAGATGCAGTTCTACTGAATCAAGCACTGAATATTCCTGTTCCTGCAATCTCTGGAGACAGAACATTAGAACAAGTGAGGTAAAGAAATCTTGACTTTTGCAAACTGAATTCATTCTGGCTGGACAGACTAAGAACACACATCATTTATCAGAAAATGCTATGCTACCATACAATCATAAGAGCAATTACCCACGTACAGGTAATCATCGAAAATAGTTTCAATCTGGATTTAGTTTATAATCTTTTAAAAATACATTTTATTTTTGTATGTTTGTGTGCTACACGTATGTAAGCACAACAGGTATGTGCCTACTGCCCGTGGAGGTCAGAGAGGCCTTCCCATCTCCTGGAACTGTGTTGTTAGCTGCCATGTGGGTACTGAGAACTGAACCTGAGTCTTCTGCAAAAGGAACTGGTGCTTTTAACCGCTAAGCCCTCCCCAGCCCTATTTATGATCTTATCCTTTTCTCTCTCTCTCTCTCTCTCTCTCTCTCTTTCTTTTTACCTGGTTTTGAAGCTGCAATGCCAGTGCTTTCTGTTCTTCAATCTGGCGCAATCTTTCTCGTGCTCGAGAATCATAAACACTAGTTCTAGAAAATGAAAAGCGGCACAAATATAGATGACAATCTTAGCATCAATCACATCTCTGCAGTATGTTATGAAAATACTATATCAAATATAGAACATACAAAGTCCAAAATCCTTACACGAACTAATACCTCACCACACTCACATTTTAAGACACAGAGTGAAACAAGATGGTCACTTATTCTACCACTTTTACTGAAATGATTAAATATAATTAGTGTGCTGAGTGGTATGTTCAGATGACTTCTATGGATATTTGTAAATATGTAGTATTTTTTCAAAAACATGCTTTTAAGAAGGGTAAAAGTGGGGTTGGAGAGCTGGCTCAGCAGTTAAGGGCACTGACTGCTCTTGTAGAGGACGCAGTTTTCATTTCCAGCAACATGGCAGCTGACAATCATCTGTAACTCCAGTTCTAGGGGATATGACACCCTCTTCTGACCTCCATGTGACAGTGTACTACACAGGTGCACTTACACACATGCAGGCAATACACTCATATTTATTTAATAAAAATAATAAATAAAATGTTTAAAAAGAAAAAGGGTGAAAATGAAGCTTTTACATTCTAGAAATGTAAAAATGGAATTGAGCCTCAGAAGAAAACATATTATCAAAGTTACAAATAAAATATTATCCTCATATTTTTTTTAAGTCACAAAGATCAAAGATTAGGAAAACTAAAGTTTATGAAGCTTGAGACTAAATGTTTCAGTCTCCAAAATCGTTCAATAGTTTATCTAATAACAATATAAGGGCAACTATTTTCTATACTTAACTTTGGAATATTTTTAAAATTCAATTTAGCTTCAATAATTGTTACAGATTTAGTAAGTATAAAAACAGAAATATCCTAACTATAAAAGAATTTTAAGTTTTGTTGAGCAAGAGTATTATTATGTAGCCCCAGCTGGTCTGGCACTCACTATATAGACCAGGCTGACCTCGAACTCAGAGATCCACCTGCTTCTGCCTCCTGAGTGCTGGAATTAAAAAAAAAAAACTCAGTCCACTATGAGAATTTTAAAAACCCAATACCCAAAGAGTACAAATAGGTAATTATTACTGAATAGTATGAATAATAGTACAATAATTAGCTAGTTTTTCAATTTCTTCCTAAATGACAATGAAATAACAGAGAAGGAAAATAGTATCAAAAACAGTAACTTACAGTTCCTTGATCCATAGCTCTGCCTGGAAGAAAGTAGAACTACGGATAGAAAAAGAAAAATAAATAGAAGGCTTATGAAAATATTCAAGTATTTTCACCAACAAAAGCAATCATTTAAATAGTTTATAAGAGTACTCTGCAATTATAGGATAAAAGATATCCAACTGACACAAAATAATTGTGATTGAGAATGAAAGAACAGAGATCATCTACACATACTGGTTAAAAGGGGATCAAAAGCTCTGCAAAGCAAGTTCTCTACTTTGATGAGAGAACATTAGCTCAAAGAGCACACTTAATCTCATGAAAATGTATCAAGCTAGAAAATTACTATTCTAAATGGTTCCGGCTGAGAGAATTATTAATAATTTAAAAAAAATTTTGTAGTCTCTGATTTTTTGATCTGAGTCAAAAACATACCTAATCAAATGATAGCAAATGGTGAAAATCTCCATCCACAGAATATTTCTTATCAAACTGGCTAAGGAGCCAAAGCAGAGAAATAAGCAACACAGTTCCATTTCAAAGATGAAAGGCCAATTCCATTCCACATGGCTCTTGTAGACAACCCAACTGAGTGATGCTGAGCAGAGCCAAAGGGATGGTAACTGTCCTCACATCTTTTTTCTCAACTTCTTTATCTTTTTGTAAACCCTTAAGAGACATATCATAGAAACTAAATGTAGAAGAATGAACACCTTTCCAAAGGAAAACTTTGAGATACACAGAACAAGTAAACAGAGCATCAATTGAGAGTTAAGAGACCTGACTCTTCCTGGAGCCTCCACTTAGTTTTTATGATTCAAAGTAAGTCATTTCACTTCTTTGGGTTCTAGTTTCAGTATGTGTAAAATATAGTGTGATTAGGGTTCATTTCCGTTCCCAATCATCCCTAGGCTGTGGCCTGGCCATGAAAAAGCTGTTCTGCCTCCTCACTGTCATTAGTCATTAAGGTGAATAAAGGTTGGTCACCTTTGGCACAGTGAACACCTGACATAACAATCAAGACAGAAATCATCAGTAGAATTGATGATGTCTAGCGTGATACAAAAAAAAAAAAAAAATCAACATGAGAAGATGTAAAAAGGATCACCCAGAATTTTATAATAACAGGTCAGAATTGAATTTGTTGGCATTCCTTATTTAAATATAAATTTGAGTTGAATAGAGATTTTTGTCTACTTGTAAACTACTGTATCCTCTGGAATTAGAACAGTGTGGACACTTGGTATTTGTTGAATAAATGAATAATGTAGGGGTGAGTAGTTCTCTTTAGTGGACTTATCTGATGACTCAGAAGGACAATTATAAGGGAAATTTGCTTTTCTAAAGAGAGTAGACATATGGTAATAATAGCTACAAGCACTATTTGAACAATTGTTCTTAGTGCTATATATGAAAAACTACTTTAGCTATTTTATGTACTGTTAAGTCTCATGAAAATCTCCCTACCAGTTAATCTTCAATATATAACATGGAATTATTGCTCATACTATAGAAAACAAAACAAACAAACAAAAAAACCCAAACCCTGAGAGGTTCAAAAGGATAATGTTTTGAAATAGCCAGGATTAGAAACCTTATTTGTCGAACTCCAAACAGTGTTTTTCTCCTCGTGTCAAAATGTCCTTCAGTGTACTATTACATTAAGCAAGGGGGAGGGGAATGATCATTTAGACTACTCAAGAGAGCATTTCAGGCTCTCTAGAAAGTTCACTTACTTAGCAAAGATTTATTTACTAAGCACCCATCACATGTGAGGTACTGATTAGCATGGAGTGGCTAAGGGTAAAGATATTAGTAACAAGACACAGGGAGGAGTGGAATCAAATGCTACCTGGGGAAATCAGAGAAACCATGTAGAAAAAAAAAAAAAAAAAAAAAACCTTAAACAGATTTTGAAAAGCCAAGTAAAAGTTAATCAGTGGTCAAGTAAAGAAAGGGGGTCAGGCTGATGAATCAGGACAGTAGAATATAGATGTTTGAAATGGCACACCACATTCTGGGAAAATGGGGCAATCTTCATTGTGGGAAATTAACTGAGAGACCATGGCAGGAAACTAAGAATAGAAAGCCAATCAACCAAATCTTGGAACAGTGGCTCTAACTTTAACCAAGAGCATTATGCAATCAGCCTGAGCTCATCTCTCCTTCTACCTCACTCTTCAAGTCACTACTAGGAGAAATCTTCCATCAAGGAAAAACAGACTTAGTAAAAAGCCAATAAGAAACTGAGAGCATTCTATATATAAACTTCTTCTAAGAAGGAACACTTACTTTTGTATACTTTATGGGAATACTTTCATAAGCACTTTACATTATTCTTTTTTTGTTGTTTTGATCTTTGAGACAGGGTGTCATGTAGCCCAGGCAGGATTCAAACTCATTATGTAGTTGAGGATGACTTGATCTTCCTGCCTCTACCTCCTAAAAGTGCTGGGACTACAGGTGCATACCACCACACCCAATTTTACTATGATTACTCTTCACATAGTTCACTGGCATTTTATTGATGGGTGAAGTTCAGAAGAATAACATCTTCAAATTACATGAAGCCTGAAAAAGCCAAGATCAGAAGCCAGATGTGACTTTAAAAAAACATGCAAGAAATAAAGAATCCAAAATCTAGAGTCTCCCTGAGAGATGTCACAAAGAGACTTTAAAATTACCTAAAGCTTTGAATGAATACGGGAGTTGCAAAGTAGTGGAACTGACATAATACAGAACACTCAATCTGTAATCTTCTCAATGGAGCACTGATACTTTCATCATCCTAGTAATTAATTTGCCAAAGCTGTATATAATAACAACATAGCAATCTTAATAGTATCGTATCACGGAGGATGAAGTACTTAATACCTCCAAGAGAGGTAAAGTTCTAAACAGAAGACACATTTGAATTGAGCAGACAAGCAGAAAAGAGAGAGGACATTAAAGACAAAAATAACACTGAATGTGAAGGGAAAAAAGCATCACATATTTACAAACTAAGAATCGTCGAGCATATCAAGACATGAAAGAATCTTGTATCTCCACATGGTTTCTCTTTTGGCTTCCATTAGTTGGCACTTAATTGAGGATTTGCCCTGACCACCCTAGATAAACAGCACCCTAAACTTAGTCTACGTATTTCCCTATATTTTCCTTCACAGCACTTACAATTACCACTCCTTCCTCATTACTTGATCCTTATCCACTCTTCTTAAACAAAACACAGCTCCTTGTGAACAGGGACTCAATTCACTGCTGCTATCAGTGTCTCTGCTAGTACCAGACATAGTAGGCTCTCAATAGATCCCTGCTAAAGAAATGTGCAACAGAATGTAAGATTTGTGAGGAACTTCCTTCCTGACCACACTAAGGAGTTCTGTCATCACTATATCTAAAAATATATCCTTGAAGGAGTTTAATAAATGACTGTTAAATCTCTTTAATGATCTGATAGGAATTTCCACTGTATAGTAGAAGACATAATGAAGAACAAAATGAAAATGGAGTAGGAAGTTACTAAAGAAATACAAAAATACATGACAGTTTGAACTAATACAGTTCTGGATCACGTAACTTATAGTGAAGAAACTGTAATTAGAGGGAACATGACTGATCCTTTCCCTAAGTTTACCTGGGAGTTGGAGTCTGAGATTCTTTCACTTTGAGTAAAATCACAGAGTCTGATCCTAAAAAAAGAAACACAAAGGTATTTCATTAATAAAATTCCACCAAGTTATATTACCTACCTATTTCAGTTTAAGTTCCTAAACTTTTGTTACATTCTATTGCCACAAAAATAATATAAGCATAAGACAAATAATAAATAGTATAAAGGCAAAGATAGATGGGAAAGAAAAGCAGGTTCACTTTCACTGAGAAGAGCTCTCCTCACAAATAAGGATGCCATTTTGAGACATAGGGTATTTGCCCTTCAGCATCTACTCCTAGGCTGTGCTTATGCTTGCTCCCTGTGTTTCCTCTTCTGCTTCTGGGCAACAAGAACATGCCAAAAGCTTAAAAGCTCTGAGTTCATGATGCATCACGAAACTAAATTAGGGGAAAGGAGGGGGAAGAAAAGGGAAAAGCGAGATGGGTAGAATTTACAGGAAGAGTTAAAAAGTGAAAATTTATCCTTGCCTCCCCCTCCACATTAAATGTTCATCAAGGGCAGGAATTGTGTCTTTCCAAAGCACTAAGATTAGAACTTCATTTAGAGGATTCATGATGATACAAGGAAATTAAACAGCCAATGTAGTATGTTTGTTCCAGTCTAGCTATTTCAATATCTGTTACAACGTATATTTCTGAGATTAGAGGATTTTTTTTTTTTTTTGATTTTTGAAGAAGAAGAAAAAGATAGTTCTTAGTAAATCACTTCAAATATATTCAAATTTTCATGGGTATATGCAGCTAAACAGTGATGCCATTAGAAATTTAATCCCCAGACACAGATGAAGCTATGAACCTACCTACATGTAGCATGTAATATATACATAAAATATACATATACTCATATACATAAAATAAAAATAATAAAAAATATATTAAAAAATGTAATTCCCAAGTAAGAATTTTCAGAGTGATAAGCGTATCAGAAAACAAACAAACAAATAACAAAAACCAAATGAACTGAGGAAGGAGGGGAGAGCCCTAAGAGACTAATGTTCTATCTGTCAAAAGATCCTGAATGTCTAACCCACTTAACTGAAAACTTGTTTTACAGTACATACCTGAATACATACTAAAAAATGAGGATAAGTGCAGTAATGTGCTCAGAGACTGAATAAGCTATCTGAAAGCTGAGCAGGAGACCGACCTTGTTTCTCAAATTTAGTCATAAACATTCTAAAATGGATAGTTTCTATAAAGGTTAAGTAAATATTATATGGTAAATATGTTTGATGTTTGAAAATTCCAAGAACTTCAGAGAACATTACTTGCAAAGTAAGATAAAGAGAAATCACTGAAGCAATTGGGCTGAGTATGCTTTGACTCTGGGTTCTGCTCAGGAAGTTAAAATATCTAGCCTATAATTCCAGCTCCTCTGGAGGCTGAGATGAGAATCTCATCTGTAGGTTTAGTTCCATCATGGCATGACTACCTGACTTATATGTATGTCATTAAAATCTCTTATGGATTAAGTTATATGTGTATTATAATTTTGACTGCAAGAGTTCTAATGAATAATTAGTTAGCTGTAGTATCATTTACCTTCAGATTGTGTATTTGATGCTGGTAAGTTATCTGGCTGATGTGGACTAGAGAGGTGATGGTGAGGTTGATGGCAAACATCAGAATCTTTGGATCCAAATGCAACATCTGGGGTATAAGACGACAGGGAATAAGCACTGTGAGACAACCGCTCCTGTGTAGTTAAAATGCTGGCAGATCCAGATGATGAAGTGTCAGAGCCAATGACATGAGATGTACAAGAGTTCCCATTTTTGAACAGTGAGTCTTTCAAAGAATTCTTATTGGAACTAAGACATCGAGACCTAGTAAAAGAAGGATATATAGTCTTAACACCCAATAGCTATAAAATTGGATTCATATGAAAGATACTTTTTTGTATGACTCACAGGTGTAAAGGGAAATGTGTGGTGGGCTTGGCTACAGAGAACTGTTTTCCTGTGACCATCTGTAGCAGCTGTCTGTAGATCTCTTTTTCTTCTTCTTGAACTGTCTATGAGAGAGAGAAAAAGATCTTAATCACATCCAATGAGTCAAATATTTCTCAAATTAGCATCCAGATAGGATCTCAAGAGTCTCTGCCAAAACTTCAGCAGTCCTGAAGATAAAGAAATACTGTGTAATAAGAACATTCTAGAAGTACTGTGTACAAGAGAAGTGAGTAAAATTAAGTCTTGGAGATAGCATGCTTTGGAAAATTATGATGGATATCAGTGCAGAGAAGTTATAGAACATGAAACCAGAAGGCCAGGAAGCAATTTAATCACCCAAATGACAATAAGTCCCAGAAATAAAACATTTGAAGACTACTAATTTAGAATCCTGACCAATCCTTGAGTCCTGATAAATGTTATAAAGATCCCAAGGAGGTAACCAAAATAGCCAAGCTCCATCAAAGGAAAGTATCTTACCAACAGCTTCCTATTCTATCTAAGTGTTGGTGTTTTCCAGAGATGGTTTCCATCTCTAACACTTACTTATTTTACTACAAGTCTCAAAACCATGCTAGGAAAAATTGCACTCTGTAACATACACCCATTCACCTGAACATCTACTATGTTTCAGTCACTTGAGATACAGCACTGATACTCCAACCTTTGTGGAGTTTATATTACAGTTATCACAGGGGCCATTGATCAAAAGGCCCCTATTACTCATCTATTAGAATGCATTTGAATTGTGAGGCATGACAATTCTGATAATCAACCCTGAAATTTGAACAGCTGAGTGATTTTTAAAAAAGGAAGTAGGTCAGCATTTGGTATAAGAATAAACTCAAAGGAAAGTAACATTGCAAGAAGAGAAGAATATCAGGAGTCAAGAAAGAAGTGACAGGGCAGTACTATGGAGAAGTGTCCCTGAGAAAAGTAGGGCCTGTCTGCAAACCCTCCCCTCCCCTGTCCTGGAGAGGACCCATTATCACCACCACAAGGTGAGGCTAGAGAGTGCACACAGCCCTGCTGACAACAGACTGGCAGTTCTAGATTCAGGAGAAACCCATGGGTCTTGCAAGCCTTAAATTCAGTGTGGAAATCTGGTCTAACATTGAGTCCTCCTACATGGCAGGCAGTTTGGAGGACACTGGGGCTGGACTCCTTGGTAGTCTGCAGCCTGTAAAACAAAGGACTGGAACAGCAGGATTTAATTACTAGCCAGAAGAGTGAGACCTGAGTACTGTCTCAAGTCCTGGAAAGAGATCATGACACCCTGGACCACCTAAAAGATCATCTATGGATAAATACTTAAATCTGGCTCCAAGAATCAAATTTTCTAAAACTTCTACATAAAGAAAGCTTTCTAATAAAGAACAAAAATATATCATCCTATGATAAAACATCACTGTATGTCCTCATCTAAGAGTCAGTTCAAACAGGCTTTCCAATCACCTAGACAAGACAAAGTCCCTCAGGAAAAGTTTGTTGTTCTTGAGATTTTAGAAATAACGTAAGCTTGTCTGGCTCTCCATTGGGGCAATGGTCTTTGGACACTGTCCAGTCTTATTCTTTGAGAATATACTCTACTTTGTAATAAACCTATACTCTATATTAGGGTTTCTTGGGATGTTTTTTTCCACTTGTAGCCCCTGTTTAAGTGAGAACTGTATTACCTGATTGTAGCTGTATAGGTATACATAACAGCCATACAAGTCAAATATTCACTGATAATATATTATAAATTTAAGAATTTTTTGGTAGATATATAACTATACCATTTATCAGATATAAACAAATTTGCATACAGAGATATATGTGATCATAAATAATTCAGTCTTGGCTGAATATACAATACTGCAGGGCAATATCACTTTCAATGTCTTTCAGAATTGACCAACATTTTGATTTTATAATCATCAACGATGAGAATACTTCACATAAATACACAGTACAAAACGGCAGACGTATGGTTAGGGCCATTTTACAAATTGTTGGAAATTCTGGTTTAATCCCAAGTAAAAATTCACTTAATGATTTTTTAATATTTTATTTTTATTATTTTATGTGTACAAGTATATTGCCTGAATGTGTGTAAGTGCAATCATGTGTGCAACACCTGTGGAGGTCAGAAGAGGACATCAGATCCACTGGAACTGGAGTTATGGACAGCTGTTAGCTGCCATGTGGGGGCTGGGAATCAAACCTGGGTCCTCTGCAAGAGTAGTCAATGCTCTTAACCTCTGAGCCATCTCTCCAGCCCCAACGATTATTTTTTTCATGAAGCTCAGAGTAAGCAACCCAAACAACAAATTCTAAAGTGAAACATTCTAATTAATACTTCCAAAGATATACTAATTTGATCCACATTAAAGAATGATGGTAGGAAAATATTAAATCTTTGTTTTCCATAATTAAGCCACTCTAATTTTATTTCTTCTTCTTTCCTTTAACCTTGCTTCTTTCTTTTTTGTCTTCCCTGGACTCCTTTGTTTCATTATTTTTTATCACTTTTACCCTATTAATTTTTAAGTTCATAGCATATTCTACCTCTTATTCTTGCCTCTTGCTTTTGTTTGTGGTCTAGTAGTTGTCCTTCATTGATTTTTTTTTTTTTTTTAAATGTAAGGCTTGCTTTTGTGTTGTTGCTGGTATGGCACTTCGATTTTTTCTCTCTGAATGACACTGGGGATTGTGTTCTCCAGAACAGGCTGTCCAGTGAAACTCTCAAAACCATAAATGAAAATAGTATTAGCTATAATCAGATCTGACAAAGCAGACTTCAAAAGTCAAAATTAGTTTTAAGATAAAGAAGGCTGCTACATATTAAGAAAAGGAGCAATACATCAAGATGTCATAGTTGTAAATGTACCAAATGTACCTGATTTTACAAAATAGACACTCCTGTACATATAGAATTTACATTTAAAGATATCTCAAATAGGGGCTACAGTGATGGCTCAGTAGTTAAGACCATTGGCTACTCCTGCAAAGGACCCAGGTTCTGTTCCTACTACTCACATGATGGCTAATAACCATCCACAACTCCAATTCCAGGGGGTTCAATGCCCTCTTCTGCTCTCTGCAGGCATTGCACAACATACATACACTTACATGCATTCTGGCAAAACATTCATACACATAAAAAAAAAAAATTAAAAACAAAAAGGATTACAAATGGAAACACAAATCAAATCATCTCTACTTACAGATGATATAATTCTATATTTAAAAGGCCCTGAAGTCTCAATCAGAAGACTTTAAGTTAAATATTCTTAGCAAAGTAGAAGGATACAAAAAAAAAAAAAAACATGTAAAAATCAGCAGCACTTCACTTCAAAAACAAATTTGCCAAAAACCCAAGAAAACAATCCTATCCACAGTAGCTCCAAAAAAACCCCAAACATACACACACAGCAGAAAAAACACCTAGGAATAAATCTAACCAAAGAGGTAAAAGACTTTTACAATGAAAACTATAAAACATTGACGAAATTGAAGTTACTAAAGACAGAAAGAGGCTCGTGGATTAGCAGAATTAATATTGTGAAAATAGCTATGTTACTGAAAGTAAGGTACAGGTTCAATGAATGTAAACATCATCAAAATTCCAAAGCCATTCTTTATAGAAATAGAAGGAAAGGGGCTGCAGAAATGGCTCAGTGGTTAGGAGCACTGCCTGTTCTTGCAGAGGACCTCAGTTTTGTTCCCAGGACCCATATGTAGCTAACAACCATCCATAACTCCAGTTCCATGGGATCTGACACCCACTTCTGACTTCCAAGGGCATTTTACAACACAGGTACACTTACACACAGTCAATACAGTAATATACATAAAATAAAAATATTAAAAAAAAGAAAACAGAAGAAATAAACAAACAAAACACCCTAATCCTAAAATGAGTGTGGTGACACAGGCCTCTAATCCCAGCGCCTGAACACTGGAGGCAAGAGAATCAGAAATTCAAAGTCATCCTTGGCTACACAGCATTTTGAGGCTAGCCTAGGCTACGTGAGATGATGTTTCAAGAAACAAAAGATAGAGAGGAGGAGGGAGGAAAAAAAAGAGACTAAAACTCTGAGAGAAAAAAAAAAAAAAAGAAAAGAAAAAGGCGGTGCCAAAGTAGCCTAACTTCTGATGTCAAATTACACTACAGAACCATAGGAACAAACCCATCAGGCTACTGCCACAAAAGGAGACATGTACCAACAGAATAGAATAGGGATCCAGCTGGGTGTGGTGGTGCATGCCTTTAATCCCAGCACTCTGGAGGCAGAAGCAAGGGGATCTCTGTGAGTTCAAGGGCCAGCCTGGTCTA
This sequence comes from Eospalax fontanierii, assembly GCA_035773235.1. Classification (NCBI taxonomy): domain Eukaryota; kingdom Metazoa; phylum Chordata; class Mammalia; order Rodentia; family Spalacidae; genus Eospalax; species Eospalax fontanierii. Next base: position 12,880,450 of record CM069537.1, read on the forward strand.
TATATTGAGTTCCCAGACAGCTGGGACTACAGGGAGATCCTGTCTCAAAAAGACCAAAAACAAAAAAACAATGTGATCATGTTGTATGCAGGAAAATGACTGAAACTAGAGATCATCATGTTAACATACTATACACCAAATTCTGATAAAATATATGTTTTTATCTCATATGTGGACTCTAGATTATAAAAAAATAAAATTAGTAGATGGGTATGGTGGCACACACCTATAATTTCACCACTTTGGAGGCCAAGACAGGGGTACTGCTGCAAATAAAGGCCACTCTGGGATACACAGCAACTCCTAAGCAGTTACAGGAACATGGTGAGACTCTCAAAAAAACATGGGGTGAGGAGGGAAAAAAAAAGGAGAACTATTTTGTATGAGGAAAGGGGCCGGGAGATGAAGCAGACAAGAGAGGGTAATTGATTAAAGCATGTTATAAGCATGAGTGAAAATATCACAATTAATTAAACTCATTATTTTGTACAACGAATATATGCTAATGGAAAAAAGAAACTATTCCACAGGAACAGCTTAAGGAGACTAAAGACTATAGATCTTTTAAAAGGTTTATTTTGTGGGGCTGGAGAGATGGCTCAGTGATTAAGAGCACTAGCTGCTCTTACTGAGGTGCTGGGTGCAACTTCCAGCACCCACATGGTGGTTCCCAACCACCCGTAACTCCAGTTCTAGAGGATGAGACAACCTTCTCTGACTTCCAAGGGCAACGCACAGCACAATGAACCTACATACATGCAGGCAATACATTCACACGCATAAAAATAAATAAATAAATATTTTTAAAGGTTTACTTTGGTTTCAAGCAGTTTGTCCAAAGAACACGTTGCTCGAGACTATTAAGGGTATGTGACTTCTAGGAAGAGCAAAGTTCATGATCATTAAGAGACTTTTTAAAGGTAAAAATTTAAATAGTGAATAAAAGGTGCTCATCATGTACCTGCATCTACACAAAGATATCACACAAACTCACACACAATAGAATGAAGTATTATGACAAAAAGTAATTGATTCCTGCAATTAGGTTGAATTTCTATAAAGTAGTCCAGCATAAAACTGAATTGCAAAACTGTGAAAATGTAATAGAACACAAAGCAAATTTCATCAAGTTAATAAACTCTTCTCAATTATTCTAATTTAATCCAAATTTCATAATCTCCCTTTCATTTTGCTGAACACAACAGCTTTGTAACACACTGAATAAATTCAGAGTAAAAAAGTATATAATTCAACAATTTTCTGGTAAATCCAAAATGTTTTGTTTATGGCAAAATTGTTAAGGCAATAAAAAAAGAAAAAGAAAACCATGACTACGCAGACTATGATATTTCAGCACCTGAGATGCTCTCAGTGAAGTGCACGTCTTGAAGCAGCAGGTAAGTAAACAGAAATGATTTGCTTTTTAAAATTTTTCCCTGCATTTATTTGTGAGTGTAGGGCACATGTGGAAGCTAGAAGACAACTTTCAGGAGTTAGTTCTCACTTTCCACCATGTAGGTCATGGGTATGGAACGTGGGTCATCAGGTTTAGCAGCAAGCACCTTTACCTGCTGAGCCATCTTGCCTAAGAATTAACATTTTAACTACTGAAAAGTTTTTGCTGTCACAAGCATTTTCTCCCTTCCATTTACAACCTCTATAACAGCACAAAAATTTCTGTGAAAATGGAAATGTTCTTTACCTGTGCTATCCAACAGTTAACAACATGTGGCTAGTCTAAGAAGCTCCAATATTATTTCATTTGAATTTAAACAGTGCTAGACAGCACAGCTCTTCAATATTGCCCTTTGAATCAGTCATGCTGGACAGACAGTCACTACTTGCATATTTTCTAGTCTCTTTTCAGTGTTTTGTTTTTTGTTATAGGGTTTTTCTATGTAGCCCAGGCTGGCCTCCAACTCAGAAGTGATTCTTTTGCCTAACAGCTTCCCAAATGCTGGCATTACAGATGTGAACTACTATGTCCAGTACCTACTGTGAGACTGAACAGTGCAGTGGTGGTATCATTTTAACTAGCAATTTTGTAGAAAGCATCATATTCCTGAAATTTAAAGACAAATTTTAATCTTTAAATACTCAATCTTCTCTCTTTACTACAAGCAAATACATTTTTCTTGTAGATTCTAACATTTCCTACAATTTTATAAGTTCTCATCAAAACACAATTCTCCAGGGGCTGGAGAGATGGCTCAGCTGTCAAGAGTGCTTGCTGCTCTTCCAGAGGACCCAAGTTTAGCTCCCAGGCAGCTCATAATCACCTGTACCTCTGGGGGATCCAACACCATTTTCTGGCCTCCACAGGTTACCTGCACACATGTACACACACACATACATATATACATATAAATTAAAAAAAAATCTTAAAACAAATTCTCTAGTACTAGTGAAAAAAAAGCATTTTCTCTATATGCACTGACACAAAATTTCCTATGCCTTATTTCATAGCTCAGGTTTAATCCTCAGCCATCTTCACTGTGCTGTAGAAGGAAGGAAGGGGAACTCCAGCTTCATGTTTTCCACTGACCTACCCTGTGACCTGGAGGGTTGGCTAAAAGGAAAAACTTGGTCAGTCCAAGTCCTCAGGGTGGTAGCTGAGGTGATAGGAAGCAAGAGGCTAGGCAGCCCAAAAGAATGGCTTGTGGTCAATGACAAGCTTACATGGAACTTGAATCCTGGGGTTTCTAGGAAATCACATGGGAGAAGAGAGGGTTGGGAGACCTCCTTTTCAGCTGTTATGCTGGATTCTCCTTCCTCACACAATCTTTCTGTACCTTGTTCTAGTACAAGCACCAACTCTTCAAGTGTCCAGTAATGAAGGAAAAAAGTTAAGTCAGGGAGGATAGCTGATATTTGTAATTTCAGAACTTGGGAAACTAAGGCGTGAGGATCAAGAGTTTGAGGACAACTTGGGTTACAAAATGAGTTCAGGACCAACCTGGGCTGTAGAGTGATCTGCCCTCCTCAAAAAAAAAGGGGGTGGAAAGTATGTATACAACAACATAGTTGGTATAAAATTAAAAAGTACAAAAGGTGTAATAAAAAAGTTAATTGGGCTACGGAGTTGGCTAAGTATTAGATTACTTGCCTAACATGAGTGAGGCCCTGAATTTAGTCTCCAGTACCACCTCTCCCTTACCCTCTGCAAAAAATCAGTATCCCTTTCATCACAGATGCTCATCTTGACCACCAATAACAAACATTCTGGATTCTGTTTGGCCTTTGCTATATTAAATGTTTATTAGTTCTGCCATTCTCCCTTGGATATTTTAGATTCAATACAATCTTAAAACAAACTGTGTATGTGTGTGTGTATAGTCAGTGTCTCCCTGTAGCCCCAGCTGGCCTGGAACTCGTTATGTAGACCACAATGGACTCAATCTCACAGAGACGGTGTGCCTCTGCCTCTAAAGTGCTGGGATTAAAGGTATGTACCACCATGCCCTGCAAAACAAGCACAACTAAATCACTTCATAAATAATCACTCATCTTCAATTAACAAATTATATAACTATTAGCAAGTAATGTTATTATTTTCTAATTGTTTTTAAAATTTGTATGTCTGTGAGTGTTTTGCCTGCATATAAGTATACCATGTGCAATGTCTACGAAAGTCAGAAGAGGACATCAAATCCCCTGAAACTGCAGTTAGGACAGCTATTAGCTGTCATGGATTTGGGGAACCTAACCTGAGTCCTCTGCAAGAGCAGCCAGTGCTCTTACCCACTGAGGAATCTCTCTAGCTCCATAATGTTGTGTTCCTGACTGTACACTCAGTAAACAACACTGGACAAGAACCATATCACCATGTTATATAAAATAAAGCGGACCAGAAGACTTCTTCAGAAGATCTGCATTCTAGACTTGCTATGCTCTATAATACTTAATGTTACTTTTCTTTCCAACACTGTTAAAATATACTCACCTTTACCTATTTTACTGGGTTAAAGGAACTCAATTAGCCAGGCATGGTGATGCATGTCTTTAATTCCAGCAATTGGGAAACAGAAGCAGGTAGATCTCTTTGAGTTTGAGGCCAGCCTGGTCTATATACAGTTCCAGCCCAGCCCAGCCCAGCCCAGCCCAGCCCAGCCCAGCCCAGGCTATACAATGACACCTTATCTAAGAAAACAAAAGAACAAAAAAACTCCCAAACTCAATTATTTAGTATGTTAATATGTAGAAAAAACACTAGAAACAATGTTACATAAATGTACTGGCATCATTATTCAGTTTATCTCTATAGTAACTAGTTAAAATTAATTAGATTAAAAATATGCAATTGACCAGATGCATGTATACTTTGTCATGCAAATTATATGCTATATTATAGTCACAAAATTAATTTTTTCTTTAGGCTTACTGAATGAATAGAATAACTCAAGTTGTTCTTTCTTTTTGAGAAAGTCTATGACCATAAATGTCTTACTGTTAATGAAAAGGTGTAAATTAGTTTAACTGGTTTTTTAAAAAATGTGTGAATATATGTTCATAAGTGTGCATATGCATGGGTGTGTATGCACAAATGCATGTGTGCATATGGAGGTCATAAGTTAACTTTGGATGTCTTTCATCAGGAAACCACCTGTTTTATCTTTTTTTAAAAAAAATATTTATTTTTATTTTATGTGTATGAGTGTATATCGCCTAGATGTATGTAAGTGCACTCTTATCATACAATGCACATGGAGGTCAGAAGACAGTTTTGGATAGCTGGGACTGGAGTTACACAATGTTGTGAGCTGCCATGGGAGGGCTTGGAATGGAACCTGGGTCCTCTGCAAGAGCAGCCAGTGCTCTTAACCACTGAGTCAGCCATCTCTCCAGACCCTGCCTTATCTTTTGAGACAAGCTCCCACACTGGCCCAGAAGTCACCAAATAGGCTAAGCCTATTTGTCACCAAATAGGCAGAGACAGGGATTTGCCTGTCTCTGTCTCCCTAGCTTTTTATGTGGATGCCTGGTATTGAACTCAAATCTTTGTGCTTCATGGCCAGTACTTTACTGATCTATCTCCCCGGTCCCCAGTGACTTTTTAAAAACCAATTTTCTTTTCATTTTTATTTTGCTTTTATAATGAGGAAAACTGTTGCCAGGGAGAAGGGCAGATGTTGTCAAATTAAATTTTATTAAAACAAACGGTTGAGCAAAGTTACTGTAGGAAAAAAACAGTTTAGAAACAGCTGAGAAATAACAACAAAAGAGAGTGCATGGGTGTGTATGCACAAATGCACACAAATAACAACAATAAAAGAGAGACAGTATGGTATGTGAGAACTCATTTAGGTGATACTGAAGATGAAGTAAAGTCAGCTCTACAACAACATCAGAAGATAGTAGGAAAAAGAATGTTCTTTACTCATTTTAGAACTATGACAGAGTTCTAAATAAAATTATGAAAAAAAGGCACAGAAAGGATTAAGTAAATACAAGAGCTTTATAAGAATCTAAATCAGAGACAGCAAATGGCTAACGTATGGAAAGATCCTTGCTCTTGGTACCTTTGGTTGCAGCCTTTTCTTACCTCTTCTGCTGTACTAACATGCCGCCTCTGAATTTTCTTAGGGCTTAAAAGACTTCGACGACACGAACCACTCCAAGATGGACTTGGAACAGGTTTAATAGGAAAAGATTTTTCATATGCGGATATATGGCAGTGATGGTTTGACTTTCCCATAAAGGTGTTTGACAATCCACTAAAATAAAGTTTGTACAAAAAATTGTTAAGATAAATCTAATCTAGTGGTTACTTTTACTTTTAAGAAGTAATAAAGATAAGCAAAATGAACAGACAGAACAGCAGATGTACCATTTATGGTAATCATACAATATATTGCGTACAAGGATATAGCATCAAGCTCTGCTTCTTACAAGGTCTTAGATTGCTAAATCATATAATTATCAAACAATTAAAATTTCTTTTCTTGGATCCATGATCTAGAACTTCTTTTGTCAGGAAATCATATAGCCACATGGTATGAGAGAAACAAATCAGATTAGACTTCTTGGGAAAACCTGGATCATAGATGTGCTAGCCACATCTTCAATCACTATTCTATATTTCAGTTCCACAGCCCTGTCCCTAAAGCCCTTTAGGTGAATGAACAGAGCTGAGTCTCACAACTAAACTTTCAAAGTGAATTTTAAATTTTCTTGCAAGACCAACAGAGGGCTCCCCTCCTTCACTGAAACCAGCTAGAAAGCTTTTTCTTTTCTCTTACCCTCTGTGACATCTCCTTTTGGAAGAGGATGAACTCCTCTGAAGAGTTTTGTTTCTTTATACTCTATGTACCCTGTCTAGTGGGGAAAAAACTGGAAAGGAAAATATCTCTGTGAACTCAAAAGCCCAATCTTCTACCTAAGACTTACTAATTTTAAGGGTTTATTTTTCTGTACGAGGCTTTCCATCTGCCATTATCCATCAAGTCTGAGGCATTTATTTTGATCATATCAATTTTTCTTTTGCTAAGAATTCAGTTATACAGCTGATTAAGTTAAATTCAGTGAAATCAATTTCAAATAACTATATGTGGTATGAATTCAAACAAACTGACTAGATATAAAGAACATCAAAAAGCAAATATACTCCTCTAACTTTTAAAAATGTGGTGATTTTTATGCATAATATAGTAGGGAAAGGAGCACAAACTCCAAATTTCAGGAACAGACTTATTTTTAGGCTGGGAGGATGCAGTTAGGAAATGATAGAACAGCAGTATAAATGTTTAGAAAGACTAATTAATCCCAGCACTAAGAAGGCAGAGGAAGGAGGGTCTCCTGAGTTCAAGGTCAGTCTGGTCTACATATTGAGTTCTAGTCCAGCTGGGGCTATAGGGAGATCCTGTCTCAAAAAGACCAAAAAAAAAAAAAGAAAAAATTTGCAAAAGCCATTTGAATTCTATCCTTAAAAATTCTAACACACTCACACCTACCAAGACTTCCCTTGAAACATTCTCTTCTAATGATAAGATTTGGCTATCACCCAAATTCAAATTTAGCACTAAGTAAATGGATTTTTAATAATTTTCAAACTATTATTATAATTTAAAGCCAAAAAGAGTACTGATCATTTAATATTCAAATGTAACAACTACCTTATAGTCATTTTTTTCTTATATTTGAGGAAGGGTTTGAGAAGGAGGCAGACGGAACACTAACCTTGAGGTCTTTCGGGTTTCGAGGTAAAGACTTCGGCTGTTTCTTGATTTTTGTAAAGTCGAGATTGATGCTGGAGTGGAATTTCTCCACTGTCCATTTGCACTTTGACCAAAGGTTCTTAAGTCATCTGAGCCAAGAAAACTGTCTGAGGAAGGGTTGTCTAAAAAAATAATAATAATAAAAGTAAAAGTTTGAATAAGACCTAGCTTATGACTAGGTCTTTTCATGACTGCAACCATGTTCCATCATTGCATTCCAAGGTAATGTAGCCTATCACATGTTTCTCATGGAAGCCCAGTCTCAACTGCCAATAAAATCTGCAGTAAGGGAACTTCTACAAACTATAATTGATTCAGCCATACTAACCTGAAAATTGATGAAGGAGCTGAATCCTGCCACAGTCATGTGCCTTATCTGCATCAATGTGACTCCGTGGTGTCCACCAAAAGTCAACATTTTACCCCAACTATATCTTGCAAGCACTCCCAGGCCTGGGCCTGAAAGAAGGTAGGCCAGACCAGTAAGAAAGCAAGTGGAGGGCCAAGGAGAATTGTAATTCAAATGAACAACAGTTATTGCTTAATAAGCAGCTAGTGTCACTTTCTTTTCTGTAGTTACCATGTTCCAGACTCAGGGAAATCTCTCAAAGAGCATTTGCTGCTTATTCTGGCTCGTTTATGGCAGGAATGACTCATTATATACCTCTGGTTCTGAGTATGATAATCTTCAGTTACTTAAAGCCACAATCATCAGTGTATCAATACTCTAATGCTTGCTACTACAGTTAGAATGAGGATTATTTGCCTATTATTTAGATTCTATGACTTCTGAATTATAAACTGGGGTGACAAAAAACTCCTGAAGTTTCAAATATGAGTGGGAGAATAACTTCTACGCCCTCCTCTCTCTATCAGGATTTCAGTTAATTAAACAATTCCTGCAAAAAACTTCAGACGTTAGGCTGTAGAATTCTAAGAAGCTTCAGTGATAAAATAAGAATGATAATTCTCTATTCCCAGAATTTTTGTCTAATGCTAACAACATTCTGAAGCTTTCCTTTCAATGAACACTACTGTAGAACTTTGCATAACAGTGTATGTATAAATTATGTATGTATTGTGTGTATATAATATATATGTATATACGTATTTGAAGTAAAGGTGGTATGGTGGTGCACACCTGTAATCCTAGCACAAGAAGCTGAGGCAGGAGGATCATGAGTTCAAGGCCAGCCTGGACTACAGAGTGAGATCCTGTCTCAAAATAATTACATACATAATTACACAGACATACACACACACACACACACACACACACACACACACAAACTCTATCCAAGTAAAACAGCCTTCAAAAAAATTTTAATGTTTTCTTTCTTAAGTAAATCATAAAATCAGGACTGAGGTAAAAATGGTAAGAGGGAGAAAAGGCAATCTTCAGTAGGATTAGTATCAACTGATTCACTAGTCAGTGCATGAACTCAGTCTCACTATTAAAATAAGTTAACTTTATTTTCAAAATGAATTAGAACTTTTTCCTTAATAGTAAGAATCAATGATTAACATTCATTATTATCATTACTGTAAGGGCAGAGACATGAGGCTACTGAACATAAGTCTCAGTTGAAAAACAACAACAAAAAATACTCCAAAGCAATTACTGTTAAAGACAAAGCAGTAACAGTTACAGTATTTGTCTTTTACAACTTTTGCTAAATAATCTAACTAAAAATGCCTATTTGAGAAAAAAAATCTGTCAAAAATAATTATCCTGATACATATGAAATTTGAGACCAAGAAAAAGTCAGAACGGCCTTCAGCTTTAAAATGCAAAGGGAAAGCATGAACAGGCAGTTTGTTTAACCAGAATAGGTGGTTCTACTCTCATCCAATGACATCAATGAATGATCTTCTATCGCTGAATGGGAACAAAGGACAAATAAGAGGCTGCAAATAATCTTTTAAAGTGAAGACTTGACCTGTTATTTTGTCATCTGTTAATTTTCTGTAGGGACAGGCAATACTTTTATGAACATAATAAAACTTCTTGTTAAAAAAGAGTATGCTCCTGCTATGCAGAAGCTCTTCTCCCACCTCTAAACTCCTGTTTATGAATCTATAATAAACTTTTGTCTAAAACTTAAAAAAAGTCAGATTATCACTTCCTATGAAAGTAACCATTAATTTTGTTAACATTATTTATAGTAGTAACAGGACACTAAATAAAGTTACCTGCTGAATGCTAGCTTGGTAACCTAATTCAACATATTTTTACAAAGATACTGATAAATTCAAAGAAGGTGAAAATTTATTTCATCTTAATCTTTTTTAGTTGTTGTTTAGGCCTAAAAATGTTTTGAATTTTTCTATTTTGCTTTCCAAAAAATGGAGGATTTTGAAACCTAACCATGACTAAGTTAGTAAAGTGCTACATTTTCTGTTTTCTAGACAATTAAAAAAATCAATTCCTTGTAAATAGTCTAATATTAAGTAGACTTGAGAAGCAGATTTTTGAAAGGCTTTAACAATATAGATAGCTGCAATAAAATAATCAGAAGTTCCAAAACCTAAATTCTAAAATTTCATCTTGGTAGAAGACAGAGTATGGTCAAACAGTAGATAAACAGCAACAGTGGCATGGTAGGAAGGCTATGGCAGGTGACCACCTAGGCCCGTTTGCAGGCCAGGCTCAAGGTAACCAAATCCAAAGGAGACAGCAGAGACTTGTGATGAATTAGAATGGGTAGGGCAAAGGAAAGAAGTTTCTTATAATACATGGTAAAAGCAGCTTTGATTTGTTTTTTTGCTGGGGATTAAATCCTGGACCTTGTATGTTAGACATGCATTCTACTTCTAAGCTATATCCTGGATCCCCAAAGTAGTTTTTAGACTTTGTTAAAAGTAAAAAGTATATAGATTCTTTGCTTTATAGATTTAAAATTCTGATATTAAGAAGGATCTTAGAAGTTTGTGACACACCATAAACTTGTTTAATTAGGGACTACATGAAATCTGAGACAGATTCGAATCCTCCACTTCAAGCAGTGAATAGTATAGAGAATGAGTCTTAGAGACAGCTCAGTATTCCCATGTCAGCACAACTTATTCACTATTACTTTTCTTTAACCATTGTCATGAACACAGAATGATGTTATAAATTAATAATTATACTTTAATTAATTATAATAATTTTTAAAAATTAGTAATATAAATATTCATGTTATAAATTCAAGTGACAGAGAAATTTTAGTGTAAGATTTTTGGTATGGGGAACAACTTGTGGTATAAATACAAACAGGAAAACCGTAACTCTTAACAATTATGTGACTAGGGTTGGAGAGATGGCTCAGTGGTTAAGAGCACTGGCTGCTCTTGCAGAGGACCTCAGTTGGATTCCCAGAATCTCCTGGTAGCTAACAACCATGCGTAACTCCAGTTCCAGGGATTCCAACATTTCTGACCTCCATGGGCATTGCACCACACCAGTGTATTTACATATATGTAGGCAATACACTCATAAACATAAATAAAAATAATTTTTAAAAATTATGTGACTAAATAAAAAGTCAGGACTAGGAATCTGCTCAAATCTTGCCATAGTCAAGAACATGAGGAGATCTGGAGCGATCCTTATTGACTTTGTCAATAAGGGTCTGCTGAAATTGCAAAGAAAAAGTATATAAATGCTCTTAAGTCATGCTGTTAATAATAGTAGAAACGACAAAGCCACAGGAAAAACAATGAAATAATCAAAGACACTGGGCCAGTATCCCAAATCATAAAGCTTTAAGGGTCCAATTATATTTCTGAATTTAAAATTTGGAATTTGAGAAGATAATCTGTTATGCTACATAACATTTACAAGTTTAATCTGGAACTGTACTCTGTAAGTAAACAAGGGTATATTCAGCAAAGTGAATATGCATTCATATTTACAGAGACAAGACAAAATATAAAAATCTTCATGTCAGCTCGTGTAGGCTTTAGTTTTAATGTCAAACAAATTATGAAAAAAGTGTTTTTTTTATAGCTTTTTGGAATTGCACAAATAGACTGTGGCTGTGTGCATAATGATGCCATAGTTTAAAAATCAACAGAAAACAATAAATATGAGGAACAGTACATGAATAGACAAAAAACTAAAACTACAGACTTTAAGTTAAAAAGATTTTACATGTCAGATTGTACAAAGTGTACCATGAATCTGTACACAAGCAAAAATAAGAGGCCAAAGAGAGCTGAGTTAAATAGGATTTGGTTTTTAGTCAGGGGAATTAAGTCTAATTTTCTATTCATTTGTTTATTATGAAGCAATCATTTAAAAGCCAGTGGAAGAATCCTGTCCAATGGTAAACAGGTATAACAAGCAAATACAGCCTGATTCAACTGTAAATATTCATAATTTGATTTCATAAACTACTCAATGGTCTTTTCTACAAGAATCAGTAACGCGCTATTGAATCAGGTATTAGGCTCTTTGTTCACCAAAAAGTCCCTTTTGATACTGGCAGAAGAGTTACTTTCTGAGTTGTTTCTTTTACTACAGAAATTATTCACATATACTAAATGGAGGCCACTGCTCATCCCAAGAGGAAATCTATTGCCCAGGGTAAAGTATCACACACCTAAATAAATCACATTTAAATATAATATAAATCTAAAAGAGCATCATACTAACGTCTTTTTAGGGGAGGAGCTCTCATCTTGCTGACAAAGAATCCTGAGGAAGCCAAATAATAATAATTATTACGTGCATATTTATTTCGTAGTTATCATGTTTATCTTTATTAAAAAGATTTCATGTATGCAGGTTCGTTCAATGGTATTCCTATTATTCCCATACTTGTGGACATTGAAAAGAATGCAAAGTGAAAAGATCTAGGAAGACCACTGTAATCTTCCTGAGTTGGATTGCCCAGGGACTAGCCAACAAAATTCTTAGTTTCCCAAGTCAAGAGGCAGAATACTCCTAGAAGTCTAAACCTTAGGAAGGGGGCAGATAAGGCAGGAGGCCAGAGATAGGAATCACTTAGAAAATGCTGACTTCTATCATGGATCACAAGTCAATTAAAGTCCTTGAATATGCAAGCATATGGCTGTGGCAGGTGCTAGACAGAAACGTAGCTAATATTTCCTGCCCTGATGGGAGGGACAAACTTGGGTAGAAATAAATTTTCAGGCTTCACTGTTTCAAGAAGAACATAAATAAACCAGCTGTGTGGTTTAAATCAATATAAAACAAATACCCTTAATATTATATACACAGCTTTGAAAGAATCAAAGTTGTGTTACTTTTTATAAAGGCTACAAGTAGACAAGGAGAACAGATTAAAAAAAGAAAATCTTCCCACCCAAAAGCTAATACTTGGTAGAGACTAAATCCAAAATATTATAGCAACCAAATACATAAGCATAAAAAGCTAATTAAAATAATGTTTAATGGAGAAAATACATTTTGCCTTTGATAATGCCTTTACTTTTTGGTGCTTCTGAAGATCAAACCCAGGGCTTTCAGCATATTAGGCAAGTACTCTATTACTGATTTATATTCCCTATCCTCAACAATGCTTTCACTTTTAGAGTTGGTAAACACAAAATATTTGCTATTACAAAATCTGAAAGATGTCAAGTGACTTGATTACAAGTAATATATCATACCTGGATAATAATTTGGACTACAATAAGCTGCACTTCTTGTGGAACATGTAAAAGATCGGTCCAGATTTTCTTGCCTGGAAGGTAAAATCTAAACAAAACAGAAGATTATTTTCTTAAATAATATTTTTGACAATAGAGGATAAAGATCTGTATTTAAAGAAAAAAGAATCGCTAAACTAAGCTGGGCATGGTGACACATGCCTTTAATCTCAGTACTAGGGAGACAGAGGCAGGTGGATTTCTGTTAGTTTAAGGCCAACCTGGTCTACATAATGAGTTCCAGGCCAGCTGGAGTTATAGGGAGACACTGTCCCAACCCCCTCCCCCAAATCACTAAACTGGAGACATATTTTGCAACTCAATATAATATGTATATGTCTACTGCTATATTGTAAATAAGCTACATACAAATGAAAACACAACTTGATAAAGTTATTCAGATTTAAAGGGAAAAATGAGGTCCTATATGACTTAGAATATTCATTAGGCCAGGCATGGTGGTGTATACCTTTAATCCTAGCACTCAGAAGGCAGAGGCAGCTGGATCTCTGTGAGATCAAGGACACCCTGGTTTATGAGGACAGCTGGGGTTACCCAAAGACTGTCTCAAAGACAAAAATAAAAAGGTATTTAATATAGCCTATCAGAAAATGAGTTGTAACATGTATTACAGAAGTAAAGAAAATCAACTTGATTTTCATTCTTTTGAAAACTTTAGAGATAATTCTTAATTAGGAGTGGTGCTATAGTCCTAATACGAATGCAAAAATGTATTCAGTACCTAAATGATTATGGGGATGGCCACAGCAGGTATTTAGTGCCTATCCCACTATGCTTAAGCAGATTAACAAAACAAAGAATTCTCTCATTCAAATTATTAATGGCTTTCCTACTGAGCGAGACAGCTTTCTTTTTTCTTAATTCTTTCTTTAAATTGCATCTATTGATGGCTGGGTGGTGTGGTGGTGCATGCCTTTAATCTCAGCACTCTGGAGGCAGAAGTAGGTGGCTCTCTGTGAATTCAAGGCCAGCTTGGTTTACTTAGGGAGTTCCAGGACAGCTAGAGCCTCATAGCAAGACCACATCTCAAAAGAAAAACATTTATTTGTTGAGTGTACATGTACATATTGGTGCCATATCGGTGCCAAAATGTGTGTGTGTGGAGGTCAGAAGACAAACTGAGGGAGTCAGTTCACTCCTACCACATGGGCCCCAGGGATTGAACTCAGGTTCAGCCTAGGCAAAAAACACTTTTACCCATTAAGCCATCTCACTGGCCCAAGACTATTGTCTTAACAGTGTTCTGTTTATTTTAATGTGCATATAAATCAGTCAGGAACGCTTTAAAATACAAATTCTGCTTCAGTGGCAGGGGTGATACCTGAGATTCTACATTTTTACCAGGCTCCCAAGCAAGCTTCTGGTTCTGGATCAGACTTTGAAAACCAAACTTAATAACACAAGCTCAGAAGAGCTGTATACTTACCCCTCTCCCTCAAGTTAATGCTCAGTAATTAAGATCCCGTTCAAAAGAAGAATGGCCTATGTTGTAATATTCAGAGAAATGTAGAGTTTTCTAAAAGATATTCTCAAATAATTCATATACAGTCTGTTTTGTCTTATATTCAATCAAGCAGAATTCCAAATACTAAAGTCATTGATTCTAAAGACATATATATTTGAATTTTTGAGTGTAGCATTCAAACTACAGCAGATGAAAAACTACAATGAGCAAAATAAGTACTTAAAGGAATAAAATTATCCCTAACCTGCTGGTCGGAAAGGGAGTGCTGGTTCTCTGGAAAAGCCGGCTGTGACAGGAGATGGGATTTGAAGGTGGAGTTGTGGTTCATTAAAGTCACTTCTCCAGCATCCATCTTCACCCCATCAGCAATATCATCTAGGAAGAGAATCAAGGTTAGTTCAGGTCATATAATTCTTCAAAAATGTTTTCACTTAACAAAAATGATTTTCAAAGAATTCTATAGTCAAATAAAACTCCTTCTTCAGAGCTAATCATTGGCACTAAATCTCAAAATGTCACCGTCAGCAGACTATATGCAGAAACTGGTTCATTTGAATTGACTGAGATCATCTAACAAGTAGTTCAAAACTTATACAAGACTAAAAACACCTTGACTGAAAGGTTTTTTTTAAATATTTTATTATTATAATACCTTTATGAGTGTATTGTCTGCATATAAGTGCACCCATGACGTGCAGTGCAGAGGTCAGAAAGAGTGGTGGACTCCCTGTCACTGGAGTTACGGATAGTTGTTAGCTACCATGTGGGTACTGGGAATCAAACTTGGGTCCTCTACAAGAGCAGTTAGTGTTCTTAACTGCCGAGCCATCTCTCCAATCCAAAAGTTTTTTAAAACAGAATTTCCCCCAAAGAAAATTGTCTAATGTTTTAGGTGTAAGACATTTAATACATTAAAAAATGGGATACTGAGAACAAAGGCATGATCTGGGAGTCCCAGTTATCTGAGTGGCAGATGTAGAAGATTATTTGAGCCCAGAAATTTAGGAACAGCCTGGACAGCATAGCAAACACTATCACTTTAAAATGTAAAGAGAAGGAGGGGACATGAGATGGTACTTAGGAGGCAGAGGCAGGCAGGCAGTTTTCTGAGATCAAGGCTGGCCTGGTCTACACAGAGAGTTCCAAACTATCTGCTGGGGCTACAGGGAAACTCTGTCTCAAACCGCTCGCCCCCAAAAAACAAAGAGGGGAGTAGCTTCACCATTCAAAAACACTGTTCACGTTGCTTTATTTCCTATTTGAACTCAAAAAGGTGCTTTAAAATTCAATCTGGAGCTGGGAGACGGCTCAGTGGATAGGAGTACTTGCTGTATAAGTATGAGAATCTGAGTTTGAATTCTCAACACCCACATAAAAAGCTATGCATGGCTGCATGTGCCTGTAACTCCAGCACTGAGAGGTAGAGACAGGCTGATCCTGGGAACTTGCCAGTCAGCTAGCAGAGTGGAAACAGTGAGTTTCTGGTTTAGTAAGGGTTCCTGTCTGAAAGGAATAAGACAAACAGGGATAGAGAAAGATACCCGAAGTCCACTTCGGCCTCCACACACGTGTTCGTGGTGATATATACTTACACATATGTGTGCATGCATCACACAGTACCTCATACACCAAAAATATATAATTAAAAAAAACTTTTATCTATTTGAATTCCTTCTATAAAAATGTACAATTTATTCACATGGTTCTTAGTATTATCTTAATAACTAGATCCTGGCAGAATCCTAAATTTAGAAACATTTTTGAGACATCTTTTTTTCTGTAAAAGAGTTAAAACAGGAACAAACAAAAGTGAAGAGAATTCAATGACTTACATGGATATCAGCAAGGACAGAAAAGGGAAAAGGTATGACCAGGGGAGGGAGAAAGAAGACTAATAGATAAAGGAAGGAAGAGAGGCAGGGAGAGAGAAACAAAACAAAAATAAAGTAGAGATAACATGAATTTAAAAGAAACACATAAGATCTTACTATATGGCTACTGCAACTTACTCTAAAATTGGCTACTATTCCTGTCCCTATGCGAACCTCCTTTATAGATATAAAATACTGTGAATGAAATAATGGGAAATGTTCCAATACCTATATCTCGATTTCACTCGCTACATAAAAGTTACCTTATTCAAATTATTTATCATATAGGAGGCAGTGTAACACAGGATTGAAGCATAGGGGCTCTGGAACTGGAGTGATTTAAACTGCCCTCTCTCCATATAAAGACTCTACGTAGGTTTCTATACCTGCATCTCACTTTCCTTGTTGGTACAATAGAAATAAAAATGGTATATATTTTGTAGACACACTAGTAGGTATCCTTAGAGAGGAGGCTGAAACAGTTAAACAGATGAACATATTTTAAGTATTCAGAATAAGTATATAGTAAACAACACATATTACTATGCATTTGTTCTGTTCAGAACAATGAATGAGAAAATGATCCTAAATGATTCTGTAAACATACCAACCAAAAGAAAATTATGCTTGGTACATAGTATTATATAACAAGGATTATGATCTCTTGTAATATTATTAATATGTACAAAGACATGAACACAGAAGCACAGTAATTAAAAGGCTGAACAATTACTTTATAGCTAGTCTTACCCATCTCAGGTCTTTTCACATCACTGACTTTAGCAAAGATACAAAATCCTATAAAAGACACAAAACAGAAATAGTACACAGTTAGACATGTAATTCATATATAATATAACAAGAATCTACACAGAAGTTATATATATATATACATATATACATATATATATATACATGTTCTTAGGGGAGGAAAAATCATAAAGGCTATTGATTTATTGAGAAGAGTGAAAAATAAAATTGGTCTGAGGTTCTTCCAAATATTGCTGCAAACTATGCTACACTGCACAGCAATGATAGAAAACCTGCAGAATCACACAGTATCAAAGCAGAAAGGTGGGAGAGTTAACCCTCAAGAGACCAAAGTACATGCATAAAGTTAGTGACGGCAATGAAACTGCAAGCTAGAAATTCTTCCTAGTTCACTGTTTTTTGTTTTTTGTTTTTTTTTTTACCTCATACTAAGACATTTTTCTAAGCAAGTGATAGACTTTGTGATGATCCTACTAAGATCTCTCTTCCATTAATTTTATTCAGTGGCCACAAATTTATTGAGGACAATCAAGGAAAACTGTGAGTTATACAAAATACTCCCTCAGTCTACCTCTATCACAGCATCCATCAATGCTAAAAACTAGTGGACTACAACTCAGTGGTAAACCCTTGCACAGCATGTACAGGGAGCTGTGTTCAATCCCTGGGACCAAAGCAACCAAACAAAGTACAAAGTACAAAACCTGCTTACTAAAATCCCTTATACAGTGGTTCTCCCTCATCTGAAGATGTTCTGAGGTCCCCAGGATATGCCTGAAACTGTAGATGGCATTGAGTTCTATATATGTCTTTTCCTATACATATGTATTCAAGAAAGTTTATAAATTAGGTTAAGGAATTAACAACAATAAAAAAAAATAGAACAATGATAACCAGTTGTATGAATGTGGTCTGTCTCAAATAAAGAATTTTTCATGTATTTTCAAACCACCGTTGACAGCAATTTGTCAATTTACAGTTATGAGATTTTATTTTCTTCTCTGATACATCCTCTTCTCCGAGAAGAGAGAAGGTCAGGGACGGGGGTAGTTAAGAACCTAACTGCTTGGACCCACTTAACATAATCTTGGCACACATGCTTTTTGCCAGACTTCCAAGAAGAAACTAGGGATGGTAATAGTCGCACCTCTATCTACTGATACTCTTATCATCATATTTTGTAAAAGAATGCACACTTCATTAAGTACACAGCACTCCTAAGGCCTCAAAATATTCAGACTAGATGGTGTTAAGAGGCATTCTTTGTGGTTACCACAACAAAAAGCACACAAAAAGGAAGGCTGTTTGAGTTTTTCTCAAAATTTACTACAGACTAAGCAGAACTATATGATTACCTAGGCTTGACAGGGAGGATTCACAAGGGTTTTTAAACCTTAGATTTAAGTTTCAAATATATTCACCTTCTTTCTATAATAGGGCAGAGCTAGTTAGTGCCTTGATTAAGGTGGAACAAAGTCCTATCACTTCCATTACTAGCACCCCTACCCTTGCTTATTTTCAAAGAAGAAAGTCAGTTTAAAAGTCTGGTATCCAATACTTGGAAGACTGAAGCAGAAGGATCTCAAGTTTGAGGCTGTCCTGGGCTATATAACAAAATGTCTCAACAAAACAAAATAAAAACCTGGTACCCTGTGGAATAATTCCAGTTAATTTCCTTTTCATTTTACTGAGAGAGATGTGAAAGGGGAAAACAAGCTGGAAATACAGGAGTTCAGAGAAGGTAAATGTCTTCCATGAAATCACAGATGGGGCAAGGGGAAGAACCCACGTATTCCAATATCTCAGCAATGACACATTTTAATTATAACACAATTTCATATCATCACACAGCCTCATTCAAAGATTTACACAGGCAATGTAAGAATAATCACCAGTGAGCTCTGAGTAACCCTGCTGATACCTAAGTTTGGATCATTAAGGCTGCACATTTATACTTTCATACACTTAGCTGCTTTGCTGTGCTTACACGACTTTCTTTAGCAATTACACTGGGAGAAGGGATTTTTTTTTTTTTTAAACCAAAATTCTGCACGATGTGCTAGACCAGGAACCTTAGATGCCATCAAATTCTAACAAGGATGAAAATTTTTTCTTTGAAGGAATTTTAATAATTGATCCTTAGTAATACATCAGTCATTTAATTTACTGAATGAACATAATAAGCAATTGGTTACTAATGCAAATCAGGTTAACAGCTAACACAAAAGGAAATCTGACCAAAAAAAAAAAGCAAAGTCTTGATTGCATCAGAACATAACACAGGCTTACATATTTAGGAAGAGATGATAAAAATTAAAGTTTAGGGCAATGATGAAGTTATTAGAAAATATATTTTGAGATCTGTACAGTTTTCATTGTATGCTCAAGTTCCCCCAACCATAGTAGTACTTTATCTGTAATATCTCTCCAATTAGATGATAGTACCCTGGGCACTTTAATATTCAACATCCGTAACAGTATTTAACTTCTTTTATAAGCCTGCATTTATCATACTAAGTGTGGGGCACTGGGATACTACTATGAGTAAGAGCTAGTCTTTCTTAAAGTTGATGATTGTCTAGAGAAGCCAGATCTACAAACAGATACAGCACTACAATAAAGCTGGTACAACTGGTAAAGTGGAAGAAAAGAATTACATCACCTTAGTCACAAGTGGCAGAACCTGTTTGTATACCCATCCACTTGCTCTAGACTTAAACTCATCAAATGGGTGACAGGATAACCACTTCTGCGGTCAGGATAATTAACTGAAATCAGGTAAAGATGAAGGAAGCTTTCTAAAAGGGAGCGATGGTGGGCACTCTAAAAGGTTAAGGTCATTCCTTAAGGCGTCACTTTAACTTCAGAGGCAGTATAATCCACACGTCAGCTCGAGTCCTTCATAAAAATGATCTATATGAAGAATACTTGTATGCCATTTACTTCATCCAGAACGTCCAATTACAACCCAAATCCCAAGACAAATAGTTGGTAGACTCTGAAAGGCTTCTATATAAATTTACATGAATCACCCCCCTTCAAATACAGTAAGTGTAACATGAACTGAATAATTGTAACAAGTCTGACTTGAAAATGATAAAAGAGTAAGTTACTGCCAACATGATAGCAGACAAACTGTAGAGGCACTGATAAACAGAAATCGCCCAGCTCAAGACAAGAGAAACCGGGAACATATCCAGAAAAACCACGTTAGGGTACAAGAAGAAAGAGACGGTTCAAGGCAATTACCAGGAGGCGATGAGCCAGGTAAGCCAACTGTGGCAATGAAAGGGCTTTTCATAACCTGTGCAGGAGCTCCAGACGTTTCCCTCTGATGGTGGCACTAGCGATATCGCATCTCGGGGAAAACACCACAGGGTAAAGAGTTGGCGAATTGTTTACGTGACACACAGTAGTGGAGAAATAGCATTCAGGTCTCAAAGACGAGACGGGAAGCAGGTCTGATAAAGCTGAGCTCGCTGAACAGCGCTCTCCCCAGGGAGAGGACCCTGCTCTGGCGGGAAACTCCCGGAATCCCTAACCGGCCTCTTCTCCGCAGGAAAGTGGAGCCTGGCGCCGAGACCGGCCTGCTGTAACTGGGGGGAGAGGGCTTCTCCGCAGCTCCCGAGAAGGAGGCCTGAAGCGGCGGCCTCGGCCAGCCCAACTACCAGCCACGGGCCAGACAGCCGCCACAGGACCGCAGGGGGGAGTGGAGGTGGTCCCAGGGGGCGGGGCGGAAGAAAAGGCGCTGTCGCCACAGCCGTGCCCGCTTCCGCTCAGCCCAGCAGAGGCAGGCGGGCCCGGTCCGACTCAGCCTCCCGGCCCAGTCTCCCTCCATCCTCACCCCTCCCCCAGTTTCCCGCCGCCACTCACCGAACCGGAACCGGCTGCTAGGCAAAGGAGTTTCCGGCCGGGCGCGGAACGCAAAACCCGGGAACCGCCGTGAACCGGAACCGCCTTTACACCACCGGAAGACCGCTTGATGGCCGCTGAGGAGGAAAAGGGGGTGGGGCGAGAGGTCAAAGAACAGAGTTACGGACCCGTGGAACGCCTGCGCTAGTGGCGAGGCCTGAGAAGCTCAGGGAGCGTTTGTCGCTGTATTTCCCTAGTGCCCTTTCAGACTGGGCTTTTTCTCCTCCTCGTACTTAGAATACTGTTAGTGCGCCTTTCGTCCTTTGCTTTTCCATGTCCCTCGGCCCCTTTACTCGTTGTCTTCTGGTTCCGCACGGCGATATTTTGCTTATACTCAGGTTTCCATGGCAGCTTTTCTCTGTGGCCCTAGATGTTTGAGAGCCTGTGTTTTCCCTGACAAATGAGGATTTGAGCTCTTATTCAGCTCCAGACTACATGGTATCTTATTGAGAACTAGTCTGCAACACATCATGCTTGACTCATTTCAGGAGGAGGGGTTCGAGTCCTGAGACCAGGAGGAAAATCTTTGGAGACACCTTAAACTCCTGACAACATATAGAATCTCCATAACTGGAGGAGTTTGATGAAGTGATCTCTAGTGGGGCTCCCTAGAGATATTGAATATGTTATCCGTGCTGAACTTTTAAGGAGAAAATAATGGAAAGAAAGATGTTTGTTCATTTACCAAGCCTCTGGCCAGGCCCTCTGTAGAAACCTTGAAAATAGGTATGCTTCAGAATAGGTATTCTAGACCCAGGTGGTAGCCACCATCTGAGTTCAGTCTTGAAATAGGACAGGAAGCCCCCAATCTTTTCCATGCTTTCAGCTTCTGGAAAAGAGGAGGGGTAGGCTTGCTAAATTCAGGAAATCCTGCCTTGTTGAATATATAAAAGATGACTGTGTCACCATATATGCTGCTATTTTTATACTACTGAGTCCTAAAACCTATTAGTAGTGACTATACCTTGACCATGTCAATTACTGACACCTTGGTTATTCCACATATCTATTTATCTGGATTAAACTCTGTCTTTATTTCTAGGAAATAGCCATGCATAAAGACGAATTTCATCTGAAATTTTTCATGTGTGTGATTCAGTCTCGCCGGTTAGTCAGAACTTCTGAAAGAACAGGTACCATTGACTCCTGATCATACTGCAGTGACAGGGAATGAGTTCTCACTGAGATCCTCAATACAGGATGTGAACTTGTAGTGTAATTATAGACTTGAGGGGTTGACTGACCTGTTTACTCTACTCCTATCATGAAAAAGCCTTGTCACTGTTGTGCCCTTTATTTGAATAAGTTTAAGTAAGATGTTGTCCTAGTCTCAGGCAGATAAGGAAGATTTGGGAGTTGAGTTCGATCAAGATTTATAGCCCATGGGATGGTATTGACTTTTTTTAAATTTATGGAGTATTACAACCTCTCTGGGCTCATTTGTGGAAGTCATTTTTGTCACTGCAATTGACATCCCTCAGACATGCAAATCAGGCCCCAAAGAAAAATGGTCTTCAACCTTATTGTTATTATATGTAGTAATATGTTTATACCAAGGGAGTAAAATCTTTTGAAGGCAAAATAGTTACTGAGAACAGCCATCACTTCTCATGATCTTTTTCACTGTATTTGTGGTAAGAAACTTTTGGACAGCTGAGATTTTTAGGGAAAATGAAGAGTCAGGAGTATTCCCTTCCTTGAATCCTACCTTGAGGGTGACCTACAGCTATTGCTTCTTAGCTGGGGAAGCATCAACTTCCAGCATGCTCATACCAAAGCTACAAGCAAAGACAGACTCTTTGAAGAAACTAGAAATTGTGGACGATCCAAACACCGTGGGAAACATACCTGTTCTTAAAACTGGTGAGGCATTCGGGGAAGCGGTGGGGAGGGTCTGAAAATAAATACTAGAAAGTGAAAAGAAAAAGGTTATTAGTGGCATTATAGATCACAGTAGGCCAAGGCTGAAATGTGAGACACAAGGAAGAATGAGAGAGAGAAAGAGAGACTGGAGAAAAAAATGTTTCTCTATATGAATAGCTAAATTTGATTTATTCAGTCCGTATTAGGCAGTTTTTCTGTGGCTGTAACAAAATACTTAATGCTGCATAAACAAAGAGATTTATTCACAGTTTATGAAGCTGAAAAGAGGAGAGATCACATGGTGAAACAGGAAGCCAGATAGTCGGGAGGGGTCACTTTGTCTATTTTATAACAACTCTCTTTCACAGGCACTAATTGGGTCCCAAACCTTTCCAGGTCTGCACTTCCTATAACTTAATCACTTTCTACTAGACTCCATTCTTAAAGGTTCCATCACCTCTTGACATTGCCACACTGAATACCAAGTTTCCAACACATGAAACTATGGGAGATACAAACTATTTTCAAACCATAGCAATATTAAGTCAGTTGGCTCCCTTATAGTAATAAGCTACCTAATTTGGCTTCCCTGTTGTCAGTAAAAATGTGAAACTTAAACTAATGGATTAAAATTCAAGAGTTATTATGTTACAAAATGATTCCAAAGACTGGAAAATTTACCTTGGAAATTATTTAGTAACAGGTTTTTCTTGTATCTTTTAGTAAAGGTTAAATTCATAAAAATTATGTTTTAGAAACACATCATCTATATATCTCTTCTCAACTTAAATAGATTTATATTGGAATCAGTTCACTGAAAATACTTCTTTAGTTTCTACTGTGTACACAATGATATATTAGAAATAATAAATTATAAAATATAGTTTTGTTCCATTGTGGTGACAAGATACCGGAACCAAATAACTTATGAGAAGAAAGATTAGTTTTACTTACAGTTTGAGAAGGTTCTGTCCATTTTAGTAGGGGTAGGACAGAGCAGCTCACACCAAGAGATCCAGGAAGTTGAAATAGAAGAAGCCTTTGACCTGGTCTATTTCCTTTTCTCTCTTTTTTCCACTTGGGACCCTGAGCCTATGGAATGGACAGGGCAAGCTTTCCCTTCTTAGTTAACTCTGCAAATGCCCTTACAGACATATTCAGTGGTATGCCTATATTCTTAAACCAATCAATACAATCTTTAATTAACTTTTTAGAGTACAAAATAATCAGTCTCATCATGACTTTTTTTGTGCCAGTAAGATATATACACACACATACACACAGGACTTATCATTACCCTAATTGTTACAGTTTGGAAATATCCTAGAAATTATATACCTCGACTTCTTTATGTTTTCAGAAGGAATTCAGGACAAAAAGTTTCCCTCAAGAAGGTAACAATTGAACTAATTATTCCCAGGACCTAAGAAATAGATAGCAGTATTTATTCATACTTTTTGAGAACTTGCTCTTTGAACACATTGTATTTGACTCAATAACAGAGGACAAAATGAACTGGATACTTTCCCTGTTCCTCAGGAGCTGGTGTTCAAGGAGGGACAGTATATGAGATCATATATAAGAGATTGGTGATGTTGGTTCAAAATGTTGAGCTTCTCAAACAGATGTCATAGAGATGTAGAGATGGGAGGGGCCAGGTGAGTGTTTAGCAGAGCCTCATAGCTCTAGTATGGAGGCAGAGACTGTGGTCCTACATAATCTCAATGTAATGCTCTCAGTAAACCTACTATAACCACACTTGTGAGAGAAAAATGGTTTGTATACAATAATATTAATTTATTCAAATATTTGTACCCATTTTGCAACTGTGAGTGGTCCATGTTCCTTTATTCTGACTTGCTTTGCCCACTCATAGTAAGCAGCTAATAAAACTAACCCCAGCCAGTAGCTTTGTTCTACTGTTTCTCGAATGTGTTCAGATTATTTCCCAGTCACCCTTATCTTTCCTGCTTTTCCCATTTTGCTCTATACCTAATACTCACCTCAGACCCCCTTTGTCCTGGTGACCAATTTGGACCTGCTTCTGTGGTTTGAGCTCACCATTAGCCCATGGACAAAATTCTGATGTTCAACTTCTGCCCTTGAACATTGAGGCCTCAGGTAAGAGTCACTCCTAATCTTTGCAGCTTTCCCACTAGAGAAAGGGGATCAAATATCTTCCCATTCCAACAGGGCCTCCACGACTCACTTCCTGTTTGCTTCCATCTTTCTTTTCCTTCCTTTCTTCTCTTTTCCCTTTAATTCATCCTCTCGTATTTCTTTCCAAAAAGTTTGTTGACTACATACTATGCCAGGCAATGAATGTATTTAGCACTGGGAACAAACAGTAAACAAACAGATATATTACTGTCATGAAATTTATAGTCTTGTGGAAAGAAGACAGTAATCACACATGGGTGTATAATTAGAACAGTGTTAATGCAACAGAAGAAAATAACACCACACACTCAGCATCTAAAATAGGGACCAAACTCTCAGGAAGACTTGGGGAATGATTTATTCACTAGTCAGGCAAAGTAGGGAGAAGAGTTTTCCAGAAAGGAAGTTGGCTCTGAATCAAGAAGGAATTGGACTCACTGGATAAGTAGAGTGGTCCAGGAACACCTGAGTGCTGAGAAGAAGAGAATACCCAAAAGACAGTGTAACATGAGATCATGCTGTACCTTCTAGGGTTTCTCTCTCTCTCTCGCTCTCTCGCTCTCTCGCTCTCTTGCTCTCTCGCTCTCTCTGTCTCTCTCTCGCTCTCTCTGTCTCTCTCCCTCCTCTCTCTCGTCTTTTAGAGATAGGGTGTCCCCATAGCCCCAGCTGGCCTGAAACTCACTCTGCTATGTAGACTAGGCTGGCCTCAATCTTACGGAGATCTGCCTGCTACATTCTAGGTTTTGTTAATACTTTGTGCCATGGGAAATCAACTGAAAAGTGACAGGATCATATTCATTTTTTAAAAACTTCTAACTACAAATTTAATTTCCTTAACAGATACAGGGCTAGTGAGGTATGGTTCTGGATACTGACCCCAGGACCTTGTGGTGCCAGGCAAGCACTCTTGTCATTGAGCTACATCCCCAGCCTTCACATTTGCTTCATAAAATGGTCTTTCAGGCTCTGGGCAGAAGATGGGTTGGAGGGAATAAAAGTAGTGTCCTGCTTCAGAAAGGTAGATACCACTGCTTTGCACTGGTCTTTGCATACAGGGCACCAAGAAAGAATGCATTACATAACATAGATGAACACAGACCTATGGACACAAAACCAGACACAAACCCTTGTCTGATATCCTGCTGCTGCCTCTGCTCTTCTGAAAAAGTCATAGAGACTCCCTTCCCCCCAGTATTCCACTTACTGTAAGTACAACCAGATATGGAGATGCTGAGCTCCAGTCCTCTAGAAAAACGAAATACGTGTTTCTTGTTTCTTGCTTAGTAGAGAAGTAGCGGTAGCTGCTGTTGCCTCCAGGTCTTCCCCATCAGTATGAGCAGCTCTTCCTGTACGATGATGAGGCAGCTGTGTGTATGTGTGCCTTAGGTATGTACAGCCTCAACTCCCAACATAAGCTTTTTGGTTCTGCACTGAGGCACCCGAGGAAAGTGAGCTACAAAGGCTTCTTTCTTTATGTCCGGTCCAAGCCTCTGTAAAGAAAGGCAGTGAACTATTGTCCATAACTCCAGTTCCAGAGGAGCCAACGCCCTCTTCTGACCTCCATGGGCATTGTACAACATGGGTGCACTTATATACATGTAGGCAATACACTTATATAAATAAAATTAAAATAATAAATATTAAAAAGGAAAGGCAATTAATATTCAAAAATAGCTGAGATGCTGCTAAATCTCTTATAATACACAGGACTCTACCACAACAAAGAATCATGTGCCCAAATGTTTATATTGCTGAGATTGAGAATAATCTCCATTACTCCTAAATCATTCCCTAGAGTTTTGTGATTGTTGTGAGAAGTAACACTAGGAGAAATTTCTACTAACATTCCTTTAAAAAATGAGGTAGTTCTTTCAGGAAATGTGAGAAGTTACACTGTAGATATAATCCTATATGAAGGATTTTGGCCACAGTTTTTTCTTGTATGATATGAAAATTCTCATTGGAAGAGAAACTCCAGTGAATATGAGATTGCATTAAAATGCAATTTTATTTTAATAAATTAATAAATATTAATATTTATTAATAAAACATATCACAGCTCATTAATGGTTAATCTTTATTTTAAGATTATCCTTAAATAACATTTGTTCTTCATCATAAAAAGTTTATATGTAGTATTCTTATTATAGCTTAATTTTATTTATTTATTTATTTATTGGTCTTTTTGAGACAGGGTCTCCCTGTAGCCTCAACTGGCCCGGAACTCACTATATAGACCATGCTGGCCTTGAACTCACAGAGATCTGCCTGTCTCTGCCTCCCAAGTGCTGGGATTGAAGGCATGTGTCACCATGCCTGACCCTATTTTATTTTGTTTATTTTTTCTATGTATGAGTGTTTTGTCTGCTTGTATGTAAGTATACCACAGCCAGGGCTGGTAGCCATGGAGGCCAGAAGAAGGAGTCAGGTCCTCTGGAACTGGAATTCCAGAAGGTTGCTCTTGATGGCAAGACCTTACTGTTGCGACCTTCCCTTCGTCTGGTGTAGCATTACGCATGCCCTCTGCTGCCCTTCTGATCTTCTGACAAGTATGCTCACACAGGAGGTTTAAGCAGACCGAGATGCAGTTACCCTAACACTGTGAGTGAAACCTATGTATAGAGACAGTTACTACGATCTAAGGCTCAAATTCCCTTCAAGAATGTCTTCTTGCTTTCTGACTAAGAGACAAACTCTTCCACCTGTATGCTATGTTGTAGGAATCCAGAACCCAGGTCCCTGTTATAGAAAAATCATTGAGGATTCTGGGTCCATGAAGATTGCCTTAATCTCAAAGGTCATTATTTAGACCTTTAGACTTCCAGAGGTTGAGTTTTCATGGAGCTATAACTTTAAGGGTTCTTTTGGCATCATCTCAATTAGGACGATCATTGAGTGTGCTACAATTGCCACAATATTCAGTACATAACATGTTTTACAATTTCGTAGTATAGGAGTAATAGGCTGTGTACATAGTAGGTTATACCATATAGGTTTAGGTAATGGATTTATGATGGTCACACAATGACTGAATCTCCTGAAAATGCATTAGACCATATCCACATTACCCACTCAGCAGAGCCCCACATCAAATTACCTGTAAGTTACCCAGGGAAATGTAATTAAGAGGATAAAAGGCTATTCCTTGTAACTTAACAAACAACTATGGCAATGCTTAAGTATCAGTAGATCTAACCCCCAAAATTTCCAGGATTGTTTTGTACAGTGAGTATTTGTCTTTACTGTCTGATACTCCCCAAAACTTGCCTCCTTAAAGGAAGAAAAAAATTTATCTGGCTTGAGGTAAAAGTTACATACCTCAGCTGATGAAATTTGCTTACCTCTTCCCTAATTAAGATTTGAAAGTACTACTTTCAGCCTACCAATGGGGTCATCTTGTTGCCAATGACCTCTTCTTTGAGCTATCTTTTGCAAGTTGACCCTAGTTGGTGCAAACTACCCCATAGGAGCCACTAAGGTCTTCTAGATACAGAAATTCACTCCCAGCTTAGAATGATGGTTTTAAAATCAGTTTGGGTGAGAATCACCTGAAGGGCTTGTTAAAACACATTGCTATTCCCTATCCCCAGAATTTCTGATGTAATAACCCCAGGTAAGGCCCAAGAATTTGCATTTCCAACCAGTTTCCATATCATGCTGATTCTGCTAGGCAAGCTGAGAGCCATTGTCTGAAACCACATAGCAAACATGGAAAAATTCAACCTGCTTGTGCAGTTGAGCTGAAGTAAGCCAGACAGATGTGCTCTGTTAGAAATTTTAATATTAGTGGCTGATAGGGGCTTCTCTGTTTTCAGGGTTCACCCTATTCCTCTCAGAGAGTCGAGTCTTAGTGTAAAGAGTAGTTTTGTGCCTGTTCCTAGGATCTGTAGTCATAGAGTTTGCATTCTAGTGAGGAAAAGTTGGTAATAACCAGCTCTTTAGTAGGTAATGACTCCATTAGAGAGGCCCATGCCTAATTATTGCAGGTGTTTCACATCTACCAAGTTATTGCAGTCTATCTACAATTCTGGCTTTAGTCCAAAGGAAATCTTGGTGGGCCTTTGATAAGACACTCCTAACTTGTCACTGCCTCAGACTTTACCTTTGCTGTTTACTATTTTCCCTGAAAACTGCCCTCCCCCCATTTTACACAGCATAGTCATTTTCTTCACTTCGGTTATTCTCCCCCACCTCACCTTTCACTTTTGATCTTGCTTCCAGTGTTGGGGATCAAACTTAGTACATCTTGCTAGGCAGGTGCTCTTCTTCTGACCCCTGGCCCTCAACTTCTTGAACATAATCTTCTCAGTAAGGTTTTCCTGGCCTTCCGTGCCTGAGGTAATTCCTCCCACTTGGCTTCTTTGTTCTGCTCTGATTTCCTTCCTAGCACTCACCACCTCATTGTTTCTAGTGTGCTTTGCTCAATAGTATATAATCTGTGAGGACAGATAATTTATTGTTTTGTGTTCCAATATGGGATCCCCTTGAGCCCAGAACAGTTGCTCAACTGGTACTCAAGATTTGTTGAGGTGGACACAGGAAACCTATAGTGTTTCTTGTTTTTTCTCTTGGATTAGAATCATACCTGAGTGACTGCTGAGCTTCATTCTCATCCCGAAGTGTCCTCCTGGTCTGCCATCCCCAATATCATCTCATCTTCTCAGTAAATGGAATTCATGGGTTTGGCTTATGATATCCTCTTTATTGCCCTATCTATGTCTATGGGAGTCATTATCCAGAAGACAACCTGGAGATAATATCCAGTTGTTCCTGGTTTGGAGGCTGTTACCCAAAGCTCTGGACACTTTCATTTATCTATCTACAACATACAGGGCTAATGATCAGACAGAACATAAGAGCTCAGTAATTAGAATACCACAGCTTCTTAAGTGCTAGTCGGTGGAGAATTTTCTAAACATCTCATATCTCTCACAATGTATTCTTTTAATTTTTCCTCTATTGTTTACCTGGACATGACACTCCAGTAGCTGGCTGAATCCTGGAGAGCTCTGAGAAGTTTAACAGAATCTTCTAAATGTTTTCCTGTACACTGAAGATCAACACAAAAAATAGCTATTTAAAGGCTGGTGAGACAGCTCACTGGATAAAGCACTCGCTGTGGAAACCTGGGGACCACAGTTTGGATCCCTAATACCCACATAAAAAGTTTCATGGATGTGGTAGCCTACCTGTAATCATACTGCTTGAGAGGCAGATGGGAGATCCCTGGGGCAAGCTGCCTATCTAGACTTGCTGAATCAGCAAGCTCTGATTGCAGCAAGATGCTTTGTGTAAATAAGTAAATGGAGAGTGATTGAGGAAGACACCCTGGGTCAACCTCTGGCCACCACATGCACATGCACACATACATAGCTACATGAGAGCACTTACACACACACTCACACACAGATTAGGCCTTTCATTGCCGGGTATTGTGACATGCTATAAAGTAAGATGTCATTTGGCTGTTCTCTGTACACATTAGCTTTCTTGGGATACTCAATGCAGGAAGACCACCATCAGGAAACTAATGATAGATGGAGTGGTAGACTTTAGGCTCTTGACCTTCTGGATCCATCTGACTCCTTCTCATACATCAAGTCCTTATGTTCAGTCTTTTTCTTTCTCTCTGCTAGGGCCAACTACCCAAAGCCCTGAATTCTAATTATCAACCTCCACAGGTGAAGAAATCTAAGTATATTTTGGCCTAATTCTAGTATTAAAGCAGTATCATGGCTGATTCCTATACTTCAGTCATTGAAATTGAAAAATACCTTCTTTAGAAGCCTATCCAGGGTCCCCAGGCTCTTCTCCAGTACAAATCCAAGACATTCAAGCATTGGGGTTTTGTTTGTCTGAGACAGAGTCTCACTTATGTAGTCCTGGCTGACCTGGAACTCACAGAGATCCACCTGCCTCTGCCTCCCAGGTGTTGGGATTAAAGGTATGCACCACCGTGCTCAGGTACATATCTTCTGTGGAGAAATATTTATCTAAACTGTTGCCCTTGTTTTTTTTTTTTCAATGACTGATTTTAATTTCAGTAGCCTGATTTTAATTTTATTTATTTTTATGTGTATAAGTGTGTGATTGCATGAGTTTATGTGTACCATATGTGTGCAGAAGCTCGTGGAGGGATGAAGAAGGCTTTAGAGCCCCTAGAACTGGAGTTACCAATGATCATGAGCCACCATGTAGGTGCCAGGAACAGACCTGAGTCCTCTACAAGATCTGCAGGAGTTCTTAATCTCCCCACCCCTGGCTTTTGTTTTTCTTGTCATGATTTTGTTTGATATTACACAGAGGCAATCTATTTTTAACTTAATTGACTTTACTTTTGAGAGCAATTTTAAGCTTATAGAATATTATATAGTACATCGAATAAGGAATCTGCTCAAGGGGTAAGAGTGCTTGCTGTGTAGGCATAAGGACCTGAATTCAAATCCTTGGAACATATGTAAAAAACCAGGTGTCATCATACACACCTGTATCTCCAGGGCTGTGGGGAGGCAGAGACAGGAGGACTGCTGGGGCTGGTAGCCAATAGCTTAGCTCCAGTTCAGCAAGAGACTTTGTCTCAAGGGGATAAGGCAGAGCGTAATAGAGCAGGACATCCAGTGTTCTCCTCTGGCCTCCAAACAATATATGGGCTCACACATCCACACACACATGTGCGTACAACATACATGTACCACACACACATACATACATAATAAAACCAAAAAAGGGGACAAGTGATATTCTTTTAAAAATTATGCATAGTAGAGTTCTCTCCTGCTCAGTGTCTGCTGTTATTAGCATCATACACTGGCATGAAACATTTGTTACAATTGATAGACCAATATTGATGCACTGTCATTAACTGAAGTCTGTAGTTCATACTGGGTTTCACGCTAGGTTTTGACAAATGCAAAATGCCATAATATATCCACCATCATTTCTTATAAAAGTTTTTCTGCCCACAAAATCTCCTATGCTTTATCTACTCATTCCTCCTCTGTTCCAAGCCCCACATAACCACTAATCGTCTTTGTAGTTTTACCCCTTCCAGAATGTCAGATAGTTGGAATCTTGCGGTGTTATAGCCTTTTCATACTGCTGTGCTTCACTGAGGAAAGTGCTTGTAGGGTTCTGCCGTGTCTTTCTATGGCTTGGCAGTTCATTTCTTTGCATTATTAAATACTTCGTTGTATAGATGTATCATGATTTCTTTATCCATTTACCTTTTGAGAAGTGTCTTTGTTGCTTTCAGTTTTAGGCAACTAGGAATAAAGTTGTAAATATGCATGTGCACATTTTGTGTGGACATAATTTTCAACTTGAGTTTCATAACTTTCAACTTTGAGTAAAATATTGCTGTGTCTTGTAGTAAACATATGCTTAGCTAGCAAGAAACTGTTAAACTGTCTCAAAAGTGCCTTTAGCCAACAATGAATGAGAGATTCTGTTGCTTTAGTATTTATCAGTCAAAAAATTTCAACATTTCTGATAGGTGTGTGAGAATAGCTTATTTTCTTAATTTGTAGTTCCCTAATGACATATAATATTGATCATCTTTTCATATGTTTCTTTGCCACCCGTGTATCTTCTTTGATGAGATATCTGTTCAGATCTTTTGCCCATTATGTAATTGTTATTGTCTTTTTATTATTGAGTTGTGTTTTTTTATTCTGTTTGCTAGTCCTTTATCAGATTATATTATTCCAAGTATTTCCTTCCATTCTATGGGTTATCTTTTTTACTTTCTTGATGGTATCATTTGCAAC
Source organism: Eospalax fontanierii (assembly GCA_035773235.1). Lineage (NCBI taxonomy): Eukaryota > Metazoa > Chordata > Mammalia > Rodentia > Spalacidae > Eospalax > Eospalax fontanierii. The sequence continues at coordinate 12,913,151 of CM069537.1, forward strand.
ATAAACCTGTTTAATTTTGTATAGCTAAATGGTTTTATTAATTTGCATTCTGATTGTTGGCAGCTGGAATATGCCAGAACAGAAACAAAAGTAATCAAGATAAAGGGCACTAGAGAAAACGAGAGCTGACCGTGGAGAGGCATTGAAGCAAAGGCATAGAATGGATGAGGCATGCAGGGAGGAGGATCCGAGCAAGAAATGCCCCTTGTGCTCCGAGAGCATCGGGCCACAGTTCCCAGAGTGCATGCTGCTTGCTGTGACGTCTCAGAGGCATGCTTGCTCACTACTGGAACCCTGCACCCCTCTTGCTGAGAAGAAGCTGTTACAGCGAGGCCCTTGCCTCTCCATTCTACATAAGCTAGCTTCGCAGTGTTTTGTCTCATAAAAGGCGGTACAAATGTTAAAAGTTTTTGAGGTTATTTTATAGACGATGCCAGTGGCCGATGTTTCTTAAAGGCAAGGGCAGTTTCATTTACCTTCCCATCTCTCAGTACCTAACACGAAACCGGCTACAGGTTTCACAGACTCAGATAAAATGCTTGTGGAAAGAGTGACAGAGGTGGGCTGGTGCTGGAGGGAGGATTTTAAGAGTTGCCGAAGATGTTTGAATGTAAGGAATAGCAGGCAGTCCGGGAAGGAAAACGTTGTCTCACTTGAAAACGAGAAGCACTTACATAATTTCTAATTCCTACTACATACAGGAGCTGATGGCTCGGCTCCTTAGATAAAGATGAGGTCCCCAGAAGAAAGCAAGCCCCTGCCTTACCGGAGCGGAGTTCTTAGGGGGAGGAGGAAGAGGAGGAGAGAGGCGAGCAGGCGGAGGCGGAGCCTCCTTGCCAGCATTTGCTAGTGGAGGTTAGGAAGCCTCCCCTCCTTCCCCCGCCCTGCTGCCTCCACCTGGCTCCTCCCCGTGTTCGCTGAGCTACCCTCCCCCTTTCCCCAAGGACGATCTGCAAGAAAGCAGCGGCGGAGGAGAGCTAAAGCTAAAAGGCAAGAAGGAGGCCTTGGGTGGAGAGCGAGGAGCGAACCCTAGTGTGAGGTGGGAGCGGACGTGCTGGGAGCAGGTTGTGGGGAGGACTGAGAGGAGCAGAGGGGCTAGAAGAAGTGGTAAGGCGTCCGAAGCGGAGGCGAGAGGGGGATGGGTGCCGAGCGTTTGTGAAGACGCCTAGCCCCTCGGTTAATCTGCAGCACATGCACGCTCTGCTCTGTTCCCTGGGAGTCCGAATGCGCGGCTGGGGGCTCCACGGTGTTGCCCTTGGCTGCCTGACCTCTCCCCTGGCACACATCCAGTTCACATTTGGTGCACCTGTGATGCTGCTTGTGTGCATTCCTGCATCCTTCGTGCCCATACACACACGTGATTTTGTGTATTTATATTTAATATCCGTGTCTGTGTGCACATACGTATCACTGTGGGTCTATAAAGGATGCGTGTGTATAGGTTGCATGCATTTTTGTGTCTCGTGTTTCTGACATACAGATTCAGGAGAAGGTGAGTTGCTGTTTACAGGTCTGCGTTCCTTACCTCCTTGATAGGGTGAATTCTGTCCCCAACTGAGCCTTCGCTGGAAGATCCCCATATGGGTTTCTACAAGTAATGAACTTCTGGCCCTGAAATGAGCTCCAGGAATGAATCAGAAGACAAAAAAAGTCAGAGGAAAAAAGATGAGCATAGTCAGATATCTACTAATTTCCAAAATTTTGGGTTCCTGTTTTCTCTAGCCACTTAGTCTTTTTCAAGAACAGTGGAATTCAAGGTGTTAGCCTTCTCGTTAAATGTATATTTATGTTCCTTTTCCAGTTTGGCACTTCTGTCCTAGGTGTGTCTGAGTGATTTAATTCCATTCACAGAATTAGACATCATTATAGCATGTTTGAACAAAGTATGTTTTAGTAACTCCCCCCCATCTCCCACCACCTGCTACCCCCATCCCTGTTTGGATCCCCCCACTGTCTTTTCCTCTTTCATGTGTCCTTTTTCATGTGTCCCTTCTTTATCACCTATTTTTACTCTGTCTCCTCTATAATTTTTTAGATTTTGCCTATACTTAAACCTGTGTGTGTGTATGTGTGTGTGTGTGTACACTTTACAGGCTAGGATGCCCATATGAGAGAGAACATGCAGTTTTTCTCTTTTTTGTGTTTGGGTCACTTTGCTTAATATTGCACTTTCCGGGTCCATCCATTTAACCTGCAAATTTCATTGTTTCATTTTTATTTACTGAATATTCCATTGTGTATAAGTACTACATTTTCATTATCCATTCAACTGTTAATGGACATCTAGGCTAGTTCCATTCCCTTCCTTCCTTTCTTCTTTTTTTAAAACCTGCTAGTTATCCAACTAGGATCTTGCGCATGCTAGGCATATGCTGTATCACTGAGTGTTTTTTGACCTCTGTGTGTTTTTAGAAATAGAGTATGGAGGTGTATTGGTTTCCAAGTCCATTTTAAGTTTTTCATTCATTGCAGTGCCTTGGTTCATCAGTGCTTTTAGCAAGTGTTTATCAAACTTCCCTATATGTGTAGACTTTGATGGACTTTAGCAGCCTCTGGAAGCATTTTTTAAAAATGAATATACTTTCTGCCCCTCAAGGATTTTCAGTCAAGTTAGGCAGAGTGAGTTTGGCAAACATGCAGTGCAGTGGTCAGCACGTTTTTTCTGTAAAGGACACATGACAAGTATTTTAGACTTTGCATGTCTCCTCTGCTATCTCACTGCTGTTGTAGTTCAGAAGCAGCTGCAGGTGATATGGGAATCAGTGAGGATAGTACAGGCACTGCCTTTTTTCTTTCCTTTTTCTAGTAATCCTGATGTAGCCTCTGAAAGAGTTGGGACCACAGGGAAGGATCACCATGCCCAGCAACACTGAAATTTGAATTTCACATAATTTTCATCATGAAATATTTTTGCAACCCTTAAAAAAGTGTAAGAACCCTTCATAGTCTGCTGCCATTCAAACAAATGTGAATGGCTGGATTCATCCTGCAAACTGAGGTTTGCTGACCCTGATATACTCCAACCTTCTTTTTAGTGCAGAAGAAACAGCTAAAATACCACTAAAGTTGTATTTAAGTTCTAAATGAATGATCCACATCCAAACAGTATGTGACTTACAGGATATCCAAAAAGAAGGCTTCCTGGACCTTTGGTAATCAATAAAGGTTTAAAAGATTAATAAGGGTGAGGTGTATATGGATGTATTGAAAGAGCCAGAGTAGCCTGGACAAAGAATGTGTGTGCCCAGACACAAGAGTGGGGCTGTACCATACAGTGTTCAGATGACAGTGTAGCAAAGGAAACTGAGTACAAAGGTTGAAGCAGGAGGCAGGGGGTCAGTTGTAGGAACTTTGAATGCTAAACCAAGAAGTTTGGACTTGACTTGTCAAGGCTGATTATGTAGGATGCTTGTTAATCTTTGCTTCATGAGAACTCTGTTTGTCTGTCTTCATGTGTGTCTCACCATATATATTTTATTGGTATCTATGGGTTTTTGTGTTTATGTGACTTATGTGTCTGTAAGCTTCTACCTTAATTTGCCCAAATGATGGGCAGAAACATTGAACTGCTCTCAAAGTTTTTTCCTTTGCACGAGTCCTCTCTCTATAAAGGGCTTAGAGGCCTGTGACCTTCCCATGAAAGTTTATGTTTCTGATAAAGTGGAGAACCTACTGTGTTAAGGGAGACTGGCTCAACTATTACTGTAAGCAATTCATGTAGAAATAGACAGCAAGGATAGAAAAGATGGGATGGATAAGGAAGATTAAAAGGTAGAATAGTAGGATTTGGTGACAGGTGAGATACATTTTAAAAGTAAGAGGTTTTAACCAGGTAACTGGGAGAATGATGATTCTACTCTCATAAATAAAGAAGTATGTTTTGTATGGTATATTCCAGAGGTGTAATGCCAATAAACAAATATAAGAAGGTCTCCCCACAACACTGGTGTGTATGTGTGTGGAAATGATTTTGTTACCTTCCTACTTGATAGTAGGTTGTATGAGGGGCAGACTCCAAAGACAAAGGATTCAGTAGCCACTCAGGAAGCCAAGAGCCTTAGAAGAATGGGAAGAACTATAGAAAGCTCCTGACTGTTCCTGAGACTGATGCCATTAACTGGCCCAAGCTCCAGTGTGCCTTTATAGCTTCAAACTCCCATTTTAGCTTCATATCACCTAGCCCTATTCCAAGCACTCAATTCTGCAACACTCAACCCTAATCTTAGCCACAAGCCAACCCTACCCTTGACTATTTGCTTCTCCATTGCTGGTTCTCCGTCAGTACCTCAAAGCTCATCTGATTCATACCCTCTGAAACACCTCCTTTCTTCATTAAAAGGGAGGCTCCTCAGTACTCAGCTGTCCTCTTCCTTTCTCATTTCTTTCAAGTCACCTGCCCTTTTCCCTGACCTTAGCTTATTTCCAGGATAGGCTCCAATTGTGGTGGGAGAGGACAGAGAAGGATAAGCCAGAACTTCTGCAGTCTTGGGCTTGATTACTCTGACATTTTAGCTTGTCACTGAGAGGGTGAGGCTCTCCTCTGGAAGACATCCAAAGCTCCCGAGCTGCACAGACCAGCTTTAGTGTAGCAGGAGAGCTGGACTAGGTGGCTCTAGTCAGTCCAACACAGACATTTCTCAAGCAAGTGGCACCTTGATCCAGCTGCATCTTAACTGATCATTTTCTTGATTTCTAGAGTGGATCATGACCCATGAAGAGCACCATGCAGCCAAAACCCTGGGGATCGGCAAAGCCATCGCCGTGTTAACCTCTGGTGGAGATGCCCAAGGTAAGGAGGCATCTATGCTTAATGTGACTCTGGAGTTTCTTGACTCTCTTAGTTTGTAGACAAGAGCTATCTTCCTGTGAATTCACACAAATCATGAGGTTTAAAAAAGAAATTTCTGTCATAGCTGAGCCTCCAAGTGTACTTGAATTTCACTTGTTCTACTGCTGTTTACCAAAACCTTCATAGAGCTTTTTACGTTTCTCTGAAGTTGACGCCATTTTGATCCTTGAGCAACAACTGGAGAGAATCTAGAGATAAAATTGTTGAGAAGGCAATAGATAAATTTATTCCAAGAGCTTGGGAAACACTGGGAAAGGGAAGAGAAAAAGGTGATAAATAGCAGACCCAGCTAGAGCCTCAGGCTTTAACTCCAGGGAGCTTCTGCACTTACCAGCTTTAGCCAGTGCACTGTTTACTCTGACTTTTCTTCCCTTTCTATTCTTTTAGCCCTGAGACAGATAGGAACAGCACCAGTTAATAGGCCCACTAGGGGCTGAAGGGGCAGAAAACAGAGAAAACCTTTCTCTGATAGAGTCTAAGAAACCATGAAAAACAGATATATGGGAAAAAATGAGATGTGAGAAATGGATATGTGATTTAAAACAAAATATTTCCCACTTTTAAAATTCAAGTTTATAGTATGTTGAAGAGGAAAAGAATCTTGGGTTAACAGGACATGGAGATAATGATAGAAAGCAGAGGTTTAAGAGATTCCATCTGGCACTTCTGACCCTAGACTTTCTTAGACTTTGCACTATGCACTCACTTTGCACAGACCCTTGTTGTAAAGAAGTTGATTTTCTTTGAGATTTTTTTTTTTTGTCTTTTTGAGATAGGGCTCCCTGTAGCCCCAGCTGGCCTAGAACTCGCTGTATAGACCAGGCTGACCTCAAATTCACAGAGATCCACCTGCCTCTGCCTCCTAAGTGCTAGGATTAAAGGCATGTACCACCATACCTGGCTTCTTTGAGAATTTATAGTTTAATGGAAAAAGGTACCATGTACCACTGGGATTCTTTATAGGTACATAAATAACAAGAAGCAAGTATGCATTAGTCAAGTGGAATATATTGATAATGAAATGATAAGCCCTGCTTGGATTAATCAGGAAATACTTTGTGGGGAAATAAAGCTTAAAAAATTTGATCCCATCTTCAAGTATGGCACTTAGAAGTGTGGCTGGCCATAGTAAATACTCAAGAAATATGCTATTAATAAACAGGATAAATTATTGAGCCCCTCTTGTGATCAGATAAGGGCAGGTGCTATGGATACATCAAAAGGTAATCTTTGCTCTCATGGTATTTGTGTGTATTTGTGTGTACATAAGTATGCACGTAGAGGCCAGAGGTCAATGTTGGGTGTCTTCTTCAGTCTTATCTCTACCTTATTTTTTGAGAAAAGGTCTCTCATTGAACCTGGAGCTCACTAACTCGGCTATATTGACTGGTCAGTGAGCTCCAGGGATCTGCTTATCTACGTATTCCCATTGCTGGGTTTACAGATGCATTCTACTGTGTCCGACTTTTACATGGGTGCTGGATCTGAATTTAGGTCCTCCTGCTTACATGGCAAACACTTTACAGATTGAGTTAACTACTTAAACTTTGCTATCATGGTATTTCCTATTAGCATATGAAAAAGCCAGTTTCAAAATGAATATTTATTTGTTATAATTATGATATATGTATTGAATCAGAATTCTAGAATGAAGAAACAGGGAGGAGGGCATGGAGGCCTGAACGGCAAGATTGGGAATGCAGAGCACTATGGAGGCTGTCGGTGCTGCTGCCTGGCTTTTACTGCTGCTCTCTGCTGGTGGAGTCCATGACAGGACTGAGATCTTCAACTAAAGTCTTGAGTGGTGATCCTGGATAGTTGGACTTGTGGACTTAGAGGTCAGGTTAGGGGAAAAGAGAGCCTGCAAGAAAATCTTCACAATAGCATGAAAATTATGAAAAAGAAGAGTTCTGTCTGGAGAGGATGAAAGGGAAAAGGAGAGAGAGGAAGGGGGGGAGAGGAGGGGAAGGGAGAGGAGATGAGAGAGCCGAGGTTTCTGGAATTTTCTGATGGCTACAATAAATGTTACCTGTGGATCCACATAGCATTAGAGGTGCATGTCAGTACCAAGAGAGGTAGAAAATGAAATTGTCGGAGGCAAGGAACCAAATTAGAAATCTCAAAGTACTGCTGAGAAATCCTAGTTGAAGGAGAAGTTTTAATGCAGAGGTGGGCTGCCTAGAAAAAGTTTACTGGGCCCCAAGTTCTCCCAGGAGGAAAGCACAGGAATGCTTTTTTCCCTAGGGGCCTTGAGCCTAGGGGAAAGTGGAATTGAACTCTATATATGTAAAAAAAAAAAAAAAAAAGTTATGGAGGCCATGACTCTGTCTTTTCTCAGCTCAGCAAAGGTAATCTCATGAAGTAGGAACACGGCCATGAATTAGATGTCTTAAGCTTAAAAGCCAGGGATATTGGATTCATTAGATACTAAATCTTATTCCCTCTCTAACCCAGCAAAGGCTCCAGACCCACTAATCCACTCTTTTAGCCTCTTGACATTGGCATATCCTACTCTGGAAAGGACCTTAGTCATCTGCTCTAGCCCTATCTCCAGATGCATGCGTATCCTATTTTCAAAGGTGTACAGGAACAGGATTCTGTTACTTTTCTGGATTGCTATTCTAGGGTTTATTTTTTTAGTGCATATCCGTTCGAAAGTATAATTCACATATAACAAATACTTGACATAATTTTTAAAGTTGTCAAAGCTCAGGAAGACACTTTTTAAGTTTCAAACTTTCAAACTATGTGATGAGGCTGGGGATACAGCTCACCTGGTACCGTGAGTGCCTAAGATGAATGAAGCCTAGGATTGATCCGCAGCACCACGTAACTGGATGTGGGGTTGCATACCTACGATCCCACTTGGGAATTAGGAGGTAGAGGCTAGAGGATCAGAAATGCAAGGCTGGGGCTAGAAAGATGGCTCATTGGTTACAAGTGTATTCTGCTCTTGCAGGGGACCCAGATTCAATTCCCAGCACCCAACCATCCTTAATTCCAGTTTTGGGTTATCCACCATCATCTTCTGGCCTCTGTGGGCAATGCACACACATGGTGCTCTTACATACCTGCAGGCAAAGCACTCATATCCATAAAAATAAATTAAATAAATAAATGAAAATTCATATAAAAAAAGAAGTGGAAGGCCATCCTTGTTATAGCAGGTTTTATTCACTTTTTTTCCGCCTAGTCTCATAGAGACCCATTTCTTATAGCTCTTCTCCACACCACCTCTTCCCCAAAAGCTGCCATGGGGGACTCCAGGTTGTGTGCTCATAGTGCTCTCCACAGCCCCTCCTATTGTACCCAGGATGTATCTCTTGCATGCTGTCTGTAATCTTATCTTTTGTCTTACTTCTAATAAGTCAAGCAGCTGCTCCTAGAGGGTTATTTAGGGAACCATGGAACAGCCAAAAAAAACCTGACCAGGACTGGCTGAGGGCCAGACTAGGATAACCACTGAGGGTGGTAGGATAGACCGAAGACTTTCTGGGACTCCTGAGTGTAAACTATTTATACACACTGATCTGAATTTTTAGGGTTAGAGCACAAATTCGGGAGTATACGGGGAATCTTAAAAGGATTAGAAAAACTTCAATTTAGAGGCAGGAAGGATGGCCTCAGGAGCTCGGCCAGGTTGAAGTCAGAAGCTAGAAAGAGCAAAGATTAAAATATAAATGAAACAAAACTTCCTTATTGTGGAAATTTTCTTGTTCCTAACAGATTTTAATATTCTCTGCCTACCACTTATTGTTTGGTTTTCATGGGAAACTTTTTAAGTCATTTAGTGTCCCTTCCTCCCATTTACTCAGCTCGGAGGTCAGGAAGTAATATTCTACCCTGTACCTTTCAGAACAACATTTTTCCTTTGCTTCCTATGATTACCAGTGTCTATCCCAGAACTCCAGATTCGATAGAAAATCCCATAGGCCATGTATCAGATTGGAAAAGAAACAGCTGTCTCATCTGTAATAACCACATTTATAAATATTAATGGCCAGATTTTTTTGTTCTCAGTCTTTTGTCTCTTGCTACTGTTTATTAGCAACTATGGTTGATTCTCCTTAGGGTTCAATTTTTATGTCCATTTCCTTTCTAATCATATGTTTTCTCTTTTCCAAGTTGATGTGGATGTCAGCACATCTTAATGTGAACATATCATTCCCCACTGCTACCTTCCCAAACCCAAATATGCCTCAGCTAAGCTAATGGCACCAGAGCTTAATCCTTTGCCTAAGTCCACGTGGGGTACTTCTTTCTCCAGGATGTGAAATCTAAACACTTTGCCCACTGGATCCAAGTGCTATTCTCAGTTCTCTGTGTATCTTCTGTCCTGTATCTCTTTTGTCTCACATGCCTCTTTTCCTGGGAGGCCCTCCTCATGTCTTATGTAGGATGCCAGAGAGCCTCATAATTCCAGTGAGCCCTCTCTCCAGCTGTGTGTCACCCTGCTGCCAGAGTTCCCCTTCTGATATACAATGCAGATCTCATCATATGCCTACTTTCCTGCCTGGAAAAATATATGCTAGCAAATACTAGGGAAACCATTATTATTGGAAAACTGCAGTTTAAGATCTTTAACTCAGTTTAAGATCCCAACTCTTAAAAATTCTTAGAGATTTTTGATTATCTCTAACTATTTTTGTGCATGAGAGCAGTCATAGACCTCTTTGAGAATCATCAAAGCTGTATGGAGGCTGGAGAAATGGCTCAGTGGTTAAGAGCACTGACTGCTCTTGCAGAGGACCTGTGTTCAGTTCCTAACACCCACATGGTGACTAACAACCTGTTTGTAACTTCAGTTCCAGGGGATCTGACTTATGGCAGAATGCACACACATGGTACACTTAACATACATGCAAGCAAAATACTCCCATACATAAAAACAAATTAATTTAAAAAAAAAGCATCCCGAAAGCTGTAGACTTTCTTCCATAAAAAATTGTTGTGACCACAGAACCTTTCATACCATTTGTTGAGTTTATGGATTCCCTGAAATCCATCACTCATCCATACCTACAAAATAAGACTTCTTTGTATGGCATGTAGGCACCTGCCCACCTGTGGCCTTGCCTCTCATCACTTCCTATTCTGTTTTTTTACTCTTCATGGTACTGAATTACCTAAGATTATTTCTTGACCTTTATCTTTATTTATGCTATTCCTTTTGCCTATAATACTTTTCTTCAAATTGTTCACCTGACAAAAAGAATTACTAAGAAGTTGTGTGTAGGTCTCGGGACCAATGCTGTGTTTTCTGACCACTTCTGGCAGGCTAAGATATTCTTGTTTGTATAAATATCTATTTTAGGGGTTATTTTACCATATTGTAATTTTTATGTGTCTAGAGAGAGCTACTGAGTTCTTGATCTTGTTCACTGCTGTATCCTTAGGGTCTAGCACAGTGTCAGGAATGTGATAAGTTCAGTTAATATTTGTTCATTGAATGAATGGAGCTGTAATTTGGAACTAATAGCTATGTAATAAATACTGTGGTGGCCTACAAGGGGGGGGGAGAACTGAGAAAAACAGAAGAAAAGAAAAGAGCAATCTTATTTAATGTACAACATACATTCAAGAAAACACTGTTGTTATTATTCCCCTGAGTGTCCTGGCAAGGAAAGGTCTTGGGAAAGCCAGGGTTTTGGAGGAGGCGAAATGAATAGGCTATCTGAGGCTCCATTAGCATTGAATGCAGTCATTAAAATTGGGGGACCAGACGGCTTGACAGTAATAGTCTAGATGAGCAAACCTCTGGAGGACTAACTATAGCTTTAACTAGATGTCGCTTGTTTGGGTTCCAGGGCTGCTTTTTTAGGAGTAACCTCTCCCTCACTTCTTTCCCCCTTCAGGTATGAATGCTGCTGTCAGGGCTGTGGTTCGAGTTGGTATCTTTACGGGTGCCCGTGTCTTCTTTGTCCATGAGGTTGGTTCTCTACTGTGTTCTTTCCCATCTTTGTTCTGCTTAATCTGCTTTCCACCCCTTCCCTCCTTCTTTTTCTTACTTTCTTGGTGCATTGCTGTGTTTGCTTTTCTTTGATTCTCTGTCTCACTGAGTCATTCCTGCCCACTTTTGACTCCAGCAAAATTGCTGGAACCTAGACTTCTACAAACTAGGTCTTCGTGTTGCTTGTTGGATTTAAAGGAAGAAGTAATTCTCCATGTTCCTTGTACTTCCTCCCAATCAAAGAAACAAAAATGGAAGGCCTTATGGCAAGTTCAGTATAACCAGGGTAGAACCACAGGTGGGAAGGGTCTCACTGTGATTCTGAATTGGCCTTTCTGAGATTCCACCTCCTCCTTGGTTGCCTTCTCTCAGTTCCCTATGCTTCGCCTATTCTCCTTTTTATAAAGTCTGTTCTGCCCTTCTGTCAGGTTCTGTGGTTTCATAATAAGTCCCATTTATTGCCTCCCTCCCTCCAATATCCCCATTCTCCTTTTCCCTCAGTATTATCAAAACCATCTGTTTTCTAGGTCTCTTGGGAAACAGTCTGGAAGAAATAGGATGAGCCAAAAATAAGAGGGATTAAGATGGGATATTAGGAAGGGTATTTTGAATATTTGAAGAATAAAGAAACTAGAACATCGAAAACATCGATATGTCCTTCCTGGGACTGATTTATTAAAATATAATATTCTCACGAGATTCCAGGGGTTACTATTGGGAAGATGTGACTTGAACCTCCTCCCTGGGATCCTGTCTTAGTCTTGGTCATTTAGGGGATGACTAATAGAGGCTTAATGGGTATACCTGGTTCCTGCAGGGTTACCAAGGCCTGGTGGATGGTGGAGAGCACATCAGGGAGGCCACCTGGGAGAGTGTTTCCATGATGCTTCAGTTGGTATGTTCTAGAGAACTCCCATTCTGTATTTGTCCTGTCTTTGTCTCGTTCACTCTGCTGTCCCGAGTTCCCTGCCATTGGTTTAATGTGAAGGGTTTCAGTGACAAGAAAAGGGCTTACATTTGCCCTTTACTCTTTGCATTTGAAGACATTACTCTGGATTCTTGCAGTGGTGAAGAGGGTGGGAAGGTGGTTCCAGAATGGCTTGGCCTTTATGGAAAGGTCATAGGCAAGACTTTTGCAACTCCACATGATAAGCAAGTCTTACTCTGGGGTCACGGGGAAAGTCTGGCCCTGAAAATAACCTCACTGCAGGACTGAAGCCAGAAGCAGAGCTTAAACTCAGCCAGTCCTCATGTGACAGATATGTGATGACCCAAAACCAAACCATTTAAGGAGGAGGGAACTGAGGCAACCTTGCAGAGCCTTAGAGAATCCTAGGAAATCATGGGCTTCTCATTCCCATGTCATTCAGGTGCTCCTCTCTTTGTGTCCACTCTGGGCTGGCTTAACAGAATTATAACCATTTACTGCTCTAGTGAAAAATTTACAAATTACATTTGTATCCCCATTCTTTACCTAAATCGCCTAAATATTCCATGGGGAGGGCATTTAATGTGCAGTGGCCTAGTGAAGTCTGTGCAGGCAATGGTGCCTGCCATAAAGTGGTCTGAGAAAGCACCTGAGTTATCCACCAACACCTTAGAGTCATGGATGCCCAGGAGCTATGTGATTGTGAACACTCTGAACTCTGCCTGCTTCTCTTGGAGAATCTAATAAGTTCTTGGGAAATTAAGGCTTCCTATATATACAGTACAGTGATTCTTCCTACAAATACCTGGATATCGGGGCTCCTGCCACTAGCACCATGGACCCCAAGGAACTAAGGGGAACAAATTGGCAGTGTCTAGATTATCCTAGTTAGAAATCTCAGTGTTCTCCACAGGAAAGATACTACCAATTATATTGCAATGAGTTCCCAGTAATAGTTTGGATGCAATCCAGTGATGTCAGGCTACTAGAGAAAAATCCCAAAGACTGAAGTCAGTGCTACTCTTACCCCTCTAAGATGTGGAAGATGGAGATAATTCTAGACTTTAACATATATGTATTCCCTTACTCTTGAAAATAGTCACTTCAATGATAAAATTTTCAGTGAAATAGTTGATCTTAGTAGTAGTCTTTTAAGATGTGTGACAGAGTCTGCAGAATGTGGGTGCTTAGATAGGACTCCTGTTTTAAACTTCACCCACCCAGGGCTTAGGGACCATTGCAGAAGAGGGGGCAGAAAGATTGTAAGAGCCAGGGAGGAGATACATGACCATGTGGAAAGAGATTCCTACAAGCTCCTGGGACCTGCTCATATGAACCTACAGCAATGGTGTCAGTATGCTCAAGACCCATGTAAACCCAAGCAGACAAAAACCTAGCATGGAACTTAGGAAATGGGCAGTAGATCTCAATCTTAGCTGAAGAACTACTGGGCAGCTAATTACTGCTGGGTGAGGAAGAGCTGATCTTCTTAAAGTGAGGGACTGTAGATAGGCCGACCAGACCACAGTGGATGAACTTGAACTGAGGAATGCTGGGGGACACTAATGTGACACAATAAGCCTTAACATAAGTGATAGACTGTATGAACTCCAGTGGTGGTGGGGCTTTCCAGTAGGAAAGGGAGTAGAAAGATGATTAAGATTGATTGAGATGTTCTATATAAAATACACAAAGATTCACTAAAAAATTTACAAAAAAAACCCAGATGTGTGACAGGGGCCTAGAGAGATAGCTAAGAAGTTAAGAGCACTGGCTGCTTTTGTAGACAACCTATATTCAAATCCCAGCACCCACATGGCAACTAACAAATACCCATTACTCCAGTTGGGAATCTGATGCCTTCTGACCTCCACAAGCATTGCATGACATGGCTGCACTTACATACATGCAGGCAGTATACTCATACACATAAGATAAAGATAATAAAATTAAATATTTTAGAAAAGATATGTGACAGGTGGCTGGAGAGATGGCTCAGCAGTTAAGAGCACTGGTACTCTTGCAGAGGACCCAGGTTTGGTTCCTAGCACCCATACAGTGGCTAAGAACTGTCCATAATTCCAGTTCCAGGAGATCTGATCTCCCCTTCTGACCTCCGCAGGCATTGCACGACACAGCTGCACTTATATGCAGGCAATACATTCATACACATAAAATTAGAAAGAAAAAAAGCTGGGCATAGTTGCACATACCTTTGATCTCAGCACTAGGGAGGCAGAGGTGGGTGGATTTCTCTGAGTTTAAGGCCAGCCTGGTCTGTATAATGAGTTCCAGACCAGCTGGAGTTATAGGGAGACCCTGTCTCAAAAAGAACCCCCCAAAAGTTAAATAAAAATATTTTTAAAAAGATGTGTGACAGTATGACACTGTGATGCCTTAACCTGCAATCATTTTCGTTTCCTTTGTATGGTACACATGACTTAAGAGTGTCAAAAACTTCTAGGGAGTGGAATGGTTATGTCAGTCTGTCACTATGTTGGAACGAAGCAAATCTTAGTATGTTATTACAATTTGACTGTGTCATCTGAGGAGCTACCTTCTACTTCTCCCTTAAAGGGAGGCACAGTGATTGGAAGTGCTCGATGCAAGGACTTTCGGGAGCGAGAAGGACGACTCCGAGCTGCCCACAACCTGGTGAAGCGTGGGATTACCAACCTGTGTGTCATTGGGGGTGATGGCAGCCTCACTGGGGCAGACACTTTCCGTTCAGAGTGGAGTGACTTGCTGAATGACCTCCAGAAAGCTGGTAAGACTTATTTTTAAACCAGTATTGCTTTTTGTGTGAATGTGCACACACGTGTTATACATGTACTCTTTACCTCCTGTTACAGAAAAACGTTGACTAGATACAAATCAGTAGTCTTTGCCCTCCTCTTCTGCCATTGCTTACAGTGGCCATAGTCTCTCCAGTAATCTGCTCTGTAGGTAGTGGGGAGACATCTCATCCAGTGGCCTCTGGTTTGCTTCCCATTACAGGTAAGATCACAGCTGAGGAGGCCACAAAGTCTAGCTTCCTGAACATTGTGGGTCTGGTTGGCTCAATTGACAATGACTTCTGTGGCACTGACATGACCATTGGTACTGACTCTGCCCTGCACCGGATTGTAGAGATTGTAGATGCCATCACCACCACTGCTCAGAGGTAAGAACATTGCGGAGGGGGTGAAGAGGAGTGTGGCTGATAGCACAGTGAGAATGGAAGCTTTTCAGCTATAGCCACTATGACTGCTGTTCTGGAGCTAGAACACTTTGTTTCTGACTAAGGATTACCCCTAGAGCACTCAAATTGCCCTGCTCCCTAAGTGCTTTAAGAGTTGCCTTTTGCCACTAGCCAGTCTGCTTTCCAGGCATGTTGTTCTGGGGCCTCAAATACCTGTGGTCTCCTATGTGGTTAGGGTCCAGACTAGATGTGAGGACCCACAGTCTGAGCTGCCCTTCCCACCAGTGCAGATGCCACAGTACCACTGTTCAGACATAAGTAGTGGTGGTAGAAGGGCAGTGTGGGAAATGGGAGACAGAGGGCTGCCAGTTCCTCCCAGGAGAATTGTGCAGGACTCCAGTTTAGTCCCATATTCACTTCCTTTCTATTTGCTCTCTTTTGCTTCTCTTCTGGAATGGAGTCTCTGTGCTAACCTAAGAAAGGGCAGCTGTGGCTAAAGTGTTTCTCCTATGTATGCCCTATCTCTCAGGAAACCTACTGGAGGGCTAGCTGCATAAATGCATCTCCAGAGGTTAAGTAGCCTAGAATGGATGGTGTCTTGATCCTGACCATAGGCACATACAGACTGTGTAAATCTTGACTTTCTCTTGCAGTCACCAGAGGACATTTGTGTTAGAAGTGATGGGCCGCCATTGTGGGTAAGATCCTCATCCTGACTCACTTATTCCATGCAACTAGACATGGAATGCTTCTGCTTTCCAGAGAGTCCAGTGGGGGTCTCTGAATGGTAGAAGATCTGGACGCATGCAGGCTCCACATGGTGCGGCCCCCATTTCCCTGCCTCTGCTCTATTTCCCTCATTCTATATGTGTGTCAGGTACATACACAACTGAAAGGATGGACAGTCTCTGATATGGGAAGCCAGTAGGGCAGTGGTATTCTTCAGAGACAGCATCTCATTGGCAGGCCTAGTGTTCATCTGCCTTAAGAATGAAGTGTAGGATCCCCAGACCTTTCATTAGCTCTGGGGACTAGGAAATCTTACTGGGTATGGTAAGGTTATTTGTGGAATATGAAGATTCCTACTCTGTGCTTCTGACTCTCATCTCAGATACTTGGCCCTTGTCACCTCTCTCTCCTGTGGGGCTGACTGGGTTTTTATTCCTGAATGTCCACCAGATGATGACTGGGAGGAACACCTTTGTCGTCGCCTCACTGAGGTACTGGCACTTTATCTTGCCCTGAAAAAAAAACCCTCACTCTGTTTCATGGGTGATCTATTTCCTACCCATCAGGTTAATTGCACTAACCAGTTTTCCTTTTGTTCTTGACCAGACGAGGACCCGTGGTTCTCGTCTCAATATCATCATTGTTGCTGAGGGTGCAATTGACAAGAATGGAAAACCAATCACTTCAGAAGACATCAAGAACGTAAGTATGAGTGAGACCGCGGAGGCCCTCTCACCACAGCACCCTTGGCCATTCTCTTGGTGTTTTCTGAGTCTTCTGACATTGCATCTCCCCTTGGTCTTTCTGCTCACATCTCTCCAGGGCCTTTGTCCCTGTTTGCCCCCCATTCAGAACCATTACAAGACAAAATGCTTGGTCCTCCATGGTTTGCCGTAAATAAGCCCCTGCTTATTTTCTCTGTCTTTGTGTGTCCCTTTCTTGGTCCTTTCAGCTGGTGGTAAAGCGTCTGGGATATGACACCCGAGTCACTGTTTTGGGGCATGTGCAGCGGGGTGGGACACCATCAGCTTTTGACCGAATCCTGGTAAGTCATAGAACTCTGTGGTCCCCATGCCTTAGAGGTCCCAGAGCCTTACCTTCCTTTTCCTGCAGAGCTTAGGTCATTAGTCACACTCACTCTTCAACAGCCACTGCAGTGGTCTTCACCCATTCCCAGACCCTTGAGAGTTCTGTTACAAAAATGGTGGCAGGCAATAGCTCCCTAATGTTGAAGACCAAAATCTTAGGGCTCAAAGCATCAGTGAAGTTACTGGGGTCTAACCTTAGACATGCAATTTGATCCTTCTTATTCCATGTTACTTAGAAGAAAGGCAGTCTACTTCTTTTAGTAAGAAGGGAATATTAATATTGTTAAGCTCTGGTAGTTCTGTTGCTCTCTGTGACATGGACATGTTTTTCTGAAACCAAGTAGAATCCTTGGTATTCTGATGACAAGAGGACAGAGTCGTCAAGCTTTAGATGAGATCTGGGCAGGGAGGTAAAGCACGGTGCTTAGGTGCAGTTTCTAGATATAGAAGTCAATCCTGTAATTTGGAAAGGGCCCCAAGCATTCTGACTCTTAGCTGAACCAAGAAGAGAGGTCTAAGCCGAATTCTTTGTTCCCTGGGCTCCTGCAGGGCAGCAGGATGGGCGTGGAAGCAGTGATGGCACTTTTGGAGGGGACCCCAGATACACCAGCCTGTGTGGTGAGCCTTTCTGGTAATCAGGCTGTGCGTCTACCCCTCATGGAGTGTGTCCAGGTGGTAAGTATTGATCCCACTCCACTTCTTAGTCTTATGCCCCTGGCCTGGGAGCTTATGGTGCATGAGACCAACTTCTTTGGTCGCTGGACAGGAACAAGTGGAAAGGCAGGATGGTGTCGTAGGAAAAGGACATGGTGGGCTGGTGTAATCCCTCTTACTAAGCATCAGCTCCTTCATCTGTAAAGTAGTCCTAAAAATGGAAGGTCTACATACTTCCTTGTAATGAGAATCAGTATTTTTAAGAGACAACTTCAAACCCTTTGTCATGCTGCTACTGGAAAAGAAATGCAGTGCCCTTCTTAATAATAGTAACACTTGGGGAATGTTAATTGTTCAGTTCTGGCTGTCTGCTTTTTGTCTCTATATGATATCAACCTTGAAGTGTTTCTCTAAAGTAACACAGTAGCTACTACTCACCTTGAGGGTATTGAGGACTGGAGAGAAGATGTAATGCATTTGACAGAATACCTGGGGAATGTTGGGTTCTCAACTCTAGACTAGTCACTCCTTTGATACACAGTATGAATGCTGTGGCTGGCTGCTGAAGTAGAGTGTTGTTTCTTAATTGTTGGGGCTGCCTGAATATTCCTCATTTTCAGGCCTGCTTTCTCTGAGACTTGAGAATCCCAGTGACCTGCATCCATGCTTGGAACTATGTCCCCAAAAGCTGAGAAGCTAAAGCTCAAGCAGAAGTCAGTGCTTGAACAGCACATGGCAGGGATCACTTTCTTCCTACTGGTTACCTGTAGAATCTCTTTATTTACACAGTAATTCAGAGGCTGGAACCTGAATATAGAGCAGAGGAAGATACCTATACACTCTTCTACTTGCCCAGAATTCTAGTAAACAGAGTACTGATTTTGTCCCTTTTTTTCTGATCATTACTCAGAAGTAAATACACTTCTGTGGTAATCTAGGGATGTGGAAAAGGTGGGGTGTATGTGGACAGGGTCCTGTCGAAAGAGAGCCAGCCACAAGAATCATGCTTTTGAGTTATGACTGTTGTGCTGCTATGCTTCTCCTTCAGACCAAAGATGTGACCAAGGCCATGGATGAGAAGAGGTTTGATGAGGCCATGAAGCTGAGAGGCCGGTGAGGAAATGACCTGTAGCTGGCTGCCCACAGCAATCAGACACAGAATGAAGCCAAAAGTCTGTATGGCTCTAAGCCTAAAACAGGAACTGTCATTTTCTATTATTGGCTCTGCAACTGTCTCTCCCCCAAGGAAACCACTTGTAAGGTGACCAGGAGGCTCAGTTCATCCCAGGGGTGACCTCTTAGAAACAACCTTTTATTACAGTCTGCTATTTCTAGATGTGGACCCCAGCTAGGTTTCTCCAGGTACAGAACAACCTCATGTGCTGAGCATAGTGCTTGGAAGGAGAGTGCCTCCGGGAGTGTTTGGTGAATGAGTAGCCCCTTTGCAAGCCTTGTTCTGCCCGTTAGGTCCTCAGAGGTTTACCCTGTGGAAATTCTTAGACCCAACTCCTGACTCGAATTCCTATGGCTGTCTGCCATGGAGAGTTGTCTGAAGACACCCTGTCCTCTTTGTCCTTTTTATAGGAGCTTCATGAACAACTGGGAGGTATACAAGCTTTTGGCTCATGTCAGACCCCCAGTCTCTAAGGTACTGGCAACTTGCTCTTTTCCTTAACTCTGTCTTTCCCTCAGTTTCTCTTTATGAAATGGTCTCCACAGACAATCCAACCTTAGCCTTGCCATGATTCTCATTTTTACTCCATTATCTTGGGTGCTGTTAGCCAGCCCAGATACTAGCCTTGTATTCTTACCTGTTTTGGATATCTCTAACCCGAGACTCATATCTAGTTCAGGATTGGCAGGAGAACATGGAAAAAACAGAGAAACTGGCTTTGATCCTGTGGGAATAGTCATCTCTACATCAGTCTAAGTCACCCTTCTGCTGAAGGAGTGGTTCTAAGTATTTACTGTATATTGGAATTGTCTGCGTTGCTTATTAAGTATGCAGATTCCTGGGCCCTTCCATCAGCTGAGTCAGATTTGGGGCAGGAGGCAGGAATGTGCTGTTTAACCAGCTCCTCAGGTAGGCTGTGATGCAAGTGGTCCAAGGATCCCATTTTGGGAAGCACTGCTCTGCAAGGACTCTTACTTGTTATGTAATGATGACACCCGGCTTTATTTGATGATTTCTGGTAAAGAATTTTGCTTCTGTGGGATGAAGTAGTAACTGTGCCAGCACTGTCCTGAACTGAGCACAGTATGTGCCCAGGGCTTTGTCTCTCTTGGTGACCTCCCCACTGTCGGGTTTCTCTCTTCCCTTCCCCCATCTCCTCCTGTACAGGGCAGTTTGCATACAGTGGCTGTGATGAATGTGGGGGCTCCAGCTGCAGGCATGAATGCTGCGGTTCGCTCCACTGTGAGGATTGGTCTTATCCAGGGCAACCGAGTGCTGGTTGTACATGACGGCTTTGAGGGCCTGGCCAAAGGTCAGGTACGGGAACACAAAGGAAGACAGGCACATACATATTCTGGGGCCAGTGAGTAGTTATGGGAAAGTCAATGTAGCAGGGGTGACCAGTCCGTTGTCTTTCCTTCCTCGGTGCATGCTAATTCCCTTTTCTCTCCAGGGAGAGTATTTAATTTAGGGCAATAAGAATGGGCAGGAACCACTAGCATGAGCCTTTCCAAATACTGTGTCTTATTTCTCTGTCCCAAAGCACGGTGCCTAATATTCCTGAATGAACTAGAAGGGCAGTTCAGTGCATGGGGAAAAACCAGTATCTGGTTGTCATCTTCCAACCAAGGCAGAGGAGTGGGGACTAAGTTGAGGTCAGAGCTCAGAAAGTGGCATCAGTCCCACACAGACCTCCTGAAGCTACTCTAGCCATAATCCAGAACTGTGTGGCCTTTCCCTACAGATTGAAGAAGCTGGTTGGAGCTATGTTGGGGGCTGGACTGGTCAAGGTGGTTCCAAACTTGGGACTAAAAGGTAAATGGTGTTGTGGGAATACCTCCTCCCAGTCACCCTTTCAAGATGCTCTGGCTTGTGGGCATCAGTCCATTAGATCAGGGCCTACATCTACCACTCTTCAAACTCAACAGTGTCTTCAGTGATGACAGACAGGCCCACCCACACATCACATAGCAGATCTGACAATTTAGAGCTCCATTGTATATTCTAGAATTGTGTGAGAGTGTGTGTGTGGGAGAACCAGGGCACAAGTCCAGAAATTAAAAAGTATTTTCTAACTCTAACTTTTCTCTCCTTCCATCTCTCCTCACCTCTCATTTCCCATTCCTTGCTCCCTGCTTCTGATCAACTAGGACTCTTCCCAAGAAGAACTTTGAACAGATCAGTGCCAACATAACTAAGTTTAACATTCAGGGCCTTGTCATCATCGGAGGCTTTGAGGTGAGTGTCGCCACCATTCCCTCCTTTCTTCTTCACACCCTTCCATCTTTTCCCTCATCTGCCCCACCTCTTTTCAGGCTTACACAGGGGGCCTGGAGCTGATGGAGGGCAGGAAGCAGTTTGATGAGCTCTGCATCCCATTTGTAGTTATTCCTGCCACTGTTTCCAACAATGTCCCTGGCTCAGACTTCAGCATTGGAGCTGACACAGCACTCAATACTATCTGCACGGTGAGAGCCCAGCACTACCTCCCTTCCCTTTTAGCCAGGGTTATTGCTCTGGTCCTGGAAAGAAGGCTTCTTTATTTAGTACCGTATAAGTGGCAGTGTTTGAAAAATACTTCTTCAGGCCCAAGCATCCCTATAGACCTTAATGGAATTCATTCTCCTCACCTAGAAATAAATCAGATGTTACCAAATGGTTTGTTTTGTTTTTTGAGGTTATGCATTTTAATTTCCCCAAGTAATGCTAAGGACAGAAGTATCACTTCCTTCCCAGCGTAGTGCCTTTCTTGAATACAGGACCGTGATGAGGTCTAGGGAACCTGGTAGCTCAGAAAGATAGAGTTCTGGAGTTGAATTAATGAAAAGGGCTGAGGAAGGACCAAGAATCAGACTTCTCATCTCTTCTTTCTGTGGCCCATTGTCTTTACAGACTTGTGACCGAATCAAGCAGTCAGCAGCGGGCACCAAGCGTCGAGTATTTATCATTGAGACTATGGGTGGTTACTGCGGCTATCTGGCCACCATGGCGGGACTGGCAGCTGGAGCTGATGCTGCCTACATTTTTGAGGAGCCCTTTACCATTCGAGACCTCCAGGTAGATGGCCACCAGAGCCTGATAGGTGTTGCTCCCATATTCAGTCTGTCCCCTGAGTATCCCCCCCACAGTAATTAGAACTCTGAGAGTTCAAGGCGAGTATGGAGCTGATGGGTCCATGGAGCCCATGAAGTCCTGCTTTCTGCAGGTCTCCAGTGCAGCCTCACGTACATGACCACAGCTACTATTTTGGCATTGCTTTTAAGCCCTCTGTGTGAAGTTTTGCATTTTATTTTCACAACAGTCATGCAAAGATCATACCTTCATATTATAGATGAGAAAGGTTTAGAGAGGTTTAAAAACTTCAAACTCCTAAGAGAACCGCAGGTAGTTTACCTGCTTGAGGGATCGGTGATCCTTTCTCCCCTCCAGATTTCCCTCAGTGCCATTCTAGTTTTGAGGGAGATACTCTTATCTCTGGGTTGGTTTCATACTTCAGAGGATCATGATCCTTATTTTTCCAGTTTTGAATTCACTGAAGGAGAAGAAAGCTACAAAGTGGAGGCTTAGCAGCAGCTAAGGATCCACATAGAATCCTGCCAACCCCTGCCAAGGGTGGGAGTCTGCTGCTTTCGTGCCCAACATGAGGCTCAAATGAAGGAACACATTCCTGACAGCTGAGTCACTGCTTTATATACAAGCAACCAATGTAAAATCCCTGCTGTAAGCAGTCAGTCCTCTGATGGAAGGGGGAATTGTAAGCTCCTGGGCAGGGTGATGGGCAGTCACTGAGGCTTCTTTAACACCCTTTCTCAGTTCTGCCTGTCTTATTTTGGGCCTTTCTAAGTTCCATCTGCACTAAAGTTTCTTAAAGGACACAGGCCCAGTTTAAGCCAAGGCTTTTGAACAATTATCTTCTGCATTCTTCCTTCTTAGACCTGGTGTTGAAGAGGAACAGATTGCTTGTCCACCTTTACCAATCCCAGCTAAGCTTAGGATTTACTGTTTCATTTTTAGGCAAATGTTGAACATCTGGTACAAAAGATGAAAACAACCGTGAAAAGAGGCTTGGTCTTAAGGTACCTTATCTACAACTCCTAAATGAAGAAAAACTAGTCAGGCTTTAGCTCTAATCCATAGAATGGACCATGGTTGGGCTACCCTGAGGAATGTGTACATAGAGGGGTAGAGGCGCCTGTCCTCCAAACCTTGGGAAGAGGTAGGAAATTAAAGAACAGCCTGCAAAGGCAAAACTTGGGGAGGGGACAGCTGGAGCCACAGGCTTGGCTGGAGCCACGGGCTTGGCTAGAGCCACAGGCTTTTGGTCCGGCAGGAATGAAAAGTGCAACGAGAACTACACCACCGACTTCATTTTCAACCTGTACTCCGAGGAGGGCAAGGGCATCTTCGACAGCAGGAAGAATGTTCTTGGCCACATGCAGCAGGTAGGGAGGACACCCAGACATGCTCTTCATTAGGTAAACATAACCCCTGGCAGCCATGTAGCCTTCCACTGACCTCCAATTTGCTAGAGACTCAGTGCTACCGGAACAAGGTCGGGTCATAACATCACAACATCTTTATCTTGCAAGTGACATCAGAGGTGAAGAAGCCAGAAGCACCTCTCCTATCACCCTCGATTTTAACAGAAACATCTCCAAACAGTGCCAAATATCCCCTCAGAGACAAAGTCATCTCCAGTTGAGAACTACTGATTCTGATGAGGAAAATGAGGTTCAGAGAGAAGGGAAAAAAAATCTGTTGAAGGGCCATTCATCAAACTTGGATTAGAGCTAGAATGAGCTCAGTCGGATGCTTTTCTTACCACACCTTGAGCCTTTCATGAGGTACCAGTGTGGGCGCTTGCTGGTATTAGGCTCCAACTCCGCTAACTGGAGCCTCAGGGGAAAAGACTTCTTTCTACCACTAACACTCAGCCTGACCCAAGGTAGGCCGCATTCATGGGTAGAACCACTAGTCTCAAATGTACCCCCAGCTGATGTCTTTCAAGCAATGATGTTTTTCTGCCAACAGAGAAATTCCCAATATCTCAGATCCAGTGAACATATCAGTTCCTGCAGGAATGGGGTGTTATTGGACATGTAGACAGGCCTTTTCTTCCTTCCTCTCATTTTCCTATCTCCCAATTGCCTTCTTTTAGTTCAGAGGAAAACTGATACAGTATTCTGAGGTTGTATCTGAAGCAACTAGACTGGGCCACAAGGAATATCTCTGTATTACTGATCATGTGACTGTCAAAACCTGCTAGGCTAAAGAGGAGTAGAGAGCTGAGCTGTAGCCAGTTCTAAATGGGGTCTGGCAGCTGTGAAGCTAAAAGCGAGAGAGCTACGTGATTATCTCCTTTAACTAGTTACCCTTATACTTGATGAAGGGCCAGCTCTCCTTGGGTCCCTCTGCCCTCTCAGGTGTCCTTTCATGATTAGACTTCAAGATTCCTATAAATCCAGGATCCATTCTTTTCTTTTTTGTGTGTTTAAATATCTGTTTACTTTGTTAGAGTTTTTTCCTCCAATTTTTATATTTTTCCCCCCTAGGGAGGAAGCCCAACTCCTTTTGACAGGAATTTTGCCACTAAAATGGGTGCTAAAGCTATGAACTGGATGTCTGGGAAAATCAAAGAGAGTTACCGTAATGGTAGGTGGGGAGGGATGGTGAGCCCCCTCTTTAGAAGTTGACTCTACAATTTAGAAAGTAATTGACCACCCTTTTATCTCAGGACGGATCTTTGCCAATACTCCAGACTCAGGTTGTGTTCTGGGGATGCGGAAGAGGGCCTTGGTCTTTCAACCAGTGACTGAGCTGAAGGACCAGACAGATTTTGAGTAAGTAATTCCATTCCAGGATGAACGTCTCCCTGCTGCTGTCGAGCTGTTCCCTTAGCGGAACACCTGTAGTCTCACCCACTTCAGGTTCGATGCTCATGCCCTTAATCCAGCCTCTTGCCCAACATCTTCCCATAAACCTTTGGTGGAAGTTTGCTGGGTTACAGTACAATTATATCACCATCTGCTTTGTACCTCTGTAGGCACCGAATCCCCAAGGAACAGTGGTGGTTGAAACTAAGGCCCATCCTCAAGATCCTAGCGAAGTACGAGATTGATTTAGACACCTCTGACCACGCCCACCTGGAGCACATCTCTCGGAAGCGATCTGGGGAAGCTGCTGTCTAGATCTTTTTGCAGCGAAGGGAAAAGATTATCTGATCATGGGTTAGCTCACCCCCTGGTAGATCTAAGTCCATGATTTCTCAGTGTTTTAGTCCCAGCCCCTACCCCATGAGATTTCCTTGTACTCTGTAAACCATGATCAGCTGTGGCCAGGAGTTGGAGGAGGGGCAGTGAGTAGAACCTTCTAGATGGAATTTATTGTTACTTCTACCCCAGCGTCATCTGCCACACAGGCAGAGTTCTCTAGTGTTTCTGCTAGGTTTCAGCTACTCCGTTAGAATTTTCCTAAAAATAAGCTTATTTATTTCTTTGTGATAACAAAGAGTCTTAGTTCATCTACTTTCACTACAGTGACGAACTATAACTACACTAATAAATGCCAACTGGTCGCTGTGCTCTTGGATCCGTTCTCACCTTTACACGGCGGGGAGTGCGGTACCATTAGCCCCACGGACAGACCTACTCAGAACACCTGGGAGGAAACAGCCCACATGATTATTATGTGCACTTTGGTTTGTTGGAGTATTTTTCTGCAGCATCTCTTGGCTGTGTGTAGTGTCCTAGAACACAGTATACTGACCATCTCCCACCAGTCCCTCTAGCATTCTCTGCAACCAAGAGGATCCTCCTGTCTGTCTCCCTAAGCATGAAGTTATATTTTACTTCTTGATCATATACCTGCTACCTAGGCTTGCTTTTACCCATCCATTCTGTAATCTCTGCCCCTTAACTCGGTGTTCTTCTTTTCGACTTTCCCTCTACTCCTTCTCACAGTTTCTGTGGGAAAGACATGTACATTCTGGAAGCCTGGACAATAGCCACCCAGTTCTGGACCTGTGGTTATTTGGGTGGAATATACATTATTTGGAAAGATGTTCATATCTCACTGGCTACAGTTTGTCTTCTATTCCATAATAGCTGCTACATTTTCCTCAGTGTTTCTGTCCACAGTTGGGTCACAGGGTGACAGAAAGTGTCCTACTTTCAATGTCAGGTTAAGATTAGCCTCTACAGACTAGATCGTGACTCAGTACAGATATGCCCACCCCTTCCAACCTGTACAGCTTTCTCCCTTGTCTGTTGAAGCAGGAAAGTGTCCCAGCATTACAGTAAGTGTCTGGCTGACTGAACTACTGCTGTCATGCCCTTGAAACAGTTCTCAGCAGTGACTAGGAAGGCTTGTTGCTACACGTGGGAGTTAAAGCAGCTCTGTGAAGTTCTTTAAAGACAAGAGAAATTAACAATAAACATCTAGTGCTGTGTTAGGCATTTTACATGTTATCATTGAATCCTAAAAATAGCTTTATGAGGGGAGTGGTGACAATTCACTTCAGAGATGAGGACACTGGCTCTGGGTGATTAGGTAAGGTCTCCAGGTCTCCAAGCCTAAAAAACTGAGAGTCAAATTGATCTTAAAGTCCATCCCCATTCTCTGAGCCTCTTCCTCACCATGCTACTTAAATCCAAAAATCCATTCAGACTGTGAAAGTGAAGTGAAAAGCTCAGGCATTCGTTTGGAACCTAAGTGCCAACTACCTTTAATCTACAGGATCTTCCCCAGCTTTATTTTTTTATTTTAAAAAAGACTATTTTATATGTATGAGTGCTTTGCATGCATGTATATAAGTGCAACCAGGTCATGCTGTGCTCATGGAGGTCAGAAAAGAACGCTGGAGCCCCTGAAACTGGAGTTACAGATGGTTGTTAGCCACCATGTAGGTGCTGGGAACTGAACCCAGCTCCTCTGCAAGAGCAGCCAGTGCTCTCACCTGCTTGGCCATCTCTCCCGCCCCTCTTTTTCTTTCTTTGTCGGTGGTGATGGCAGTTGAACCTAGGGTCTTATACACGCTAGGCAGGTGCTGTGCCACTGTGCCAACCCTGCAGCTGAGGTAGAAGGTAAAAGCAGAAACTCCAACTCTGGGGTAAGGATCGATGAGGAAGGGAAGGGAAGCTTTAGACACTGTGGCCCGGCTTTTCTGTTCACTCCTGCACAGAACTTGCTGCAGGGAGAAGGATGGAAAGGCACACTGAAGAGTCCAGCAGTAAACAATCTGTAATAATGGGCAGAGGAGGAAGTAGAGAAGAGCAGAAACAGTAGAAGCTGCCAAACTTGCTTTTAGAACTATTTATTCTTTTTAAATGGGCAAAACCCAGCAACAGCAAAAAGGACAAAGGCATACTTTTTCAAGTTCGCTGTGTCAGAAGACTATTCATTTTTTGCGTGTAGTTTTCAGCCAGCCCTTTTAAAAAAACTGCTTTTCAAACTTGCATACACATCATTTAAGAGCAGTATCAACTTGATCTAATTTAATAACATGAAAAGGAAGAATTTTACTCACTGAACAGATCCTTATGGTAGATGGGTCAACTCAAAAGAAGCTCTTTTATATTTCCCATCCCCTTCTCGACTCCCTCGCTCCTGTCAGTGTCTACTGTGGCTCAGTAAAAAGCAAAGGTTCCAAGACAGTGGAAAGAAAAACAACTCCAAACTCTTAGCAGAATCTTTTCCATTCAGAACGAAGACCCCTGGAAAAGAGCCTAGCCCATTCTTCCCCGCTAGAGCAAGCACCTTCATCTAAGGTACAGGAAATTGATGCTAAGCCCATAAGTGCAAACTGGCTTTCAGGAAGAGAAAAAGTCATATTAGAGGAATGGTTCAGGATCTTAGGAGTTTTTATGATTGCTCAGAACCTGTGTCTCTTCTATGTGGGAAACAGCAAGATATCTTTGAGAAATAACATGGCTACATGAATGACTATAACCTTTAACCACTCTGGAAAAAGGTAAAGACTATTACTACTTCTTTTGGTGAGGAGAAAGCAGCCAGTCCCCTCTGAATGCCCAGTTGGAGTCAGGTTTGAGCGTTCATCCTTGGGACATAATTCTTGTTAAGTAGAATTGTGATTATTCTTAAGTTTCTTCACAGATGAACTAAAGAGCTTTCTAGGAGGAGGTCTTCTGCAATGCTAACACATGTTCTCAAAGGAAAACCACACACTCGATATTTTACATCTTCCTAGGGAATTGAGTTGCAGTGTTGACTTTAAAGTATCCTGAAGGGAGGGTGTGGGGAGACCTTTTGCAGGGGGCAATCTAAAAAGCCAGCTAAGCAACAAAACAGCAAACAAAAGTGAGGGATTTCTTTAGGTTTGGTTGCTTGGTGTGGGAGGGGAGGTGGTATGTCTATTACTGCAGTGACACATTGTCTCAAAATGTATAAACCACACAAAAGGAACAAGTTCTTTTCTGTGTTCCACGACAAAGAGACAGTACTTCAGGGAAAACCTCACCCAGAGTTGCCTGCGTGGTGGTGCAATGTCTCCTCCAGGCTATTCTACAAGTAACAGGTATTCCTTCAAAGAAGCTGGCAGTGGAAGACCCTTCACTGCATCTGGTAGATACTGGAGACCCAGACTACGGCGCACAGCATAGCGGGAGAGAGTTTTTAAAGTTCCTGGTGCTGAGCACAACACAGTCAGTTTTTCACACAGCTGCTGGTCTTTGGCCACTTCTCGTGGCATGGTGCCATTTTTCCTTAATTCGAAGTGTCCAACGGCTCTGTGGAGGAGCTCAAAGCAGGAGTCCTCTTTTTCTGTTCCAAGTCCTCTGACTAGCAGAGCCACCAGGCGAGAGATGGGTGTCTGGCCTTTTAAGTTGATGACTCTTACTTCGGCACCATAATCAAGAAGAATGCTGACACTCTCAAGATTTCCCTTCATGGCAGCCCAGCTGAGAGGTGTATCATTGTTGTAATCCAGGGCATTGACAGAGGCCCCACTCTCCAGGAGAGCCCGCACACACTCAGCATTGTTCTTAAAGGCTGCCCAGTGAAGAGGGGTATCTCTGTTGCCATCCAGTGCATTGGGGTCTGCGCCATATTCCAACAGGACCTCCACACAAGCCTCATCTTTTTCTGCTGCATAGTGAAGGGCTGTTCGGTTGTAACCATCCAGGGCATTCACCTGTAGAAAGGAAGGAACTATATTACAGTGGGCAGGTTACTGGGAGTAAGAAGGATTTGCAAAGAATCCTGCATATATTTACCCACTACCTTGGTCATGCAATGCTTTGAGCAGGAAGGTCAGTAAGCAAGTCCCCAGAGGTCTTGGTGATCAGGGTGAGCTAATAGAAACTGAGGCGCAAATAGGTGCTCTCTGAATACAGTCAGCTATTATAGTAACCAGCTGACCAGCTCTGTTTAGTATTTTGCTGCAATGTTCACAGCTCATTAGAATCTCTACTGCTGAGTAAGGAGTAAAATAGGAAAAGATGAATCCCAGTCTTTCAGAGTACTCTGAAAAATTCTGGAGTATTTTATTTATCTTCTTCCTGTATCCTGTGATTAATGGAAACCAGGAAAAAAAAATCCAAACTCTGTCCTTACTCAGATGAACACATGAAGAGGGAGGAGACAAACTCCCCATGCTCAACCGTGGGAACCTTGCTGAAATGATCATTACTTCAAATTCCCAGTTTATAAGTGTATAAAATCTCTCAGAAATGCAACAAAGCAAACCAAACCATTTAACTGAGTTAACCTCTTTATTCTGCTAAGCCTCATTTCCACTTTGATCACCAGTATGAGTCACTCAGGATGTTACTGGTTTTTCACTTTATGGTCACTCACAAACAGGTTTAATCACAAAGTTATAGAAGAGCTAGTGCCGAGCAGAGAAGAGGATGACTAGAGATTCTGGTGGGCTTGCTGTGCAGTGTGTTTAGGACTGTACCCTGATTCAGATTAGCAGCTTAGCATGCACTATCTTTAAGACTGCTCACAACAGTCAAAGCTGCTATTTGCTATTTGAGATGCACTTAACTTAGCAATTGCCATAAGCTGGCAATTCAATCAGGTTACAACCTTATGATATAAGGTACCATCACCATGCTCTTTTAATAGATGGAGAAACTGAGGCAAAGAAAGGGCTTATAGAATCTGTTCACAGTCACACAACTGGAAGCAAATGAACTGGAATTGGAATCTATGAAATCTGGTTCCAAAGTCTTTTTAGAGGGGAGAAGGGATGGTGGGTTTTAAGACAGCGTCTTGTTATATATTCAGGCTGGTCTCATCCCTCCTAGTGCTGGGATTATAGGTGTGTACCACCATACCTGGCTCCAAGTCTGTTCTTTTAATCATTTTTTTAATATTTTGTTGCTTCATGTGAATACCAAGGGTCTACTTTCTTTTAAATTTTTTTTTTTCTTTGTCTTTTTGAGACAGGGTCTCTGTAGCCCCAGCTGGCCTGGAACTCACTATGTAGACCAGGCTGGACTTGAACTCACAGAGATCCACTTGCCTCTGCCTCCCAAGTGCTGGGATTAAAGGCATGTGCCATCAAACCTAGCTTCCTTTAATATTTATTTTTTATTTTTATGTGTTTGAGTCTATTGCCTACATGGATGTAAGTGCACCTGTGTTGTGCAATGCCTGTGGGGGTCAGACGAGGGTGTTGGATTCCTTTGGAACTGGAGTTATGGGAGGTTGTTAACCATCATGTGGGTGATAGGAATGGAACCTGGGGCCTCTACAAGAGCAGCCAGTGCTCTTAACACCTGAGCTATCTCTCCAGCACCCCCATGGGTCTACTTTCAAAATTAAATATTAAGATACTTTAGAAAAGAAGACAAGAACAAACTATACTAAAAAGAATTAGTAGGCAAATAACACAAGTAGCCATTCTTGAGGAAGAGACTGCCTTAATGATAACCATCTCCCAGAACTGCATGTGTCTAGCAGTACTACATCTTAAGTGGTTTAGATTTCATCAGAGTGCTTATGCTAATTGGACAGTCAACAGGAAAGGATCCAATGGAAATGTGAACAACCCTTAAGAGGTAAGCTTGGGAAAGAAAGAGAAATAAAACTCCTAAGAGCCACAGGCAGCTTAAATGAAGGAGAAAAAGGCAAGGGAATGAAATTCTTAGACTAACTTTATGGATCTGCTGTTATGCTTTGCTTCAGTGTCAGCTATGCCAGCATCACCACGAGTTGCAGAGTAAGACTGAGGGTGCAAAGAGAAATTCTCAGAAACAATGAAGTTCAAGTTTTGATTAGTCATGAATGTGAAAACGTTCATTACCTCTGCTCCTTTTTCCAGAAGTAACTCCACACAGTCGGCATCTGATACCATACAGGCACAGTGCAGAGGCTTCAGTGTGCCATGGGTACAGTTCACATCTGCTCCCTGTGGGAAGGAGGAATTCAGGATGAGACTCCGAACTCAGTTTGGAGGAAGAGACTTGAACCAGAGGCACCTAGCATTTCTAGTATTTAACGCCAATGTTCAAACCAAGGGAATACACTGAAGAGGAAGGGAAGGAACTCTCAGTTCCTCAAGTCATGTTATTAAGCTTCTTCACAACGTAGCCAGCCAAAATGGCCACTTGGACATCCTTGAGGACATGACTTTATGTATGAAAGCTGTGGGAACATCATTAGGCAGGAAAACCATGGCCACCATACCCTGTTAAAAGTCATGAAAATGAGTCTGTCAGACTGAGGCCATTACTATTAGGCTCTTTTTGCCATTCAACAAATGATCCTAACAATAAAGGCCATCTTAATGTTTTGTTTGTTTATAAACATCTTCAAGGCAACCTCTCAGTCTCCGCATTATCTATCACCACCCATTCTAAATCTAGTGCTTCTACTCCTAATCTGATAAAAGAAGATGAAGATGCCATTCAGATCAAAGCCACTGAATGACTCAGCAGCAGAGCTAGAATTAGAATGTGACAAAGTTCCTACTGCTGACTCTTCTGATCCCACTTTTCAGAGAACAAGCTAGCACTCCTATGTCTTCTTTCTACATCTGTGCCACATAATCCTGAAGCAATTATGGAGCCTCAGTTGTAAAAGATCCTAAAGTTGTTTTAAAAGGCTGTACATGACTATGACTATATGGATGTATTTTCTAAAAAATTACTGTATGATTTATCTTCAAAAGGAATAGGGTACCAAAATACTTTCTAGGACACTAGTCACGCAACAAAATTACTGAACAGTCATTAAGTGTTTGCTTAATCTGTGATTACACATTTTAGGGACCAGAACTGGTGGCTGCTGTAACCACAGCAGGAAAGCGAAATCCCTTCATATATCATTATAACATAGGTTCAAGGAAGCTGCACAGATTTGAAAATGCCTTCTGCTTTGCTTGCCTTCAGCTGTCCTCACTAAAACATGTCAGAAGCATTGGGCTGGATGGCACATACATGCTATATCCAGGGAGAGTTCACAAAAAACATGAGATGAGGATACCTACAAGATATTTCATGAAGAAAAACAGACACAAAAAGTAAAAGGGAGAAAGGAAAGGAAACAAAACATAGGGAGAATATATTTGAATGATGAAGCTAAAACATTAAAGGATATGACAAGAACTCCTTGAACATTTTGTGCTAAATCAAAGCTGCGCATCTACAGTCCACTGGAAATTCAGTTAGAATTCTCCCACTTCTTCTCCCAAAGATCTGCTCCATTAAGAAGAGCATACTCACGCCTCTGATGAGGTCCTCTACGTTATCATGTGGGAAAGAACGGATGGCAGCGATTGTTCGGATTAAGCGCTCTGAGAGAGAGTATTTGCTCTGAATGGTCTGCATAATATACCACATACTGGAACTCATCAAGGCTCAGAGTGTGTTCACATGCTCCACACTGCCTGAAACAAAGAAGTTTTAGGCATATACAATATCACTGAGAACACCTGTCCTTAGGGTTAAACATTTCCATGATAAAAGCAGATTATCAAGGATATCAGTGGTTAAATAATAACATCTTTTGTAATAATAAGGAACTAGATTATAATAGCTGCTAAGATGCTAAACAAACCAAACCTGGTTTCAAGTGCTCTAACCTCAGGACCCTGTTCTAGTCTCTGATGCAGACTAGGAAAAGATCTGTGAGGTGCTATATGAAAGTCCCACCATGCTCCATGTGGTTTACAAGGCTATACTAGAAATAAGATGTTTTGAAGGCTGAAGACAACACAAAACACTTTTACACCTCTAAATTATGCTCTTTATTATCAACATCACCTTTAAGTTTCTTACACATTTGCCTTGCAAGATAGTTATGTACACATCATTTCTTCTCTGTCTGAACTGAAACCAAACAGAAGAGGACTTTTGTCTTCTACTTTTCTGTCTAGTAAGGCCAGTCACAGAATCACATAAGATATTGATATTTAACAAATACCGGTTGGTTGACTAAGGGATATGGAAGTGTTTGCTACCTGTGAGAAGAGGAAAGCTGTGGAACAAATATATGTATTTTGATAATAATTCATCTGTGAAATATTTTCAAATGTCTTCAGCAAAGAAAAAACAGGAAATGAATTAATATTCCAAAATAAGAAAGTGGAAGTATAACTACTCTGGAGTATCTATATAAATTAGAAAAAAGTTCATACCAAATAAAATGTCTTCAGATATAGGAAAATAAGATTTTAAATGAATTAAAACATTTTAAGAACTGGCTATTCAGGATGACTTAAATATGTTTGGGGAAATATGTGTTGAAACTAAATATGGCAGAGAATCCTAGGATGAGAGAAGAAAATTAAGTAACATACTTAAATTCAACTATGATAAAAGTTGTAACTATTATACAATGTATTAGGGAACATTTTAAATGACAGCATTTTTTTAAAACACTATCTCCAGTTTTTACTGGAGAAAAGGTATTGGAAGCATTACCAACTCTTTAGGGTGATTGCTTAGAAATCTGTGCTTTTATTAAAATGTCAGGCATAAAGGTATGGAGTTTTACAACAGTGCCTGGCATACATTTACATTGGTTGAACCGATGTAAAGCTTTTACTTTGGACCCTAATAAAGACAAAGCTTGCAGTAATTAAGCACATTATATAT
This sequence comes from Eospalax fontanierii, assembly GCA_035773235.1. Classification (NCBI taxonomy): domain Eukaryota; kingdom Metazoa; phylum Chordata; class Mammalia; order Rodentia; family Spalacidae; genus Eospalax; species Eospalax fontanierii. The sequence continues at coordinate 12,946,766 of CM069537.1, forward strand.
ATATATATATATACGTATATATATGCGTATATATATATGTATATGTATCTAGTAAAGGAATCTGAAATTTGTTTTGGTCATTTTGTAATTTATAAAATATTTGCTTTTGTGATGGGGTATCACTTTATACATTATATAATACACTATAAACGCTACTAGTTTCATTTTGCTAATTAGTAGCTATTTTGATACCCGTTTTAGGTGTATACAGGGCTGTGGGCATAGCTCAATATAGTTTGCCAGGTCCTTCGTCCAATCAAAAATAAAGCACGCACACACCCACTCCAGAGACAAGAATCTATGTCTTACACCTCATAGCAAAGGGGGGTAGGCTCACAGATATATTTGAGTTAGAATTCCAATAATGGAGGCAAAAAAATGGCTAAAGCTAGGACTGCTGTGGCTGTGTTAAGTTTCTGGCAGACAATAAACGGATGAAACTAAACCCTGCACTGATTTGGGGGGTGCTCCTGGGGTCCAAGCCAAGAACCCCTAAAAGAGAGAGCATGGCGGGGCTCACCTGCTGCGGGGAAGCAGCTCTGGGCGAAAGCGGGCAATGCACAGGATAGGCCGTCAGGCAAGCTCCGGGAGAGCTAAACCCATCCTCTCCCGGGGAAGCAGATCCTGCAGTTTGACCCCTAGCGAGTTCCTTCCTCTGCTGGAGCTGACTACCCCCAACGCCCCACAGGAAACGATTTTTAAAAAGCAGAGTGGAAGGCATTCGACAGCTCCGGGGCTGGAGGCCAGGGCCGAGCTGCCAACCCCGCGGCACCTGCTGCGGGAGGCGCGTGGCAGCAGGGGTTCGCCGCGCTTGGGGGCAGGGGCAAGGCGTCACCCTCGGCAGGGCCTCCCAGGAGCCCCCAGCAATTCCGCCAGGTCCCCGGGAGCCGGCTCCGACGCGGGAGCCGCAGTCCGCACCCGGGAGGCCCGGGCACCCAGAGGCCCGGAACGGCGTCTGCGCCTCGAGGCTGCCGGGCCGGGCAGACAGCTGGGAAGCGTTACCGGCTGCGGTGCCCAGGCTGGGGACCTGGCCTCGGACCTTCCCGCACCCTGGACAGCACTCACCGAGCCAAGGGCTGAGCTGGGTCCGAGAAGCCGCTGTCAAGGCCTGACCCGGAAGCAAAGCGGTCCGCGACGGCTCTAGGTTTTTCAGGACTAAGGACCGAGAAGCTTGGGCGCCTGCGCGGGGACCAATGTCAGGAAGCCTCACGCGCCTGCGCAAACTCACAAAGCAGCGGGACCGCGAGCACCGACCCAGTTAGAGGATTGCTTTCTCCAGCAGAAGCCCAGAGGCTGCCCACGTAGGCGTGGTCTCGAGTCCTGGTCCAGTGACTGAAAAGAAACGAACGAACCCTGGCTTTTAGGCCAGTTCTGTATGGCTGCGTCTGTGGATGGTGTGCGACCACCCCAGCACCGCCCTTCTCCCCGCCCTGGGTCTGCATCTGAGAACAGGCCTACAGACCTTCCCACAAGCACTCCCTCACTCGTGGAACCCAGTACTGCCGTTGACCACAAAGTCCACACTGGTTTGATGGTTTGAGTTCCTTTAGGAGACTAAATTGGTCATTGAGGAGCGTATAGCAAACGAATTCATTATCAACAGGTTTCATCCAGGGTCTCTTTCTAGGGAGTCGAGGTCAGTCTCACACTCTTACTTTAGCCCTCCAAGTACTGGGATCAGACATGGAGCACCATGACCGGCACCTACTCTCTTTCAAACTGCATTGTACTTAAGACATATAACATCGACCCAAGAGGTCTAGTACTCCAAATATTGAGGAGTAAAAGCGAGAAACGCTGAACACCCCCCCACCCCCAGGCAGACGAATATTGACACCTGTAAATGAAGCTAAACTTTTTGAGGCCAATAACACTTAGTGGTGCATGAAGTAGCCCACAGAGGCGAACTATTAATAGTACTGTGCTCTACCTAGCAGCCTGTTAAACAAGCGTGCCCAGTTCCTATTTACCAAAAATCAGCGAGGCATGGTGGCGCACGCCTTTAATACTAGTACTTTGGAGACAGAGGCAGGTGGGTTTCTGTGAGATCAAGGCCAGCCTGATTTACACAGCGAGTTCCAGGCCAGCTCTGGCTATAGGGAGACCGTGTCTCCCAATTTTTAAAAAGACGATGAAGTTTAGATTTTTTAAAAAAGTCTCCCAAATTTCTCTTCTTTTTTGTCTCCCGAAGTCCCTCCCTTCTTTCCTTGCTCCAGTTTTCTTTAAAGAAGGCAACATTCACCTTGTAAGCCACCTCCTCCAGACTCTGGACTAAATGCTGTTTTGGTCATTGGCAGCTCTGTGGATGGAGGGCTGAGTGCAAAACTCTGATAGGAGTCTGGAGGACTGGCTAGAAGCTGTAATTGCATATGTTAATTAGATTTGTAAATTCACTTGGGGGAGTCTGAAGAAACCCAAATGAGATTACGTGGAGCTCAAAGTCCCCTGCAACCACCTCTGAAGTCACTTTAAGGCCTTTGCTTACATTCAATGTATGGTAAGTTTGATCCTGTGCCCACTGTTTCTAAAATAGAAACCAGTATTAGAGACTTAAAGAGCATTGCATTTCCATACCTGGGAACTTAAGTCCTTCTTGAATGGCAAGGGGAAAAAAAAAAAAAACATTGTAAAATCAAGCCGCTTACATGCCTTTCTAGAGCTTAACCTCCTTTCAGTCAGTACCTCTTACACTCTCGTTCTTAGTCTGGAACTCTGTCTCACATGGCTAGCCCAATGGGATATTCTTCCCTGAATTCCCTTGGATCCTATTTTAATTGACAGAGATGTAATAAATCTCATTTATGATGCCCTCGGCTTATGTCTGCCAAGTCACCTTCTCTCCAGGTCTAGCAATGTGATGCTCTGCTTGGTACCATCCTTTTCAAACTGGAGTGCAAGCTTCACATAACTGGCCTATTGAAAGGTTGGTAGCTGCCTCTCCGCCCTTCATTCTAATTCTAGCTTTATTTGGACTACTGCTCTAAGAACTCACAGGTAGTGTAACAGGAAGTTTCCGTACTTGTTTGCACACAGCAGAGATTATAGGGTCAGAGTATCCAGCAAAACAAAGTACTAAATCCAAAGTGTAGTATACACCTCTCCTCCGAGGTTCTGTGCCCTGACAGCTCTGGTTCAATGTTACGTACCAACAAGCACAGCCAAAAAAGCACAAGACCCGAGCACTGGCTTTGAGACTGATTTTTTTTTTAAATTTCATTCAGTTTCTTTGGGTACAAATTTTCTCATTTGTAAAGAGTGTTAGCTGAAATGATACTTGAATATCCTTCTATTTCTATAGATTGTAAATTTACTTAATTCCAAAGCAAAAAGTCTTGCTTCCAAAATGCTTGCTCTTGCTGGGTATACTGGAACTCTCCTTTAATCCCAGCCCTTGGGAGGCAGAGGCAGGAGGGCCTATTTGAGATCGAAGCCAACCTGGTCTACATAGTGACTTCCAGATGGACTGGGACTACAGGAGACCCCATCAAACAAACAAGCAAGCAAGCAAGCAAACAAAAATAAACAAACAAAAAACCAAAATGCTTATTCTGTAGCCCAAATTGCAAACAGGTTTATGGTTGGCATAATGCTACGTGCTACATTAATGGGGTCTGTGATTGCTCAATTATAAGACCACAAAGCCCACATTTCTATTCCAGCTTTGCTTTCTTTGTTCTCTAGAAAAACACAAAAAATACATTGTTCTTTAGAACAAGGCTGGTTTCCAATTTTAATTTTTAATATTTTTATTACAAAAAATGTTAAAGTAGACAGGAAAACTAGAGAAACTAGTAAGATAAAACAATTATCACCTAAATTTAAAATGTTGGCATTTTTGCCATATATCTAAAACTTGATATTGTTTTTCTGGTATTCTTTTTTCCAAATTTACACTTTTTAAAGATAAAGTACTCAATGCAATTCCTGCTGCTTTGGATACTTTTTTTCTGAGAAGACTTGATTATTTGCATATTTCTTCCTTTAAAAATATGATGTTTTTCCCTGTACTGTCTCATTTCTCAAACTTAACGATTTGTAAATGCTAAAGTATGTACGTTATTAGGAAAAGAAATCAGTATTTTATGAATGTAAGAATTTTGCTAGCAGGTGATAAAAACAGACCATCCATACAGGTTATTTGGAAGCATCTCAGAGAATCCATAGAATAACAAAAGTTAGGTTTAGATTTGTCCATTTATCAAATGTTTACCAAACAGTTTTTCTATAGGGGACTAGAGATGAAAACAGTTCCTCCTAAAAGGATTGGAACACAAATATCAACACTGTCCATTGCCATTAAAGATGATCACTTCAACAAGGTTTTCACACACAACATCAATGCTGAAGAACACTTCTAGTTCAAATGAGATCAAGAGACTTTAGGAAGGGAGGATTGTGAAGAGGCATCTTGGGGAGGAGGGGACTGATGTTGTTGAGCTCCCTCTGTCCTTCCACTCAGATATTCTTTCTCCTCAAGCATAAAATTTCTTCCTTGGGACCAGGGAGCTTTAAAAGTGTTCCCTGTTGTTGTAAAGTCAATTAACATTAGCACTTATGCCTATAACATCAAAAGGGGCTGTAGACATAGAGGTGGCATCTGCCTGTACTACCAGATCCATAGAATCAATGAATTTGCCAGTGTTCTGCAGAGTGGGCCACATAGGCAGATGACATCGTATTTTAAAGGGCTGCCTAGAGGCATGGAGTGTCCATAAGGCCTAAAGTTAAAAACAAACACAGGAATTTCAGGCCCTTAATTTGTTCAGGCACCACTTTTACATGTCTCTAGGCCAAATGCATTCACATCAGAGGCCTCTGATGATGGGAATCTCCAAAGAACCTTTAAAAGGCCTCCCTTAGGGAAAGAAAAAATCCAGCTTTTAGATACAGTTTGACCTTCCAGAAGCAGCCCTGGCAGCTGGGCTGTCCTGTCTCCTCCCACGTTTACACAAGCAGATCAAATAGCAGCTGGCTAGTGTGTGGCGGTGGTAGCGGGAGTTAGCAAGTCAAGAAGAAAGCTGAAGCAAGCAGCAACCAGTCATGGGCCCTCCTTGGGCAGGAGGGGAGAGGAGTCATAAACTGAGTAGCACCTTAGGATAAAACAATCTAATTACTAAATCTAGACTGATTTTTAAAAAATTTCAAGTGACTGTTAAAAGATTTCCAGTTATCAGGGACTGGAGAGATGGCTCAGGAGTCAGGAGAGTACTGACTATTCTTGCAGAGGACCGGGGTTTGATTTCCCGTACCCACATGGCAGCTAACAACCATCCATAACTCCAGTTCCAGGGCATCTGACACGTCTTCCGACTTCCTCAGGTATTGCACGACACAGGGGCATGTACATACATGCAGGCAATACATTCATACACATAAAATAAAAATGATAAACAAGATTGCCAGTTATCAAATGATAAGCAAGAAAGTAGAGGTCTGTTTAATTTTCCACCCAGGACCAAAAGAAGATAAACTAACCCCCACCTCTAAGTAAAAAATTTATAAGATAGTAAAAGCCAAAAGGATAAAGTTGTATTTTGGTCACTTCTGCATTCCAAATCTGAACTTCATTCCTATATAATTTGTTGTATGTGGTTATTTCTTTGTCATTTGAATAGAAATTCTTCATAAGTTTTTGGGTTTCGTTTGCTATATTGTATCTCCCAAAAGACGATTAGTCATTTTTTCCCTTTGCTAATTCCAATTCTACACTCGTGTCCATTAGATGGAGTTGATGAACAGACAGTATAACTAGTGTTTCTATTTTCAGAGCTTGGCATAAACTTGAGCTGGAAACCTGATAATGTTGTTATGATCGAAAGCCTGCTGCTACCAGTGATCAACATGGATTAGTATTCAGTCTCTGGAGGCAGAGGCCATGGAAATAAACCAGGTCTTGATCTAGTATCTTGCCCTTTAATCTTGAGTATAATTCCTTTTTGGAGTGAAACCTCCTTTTTTATTCTATTGACTTTGATTTTTTTCTGATTTTAAGTAGCCCCTCCAGAGTGACAGAAAGCTGGAGGAGAGGAATTCTGCCCTGTAAGCTTCTAAGTGGTAACAGGAAGCCTTTCAAAACAGTTTTCTGGCCTCTGGCCAAATTCATCAAATATGTTCCTATCTCAAAACTCCTTCTCTAATGTTATGGCAGTTTTTCCTTTCTAGAGAAAAGTGATTTAGATTTTTTGTTTTTTTTATTTATTTATATTTTATGTACTGCCTGCATTATGTAAGTGCACCTGTGTCATGCAGTACCCAAGGAGGACAGAAGAGGGCATTAGATCCCCTGGAATTAAAGTTATAGATGATTGTTAGCTACCATGTGGGTGCTGGGATTTGAACCTGGGTCTTCTGCAAGAACAGCCAGTGCTCTTAACCACTGAGCCATATCTCTAGCCCTGGGACTCTTTCTAAATAACTTTTACTGTTTCCTAAAGGGGGAGAGCAAAGGGAGGTTTGAGATACTTTTAAGAGTGGAGAAAAGGGATCGGTCAAAATTAACAGGAGAGAATGAGGAAATAGGATACACACAAGACACTCCCAGAATAGTAGTTGAGAAAATAATTTTCCCTCATCAATACAATGGCATACTCTACTTTTCTTTGAATTGCTTCAATTTTCAGGGTGTCACTTAATGCACACTATTTATATTTAGAAATATAATATCATGTATGGATATTAGGAACCAAAGAACCAGTTCTGAGAGTAGCACTAATTTCTTTTACCATCCAAGCAGATTACATTGCACGTGTAACTCTCGGTTTACTGATTTGTACAGTGAGACCAAAGAACACTACCTACTCCAAGGTTAAGTTCATAAAACCTAGACCATATTTGTAAAGAGTAGCTTCATACATTACACAAAACATTCTTATTATCTATGCCATCTTACCTTGAATTTGTTAAGAGATTGCCAAAATGTCTTGCCCTTTCAGTTACATCATAAGCACCATTAGGGATGAGACAGACTCCTGTGCTCATCCCTTCTGTACTATGCAAACCCGTCACATAGTATGTATCCGTCAAATGCGAAGTAAATTGAACTACTGTAAAGTGATCTCCCAAAGACAAGGTCTATGTCTGGTCCCTAATCCTGTTTCTTTCTATGAGCTGAGAAACAGACTCAGGGACTAACTCATAGAAGAAATGAAAAGGAAGTTTTGGAACTAGAATAAAGAGAAAGTTCAAATGAAATATAATGTAAGCTTAGAGAAAATTATTCCACAAAGACCAGAGCAGTACACATGTGCAGCAGCACAGCCTCCCAGGACATGCCATTAGGGTTAGACAAGGGCTTCTTCCAGAAACCGCTCAGGGGCAGACGTGCTCTCAGCACTCAAATGCTACTCTTTTTCACCTTACTTGGGAAGTTCCCTGTGGCTCAGGGAAATCCATGAATCAGTTGGTTCTTTTAAAATTAAATTAGCTTTACATCTATATTTTTGTCCTACAGAAGCTCAATATTTTACACAATCAGAATAATTTAAAAAATTTTGGATCTTCATAGAGAAAGACCATCTGAGGAATTTAAAAAAAGATTTCCATAAAAACACAAATAGCATTGTTGATAATATTAGAATAATTTATATATTATTTATATTCTTAGAAAACCAAGAACATAGGATTGCATTTTAATTATCTGGCAAACAAATACTGAAGCAGGAAAGTTTTTAAATTACCTATGGGAGGGAAATAACAGAGATTTGAAATGCGCACTTGCCTGGTACCACTGAATGGTCTAGATCAACAGAGTCAATTTTAGGGACTGAGAAGCAAATTGGGCTTCACCTCAGAATTTAATGCTCACCTGCAGGTTGTACTTTTTCTAGTAGGAATATGTCTCCCCCTGGAGGGGAAACAGAGAATGCATGCCTGTAGGCTTGCTGGAAATTCAATAATTAGTTCTTTGTTCACTGATGCATTGACTATTTGGCTCTTTGATAAATTAATTCATTCATTCATCTTTCCATCCATTCAACAGATACTCATTAAATCCTCAAGGTACAGCCAAGAGCATGACCCCCGACTCTAGGAAAATGATGGTTATATGTGAGAAATGTCTTAAAAAATGACTCGAATACCTAAATAATCACAATACCATAATCTCTGTACAGGAAAGGTGAAATGGTTTGTTTATGTCCTCCCACAATTTGTGTGTTGAAATCTTAGCTTCTACGATGATGGTATTAGGAGGTGGGACCTCTACTCAAGAATGACTACTCAAGTGTCCTAATAAAAGAGACCCCAGAGAGGTCCTGCCCTTCCCCTGTCATTCAAGATTATAGTAAGAGAACGATGATCACGAGGAAGTGTCCCTCACCACATATTAATCAACATCTTGATCTTGAACGATTCTCATGTCCAGAACTGTGAGGAATTAAATGTTATTTATAAGAAATCCAACTTATTATATTTTGTTACAGCTTCCTTTTTAGACTAACTGGAAGTGTGGAGGGAGATAGGAATGTTCAATAAAGGAAATCATTCAGGATGGGAAGTTAAGAAATGGTTCCCTGAGCACATACTTAGAAAAATGGATGGGGAGAAAGTACCTCAACAGAATGAAGCTGTGAAGAAGTTCAGGAAGTGGCACTGTCAGACAGAGCAGCAGCATGTGCAAAGACTGTAAGAGGCAAAGAGTATAATAGGAAACCAGAAGGCAAGAGAGAAGCCAGAATGGAAAGGCAATGAAGACACAAACAGGCTAGAAAAGTAGGGTGACTCCAGGCCAGCTGGGGCCTTAGCAAGCATGTTAGGGTTCTGACCTACATCCAGGCCAGCTGGGGCTGTAGCAGGCACGTTAGGGGTTCTGACCTGCATCCCCAAAGAATGGGCGCCTACTACCAGATTTCACGCAAGTGAATCATCACACCTGTGCTTTAAAGGATCATTTTGCCTTTCTGAGGAAGAATGGATTGTACAGGGACAGGGTGAGGATTAATGAAATGAAAACAACGGTCTAAGTAATCTAGGCAAAAATGATAGGGACTTCGGCTAAGGTGGTGGCCACAGAAAGGCAGAGCTGTGGGTGAGTTTGAGATATTTTAATGTCAGAATTAGTAAAGACTGGGGATAATTGTAATCTTGAGGTGTAGGTAGTCAAGCATGTCTCCTGTATTTTCCCATGAGTTCCTGAATGAATTAAGGAACCACTTACAAAGTTAAGACTTGAAAAAGAAATCTGCATGGGGCGGGACAGTCTGTTCCAAGATCAATTCAAGTATTTATCAAGGCTGCTAACATATGCTGAGCAGAATGCTTGGCACTAGCCATGGAAAGTTCAAAGGGAAGGCAATATAGGGTCCTTATCCTCAAGAAACTTCTGGCTAATGGAGGATACCATGCCATTGGTGGATTCTTTCAATGAAATGGAGTTACACAAGACTGAACACCATCAGTGGAAGCCCAGAGAGGCACCTGGAGCTCAGGGAAGACTTTGGAAGGAATAACAAGTGAGCAAAGTTTTGAAAAATAAGAACAAACTAAGCAAAGTAGATGTTTCCCTCTAGGAAAAATCAAAATCAAAATTATTTAGGGACTAAATAAAGTTCTGCCATCTTAATGAAAGTAGCTAAAATACTGGGTAATATATGTTTTTAAAAATCTTCCTAGAAGTACTCAAAGTACTTTAAAATGGGACTTTAAAATCTTTTATCCCAACCCCATTTCAAAACAAAGTTCAAAAATTTCAGCGAACTATAAATATTGCATTGCCACTAAAATCTGCAGATAATACAAGGGAGAAAGTCACCAATAAGCCTTGTTTGTGCATATCAAGGCAAAAATGCTAAATAAAATATTGGGAAATAAAATCAAAGCACAAAGTGTCACATATAAATGGAAATTGTTTCAGGAATGCAAAGATAGGTCAATGTTAGATGATTCATTAATGTAATTAATATTGTACTTTAAAAGAAGTCTTGTAATTATCTTTACAGATGCTGAAAAATAATTTGAAAAGTTCAAAACATGTTCTTACTAAAATGATTTTCAAAAGAGAAATAGAAATAAAATATTTTCTTAACATCTCAATGCATCTTGTTTACCCAAATCTTACTTTTTTCATGGGAAAACATTGGAGGTCCTTCTGTTAATGTCTGAAAGAAGGTGAAGACGCCAGTCTCATGTCTAAAACCCGTCATACAACATTGGAGGTATTTGCCAATGTGTTTATTTAGTTTTGTTTTTAAGACAGTCCTTGCAATATACTTGTAGATAGCCTGGAACTTGATGTGTGGATAAGGCTGGCCTCAAATTTACGGCAACCCTCTTACCTTTACTGGAATTACAGGTGTGCAATACCATGCCTGGCTTGCCAATGTATTTTTACAAAAGAAACCGATTGGGCATGTAAGAATTCTAGATGATAAGATGGTATATCAAGAAAAGGGCAACAAATCAATGAAAAAGTACTGCAGGTGAAAAGACAATTCAGTGCAGAAGTAGATATGAAAACCGTAAGCTTCATAGATACAAGGAAGACCCAGATAGAACATAGTATGGATGTGATTATCAAATATAATTGTTATAGTTTGGTTTCTATTGCTATGATAAAGCACTGACCAAAAGTAACTTGGGAAGGAAAGGGTTTATTTCATCTTACAGCGTACAGTTCCCTCATCAAGGAAAGCGAAGGCAGGAATTAAAGGCATGAGCCTGAAGACTGGAACTGAAGCAGAGGAATGCTGCTTACTGGCTTGCTTCCCCAGGCACACATGTCCTTGGGATGGCACTGCCCACAGTGGGCTGGACCCTCCTACATAATTAGCAGTCAAGAAAATGCCCTGCAGACATGCCTGCAGTCCAATCTAATGGAGGAAATTCCTCAATGAAGTGTCCCCTTCCCAGGTATGTCAAGTTGACAACCAAGATAACTATCTCAACAGTTTTCAAAAGAAACTACAGTTACACAATTCCTAGATATAAGTTTAAAAAGAAATGTATAAAATTTATAAGAAAACCTATAGTATTCGTCAATGACATAAAAGTAGACATAAACAAAAACATGTTTTGAACTTTTCAAATTATTTTTCAGCATCTGTAAAGATAATTACAAGACTTCTTTTAAAGGCAAATCAAACTGATTCTTAAGTTCACATAGGAAAAAAGAAAAAGAACATCGAGGAGACCTGTTTCACCTAACATTTAAATACATTAAAGCAGGGCTGGAGAGATAGCTCAGCAGTTAAGAGCATTGGCTGCTCTTGCCAAGGACTTGCACCCACATGGGAGCTAACAACTGTCTGTAACTCCAGTTCCAGGGGATCCTATGCCCTCTTCTGATCTCTGTGGGCACTGCATGACAAGAGTGTCCTTACATACATGTAGAGAATATACTCATATATATAAAATAAAAATGATCAATAAAATATTTTTTAAAATAATGAAATGAAATGTACTACAACCAACATAGTTAAACTGATGTATAATTGGCTTATATGGACAGACATAGTGATAGCAAGCAAAATGTTTATTCATCAGTCTAAAAATATAAAAGTTTAATATGCAATAAATACCTAAAACAATGGAAAATAGACTTTTAAAATAAATTCTAGGGCTGGATAGATAGCTCAGCAGTTAAGAGCACTGGCTGCTCTTGCAGAGAACCCAGATTCAACATTCAACACTGACATGGTGCCTAATAACCTCCCATAACTCCAATTCCAGGAGATCAGATGCTCTCTTCTCCTAGGGCACTGCACGATTCAGGTGCACTTACATACATGCAGGCATAACACTCATACACATAAAATAAAAATAATAGATAAAATACTAAAATCAAGTCTTCAGAGAGAACTGAGTATTATCTGGGGAAAAGGTAAACTTGTATCCACGGCTTGTGTTATACCCCAAGATAAGCTTTACCTGGGTCAGCAAAACAACATAAGAAAATGAAAACCCTACAAGTCCTAGAAAAAAATATGGGCAGATCTCTGTGTAACGATCCACAGTGGTACTAGACAAAGCAGTCCCACGACTATAAATCTAAAATCAAGAAAAAGTCGCTAAATTCTATGACATAATTTTTAAAATTGCATGGTCCAATTACCACTACAAAGTCCAAAAGAAAACTGTCCATTGGACATAATATTTGCATCTTACTCCACAGGAAAAAGTACTTTCCACAATGGATGAGAACCTTCTGGAAACAACACACAAATGTAATAGAAAAATTAGTCCAAGACATGAATAAATAGGTTTTAAAAATTCATGCAATTACTTTTAAAATAGTTTAGAAATTCATGCAAGTGGATTTTTAATGTTTTATTTATTATTTGCATTTCACGCTGTGTATGAGTATATTAGCTACATGTGTATAAGTGCACCATGTCATGCAATGCCTGTGGAGGTCAGAAGGAGTGTCGAATCCCCTGGAACTGGAACTATGTGGGTGCTGGGAATCAAACCTCGTCCTCTGCAAGAGCAGCCAGTGCTCTTAACCACTGAGCCATCTCTCCATTCCCATAAGTGGGTTTTAAAACAGGAAAACATAGTTAACTCATTCAAAAAGGAAAGTCAGAATACATTATTTTGAAACAGCATTTCTTTTGTTGTCATCAAAGGTGTAGAGAGAGAGACACACTGACTGATATGCAATTGTTGGAAGTGTCAACTAATGCAGTCCCTAAGCAGGGGAGTCTGGTACTAACAACTTACAAATGAAAGAATTTAACCTTTAACCCAGCAATCTATCCGGGGAATCTATACTGAAAACACAACTGCATAAATTTGAAGTAACATACACTTAAGTTGTTCATTGTGGCATTTTTAATGGCAAAAGATTATAACCATCTCAAATATCTATTAACAGGGGAGGAGCTGAGGAGTTAAATAAACCTTGGTAGACAATGGAGTACTATGAAGTCACAACAAGAGGATGCTTATATGTGTTGCCACTACGGTGATTCCCATAATACATGGTATAAATCAGGATGCATAATAGTGGATATAATAACTATTTTTTTGTGCAAAATGAAGCATTGGAAAGATACTTCAGAAACTAACAGCACACATTTAATTTTGACCACTGTTTAAAAATTGCCCTCTAAGGTTGTGATCCTTCAGTCATCACTCATGTATAGACACATGCTGCAGGCCTGTACAACGTCCATGCAGTGCCTATCACAAATACAGTCCTAACGTTTCCCACACAGATATTTTGGGTAAGTTAAAGAGACATATATCAAGCTTGTTTAAAAAAAAAAACTCAACAACACAGAAGTATAAAAACAGGAGTTAGAGGGCTAGAAAGATGCCCCTGAGGTTAAGAGCATTGGCTACTCTGGCAGAGGACCCAGCTTTGAATCCTAGTACCCACATGGCTGCTAACAACTATCTGTAACTCCAGTTCCAGGGGATCCAACCCCCCTCTTCTGACCTTCATGGGTATTACATGACATGGGTGTATTTACATACATGCAGACAATACACTCAGATACATTAAAAAAAAAAAAAACCCAAGAGTTAAATAAGTGAAGAGGGAGATACTGGATCAAAGGATACGCACTGGAAGGGAGACACCTCTGAGTATGTCTTGTGTGTATCGTTTGACTCTATTGACTCTAGAATCATTTTATATATTCAGGAAGTAAATCAAACCAAAAAGAAAAAAGGAGTAATCCCTAAAACTGAAAACCCATGAAATAAATAAACCTAAATGTATATGAAATTTGTAACGCAGCCAACAAGATTTCAAATGACTTTTGAACATAAAACTTTGACTTTCCCTAGTGGAATATATGCTAAGAACAAAATAAACTCCCCAAACGCTTAAACTTCATTCTGTTATTTTATTGTTGGTACTAGTAGTACTATTATGAAGCTATTTTACATAATAAAGAAAGTAAGTTTAATGCGAGATGTAATCAAATCAAATAAATTAAATCTAATGACAGGACTAGAGAGATGATTCACTGGTTAAGAGCACTGGCTGCTCAAGCAGAGGACCGGGGTTTGATTCTCAGCACCCACATGACAATTAACAATTATCTGTAACTACAGTTCCAGGGGATCCGACGCCCTCTTCTGGCCTCGGTGGGCATTGCATGACCCAGGTTCACCTACCTATATGCAGTCAATACACTCATACACATAAAATAAAAACAATAAAATATTTTTTAAAATCTAATGGTTAAATTAAATCTTCAGTCTTCAAGAGCTCAGAAGATGCCAATGATCACACTAAAGAGAATGAACAAACTGGGCAATGTGGAGCTGTGGATAAACTTTAGGAAGGAGGAAACACAGGCCTGTTCTTCAACAGACCAAACATGATAATTCCTTAGACAACTATAAAGCTGATGACACACTGGGCCCTGATGCCAAATACAAAAGTTGCTCCTTCATCCTGAGCATTACATTGGAGATGGGATGTCAGATTGCTTGGAAGAGGCAGAGAATCATCATTCTAAGCAAACACTGGAGATACAGACAAAGGAATTCTACTCTGAAGGGAACTGTGAGAGAATATGTCTCTCAGAGTTAGCCAAAAGTCTCTGCATTTAAGAGAGAAATATACAGACTTATGTCTGTACTACTCATGAGAATGAATGTGAGTTTGTAAGCAAGACAGCTGTTTATAAGATATTTCTTTAGAAAAGGAATGGGAACACATTTTAAAGAATTTCATCAATAGATTCATGGAATTATGTTGGAAGGGTGGGTCCAAGCAGGGGAAGGGCTTATATTTTCTCTGCTAAATAGAATTAAGGCCTTTATCTAGAATTCAACTGTTCTCTGAACATACCGATTTTCAATCATTCACTGGAAATGAAACTTAAGCTTTAAAATATTTCATGGTAAAATCATTTCTTTGACAGTTTGATGGAGTTCATTCTGCTATGGCTTGAGATAGAAAAAAGAAACCAGGGGGCCAGACAGATGTCTCAGCAGTTAAGAACAGGGGTTGCTCTTGCAGATGACCAGGGTTCAATTCCCAGCACCCACATGGTGGCTAATAACCATCTGTAACTCCAGTTCCAGGGGAATCTGACACCTTCTGACTCTGTGGGCATTTTGAGACATGGGTACACTTACACACATGCAGGCAATATACTCATACACATAAAATAAAAATAATAAGGGACTGGAGAGATGGCTTAGCAGTTAAGAGCACTGGTTACCCTTGCAGAGGACTCGGTTTCCATTCCCAGCACCTACACGGTAGCTAATAACCATCTGTAACTCCAGTTCTAGGGGATCTGATGCCCTCATCTGGTCTCTGTGGGCATTTCATGACATGGGTGTTCTTACATGCAGGCAATACACTCACACACATAAAAATAAATAAATAAAATAATACTAATTGTATTTAAAAAGTAAAAAGAAACCAATGAACTAAAGGCAGACTATAGGCTGCATTACAGAACTGCTTCAGAAGTCATGGATTGTATGGGTTGGTTTAAATGTTGACTCTGGGTAAAGCTTCAGTCTGGGCTTTGACACTGCTTTGAAGATTGATTTTCAGAGAAACTGTAAGAAGTATTCTAGATAAGGGGTTGGGTTATGAGTTACATGAAACCAGACAGGAAATAGTACAACTGCTTAATGCATTTGGAAGAATTTTACAAGAATGAAAGAACTGGAAACTTTGGGAATTTATTGTAAACTACCTATTTAAGGATGAGTTGAAATATGCTGGGGTTTTTTGTTTGTTTGTTTTTGTTGCTACTGTTTTGCTTTTTGGTTTTGAGTCAGGGTCTCCCTGGAACTCCAGCTGGCCTGGACCTTACTATGTAGAGCAGATTCGCCTGCCTCTGCTTCCTGAGATGCGATTGAAGGCATGCACCGTTATGCCTGGCTCTCAAGTATGTCTGCTTTGAGATAGTAAGTGCGAACTTGGAATTACATAGAAAGAAATTCGGTAATTCAAAGTTTGACAATACAAAGTGATGGACAAAATGTGGAGTATGAAAACTTCTACCCTTTCAGTCAATTGTAAATGGTCACAATCACTTTGAAGACAATTTGCTATAGTAGAGGTGAAATAAACCTATTCTATGATTCATCAAATTCAACCATATATGAAGTTTAGAGGACCCTGTGCTACGGACACCAAGATATTTGTACCAGAATATTCACTGCAGGATTGTCCATTATAGCTGAATCTGGAAAACAGGACTACCCATCAACAACAGAATGCAACAGTAGAACACAGAGAAAACACATGGTGTGATACATCATGCAACAGAATACAACAAAATGAACTAACCTTAGGGAGCCCACCAACATTCGATGAATATAATATGCAAAGAGAAGCAAGATTTTAAAAAATATTGTATGACTCTAGTCCCGTGAATCTGAAAAGGATAAAGGCAGAAACTGTTGAAAAATCGAGGCTGGGTGCTATGGACAGCCTTCAGAACATGTTAGACTGGAGTGTGGAGAGGCTCAAATCTGAATTTCTGGTAGACTCCTGTTACTGCTGAGCCGGAAGGTAGTACAAGGAAGAGAGAAAAGGGATGGATGGGAGACAAGAAAGGGGAGGTGCTCACCGGAAGTGTGGCACTGTACGTGGACTGGGGGAGAAGAAGTGAATTAGAGAAGTGTTGGGAAATGCTAGAGACTGGTGATCCTCCTGTGCTGGAAAACACATAATCACTTCAGGGCTCCTTTAGCTCTTGGTTTGTGGCTAACGTTCAGGAAACAGGCCGGCAGTAATACTACAGCTGGGTTCACTCTCCTGGTTTTCAAGGTCCCCTGAAGGGAAGATTCCTGTTCCTTTCACATGTCCAGTACTCTCATGAAGCTCTTTAGAAGTCTCGCCTAAACGTTTCATGCTGCGTCTTGCCAGGGAAGTGAGAATAAAGACAGCTTCTTTAAAAGTCCACGGAGAAGTCTTCCTCGCTTTCTTCTCCCACATCTCTGTTGATCATTTCCTGTCCTTCTGATCCTTTAGGTCCTAGATTCCAACCTTGGGCTTCAAATGGCGTTATCTCCATGCTCCACTTCCTGGAGTCTTTCTCTATAACCATTCTTTTCTTTGAAGAGAATATCCACCAACACTAAGGAAAGTCTCAGGCATGAAAGAGAGGGGCATTACATCCGGCAGACCTCAGTGCAATTAAACATCGGCCATTTCGGTGTGAATGATGTGACACTGTGGTAATTTTTTTGACCTATCATGCTCTCAGTGTCTTGTCTAATACCTTGTTTTGCTGAGCAGTATTTGCCATTTATACTACTGAGAAGAGGAAACTGATTTTTAATAATTCAAGAAGCAGCTGGAGGTGCTATTTCAATAATGGTGATGGGTGAGCTGGATAAATGCTTGGTATGACCCTCTGAGGAAATCCAGTCCCAGTTTAATTCACTGGATCCAGACTAGTGAACTTCACTTAAAGTTTCCCTCTGCTTCTTAGAGACCTGGAAAACAATTGTGGAAAGTATCAGGCCTTACTGAGATTGGCCACCTTTGGCTATTCCAAGACTAACCTCAATTCCCAGAATATCACTTTGCTGATCCATGTCTGGTGTTTGATTTGATTTAGTTTTACAATCTGGAAAGAATGATCTTTATATATCTTGTTATATATTGAGTCATCATGGAGAATTTTTGTTTGGTTTGATTTTAGGTCAGAAATAGGAAAAGACTTAGCAAGGGATAAAAGGGCCTCAATTTTATTAGTCAAAAATGTACTGCTGAGCCAGTGGACAGCTCAGTGGGTAAGTGTTGGCCAACAAGCCTGATGACCTGGGTTGGTTCCCCAGAACCCACATGGTAAAAGGAGAGAATCAGCTCCTACAAATTGTCTTTTGACCTACAGGTACCATAGCATACCTGTACCTCCTCCCCAAATAAATAAATAGATAGATAAATAATTTATATTTTAAAAGTGCATTGGTAGGCCTGGTATTGCACATTTATAATCCAAGCAACCAGGAGTCAGATGCAGGAGGATCAAGAGTTCAAGGCCTGTCTTATTTTATTTACTTATTTATTTTTGAGTCTTTTTTTTTTTTTTTAAGTTCCAGTTCAGGAACACAAAAAGAAGAGAAATGCTAGCTTTAAAGTCAGTAACCGGTACATTCGTCACATCCTATTTTAGGTCAGCAATCTTATTCTATAATCAGTAGCAAGATACTTTTTCTGAAAATGAGAAAATGAACCAAGAAGTCTTGTCCTTAACATAGCACGGGAATACATACATCATCCAGTTCTCAAAATTGAGGACAACAGAGCTTGTCATCCTTTGATCTTGAGTTATGGTAAAACATGGGTTGGTGTCTGGAGACTTTGATGGGGTAGTGGGAGGAAGGTGATAGCCCTCATTCCGCCACTACAATCACTTTCCTGGTTTGCAAGATGTAGAGAGCGTCACATGTCTCCAAAGATAGTATTCCTTTGCTCGAGAAAGGCCACTGAAAAGGCCACTGTGTAAACATAATCCACAATCACCAAAACAAATAGGTGAAATTAAAGATGCTTAAATGGACCTCTGTAAGCTACATGTCCACAAGGAAGCTGCTTCTTTCCTGAGTATATGTTCAGATTTTATTCAGTCATCTGCTCTACAAACATTATTTGGGTATCTTCTATATACCATGTGATTCTAGGTTTGGAGATAAGACAGTGACCAAACAAACCCTGCCCTTTAAGCAAAAGCAGTAAACAAGAAAGAAGAGATACAGTAGAGCAGAATGTGATAGCTGAGGTGGAGGAGGAGGAAAAATGATCAGAGACTTTCAGCACGCTTCAGAACACACAGGAAAGCATTGTGCCTCTAAACCATGAATATGTGGTTGACCGTAGAAGACAGATCTTTATTCTTAAGACACTTGTTGAAACTGGGGTATAGATCTGGGTGAGAAGTCAAGGCAAGGGCGCCTGTCACTTCTGCCTATGATCCAGCACATCTGCAGGACTGTCAAGACATGAATTACAATTTGGGGCCCATTTTCATGCCATCAAAATACTCATATGTGTCTGTGGGAAACAGTTCTTCCTCACAGTGGCTGTTAAACTGCAGCTGACAGTATCTTGCTGGTTCTTGGGACACTACCACAAAACAAAAATAGAAGGGCCAGAAGCTTCTTTTGATAGAGCTGTAGAGTCTCTGAGGAAGATGGACAGAACATGAACATGCGTAGATATATTTGTAAGAATTAGACCTACAAGATTTTGTGTGAGTTATAAGACTGAAAACTATAGATAGCTTTAGGATATAACAAGCGGAAAGGGGCGTGGAAATTCGCTCGAGTTAGCACAAGGGACATTAAAGCTCTTCTAAAAGTTAATTTTTTTGACAGGATCTCCCCAGTTGCAACCCATCTTGAAGTCACTATGTGGACCAGGCTGACCTCGAGCTCACAGAGATCTACCTTCCTCTGCCTCTGGAGGGCTGGGATTAAAGGCACTCACCACCATGCCTGGCTATCTTATTTTTAAAATATTTTATTATTTTCAATTTTTTTATGTGTGTGAGTACATTGCCTGAATGTATTTAAATGTACTCATGTTGTGCAGTGCCTACAGAGGTCAGAAGAGGGTGTCAGATCCCTTGGAATTGGAGTTATGGCTACTTGTTAGTTGCCATGTGGATGATGGGATTCGAACACAGATCCTCTGCAAGAGCAGCCCATTCTCTTAACTGCTGCAGTATCTCTCCAGCACTCTACAAGTGTCTTTAAAGCAAGACAAGTTTCTGGTACACAAACCACAGTGCCTGTTTTACTCTAGATGCAGGTATAATCCCCTCCCAATTGAATTGAAACTGTCTGAGATGCAATTTGTCAGGCAAAATTGCACCCACTGCAATGGAAACCATGTGTGTTTGTGGATGGTTCAGCATCATTGCCTGCTAGAGATTTTGACTTGGGCATACTACTGTGAGCTGTTTCAAGAATGATAATTTTCTGGGTACAGAAATTAAAAAAAAAAAGAATATCACAGATGCACAGAGTCCTGTGCCAGGACTCACTGGTATCTCTAGAGTTCTGAATACTTCTGTGTCCATGACCAACTACTCAGCAACACGGTCTGGAACAAGCCATGGCTTAGAAGCAGAGGATACAAGTTTGAACATGACCAAAGGGAAAAAAGCCTTCAAATGTTCATAGAAGAACCCGAAGGCTTAAACAGAATGAGAAGCTATTTTCAGTGGAGATTTTGATTGTATGAGAAATCTAAAAGTTCCCAGATTCCCGCTCCAAGTAGAGTTAATATGGAAGAGAAGGAAGAGGGTAATCGTGGTCCTAAAGGCTCTTAAAGAGTGTGAGGTCCCAGAGCAAGCACCTGAAAGTTCAGGGTGCTCTTCAGGGGGAATGTGGGCGGATCATCCCATGTTTATAACACTAAAGATTCTGGAGGATAACCACGCCCCCTACCACCATCAGAGGGCCAGGAGGCACTGGCAACCACATTCCTGTCTCATAGGGGAGGTGAGCGAATCAGATCAGCTATTACACCAGACACATCACCTTCTTATGCTGAAATAACCTAGTCTATATGGCAAATAAACTCACACTCTTTCTCTTCCTCTAGAAGGACCCACCATAGACAACTGGGGCTTCTAGTACTTAGAACAGGGGGATGAGAAATTGCATCAAAGGGGTGGAAACAATCATAGATTCTTGCAGGAGAACAAAGGAATATAGGCAAGAAATGAAGGGAGTGGACAACAAAGGAAGGCTTGTGAGAAAGCATAGGTGAATCTGAGAAGGAGGAAAGGGACTAGTGATAACAGCTATCCTATAACATGTGAGATCTGTAGAGGAGAGAAATTTGAGGTGTTTTGCTTTGTATTGGGAATGTAAACCCCCTTAGACTTTTCTTAGACCATAATACAAATCTATTATAATCTATATGATTTTAAATTACTTTTGCTACTAGGTATGTTTCTTCTGAAAGTGATGTCATACTGAGATGGGCCACAGACAGCACAGCTTCATAAGTTAAATTTGGAGGTATAGTCTGTGATTTTAGACTAAAGTGTAGCAATTGGCTCTACCCTGATTTAGCATATTCTTCCAGATCTGAGTCAAGTGAGCATCTTTGGTGGATTTATTGTGCAAAAGTAGACCAGCTATATAAGATGGAGACTGTAGACAGCTAAACACCAGATGGAGGAAACCCACAGGGTCTACTCAGAATTGCAATTTTAGTGAGAACATGGTATTTAGGATTGGGCATACCTAATGGAGAGTTGTTTTTCTACAGCATGAGGTCTCTTCTCCCTATGAGCTAATGAAATAAAGGAACGTTAACAGCTAAGATGAAGATGACAAATAAGCCAGAAAACAGAAGACTGCTTAGCCTTTTCTTCTTCCTTCATGAGCAGTTCCTCTGAATACTTTAGTAGGATGGCAGGGGTACCCATTCAGCCTCCTTTGCTTTGTAATAGATCCACACACGTTCTGGCTCCCCAGTGGTCCAGCCCTAAAACCCAAACAGCTAATGAAGGCTGCACTGTGTTCTCTACACACGCTTCCTCATTTTCCCGAGGCTAGAACCATTTCTTTGCCTTATCTAATTTTCTCGAAGAATTTATGAAATGATCTGATTTTAAAACCAGCACACTAATGCTTCCTTTCCATATGTTCAAATCCTTCTACTGGTCTGTTCCCCAAGTTCCTACCTACCCTCTCAAATGTCTGACCTGGAACTGGACTGGATCAGCCACACTCCTGGATCTCTGAACCTGTTTCCCATTATCTTTGGTGCTTCTCCAGTAATAACCCCTCCGTCTTGGCTCCGACCCCCTGCACTCTCTGTGGGCTGCATGGCCAGCACCTCTGGGCCGCATGATGCACTTTGATGTTGAAAGCCTTGACATACACAGTACCCTCAACAATGGTGGCAAAGGGCCTTGTGTGATGGCATAACCCAACACCTCCTGTGTGGGGCTATGTTTGATGTAAGCTTATGGGATAACCAAGATGGGAAATTTTACACAGGGGACAGGATTACTCTTCTAGGAAAAGGACAGGAACCCACCTGAAGGGTGAGAAAACTGTCAAGATAAAATCTTCCATGTGAAGTGCCAGTCAAAATGCAGAAGTAGTGGACCTAGACAGAAATTCTGAAAGCCACGCCAGTTCATAGCCGCGCTCCCTTGGAAAGGATGAACAGCACTGCTGAACCTGTAAGCTCTGAGAACAAATTTACCATAGTAGGATCAGAAACTTATTCCGTGGGAGCCCAGCTGTGTTCTGCCTCTGTTTCTAGTTTTCCTATAGTTAAAAATGTTAACTAATTATTCATTTCGTGCATGCATGTGTGCACACATTATAGTAAGAACATGGAGCTCAAATTACAACATGGAGCTGGTTCTTTCACCATGTAGGTTCCAGGGATCAAACTCAGGTTGTCAGACTTGGCCTGTTCCTATAGGTTTTTTTGTTTTTTGTTTTTTGTTTTTTTGTTTGTTTGTTTTTGAGACAGGCTCTTCCCGTAGTCCTAGCTGGATTGGAGTGCACTGTGTAGACCAGGCTGGTACCAATCTCACAAAGATCCACCTGCCTCTGTCTCTTGGGTACCGGTGGATGTACCACCATACTCAGCAGTTTTGTTTTGTTAATAAAATTGTTTGTAAATACCTGTCCACGCTGGCTGTGCTTAGGGACACCAAAGACAAACTTTCTGCTCTCTTCTGAACCTGAAATTTAGGGATAATGCAAAGTTTGTTAATCATGTATGGGGCAGAGGCAGGCATGGTAAGTGTGCCACAAATTTGTGAAGGAAGAAATGAGCAAGCAGTAGGATGAATCATTAGTTTTAGACAACACAACATTGTGTGTTATTTACATATTTGTCTTGGGAAATCTTTTTTCTTTTTAAAAATTTTATTTATTTGTATTTTATGTGTATGAGTGTATTGCCTGCATGTGTCTTAAGTGCATCCATGTCATGCGATACCTGCAGAGAGCAGAAGAGGGTATTGTATCTCTACTGGACTTGCAAGTGCTTGTTAGTCCATGTGAGTGCTGGGAACTGAACTCAGGTCCTCTACCAGTATACTTACCACTAGCCCATCCCTCCAACCCAGGAAATGAAATTTTTAATGTCTGTTGAATTCATATTTTTTTGTATCAGCAATGCCTTAGGCTATTTATTTAAACATTCTGACCCTGGACACTTCAAAATAGTCTTAATTTTACCAGCAGTGAGACAGACATGGCACAAATGGTTCTTTGATTCCACAACATTTCTCTGGCTCGATTCCCCCCCAAAAAACAGGGTCTCCCTGTGACCCCAGGAGATCTTTAACTCACTATGTAGACCAAGCTGGTCTTGATCTTACAGAGATCTGCCTGCCTCTACCTCCAAGTGCTGGGATTAAAGGCCATCGCCACCTTGCTGGGCCCTTGACTAAACACTGTTTTATCACACAATCAGGAAATCGCAAGAGAACATATTTGCTATTACATAATTATCCGTGTCCAAAGACATTCACCCACATTTAATTTATTTTTCCGTCCCAGATTTTTGGGGGAACTTTATTTTTTGGCTTCTCTCAGGAGGGCAATAGTGTGCTAAATCCACAGACCTGGGCCACAAGAGGACCGCCCCTCCCCTCCCCGTTTGTGCTAGCTCTAAATACATGTAGCCAGTTTTGCCTTTCTTTCCTCTCCTGCTCCACCCTTCAAGAAGTTTTCATAAAGGGTGGGGCCATTTAGTGAAGGTGTAAACATGGGCACTTTAGGAGGTTGACCCTCGCTCACACTCTTCCCATCAATCCCCATATAACAGTCAATAATTTAATCTTTCAGTTGTGAGGCGCTGCAGAGTGTTACTCAGATTTAGAAATATCATTCAGTCCAATACCCTAGCAAATCAAGAACACGATTCAGCTGAGGTCTCTGAATCAATAAGGGCAGAAATGAAATTGAAATCAGGTTTTTGATGTACACTATGTGTGGGCTGGAGAGTTCTGGATGAGGAAATGGAACTTGAAGGTTCTTGTTTAAGTAACCATTCCACAAATACATTAAGCACCTGCTTACTGCGTCTCAGACTCTATTTTAAGCGCTGGGGATTCCGTGACGGTGACTGCCAGGGAGGGGAAACAAGAATCTATGGAGTTTCTATTCCCAGAATATAAGTGCTTAGCCACACCATCCTCATAAACTCACAGCGACCCGAGTAGAAGCAGTTGGGTCCCATAAGCGAAAAAAATCTCATCTTGTTCCGGCTCCTGCGCTTTCTGTTCTGAGAGGGGGTGATCTATGCAGCAGGAAGGAGAGGCAGTAATTTGCAGTGTCGTCCACCACCTCCCTCTGCACCGCCGAGCTGGCGCGGCCAGCTTCAGGGCGCCAGCTCGCCTGGGATTATTAGCCATCTACCCCGTCCTGCGGGCCGCTGGAGGACAAGGAAACAGGACCCGGCATTCGCGCCATCCTCCCGGAAAGGGTGAAAATCCTTCCCAGTCAGAGGGACGGTCTCTCTCGGGCTTGGGGAATTTGTGCAGTAAACTGCTCTCTCACGTTGTCCTACTAAACATTACAGCCACACTCTCTTTGCAGAGGCCACTGCAACGTCCCCGCCCTGCCTGCCAGCCCTGTATGCAGCCGAGCTCCACTGCAGTTTCCGAACCGTCTTCCCTTTTTTCTCCACTTCCTAGTTGCCATGGAGACACACGTCATTTACGTGCCGTGCGTCGCCTTGGAAACGGGGGAGCATCCGCGTCGCCGCCGGGAGACCCGCCCCTGCCGCTCCAGCCGCACTCGCGGGCGCTGCCGCTGGATGGCCGGGGGGAGTCCCCAGTCCGGAGCGCTGCGGGGTCCCGCCTCAACCGCGACCCCTCGACGAGCGTCGCAGTGACCCCGAGAGCCGGCGGCCACTTTTGCGTGTGGTGGCCGGGAGGGCAGCGCAGACACCTGCGCAACCCCGAGGCGAGGCAGGGCAGGCGCTTTTGCCCGCGGGCGAGCCGGGGACGCTGGCCGCGGGACCCTAGACGGGTCCTCGCCCCGTCCACTCTTCTCGGCCTCTCTGGATCCCGTCCACGCCCTCGGGCTGGGACTCATCCCTCTAGGGAGCCTCGGCGTCCCTGGGCTGCTCCCCAGCCCTCTGGGGACCCTCTCCGCCTCCAACCCTCCCCCTGGAGGCCGGGCTGGACGCGACCCAGAGCAGCCACCGCCCGCTTCTGCCACTCAATGGAGGACAGTCTGCTGGAGATCATGACCAAGGACGGCGGCGACATGCCGGCGCCCCTGGAGGTGTCCACGGTGCCGGCCGTGGGGGACGTGATCTCCGGGGAGTACAACGGCGGCATGAAGGAACTGATGGAGCACCTGAAGGCCCAGCTGCAGGCCCTGTTTGAGGACGTGAGGGCCATGCGAGGGGCGCTGGACGAGCAGGCCTCGCACATCCAGGTGCTCTCGGACGACGTGTGCGCCAATCAGCGGGCCATCGTCTCCATGTGCCAGATTATGACCACGGCGCCCCGCCAGGGTGGCTTGGGCGTGGTCGGTGGCAAGGGGAACTTCCCGGGTGTTCCCCAAGGGCCTGAGACCCCTTCGCCTGGGATCGGCGACAGCAGCTTGCTGGGTCGCGATCCCGAGGACGAGGAGGACGAAGAAGTCGCGGAAGAGGAGAAAGAGATGCCCAGTCCTGCCACACCCACCAATCACTGTGAGCGCTCGGAGAGCCCCTGTGCTGGTCTCCTTGGGGAGGACGGGCCACTTGTGGAGCCTCTCGACCTGCCTGACATTACCCTGCTGCAGCTGGACGGCGAGGCCTCCCTGTGAAGGGACTCCGAGGGGGTCACTAACTTCCCGGGGCGGCTTTGGGTTTCCAAGTGCATGATGCGAGGGGACTGAACCGCGCGGTGCAGTATGCTTCACTCAAAACGCCTCTTATGGGCCAGGGAGATAGACTCCCTCAAAAAAGGATTTGCAGGGTGAAGGACTTTGGGAGCATCACGAATTCTTTTAGCCCAACCAAGCATCATAGCAAACTGCGGAAAGGTGAGGCTCCGGGAGAGGAAGTGCCCATCTCAGGATTCCTGAATCCATCCCCTCCCCTGCCCTTTTCCCCTTCCCAGGAAACAGGAGGACCCTTGAATTATGTAAATAAAATTCTGCTTTTTCTATTCTGAAAAAGGACTTATCTAGGACTATGGCAAATAATCTCTTAAAGATTTACCTAGAAAATAAGGAATTGGGGTATTCTGTTTTGGCAACAGGAAATTTACCCTTTTTTGCTGAAATCCAAGATATTCAGTGCTCTGCAGAAAGCCTCTCCCCTTCACAGATCTCTAGGGCTGCTGATTGGTAAAGACAGCTTGAGGAGAAACGCGCGACCCTAGGAATCTGGGTGAATGGGGCTCCAAGGGCCCCTGGGCTGGGGGGAGCTGGCTCTGAATGTGCATGGGAACATAATAGCTCAAGCTCTAGGACTTTGCATGCAGAGCGGATCCTGCCTTGTCACTGACTTCATCTGGGATTGCTGTTCACTCACTGGGGCCTAGACAACAAAGTGCCCAGTTCACAGGCAGAAACTGGGCTGCACAGCAACAGCCCAGATTTAGGGGTCGTTTGAGGGACTCTTGGGGGCTGCAGCCCCAAACTGTCTTTTCTGGCTACACCTGCTTAGCTTCAGTTCTTTTCTCTGTCAATATGTTCCTGCCCGCTGTCTCTTGGTGTTGCCTCCATAACGTCTTGTGTTATGTGTGTCCACTTGTGCAGTAGTGTGTGAGCCCTCAGGGGCAGGGCTTGTGGCTCTGGTGTTAGGTTCAGGGGACTGCAGACCCTTCTGTGGGCTCCAAGCTGTCATGGCACTTCCCCCTCCCCTTTCCCTTTTGCACCCCCTCCCCAACCAGGGCATGGAGCATGTGGCTGTCCTGAGGTTCCTTAACTGACGTGCTCCCCTCTTGCCTTCTCAACTGGTGACTTTGTGTGCCCTTCCCTCCTTTGTGTATCCTTTCTCAATGCTTTCTCGGTGTTAACCTTAATAAAAAGGCGTCATCTCCCCTCCTTGCTGACTGGTACTAAAGGGGCTTACAGGTGGGGCTTCTGGGTCTGCTGCATGGATCAGGGTTTGGTAGGGACCATGCCTTCCCTCCTCTCTCCTTGCCTCCAGTCTCAAAGAGCTGACTGACCTTGTCCTGGATGGGACAAGCATTGCCAACTCTGCCTGCTTTCCTTTCTGCTCTGGATCTCAAGCTGGACTGGGAAATGTGGAGGTCTGTGTGGAGATACCCAACCAATAAGGGTTTTTAGTAGCCAGCATTCTACATGTGCAATTCTTTCAGAGAAGAATGTAAGCTCCCCCGAATCCCCAGATGATTTCTGAATCAGTGTCCTGGAATGGTAGGCATGACACCTGTTCTACGGAAGGGGTGAGGTGGGAGTTACTGGAGGGGGTTGCCCAGGGTTTCTGGGAGTAGAGTGACACATCACAAAGGAAACCACAATAACTGCCTCAGGCCTCTAGTGGAAGATGCCGGTAAGGTGTTCCCCCAAGAGTCAACACTGACATCATCTCTAGGCAGCTCCCTTGGGTGATGGAGATTTCCTGAACTTTCCCCAGAACAAAAATTGAGAGCAGCATAGGCTGGATGCTGTGTGTGTGTGTGTGTGTGTGTGTGTGTAGCATGTAAACTTGCTTGTTGTTTGTTACAGAGGGGTTCAAAGAGGACTAGAGGCACAGGTATGGGCTCAAATCTTAATTCCAGTACTGAATTGACTACTTGAGATTCGGAATGTATAAAATGGGAATAGAAAGTTATCAGGGAGAAAAATATGTGACTTCTAGGGTGTCTTATGCAAATGTTCATGTCCTTATAGTTCTCCCGGGGGATGTAGGGTGGTGAAGGGCTCCTTTGGGAAAGTGGAACCAGATGAGGAAGGTCCTAGAAACTCTCTTTTAATATATTTCTCTATATGTAAAGAACTCTCTACCCTTCAGGATAGAATCTGGAAAAGGGCATGATGAGATTCCCAAGAGCGCACAGGCCTTCTCATTTTCAGCATCAGGTATATATGGGCCCAAAGATATGGATCTTGGGGACCAGTCGAGGAAGCTATGAGTTGGGAAATGTGTGCTGAGCTCCTAAGGAGAGTCATTGGCGTATATAACGGGGAAGTGCTATACTTCCAGCATTCGGCATCAATTACAATGACAGTGGTCCTTTACTGCGTATTCATCCCAATTTTATCTCCCAACAACTCAATAAAATAGAATTTGTTATTTTTACATAACAGTTCAGAAACAGATTAAGACTTTCTCAAGGTCATGGACTGGAATTTAACAGAGGCAGCACTTAAACCTGGAATTGTCTGATTTAAAAGAGCCTTAGATAGGGACAGTTTTGCTCATTGCTCTTTTATGTGAATCTTCAGAGAAAGAGCCTGAAAGAAATCTGAAAAAGAACTGACCTTCATTTAGTCACTTTTCACCTCAGTTTAAAGACATTGATTGCAGTTCAGGTTCTGGTTAGTGACTTTTTTCTGCATCTCATGGGTGATAATACACTTAATCACATTGAACTATCTGGGCCTGCTCCTGGAGAGAAAGAGGCTGATGCTTTGCAGGCGTTCCCTGACACAGATCCATGTGAAACGCTTTCCTCAGATTCTCTGTCTGACCTAAATCCAGCCTAGCCTGATTAGACCCTGTAGGAAGTTCTGGTTGAGTCCTTTAGCCGTTGACTCCAGTTCCTGTTCCCATGCACACTGTCCTAAATGTACCCTTAACTCAGGTACTTTTAGAAATTCTGTAGTTATTCTATGAAAGTAGCTGGAGAGATGGCTCAGAAGTTAAGAGCACTGGTTGCTGTTGCAGAGGAGCTGGGTTCGGTTCCCCGAACCACATGGCGGCTAACAACGATAACTCCAGTTCCAGGAGATCCGACACTCTCTTCTGACCTCTGCAGGCATTGCACAACACAGGTACACTTACATACATGCAGGCAATACACTCATACACATAAAATAAAAATATTTTTAAAATCTTCCTATGAAAAGCAATCCTTCAGCCTTTCATCTGTACCAGTATCTAATACAGATCCCGCACAGGGAGCACCTACATCCGTGTCTCTGCCCTTGCCATTTCCCATTAGGCCACGAGGTTCCTTCCTTGGACTGCTCCTGGTGAGTTTTAGTTGGAATTTTTAGCTTAAGACTTATGGGCAGGGGTCACTGTTGAATTTCAGGGAGTCATATACTTAGAAATAGAATGTAAAATTGTGCAAGTATGTATTCTTTCTAGAGAGGAAGAAAGGGCCACTTAATTCAACTTAATCCTTAAAAAAGAATCAAGTTTTTTTTTTTCCTTAAAAATGTAGTAGCCATTGAGCTAAGGTGTAATGAGACTTCAACTTGGAAAACACCAAAGAAGAAAAGACCTTCTTGAACTTGGAATTCCTAGCACCCGTGCCTCCTGTAGCCCTTGGAGTATTTCCCATCTTGAACTGAAATCTTCATCTAAAATCCAACTATTCATCACTTACTTAATGAATTTTAATTATGCTGACACCCATGATGAGCTGAAAATCCAGTCTCCCATTGCTTTCAAGTCTGCTAGTATTAGAAATTTGTCAGAGCTGTGCTTATGTATGAGAAGCAAAGAAATGTTTGAATTTTCCTGAGAATATGTGAATAAAATGTCTGTTCAGTCCAGATAGGACACCAAAGACAGATCAAAGAAATAATTCCATCCAAGGCTAGCTTGGTGAACCAATGAGTTTATTGGGGTTATTTAACAGGAGCATGGTTAGAAGGGTGACAACTCAGCCTGAGTGACAGCTCACCAAAACTGCATCCCTGCTGAGTTGTAGGCAGCGCCAACAAAGAGTCTCTTCTATTCTGGTAAAGTGTTTATTGTTTATCTAGTCTTGGGGAGGGGTCTTCTGAATTTTGTACCTTTCTGAGTTAAAACTTCCTGAGCCTGGTCAATAGCTTCTAGAGTCTCCAGACCCTTCTGTTCTCCCTTCAGGAAGGAACGTTTTCATTCAGAGGAAGCAACTTCATGACACCCTCCAGAGTGTCATGCTGAATTTTGTCTGGTCCCAACCCAACATCACATATAACTAATGAGTTAAACAGTTTTCAGTTCCAGGAACTCCCATCTCTAGCTGGCCTAAGATGCCTCTCTTAGAGGTTAGCTCTTAATCTCAAAATGAAGCATACACAACTTCATAGAAATAAGCTACAACTTAGCCTGGTACAGCTAAAATCTGCTTTTAGAGAATCATTTGTTACCTGTGATGCAAACGTGGCATCCAGATTTACATGATGTCCCCAGCACTGCAGACATCTGTAATGAAATGACTCTTCTGAAAGTTTTCCTAGAACCAAGATGCAGTTCTTCCACAATTATATTTGAGTCTATACTTCTTGAAGAATTTAAACTTTCTTGCTTTGCAAAGGCAGCTTTTCATATTTACATGCATAGAAACAGAAATTCACCCAGGATGTCTGATATACTTAGAAGTGGTGGACCACACAAGGAGTGTTTGTACATCTTTTGTTCTTTCCTTTTTTCCCTCCCACTTTGAGATTGTCCTCAGAAGGTGAATGTCCTCAGAAGAGCAGCTTTTGTGCTTGGGAGCACTGTGCTTAGAGAAAGAGCCCTGTTCTGTAAATAATGCTGTGATGGTGTCTCCTGTTGGGGAACAGAGACATTACAAGAGAAGCCTCAAAGTGAATTTATAACATTCACTTCGGCAAGCACTGCCAAATGCCAGCTAAAGGCCTGGCTCCCTGCCATATGGTGGGTGGTGAGGAGAGACAGGAAAGCTGAAAAAATAGAATGGATTTAAAGAATATAAAAAGCAACTGCAATAAATTCCTAACTAGTTTTCCCCATGCCTGTTTCACATGCCTCGAATCTAAAAGATTAATCTTCCTAAACCAGAGTTGTGACTATTTTCTAACAATCTGCATCTCTTCGATGTTTCCTGAATTATATGTAAACTCCAGTGTGTGTGTGTTTGTATGTGTCCATGTGCATGTCGGGGGGAATGTGCCTGTCATATTCCCCACCTCCATATGTTAAATTTTACAGCTGTTAGAGACATTATCTTATCATGTTAGAAGTCCAAACTGTCCTAGTCAGAGGTGATTCCTAAGGGTATCCCAGAACAAGCAGTCTTGATGCGTCTCTACTGGCTTCCTGCTGCACCCTTTCCAAGTGCAGTC
Organism: Eospalax fontanierii; assembly: GCA_035773235.1. NCBI lineage: Eukaryota > Metazoa > Chordata > Mammalia > Rodentia > Spalacidae > Eospalax > Eospalax fontanierii. The sequence continues at coordinate 12,977,843 of CM069537.1, forward strand.
AAGTACAAATCCCTTCTCCAGAAGTGAGACTTCAGCCTTTGTTACCTGCACCACATGTCCCTGCATCTCTCCTTGTCATTTTCCTCTTGGATGTCTGTGAGTGGGAAATCCTCAGCTATAGTATGCAAACCTTTTTTTGTGCTTTTACTTCTAGGAACAAAGTTCATAATTTTCCTCAAATTCTTAAAGGGTAAAACCAAAGAAAATAGCTAACTCTGCAGTCGAGATATGCTACTGACTCTTTGCTGTCTGACTCTGTCCTGACCTTGTCACGTACACTGGAATCCTACCCATACCTTAAGGTCCTTCAATGCTTCTCCTTTATGGAGCCTTTAAATGTGGCTATATCTTTTTCTTGGTACCTATTTGGGGGACAGTAACCTTATTTTGTCTTTTGATCTGTATGTATTTTTATGTAACCATGAACATACCATCTATTCCTGGATTTATGAGCCTCTTGAGATCTGGAACTGTTTCCTCATGTTTATGGTCTCTTAAGTATTTACCATTTTCATTCATTACTTGATTGAGTGGCATATAATTATTTTAAGAGCCCCTAAGAAAAGAAAAACAATACAACCAATTAAATGATCACTATGCTTTCTATCACTTGTATCTTTAAAATTTTTTTCTTTTGATTTTTTCTTGAGACAGTCTCCCTGTAGCCCCAGGTTTCCTGGAACTCATTATGTAGACCAGGCTGTTCTTGAACTCACAGAGATCCACCTACTTCCGCCTCCCAAGTGCTGGGATTAAAGGTATGCACCACCATGTCAGACCTATTACCACTTGTATCTTAAAATTTCATTCATATTTAAAAATCTCTTTTATTCTTAATTAAAAATAGAACTTCATTGGACCAGGAGTAGTAGCACATGCCTTTAATCCCAGTACTCAGGAGACAGAGACAGGTGGATCTTTGTGAGATACAGGATAGCCTGGTCTACATAGTGAGTTCCAGGCCAGCTGGAGCTATAGGGAGATCCTGTCTCAAACAAACAAACAACACCCCAATAGAACTTTAAAATATCACTACTGTATATACAAATATAATTAAAAGTCATTATGGTATCATTATAATTTATTCACCTTGAGCCTGACACTTCTGACTCAGAGCTGCCTGTATTTTTCCATGTATTTCTATTTTGGGGTTATGTCGAGTTTCAGCAAAGCAGCACTTCTTCTGAAGAAAGAGTTTTTCATTATTGCCTCTGGGAGTTTCCTCTAGGCCTCAATGCCTAGTCTCCAACCCTGGCACTTTTTTGATCTTGTCAGAGAGAGTTGAGGACAGGTATTTGGACAACAACCAGAACTAATATTTCTTCAAAGGGCCCTTTAATGGTTGATGAACTGAAACATCAAGGGATTACAGGCTCCCAGTCATGACACTTTGAATAATAGCTAGAGTCGGGCATGTAGAGGCATGATGACTCTGACTGCTGCTAGCCAACAGTAATTGTAAGCTGTCATCAACTATGTAAGACACACTCTATTTAAAGATGTTAAAATGTGTGAGGAAAAAAAAATGTCTGGAATCAGTGAGATTTGTATTATTATAAGGGACCATCCTGATAATAAGCAGAAAAAGTACTTAGCCAAATAATAAGTGTAACCGAATAACTGAAATATCCTAGAGATGAAAACCGAATGAAAATATTACCACCCTTAGAATCTTCAAAAATGTTATTAAGGAAACCCTAGTGATGTTCATATAATTATTTTATGTAGCTCAGGTGTCTGAGGGGACTCCCCAGGTCTGAGATCTGATTAAATTTGATACAAATTCTTCTTACCAAGCCAAGGAAGTCAACAGAATTCAAGATGACTTCTGCAGTGTCCTGTGGTTTATTTTTCTCTTGCTTTCCTTCACACCTGTACCCCGGAGCCCATGCAAACAGCCTCAGTATGAGACACACTAAATAGCCTGTTCACTGGTTTCAAAAAGAAATATCAATCGACTAGACATTTTAAAGTTTTTATTGTAGACAACTGGAAAAATGGAGTGGGCAGAACAACGAAAGGAGCGGGGAGCAATCCCGGGAAAGTCCCACTGGGGAACCCAGAGCGTTCACAGGCTCCTCCAGCCAACCTTTTTCTCTATTCCTCTGGCTTGCCTGCTCCACATCAATAAAGCAAGTTCCTTCTCATTTTGAGAAATAATTTCCTTTTACATTGAGCCCTCCTGGAAGAGGGCAGCATCTTGTTCCTATTTCATATAATTTATTAAAAAGTACAGTCAGGCTGAAGAGCACTTACTACTCAACCTGAGTTGGATCCCAGTACGCATTATCAGGTAGCTCACAACTGTCTATAACAGGGCATCTGATGCCCTCTTCTGGCCTCTATGGGCACCTGAATACATAAATAAAAATAAAACTTAATATACAGTCTTGGGACTGGAGAGATAGCTCAGAGCAGCACTGGCTGCTCTTGCAGAGGGCCTGGATTTGATGCCCAGCAATCACACAGCACCTAATAACCACCCATCGTTCCAGTTCCAGAGGATCCAATTCTCTCTCCTGAGAGATGACTGGTAACAATCATCTGATGTCTCCAGGCATTGCATGACACAGGTGCACTTATATACATACAGGCAATACACTCATACGCATAAAATAAAAACAATGAACTCTTTTAAAAAGAACAGTCTTTCCTGGTATGGTAGAACACATCTTTAATCCCAGCACTTGGGAGGCAGATCTCTGTGAGAGTGAGGCCAGCCCGGTGTATCTAGTAAGTTCCAGGCTAGCTGGGACTACAGAAAGACCCTGTCTCAAAAAGACCGAAAAAAATGTAGTTTTCTAAGAGAATTGCCAGTGATATGAATTATGTCTCTTGTACAACTAAGGAAATGGATGGATGAATTGCTCAGGGTACATAATTAATGACTGTGTTAAGATTAAGAATAGAACCCTGTTTACCTAAATTGTAACTCATTTAGTAGATAAGATAGCTTTTCCCTATTAAATGGTACTATGGTACTGCATATAAGTCTGATGTACATGGTTACAATATATTAAGGGAAGTCTATTGTGACTTCAGTTCAATTTTGAAAAGAAGAATCAAAATGCCTCTGTGTGTGTGTGTGTGTGTGTGTGTGTGTGTGTCCAGAGGGCAACCTTGAGTGTCATCCTTCGGACTGCTGTCCGCCTCATTTGAGAGGGTTCCTCATTGTCCTGGAGCTTACCAATTAGTTTGGACTGGCTGGCTAGCGTGCCTCGGAGATCCAAATGAGCCTCGGGGTTACAAGTTGCCGGTGTGTAACCACCATGTCCAGCATTTTTACATGGGTTCCAGGGAAGCACTTTACCAACTGAGCCATACTCCCTGACAAAAATTCGTTTTATAACAAGTGATTAATTCTTATGAATATGATGGAAGAAGACATCCAAGAAGGAGGACCATGCCTGAATGATCTATTGGCAAGTGTTTACCAGCTGCTTACTGTGTCTCATGGAAAATGGAGGGCACCAGACTACAAGAAGTCAGTGCCCCATGCCTCTAAAGAGTTCATGGTCTACTGACAAGAGAATGCTATGTAAGGATAATTTGCTTCTCGGAAGGTCGCAGGGAAAACCTGTTTTCCGTGAGCACTGCTAACAGAATTGAGAAAACAGAGTAACAATGGCATGGTGTGTGGGGAAAGTAGATGTGTCTGCAGGTAGGACAAGGTAAAATAGAAGTGAGGTAAGAAGCTGTTCAGAAAAACCTATAGAAATGTATGGTACAGTAGTCAGGTAGTACGACATTGGAAGAATGTCCAGCAGAGGCAACACTGTATTTTGGAGAAAGTAAGTAGAGAGGTGTTGGCCAAACCAACAACAAAACTCCCCTAAAAGAACTGCATATGATGTTTGCACCAATGGACATAGTTCAGGTAACACAAAAAATAGATCCTGGTATTTTGCACCATGTGGAAAATAAAATGTCACAGATAAAAAGAACAGGGTAGGAGGACACATGCCTAAAACATGGCAGTGCAAAAGGCCCCAGGGCCTTGTTCCAGGTAAACAGGACCAAGCTCTCACACCCACTGCAAAGGGTGTGCTCGCGGTGGGACACAGACCATGTTTTCATGGGGATCGGCTTCTGGGATGCAAGTAGCTTGTTTATGGTGATCTACAGAACACAAGCTTACATTTGTAAAATTTGGGGGAGGATAAAAGGAAGAAAAGAGACAGGGGGAGTATGAAGGAGAAAAGGAAAGAAGTGAAACGGAACAGGCGAGTGAAGCAAAGCAAAAGGAGAAGTGGTGGAGGAAGGCGGGAGCAGCGCTTCACATCACCGAAGCAGAGGCCTGGTTGGAACGTTCTATCCAGGTGAGTGGAGCTAAGAAGGGACTCACTTAGACAAATACAGAGGAGAGGAAGGAAACTGTGTCAGAGGCTAAGAGGACAGACAAGTAAGATTACAGGTTTTAAGAACAAAGAAAGGGCACAAAGTCAAGTTCCAGAAAGAAGGGGGAGACTGATTTAATGAAAACGTCATCCCTTAAAAGGAGCTGACATAGCAGAAGCAGCTAGCTACTCCGGATCTGATTGTGCCTCAGAAAGTAGACTGTTCAAGGACTGAGCAAAATCTTAAAAGCAACCACACTGAATCCTTGACATTCAAGGAGATAAAGTGAACACAGAACTAGGACTATGGAAAACTTAACTTTAAATACTTAAATGATAGGATTTCTTTCGTTTTGGAAGTTTATGGGGTTAATGCAATTCCTTTGGAGGAATGTTTGTCATGACCAGAGGGATCTCACCAAAAGATCTCAGACATGCAGATGTGCAGAGAATCAGCATAACCAAGAGAGTCATACCTACACTTCAGTGCTTTCAAAAGCACCACGAAGCAAACCTCAAGGAGTCTGATTACAAAATGTAAGAATTTATGAACTTTAAAAGCTAACCTTTTAATAAGCCAATAACTTATTTAGATTAAAATGCCATAAATTAAAATTCAGGTTTTTATGATTATGCAGCAGTCATAAACATTCTGCTACCTGGAATATCAGCAAACCAGAAGTTCAACACATTTCTTCTCTATTGGAACTTTTGAGCCTTAAAGAGCTTCATGGACAAAGTGAATAGGCCAATGGCAGAAAGGAGAAAATATTTGATTTTTCTAAAACTGACAGGAGTGGAATGCTATTCTAGAATATTCGAATAACTCATGCAAATAAATAGGAACAAGACAGCAACCCACTAGCAAAAAAAGAACAGAGGATATGAAGAGGAAAAAGCCAAGAAGCAAGTGAAAATTTTATTAAAACTATCAGTAATAAAAATGCAAAGTAAACCAATAATGATATATGGCTCTATACCCACCAAACAGCAAAAACAGAAGTCTACAAAGTTGTGAATGCTGGCAGGCATGTGGAGCTACAGAATCTTAGTCCAAGACTGGTTCCACCACTTTTAGAAATCAAGCTGACATTCTTCAATACATTAAATAGAGTCATAACTAGTACCTCCAATGTAAAACAAGATATTTACAATTCCAGAATGGACTAATCAAGGGTGCTCAATGCAGAGTTATAAACTAACAAGTAGAGTTGGAGACAGAATGGGAGCTTATCTCTGGTAGAGTAGACCGCAGGGAGGCACCAGTGAAAAGCAACAGGTTAAAAGGTAGCACCTGGCAATGTGTATGGAGCCAAAAAACCGTATTTAGTGAAAAAATAAGGTATAGAATGTGATACTTAGTCCATTAGCTTTGGAGTACTTTAAAAATACATGTTCAAGACTGGGAATATGGCTTTATTATATTTATATATAAGTATATTATATATACTTAATATAGACAATTGTTTAGCATGCTGCAAGGCCTTGAGTTTGATCCCTAGTAAAGCAAAAAACAATCCACAGAATAACCATATTTAAAATACACACATATATGTATATTTTGTATACATACATATATATATATACACACAGTAGAGAATTGCCTAGTATAAAAGGAGAAAAATAGGAGTAGAGATGGAAGATATAAAGCAAAAGAGTTTTTACTTGCAGATACTAGTGATGGTGTGCCATGGAACAGAATATATTTAACTTGATCCCTTGAAAAATAAGTGAAACATAAACACAAATATGTCAGAACAGCATCTAGAAGGTGAAGGGCTGGAATGAGATATCTTTCAAAAACAAAAAACAGAATCTGACAGCAAAATGGACTTATTCGAAGTAAGCATAAAGAAGAGTAATGTCTAGGGTACAGTTGGCAAGGAGAATAACATTTCTGGAGATCCTTTAGGGACTTTCTTATTCAGTCCTTAGATCTACACTGGGACCTCAAGGTCCTTAAGACTTTTGGGTTGCAAGAAACAGAAATCCATTTGAGATAGCTTTAAGCAAAAAAAAAATGTTTATTATAAGAATGTACCATGATTTTACAGAACCTAAGGAGTAAGAATGCAGCTGTTACAAACCAGGGCGGCCATTACCTCAGTCTCTTCCTCTGGAGACATGATCTATTATTTCTGCTTTCCACTGTATGCCAACTTTTCTGTTTCCTTGTGTACATGGCAGAAGACAGATGCTCCAGAGCTTGAGCCTCTGCCTGTTCCGATCTGAAAATGTTTTATTCAGTGAACATCAGTTATACACTCTTAGAAAAAAAATCACTTCCAGACCTATCTTGGCTGTGTCAGCTGTGGTGATGGTGGGTGAATGGGTATCTCATAAAATGTAATTGATGGCTAGGGTCCAATCTTGTGAGAGAAGAAAGTTCTTGGAAAATAGATGTATGGTATAAGAGACACACTTCAAATTATCTAGCATAGTTCATAGGTTCATCAAATAAATGAATGACATGAGACCCAGTTTTGTCTGTCTCCAGAGCCCTTGTCCCTATATTGTAGGCCTTTTCAAGTGCTCCTATTTGAGGTGATTGTTTTTGCTTTCCTGAAAAAAAGAATGCTCAGGAAATGGTGATATATATGGAAAGTAGGATAATTGGAATATAATTTAATAAAGGTTTATTTTCAGGCTTTAGTGAGGTATAAGGAATCGCAAGAAATCTACACATGTAACAGGAAGATTCTGTTTCAGAACTAGAAAACAGAGAACTAGGTCAAGGGTTTCCAGCTCATGAAAATTAAAGGGATTCAAGTGAGCTTGTCACATCATCCACAAAAACACAGAGCATTAAATACCCAACCTTATGCCCCTATATTTTATCCGCCTCTCGTATCCAAAGACTGAACCCAATAGAAAGCAGAGGATGAGAGACCTAGTGACTGCAGTCCATGTGGGTCAGCCTTCCAGGCCCTGAAGTGAATGACAAGGGTGAGGGACTGAAGAGCCAGACAGAAGTCTTTAGAAAAATGAAAACAAATACCCGCGTTTAATGTTGCTAAACTATTTCAGAGGAGGTCACTAACGTGATTTGGGGTTGTGAGTGGGGGTCAGGGCTCTGGACGTTTCCCTCTCTAATCTTATTCGGTTACCACATAAGGATTCTGCTTGTTTTTGTTGAGATAGCGTCACAGCACCTCCTGTGGTCAAGGTACTTGTGCCAAGGATTGGAAAATTAACCACTCGGTAGCTGGAAAGAGAAAAGTAAATTAATTCTGAAAGAACAAGGGAGTACAGCGATAAGAAAGGGCACACATTATCGGAACTTAGAGAGCCTAGTGACTTCAGGTAGGGTCGAGAGTTTTCCTGAAGTGGTTGATTGAAAAGGAGAGATAAGGCAGCTGAGGACACTGCAGCCCAGCATTACACAATTCCCTAAAAATGGGGCTAACGCTTGGAAAGTCTTGGGCTTCGCATCCTTGGACTCCTTGGCAACTCTGGAGGCTGAATGTGATTGGTAGAGGTCTTCGCAGAGGCCTGCCTAGCTCCGCCCACACCCCATTCTCAGCTGGAGCGGGGGGCGCACGGTTGCGTGGGTATCCTAAGGCCGGAGGCCCGAAACACCTGCAGCTGCGGACCACTGCAGCCGCAGCAGCTTCCCAGAATAGACCTCAGAAGTGCGGATCCAGCCCCGGAGGAGCGGAGGAGCGGTCATGGAGACGACGCTCACTGGCTGCCACAGGAGGAAGGCTGATTGGTCGCAGGCTCCGGCGGGCCACGCCCACCTCCCCTTTCTAATCAGGTCAAGGCGCGCAGCCTCTTTGGGGTGCGGCACCGAGAGGGCGTCGGCGACCTCTTGATGTGAAAGAGCCAAGGCTCAGAAGTTTTGGGTCGCTCCCCAGGGCCCTGCTAAGTTCTAGACCTCAACTGGCGCCACCGGGCATTGCATCCCAAGATGAAAGGGGACTCGGATCAGACTGCACTTTCCGGGCACCTTCTTCTTGAGGCCTTTAACTGGCCTTTTGCAGACCCTAGGGCTCTTAGGTAACAGGGACCAGGTCCCCAGGTAAGGGAGAGGTGATGTGGGCCAGGGGGTAGCTTAGCTGGTGAGCCCTTCCCGCGGCCGGTTCCAGGAACCCTTGGGGGGCAGTTGTAGGTCATTCCGGGTCTGCTTTGCCAGCATTCCGGGCCCTCAGTCTCCTCTGCCACCCTCGTTGAATGCACGATTTCTGCAAGGCACCAGAAGATTTCTTTTGTTTGTAATTTTACACTTAACAGCCGACACTGCTTCTCATTTTGCACCTTTCAACTCCTCTCTATTCTTCGCGTCTCCGCTAACATCTCCGCTCTCTTCCCACCTCCCTGTCAAGTCTGCGCCATCCTTCTGGGGCCTCCTTAAGGGGCGAGCTTTTCTTGATAACAAACCGTCTATTCGCCCCAGGTAGGGCACCAAGGTTAGGAAACAAAGAAAATTCCACTCAAATGTAGTTGGTGAACCAATTGAGTTTGCGGTTGCTTTCAGAAGTACAGACAACTTATTGCTAGCCACATTATCAAAGGAAATATTTCTCTTCCAGCTTTAACTGCCTGTTTATCCTGCGTCCCCACCACCACCCCCATAAACTGTCTAGATATCTTTAATGAGGGGCGGGGCCTCCTGAGCTCCCCCATCCCCCGCCCGCGGACAGAAAGTTAATCAGCCCAGCCTTGTGCTGGTTTCCTACAGGCAGTCACCTTTGCTGAGGAGAATTCAAGAAAACGGCCATGGTATGACAGAAGAGGAAGAGAGGCCCAGGAGGCAGGGCACCGGAGTACCGACTGCAGCCCTACCACTTAAATGCTATATGGTTTGGAAAAACCGCTTCTAGGACCCTCTGTTTCTGCACCTCAAAACAGGGTGCAGAAACACCTATATAGTATCTCAAGTGGATGCTATGATTATCAGGCTTAAGTGTAAAGGCCTTAGAACCTAAGTGCTTAATGTGTGTGAGCTGTTGTTATCTGTGCTCCAAAGGTACTTTGCATAGACTTTTTATCCTTATTTATTTAACTAATTATTTTTAATTTATGTGTACGAGTGGCTGGCCTGCCAATATGTAAGTGCACTACATGGATGCAGTAATGCCCACGGAGACCAGAAGAGGGTTTTGGTTCCCTGGAACTGGAGTTACTGAGTCCACATTATGGGTGTTAGGAGCTGAACCCAAGTCCTCTGTAAGAGCAGCCTAGTGCTGGAGCCGTATCTCCAGCCTCCGCATAGACCTTTTATAATGCTTGATCTTTGTGCTGGGCTGTCTTATTTAGAATATTACTGTCTCTCAGTGCCAGATAACTGTAAAGCTAAGAAACTGATTCTCAAAAAAAATTAAAAGCATGCTTTCTTATTTCTCTTCTTTTTTCTTTTCCTTTTTTTTTTTTTTTTTTTTTTTTTGCCGACAGGAATTTCGAAGACCCCAGAGAGAAGGATAAGCTTCACCTCTGCTGTTCTCCAAGGAGATCTAGACAGCCTTTTCCTTCCCCCCAGTTTGGTAACTTTACATAGGTTTCTTCTTGATTTTAAGTCTCTCACCTCCCTTTTCTTACAGCATTTATCTTAGAACACTTGTAATTGCTAATTTTTCTTTGGTCCTCTGATAGGTATATAAATCTTGGAAACTGATTGCCAGTTTTTTGACCCAGAGAAGGTTTTTCTCAGGCTCTGGAGTTACCTCTTTGAAATGCAACCTTTAAGGAAGATGTGCCCCATCTCTCCATCTCTGTGGGGGGCTGATAGGAACTTTTTTCAAAATTGTTAAACAAACATTTGTCTTGAAGGCACAAGATAAGTTTACTTTTCCATTAGGTAAAGACTAATTGACAAACTAGGGCCTTGCTTTTCCCCTAGCACAACTCCTTTTAAAATATTTTGATAGTAGGCTTCCATGTGAGTCTTTCAAAAGGCCTTTGGTGTTAGTTGTCCCTCCTCTCGCCCTCTCTGCTGTCCTGTCCTCCCATTCTCTACCCACCTTGACCCGTGACTCCCCTTCCCTTCTTATTTCAGTGCATTCAAGCTCATGCCCCGTGAACCATCCCCCTGGTCCCTTGTTAGTTTCCTGATCGCTAGGATTTTCCAGATGAAACACACCTATCTAAAGATTCAAAGCTAGCGTGCCCTACAAAACAGAACATGAGATGTTTGCCTTTCTGGTTTCTGGGCTATCTTATTTAGGATGATTATTCCCAATTGCATCCACTTTCCTGCAAATTTTGCAACTTTACTTTTCTTTTTAAAATATTTCATTTTTGTTATTTTTAAATTTTACTTTATGTGTATCAATGTATTGCCTGCATGCATGTAACTGCTCTGGTGTCCTGCAGTGCCCATAGAGGTTAGAAGAGGGTGTCAGATCTCTTGGAACTGGAGTTATGGACGGTTGTTAGCTGCCATGTGGGTGCTGGGATTCAAACCCAGGTCCTCTGCAAGAACAGCCACTGCTCTTAACTGCTGATCCAAGTGTGCAGCCTAATTTTGTTTTTCTGAACAGATGAATAATAGTCCATTGTGTAAATTACCGTACTTTCATTATCCATTCATCAGTATGACATTGAGGCTGTTCTGCTGTATTTCTTTCAATGTATACATATACAATATGCAGTGTAGTCCATTGATCCTAGTAGACCCACAGACTAGCAAATGAAAAGTCCAGAGTCAGGAATGGACTCCGTCTTTTGGGGTTGTTGGCTATTGAAATCCCATAGATCCTAAAACAATACTGGAGACTGCCCTTGCACTTGGTTACCGACCATAACTTAATGGTAAGACCCACCTGCTGAAGACACTACATACCTGAGTCACAGGACAAACAAGGAGAAATCAAGCGGGTTCTGTCCTTGAAGCTACCTCTCTACTGGCTAGCTGTCATAGTATTAGAGGGTTCTATGTATGTTACTGGCGGAGAAGTTAACAGTTCGCCTTAGCTGTGAACCCTGGGAGATGTAACAAAGACTGGTTGACAAAATATGCCCACTGGTGCAGTAGTGGCATGATAACTTCAGTTGTCAGCCTGACACACCTTGGTTGAAGGAGCCTCTATTGGGGAACTGCCTCCATTGGACTGGCCTGTGGCCATGTCTGTGAGGTCTTTTTTGATTGTTGAATGATGTGGGAAGGCCCATTCCACTGTGGGGGTGTTACCAATTCTAGGCAGCTTATCCTGTATTATATAAGAAAGTAGGTTGAGCATAGGCCAGGGGACCAAGCCTGTCTGTAAGCAGTGTTCCTCCGTGGCCTGTGTTTCATTCAGCTCCTGCCTCCAGGTTCCTGCCCTGAGTTTCTACCTTGGGCTCCCTCAGTGATGAACTGTGACCCTTTGACTCCCAAGTTGGTGTTGATTAGAGGGCTTTGTCACAGCGATTGAAAGCAAACTAGAACAGGAATTAGTACCAGGATCATGGAGTATTGCTGTGGCAGATCTGACCTTGGTGTTTTGGGGAGGATTGTGGAAGCGGTAGGAACTTTGGGCTGTGTTGCTAAAATTCCTTCTGGGAGGCATGATCAGCGTGAAGCTCCCCTGCCTCTCTAGGTCCCTAATGAGAAAGGGAGGTATAATTTCACTGAATCACAGTTTGGAAAAGCAGAGTTTATTTGAGCTTATATAGAGCAATGGATGAGGGGCTTACTTACAGGAGTGTGTGGGGGCTCCACTACTGAGGCCATACAGCAAATTATACATCCTGGCAGGGACCCTGTGACCTCCTGGCAGCTGCCCAAGATGGTGAAGGGGCCAGTCTTTCCCCAGCTTCCTCCGTTTATACCCTTAGTCCTTCCCCCACGTACAACTCAGGCCACTGGTTGGTTGAGATGGGTAGCTGACGCTCCCAGCTCCTCCTTTTTTTGTGGAACGTCAACGAGTTTATGATCCCAGGCAAGTAGGTGCCCTCCAGACTTGGTATGAATGCTTTGTCCATAACTTGCCAGTCCAACTTGCCAGGCAGAGGACAAATCCATGCAACAAGCTGCAAAAGCCATTGACTGCTTAGAGTTTGTTGCTGTGGAATGTGGAACAGTTATGTTGAAGCAGGTGTGGATGATGGAGGTCCGGCTTGTGAAGCTTCAAAGATAAGCGGAGATTATTGGTGCTATTTGTGTGACATTTTGAATTGAGAATCTATGGGTTCTGGTCGGCTGGTGCTGAAGAATCAGCTGTGATGAAGAAGAGACCAGAACCTCTGAAGTGAAACCTTTGTTTTACTGGGACAGTTGATGCTGGTTAACTGGTTCTGAAAAATCAGCTGTGAGTAACAAGAGATTAGCATCGAGATGAAATCTTCTGGGAAATATTTCCTCATAGTCAACACACAGAAGCTATGGTTCAGAGTAGGCTCAAACCTCCATTTCAGGTTGGAAGCAGGACTTGTTAATATGCAAGAGTCTCCTGCATGGTTTTGGTATTGAAAGCATGAAGGTGTCACAGAGAGCAGCTGAGGCTTGGGGACCAGGAAAGGTCATTAGTAAAAGTGAAGCCTTGGGGCTGGAGAGATGGTTCAGTGGTTAAGAGCACTGACTGTTCTTACAGAAGACCTGGGTTCATATCCCAGCACTCCCATGGTGACTAACAACTGTCTGAACTCCAGTTCCAGAGAGTCTGTCCTCTGCGGGCATTGCATGACACAAGTGCTCTGACATATACGGCAGGCATGACACTCACACACAGAAATTAAAAATAAAGCAAAAAAAAATTAGTTCAGCCTCAGTTGCAGTAAAGACTCCTAGGATTGAAGAGGTCTTGGAGAGAATCTGAAGCTTTGCACCCTGAGAGGCCAGAAGAGCCCATTGGTGAGGGTGCAGCTTCAGTTTCAACGGAGAACCCAGCTTTTTAGAGATGCCAGGACCATGGAATGACCACCAAGGGCAGCAGCAGGTGTGGAAAGGAGCTGGCCTGGGCCTGTGAGACAAGCTGTGTGTGCTGTGGACGGCAGAGCCAGAGAAGTGGAGCTGCCGAAACCCTCTGGAGTCCAGAAGATCATGAGTGAATCCCAGATGTCCAGCCTTAAACTACTTTGCTTGATTAAGGTTTTGCTTAAGTGTCCCCGAGTCTTCCCTTTGAAATTAAATAATATTTAGCTTGTTTTTTTAACTTTTCAGGAGCTCACAGTTGAGAGAGTTTTAAAAGAAACTTTGAACTTCTAAGTGTTTGAGTTTTTTTAAAGGACCGTGGAACTTTAAAAAATTGTGCTGTCTTATGTTGTGATATTAACATCATACCTTGGGGATAAGAAATGGAAGGCCTATGGTTTAGTAGAAATTGTGTGTGTGTGTGTATGTGTGTGTGTGTGAAGTTGACAAGGGGTCAATTGTGCTGGATAGTTTTAGTTGTCAACTTGCACACCTGGGTAGAGGGAAGGACCGTGGAACTTTAAAAAATTGTGCTGTCTTATGTTGTGATATTAACATCATACCTTGGGGATAAGAAATGGAAGGCCTATAGTTTAATAGAAATTGTGTGTGTGTGTGTATGTGTGTGTGTGTGAAGTTGACAAGGGGTCAATTGTGCTGGATAGTTTTAGTTGTCAACTTGCACACCTGGGTAGAGGGAAACTCAGTTGGGGAATTGCCTCTACTGGGCTGGTCGGTGGCCATGTCTGTGGGGTCTTTTCTTGATTGTTGAATGATGTGGAAGGGCCCATATCACTATGGGGGATGCCATCCCTGGGAAGATTGTCCTGTGTTATATAAGAAAGCAGGCTGAGCCAGGGGAGTGAGCCAGTAATCAGTGTTCCTCTATGGCCTGTGCTTCCGCTCCTGCTTCTGGGTTCCTGCCCTGAGCTTCTACCTTGGACTTCCTCAGTGATGAACTGTGCCCCAGGAGATGTAAGCCAAATGAACTCCTTCCTCCCCAAATTGGTATTGGTCAGAGTGTTTTGTCACAGTGATTGAAGGCAAACTAGAACAAATATTGTGGGCGTAACCAATCACCTTCTAATTTGATTTAAGGCCTGCTTCATGAGATGGAATTTATATCAGGGTCAAGGACCTGTGGCTTGACAGGTCAAAGACCAGAGGGGAGAACCTACTACAATCATTCCACTAAGTAGACATCATATTAAAAAGACTCATAATGATTTATTGTTACATCCATAGATTAATACATCTCTCATCTCTCATCGGAGAAGGTTCTTCTGGCAGCAGATGATTAATACAAAGATCCATAGATGGTCTACATGCAGAAAATAAGAGACTGCAGACTGCTCAGTCCTAAATGGGACATCCATAATGTACTCTCTCTTTCCAAGGCCCAGGGATCATTCTGAAACACAGGGAGGAAAGAGTGTAAGGGTTAGAGGTGGTTGAAGAATATAAGGAAACTGTGTTGTCTGGACATCACTGGGTAGTTGCACATATGAACCCACAGTGCTTATGACAGCATGCACAAAAAATGTGCAAACCCAAGCCAGACAGGGCCCCAGAATTAATGGGAGAGGTGGGCAGTAAGCCCCAGCCCTAGCTGAGGACATATTGATAGACTATGAGAGAGGGAGAGTTGGTTTTCCTTACTGGTCTGTCACCTGGTAGGTTGCCCAGATTCCAAGGGATAGTCCCACATCCAAGAGCACTTGGGCAACAGATTAGACTGGGTAGGCCTTAAAAAGACGAGAATAGAGAAACTGTGGGGGTGGTAAGCTGGGAGTAGAGGAGGAGGTCTGAATATGATCAAAGAGTTCATTGTATGAAATCTTGAATCAATAAAAATGTACGATTGTATTTTTAACTAACTTACAGTGTAGTAAGTTTCCATATGGCTTTTTTGTATCCTCTTGATTTGGGTTAGTCCTCCCTCTCCCTCTCCCTCTGCCCCTTCTTCCAGCACTCATCTGTGCTTAAACATTTCTGATCCCTCTCCCTATTTTGACTCTACGTTTGCTCTCTCCATGCCCTTGCCCATGGCACCTTCTAGCTTCCTGGCCTCTACAGACATCCAAATCTTGGCTGACAGGAGAGAGCACACAGCATGTGTCTTTCAGGTTCTGTGTTACTTCAGTATATTCCCACGTTCCATCCATTTTCCTACAAATCTCACAAATTCATTTTTAGTTAGTGCAGATTAAAACCCCGTTGTGTAGATGTATCACATTTTTACTATTCAGTCTTCAGTTGATGAACATCTAGGCTGATTCCATTTTCTAGCTACTGTGAATAGAGAAGCAATAAACATGCATATTATAGAAGCATCTCTGTAGTAGGATGTAGAATCCTTTGGACATATGCCTAGAAGTAGTAGATTTGGGTCAAATGGTAGTTATATTTTCAGCTTTTGGAGAAACCTGCATATTGATTTCCTTAGTGGCTACATCAATTTAGATTCCCACTAATAGAGAATAAGAGCTGCCCTTCTCCACATCCTCACCAGCATTTGTTGTCACTTTTTTTTTTTAATTAAGGAATGGAGCTGATCTCATCCTTTATTTGAAAAAAAATTTACATTTAATTTGTGTGTGTGTTCATGTGCCACAGTACACATGTGGAGGTTAGAGGATAGTTTGTGGGAACTGGTTCTTTCCTTCCACTGTGTGGGCTCCAGGGACTGTACTCAGGTTGCTAGGCTTTACTGCAAGTGTCTTTACCAGAGCGAGTCATCTCACTGGCCCTGGTTTTTGTTTACTTGATGACAGCCATTCTGACTGGAGTGAGATGGAATCACAAAGTTGCTTCAATTTGTATTTCCCTGGTGAATAAGGATGTTGAACTCTTTATTTTATTTAAATTTTTTAAATTTTTTATTTTATGTGTAGGAGTGTTCTGCCTGCATGTATGCATGTGTGCACTGTGTGCATGCAGTACCTACAGAGACCAGAAGAGGGCATCAAATTTCCTGGAGCTGAAGAGTTAGAAATTGTTAGCTACTATGTAGGTGCTAGGAACTGAATCTGGATTTTTTGAAAGAGTAGCTGGTTGGTTTTTTTTTTGAGACAGGGTCTCCCAGTAGCCACTGCTGGACTGGAACTCCCTTACTTTGTAGACCAGGTTGATCTTGATTTCATAGAGATCCACCTGCCTCTGCCTCCCAAGTGCTGGGAATAAGATATACACCACCTGGTTCAGCCAGTGCTCTTAACTGCTGGGCCATCTCTCCAGCCACTGATGTTGAATATTTTAAAAATTATTTATTTTTATTTTATACATATGAGTGTTTTACCTGCATGCATGTAAATGTACTCATGTCTGCAGAGACCAGGAGAGGGTGTCAGATCCCCTGGAATTGAAGTTATGGATGGTTGTTAACTGCTATGTGGGTGCTGGGAAACAAATCTGGGTCCTCTGCAAGATGAGCAAGGACTTTTAACTGTTGAGCCATCTCTCCACCCCCATGATAAACAATTTAAAATAAATTTATTAACTATTTGTTTTTCTTCTTTTGTGAAGTATGTGTTCAGTTTCACGGTTGGGTTTTTTTTATTGTTATTTTTTAAATGTTTTGTTCTCTTTTAGCTCTTTGTGTATTCTAGATATTAATCCTCTGTTAGATGTACAGCTGACATATTTTCTTCCATTCTGTAGGATGATTCTTCTCTTGATTAACATTTTCCTTTGCTGTACAGAGGTCTTAGCTTCATGATTGTTGATTGTTTACCTTACTTCCTGAGTGACTGGAGTCCTACTTACAAAATCCTTACCTATGCCTTTATCTTGAAGTGTTTGTTTTCTCTACCTTTTTTCCTTACAGTTACAGAGTTTTAGAGCTTACATTGAAGTTCTTGATCCATTTGAAGTTGATTTTTGGATATCTGGCACTATTTGTTGGAGATGCTGTCTTTTCTGCAGTGTGCTTTTTATTTGTTTGTTTGTTTGAGACAGGGTCTCCTATTATAGTCCCAGCTGGCCTGAAACTCATTATATAGACCAGGCTGGCCTTGAACTCATTGAGATCCACTTGCCTCTGCCTCTGCCTCCTGAGTGCTGGGATCAAAAGCCTGTGCCACCATGCCTGGTCTGCAATATGAATTTTTAAAACATCTATCTTGGTTTCTTTTCCTGTCCCTGTTATAAAATACCCTGACAAAAACAAGGGAGAAGGGGTTTATTTCAGCTCACAATTCAAGAACACATCCATTATGCAGAAAAGTTGGGGCAGTAAAGCACTTGGAGCAACTGGTCACATTGTATCCACAAGCAGAGAGCAGAGAGCAGTGAATGGATGGTTGTGTTTAGCTAGTTTTCTCCTTTTTATGCAGTTCAGGGACTGTACTGCCAACCTTTAGAGGGTATCTTCCCACCTCAATTAACCTAGTCAACATAGTCCCTCTCAAGCATGTCCAGAGCCTAAATAATCCTCATGGTTATGCCTGGAACCTTATGTCCCAGGTGATCCCATATCCTCACAAGCTGACAATAAACATTAACCATCACAGCATTTTTGCCAAAAATCAGGTGGCTATAGTTACATGGCCTTTTATCTGGGTCCTCTAAATCTATTCCATGAATCCATGTGTCTGTTTTGTGTAATACTATGTTGTTTTTATTAATAAGACTCTGCCACATAAGTTGAAATAACTTGACAATATGTTCAGCAGCATTCTTTATGCGCAGAATGACTGTTTGGGATCGTTTCTGTCATGTGAATTTTAGGATGGTTGCGTTCTCTTTTTGTAAAGAATGGCATGGAGATTTTGATCAGGATTGCATTTACTCTACAGACTGATTTTGGTAGGATGACCATTTTCACAATATAGTGCTTCTAATTCTTGACCAAAGGAGGTCTTTACATCTCAATGTCTTCCTTGGTTTCTTTCTTCAGTGTTTTAAAATTTTCATTGAAGAGGTCTTTCCTTTTGGCAGGGAGAAGGAGGATATTGTGAATGGAATTATTTCCTCTATTTCTTCCTCAGAATGTGTGCTATTGGTGTACAGGAAGGCTACTGAGTTTTGTATGTTAATTTTGTATCCTGCCACTTTGCCTAGCAAAGTCCTTAAAAATTCTACCAGTCTGGATTGAGTTCAATCTCTCACTGTTATAGACTTAAAGTCTAACTTGGGCGTGGTTTTTCATTGATGACAGAAGCCATCAGGTTCTGCGTTTCCTGTTTGTTTCTTCTCAGCAACAATGGTGTTTTGTTTATTCTTCCTTGCTATGTTTCATGCATTTTCTGATTTCTAGATACTCACAATTCACTCGCAAAAGATTAGAGTCCTGTGGAGTAGAGCTATTGCTTCAAGTCACCATTACGAAGGCTCGTAAGTGATGTGTATTATGTGGAAAGAATATTGCATCTACTTGAGGGTACTACAAATGGAGTGTGTTCACACTGTGAAGTAACTGGAAGAATGCAGAACAGGCCTACCTTTCCTCTTCCGCTATTTATCATAAAGAGAGCACAAGTAAAATGTAATTTGCAAATAGAGAAAAGTGCTGATAAGAAAGGTAGATTTGGTTAAGGAGAGAAGCTAATGAAGCTAGAGAGAACAGGGATGCAAATAGAAGCTTCTGTGCTGGTGGACACAGTGTGGACACAGTAAGGACATGGTGTTGACACGGTGCAGACAAGGCATGGGGCTGTTCCTTAAAGTACAGGGAATAAAGTCAACCTGTCTAAGACGAGAAGCCAGCTAAAGTGGGTTAAGAAGGAATGCAGTCAAGATTGAAGAGCAGAAGGAAGACGGTATGTGGGGTGAGGCGGTCATCTGGATGCTGTAAACAGAGGAGACTGTGGCTTAAGAAGCTCGGTACAGGCACATACTGCATGGACAGGGAAGCATCAGCCAGATGGTCATCTTACTGAAGGAAACTAGAGGACTGAGGAGAAAGGGTTTGACAGGCTGACCTCTCCCACCTCTCCGTCTCCAACAACAAACACAAACAAGTAGTGTTTGTAGTGTTTGTGCTGTTGGGGCACCACAGAGTCTTTCTCAATGACTGGGGAACTGATAAGGTGGAATTCAAGTTTCTGACCCCTTTCTTATTCTCGGTAACTGACTCTTTAAAATGTCAACACTGTTTTCTAGTTCCCTTTCTCAGTTAAGAACAAAGTGAATGAGAAGATCTAGAAGAGGAGAATAGACCACAAGAAAGAAAAACAGACAAATGTGACATACTGAGAACATTAACTCCTGGTAAATGTTATGTGCAAAAACAGGCCTAGGGAGTGGCATGTTAGAGAACTATACAGATAAAGCAGAGCTTGAGTTAGATGCACATCTTCATTGCATTCTGCTGTAAGAACAGAAAGGGGAAATTTCAGGAAAACTTCAAATTTCCTTGAGGTGAGATCATGGAAAAACAATGCTGGAAACAAAGTCAGAAATGACCCTCAGACATCAGAGGAACTTCCGGGTCTGAGTCTGGGGCAAGCAAGATATGAATGCTCTTTTCTGGAGCCTTCCAGCATTGGAGAGTGAAGGCTGGGAAAGGGACAACCTTCTACTACTCCACAGGGAAATAACTTCTTCAGAAATCTTCCTATTAGACAGACTCAGCCTGAGCCAGGTTCCCTCTCCCAAGGGCTCTCCCCATGGCGCCCTTCATCTCCTTATTGCGGAAACTGTAGGTGATGGGGTTGCACATGGGAGTGATGACGGTGTACAGGAGGGAGAAAGGCTTGTCCTCGTCAGGCCCATGTGTACTGCGGGGTTCATGGATGAGAACTTGGCTGAGGTTTAGAAAAAGATGACCACAGTCAAGTGGGAGGCGCAGGTGGAGAAGGTCTTCCCACGACCTGAGGAGGAGGCTCTGCTGAGGGTGGAGGCCAGGATTCGGGCATAGGAGGTGACAATGAGCACTATGGGGCTGAGCAGCACGACAAAGGCATCAAGAAAGATCAACTTCATGCTGAACAGGGTGTCCCCACAGGAGAGGGCAATCACTATGGGGGCCTCACAGAAGAAGTTTTCAATGTGGTTGTCTTTGCAGAAGGGATTCTGGAATGACATATACTCAAGAAAGATGCCATTGATCATCCCGAAGGTCCAGGAAGAGCACACCAGCCTGACACACACCTGCCGGCTCATAATCTGGGCATAGTTCAGTGGGTGGCAGATAGCAACGTAACGGTCATAGGCCGTAAAGGCCAAGAGTATGCACTCAGCCACATCACGAGGAAGGTCATTCAGGAGATGAAGGAGACAGTGTGGTGCGTGGTCACCAGGTGGATCAACACCTGTGGGATGGTGGTGGTGATGAAGCGGAAGTCCAGGAAAGACAGGTGTCCAAGGAAGAAGTACATGGGGCTGCTGAGCCTGGGGTCAGTCCAGGTGATGAAGATGATGAGGCCATTCATGGCCATGGCGAGCCTGTAGAGAGCGGAGAAGGGGATGAAGAGCAGCGCCTGAGTGGAAGGGGAGCTCCTCTCAAAGCCCAGGAGGATGAACTCTGCCACTGTGCTGCTGTTCCTCAGGTCCACTGTCTGGTGCCTGCTTGGGGAAGGAGGAGAGCGAAGAGCACAAAGGGGATGGTTGCATGGAGATGTCAGGTACTCACCTAGACCCAGAATCTGAGCTGTGTAAGAGGGTTTACCAGGGCGATAGTAAAGGTTTGGGAACGTAGTGAGCTGGCACTTTCTAGAGAAAGTTGGTGGTGTAATGGGACAGTGAAAATGCCAGGCTCACCACAGGCTCTGTGCAGAGAGTCCATTCCAAGTGTCTGGGACACAGTGGTTCCTGGATTGTTAGGCTTCCTCTGAAATACTACATCTGCTCTAGGATCCTCAGTATTAAAGGACTGATTACTAACAGATATGCTCAGCGGTGAAAAAATAAAATAGGTCCATCTAGGACTCATGTCAGATGAGGGAAGGCATAACACACTGAAGAATGGGATGCGGGGGGGGGGGAGTGATGATTAGCCTGAAGAAGATCATTTGTAGGAGTCACATGAGAGCTATTTGAAGGTATACTAAAAAATCTTTTCTCTTTTTGTCTTGAGACAACCTGGTCTTGAATTTATTATATTGCCAAAGATGACAGGGAACTCCTGTCTCCACCCTACCAAATACTGGGATTACAGGCATGCATCCTACAGCCAGCCTGAAGGTGTATTTTTCTAGAACATAACAATGCTTAGTCTTTGTGTATCTCATTTGAGGTGGTGAATGTTTGAAATTTCCGAGAAAATAAAAGCATTGTTGCTCTCATGGCTGTCTCAGAGGTGACTGGCACATTTTTGGAAGTTGTCACATCTGTCTCCTGTGAGTCTTTCCCCAGACTCGCTACCAGTAGCTGCTGTGCTCGCTGGAGAAGGGGCTTGGTTGTGAGCGCTTGCATGCTTTCACATCAGGAGACACCTTTGCCTTCATGGTTGGAATTTGCAGGGTATTTGGTGGAAAGCATTCAACCATCTTCATGATAACAGGAAATAGATGAGCAGGGCACAGCTATTCCAACCTTCTGGAGTGGTCCTTCAGCGAACTTTCATCTCCCTTCTGCCTCTGTGAGCAACCAGTGCTCATTTTAAATCTGCAGAGACTTAACATTCACAATTCTTATGCTCTCATTACTGTAACTTTTAGAGAATATCTATGACCATATTCAATCTCTTGTACGTTTCGTCTTGTTTGGGAGTTAGGGTGTATCAGATGCCTTCCACCTTCAGATGTCGTGCATGGCCAGTGTTTCCTGCTTCACTTCCTGCTCTTCCCACTGACTTTTCTTCTACTCTTTCTGTTGTACACACTCGCTCTGCCTTCTCTGAGAATCTTCTTTTCATTTTCCCTTCTTCCAGCCCTCACTGTTTTCTTTTCTCTCTCCTGTTCCCATTTTTATGGATGACTACCAGCCAGCCATCTGCATCTGATTAAACCCCGTCTCTTCTCCACCTTCCTCCTCCTCTACCAGTGTCACTCCTTGCCGCACTAGGTTTCTTCCAGGTGAGATTTCTTGGCAGATCAAGGATACCTTTAGGTCTTGATAATCGTCAATTTGGAAAGTTCTGGAATCCAGAACTACTCTTATGGGCCCAGAAAGGGAAGGGAAGGACAGACAGCATAGGACAATCTGTGCCTACAACCTTGCACTCAGTGGACATACTGAGACTAAAGTTAGAGTTCGGGCAACATAAGTCAGCAGAATACAGTCCACAGAAGCCTGGGATTTGTGCAACAAGAAGTTGGAGTTTCATTAAGGATTCACTAGAAGGTAAATGGTTGCCTGTAGTTCACTGAGCAGAAAGAATATTCTGTGCTTCCCAGGGTTAGAGACCATTTGTAGTCCACTGGTCAGTCAAACATCTGTCAAAATAATGGGTCAATTTAAGAGAAATCACATCTACCTTGTTCTCTTGCTGTGCTGATAACAGTGCGCCACTCACCATGACAAGCAACACAGATCCCGTGGTGTTTGAAGAGGAGCTGCTTCAGGGGCGATGGTCTGACCTGTTGGTATCTGGTGACCTTTTCAGTTCTTTGACATTTATACTACTGCAGACAAATGTCTTCTTAATATCACTGTTACATGTGTACAGCACTTTATAGCATGGGTGTGGGATATCTGTACTTTGCATTAGTATTTAGCAAGGCATTTCTTATTTTCCAACTTGGTTTTCATATTTTATTTTGACCTTCTTGGGCTTTTCAATTTTTCGTCTCTATGCTTGACTTAAAGTTTACATGTTCTTCTGTTATTTTGAGAAATCTCAGTAAGAAAATGACAAGGTTAACTCTCCTTTAGGTTTAGGTAAGCATGTAGTATTCTGTTGCAAAACAAAGTGAAATAAAACAAAATAAAGTTGCCCTTGAAAATACTACTTCTGAAAAAGTGTCTTAAAACTGAACTATAGAAATTGTTGCCATGCTTTTGTAGCTAATCTTAATCTCTGCAATCTATTCTGCTTGTCTTAGTTGATAGAAATGGTGATATCAATGTACACACCCATATATCTTCTAAAAAGATATATATACATCCATATGCACTCATCTGTGGGATTTCTTATTTAAAGCAGAACATCATAATCTGTCCTCTGCAGACTGCACAGACATAAAACAGCACGCTCAGCTCTATTGATTTTCTGTTTGAAGACTAGAGAGTCTGTGATCTCATTTTATTAATGTGTCTTAATTAGGTTATTTAATCTCATTGAAGAATCATGGATACATTAGTTTGGACAATGAAGCTGTGCACAGTTTAGCAGGAGAAAAGAACAGGGAGTGAATTTTCTGTGGGTCTAGTGTTGTCATACTTCATTTAATTAACCCACTGTTCTGACCCATTTCAGAATCAGCTACAAACAAAATAGAAACTTCCCAAAGACCCAGAAACCTCTCAAAAGAGCAGTGATTTGTACTGGGATCAGCCTTGTGAGGGTGGAAGTGGAATGTTTAGTGAGACTGTCTCAAAAAATAAGGTGGAGAAGAAGTGAAGAAGATACCCAACATAGATCTCTGGCCTTCACATGTATGCACACACATGTATATCTGCATGTACACATGTGCACACACAACAACACATACATACACAGAAAGAAAGTAAATACTAAAAACAGGCAAAGGACTCGAATAGACATTTCTCAAAATAAGACAAATAGTCAACAGGTATGTGAAAAAAATGCTCAGCATCTCTAATGATTAAGGAAGAAAACTAAAACTCCTGTGACATGTGACCTCCACCAGTTGGAATGGCTATAATCAAAAAGATATGAAAGGGACTGGAGAGATGGCTCAGCAGTTAAGCGAGCATGCCGCTCTTGCAGAGGACCTAAGTTGGGTTCCCAGGACCCATATGGGGTGGCTCATAACCCCCTGTAACTCTAGTTTCAGGGGATCCACCACTTTTTCTGGCCTCAATGAGTACTTCATGCATGTGTACAAATCCACACAGACACATACATATACATATAATTAAAAATAAAAATAAAACCTCAAAAACATATGAAAGATAAATATTGGCAACAATGTGGACAAAAAGACTCTTGCACACTGTTGAAGGGAATAGGAATTCAGTCATTATACTATTATGGGAGCGTTCCTCAATAAGCTCAAAATATGTGTATTATTTGATGCATCCATCTCATTTTTGGCTGTATATTTAAAGGAAATTAAATTAGCATGTTGACGAGAAATATTTACTCTCAAGGTCACTGTAGCATTGTTTACAATCTTAAGATGTACAATCAAATGTCATGTCCATCAATGTGCAAACAGACTTTTAAAAAATCTGGTACAGAAATAATGAAGTAGAAATCATTCTTATAAACAGGAAATCCTGTCATTTGGGATAACATGGTAAACTTAAAGGATGTGATATTACAAAAATTAATACAGAGAAAAATACCATATGAAACCACTTCTATGTGGAATATAAAAAATCATGTCAAAGACATAGAGAGAAGAAAAGTTCTTAGAGGCTGGGGTGGAGGTGGGTATTGACTTCAGGAAACACAATTTGAGTTAGCCAGGAGAAATAGTCCATGAACTCTATTGTGCAACATGGGACTATATTTAATAATTATGTATTATATACTTGAAAATTGCTGAGTAATTTTTAACCATCATCACCATAAAGAAATTGATAATTATATGAGGTGATGGCTATGTCATTTAGCTTTGCTTAGCCTTTTTACAATGTATGCATATATGAAAATGTCATGTTGGGCTAGGGATGTAACTCAGTTGGAGAGTATTTGTTTAGCAAGTGTAAAGACCTGGTTTCTATCTCCAGAACTTTAGGAATAAATAGATAAATACATAAAGAAACACAATATTTAATATCACAAATAAGTGTAATATTTATATTAATGAAAAATTATTCTTGCTTTGAGTCAGATTTGAGGCACAAAATGATATGACTTTGTAATCTTATTCTAATTACAATTATTTCCCTGGATAAATCATCTTTTTTCCCTATACATTGCAATTAAAAATGATTTGTGAAGGGTTTGGAGAGCTGGCTCAGCACCTAAGAGCACTGGCCGCTCTTGCAGAGGACCCGGGTTCAATTCCCAGCAGCCACAGGGAGGATAACAATTGACTATAACTCCAGTTTCAGAGGATCCAATGCCCTCTTCTGGACACTGCATGATAGTCATACTCATAAAATAAAATAATAAATAAAATAGTAAAAAGTAAACCAAAATAAAACCAGTTTAATGTTTATGTATTAGAAAAGAACCACAGCTGACTCTTAACCTCATTTCCAGTACAGGCGGAGGGGCGCTGGGCTGGGTTGGGCACAGCTGAAATTCACCTGTGGTGTAGGGTGGGAGGGTTGTGTCTCAAACTTTTCTCTTATGAAATGACAATGAGCTGAAATCACATGATTAGTGCCTGGGGTACAATGGACAATAAACATGAATTTTGATTCTGTTTCTTCTCTCCCTGTGGCTTCGCCTCACATGACAGATGAATGCTTCACAGACTTGTCTAGCCTCCCGCGCATAAGCTGAATTGTTGCTGTCGAAGCCCAGAGAAGATTTCACTCACATTTCCTACCCCTGCAGTGTTTCCTGCTTCTAATTCTCATAGACTACTGAATATCTAAAGACCTTTTCTGGATATATTACCTACTCGTTCCTCTTATCTGGCTCCTATAAACATTGCAAAGGATCCCCCTTCAGAGCAAAATGTGGACTCCATATCCTTTATCACAGTATTTAAAAGAGGACCACCCACAAGGCACTTCCCAGCCTCCTTTTCCCAAGGGAAGAAGGAAAACTGTGAAATAAATAGGAAGAAGAGACATGTACAGACATAAAGACAGAGGCTCAGGAAAGATGAAAATGGAAGGAGTCAGAGAGAGGAGAGTTCCTACTAAACAGCACAGAAAGAACGAGGGGGAAGCCAGATCACTAAGTTAGCTGGGATATGATGAATTATGAACTGTGTGAAAATGAAGAACAGGTTAAAACAGAGAAGCACAGCAGACAGAGTCCAAGAGGAAAAGCACATGATATGAAAAGCGCAACGTAACAGCTAATTCAGGAGTGGGCAGGGTCTTGGAAGGACAGGGAGCAGAACAGGGGAGAGAACGGAAGTTCAACTGTGAAGAAGAGTCTGGGAGGCTGGTCAGAAGGCTGGACCTGCTTGCCTGGTGCTGTGAAACTAGCACTGAGGAGCCAGGCTCCTTCCCAAGCTCTAGGAAAAAGAGACTGAGCTGGACTGTCTCTTTCCTTCCCAGCTTTGGAACCTGGCCTCTGTAAGCCAGTCTGGCTCTTCCAGTCACATCCAAGCCATCTGGCCTTGTGCCACAGCCAGGCAGGTAGGTGAGCAGACTGAGAGATCTTGATGGAAACACGGAGCGGAAATACAGAGGAAGAAGTGACCAGTGAAAGATTAGGATAGCAAAGATGAGACTAGACTTCTAGAGAGGGCAAGGAGAAGGCTAGCAGTCAAAATCTGTGGCCTCTCTCTCATGGCCACTGTGGGAATGCACTCTAGTGACAGGGTCAGAGACAGTCAGCTTCACAGTGGAAATAAGTTCATTCACTGACCTTGTTCATGGGGTTTGGTACATGTTGATAGGGACATTGCAGGTACAGAAGAAGAATCCAGAGATTCAAGGAGAGGGTGCAGGGTTTTGTTTTGTTTTGTTTTTTGCACACCAGCTGAGCACTTATAGAGCTGAGCATTTGGGCTCTTTACCCCTCTGCCCTCCTTCCATCCTTCCCTCCCCAGGGGTGCCCGCCTTCCATCCTTCCCTCCCCAGGCAGACAGGAACTTCCAGTTGGTTACTATAGGAACCAACTGTACTAATCTTGCAGCCTGGCCTTTCCAAGTGCATCCCTAGGGGATGGTTTTGCACTGTCCTATCCAAGCCTCCCACGTGAGGCCATGTCCAAGGCAAGTGGTCTGGAGTGCCTAGCATACTCCCAGTTTTCCTAAGAAATTTGTCCCCCTCTATAACTAAGGGACCTAGCAAATATGCTCCTTGTACCCCCAGCTTCAAGGCAGGGAGCCCTTTAACTCTTGCCCACCTAGTTCTCAATTTAACTTTGCATTAATTTTCTTGTGAGGGCTTCTGATGGCTCACTTCTCATGTCTTAGACCCCACCTAACATTATACCCTATTCAACCTAACGGTAAGCGTTGTCTGAGCACTCACACTGTGTCAGGACTGTAATAGGTGGTGAACATAGGCTGAGAACTCCCTGGTGGAGCAAGCGTGCTCGGTAAGTTGCTTCTTAACCATTCTCTGTGCTTGTTCAGTGTCACAATTCTCTTCTTCACAGCTGAACTTCCGTTCTCTCCCTTGTTCAAGTCCCTGTCTTTCCACATCCCTGCCCACTCCTGAATTAGCTGCCGCCTAAATTCTGCACAAACCAAAGAAACCCAACAACTCTTTCCCTCTATTCTGACCAACTTTTCTACTCCTGGAAAGCTTCAACTGCCAAAAAGCGGAAGTTCATGATGCTTGTATTCTGACTTATTCTCCGTGTGGAGAGATCTCCCTGACCCACATATCTTCTACCACCAGCTCCTAGTTTGGATTTCTGCCAAGTCTAATAAACTTAGGACACCTTGATAACATAAATCATTTGGTGTATAATGAAGCACAAAAGCAAGACATCAGGAGACAGACCTTTGCAGTGTAAGATTCTCATGTTTCTGCTTTATGGATTCTCAAAGCTCCCAAAGAAAGCCAATTCTTCAAGCTCTTTAAAAAGCATCTTTCAATAACAATTTGAACTAAAAAGTCTATCAGGTGATATGACAAATAAGAAGTTCATTGTTATAGTTCTGTAACCTTTGCTGCATTTTATTGACAGAATTCCAACTCAAACATGACATACAATTCCAACTGGTCACCATGATATTCTCTTCCTAGAAAATACTGACTGAATTAAGTTATGGTATTTTTGGCTGAAAGTTGCATTGTTGAAATCTCACTTCTTGCCTCATCTCAGCTCTCAGGCCTACTCAGGTCACAGAATGCCCCGGCCGGCAGGGCATGAACAGAGCACGGGTCCTCAGAAACCTGGGATGAAAGAGACAAAAGGAACACGGAGGGCCAACAAGACAGTCTCCTGATCAAATCGGCAAATCTTTATTCTTTACAGAGCGCTATATACTGCAGCTGCAAGGGGCTAGGTGGGGCGTGGTGGACTAGGGTTGCTAGGAGACAAACCACTGGAAGATCCAGGAGCCAAGGGCATGTGTAGCCAAGGGCAGTTACAGGTAGGGGAACTTGTCTGTTTAGACAATAAGAAACTCTAAAAGGCACTTAAGAGATTCCAGGTTAACATAATTGGTGTCAACAAGTTTCACAAGATGTTACATTTGCAGGAAGGGCAAGACAGAGGTCACTTGGTCCCCCCCACCCCCCCGCAACAGAGAAATATGCAAGCCCCAGATCTGCAAGCTCCCCGAGCCTGGCAAGTTTCCATGCTCAGCAGTCTGCTGCTTGCTCTGGTTATGCAGCCTTGTGCACCTGCCATGCTGTGTGTGTGTTCTCTCACACCTGTGAGTTCTCCCATCCCAGCCTTCCTTGTCAACCCTTCCAGAGCCCAGAGTACAGAGGTCCTGCAGCTTCCTGCACCTCCTAGACCTGTGAGGTCCCCAGGTCTGTGAGAACTCTGGCCCCACTCCTTCGCCACCCCACTTACCTAGGCCTAGCTGGGGTGATATAGCCTTTGGGATGGCCCATCTTGGTCAGTTCTAGAGAAACTCACCTGCCTTTGCAGCCTATGTACGCTCCCAGGCATAGCTGGAGTTGTGCAGCCAGTACACCACCCGAGACTGACCCAGCCAAGAGTTGACATTAGCATGTTTTATTGGTTACCATAGAGCTGGATTTTCCCACATCCCTCCCACACCAAAAAAAATCAACATGGACCTTTCAGCCAACTCACTAGAAGCTACCCAATCCACTCTACTGCTCCAAGACTGTCTAGAGTCTGTCCTGGAACTTGACTCAAAAGTTGCACCTATCCCTAGCTGAACTGAGATCACTTCTTACACCTCATTTGTACATCAACTCAAAGTGGCACTAAGACTGAACACCAAGCACCACTCAGCTAGGCCATGACAAAACAAGTTGGGAAAACAGCAAAGAAGACACAAACGTTCACTCAACAAAGAGACAACCTACCCACACCAAAAACAGATGCCTATATGGATTCACAAAAACACAAACAACATGAATAGCCACACAATACTCTCCTCTAGAAATTAGCGTTCCCCATTTAACGATTCCTAAGACTGGCCTCCTGACTGATGCACAAGACAATAATTTCAAAAGGCAATTATAAATATGTTCAGGAACCCAAAGAGGACATAAATAAAAGACTGAATTAAGAGCATGAAAATAAGGTTGAACGGAATAACTAAAACAATTCAAGACATGAATTTAGAATTCAGTAAAGATACAGAATCTCTGAAGAAGAGCCAAAATTGAGAAAATAACTAGAAAAACTCAGGAACTCAAACAAAAATCTCAGAGGAAAGGTTAAAAAAGGGATTGGTAGGAAAGGAATGGAGAGTATCAGATCTTGAAGAGAAGCTTGGAGAATGGATTGCTCAGTCAAAGAAAATGCCAAATCTAGAATAACCCAGGAATGGAATATGCAGGACCTCAGGAACACCACAAAAAGACCAAAACTGTGACTCATAGGTATACACAAAGGAGAAGAAACCTAGGTCAAAGGCACAGAAAATATGTTTAATATAGATATTTATTGATTTTTTGTGAATTTCATACAATATATATTAATTATGTTTAGACCCTCATCCGCTATCTATCCCCCCATGGCTCCTCCACCAGATTTCATGCATTCTGTCATGCATATGGTGAGGTCTGTTGAGTCAAGTTCGTGTCTCCAGCCATCCCTTAGTGAAAATTCATTCACTGGAGCCTGGTCAGCCTATCTAGTATCACCCACTTAAAGAAGATCAGCTCTCCCTCACCCAGCAGTGATCAGCTGCTAACAGTTCCTCATCTAAGGTTGAGGCTTCCTGCCTGTTTTCTCAGTTCTATGCTGGATTTTTTTATCTGACTTGGGTTTGCATGGGTCTTGTGCATGCTTGTCACCATTGCTGTAAGTTCATGTAAGAAAGTTCCCAGGCAGTTCAAAAACTGTTTCCTTTTGGCCATCTACCACTCCTGGCTTTTATAGTTTTTTGCCCCCTCTTCTGCAGTGGTTCCTGGAATCCCGGGTGGGTAAGGTTTAATATAAGAGTCCTATTCAGGGACCACACTCTGAGTCTCTTATTCTCTACAATTGGCCAGTTGTCTTCAGGCACAGAAAATATTTTAACAAAATCATAGAAGAAAGCTTCCCAAATCTTAAAAAATAGGTAAATACATATCAAGTCATACAGAACACCAAGTAGACAGAATCCAAAAAGGAACTCCCATGTCATTTGCTTATCAAACACCAAATTTATAGAACAAAGAGAAGATATTGAAAACTGCAAGAGAGAAAGATCAAGTTACACAAAAAAGTGGCCCATCAGATTAACAGCTGACTTTTCAACAGTGACTATGAAAATCATAAGGACTTGGACCAATGTCAACCAAATCGTGAAAGAACACAGACATCATCCCAGACTACTGTACCCAGCAAAACTAACAGAGAAAGAAAAACTTTCAATGATAAAAATAGATTTAAGGAATTTGTGTCCACAAAGCCAGTGAATACTGGCTACAGAGAATTCACTACAGAGAATAACTGATGGAATATTTCAGTCTGAAGAGAAGATTAAGAACTCTCAAGAGGGTGCAAAGAATAAATAACCAATTCCAGAACAGTTGACCAAAAGAGGTCTAAGAAACAACACTACAACAGCAACATGACAGATATGAATAAATATTGGTCAGTAATAACTCTCAATACTAAAGATCTCAATTCCCCAATAAAAAGACACAGATTTACTGAGTAGACTAGAAAACAATATCCATTTATTTTTTGCCTCCAAGAGACACACCTCATTATCAATGGTCAACACCACCTTAGTATAAAAGGATGGAAAAAGTTATTGTAATGGAACTAAGAAGCAGGTGTAGATATTCTAGTATCTGACAGAGTAGACCTCCCACTAAAACTAGTCAAAGAGATCGGGAAGGCCACTTCGTACCCATTAAAGGAAAAATTCCCTTGTACAATGCTAAATGTACATGCACAACACATAGAACACTCAGTTTCATAAAAGATACTCTATTATATGCCAAAATCACATATTAATCCAACACAGTGACAATAGGGTGACTTCAGTACCTCACTGTCATCAATATACAGGTGATCCTGACAAAAACTAAGTAAGGAAAGTTTAGAGTTAAATAAATCTAATGGATGCAATAGATATTTACAGAACATTTCACCCAAACAACAAACAGTTCCTTCTCAGGAGTCCATGGAACTGTCTCAAAAATCCAAACACTTTTTCTCAGCAGCGTAGGGAATTTTATCCAAAATTGACCACATATTGGGACCCAAAGTAAGCTATCAAAAATTTTGGAAAGTTGCAATAACACCTGCATTAATCTGGCTCCAAAGGAATAAAGTGAGATTCAACAATAGAAGTGGGAGAGATTACACAGCCTCATGGAAACAAAACTGCTGGATAAAAACTGGATCAAAGGAGAAATAAAGAAGGAAATTAAAAATTCCTAGAGCTGAAAATGAAAACACAGCATGCCAAAATCTATGAGACGCAATGAAGGCAGTCCCAAGAGGAGAATGTGTTATACTAAGGGCCTACATCAGAAAAGTACAGACATCTTATATTAATAATTTAATGATGTACCTGAAGGTCTTGGAAGACCAAGAAAAAAAACACCTAAAGAAAATAGATGAGAAGAGATAATCAAAATCAAGACTGAAATCAATGAAATATAAATAAAAAAAATACAAAGAATCAATCAAAATAAGAGTTGGTTCTTTGAAAAGCTTAACAAAATTGACAAAACATAAATCAAATTAACCAAAAGAAAAGAAGGAGAGCCCAAGTTAATAAACTCACAGATGAAAAGGGAAAAATTAAAACAGACCATGATGAAATTCAGAAAACCATAAGGACATGAAATTGAAAAGTTTCTGTATATCAAAGAATTCCATCATTGACCAGAGAGATGCCATACATCCCCAGACAATTACAAGCTATTGGCATTGCACTTGCAGAACTTTATGGTAAGATTCTATTGATGAAGATACTAAATAACTGAGTAACAGAACAGACAAGGAGAAATCAAGTTGGTGTTGACCTTGAAACAACATCTCTGATAGCGAGTTATAATTTTAGAAGGTGCTATACATATTACTGGCAGAAAGGGGTAGTCATAAACCTTATCCAGCTGTAAACCCTGGGGGTTAAAATAACATCTGGCTTGGCAAAATATGCCCACTGATCCAACAGTAGCATGAATATTACAGAAGTAATAAACTATTCTCTAATTGTATTTAAGGCCTGCTTCACAATAGGGAGTTCATGCCTCACACTGTTATCAGGGCCAAGTATATGAAGCTAGTCTGGTCACAGGCTATATGGGAAATCCTACCACTATCATTATGCTAAATAGACATACTATTAAACTGATTCATAATGACTTGTTAAACCCATCTTTCAACTCTCACCAGACAAGGTTCTTCTGGCAGCTGATGGAGATAAACAATGAGACCTACAAGTAGTCAACATTAAGAGGATAAGAGATTGTGGAGTGCTCAGCCCTAATCAGGACCCCCAAATAACACCCTCTCTTCCCAAGGCTCAGGGATCATTCTGGAAGAGGGACCAGAAAGATTTTAAGAACACAAGGAAACTGTGTTCTGGACACTGCAAAGTAGCTGTACATATGAAGCCACAGCATTCATGACAGCATGCACAAGACCTAGGAAACCCAAGCAGACAGGGTTCTAGTACGGAAAGGTGGGGGTGAGCAGAAAGCTCGTCTTAGCTGAGTGTCTTTTGACAGTTGATAGATGCTGGGAGAAGGAGGCAGTTTTCCCTACTGATGTATTGTTGCCTGATTGGTTGACCAGACTCTAAGGGATTAAAAACACATCCAAGAACACTGGAGAAACAGAGATTAGGCCTTTAAACACCCAAACAGCCAGGCACGATGGCATATGTCTTTAATCCAAGCAATCAGGAGGCAAAAGAGATGGGTGTATCTCTGTGCGATTGAGGCTAGACTGGTTTACGTAGTGGGTTGCAGGCCAGTTGGGGCTATAGGGAGACCCTGTGTCAAAAGCAAACATGCAACAGTTTTTACTCGAGTTTAGACTCTCTCCCCGATCCATGCGCCCTCCCAGACCTCATACCTACAAAAGCTCAATTAAAATTTTTTTAAAGAATAATTTTGTTACCTTTGACTACTATAAAATTGAAATAAAAATTTTATTTAATAAAAACAAACAAAACAAGTACTAATAGAGGACACGACATCAGGGGAGAGGTAGTGAGGGTGGGGAAGGGCAGGTGGTCTGAATACGATCTAAGTAAACTCTCAAGTCAATAAATACATTAAATAATTAAAATAAAGAGAAAGAAAAATCACTCCTTATTTATTTATTATTTAAAAATATTTTTTATTGAGATTTTGTGAATTTTATACAACAGTTCTTAAATTCAGATTCCCCTCCCCCTCCATGTCCCCCAGCTCCCCCACTGGGCCTCACGTAGTTCACCACACATGTTAAGTCCTACCTGGTCAAGCGTTTGTACTCAGATGTCCCTCAGCACAAGCTCATCCACTGGAGTCTAGTGGGCCTGTGTAAGATCCTCAGGAAGGTCTACACTCCTCACCCAGCAGCACTCAGTCTCCAGTCTCCCTGGCTGGGGCCAACCTGCTGCCCATCTCCCTCCCTCTCCTTTGGATCCTCGACTGAATGGAGTTGGCATGGATCCTCTGCTCGACGTTACCATTGCTGAAAGTTCACAAGTTTCTAGTGGCCTGAAAGCCTCTGCTTCTATGATCATGGACCATCCCTGACTCTTATTATTTTTGATTTATTTATTTTGAGACAGGGTTTCTTATAGCTAAGGCTGGTCATAAACTTGCTATGTCACTAAAGATGAACTTGAGCTTTTGATCCTCCTATCTACACCTCCTGGGTGCTAGAATTACAGGCAGGGACTCCATGTTCAGATCATGCTAGGGCCTCGTACACATTCACAAGCACTCTGTGAACTGAGTTATATTCCAAACCTCCAAATATCACTTTTTACAATAGATTTTTCTGATATATTTCTGGGTAAAATTGTAATTATACCAAAACAAGTGATCTGACTTTAGGAACCACGTGAACTTTACACTTTTTAACTTTACAATTTTTAATTTTTACATTTTGGGGGATAAGCCTCCCCATAGTTCCATTCATTTATATTTTGATACTAGGGCTGTTCTGTGACTTTGCATCATTTTTCTATTAAGAGTCTCCATTTTCATTAAAATTATTCTAATGTTTATGTTTTCTATTACTATCTGAAATGTTATCTCATTCACATGCAGAATCAGAAAAGGCGGAGTGGTTGGAAATAGGGACTAGAATGATGACTCTCTGAAACTATAGTGGGAAATGGCAGGGAGAGGCTGACCAATGGCCAGACAGACACAAGTGTCCAGGAGGAAGAAGTATGCTCTTTTCCAATCAGACATGCAAAGTTAACAATAATGTAGTGTGTATTCCAAAATAGCTAGAAGATAAACTTTAGAATGGTTTCACCATGAAGAGCTATAAAAATATAAGGTGTACATGATAATTACCATGATTTGATCATTGCATAATAGATAAATGTATCAAATAATCACATATAAGTATATATATATACATATATATATACTCTTTATGTATGTATAATTATTATATTTTCTATAGTTCTGGTGATGAAATGTAATTAGATTTTTAGGCTGATTCTTCATCCCAGTAACATTTTAAATATCACTGATTTTAATAAACTACATTTTAAGGTTATCTGTGAACAAAGATAGCTTTGAGATATAAAGGCTCTTTGTGAGGACAGGGAGCTTCACTGCATGCTGGTGGAGATGGTTACTGG
Organism: Eospalax fontanierii; assembly: GCA_035773235.1. Lineage (NCBI taxonomy): Eukaryota > Metazoa > Chordata > Mammalia > Rodentia > Spalacidae > Eospalax > Eospalax fontanierii. Next base: position 13,013,023 of record CM069537.1, read on the forward strand.
ACTGGTGGCGAGCCAGGGTAGGGTGTACAGGCACAAGGAGCCCTGCCATGAGATGGCACAGGCAGGACCTTCTGGGGTGAACCAGCCTGGGTACCCTAGGCCTACTGAGGTGGAGTATAGACCAGAGCAGTGTCAAGTGATAAAAGAGCCTAGGGCTGTGGAATTCACCTTTGTGCCAGCATCTGAAGAGCACACAGGCTTAATTTGACGAAAGCACTGAGCAAACCATTGTTCTACCCTACGTGAGCAAACTACCACAAAGGACAACCCTAGAAGTAGAGGAGCCACAACATCCCACTAAGAGAGAAAATGTGACCCTATGTCATCTACCCTAGGTTACCACCTTTATACATGCGTGCAGGTGTCAGGGGGTGCAGGCTTGGATATGGCTACCTGCTCATTTGCTTGTATCTACAGTCTGGTTTTAGGGGTTTGTGTGTGTGTGTGTGTGTGTGTGTGTGTGTGTGTTGTTTTTTTTTCCCTTTGTTTTTGTCTTTTTAAAGAAAACTTTATGTGTATGAGTATATTGCCTACATGTATGTAAGTGCGCCTGTGCCATGCAATGCCCTCAGAGGTCTGGAGAAGGTGTTGGATCCTCTGAAACTGGAGTTACAGACAGTTGTTTGCCAGCAAGTGAGTACTGGGATTCAAAACTGGGTCCTCTGCAAGAGCAATAAGAGGAAATATCTCCCAACTGAAAAAAGCTCATGTCCAGATTAATTCACTGCAGAATTTACTTCAGCTTCAAAGAAGAACTAATGCCAACATGTTTCAAATTATTCCATAAAATAGAAAAGGAAAGACTGTTTCCAAACTCTTTTTATGAAGCCAGTGTTATTCAAAACCAGATAAACACACAACAAAATTAAATTATAGACTAATTGAACATAGATGAAAACATTCTCAATCAAATACTTATAAACTTAATTCAAGAACACATCAATATATTATTCACCATGATCAACTTGGCTTCTTTCAGTAGATGCAGGGATGGTTCAACATACATGAATCAATAAATGTAATTCATCACACAAATGGGCTCAAAGACGGAACTCACACAATCATCTCAATAGATATAGAAAATGCCTTTAGCAAAATTCAGTGTCCCTTCAGGATGGAAATCCTGAGGAGGGTAGGAAAGGAGGGAGCCTGTATGGAAGGCTGTGACAAACCCACGGTCGACATCTGGTTTAGGTATTAGGAAATGGCTGCCCTTCCCCCCACCGGCAGCCTCTAACTCCTAACAGCCCCTCAGCCAGTCCCTGAGTCCGTCCTCTGTCCATGTTGGAATGTTGTGCAGGTAACTAAAGCTGCTGTGAATTCATGACTGCAACGGCCGTATCATGTGCTGTGTAGCAATCCTCCCCATCCTGTAGCTCTTACCTTCTGTCCTTCCCCTCTTCTATGATGTTCCCTGAGTTAAGCTTGCTTGAGCTTCAAAGTAATAATTTTATGATTACTATTAGAGAGAATGTTTACTAGACGAGGTTTGTGCATAATCTCTTTAATACCTTAATGAACTTTTAATTTCCATTCCTGGACTGCTCAGAGGTTTCTCTTAAAAAAAACAAACAAACTATAAACAGTATGAATTTTCAGCAAAGTACATGGTTTTCCAGGAATGATAGAGATGATCATGTGCTTTTTCCCATTGGGCTGTTGATATGGTGATTTATACTACTTCTTTTTCTAATGTTCATTGAATTTTTAAACTCTGGGACAAGTTCAATTTGGATCATAATAAACGATCTCATCTCTCTTTTAAAACAATTTAAATTACATTTATTTATTTATCTATGCACTGTGTGTATGTGTATAGGTGTGGGGATCAGAGGACATGTTGGGGGTGTTGGTTCTCTCCTTCTACCAAGTGGGTCTCATGGTTTGAACTTAGGTCACCAGGCTTGGTGGCAAGCTCCTTTAAACACTGAACTATCTCAATGGCCCTGGGTCTCCCTTCTGTGAACCTATCTCCTCTGAATGAGAGAACCCAGTCTTGGAGGGCAGAAGGAAGCTTATAAAACTCAGAAGGCTTAGGAAATTTACAAGGCACAGGAAGCTCATGGAATTTAGGAGATTCACAAGGCCCCTCCCCAAGGTTACATAAACAGATTATAGTAAGCATTTGCTCGGGGAGAAGAGAATCTCTTTATATGCAAGCTGGGCCAAGAGTTCCTAGCATGCAGCTTAGTGAGTCACTGAGTTTCTGGTGGTGCAGCCACCTTTGAGTCACCATGTTCCCATACCACTTTACCTGTGTTCCTGTACGTAACTCAAATAATCTCACTGGCTCACTATCCTGGGTTTGAATATAATCATTTCTGTGGTCTGTCATCCTTGCCCTATCTGAAATAAACAGATATTTGTTCACATGTACTCAGAAAATCACACAATAACTGTTAATACAGTGTAGGATATAATTTGTTGATTTTTTTTCTAGGAATGTACTTATAAGACTCAGAAGTCTATAAAAAGATTGTTTTATTTTTGTCAGGTTTTGATCTAAAAGTTATGTAAGCATCATTTACAAAGCTGAGTTGTTCCTTTTGTCCAGCATATTTGTGTGAATAAAGTTTCCCATCACTGTAACAAAATACCCGAGTTAATTAACTTTTAAGGAAAAAATGGTTTTTTTTGGTTAGTTGTTTTGAAGATTTTGGTTGGTGATTGATTGGTTGGCATCATTTCTTTAAGCCTGGAGTGAGGCAGTAGACAATTGTCAGAGTGTGTGGTGAGAAAATTGTGTTTTGTCACCAGGAAGCAGGTGAGAAGAGGATCAGGGTCTTCATCCTATTCAAGGGCATACTCCCAATGACTTAAAGAGTACCCAATAGGCCCTATGTCTTAGCGGTTACAGTACCTGTCAATAACAGTACCCTGGGAATCAAACCTATGTTAGTATCTGGAGTCACTGAGACCAAATACCTGACAGAAACGTCCTGAGGGATGATTTAGTCTGGCTCATGGTTTCAGAGTGATGCCGGTCCATCAGTGTGGAGAAGGCATGGTGATGGGAATGACTTCCCCTGTGATACTGGGAGGGAGAGGCAGCAATGTTCACAGACCAGGAGGCGGAGACAAAGTTCTAAACCAGGTGAGCATCACCTTCATAAACCCACCCCTAGTGACCTACTTCTGTCATTCAGACCTTATTTTCTAAAAGCTCCACAGTTTTAAAATTGTTGCCACATGCTGGAGACCAAGTATTCAAAATTAGAGCCTGTGTGGGACATTTCTGATACAAACTATAACAAAGCACTTAATTTATGGGCTTTGGAGGACATCCAAAATCCTAACTATAGCAATGTTCAAAATCAGATGTTTTCTTGATTGTTTGATAGTTCTAAAATTATACATTTGACCCTATATTTATAGAACTAAACTAGATTTAATTTTATGCTTATAGATGTTTTCTATTTCTTCTTTATGTTTTTCTAATAATTTTCCATTAAGATATATTTCCAGAGTTACTGATATTTGCCTCAGGTAAATGAGATGGAGCAGAGATATCTGTGACTGTAAGAATAGACTGTAGTTCCCTGTAATCAGGGAAAGAACCAAGAGACAGATTGACCTTACTCTATCCAGTCCTCCTGCATCCTGTCAACCTCCTGCTTGAACTCAGTCAGATCTAAAAGGCAAGGAAGCGTTTTGAAGCACTTTAAATAAAGGTTCAGTTGTCAGGACTCAGTTTAGGAGGAAAATATGGACATTAAATTGTACTATAGGCCCGGGTCGCTGATAAAAATTTCAAGTAGAGCATGCACTCTGACAATTTCAGAAGCTGGAACAAGAGAATAAAAAAAACTGTCTCAAGACATAAGCAAACAAAAACATTTGCAAATGTACAATTTGTTAAAGTACTCCTGTTCTACTTTACCACTCGAGGATTTCTGGACCCCAGGACATTTTATTAGGCAGCTCAGACTTCCAGTTTACAACCTGGGGAAGTTGGTGCTTCAAGGCTTTGGCCTTGGTTCGATCCTTGCTCTTTAACATGAATATACACCCCACCCCCCTTGCTGGCTTTGGCAAGTAATACAAATTCACTGGTTAATTCTTTTTTTTCCATGTTAGGATTTAAGTAATAAAAATTCACTAGTTAATTCTTTTCTCTCTCTATATATATAAACATAAAGAATTTGGGAACAACCACACAGGGATGGAATTCTGCATATCTCACAGCACGTTTTTCTAACCTGCAGCTTTCACATGACTTTCAGGATATTCTTTTTGCAAAACAAAAGCTGTCACTTTGCCTTCAGAAAGTAATGCTCTTCAAATCAGGGTTTGGTTTTTACTTTAATTGTTTTATCTTGTATGCCTGCCTCTTCATAGCTAATGAAATAAACCCTATTGCACTGTAACAAAGAGAAAACAGAGAGGATCCATCTATGCTGGAAGTCAACTGAGTAAATGAGCCTTAGACACCAGGAGAAACTACTTTAGGTCTGAGTCTGATGCCAAGATCGTCATGAATTGCTCTTTCCTGAAGCTTTCCAGCATTGGAGCACGAAGACTGTGAAGGCATGCCCACTCCACAGAGAGGAAACTTCTTTTCTATGAGGCTCCCTCCTAGACAGACTCTGCCTGAGCCAGGTTCCCTCTCCCAACGGCTCTCCCCATGGCGCCCTTCATCTCCTTATTGCGGAAACTGTAGATGATGGGGTTGCACATGGGAGTGATGACGGTGTACAGGAGGGAGAAAGGCTTGTCCTTGTCAGGCCCATGTGTACTGCGGGGGTTCATGTATGAGAACATGGCTGAGGTGTAGAAAAAGATGACCACAGTCAAGTGGGAAGCGCAGGTGGAGAAGGTCTTCCCACGACCTGAGGAGGAGGCTCTGCTGAGGGTGGAGGCCAGGATCCGGGCATAGGAGGTGACAATGAGCACCATGGGGCTGAGCAGCACGACAATGGCATCAAGAAAGATCACACGCAGACTGAACTGGGGGTCTCCACATGAGAGGGAGATAACAATGGGGGCCTCACAGAAGAAGTTTTCTATATGGTTTTCTCTGCAGAATGGACCTCGAAATGTCATATAGTCAAGAAGGATGCCATTGATCATCCCAAAGATCCAGGAAGTACCCACCAACCTGACACACACCTGCCGACTCATGATCTGGGCATAGTTTAGCGGGTGGCAGATAGCAACGTAACGGTCATAGGCCATAAAGGCCAAGAGGATGCACTCGGCAACACCCACACCAAAAACCAGATACATCTGAGTCAGACAGGAGGCAAAGGAAATAGCATGGTGCGTGGTCACCAGGTGGATCAACATCTGTGGGACGGTGGTGGTGATGAAACAGACATCCAGGAAAGACAGGTGTCCAAGAAAGAAGTACATGGGGCTGTTGAGCCTGGGGTCAGTCCAGGTGATGAAGATGATGAGGCCATTCATGGCCATGGCGAGGCTGTAGAGAGCAAAGAAGAGAGTGAAGAGCAATGCTCGAGTGGGAGGGGAGCTCCTCTCAAAGCCCAGGAGGATGAACTCTGCCACTGTGCTGCTGTTCCTCAGGTGTGCCATTTGGAATCTGCTTGAAGAAGGAAGAAAGGAAAGCACAGATGAATCACCTCTGTGTAGAAGCTCCTTTCGATCACCCTCTCCCATAAATACTGACTAGGAACAAAGGCACACAAAAGGTAGCAAGTGAACATTACAATAAATTCTATTAGAGGCACAGAGAATGCCAGTGCTATGTGGGTTCTAGCAGTGGAAACATAAACCAAGTAATGCTTGTTGTACTTTGATTTGATTAGGTTGGTCCGGAAATATTGTCTCCAGTCTCTCCCTGCTCCTCTGATATCTTAGAGCAGTTTTAGATTCCTAGAAAAATTGAGCAGAAAGTACAGAGTACCTTCACCCACCCCCAATATATGTAGAGTCTCTTCAACTATCAACATTCCACAGCACAGTGGTGATGGAATAACTGGTGAGCCTGCATTGAGCATCGTGGCCACCAGCATCAACGGCCTACACTCCAGCTCACTTGATGCCATACATTCTGTACATTGGGAGAAATAGTGGCGTGTTTGCCATTGTAATATCCAGATTAGTTTCACTCTGACGAATCTGTTTACACATTCCTTCTATCTTGTCTACCTCACCCCCTGCCTGATGCTTTTCTTTTCCTTTGTAGTTTTGGTGGGTTCTCTAAATGGTTATCCATTGGTGGGATTGTGTTCAGAGAAAACAGGAAGGCACAGGCTCCTGTGTAAGCTCAATGAGTAGACTGAACCAAAGAATAAAAATATCCGTGCAGCAGTGCTTCCCCAAAGTCTATGACCAGTTTAAAAACCAGGAAAAGCTGGGTAATTACCAGGTTAATAGAAATCACTAAAACTCAATTGAAAAAAATAGAGACAAAATTAGACCCATATCTTAGTGAAATTCAGTCACTGAATGCAGTACAGTAGCTCTGAACTTTGGCTTCATATTATAGTCTCTCGGAGGATTTTAAAATACTCTGATGCTGAGACTGTATACCAGGCCATTAAAGCAGCAGTTACTGGGAGGGATTTAGCCAACAATCCATAATATTTGAACTGACAAATCAGTCATATGTGTATGAATATATGGGGTGTAACATGTTTTGATATGTTTGTTTTGTGGAATGGGTCAAACTAATAACATATCCATTGCCTCGCATATACATAAGGATTCCTAAAGCTCTTCAAAATTATTCTAATATGTAGCAAAACCTGCAAACTGTGAAAATAGAGAAACATGACAAAAACTTAGAGCTGAACTAGCTCCAGTCTCTGAGAGTTCCATAGGCGCGTTCCTTCTAATCCTATAGTACATTTCCATTTCATGTTTCCCAGTTTCATGGAACTTCGTAAGAACATACAAAGTGAATACATTTTTTAAATGTATTCAAAAAGTACCAAACTATTAAGACCAAAAGCTTTAAAAGTACATGAAAGGTAATTGTAACCAAGATAATTGGTGAAGTATACAAAACAGTTAGCCAATAGAATTTAGCAATACATTCAAGTGGTATATTTTACAGGGATTTAAGGTTCTTCTAGTAGACATTCTGCTAATATAACTCATTGTATCATGAAAAATTAAATCTAATAAATTATACAGTTTTTCAAGATGTATTTGATAAAATTAGACATTAGTACCTACTTAAAAGTTCTTAGTAAAATAAGACTAGAAAGATGCTTCTGTATCATTAAATATTTATCTTATTCTAAAAAATTGTAAAACAAATCATCTTATATATTATATGTTCCACGAGCAAGTCATAACTTTTTAAAGCTTTACAACAACCCTATGTGGTGGATAGTCTTTCTTTTATCCTTGTTTTACAGAAAGGATCAGTATCTTGCCCAAGTTTAGGAAGTAAGTATTAAAGTTCAAATTCAAACATGGAGAGTCTTCTTCCAGAAGCAGCATTACCAGCTATCTCTTCACATGCTCTAGGGCTTTGAATGTCCTACACATGCTAGCCGAAGCACAAAGACAGATGAAGTAAGGGAGTGGTGTGCCCGCGCGCTCATAACGTGTGGCTTTAGGAGGGCACCTTCTTTGTAGCATATACTGATTTTCACGGTACAAATACTCCCACCGTGATGTACTCCAACCTACCAGTGTAATACTACCAGTTAGGAAGAGACACATTCTAGGTCATCCTCCTCACCACGCTGACACAACAGATGTAAAAAACTGAGAGCATAGTGCTTAGTGAGTGGATGAAGCGCTTGCGCCTAAGTGTGAGGAACCTGCATCTGAACCTCTAGAAGCCATGTGAAGTCGGGTGCACTTGTTATTCCAAGGCTCCTACAGTGAAATGGAGGCAGGAGAACACCTGGAAGCTCGTAAAATGGTTAGCCTGGCACAGCCAGTTAGCCTGGCACATGCAGTATGCAGCAAACAGCAGAGACCTTACCTCAAACGACATGGAAAATGAGGACCAACTCCGGAGATTGTCTTCTGATCTACACACACACACACACACACACACACACGTGCATGCCACACATACAAGCACACACATCACACACACACAGCATAGAGAATAGTGACAAAATTAAGAACTGATGATTTCTGAACATTTACTACCTTTGTTTTTAAGTGTAAAATTAAGTAATTTATTAATAATGACGATCAATAGCCAGTTTTCACAATTCCTGAAACGTTAACTCTTTAGAACTGGCACAGCTGGCTCCAGTGTGTGACTAGAATGAAAACGAAAGACAGAATTATTATTTGCAAATGGTGTTTCTGTCAAAAGAGTGCACGTCTCCCCTGTCTTCATGGTTCTCAGCCCATAATAGAAAGGCCAGAACCAATTCCTAAAATTCTCCCACTAACAGGCATAATTCTGATGCCGCTGTTCATTTCTGCCCTAGAAATAATCTGATACTCTCATTGGGGCAGAAATCATGTCTTACCTCATTTTGTTGTTGTGACTGAAGTGGTCTGTCTCAGAACCCCTGCGACAATTAAGAGAGGACACCTGGAGCTGAGCTACCCCAGGGAGAAGGTCTGATGTTGGATTGCTCTGGAAGAAAAGGTGTGTCTGTTAACATGCATAATGCCTCATGTAAAACTTCTCAGACCATCTCAGATGAAAGTTTGAGTAGGTAAAAGTAATTTACTCATACAGTTTGCAAAGTATTATGCCATATGACTAACAAAATCCTAGGAACTTGATACCATCTCATTCTTACAGAGATTCAGAGAGCCAAAGTAATAATGGTCGGGAGCCCTTTGCCTGACTCGAACTATGCCCTAGTTTAGGGTTAAGCAGAAGTCAGTCACAGAAGTGCTGTGGGAGCAGGATGCTTTGCTATGCAAATACTTTATGGCTCCTGAGTGGAAGCTCACCTTGGGCCCAAGGCTGAGGACCATTGTAAGAAGATGTTGGTGGCTTGAATGGCTTTACCTATATAAATGCATGCTTGCTTTTGCTTGGAGCTCTTGATCTTGTTGTTTAGTTCCTTATGCAGATGTAGAGGTGTAAATACACTGAGCAAAATAAAGTCGGGGCCTCAGTATTAACTGACAGCCCTCCCGAATCTATCTTTTCTCTTCTCTCTTTTATTATTTCTCAGTCCGCACTCCCCCCTTCAGGAACGGTTTGATTCTGCCGGCGGGTTCCAGCAGTAATTTTCCATTATTACAGAAAGTCATGATACTCAGGCCACACATTCTAAGACCTTAGGACATCTTGTCCACTATGCAAAGTTGTCTAGGACAGAGATGCTGCCACCTCATACCATTCACGAATATTCTATTTAGTTGGTACTAAAATCATACACACATACACAGTCATTCACAGTTCTTTACAGCTAATAATGTAGTGCTTTATAGTTACTCATTCTTTGATTAAGTTAAAGGATAACTTATTGGGGGTGGGGATGTAGTGGTAGAGTGTTTGCTTAGTATTCACAAGGCCCCGGGTTTGATTGCAGCACCACAAAGATAAAATGAAATTAAAAAGTTAAACAATGATTTACTATGGTGGGAAGGCTCCAACAGTTCAAGATACTTATGAATCATTTTATTTTTTCCCCTCAAGCCTTTTTGTCATGAGTTAGCATCCTTATCTCTTTCTGACTTCTGCCAAAAGTCCCATTTTGTGTTTGTACTATAGCATATGGAATCCATGCCCCAATAAGGCAAAAAATGAACAATAGAGTCAGAATTATGCCTGTTAGTGGAAGAATTTTAGGTAGAAGTTTTGGCCTTTTTATTAACTTTAAGGTTTCCAGACATAAGAAAAAAGAAAAAAAAAGGTAAAGAAAGTGACTGGGGACACGGACAGATAAACATGTGTATTTTGAGTTAAAATTTAATGTATAAAATATTACTGGCTGAAGCAAAGATTTATGTTGGGAGGGTCTATGTTCAAAATCAAAGAGAGATTTAGGAGGTAATAACCCATCGGAATATGACAGGCTAGTCTCCTCCTCACACAAGAAACAACAGCAGGAAGTGGAGGGAACGCCAACAAGAGCACGGGGTTAGCTGAAGGGATGCATCACTCATTTCCACAAGAGATTTGAAAGTGTCAAAATGACTGGCCAAGGAATAATGAAAAATCATTTCTGTGGTCTTTGGCCATGGGTTAGGTTATTGTGAATTATGTCTCCTTTTAGCTCAAAGTACTCAGGAGTAAAGAGCAGATGGGAACTTGTGTGTTTTCCTATACATTAGAAAGATCACCTGACTTCTTGTTAAAAATAATAACTGATTAGAAATATATAGACGTAAAGAAACAGCAGAACCTTGAGTTTATCTTGTAAGATCACCATAAGCAAGACAAACCTCCATTCGTGGACTGCATCCCACTCCAGGCATTCTCATTCATTAGTGACCAAATGATAGTTTAAAAAAGCCACAATTTCTGATCCATTAAGTTAAAACATTGAAAACTGTAATACTGATGCTGATATTCCATTATTGGGTAGAAACAAATTTAACAATAAGCATCAAACTTTTTTGAAATGTTCGTTCCTTTAATGTAGAGACCCTTTAGTATCTGGGAAGTGCCAGGAATTGGACTTAAATTGTGGCTCCTCCACTTACCAGCTGCGTGAATGGAAATGATTTAGGTTACCTGGTCTTAGCTTCCTTATCTCTAAAATGAAAATAATAATGGTATCTATGTTATTGGATTAACATGAGGATGAAATGAATAATTCTTATGAAGTTCTTGGGACAGTACATGACATATAGCACTGTTATAGAAGTTTACTAAATAAATAGATTCATCTATTTTTAAATTTTACTCTAACAAACTATCAGTTAAGAAAAAGTTTTATGCACAACATTGTACATTTCAATACTATTTATACTAGAATAATTTAGGAATTCTAATAGGGAACTGGTCACATAGAGAAATGAAATTAGTGAAATGTTATATAGTTGCTACAATTATATTTATAAGCGCCATATTATACTGAAATAGTTAAAATGAAACAAAAAGCAAAACATAGATCAGTATTCCTGGCTACAATAATTAAAAAGAAACTTCTTTTTTACATTGACAAAAAGTTGTTTATAAATAATAATGCTATGAAAAGGTTATTTATTTCATTTATTTTTTGAGCAGAGTCTTGCTGTCTAGCACAGGATGGCCTTGAACTCACCATTCCCTTGCCTCCTGACTGCTAGGATTATAGGCATCAATCAGTATGATCAACAAATTTTTTCGCTTTTTTTTTTTTTAAAGACAGGGTCTTATTATATAGCCCTGGCTGGCCTGCAACTCACTGTGTAGACCAGGCTGACCTTGAACTCAAAGAGCTGCCCGCCTCTGCCTCTCAAGTGCTGGGATGAAAGGTGAGCATCACCACACCCAACCCCCAAATCTATTTTTAAGTGCTCTTCTCTATTTCCTTTTTTAAATTCAGAATTCTTATGTTAGTTCATTCATATACATTTTTAATGTAAAAAGATATTATGTGTAAGGATTTATAAATTAAACTCATAGCATAATTAATCAAAATACATTAAAGATAATAACTATTACTTATACAGACTTTATAGAGTTATATTTTGAGATGATTTCTTTAAATGCTAAAATTTAAAAAATAGACCTCTAAATGGATGCAAACTTAAAAAACTCTAAAACAATTTTGAAGCAAGGTAAACAATTATATACATTCTGTATTTGATGCATGTGACTGCTCGGTGAACCTATCATTGTCAAAGTCAATCACTGGGTCCAAAGGTGGTTTAGTTGTAGGATACTTAGTTCGTTCCTTTAGGCCATGGCAGAATTAATATGTAAATAGCCTTTACGATTACTACTGAAATTAAAGAACTACTGCTGTCAGTCTTCTGATACTGTTAATTTTGTCCTGATCCCAGTAAGTTTATGATTTATATTTAACTTTTTCTTTATTGACTCAGAGAATTCAGTGTTTACTAAACGTAATAATTTTGACTAGGCGAAAAATCTGTGGCTTACTAGTTGTAGGCCCCAAGAGAGAACCTACAACTATTATTCTGCTAAATAGATATAGTAATAAACTGCACCTGAGTTCTTCTCTCTAAACCCATAGATTAGTACGTCTCTCAGCCCTCACCAGAGAAGCTTCTTTTTGCAATAGATGGTGCTGAATACAGAGATCCACTATTAGTCAATATGCCGAGAAGAGACCGTGAAGTGTTGCACTCTAATGGGACATCTACATCACACTCCCAATCCCCAAGGCTTAGGGATCATCATGGAAGGGACTGGAAAGATTGTAAGAACCAGAGATGGTGGACGTCTTCGGGAATAGTGGCCGTCTGCACGGGATCAGCACTTAGTGGATACGGCAAACCCGCAGTGGCTGTAAGTGCACACACACGACCGGCACAAGATCAAATCAGTCACAATTCCAGCATGGACCAGGGAGGGACACACAGAGTAGCACCCTAGCTGAGGCGCTATTGGCAGTTGACAATGGCTGGGGAAGGGGGAGTGAATTTTCTTTAGGGGTGCAGGCTACCTGAGGGGTTTCTCATGTTCCAGTAGCTGGTCCTGCAGTCACATACACACAAGAGGCACTAGGTGGACAGTGGGCTTAAAAAAAGAAATGAATTGGCAAAAGTGGTAGTTGGGGGAATAGGAGAAGAATTTCAGGGGGAAACGGGAAGTGGATTTGATCAAAGCACATAATATGCATATATGAAATTTCCACACAATAAAAACTTGCTAAAATTATTTAGTAACTTATTATAATGTTTTCTATCATGCTAACTTGACTGTTATCAAGGTGAATGCAATTTCTTTCTCTCCTGTACCCATTCTAGACTTTGCCTTTTTCGAGGCACATCCTGTAAAAAATGAGCTCTGCAGTTGACAGGCCGTGGATATTACGTCTCTCCAACCTGAGTGACATGAGGGCCCTGGGTTGGCATGCCAGAGCCTTCTAAACAGTGCCAAGACAGAAAGCACCAGTTCTGTTCACAAGGAAACTTCTTTAGCACCTACTCGAGCGGAAGATGGCACAGATAATCTTACTTTAGATCTTTGGTTCAACCTGTTTCCTTAGCTAGGCAAATTTCACATGCACATGTTCCGCTCACTAAAATACTCAATAATTGTTTATCATCACCCCACCAGAGCCTATAAAGAACAAAACCAAACAAACCAGCGAATAAGTTCTTTCTCCTGCTAAAAACCACACTCAAAAGTCTGTTTAAATGATTTGGAGGAACAAGCCATAAAAAGGAAACCTCCCCCATCAAAAAATACCCTGATAGGTAGAGAGAAAGCAAGCTGAAAATGTGACCAGTTTATCCACACATAGAATTTGCCTCCTCTGATGATAAAGGGTTTGATTGTTTGTACAAAGTGAGCTTGTAAGAAATCACAAAGGTTTTGCCATTCATAATAGCAAGAATGGGCATTGTATTGTTTTTTGTCAGCAGCCTTAGTAAGACCATGGTTCATATGAACTCTAGTGACATTTGTATAATCTTGAGAAATTATAAAATAATCAGAAACATAAAGATAAGATGAGATAATCATATCTAAAAGTCTTAGAAATAACCAAACAGTCAAGTAGTCAATGACACAGATAGAATTAGGAAATGAAATATATACTCATTTAAGATTCAATATCTACATGTAAAAACCATATATATCTATATCTACCATGTATACACATACAAAGTAGATATGTACAAAAAGCACACGGTTTGGAATTGGATAAGTCAACACAAGTTGAATATCCCTTACCTGAAATGCTTGAGACAAGAAGTGCTTTAAATTTCATATTTGTACATGTACCTTGAGTCTGAAAATGAAATTCACTTATAGTTCATATATACCATGTGCATATGCCTTAAAAGTAACTTGATCTATTTAAATAATTTTGTACATTTGAACCATCAGTTTGTATACTTTGAACCATCAGAAAGCAAAAGGATAACTGCCTCAGCCACCATGTGGATGTGTGAAGAGAAGTTATAACAAGACAGCAGGGCACTGGGAGGGTCTTCTGTCTCCTAGGGGATGCTGAATCAATTCTGCGGTCTGCATCTGCATTTTGACTGCAGTTGGCCACATGCAGGGAGGTGTGATTTCCCTCTTGTGGGATCATATTGACCATCAACAAGTTTGGACTTTTGAGAATTTTATGTCTTGCATGTTTGGATTAAGCTAAAATCAGGTTTACATCTCAGTTTTGCCACTTGCTAAGAGCGCCTTGCTAAGAACATTTTTGCTGGAGTTGGTGTAAGGATGAACTTACCGTGGAGATAATAAAATCAATGTAAGAAATGAACAGCGATCAGCCAGTACCTGTTCCTGCTTTCTCCCTCACTCCTACCTTTTGATTTTCTTCTTTGTGCCACACATGTTGGAGGAGATCTTTCAAGATTTCGACCAATACAAAAACAAACCCTTTGCTAGATCAGAAAGTTCTTTTGGATAGCTGAGTGAATTCTTGTTGTGTCCCTAACTTCTCACTCTATTTCTTTTTAACTCTATTCTCTATTTCCTCTCTCAAGCTAAGAGAAAGAGAGAAAAGCTGGATCTTCACATTACATATCTCAATTGCAATATTTTCATAAGCACCTCTGAGACATCTTAACATCTTGTCTCAAAAGAGCAGGAAAGGAAAATGAACAGACAGGAAAGCTACTCATCCAGGGACACGGATCAAGAAGAAGGCAAGATGGGGGCAAGGGAAGAGGGACAAATTATAAGGCACATAAAAGGGAGGAAAGACAGATGATCAGAAACCAAGAGATGAAGCTGAATAGACATGTAGTGAGGACGTTAGAGATGAGGGCTTGAAATAACAATAGATTACAAAAGCGGCAGTTGCAACAACCTCTCCTATGTCTGCGACCCTCTACAGTTTACATCCCCTCAGACATTTCTCACAAGCAATGTGTGGGAAGTTGGTTCTAAAAAATGTCTCTCAGAACTGTAGGATGGGGAGTGGAGTCTCGGGAAAGACTTGTGAAGTAGCTGCCAGTCAACAGAGGCGAAAGCAACTTTTTAGCAGCCCCTAAATCCTCTTGCATCAAGGCTACTTGACCATCAATTATTTAAATTGATGAAAACTATATGGTTTGGGGGACAATGCCCTTTCTTCTTCTGCTGCTGAAAGGTGATGGGAAAATGCTGAAAGGCAGAGAGAAGGAGATTAGGGGCATGAGAGGCAGAAGGAGGTAGACAAGGAGAGGGAAAGAATACAGAAACATGGACTCAGACTGGGAGTCCACACCAGCACAGTGGGACCCGATGGTTGATGCAGAGGCCTTTCACCCCAGCCAGGCAGCTCTGAGAACACTTGGCCTTTCCAGGTTTTTCCCATGGAGACAGGTCAATCCCAAAGCAGATTCAGCTTTTCAGTCACATGCGAGCCATTTTCCGTTCGGCCAGAGCCAGGTCGGGTGGGTAGACAGAGAGAAGATGGAGACACGAAGGGGAGATGGAGAGGAAGAAGCATCTACCCGCACAGAGTTGGGACAGAGGGACAGAGCTAGGCATCTACAGAGAACGAGCAAAAGGAGTCAAGATCTGCCACATGTCCCTTGTGGCTCCTAGATGCAGAGTCCTGATGTAATCTGAATATAGGAGTCAGGGAGTGCTCATCTCTGTGGGTGCCCAGAGAGGCAGGGTCAGCTTTCACAATAGAGCTGAACATATTCACTGACCTTTTCCGTGAGTTTGCTGGCACACCCATGCTGGCAAGGTCATCTTCGGTTGTGTTGAACTTACTTCCAGAGCAAAGATGCAATGATTTCTGCTGCAACTCAAGTGGATATTTATAGGATTACAAGCTGGAGGGTGGGGAGGACTGCTATGAAGTGCTGTCTTCTGGGCATGTCTGTTGCACTCACAGTAGCTGTTGTAATCCACAGCAGCTACGGTTACTCGCACAGGTAACAGACCAGCCGCTGGGCTTTCAGCATCACAGAGGAAGAAGCTGCTTCTCACAGGTCACTGATGGGAAAGTGACCATGATAGAGAGCAATCTGTTCTCAAAGTATGTCTTAGTCTGGCCACATTTCTGGAGTCAATTAAATCAGCACACTCCTGGGATCCCTAGGGGGACTTGCTCACTTGCAAAAGGCTCTAGGATTTCTGTTTGAGATTTTTTTAATTCTCTTTTAATTATACATTTTTACTCTTTGCGAATTTTATACATGTATAAATGAGGTAGGATCATACCCACCACCTCCATTTCCGCCTTACCCCCGCCCCATGCACTCCCTAGTTTTTGTCAACCTGATGCAAAGTAGAGTCACTTAGGAAGAGGGAACCTCAGCTGAGAAATTTCCTCCACCAGACTGGCCTGCGACCATGTCTGAGGTGGCATTTTCTTGATGGCTAATTGATGAAGGATGGCCCAGCCCACTGTGCGAGGTACTATCCTTGGGCAGGTGGACCTGGGCTGTGTGAGGAAGGAAGATGAGCAAGCCAAGGGAAGCGAGTCAGCAGACAGTGTTCCGCCATCCTCTCTCCTTCAATTCCTGCCTCCAGGTTCCTGCTGGAAGCTCCTTCCCTGGCTTCCCTTGATGATGGACTGTCACATGCAAGCTTAAATTAACCTGTTTCTCCTCCAAGTTGCTTGTGGTCAGTGTTTTATCACAGAAACAGACAGCAAACTAGGATACTTCCCCAAACATCCTCCCAATAACTTCATACTCATCTTCCTCTCCTCCTCCTCCTCTTCCTCTTTTCCTCCTCCTCCTCTTCCCCTCCTCCTCCTCTTCCTCTCTTCCTCCTTCTCCTCCTCCTCCTTTTCCTCTTCTCCTCCTCTTCCTCTCCTCCTCCTCTTCCTTTCTTTCTCCTCCTCCTCCTTCTCCTCCTCCTCCTCCCCTCCTCCTCCTCTTCCTCTCTTCCTCCTCCTCCTCCTTTTCCTCTTCTCCTCCTCTTCCTCTCCTCCTCTTCCTCTCCTCCTCCTCTTCCTTTCTTCCTCCTCCTCTTCCTCCTCCTCCTCTTCCTCTCCTCCTCCTCTTCCTTTCTTCCTTTTTTCCTCTTCCTTCTCCTCCTCCTCCACTTCCTCCTCCTCCTCCTCCTTTCTTCCTCCTCCTTCTCCTCCTCCTCCTCTTCCTCCCCCCCTCCTCCTTCTCCTTCTCCTCCTTCTCTTCCTTCCCATCCTCCTTTTTGATAGTCCCCTAAGCTCAGCTATGGTTGTCCATACATACATGTGTATGTGGTCATCCACTGGGGCATAGGAAACCTTCTGGTGGCCACACCCTCAAAAAAGAATGATTCTCCCTCTCCCAGTAAGTATCAACTGCCAAATTGATGGTAACTATCTAGCTCCTCTGTAAAGAGTGGGTTCTGGAGAGCACTTCCCCCAACTGTGCCTACATTTGGGATGACTTGATCCTCTGCAGGAGGCCATAGCTGCTGTGAGTTCAATAGCCATGTCATGCCCAAAAGAGAGCACTTCATAGCACTCCTCCCATCCTCCACACTTCATAGCATTCCTCCCATCCTGCACACTTCATAGCACTCCTCCCATCCTGCACACTTCGTAGCACTCCTCCCATCCTGCACACTTCATAGCACTCCTCCCCATCCTGCACACTCCATAGCACTCCTCCCCATCCTGCACACTTCATAGCACTCCTCCCCATCCTGCACACTTCATAGCACTCCTCCCATCCTGCACACTTCATAGCACTCCTCCCCATCCTGCACACTTCATAGCACTCCTCCCATCCTCCACACTTCATAGCACTCCTCCCATCCTCCACACTTCATAGCACTCCTCCCCATCCTGCACACTTCATAGCACTCCTCCCATCCTCCACACTTCATAGCACTCCTCCCCATCCTCCACACTTCATAGCACCCCTCCCCATCCTGCAGCTCTTGTATTCTTTCTAGCCCCTTGTCCTCAATGGTTTGTGACCCTTGGTGGGAGGTTGTGATAAAGAAGTCCTATTTAGGGCTGAGCACTCATCATCTCTTGCTTCGAGCATTTTGATTAGTTATGAGACTCTACACTGACTGCTGCCGACTACATAAAGAGGCTTTTCTGATCAAGACTGAGAGAAGTCCAGGTCTGTGGGTGTAAACATAAGTGCTTTGAAGACAGTTTGTAACAATAGCAGGTTCTACACCATGGTCTATGACCTTCCCAGCCATGGACTTTTGACCAATTTTACAATACCAGGCATACAATTCTCTCCTTTGAAGCAGGCCTCAAATCCAATCAGAAAGTCCTAACAGTCATACCAATGTCGCATTGGTGGGCAAACATTTTATAGGAGGTCAGTACTGTAGTATGTAGAGTCCAGCAGTGAATTAAGACCACTGGTATTTTTTCTCCCCCAGCAGCCTACATAGCACTTTCTGGATCTATGAAATATAGCCATCACAGAGGAAGTTTCCTGGTTGATTTTCGTTTGATTTCTCTATATATTGCACCCAGAGCATGTGGTATCCTCAGCAATAGGGTCTTACCATACAGTCATGTTGGGTAAACAAGGGCAATAGCAATAGCCTGTGTTGTTTTGACGTCTCTGGCCCTCATGGTCAATAGCTCATAGGGAGGTATGCCAGGCCTTGCACTTAATTTTCATTGAATAAGCCATGTTTTCTAGGAGCAGCATAGTCCACCTATGCAGAGTAATTCCATTCAAACTCTTTTTAGAAAAGTTACATTTTCCAACCAAATTCCCATGACATTCTTCACAGAAATAGAAAAAAATCCTAAAATTTATATGGAAGAACAAAAGACTGCAGATAGACAAAGCAATTATGAGCAAAGAGGATTCTGGAGGGATCACCATACCGGGTTTCAAGCTGTGTTACCACGCTATAGTGGTAAAAGCAGCTCGCCACTGGCACAAAAACAGACGTGATCGATGAAACAAAACAGACCCAAACATGAGTGCTCATAGCTACAGCCACTCAGTGCTGACAAGGGTGCCAAGACGCACACTGAAGGAAAGAGCGTCTTCAGTGATGGAGCTAGGAAAACTTGACGTCCACAGAAGAACTAAATGAATGCATAGCAATTCCACTACCCCAAATCAATTCCAGATGACTCAAAGACCTCACTGTGAAGCCTGAAACTATTAGAAGAAAACACTAGACAGTACCCTCCAAGATATAGGGACAAGAAAGGACTTCCTGAATAGGACTCCATTCACACAGGAATTATGGCCAGCAATTGGCAAATAAGACATAATTAATGTAAAAAGCTCCTGTACAGCAAAGGAAGCAATCAAGTGAAGAGGAATTTTACAGAGTGGGAGAAAACTCTTTGCCAGCCACACATCTGATAGAGGACCAGTGTTCAGAATATACAAAGACCTAAAAAATCAAGAAAACAATTGACCTAATTGGGTTTTGGATCTGAACAGAGAGTTCTCAAAAGAAGAAGTTAAAATGGCTAACGAATATTTTAGAAAGTATTCAACATCTTTAGCAAACAGGAAATGCAAATTAAGACTACTTTGACCTTCGCAATATGAGGGAAATCATGCCTGGTCCTGGAAACCTACCCGAATACCCATAAATTGGAGACATCATAGACAGTAGAGGAGAAGCTGCCACGGCCACTTTCCTAAACCCACATATTTCCTAACTTTGTTCTAAACGCTTATCCTTATACCCACAGATAAGCATAACTCTCCTCATCAAAGAAGCTTCTTTTTACAACAGATAGAAATTATTGCAGACATCTACAACCGGTCAAAATGCAGAGAATAAGTGACCATGAGTTATCTAGCCCCAAGTGAGACATTTAAAATGCAACTCCTATACTTAAGGCTCAGGGACCATCACAGAAGAAAGGGCAGAAAGACTAAAACTTATAAGAGCCAGAGGACCAGGACACCTGCTGCTACATCGTGCTGCTAGGTAACATGCCGGGGTGGATGGCGGGAATCACAGGGACCCATCTCTATATGAGGAGTTACAGCAATTACTGGCTACTGAGAGTTTTCTCTAGGCATAAGCTCCTTGATAGGCTCCCAAACCAGAGCAGTCAGCACTAAAGACATGTACATAGCACCACGAAATGGACTCAGTGGGTATATATGTAGATATATGTAACATTAATAATTAAAGAAGAGTCACAACATTAGAGGGAATCAGAGCTGGGAAGCGTTGGAGGATGGCGGGAGAGGCATGGAAATGATGGACATACAGTACTCATGTATGAAATTCTCAAAAAATATAATCAATAAATATGGCATGAAATTGGGAGGGTCTCCTGGGAGTTGGGAGGAGTGGAGGTGCATAAAAAATACACTGTAACACATAGAACTTTTCAAGGAATAGCTAAAAATGTTTCCATGGATAATCTGCTTTGATTCTGATGGACCTGCCTTTCTAGACAGCTCAGCTCGCCTCTCAGCTCTCAATGCGTCTTTTAAATGGTCATTTTCTTTGACATAGTGATTCAGTTCCTTTATCTTATCTTCACCGCTTGATGTTCTGTCATGCACATGCTCTATTCTGTTGGAGAGGCTGTCCATTGAGCTTTTCTATTTTTCGTTTCTTGTTTCATTTTGACTTGGGTTTTCTTCAGTATTTGTTTCTTTATTGAATTTATTTTTCATGTATTGAATAATCTTCCTAACTTTATTCAATCATTTGCTTTATTGAATTTCAATCAGTTTATTCCTGTCCTAAGTTCATTCAGGGGTTTATTTGTGTCCTTTTTATTTCCTTGAAGTTGTTGAGCACAATTATAATTACTTTTTTGAATTCTGTGCCTTGAATTTCATTTACTTAATCTTCTTGGGATCATTACTATGGGGCTGGTGATTTGGGGATGAGGCATATTGTCTTGTTTTTTTTTGTATTGCTAGTGTTTTTGTGATGGGACCTGGGCAGCTAGAGTTAGGATGTTGGTTGTATATTAATATGTTATTAGCCTACCTGGCCAGAATTCCAGGGTGGGGTAGAAGGCTGGGCATCTTGGGAAAATTTTCAAGGAGGCAAAGATGCGGGGGATTGGGTCTCTTACTGGGTCCAGGGTTGCAGTGACTGAATGGCCACTACATTGAGTGGCTGGGGCATGTGAGTCCAGAGGCAGCAGGCTAGAGAGTTGGGGGACTAAGGTGGGGAAAGGTCTTTTTACCAGGTCCAGGTTCAGGGCTACAGTGACTGTGTGGAACAACAGGTGAGCATGGGTCCAGGGTCCGGGGGGTCAGGGGACCGATGCAGGGGTGGAGTCTCTTCTTAAGTTCAGGTTTGCAGCAACCACGTGAAGCATCTGGAGCACAAGGTCGATGGGGGCAGTGGGCTGGAGGATGCAAGACAGGGGTGGTTGTCTTACGGGTCTGGGACCATGGCCATGTGTTCTGTATCTTCATCGGAATGCTGACTATTCAACTATATACCTTTTGCCAAAACTTAGTATTGAGTTGTCCATTTAAGATTTTGCTATTTCCTTATGTATATATTATATCTAAAATTTTAAGAGAAATGAAAAATATTTAGAAGATAAAATGTAAAATAATAAAAATCAACTATAGGAAAATAATTTCCCATACAAATATGGAAATACATACTTGGAAGCCCACAGATCCTGAAAGGATTTCTAGGTAGACTACATAGAGCCTGCAAATTTGGTGTACTTTTTATCCTGATTTCACTTGATCTGCTGAAATTAATCATCTGATTAATGATGAATTTAGTGAATAAACAGCAATGGCATTAGTAGAGCCTCTGACTTTGCAGCCATATTTTTATATAACATTGCCAATATTGCAGATATTTTGAAAAATTGCTTGCATTCAATCTTATGCTATCCTGCTAGTTATTTGACCAACCATTAGATCACATGGTCTAGATACCTTTCTGTAACCTTCTTATTTAATGCATACAAAGAAGCATGTTACATATTTAAATGTATTTTCTGGTTTTAAAAATCATAGTGAAACATACATAAAATTTACCATTTGGCATAGTTTTCATGTGTGTATGTGTGGTATGTGTATGCATGTTAGAATGTATGGGGTGCATATTGTGTATGGGTGTGCATACACATGTATGTGCTGCATGTGGAAGCCCAAAGTTGATGTCAGTGTCTTTGGTCACTGCATATCTGAAATTTGGTGCTCATTTGCACCACAAGCACTTTTTCTCGTAGCCATTGCCCTGGCGCCATGTTGACCGTTTTAAAATGCCCAGTTCAGTCACACTGCATTTATCTGCTGTGAATTCACTACCACCAATTCTAGAACTTACCTCTCTTTCTTAGTTGAGGCACTGTGTTCATTAAACAACACATTTGCATTTCTTCCTTCTCCAGAACCTGGACCTTACTGAGCTGTTCGTGTAAGGGTCTACTTTCCATTTATGAATCTGACTATTACAGATTCCTCGTATAAGTGGAATGATACAAAGTCTGTCCATGTGTGACTGACACTTTTCACTTTGCATAATGTCTGAAATTTCACCCATGTTCTATAGCATGTCAGAATTTCCTCCCTTTTTTGATTTGAATAATATTCCATTGTATGTGCATACCATCTTTTTATTCATTATGCTGTATTCTGTTGATGGACACTTGGATTACTTCATTTTCAGTTGTTACGCATATGCTGCTATTGAATATGGCGCACCCGCTTTCTGTTTTCTTGCAGTGCTGAATATTGAACCCAGGCTCTTAGACATGTTAGGCCAGCACTCTCTCATTGAGTATTTGATCATTGAACTTGCTGTCCTAATAAAACTACATTACAATAAAATTTCCTTCCTTAAAAAAACTTATGAACTATAATTTATATGTTTAGAAACATTATTCTAAGATGATTTTCAGACTTCAACAATGGAAGAACAGGAATTCTCAAATTATAAAATAAATACAATTGGGCTGGCAAGATGGCTCATCAGATAAAGGCATTTGAGTTTGATTCCCCGGCCCCACACGGTGGAAGGAGAGAACTGACTCCTCTGAGGTGTTCTGTGACTGCTGTGCTTCCTCTGCGGCATGCGCACTCCCACACGCATACACACAATAGATAAAGAAGTGAATAAAACTCTTAAAAAGAAAATAATCAAGATAGAACATAATTTTGGAAACTACAGTTAGAGAAAGCTTGTTAAGATAAAAATAGGCCCAGCATAGAATGGGAGAAATGGGCAGCAGGCCCCAACCTTAGCTGAGGAACTGGTAACTGATTACTACAGGGGCACTAAGCATAAATGAAACTTTTCAAGAGCAGTCTCTTGTGCTCCTACAGGTAACAGTGATGATCATCTCCAGGCTCCTGACCTGAGTTCCTGCCTTGACATCCCTTCATGGACTGTGCTGTAAACCAAATAAACTCTTTCCTCTCCAAGTTGGTTTTGGTCAATGTTTTATCACAGCAACAGAGAAGCAACTCATATAGGCTTTAAACTTTATTGTGTGCATGCATGCATGTGTGTGCAGATCCACATGCATGGGAGTGGCGGCTAGACGTCATCCTAGGGTGTCATTCTTTCATCAGCCTGGGACTTTAGGCTGACAGGCCAGTGAGCCTCAAGGATCCACTTGTATGTACCCCCGTCCTGGTGCCAGGATTATACCCATGTGACACCATGCCTAGCTCTTATGTGGTTTCTAGGAGACTGAACTTAGGTCTTTGTGCTTGTGCAGGAAGCTCTCTACCAGCTGAACTAGCCCCCTGGCCCTAAAGCTATAGGATCTTAGACAAAATGAAAAAGAACTTATTTCTTGAAGAAAACCCATCATTAAACACCGATAAAAGGCTTCTTATTTGTGTTTTATTTTTGAGATGGGTCTCTCTGTAGCCCTAGATGGCCTGGAACTCACTATGTAAACCAGGCTGGCCTCAAATTCACAGGGATCTGCCTGCCAATGCCTCCTTAGTCCTGGGATTAAAGGCATGCACCACCATGCCTAGTTAGGTTCTTTTCTTTTTTTTTTTTTTTTCTTTCTTTTTCTTTAATAAAGGAAGCTTTTGAGCATCTATATAAAGAGTCAGTCATTTATAGGAAAAAACTATCAGATTTTGAGTAGTAAGACTACATCCCAGAAGACCATGAAGTAAATAAACACTCAAGATAGAAAATGTGAGTTATGAATTTTATATCTAACCAAACTGACTGTCAAATCTAATACCATGAAAACTTATACATATGCAAGAACTCAACAATGATTATGTCTGAGAAATGTATTACATAACAAGCTTTAGACAAGCAAAGTGCTTGAAGAGTCTTGACATAAGGATTGCTGGGTACTTGAATGATTGATAATGCTTTCCTTTTTAATTACAAAGGAGAAATAATAGAACCAAATTATCAATAATATAAAACCTATAATTAATTCATAGACTTAATAATGATCAAAAGCTAATATGACAAAAAGAGATCAGATATCTTTTTTCCAATGGAAGTACTCCATACCAATTTTAAAGCAGTTCTAGAGGAAGCAAATCAAGCATGCATCTGAGAAGCCTCTAGAGCTAACCACCAATTCATAGAAAATATAATGGACCAAATAATATGATCCAATAATGCCACATATATGCAATTTCCCAAAACTAGAATGTGAAAAAAATTTCAGGAAAAATAGTTGACTTTGTTAACAAAAGTTAGAAATGGAAATTTTTCTGGTTTGAAAATTCAACACCTCCCATAGGTTCTTATGTTGAAACCTTAGTCCCAAACTAGTAGAATCAGGTAGAACAGGAAGCTCTGTCAGGTAAGGTGAATCCAGAGTGCACTAACTGAGGTGGGAAGGCCCACCCCAAATGCGAGTGGGATCCTGGACTGGACACAAAGGAGAGAAATCAAGCTGAGAGCAGCATCCATCCATTCTGCTTCCTGACGGTGGACCCGATGTGATCAACTGCCTCACTTTCCCTGCCATGATGAGCAGAATCCCTTTGAACTGTAAATAAATTTTGTCATGTATTTGATCATAGAAATGAGAAAAGTAACTTCTAAACCATTCTTAGATTAATCACACTGCTCACTTAAAAGAGTGGAAAAGGTGTAGAGGTTCCACTGCACATGTGCCATTTAGAGCTGGGCATCTCTCAGATATATATTTTCTGTGTGTGACCAGTTGTAGAGCTCTGTAGCAGCCTTCATACATTTACAAGTAGAGCAAGCATAGTGGAACAGGAGATAGAGAGACTACTAATATATCCTGCAACTCTCAGCAGCAAAGCTTCCTCATACAACAGAGGGTAATACACAGAGAAGGCCACAACTGGCCAAGTTTGAGAGAATAGGAGGCTGCATAGTGTGTGTCCCTGCATAGGACTCCTATACTAAACCTCACCCACCCATGCTCAGGGACCATTGTGGATGAGTGAGCAGACAGATTGCAAGAGCCGGGGTTGGTGCGCGAACATAAGGAAACAGAGGTTTTCAGGCCTCTGGGAACTTGCTCATATGCACTCGCAACAATGATGACAGCATGCACAAGACCCATGCAGACTCAATCAGACAAAAACGCAACATAGAAGAAGGGAAATGGGCAGCAGGTCCTAGCTTAGGAACTATTGGCAACTGCTTACTGCTGGGTGAGAGAGAATGGATCTTCTTTAAAGGAGAGACTCCATATAGGCTGACTAGACTCCAGCAGACGAGCTCGTACTGAGGGAGATCTGGGTATATGAATGCTTGACTGGATAGGACTTGACATATATGACAAAATGCATGAAATCTGGCATGGGTTGGGGAGGGGGTCTAAATTTGATTAAGATCTATTATATAAAATGCACAAAACTCAATAAAAACATACTTAAAAAGATTCTTTCCCTTAGGGTTGCATCCACCTGTTCAAGAGGGTGTAGAGAGAACAGACTAGAACTAGGATTCACCTGGAGATTTATCCTCCACACTTAAATTGCTTTTTATTTATTTATTTTTATTTTACATGTCTGGGTGTTAGTTAAAGGTAAAAGAATGAAACTATATTCCTACCTTTCAACATTCATAAAACTCAACTCCACATGGATCAAAGACCTCAACAGAAGACCTGACACTCTGAATCTGTGAGGAGAGGAAGTGGGGGACAGCCTGGAACTTATATGTACAGGATGGAATTCCTGGACTGGGTCTGAAGAGCTGCAGGACCTCATGAACCAAAAAAGTTTCTGTAGAGCAAAAAATGCCATCATCTGAGTGAAGAAGCATCCTATAGAATGGAAAAAAAATCTTTCCCAGCTGCACATCAGACAGAGAATTGGTATCTAGAGTATTCAAATAACTCAAAAAACTAAACATCAAAAAACCAAAACAACCCAGTTAAAGAGAAAGCTCTCAAAAGATGAAACGCAAATGGCTGACAGTTTTTTATGTTCAACATCATTAGCCATCAGTGAACTGCATATTAAAACTACTTTGAGATTTCATCTGACTACAGTCAGAATGGCTATGATCCAAAAAAACTAGTGATGACAAATACTGATGAGGGAACCCTTGTTCTCTGCTGTTGGTACAGCCATACCACTCTTGGGCATATATTCAAAGGAGTCCATATTCTATTAAAGAGATATCTGTTCATCCATGTTCTCTGCAGCTCTGTTCACAACAAGAAATAGAAGCAACCTAGATGCTCATTAACTGATGAATGGATAATAAAAGTATAAAAAATTTACACAATTGAAATTATTATGAAAACCAAAACTATGAAATTTCAAGTAAATGCATAGAACTGGAAACAATCATCCTAAGTGAGGAAACCTAGATCCAAAGACAAATGCTGCATGTTCTTGTTCATAAGTAGATACTAGCTTTGAATCTTTAGATAGGTGTGTTTCAACTGGAAAATCCTTAGAGATCAGGAAAGTAATAAGGGGCCAGTGGAGTGGTTCATGGGAAGGGAGACAGAATGTAGTCATACAAATGGGAAAGAAGGAATTATGGGATATCAGGGGTTTAATGGGTTGGGGGATGGGAAGGTAAGACAGATGAGGGAGTGAGGAGAGGGATAACTGACAGTAAAGGTCTTTTTAAAAGTCACATGGAAATCTATTGTAGAAGCTTCATTTAATAAATACATATACCACATAAAGGGGGCTTAATTATCATTACCCTCCAACAAGGGTTCTGGGACCCTGCTGGACATCACAGGCTAGCAAATAAAAGGTCCAATATCAGGAGTGGACTGCCTCTTTTGGAATTGTTGACTAGGGAGTTCCTATAGACTCTCAAGAAATAAAATGCGTGATTACCTGCTAGAACTTGATAAGACCCTATTGCTGAAGATACTAAGTAGGTGAGTCGAACAAACATGGAGCAATGGAGCTAGTACTGACCTTGAAGCTTCATCTCTATTGGTTAACTTTCATGGTGTTAGAAGGTGCTGTGCATGTTACTGGAAGAGAAAGATAATTGTCAGCCTTACCCAGCTGGGAACTCTGCGAGCTACAATCATGACTGACCTTCAAAATATGCCCTCTGGTGAAGTAGTGGCACAAATATTATGGGAGTAACCAATCACCTTCCAACTGGATTTAAGGCATGCTTCACAAGATGGAGTCCATATCTCATGCTGTTATTGGACCAAGAACCATTTGTCTAGACAGGTGATAGGCCATAGGGGAAAACTTGCTGTTATTATTCTGCTAAATAGACATTATATTAAACTGACTCCTAATGACTTATTGTTAGATTAGTGCATCTCTCAACTCTCATCAGAGAAAGTTCTTGCAGAAGATAATGATTAACACAGAGACTCACAATTGGTCAGTGTGCAGAGAATAAGAGACCATGGAGTGTTCAGTCTCGCCCGCTCCTCCCAAGGCTCAGGGATTATTGCTGAAGAGGAGTCAGAAAGATTCTCAGAACCAGAGGTGGTTGATGACTATAAGGAAACCATGTTCTCTGGACACTGCAAGGTAGGTGCATTTATGAACTGACAGTACTGTGACTGTACATTTTACATTTGCACCAGTAATATGTTAAGTAGATGAGAAGAGGTAGTTCATTGTGATTTCAATTTATATTATTCTGAAAAACATTTTTATGCTTAATACCTCTATATGTTATGAAGTGTCTTTCAAGATTTTTTGCTCATCTTTTAGAACTGTGCTGCCATTTTAAGAACTTCTGTGATTACTCTGCCTACAGTTGATGTGTTTGATAAACACTGCAAATACTGTCAACTAGTCTGTGATTTTTCCTTTATATTTTTAAAAATGTGTCTTTCAAAGTGCAGAAAGTTTTAGTTTTGGAGACATTTGATTTATCAGTTTTTGAATTTCTGGTTATAACTTTTGTGTCTACTATGGAAAATCTTTACTTTCCCCAAGGTTTCTGTATTGATTCTCCTTGTTCCTTAAGGACAGTAGCACTCTGCTCACGAATGGTTAACAGGCTCCTGGTACTTAACAGACTTCTTTGTACTTTGTTGATGTAGAGGCTTGAGGAAGGGGCAGTCTTTTCCCGGTTTGCTGGGAAGCAGACCAATTAGACAGCTGTCCCTGGAATGCCAAGTCAGGTGGTCCCCGGTTATTTTGTGCATTCGTTAAAGGAGGTCTGTTACCAGGCCAGTCGCCACGGCCTCGAGCATGCTGTGCTGCCTTCTCACCATTGCGATGGGAAAATTCCTATGTGTGTTGCACTACTTGAGCACGTATCATATGTAAACTCTGTGTGAACTTCAAACACCAAGTGTCTAATAAAGGCTCTCAGGAGGGCAGTGAAATTGCTCCCGAGCAGCATAGCTGGGGCACTCCTGGTCTAATCTCGTTTTTCAGCCTCTGTCAAGCAGCGGAGCTACATGTGGTACCTGAACAGGGACCTGACAGGGCCCGGACTGAAGCATTGGGAAGCTACTGAAAACCGCTGGAGAAGAACGGAGCTCTGGTAAGCATGCAAGGGGCCCACTCCGGGACGATGGGTAACTACGGGACAATCCCAAAGCGGGCAAAAAGATTACATGTGTTGTTGCATTTGATACTTAAAGTGTCAGGGATTAAAGTAAACAAGGAGAATTTTTATGAGCTCTGTAGATATATAGATAGATGCTGCTGCTGGCTGCTTTCTCAAGGTATCTTGTTCTTACAGCAAAGGAAGGATGTGCTACAAGCTTTTAAACAAGCACATAGACAAAGTGAAATCATCCCTTTGAATGTTGGTCACTATGCAATCTTACAACTTTGGTTGTTCAACCTTTGCAGACACCCAACCCTTCAAAGGCAGGTGATCCAAAGATTTCATAGGAAGAGAGAGAGGGATAATAGCAAGAAATGTTCCTTCTAAATTCAGTTTTCTAGTTCTGTCTCTCCTGAGACATTGAGATTTGGTTTATGGTAACGGCTTGCTTAACAGGTATGAAGCCCCAGTACTACAAAACAAAACAACACTATAAGACAATAGACATAACCAAGACCCTATATAGTCTCCACTGAGATATGGAGAAGAGAGAAGTGCTAAGAAGACTGAGTAAGTCATGGAGGACAGTTTTATTTCTTGTGGGCCAAGGGGCTACTTCTCACGGTGTGTAACTGTACTCATTCGATGCTTTCCCGTGTAAAGCTGATATGCGAGGTTTGATAGTTGACTCTTAAGCTATTTTCCAATGTATATTCAGATCTGGCATTCATTTCAATAGATCCGTGAAATGAAACACCTTTTGAACAGCAGTCTCATTTTATCCACTCAGTGGATAATAGTGAGTCTATTAAATATGTGGTCTTCATTAAATTTCTCTTAAAATTGAAAGCCATGGATTAGCACCAGTTTTCAATTCTTGCTTTTTGCTTTTAAGACTGTATTCTTTGAGGTCTTTTTCTTCCCATTACTCATCTGGTTATAATAATTGAATGGAAGAATTTATGTGCTGGTGATGAACAGATTCTTAGTGACAATAGCTTGAATGATAATAACTCCTGTCGGGAGGAATAGAAACCCAAAAGTAGTCATGAAGTTTGCTGGAGTCACATATAAGGTGACTTTTTGTGAAAAAAGCTATGCTTGTGTTGCAGGAGGGAAAAAAATTGTTAATGTCTGCTTTTGTAACTTTCTGTTATCTCCTGTAGTTTCATGACAACAGCTTAACACAGAAATAGGTGCTTGCTAAAATAAGTTTATTGTCTTCACGAAAAATCTCCATAGAAAATTGCTTCAGCTCCAAGAAGCCCATTTCTGAGCTCCGAGGAGGCTTGCTTTCTTTTGAGTTGCTCAGTCTCTCTTCTGGGCAAAGGAAATTTGGGGACAAGTCTACCTCTTCTTCTTTCCTGGCCTTCTAGACTGGCTTTGCACGGGCATTCTTATTCATCTCCATCATGTCTGGGGTTACAGTGTTCTTTATATATGGAGAGAACTGGTCTTTTAAGTGTCTTCATCTTCTTCCATTAGGTGTGGTATGTAGTCTGCAACGTATGATCCATGGTGTGCTTCCAATGGACTTTTTCTTCATTGAACTCCTCACTTTCAGAATCATAGCCAGAGAATCATTTGTTACTATGAGGGGTTGACAAGCCTCCATCCACATCTCCCTTCAGAACCCCCAAAACTTTATTGCCAGTTGTATCCAAACATCAAGTAAAGGAACCAAGCTGACCACCAATGCTTTCCGCATAGTATACTCTCCAGTCAGCTTGCCAAACCTATAGAGAAGCCTGCGGGCAGCAGCAGGTCAGTACAATGGGCTGCAGCATAATTTGTGGGGACAACTTTCACACTGTATTTTTGTTAGCTCATGTGCATATGCTGCACAGACTCCCAAAGCTCCTCCATGCAGGCATAGGCAGTCTGACAGATGATATCTCAGTTAAGTGAACTATTACCCTATAACTGGGTGTATTTTACTTATTTTTAAAAATATTTTTTACTTATCATTTTTATTTTGTGTATGTGAGTGTATCACCTGCATGTGTGTAAGTGCACCTGTGTCAAGCAATGCCCATGGGGGTCAGAAGAAGGCATTCAGATCCCCTGGAACTGGAGTTACAGACAGTTGTTTGTTGCCACCTGAGTGTTGAGAATCGACCCTGGATCCTTTGCAAGAGCAGCCAGTGCTCTTAATTGCGGAGCCATCTCTCCAGCCCCATGTTGTACTCATTTTTTCCCCTGACTCACCAATAGTTTCTGAGCATAGTCGTCAGTTTTACCCTCTTACCATCTTCTACATTTCATGTTGCATCTGCCGCGGCTTCCCCGGGGCTGGGATTAAAGACACGTGTCATCACGCCTAGCTTCACTTAGCATCTCTTTTTTTTTAATTGAATTTTTGTGTGTTTCATACAAAACATCTCAGTCAATCTTAACTCTATACCCCTTCCCCCACTGGCGCCCTCCAGAGCCCCCCAACTAGAGTTCATACATTCTTTCATCTGTGTTAAGTAAGATCTGTTGTGTCAAGTTAGTGTCCCCAAATGTTCCTCAGTGCAAGTTCATTCACTGAGGTCTAGTCAGCCTACCCAGAGTCTCTCGCTCTAGGAAGATTGGCTCATCCTCACCCAACAGTAATCAGTTGCCAACACTTCTTCAGCAAAGATTGGGGTCTGTTACTCATTTCTCCAGGTCCACGCTGGGTCCCTGTCTGCGTGAGTTTGCATGGGTCTTGAGCATGCTGAAATGATTGCTGTGGGTTCATATGAGCAGGTCTCAGGAGCTGCTGGATTCTATATCCGTATGGTCATGTACCTCCTCACTGGCTCTTACAATCTTTCCACCCCATCTTCCACAATGGCTCCTGAGCCCTGGGTGAATGAAATTTAATATAAGAGTCTGTCCAGGAACTAGACAAGGCTGTCCAGTATCTCCATTCTTTTTTAGTATAGTGCTTGAAACTCTTTCTAGAGCAATAAGACAAGAGAAAGAAGTTAAACGTGTACTCATTGGAAAAGAAGAAGTCAAATTATGCCTTTTTGCAGATGACACGATATTATATCTAAGAAGGCCAAAAATTCCACCACAAAACTTCTAGAAATGATTAACACTTTCAGTTATGTGGCATGTTGCAGAATTAATCTACAAAAAATCAATAGCCTTTCTATAAACAAATGACACACACTTGGAGAAAGAGTACAAGTAGATTCCTCCCTTCACAATAGCCTCTAAAAAATTACAATATCTCAGTATAAACCTGACCAAAGACATTAAAGATCTCTACAGTGAAAAGTTTAGACCTTTAAAGAAAGAGATTGATGAGGACACCAAGAGATGGAAGGACCTCCAATGCTCATGGATTGGAAGAATTAATAGCCATCCAACCAAAAGCAATATATAGATGCAATGCAATTCCAATCAAAATTCCCATGACATTCTTTACAGCATTATAAAAAAACTATCCTAAAATTATATGGAAGCACAAAAGACCCCAGATAGCCAAAGCAACCCTGACCACAAAGAACAATGCAGGAGGGACTACTATACTAGATTTCAAACTATATTACTGAGCTACAGTCATAAAAACAACATGGTACTAGCACGAAATAGGCCCATAGATAAGTGGAATATAATTGAATACTCAAACATGAGTACATGTCATTTCAGTCACCTGATATTTGATAATGGGGTCAAGAATACCCACTGGAGGAAAGACAGCATCTTCAGCAAATGGTGCTGGTAAAACTGGATCTCTACTTGTAGAAGAATGAAACTAACCCTTATCTTTCACCTTGTATAAAAGTCAACTCCAAATGAGTCAAAGACCTCAATGTGAAACCTGAAATTCTGAAACTGTTAAAAGAAAACATTGGCAGTAATCTACAGGATATAGGTATAGGAAATGACTTTCTAAATCAGACAGCAGTTGCTCAGGAATTAAGATCAATAATCAACAAGGGAGACCTCATTACACCGAAAAGCTTCTGTACAGTGAAAGAAGCAACCAAGAAAATGAAGAGAGAAAACCCACAGAATGGAAGAAAATCTTCACCAGCGACACATCTGACAGAGGTTTAATGTCTATAATATATAAAGAACTCAAAAAAGATCAAGAAAACAAATGACCTAATTAAAAGATGGGCTATGGGTCTGAGCAGAGAGTTCTCAAAAGAAGAAATAAAGATGGCTGAGAAACAAGTTAAAAAGTGTTCAACACTGTTAATAATTAGAGAAATGCAAATTAAAACCACTTAAAGATTTCATCTTACCCCAGTCAGACTGGCTAAGATCAAGAGAACCAATGATACCGAATTTTGGAGAGGATGTGGGGAATGAGGGACAGTCATTCGCTGCTTGTGGGATTGTAAACTGGTGCAACCCCTACGGGAAGCAGTGTGGAAAACTCCTCAGAAACTAAAAATGAATCTACCACTTGACCCAGTTATATCACTCCTTGGCATATATACCCAAAGGACTCATCCTATCGCAGAGATACTTGTACAGCCTTGTTTGCTGCTGCTCTTTTCACAGTAGCTAAGGGATGGAAGCAACCTAAGTGTCCCTCACCTGATAGGTAGAAAATGAAAATGTGGCACATTTACACCATGGAGTTCTACTACGCAATAAAGAAAGATGAAATCATGAAATTTACAGGTAAATGGATGGAACTAGCTAAGTGAAGTAACTCAGAATCAGAAAAAGAACAACATTTGTTCTCTCTCATTTGTGGATCCCAGCACCAAACCCTTATATGTGAGTGTGCATCCTGAGGTAACTGCAGGAACCAGAAAAATGGAAAGGAACTGGGGCGGTAAATGGAGAGAAGGAACCTGAGAGAGAAGAACAATAGTAGAAAGGTGTTACTAAGGGAGAAATAGGTAAAAGATGGTATTTAAATGAAAGGGGGGCATGTAAGGAACGATGGGGATAAAAGGAAAGAAGGAGCTCGGGAGAGGCGGGACCACAGGAGACTGGTGTTATCAAGGGAGAAATGGGGACGCTTTAGATGGGGAAGGCATGGAGAGAAGGTTAGACAGGGAGAGAGAGAGAGAGAGAGAGAGAGAGAGAGAGAAGAGATAAACAATTCTCGCTAGTACAAAACACCAGAGGGACTCCTATTACTCTAGCAGCCCAATGACAAATTCCACATACAATATCTCTACATGAGTCTATGTGCATAGTTGAAGGCTACATAACAAGAAACAGTGCCAGACAGGAGAAATCTTCCTTTGAGGTTGGTCCAAGAGATCTCCCAAATGACACAGATTATTGCCACATTCCTTGATTGCCTCCCAAAATCTGAAGGTAAGACCTTATTACTGAAGACAGGACATACTTCGAAGACCAAATTTGGAGCAATGGAGCTGAAACTGACCAAACAACCACATCGATGACTGGCACAGCACTCATCACTGGTGCAGTAGTGGCACTTTCATCTCCAACCAACAGCTACCTAATTGGTCTTAGAGCCCACTCAGTGAGAGGAAACTCAGTGAGGTACTGTAATCAGAGCCAAATATACATGGCTGAAGAAGTCATAGATCTTATAGAGATTTCTAGGGCTGTCACAACCCTAGGCTAATGTAACTTATTACTAAATGCAAAATATATATCCTTATATTTACAGTCAAGTAGCCCAGTCACCACTCAGCAAAGAAGCTTCTGTTGCAACAGACAGAAACTAATACAGAATACCACAACTGGTCACACACAGATATTGTGAGTTGCCCATGCTTAAGTGGCACATCTACAATGCAGCCTCTACACCCAAGGCTCACAAAATATAGAACAAGGGGTAAAGAAGTCACTAATGCATCTCTCAACTCCCATTAATGAAGCTCCCTCATGCAACAAAGAGCTAGTTACACAAAAGGTCACAAATGACTAAATCATGAAGATTAGGAATCTGCAGAGTGAGGGTCCCTGGACAGGACTCTTATATTAAGTTTCACTCACCCAGAACTCAGGGACCATAGAGGAAGAGGGAGTCGAAAGATTACAAGAGCCAGGAAGAGATATGTGACCATATGGAAATAGAACCCAACCAGCTCCTGGGACCTTGCTCATATGAACCTGCAGCAATCATTTCAGTAAGCTCAAGACCCATGCAAACTCAAGCAGACAAAAACTCAGCACGGCACTGGGGCAATGGGCAGCAGACCCCAATCTTTGCTGAAGAAATATTGGCAACTGATCACTGATGGGTGAGGATGAACTAGTCTTTCTAAAGAGAGGGACTCTAGGTAGGCTGACTAGACCTCAGTGGATGAACCTGCACTGAGGTCACTTGGGGACACTAACTTGACACAATCAACCTTAAAACAGGTGAAAGAATGTATGGATTCCAGTTGGGGGGCTTTAGAGAGGTGCTGGTGGGAAAGGAATATAAACATGATTAAGATCGATTAAGATATTCTTTATGAAACACAGAACAGATCAGTTTAAAAAAAAAAAAGAGTCCTTACAGGGACTCACACGCTGCAGGTTCCTAATCTTTATTCTTTGGCCATTTGTGACCTTTTGTGTTACTGACCCTCTTTTTCATGAGGGAGCCCCATTAATGAGAGTTGAGAGATTCATTTGTGTCCTCTTTGCCCTTGTTCTATATTCTGTGAGCCTTGTGTATCGAGTTTGCATTGTAGATGTGCCACTCAGGCATCAGCAACTCACAGACAATATCTTTGTGTGAACAATTGTGGTACTCTGCGGTAGTCTCTGGCACAACAGAAGCTTCCATGATGAGTGGTGACTGGATACTTGGCTGTAAATATAAGGATACATATTTTACACAGTAAGAAGTTACATTAGCCTAGGGATATGGCAACTTTGAGGATTTCTCTAAGATCTATGACCTCTTCAGCCATGTGTATTTGGCTCTGATTACAGTACCTCACTGAGTTTCCTCCCATTGAGACCAATTAAGTAGCTATTGATTGTCCCCAAGATGAAAGTGCCACTACTGCACCAGTGATGAGTGCTGTGCCAGTCATTGATGTGGTTTTTTTGTCATGAAACTGGTGTTGAGCCATCGATTGATGGCATTTCCCCTGAAAGCTAGCTCCTATAGCTCTGGAAAGCATAATTCACTTAGAATCTCTTCAAGCAGGCTTTATTCTTGCCAACACTCACAAACCACATCTTTCAGAATAGAAACCAACATCCAGTCTTTTTTTTAATGTGTGTTTATGGGGATTTAATTCAGATCCTTGTGTTTGTGTACCAAACATTTACCAACTGTGCCATCTCCCCAGCTATATTTTTAATTTTATTATATCGAGATCAAAGGGTGATTTAAATGTATTTATTTATTTATTTTTATGTGCATGCGTGTTATCCCTGCATATGTGCAAGTGCACCTATGTTGTGCAATGCCTTCAGAGGACAGAAGAGGTGCTGGATCCCGTAGAACTGGAGTTACAGATGGTTGTTAACCGCGATGTGGGTGCTGGGATTCAAACCTCAGTCCTCTGCAAGAGCAGCCAGTGCTCTTAACTGATGAGTCATCTCTCAAGCCCTGAGATTAAAGAGTGACTTTTAATATTTATATTTAACAAATGTATAAGACTTTATAAAACTTTTAAATTTATAAATTTTATACATGGAATAATTCAATATACTTCATAATTATTACTTTCAGTGTTTTATGGTTGGACTTCTATTTTACCATTAGGAACAGAACCTTGCTTTATTCTTTTGGTTTTATCTTCATGACGTATATTTTCTTATTCTTTATTATTAGCCCTTTGGAGTCATGTTTTAGGTGTATCTCTTATATTCAGCATAGAGTTAGATCTTGCTTTGTGAACAAATTTTAAAATATTTTTTTCTCATAGATGATTTAAGCTTACTCACATTTATTCAAAAGTTAGATCAGCGTAAGTATCAAGTCTTTGTGATTACAGCTGTGTCTCTACATCACTCTTGGTTTCATTGGTGTGTACTCACTGTGCAGGGCGATGGGTTTCACAAGGGTATTTTCATAAACGGTATCATGAACTTTGAGCACACTCACCCCATGTTCTACTTTGGTAACCCTTGGATTACTTACATTCAGTCCCCCAGTTCTACTTCTACTTCCTCAGAACATACAAAGAACACAGAAAACAAAGCAACAAGAAAACAACTGACACAATAAAAAGAAGGGCTAAGGACCTGAACAGAGAGTTTTCAGATGAAGAAATAAAAGTAGCTAAGAAACACCTTAAGTTAACATTTTTGAAAGATATGGGGTCTTCATGTAGACTCTAGATAAGAATGTTTTTGTAGTGAACAATTTTTTCACCATCATTTTTGGAAAGGCTTTACCTTTTCCACTGAATTGTCTTTGTTCCTTTTTCAAAAATTGATTGACAGTATTTGTATGGTCCATGTCTGAGCTCATTATTTCATTTTTAAAATTTATTTGTTAACAGTACCTGGCAGTCTTGGTTACTGTGGTCTTGTGTTAAGTCTTGAGCTTCAGGACTGTCAGTCCTCCAGTTCTGTTCTTTTCTCTCAGTGTTGTTTTGGTTACTCTGTATTCTGCCTTTCCTTATAAACTTTAATCACGTTTCTATGTTCATAAAACAGCATTCTGAAGGTTTGGGTGAAAGCTATTTTGGAAACTTTGGTTACATTTGGTCCATTTGGGATAGGGCAATGTAAATTAAATAGCTTATTTCACAAATGAGTCTGGTGATCGGAGGATGACTGCAACATGCACGTGCCCTCATGAGGACCCTCTGACTGCATCACAACATGGCAATGAAGAAAAAGTCTACCAAATAAATGAAAACCGTTTATGTGTAACAGCTATGTGTAAAAATGTGTGGAGTTGCCTCACTTTATAACAGCCCATGCTCTAGAGAATTGACCTAGGTGTGCACAGCCTAGCCCACCCCCTGAGATGAACACTAATCACTTCAGTGGTGGTTGCCGCCTTTATTTAGCCATCTCCCGCTGAGACAAATCTCTTGAAGATTCCACCACCTCAGTATTATTGCTCTGGGGACCAGCACAGCAGTCCTTGGGATGAACCCCATCAGATGATAATAGCCACTATATTTCCATACATGTTTGGAATCAGCGTTTTTTGATTGTCTTTATAAAAGTCTCTGTGCTTGTGCCTGTGGAGGCCAAAAGGAAACTTGGGTATCCTACTCTGTTTCTGTTTGTCTTATTCCTTGACACAGGCTCTCACTGGATCTGAGGCTCAAAGGTTTCGGTGAGCTTCCTGGAGCCGTCCATCTCCACCCCGCAGCGCTGGCGATACAGGCACATTCAGCCAGTCATCTTCCCCACCCCTGTGCAGTGTTTTTTTTCTCTCTTAAATTGAGATCCTGTTGAATGTATGAATCAATTTGTGGAGGAATCATTTACCAATAGTTTTCCAATTCAAGATCCTCCTGCCTCTGCCTCTCAGTGCTGGGATTAAAGACGTGGGCCATCTTGTCCGGTTGAAAGAAATGTACTTTTTTCACTCATTTATGTCTTCTTTGATTTCCTTCCTCAGTGTTTTATAATGTTTTCATCATAAAGGTCTTCTAGATATTTTGTTAGAATTATAACATTGCACTTTACATTTGGGAATGTTATAAATGGGATTTTAAACCTTTTAATTTCCAACTTTTAAAATCTAGTATATAGATATAAACTGACTTTGATGTTGAACTTGCAAAGCTCGTTTATCCTGCGTTGTCTGTGGAATTTTCTCTGTCAGCAATCATATCTGTGAATCGACGGTTTTCATTTATTTCATCCCAATCTCTACACCTTTTCTTTCCTTCCACCTCTTAGTAGCACCTTTCTCCACCCACTCATCTCTTTCCATTCCTTTTATTGTCTTTAAAGAATCTTTGGGGCTCTACTTCACTAGCAAGGATTCCCTGCATGAGGCTGAACATCATCTGTAATCAGTCTTACAGAAGATGGATTCAGTTTGTCATTCTGAAATGTAGTGTTTGCCGTTTCCTTTTGTAGATGCATTTTTATAGTTTGAACTCATAGTTGCCAATAATTTTATAAAATAATGAGTATTATATTTTGTCAAATGCCTTTACTATATCTATTGAGATGACTATGTAGTTTCACTCCTTAAATCGGTTATATGGTGAGTTATATTAATTAACTTTTAAAAATAGTCAACTACTGTTCCATTTCTGGGGCAAATCTCTGTTGACTGTGATGTATTACCTTGCTTACACAATGTTAGATTTGATTTACTAATATGTTAACAATGGTTTCTGTAGCTATGCTTCTTAGAGGTATTAGCTTATGGTCTTTAAAAAATACCTCTGAGTCATTTTATATTCTGCCTTTATAAAGTGATTTGGAGGCTAATCCCTCATCTTCAACTTTCTGGAAGAATTATGTGGAGAACTATTATTTTTCCTGTTGAATATTTGGTAGAATGAACTGTGAACCATCATAGGCTCATGTTTTATTTTTTGAATATTTAAAATTATATATATACATATACATATATACAATTTTTTCATTTTTTTCTAACAACACTTAGTAGTGTTATCTGAGAGATTTTTAGTGTTTCATTTGAGTTATTAGATTTAGGCTTTTAAAAAGATTTATTTATTTATTTTGTGTGTGCTTGTCTGCATGAATTTATATGCACCATGTGCTTGCAGGTGCCCTCAGAGACCAGAAGAGGGCGTTGGAGCCCCTGTGACTTAAGTTACAGGTAGTTTTGAGCCACCCAGTGTGGATGCTGGGAATTGAACCTGGGTTCTCTGCAAAAGCAGCACATGCTCTTAATCACTGAGACCTCTCTCCTTGCCCCAGGCTGTTGACTTTGAAGGCATAACATTGTAATTTAGTATGTGGGTGTGCACACATGCATGTGTGTAGTGCATGCACATGAATGAATGAGAATGTGTGCCTGTGTGTGGAAGCCAGAGCAAGGCATCTGATGTCTTTCTCTGTTTTCCTTTATAACCATCCACAAGGGTCTTTCACTAAACTGAAAACTTGCCTATTTGGCAGGTTGGCTGGCCAGCAAGCTCTTGAGATCTGCTTATGCCCACCTCCTACATCTGAGGTTATATGCATGAGAAGCCATGCTTAGATTTTTATGAGCAGACTGAGGATTTGCATTCAGGTCCTCATGCTTGAAGAGCCAGTGCTATATGTCCAGTCCATGTGACATTTTATAAAATAACAAATCAGTGTTCTTACCCACTGAGCTATCTCTCCATTCTTGTGATTTCTTTACTATTCTTTTTTATATTTACAGACTCTAGTGATGTTATTCTTCTTTCTTTCCTGATACTGGAAATTTATTTCTTTTCCTTCTCCTCCTCCTCCTCCTCCTCCTCCTCCTCCTCCTCCTCCTCCTCCTTCTTCTTCCTCTTCCTCCTCTTCCTCTTCTTTTGGTTTGGTTTATATGAGTAGAAATTTATTAATTTTACTGATTTTTATAACATTGCT
This sequence comes from Eospalax fontanierii, assembly GCA_035773235.1. Taxonomy (NCBI): domain Eukaryota; kingdom Metazoa; phylum Chordata; class Mammalia; order Rodentia; family Spalacidae; genus Eospalax; species Eospalax fontanierii. Next base: position 13,053,134 of record CM069537.1, read on the forward strand.
TTCTTCTGTATGTTTCTATTTTCAATTGTATTTAAGTTAATCAAACCCTGTGATGGTTCACCTTCATTGTCAACTAGAGTAGATTTTAAATCACCATGAAAACACAACCTGTGTGTCTATGAAGACAATTCTAGAAAAGTTTAACAAGGGGAAAGGCCCACCCTGAATGGGGTAATTTCTATCGTGTTGTCTGACAACGTACTGAATTTTTCTTTAGTTATCTAATGTACTTATGAGCCTTCTCCAGAAATTTTTCACCACTGTTTTCATTTCTGAAAATTATTTCTAGCATTTCTTTGACCTTTTCTCTTGCTTCCACATCTATTTTAAAGTTTAAAAGTGGTTGATGAATATTGCCCATCCTTTACACTAAAGCCTTTAACACAGTAATTATTTTATCTTGTGTATAAGACAAATAGATGGTTATTTTTATTGCTTTTAAATTTGTCTCTCCTTACAATAGATGTCTGGTTTTTCATCTCTTTTTAAAAAGATCTATCTATCTATCTATCTATCTATCTATCGTGTGTGTGTGTACATATGTGCACAACATGCATCATATGCATGCAAAGCCCTTGGAGGCCAGAAGAGGGCATCAGATATCCCAGAGCTGGAATTACAGGCAGTTATTAGCAGCCTGATGGTGTGCTGGGAACTGAACTCTGGATCCCTGGACAAGTAGCAAGTGCTCCTAACTGCTGACCCATCTCTCCAGTCTCCATGCTGGATACCGAACCCAGGCTCTGTGCACACGCCCTGCCAGTGATCTACACTTCCAGTCCATGTGTCGTGTTATAAACAGGCCTTCTGTAACCTGCGCTTTCCAAGCTGGTTCAGTGCTGCTCTCTGCTTTACTCATCTTATTCTATGTCACCTGGATTTGTGCATTTGCTTACTCCCCACACTAGGGGGTAAGCACCATGACAACAAGGATTACTTCCATGTTGCTTGCTGTTGTATACCCTTGCCTGGCCTTAATTTTGGCAGTGTCTAGATTTTCAAAGGTCACATAAATGGATGAATAAGCTAATGAAATTCTGGTCTGGGAGAGTGGGTCTGGAGGATAGGGAGAAAAACCTGAAATGTTCACGTCTCAGGTTAAATCTCTACCCTCGGAATCTCTTCTCTCTCCAGCGAGAAACCAAGTATAGTCTCCCGCAGCTGAGTAGCTTCCTATTTCTGTTTGTGTTTCATTTGTGGACTTGACCCATCATCCCTCCTCAGCGATTGCCTTGAATGTCTTCTTTCCTGTTAGAATCTGCCCATTTCCAGGTAAAGCCTATCCTCTATTCATTCCTCTCTCACAACAGTTAGCACTGTGTGGCTCAGAGTAGAATGAAGATGCTTTGGATGAAAGAGTGAGGGAGATATGAGCAGCTGTACAGTGAAGTAAGGGTTCTTCATAACTTGGACCCCTGGACACTTGGGGAGAGGCATTCCATCTGCTTGCTAGAAGTCTCCCAACCTCACTGCAAAGACTTTCTACCAGAGTGTGAACTTGCCACAGTTAACTTTCTGGGGTAGATTGAGGAAAGATACAGATGACTCAATCTTTTTTCCAGATTTAACAATCTCAAATAAGTACTTGCTGTTCCCTCAATGAATTACAACATAGGGAATTGCCTGGAACCTACTAGTTAGGTCAATAGAAATTACTTTGAACTTCCAAGCTTTTCTCCCCAGAGAAGCCAGGTAATCATGTTTAGCGCAGTCAGAGGAGGCTCTTGGGTCTCAGCCAGGCTCTGCCTAGTGTGGGCCTCTGTTCTTGCTTCTCTGGTGTCCCTGAGAGTAGGCCTACTGGGGATGGAAAGGGAGATCTAAGCTGAAGCTCTCAGGGCCTCATTAGCATTTGCTACTTAGACATTCCCAGAGGTTGAAAATGTGGAAATCTCCATGGGCAGCCTTACTCAGATCAATTAAAGGCAGCCTGATTTTGCTTTTACTTTAAACGAGTCTCAGGAGGTTAGTTAGGGAGATGTCTGTGGCCACCTTGTAAGCATCAAGAGCATCTGAATTTCATTAAAAGAGTGAGTGAAGGGCATATGTCCAGGAGATAGTGATCCAGACATCCTCAGCTGGGTCACTCCAGCACCAGCTGTCCTCTGTGCCACATCAGCACTGTCTCTGGCAGACCCTCTCTGCTCTCACTCTAAATTTTCTCCTTGTGGTCATTTCTGAAGAGGTTGGAAAATTTGGTTCCTCAATTTGGGACATACTTGTTATCGAGCGCTTCTCCTCTACTCTGTCCTTATCAAAGATGAACAGATTAACTTCCCTTTCAGAGACAGAATGAAATAAACCTTCACCTCATTGTACCTCACAGACTGCTTCTAATACTTCAATAAATTAAAGTACACCAAGTATTCAACAACAGACAAACTTCTAAGTAAAAGATGGAATGCATTTGATGCCTCCATATCATGATGAATAAGCTATGATACTGTTTATAGTAAGGATCCATCATATTTTATTTTAATTGTAAGTGAAAAAAAATTCTGTAGTCCATGTTAAAACCATGTAAAGTTACACAAAAACATAACAGGGTATTTTCTTTCCCTTTTATTAGCACTTTATATTTGTATGAAATAATGGCTTTCACTATGATATGTTCATACATATATACCATATACTTCAGTCATGATGAGCCTGTTACCCTCAAGTTTTCCTTGCTTCTTCCCTAAATAGTCCCATCCCACTTTGGTGGAATTTAAAAAGTTCAACCCTTATATAAGAGAAAATGTGCAATGTTTATCTTTTTGAGTCTAGCTTATTTCACTTATAATGAAACTTACTTCCATCCATTTTCTGCATAAGGCATAGTTTCTTTTTCTTTATGTCTGAGTAATACTCCACTGTGTACATTTACCATATTTTCTTTACCTATTTATGCATGGATGGCCACCAAGACTGAACCTACTACTTGGCTTTTGAGAATAATGTGTAAGTATCTCTGTGGTATGTTTTAATTCCTTTGTGTTTGTACCTAAGAGTGGTGTAAATGGATCATGTAGTTGCTCCATTTTTAATCTGAGGAATCTCCATACTGATTTCTCTAGTAGCTGGGCTAATTTTCATTCTCACTCACAGTGTAGAGGGTTACTATGAATATTTTGTCATTGATTTTTCTCTTGTATGCTTTTCTGTAGTTTCAACTAATCTATTATAACTTATCGTTATGGCCATTGATCGCACATCTCTCAGCTCTCACCGAAGTGTCTTCTAGCAATAGATGGTGATTAACACAGAGATCCACAACAGGGCAATGTGCAGAGAATAAAAGACCATGGGGTGTTTGGCCGTAAAAGGGACACCTATATCATACCCTCCCCTCCCAAGGTTCTGGGATCGTTGTGAAAGAGGGGGCAAAAAGATTTTACAAGCCAGAGGTGGTGGGTGAATACAAGGAAACAGTGTTTTCCAGACACACAGGGCAGCTGCACACGTGAATCCACAGTGCTGGTGACAGGATGCACAAGATCTGTCCACGCTCCAGCTAGAAAGAAACCCAGCCTTAGCTGGAAGCTAATGGCAATGGATAGGTGCTGGGAGGGGGAGAGCCAGCTCTCTTGAAGGGTGTAATGTTGAGCAGGAGGGTGTGATGTTGAGCAGGTTTGCTCAGGCTCCAGAGGATAGACTCACACTCAAGAACATCTGAAGAACACACATTAGACTCCCCAGGTCCTTAAAAATCAATAAAGGACATGAAGTCAGGAGCGGGTGGGAAGCAGTAAAGAGGGAGCGGAGACGGTAGAGGGGTCTGAATGTGATCAAAGCATACTGTATGAAATCCCCGAAGAATCAATACAATATGTAAAAAGAGAAAACGCAATTAAAATATCAATAGTGCCATCCACATAGAGATACAAGTTCTAGTACAACATAACGAAAAATTAATGAGCCATGTATTTGCTTCCTAGAGATGCTGTGACACATCACTAGGAACTGAAACTTCATTCTTTCACATTTCCGGCAGGGTTGGTGCTTGTGACTCTGGAGGAGGTGTCTGTGCCTCTTTCTGGTGACTGCAGCAGTCCTTCATGTTCCCGGGCTTACAGGCACGTTTCTCTGCTTCTCTTGTCACGTGGCTTCTCCCTGTTTGCCTCTTTGTTTAAATTCCCCTCATATTAGTCACCACATTAGGGCCCATCTTTATTAAGCTTGGTAATACCTGCTAATACCTGCAAAACCATTATTTCCAGACAAGCTTCCAATCACAGAGAGGTTGCTGGGAGAACAATTTCTAGACTTCACTCTGTGTTCTTCCTTTTTTCTACAGCTAAAATCCCCCTTGATAGAATCCAAATGGAAGACAGAGGACAAGGGAACCCACCCACTGTGATAGATCACACAGAGCAGCCACAGAGGCAGAGAGAAAGCTGAAGCATGGAATTGTAAGGGCCGTTGGATTATTATTTAATGTTGCAAATGATTACATGTTCGGACTGAGACCTCAGGCCCCACTGGTAGCTGGTCATAGATGGCCTTCAGTTTTGCTATGTGTGACTCTCCACTCTGTTTTGCCCAAAGTAAGCACACAACAAACGCCATTTAATGGCAGTGTTACTTAGTGGTAGAGGCTCCAACTTAAACCCCCAGCAACCTCCCTCACAAAACCAAAAGTCAGTAGTATAACCTAATCATCAAAGTGGCATCCTATCATCTTTCCTGTATCCCATTCACTAGATGCAAGTCACTAGGTCCAGTCCATATTCAACAGGAAAGTATTAAGAAATGTAAACACGAATCCCCTCCATTTTCTCCCCCAACATTCCTGATTTTGCTCCTTTTTCTCCTGATAACCAAGTGTTTCAGATGTGATTAGGTCTCGTCTTAACTCAGTGGGTCAGTCTTAATTATCTTAAACCAAACAAGGTGATCCCAGTCCTCTTACCAAAAACTGCATTGTGAGACTGTGATGAAATTCTAATGGAATATGTGAGGTTAATATCTGGGAGGTTTGGGAGGTTAGTGTAGCTCTTAAAAGGGCATGAACCCAAGTATACTTTCTGTTCCTTTGAATGTAGTTTTTCACATTTGAAGCCCACGGCCTTATATTGTGGAAGACTGTCCTCTGAACACGGCATGGCTGTCACCTTCTAGAATTCTCAGTAGTTGTGACTATGCAGGAGACCTGCAGAAGACTGGGCCCATTAATAACACATTAAGCAGCAGGAAGAGCTCAACGGCCCCACCCATCCCTAAGGATCTGTGAGCAGTTAATGGTTACTGAAGGGATGGAAAACGGGGCTTCCACAGTTTAGCTGCCTGTAAATTGCTGATGCTTCTGTAACTAATCTTGGACTTATGGATAGTTTTTAGCCACCACATGAGTGTTGGGAATTGAACCTCTCAAGAGCAGCCAGTGCTCTTAACTACTGAGCCAACTCTCTAGCCCCTAGGCTAGCTTTTTTAAAAAAATCCTCAAAATGTGAGGAATATTATCCATGTCAAATTTTTCTTGTGAACATGAAATTTACCAATGTCCTATGTAAAGTAAACAATGCTTGGAGCTTTACATGTTACAATAAAATAGTGATATTATTATTAATATTTTTATGTCATGCAGCAAATTCCAACATTTACACAGCGATTTTTCTTTCTAGTAAAAAGTATATCAGTATTTGTTGGGGGTCCCAGCACTCAGGGCCAGCCCAAGGGGGACTAAAGGATCTCCACTGTAGGTGAGGCAGAGAGTAGGCACAGAGTCAAGACACCAACTCAAGGAGTTGAGCGGAAAGCCAGCAGTGGTGGTCTGCTGGAAACTCATTTATTCAAGAAAGAGCAGAGAGTCTTATAGGTCTTGTTAGCCAATAGCCTTATGGGGTAGGGTCCTGACCACAGCCAATCACAGTTTATTCCCAGGTGGATCAGGTTCCCTCCACGTGCTGGGCAGAAACTGGCTTCACAACCAACCAGTGTGGAGCACCACACCCAGGAGAGCCATTCCTCCATTCCTCCTGGCAGGTGGCCTAGCTAGGCCCACCCTGCATTATGCCCAACAATGATTTACCTTACCAATGAAAAAGCTGGGAATCAAGTAAGTGAATTAATTTACTCACAGTCACTATAACCTTCTGAGGTAGACTCTAGTCTATCTCCAATTTTTAGTAACAGGAGTCGAGTTAACTATAGTATTAACTAATACTCAGTTAATACTAATGCACAGCGTGTAAACAGCACAGCAGGATCTGAATCAGAAATTCTGGCTCCAACCACTCTCCTATGCATTATATCCACACAGATCATAAGTTTTTGATCTCCTTTTCTACTGGTGGAAATTAGGTTTCTACATTTCACTGCTCTAAGTATAAAGTAGCATCTTGGATATAGTTCATTGGCAGCCAAATGATTATTTCTGCATGACAGACTATAGCTTTTGGCATGGTAAAAAAGGGTCCATTTTTTATTATTCAACAATGCGTAGTTCAGAAACCATGAAAAACTCGATAATGACCTACTTACAGAGCAAGGCATCTGAGCTGGAGAAGAGAGACACCTTTATTTTCTGAATTAGACATGCAAATTTGGGGCAGATCTGTCCTTCTAAGCACCCCACTGACCACCTTTGAGAATTTAGGATTCTTTTTCCTGATATCACTTTGAGGTTAAAATAAGAGTGCCAAACAAAGGAGGGAGGGGGGAAGGAAAGAGAGGAGGAGAGAGGGAGGGAGAGAGGAGGGAGGAACTTGGGCAGGGAAGATGGCTTGTTGGGTAAGAGTGCTTGTTTGCTGTGCAAGCCTGAGGACTTGAGTTGGAATCCCTAGCACCCACATAAAAAGCCTGCCATGACTGTGTATTCCCGTAGCCGCAACATGGATGAACAGAGACAATCAGATCCTGGGAGTTACTGGCCAGACAGCATCACTAAAACAGTGAATGAGAGATCCTGTCACAGGCAATAAAGTTCAGAAGCACACACACAGACATGCACACCTTTACACTCACATGCATATACCACACACATACCCCCACACACATGCCTCTTTTTCTCTCTTATACATACACACACACACACACACACACACACACAATCCATTAGTCAAACAATCAATTAATGAATCAAAGCAGAAAATCAATACATGCCATTCCAGAACTGGGGCTGCTTGCCCCCCCCCCGCCCCCACTGTCATCAGAAGCAGCTTCTGTTCCTTTTTCTCCCCCGGGAACCCACCCCCCACCTCACTTGTACGAGTAAATTTACAGTTTCTCTCTGCCTTGAGGGACATGCCTCTAAGGATGTGACTGACGGAGATGAAACCAATAGAATCAACTACTTTCTAGCCAACTGGTGACCTAAGGGGGAGGGTCTGGAGGGAAAGCTGGTTAGGAGACACAGGCGGGGCATGCGGTCCCCATTTTGGGTGTGTGTGCTGGAGGTCCCCCGGACTTCTGATCAGAATGCTGGCTCCCCCATACGAAATTTCTGTCTCTCTCCCCAGGGATGAATCTTTTGTAAGTAACCCAGAATAAACTGGTTTCTCCTATTGGAGAGCATTCTTTGTTTGCTCAGTTAGTTCAAACCTAGGGAAGTAAGGCTGAACACTAGGCCTCACTGCAAGAGGAGAATTCATAAGACAGAATGGCGTAGTTGAGCAGGACCAACTGACAAAAACAGAGAATGCTTCTGGAAAAGGACTTATGTGACCCCCACTATTGTGGGGAGGGAAAGAGTGTGGGCAGAGGAAATTTTGACATGGTGGACTATCCCCATAGATTGGTGTGTGTGGTGCCATGGCAGGGATAGGGTGGTTTATAGTGAAATATGTAACTAATGTGAATTCACCTAAGCAGATGAGATTGGTGGGGCAGATACCAGGGTGGCAATCTCAGGCTGAGGTTGTAGCCCAGAGAGAGACTCAAAGTGTGAGAGACGAATTAGAGGGAAAGATATGAGGCTTGCTTCCTCAGTACTAGCCTCTGACCTTGCTAGCAAATTGGATAAAAGAGAAAAAGAGGTTAACGTTTTAGCCTGCTGCTTTTTTACAGCTAGGAGGTCAAAAAGGGATGAAAACCCACGTCAGGTTGATAATACAAGACCCATCCTGGGACCCTAGGACTTGGAACCCCTTGGAAGAATCAGGCAGTGATGAGGAAGAGAGCAACCCAGAAGCTAAGACTGCCCCTCGGGTTCGACCTGCAAAACAAAGAGAGGAGACATCCAGACCTCAGCATGGTGATGGAGGCCTTAATGAGCGTGAGAATTTAGCGAATGGAGGGTCTCGGCCCTGGAACTTCTGGAACTAGGGAAGACATTCAAACAAGTCCAAAGGAGCCTGTCATCACCTGGCTCCTGAGAATCTGGGACACAGGAGCAGATGATATTAGCTTACATGCTTCAGAGACAGGAAAGCTGAGCACTATAACCACTCAGCCCTCCTTGAGATACAGGCTGGGTAACCTGAGGCAGTACAAGGGAAGCAGTCTCTGCTGGACTGGCTTGTGTGAGCTGCTAGAGACACTTGGTATGAAGGAAGCCACATATGGTGCCAGGTTCACAGGACCAGACAGGACTGTGTTCACTACAGATTTAATGAAGGACTTCATTAAACAAGGACCTTGACGCTGGTATGGAGGTTTAGTGTCCCTACTAGATTCTCTAGTGGGACAAGATTTTTACAAGGCAGGAGAGGCTTTGCAGATTTAAGCAACCTAGACCCACATGTAAAGTATGTCTGTAGAAGAATAGAACAACCTAAATAAAAGAGAGAAACCAAGAAAGGAGGTCTGCTTGGGTTACTTGTAGGCAAATGTGGCAAGACCTGCATCTAGCCCAGGTTCTGAAAGAAAAGATTAATAAAAAGCCAAATTCTGTGCTAAAGCACCTCAGGGAGCCTTTAAACCCTGAGAAACAGTTCACAAAAGGTACACGGAGGATAAAATTTATCCCAGGGGTTGATAACAGCCCCCTCAGAGTGAACAGGGTACACTTCTCCCCTGTGAATAACTATTCAAGGGGTGGAGGCAGTTTGCCTCCCAGGGCCCCTCCCAGAAGGCAGGGATGGTCAATGGAGAGACCACAGGTGTGGCTAGAGGCAGGAGTTAGACCCAGAGTCTACCTGGCCCTGGGAAACAACAGGTGCAACAGGGACAAGAGGAGCCTTATTCCTCCTTGGCCCTGTGTACGACCAAGCGGTTTGGGCCAGCACCAGCGAGGTTAGCAAGGATCAAGGGATGCATGGAGGCTCCATGTGAGAACTCCAAGACACTAAATGGATTCCAGATGATAACTGAAGATAGTAAAGGACTAAGTTTATGCCACGGTACCCAACACGGATCTGTTGAAAAAACAGCTGATACAAATGGAAAGGAATTTTCCACGCTATGTTAGACCTTGTGTATGTATGTAATGTTAACTTCTGAGTGTTTTACAGATGTGAAACCCAGTTGAGAGACATCAAGTACACCTGATGAAACAAGGATGGAATGCAATTCATTTAGGGTACAAGGATGAAGTATAGCTGTGAAATTCTGGGAGCTCTATGAGCCTAGGCCTATAGATGTCAAAGAGTAAAAGGATACTTTATATAACTGTTAACCAGCAATCCCGGTACCAGGCGTGGGTTGCTCCCCCTGTGAGCTGTTGGCCAGGGGAGGCTTGGAAGCCCCCTTCTACAAGAAAGGTTATTGCCACATAATAATTCTGGTTGCACACTGGAAGTGGACAGTAAGGCTCACTTACTTACATGGCATGGTTTGAGGATGGAAAAGAGAGATCTGGCTGGAACTGAGCTGGAAACTCCCTGAAAATGGATGGCTGGCCTTCATAGCGCTAGAAGGTGCTATGCAGACCACTACGGGAAAATGGTCCTGAAAGCTCTGCTTAAGGACAGATCTTGTGTGCTTCACTATCAGATGTCAACCAAGATGTTCCTGCTTGTGTGATAGAGGCTCATCCAGTATGTGCACCCCCAGCATATTTATAATTGGATTAAGGCCCGCTCCTAGGGAGGGAACACACATCTGATATTGGGTGGTGATGGGAGAGTTATAGGTCCCTGTAAAGAAGCTACTATAATTGTTTGCAAGATGATTATGAATCGTCTACTTAGATGCTGCTTAAGCATTTGTGTTTACACCTGTAAGTTATGTCATTCAGTATTTGTGTGGATGTTACTTTTGTTGTTGTTGTATTTATGGTTGTTGTGTCTTTATAGTAGAAGGATATCACTGAAGCCTGATGATAATCCATGCCACAGTGGAAAGAACATTGTCCTACACCTGTCATTCCCTCCAAAACCACTTGTTCCTGAGTTTCAGGGACTATTGTGGAAGAAGATGGTGGAAGGTTTTGTAAGAGCCAGAGAGAAAGGGGTGGAGTGTAGGGGTAACTTTACAGAGTTTCTCTCTGCCTCGAAGGACATGCCTCCAAGAATGTGATTGACAGAGATGAAACCAATAGAGTCAATTACTTTCCAACCTATCAGTGACTTAAGGGGAAGGGTCTAGTGGAAAAACAGAAAAAGCTGGGTAGGAGACGTGGGTGGGGCACCGTGGGTCTCCATCTTGGGTGTGTGTGCCGGAGGTCCCCTGGACTTCTGATCAGAATGCTGGCTCCCCCATACGAAATTTCTGTCACTTTTCCCAGGGATGAATCTTTTGTAAGTAACCCAGAATAAACTGGTTTCTCCTATTAGAGAGCATTCTCTATTCACTCAATTGGTTCAGACCTAGGGAGGTGGGGCTGAGCACCAGGCCTCACTGTGAGAGGAGAATTCATAAGACATCCCTAGACAGCAGGAAGGAGGAGAGCTGTCCTGTTGACAGGGACGTAAAGCATCCTCTAGAATTACTAGTGATGAACGACATGACGGGCATTGGTGTTTGTGTCATCTCCACTTGTTTGTTCATTCTACAGATAGATACAAGTATCCATTATCTGCCAGGTACTCTCCTAAGAGCTCAAGCTGTATAAGTAAATAAGATCAAATTTATGGAATGAATTAAAAATACACAGGAAATACCCATACAAAGAGAGTCTCTTCTTCATCATTCCAAAAATTCACCCTAGCCTCCAGACACGTCATTCCTCCAAGCTTCATCTCTTCACCTGGATAATGTGATGGGAGAGCTTGTGCTTAAGAAGTGTGCTTAAATCCACTTTCGTCAGTTGTTAGCCTTACCCTTGTCCCTGTGGCTCCAGAAAGAATGTCTACTTCCTGAAGCTGAGGAGGAAAGAATTATAATCTCAGTATCTCTACTTACAACCAGCCACCCTTGGGGTCAACAAGGAGGAGCGAAGCCAGTTGTACCACATTTAGCTACCTGTCCACCCCCACGGGCAGGACTCCCTTTGGTGTTGCTTGACCCCAGCTACCTGAACCAGGGACTCTCCTACTTCAGAGATACTTATTCATCTGTGCTCATTACTGCGCTTTTCACAACAACCAGGAAGTAAAACAACCTAGATGTCCATCAGCTGATGAACGGACAATGAAGGTGCAGCACATTTACACAATGAACAGCCTCTGTCAGCTGTTAACAAACACAAATTATGAAATTTGCAGGTAAATCGATCAAACTGGAAACAATCATCTTGGGTGAGGCCATCAAGACTCAGAAAGATCTGAGTGTTTCAGTTGGAAAACCCACGGAGGTCAGGAAACTAATAAACAGTTACGGGGGTGGGGGGTTGTTTCTGGGAGGCAAGATAGAATTCATTTATATAAAAAGGGAGCAAGAGGAATAATGGAGTAGGAAGGGTTAACTGGGGTTGAGAATGGGAGGCCAGGGCAGAAGAAGGTGTATGGAGAAGGTTAACTAATGCTAAAGGCCTTTAGAAAAAGCCATATGAAAACCTAGCACGATAGAAACGTCTTAAAGTATATACCTATGCAATATAAAAATATTAATAGGAGTTACCATATAATAGGGGGACATTCCTCTTACCAGATACCTTAGGCTAACATAATAAAATGCCAGGAATTAACTTCATCTTCTGAAGATATTTTGATCAGGAATCCCATAGACCCTCAAACAATACTGGCCATTGTCCCTGCTCTTGGTTACCTCAGAACTTGACAGTAAGACCCTGTAGGTGAAGGCAGTACCTATATGAGTTGCAGAACAAACAAGAAGAAATCAAGCTGGCACTAACCTCAAAACTTCATCTTTACTGACTAGCTTTCATAGTTCTGGGAGGTGTTAGAAGAGAAAATAAATCATCAGCGTTGCCCAGCTGTGAATCCTGTGAACAACTATAACAACTGGCCTGGCAAGATGTGTCCTCTGATGCAAAAATGTTATGGGACGAATCAACCACATTTTAATTGGATTTAATGATCCTCTTCACAAGATGGAACCCATACCGATACCGATACCAGACACAGGAACCTGTGGCTAGACAGGCCATAGGGCAGGTACTACTGCTTTTATTCTGCTAAATGGACTTAGTATTAAATCAACTGCCAATGACTTAGTGTCATTCTCATAGAGTAATACATCTTTCAACTCTCACCACAGAAGCTTCTTCATGCAGCATATGGTGATTAACACAGAGACCCACAACTGTACAGAGAATAGGAGACTGTAGAATACTTAGGCCCAAATAGGACAGCTGTATCAAACCTCTACCTCCCAAGGCTCAGGAATCATTGCAGAAGAGGGGATGGAAAAATTGTAAGAGCCAAGGTGGTGGATGACCACAAGGAAACAGTTTTCCAGACATCTGGGCAGATAGTCACATGAACTCACAATAATGGTGACAGCATGCACAAGACCCAGGTAAGCTTAAACCAGACAAAATCCCAGCACAGAAGTAAGGAAGTAGGTAAGAAGCCCCAGCCCTAGCTGAGGAGCTATTGGCAACTGATAGCTTCTAGGAGAGGAGTTAGTTTTCTTTAAGGATGTGACGCTAAGTAGGTTCACCTGACCCCAGAGGGTGAACCAACACCAAAGGACATTTGCGGACACCAATTTGAGTTGATAGGCCTTAAAGCTTAAATTACAGAACATATGAAATGAAGGAGAGTTTAAGGGGGCGTACATAGGGGAGGGGGTCTACATGTGATTTTGTACCAAAAACTCAAAAATTAAAAAAAATTACTGGGTAAACTAAAAGAAGAAACTGTTGGGGCTGTGATCTATATAAACGATCTATACCTTATTTGTGTTCTTTCTTCTAGGGACAGGGCAATTTCCTCCACCTCCACTCCAGGAAGAGGGAAGGGTGGAGGGTGAGTTCAGAAAGGGAGGCAGGTCTGTCAGTCTCTAGTTGGATGCTTGCTTGAAGAATGATAGAATTAGTAAAGGTGTCATTAAATTTTGTGCAAAGATCTTCATGTTTTTATGAACTTGGAAGTGTGTGCTGGGTTTTTGCCTCAAAACATTTGAATGTGGTAGGTTTTCTGGAGGAAGCTGAGCCGGTGTATACAGGGGGACTGTGAGGGTAGCAGGCCTGGGAAGAAGCACAGAGGCATTCCATCAAGTGCCCCGCATCCTAGTACGTCAAGAACGAGAACTTCATGAATCAGTAACTTCACATGAAGGAAAATGCGGAAAGCTTGGAGCTGTTTAGGCAGCAGCATTGAAGAGAAGTCCTACTAAAGTAAAGGAGTCGGATCAAGAAAGCAGATACCGAACACAAGACATTGTTCAGGGGCAGGGAGTCCTTAGCAAAGAAAGCAGCCAGATACAAATGAACATCTCCAGAAAACTGTGCTCAATATCTCCATTAAACGGCCACATTATTGGATGTTAACCTGTATAACAGGTTAACACAGCCAAGCTGCATCTCAGAATAACTACGAGTGCCTCTCTACCCTTAGCAGGTGTAATATTCTTGTAACTATTTTCAGTTGCCCAGCTGAGTTTATATCCAGGAATGGAATGATGAGGTCATAGGATATTTGAATATTTAGCTTTAAGTAGCTTAAGTTTTGATCAGTGATATATAAAAGTTATGAATCCTTCATATTTTTGCCAACAGTTACTTGATTTTCTTCAGTTTACATACTGTAAAGGTCTGTGGCCCTGTTTGTAGTAACATCTGTTTTGCTCATGATAAAGGAAGTTAAACATTGGATCATATTTATTGGAAAAATTTGGATATTCTCTTCATGAAGAATCTGTTAAAGTCTTTCACCTACTTTTTATTCTGTTGTCTGATTTATCTTATTGATTTGTAGGGACTTTTATATGCTATCGATGCAAGTTCTTTGTCAGCTTTCTGCACATATAACTCATAGTAGCTTGTCTATATTTAAATTTTTTGGAGGCTGAGGAGATAGTAAAGTATTTACTATGCAAGAATGAGGACCTGAGTTTGATCCTCAGCATCCATGTAAAAAGTCAAGCATGGTTGTATGCACTTGTAATCCTAATTCTGGAGAGGCAGAAACAGGCGGATCCTCAGGCTCGCTGACCAGCCAATCTCAAAAATCAAGGTGAATGGCTTCTGAGGAACAACACCCAAGGTTGTTATACACATATATGCATTCTCTCTCTCTCTCTCTCTCTCTCTCTCTCTCTCTCTCTCTCTCTCACACACACACACATCTGCACATACACATACATACACAAAAATTATTTGAAAAGTTTAAAGCATAAACAAGATACAAGAAAATGAAAAGAACCCCAATATGCCCATCACCAAGAATAATAATGGTCAATTGAAAGCCAATCTGTTTCATGCTTGGCTTAGTAGTATCCTTGTTTTGGGTATATACATTGAACCAGACCTCTGTTAGTAGACATTTGAAGCTTTACTAAAATGTTACTAATGCAAAATAATGCTGTAGTGAATTTTTTGTGTATATGTATATTTGACTCATGTTCAGAAATAACAGTAAGAAATTGTGTGAGGTTTCAATAACACAGACCAGAGAGAGGGTCTTGTGACCTCTGCTGGAAGAGTTAATCAAAGACACTCAAATATAGGAGTAAAAGCTATGTTCTTATGTCCAACACAGGGGAAGCCACAGGAAGGAATCGGAAAGCGGGTTCCCACAGCTCCCCAAATACAGGAAGTTCCTCTCGGAGTCAGGGATATAGCTATCCTCTTCATCACGTGTAGAGAAAAGGTGAGGGCAGTTCCTGTGCACCTGCTACCTGCATGTGCTTCCTGCTTCTTTATACATAGCATGTTTCATTGGCATCTTAAGTCTCTGCCTAGGGGCACAAACTTTGCTATATCAATGAAACAAGGGTTACTTTTGGATCAAGGTTTTATCTTGTAGGCATACTCCAGTTTAGGGAAAGTGCGGCGAACACCCTCCGACCAGCAGAGGAAGAAAACCACCACAACGAAGATTCTTCTTGGATCGCACTTTATTGGAGAGCCTCTCGGTTGACTGATGGGCGTTGATGACGAGGGGCAAAGAGCGGGCTTGTTCAGCGGCCTTTTATAGTAAGCAGGGCGGTATGACAGCTCGGGATTGGATGCTGACAGCCCGCCACAAGCAAAGCCACGGGATTGGCTCGGGACAGTTTAAATTGACGCGCGAATTGACGCGCATGCGCAGCCTCGGGATGGCTTGCGCGCCAAAACATTTCCTTAATGGAGCAGCTTGACAAGCGGCTCCAGAAAGTCGGCGCCATTTTGTAATGGCGCTGACCGGCTCCCTGCAGCTCCCCCTTTTTTCTTATATGCTAGCAGAGCCCTAGGAAATACAATGTTCCCGATCTGGTCTTCACCTCATGATGTGCCGACCGATCAAGGGAAACAAAGGCCAAACAGTCTTTCCTAAGCCCGTGCAATGGGCAAACACTCCCTGGGCGTGCTAAGGCAAAGTCTGGGCCAAAAATATCTCTGCCACTGCCCATCCTCGTGCAATGGGTCATACTGATCCCAGAGGGTGCAAGGGCCAGGGCAGAGCCAATTTTTTATTTCTTTAGGGCTGCCAGCCATACCTGAGGGGATACTCCACATTCCAAGGCGGCCAATGCCTGAGAAATAATAACTTTGTCCCTTTTCGCTTGGGCTCTCATCCTACAAATTAACCATAGACATAGTATGCATCCTCCAATGCTGCAGACCGCAAACATGCCTACTCCCACCCATTCTTTAAAATGCGAAAATACAGAGGAAAACCAGGAAACAAACCCATTTGTCAGGCTGGGGTCTACACGGGTGGAATTAATGGTAATAACAGCTCTCCGAAGTTTTTCCAAATCCTTATCAAAAGCGTCACTCCAATTACCCACTAAATAATTTGACAATTGTTTAGACAAATCTGCTGCTATAGAAGTATTATCATACAGAACACTTGTAACACATAACGCTTGAAATTTCCACTCACATCCCAATTGGGCTACTTGCCACAACATGTCAAGTTGTTCTTGTACCAAATCTATTCTTTGATTCAATATCATAATCCCTCCTTTTACTCTAGAATCTAAGAATCGTTGAGAGTCTAAGGCCTGTGCAGTCTCTGAGGCCATGTTATTAAGTGTCTCTGCAGTTTGGACATTCTGACTTAGGGCTATTCCTGCTGCAGTAGCGGCAGCGGTAGCTGCAACTATAGCTGTAATTACTGCAGCCGTAATTCCAAAGTCCCTTTTAGAGCGGAAAAGGGTTAGGGTACCAGGGACTTCTACAGGGACTGGAACCCAGCGGGGTACTCTAAGTACTAGAGCACTTTTCCATTGATTAGCCTTCCAACATTGTGCAAGAGCACATGTATTCTTAGTACAATTATTAAAGGTGTGATTGCTAAGCACAAATAGAAAGGGTGGATATACACAAACTGGAGTTATGGAATAAGTCTTATTTTTTGTTGGGTCTATATGGCGATTAATTACAACCGCTCCTCCTGTTGTATTAAAGATTGTAAATGATGCTCCTTCATTTTGGGTAGGTGGTTTTGACCTGTCTGCCCATACCAAGCTAGTAAATGTGATACTGCTATAGGCTACGGACCCTCCTTGTAAGAGAACAAAGGGCGTCATATCAGTACAACTTCCATTAACCCCACACAACAACCACTTGGTAAAAGGATAATATCTGGCATCTTGTAGAAAAGGTCCCATTGTCCATGTATTTTGAAACGGCCTTTGGCCACGCATGTCTGGTGAAAAAGTGAAAAACCTGCCTGCATCTGCCCAATTGACAGAAGTGGACTGACACTCAGACCAAGGCCAAAGGTCCTGTTCATATGTGCCTGAACAATGTGGAGCGAGACGAGGCTGGTGAAGTGTCTCCTTAGAGTGCCAGTGTGTAACATCTGGCAAGGTTCCATTGAACCAGACAGCTGTGTCGATGAAGGTCATATTATGAACCCGCTTTGTGTTATTTTCCACATCTGTAACCTGAGGTATACCAACATAAGTTTTGCTGTTTTTGTCCTTAAACCATGCAAAGCTCTGCTGCCTCAATGGGATGCAAGAATTGCGGGGAGTATCAAGAGTAAAACACAAGGCACCAGTCTCAACAAAACTCCGAGAACTCTGTAGGAATGCAATAAGAGTGTCCTCCGGAAGCAATGGCAAACCTAAGTCCTTTTCAGTTGTAAAGAAGCGAGGAAAGACCGACGAATCATGGCGAACTGGGACAGGTATTGGAAAAACGGACAGAAATCCCCAGCGTTGTTCTCCTTCACTCGGTGTCCAGAGTTGGAGGAGGATCAGCAACATTGGCAGGCTCCGTCTTGTCCTGTGCAGAGGCATCGTCCAGCGCGGGTTGGATGGTCTTCACCAAGCGACTGGGGACCCAATGAGGCGATTCTTCACTCTGAGGAAAAACACAAACAGCTCCCCTGGATCTGTTAATAACCAGATCCGGTCCCATCCATTTATTGGATATAACATCCTTCCACATGACCATTTCGCGGGACTTAGAAACATCCCTTTGACTATGTCTGTCAGCAGCAGACTGGCCATGAGGGTCTAATATTAGGAAATTTATTGTAAAAAGGGCGAGGGAAACTCGCTCCTTGGGGGTTGCATTCTCTGCAATACCTTTTCTTTGCTTTATCAAAATGGCCTGCAAGGTTTTATTAGCCCTTTCTACTATACCTTGGCCCTGTGGATTGTATGGAAGGCCAGTGGCATGGGCTACTTGCATTAAGGCACAAAAAGTACGGAAACCTGAAGAGGAATACGCTGGACCATTATCTGTCTTTAGGCGACCTGGCCTTCCCCAGGCAGCCCAAGCTTCCAAGCAATGGGTCTTTACGTGAAGTACCTTTTCTCCCGTCAGGGGAGTGGCATGAACAATGCCAGAACAAGTGTCCACGGACACATGAACATACTTTAACTTTCCAAATTCAGAAATATGTGTCACATCCATTTGCCATAAGTCTCCAGGGCGAAGGCCACGAGGATTAACCCCAACATGGGGAGATGGTAAAAAGGTGACACAGGTTTGACAAGCCTTAACTATATTTCGTGCCTCTTGGCGGGAAAGGGAAAATTTGCGCCTTAGAGTTTCAGCAGGCACATGGTACAATTTATGGAAGTCAAAGGCAAGTGATTTTTTATCATTTAGGGAAAGCATAGCCATCCTGGTGGCTTGGTCTACGATATCATTGCCTTGTGTTAGGGGACCAGGAAGCAAAGAATGAGCACGTAAATGTGAAACGAAAAAAGGGCAAGCTCGTTGTAAAATTAATGCTTGGAGTTGGACTAAAATAGTGGAAACTGTGCTAGCAGGTTTTACATAAGCCGCCACCTCCAAGGCGGATAATGCATTAGTCACGTATTGGGAATCCGTATATAAATTAAAAGATTCAGAAAAAGTTTGGAAAACCTCCAACACAATCATACACTCTACAACCTGAGGAGCATCGGGTCGAAACATGCGGACCACAGGCTCCCTACCTTGTACAAGATAGGCTCCCCGTCCTGTCTTGGATCCATCAGTAAAAATTGAAATAGCATTTGTAATGGGCCTAATGGCAGTAACCTTGGGAAAATACACTAAATTATGTTCAACAAAGGTTAAGATGGGACTTTTGGGATAATGGTTATCTATTTTATAAGGAAAAGCACATACTAATATACTCCAATCATCCACCGTGGCAGCCAAAACTTCCACCTGTTGTTTAGTGTAGGGAATTATCAACTTATCAGGCAGCTTACCAAAGTGCATCAAGCAATATTTAAACCCTAAAATAGCTTGTTGAGCTACTAGTTGAGGAAAATATTGTAATGTGCGAAAACCTAACGGTGCCTCCAGTTTTTTCAGTCATATCCATGAGCCGAGCCGCAAAATCTGCAAACGGCTCTGTAGGGCCTTGAACAATCTTAGTTAAGTGTCCTATTGTTTCTCCTTTGTTAGGAATAGCTCGCCAAGCTTTATAGTGAATTTCATTAATCTGTTGATACACCTCTGTCGGGTAGTCAGTTTGATGCATCATAAACTGTCCAAGACCTAAAAGCATATCCATATTCCAATGTGGGTGACCATCCTGAGCATTTTTTCTAGCCTGAGTTTGGGCGTTATCTGTGACCATCGATTTAAATTCAAGAAACTGGCCTCTTGTTAGGCAAGCCTTGGCCAGTTCAATCCAATCTGTGGGGGTCAAAGGGACTGCTATAATTCTCCGTAACAAAGCTACCGAGTAATCCGCTCCTGGTCCAAAATCTTTGACCGCCTGCACCAAATCTTTAAGCTGTTTGTAAGGCACTGGCTCATGCCTTCTAATATGAGTGGCTAAATCCTCAAACACGGGGAAAATAGAAAATAAACGAGACCAGGTTCCTGGCTGGATAAAACAACACTGACCCGTGTTGGATGCATAGGGTGGGGGTGCTATAGGCCCCGCCCCTTGTTTAAAATTTCCCGCCGAAACAGTAGCCCTTTTCTTTACGGAGGCCCCTCCTCCTTCCGGGGGGTGCCAGGGCCCTGTTGCATGAGGGATAATTACTTCCTCTACTTCCTG
Source organism: Eospalax fontanierii (assembly GCA_035773235.1). Lineage (NCBI taxonomy): Eukaryota > Metazoa > Chordata > Mammalia > Rodentia > Spalacidae > Eospalax > Eospalax fontanierii. The sequence goes on from CM069537.1 coordinate 13,072,951, forward strand.
CTCCTCTTCAGATACCTCCTCACTAGAACTTTGTCCCTGTATTGACAAATGTGCAAACTCCTCCAAGGAAGGATATAAAGGTTTAGGGGATGGCGACCGCCATTTTTCATTCTTAATATCCCTTTCACCGGGATCTTTACTATGACTAGCTTCTTGGAGCTCTTCTTTTAAACTTTTTTCCTTCTGTTTTTGTTTTCTTTTAGGCCTTACTTGCATTTCCCCACTCACATCTGACTCTGAGAGGCTATCCTGATGCCTTACTAGTGCCCTTCTTCCCTCCTTAATGAGATTAGTATGGCTTCCTTTGCTGAGACACGAATGGATTAATCTCCAAAAGGGGAGGGTACCTTTCCCTAACTCTCCCTCTTCCTTGACTCTCTCTAGGTCTTTACCCAATTTTTCCCATGAAGGGAGAGAAAGGTCTCCCGAGATCGCGAACCATGGAGCGGCCGCATCCAGGTCCCTTACGATCTTTTTTATGGTCTGATTGGAGATCTTGATGTCTCTCTGCCGAAGTAACTCCTTAATAGGTGTAATAAAGTCCCCACCCGGAATTTCAGAGCTGGGACCGTGACCCATAACTAGCAAATGCGTGCCCTTTTTTACCTTAAGGCAGAGCTTAAACCTTCTTAAGGAACAAGGGAAACGCCTTTGCTCACTATCAAGGAATTACTTTCACCTTTTCGCCGCTGACTAAACGGAATCGCGGCAGCACGCTTTGCTCGGGTCGTCACATCGGAGACAATGGCAACAAACAACAACCACAAAAAGCCACAAAATAAGGGCAATAATGCAAATCAGGGTGAGCTGCAGCTCAGACACGATCATGGGGATGACTTACCGGCGCCTTTCCTCTCCGTGCGTCAAGTTCTGAATCCTCTTCGGCCCCTCGCCAGGTAGCCGCACTGCAACCCGGCGTCCCGGGTTTCGGCACCACTTTGCGGCGAACACCCTCCGACCAGCAGAGGAAGAAAACCACCACAACGAAGATTCTTCTTGGATCGCACTTTATTGGAGAGCCTCTCGGTTGACTGATGGGCGTTGATGACGAGGGGCAAAGAGCGGGCTTGTTCAGCGGCCTTTTATAGTAAGCAGGGCGGTATGACAGCTCGGGATTGGATGCTGACAGCCCGCCACAAGCAAAGCCACGGGATTGGCTCGGGACAGTTTAAATTGACGCGCGAATTGACGCGCATGCGCAGCCTCGGGATGGCTTGCGCGCCAAAACATTTCCTTAATGGAGCAGCTTGACAAGCGGCTCCAGAAAGTCGGCGCCATTTTGTAATGGCGCTGACCGGCTCCCTGCAGGAAAGTACTAAATCTCCTTTTTAGTTTGTCCAATGAGGACTCAGCTGAGAAAACTTTAAAGTCTCACCATACTTCAGGAAACTGTTGATTATCCTAATACAGTCTAATGGTTTGTGCTAGAGCAGCTCGACCTTACATCTGAACCTCTTCTTTGGTCTCATTTCCTCCTCAAGTTTCATACTCTGTATGCTTATAAAACATGGGTGGAGATTCATTTTTGTGCAACCCTTTCATGTTGAAATGAATGGTCATTGGCCCTGCCTAGTAGGAAGCATAGAATCTGGGGGGTGAACAGGACTGTAGATTTTCTACAGGCAAGAGTTGGAAGCTTCATAACCTTTATTAGAACAGTTGTAATCTGGAAGAGACAAACCTGAGCAAAAAGAATACAGGAGTATTCTGAGTACTAGAACTAACAGTAATAGTACCCAGTAGTCTTAGGAAAGCCAGGTAGAAATGGGAGGTAGCTCTTAATGGAATCCCATGGGGCCTGGGCTACAGGGTTGTCAGATTATGAAGCCAGATCATCTTTTGGCAAATCTGGGTGATGTCCATCTCTATTTGCTCTGTAATGTTAATCCAGCTGCAGCAGTGGGTCATTAGTTTGATCAATAAGTAACCAAGAGCTAATTGGTTGTTCAGGACAACTCTGGTGAATAAATTTAGGGAGTTTTTTAGGTCATACTATATATCTACTATATTTTGTTCCAGGATCTATAAGGAGATTGTGGTATTTTAGAGGGTTGCCTCATAGAAGCAAAGACTCCCCAAGGTACTAACAGGTCAACAACTGCTCCAGTACCATCAAGAATATGTCCTGCTGCTCCTGTAATCCAGATAGGCTCTGTACCCTATGCAACATTGAAATGGAGGCATGGCCTGGGATAGTAGATCCTATGTGCATAACTCCTGAACCATACACTGTGTAGACACTGGTAGTCATAGATATGGACATCAGATCCAAGTCCCATCCCATTGTGCTCAGGCGATCAGTGAGGTCCCCATAAAACCATAAATATGTGGTGGAGACATATATTTCTCATAGGGTGGTGCTCTCTAATAGGCTGTGAATGATATATTTTCAGATTTCTAGGTCTCTGAGATTGTGACCTAAGATTATATATACATATATATATATATATATATATATATATATATGGATGTTTTAGCACATCTAGTCAGAATGACATTGTAGGTTGTAGGTCTTGGGGTTAGAGAAGCAGACAGTGTATTTGATGGAATGTCTCCTGCATAGGGAATACAACCTTTGATGGCTTGGTCCCATATCTGGAGCAGAGAAGAGCACAATAATCAGTATTAAACTTTATGGCCATTTAGTTTCAAATTGCCCCCTAAACTCATATTTCTATACGCATATGTTACTGCAGCTCTCAGAGCTCAGCAGAGAACTTTTGTGGACTGGATAGTGGATAATGCAGAAACTCACAATGGTTCAAACTGCAGAGAACACATGTCAGTGAAATCCTCAGCCACAAATGGAACATCTATATCATGTCCTCCTCCCAAGACTCAGGGACTGTTATGGATGAGGCAGTGAAAACATCATGAGTCAGATGTTGTAGGAAATCAGAGCGAGAGAGTATTTTCTGAGTGTGACAGGAACTCAGCACTCAAGAACTTGAAGCAACTGTGGTTGTCTGCACAAGACATGTACAAGATCAAGTCAGTCAACATTTTGTCATGATTTTTGAGAAAAGAAGTCAGTTTTCTTTAAGAATGTGATACCTTCTGGGTAGGTTGCCCATGCTCCGGTGGCTGGTCTCATACCTCTGAGTATGTAGACAGCACAATTTGGACTTTGTGGGTTATTTTAAGAAAGGGCATGGAGTTGTGAGAGTAGGAGGTGGGGTTGGGAGGAGTTAGGGGAGGAGTGGGGTGTGAATAGACCAAAATACACTGTATGAAATTCTCAAAGAATTAATATATTTGTAAAAATGGTCTAGCTGTTGCTCACCAGTGTTTTCCAGTTGGTCAAGTGGCCTTTTAATAACCTTGTTGTGGTAGTCAATAGTTTTCCCATTTTAAGGTGTTCTGGCTATATTTTTTAAAGCTTAAGAGCAATATTTTAGGTCTGGAATTGTGGAGGTGACATTTAAACAAGAGATCTGAGCTTAGTGGTTGGCATGATTCAGGAGGCCTCAGGGAAGGCTATCAGGGAAGACTTAAAAGAAAATTTTTCAGGTAAGTAAAGTTTGGGAGAGCAGTATAAGCAGCACAAGGACTCTTTAACAGGAGCTTTATGAAAATCCAAGTTACTCAACAGCTAATTATGGACCAGGATGTAGCTGGTATGCTACATATAGAAAAGTTCCCAGGAAGAGGAAGATGTAAGTGATGATGCAGGACAGGGTACAGTGTAGACTAAAGAAACACTTCCCTGGAGCTGTGGAGAAGCAACAGGGAATTAAGGTGGTTATCAATATCATGAATGCTGAGGGGGCAGCTTAGATCTAGCATAAGCAGGAAAGGTATTTAGGGACTACAGTTGCCATTTTGGTAAAGTCACTTCTATCATGGTCTCTGGAAGTGCACAGATATGACAGAAACAAATGGAAGAAAATACATTTCCAAAGAAAGGGTAAGCTTTGGCTGTGTAAGGTCAGGGTTCGAGAGATGCAGCAGACAGAAGGGACCAGAGACTCCTCTGGTAGCTAACAGAACCCAGCTTTATTAAGAGAAGACCAGATGGGACTAGCTCTTCCGCACCCATGAGTCGGGAAATGCTAGCCCCCCTGGGGGATAGCCTCCCTGAAGAGATGGGGGAGGCTAGCCCCCTTACCCCCATCTTGGGGCTGGGGTTCTGGGGAACCGAGCTGGCATGCCCTCAGGGAGAGTGTAAGAGGCAAACTCCCCAGGAGAGTGAGCTCAGCCCAAAAGCCAAAATCCCAGTTCCAGTCCCAGTCCAAATCTAAGTCTCAAAGCCGGTCTTAGTCCCAGTCCTCAAAGCCTTAAGAAACCCTCAGCCCCCTCCTGGCTGGTTGCCATGACATCTGACTGATGTTTAAGGCAAGCTTCTGGCCAGGAAGTAGTCCTTTTTTACAGCTGTTTGTGAATTTTTTGAATCCGGAGGAACCTAATCTGTTAAGAAAGCCCCGTGTCCTTTGTGAATTTCGGGTCTGGAGTCTTAACTGAGCTATTTGCAGGGCTTGGATTTCTGAGGAGAAGTTGTAAAGGTCGGTCTTTCCTCAGGGCATGTTTTGTAAACTCCGGCTCCCAGTTTCCTTCCATCTTCCTGAGTTTGAAACTGTTGGGGGTTTCAGTCACATCTCACAGGCTGGACTTTTGGAGATGTGACATTTGGACAGGAGATTTGAGCTTAGTTGGGTGGCATGACTCAGGAGCCCTGCAGAAGGGCCTCAGGTAGTATCTTTAAAAGGTTTATCAGTCAAAAACATTTATACATATAAAATAAAAATAAAGGAGGAGCCCGAGAAAGAAGAACAGCAGGAGACCGATGTTACCAGAGCGGAAATGGGTAAAATGGGGTGTTTAAAAGGAAGGGTTACAGGAGACTGTGGGGATAAAGAGAAGCAGCTCAGGGTCCCTCAAGAAGGAGGGACCACAGGAGACAGGTATTATCAAAGGGAAAAATGGGGGTACTTAACTGGGAAGGAGGAGGGAGGGTTAGACATAGGGGGGCAGAGACATGTTAGTTCAAAAATGTACTGAAAAATCACACATACGATCTCTCTACGTGAGTTTATGCGCATAGCTTAAGGTTATATATAACAGGAAACAGTGCCAGACAGGAGAAACTTTGAGTTATTGGCAAGGGTAGTCCAAGAGACGCCCCCCCGCCCCAAATTTACACAGGCTATTGCCACAGCTCTTGACTGCCTCCCAGAACTTGCAGGTAAGACCCTATTGCTGAAGACAGGACACACTTCGGACATAGGATTTGGAGCAATGTACCTGGAACTGACCTGGAAGCCATCTCCTCTGAAGGCTAGCTCTCATAGTTTTGGAGAAAACTATACAATCTGCTAAGGGAAAACACCAGTTGATGGTCCAGCCCCAGCTTTATTGCCTAATTACCACAACAATGACCAGCACAGCAAACTACATTGGAGCAGTAGTGGCACTTTTATCTTGGGTACAATCAATGGTTATCTAATCAGACTTAAAGTCAATTCAGTGGGAGGAAACTCATGTGTGGTACTATAAACATAGTCAAATACACATGTTAGAGAAAACCCCAAGACTGTCACATCCCTAGACAGATGTAATTTCTTACTATATGCTAAATATGGATCTTTGTATTTACAAGTATTCCAGTCACCATGCATCAAAGAAGCTTCTTTTGCAACAAAGATTATTACAGAGTTCCATAGCAGATGACATACAGAGATTGTCTTGAATTTCCCAACTCTAAGTGATAAATCTGCAATGGAACCTCCACCCCTAAGGCTCATGGAACACAGTGGAACAAGAGGTGAAAGAATCCTAATGCATCTCTCACCTCTCATCAATGAAACTCCCTCATGCAACAGAGGGCCATGAACACAAAAGGACCACAAATGGTCAAAGGATAGAAAATAAGAGTTTGCAGAGTGTGGGTCCTTGGACAGGATTCCTATATTAAACTTCACCCACCACAGGAACCATTGTGGAAGAGGGGACAGAAAGACTGTAGGAGCCAGGGGAGGAGTTGCGACTCTGCCCCTATGAACCTACAGCAATGGTGTCAGCATGCACAAGACCCATGCAAACTCAAGCAGACAAAAACCCAGCACAGCACCGGGGAAATGGGCAGCCAGCCCCAATCTTAGCTGAAGAAGTATTGGCACCTTTTACTTTCCAACTGTAAGACCTGATATATAACAGTAAGTTCAGCCTCCTGGGGAGAAGACCCTGAGAATAATGCCTGAGACGTCACTGTTTGCTGGAAGTGGACCACAGCCTATCTAGATCTGCCTTCTCATTTTCCAGAAAACTGTTTCTGACTGAGAACTATTTTAAGCCTGATTTTTTGAGGAGAATAGCAAACAGATCAACCCTATAGAAATACTCTTATTCTATAGTTTCTACATGATCATGAAGGAACTGATTATTCCCCAGATAAAGTGAAAGGGTGACTGGATGCATGACCAGGGAGACCTACTGGGTTTCTAGCAGCCATGCCTGGTATCTTGTTACCCAACTGATAAACAGTAGGTCCCTTTTGTATTAGCATCAGTGGGCTTTGATAAGGGGTTAAGATGGTGATATTTTTTTCCACAAAGAAAAATTTCTGAGTTTCTAGAAGACACAGGGGTAGCAGTCACACTCTTGGGCAAGATAGCCACCCACTAGCCACCAGATCCAACTAAGTGCTTAGTACCCCTAAAGCAACTCCTTGTGAACAAGCCTAAAAAACAAAAGAGCTTGTGGATATTTGGGAAATCTGGGGGGAGGAGGCCCTCCCTGATTTGGCCTACAGAGTTTCAAAAGCCTTTTGACAATTCAGACTCCAAAAGAGAGGGGCCTTTAATATCCTTCCTTTAGTGCCTCATATAGAAGTTTGGCCACAAAACAAAAATTAGGGATCTAGAACTTGCAAGCACCATGATCTCCAGGAATCCTTGAAGTTGGCAGTTTTGGTGAACTGCCCATAGCACAATGTAACTTGTTTCCTGCCTGAAGTCTGTGTATGAGAATATGGACTCACGGATGATCCTAGCTAATGATGAACTTGTCTCTGGGAAATCTGGCATACCTCTGAAATAGAACTGGAAAGCCCATCATGTTGCCACGTCAAAGATCTCAGGACTCTCCAACTGTATTGGCAACATGCTAAGCTTGGAAGATGGTAATAAAACACTGTGCCTCTCTCAAGCACACTGGTCTGAAAAATGGTGGTTGTGATGTGTGCACTGGGCACAAAACACTAGGATGTTACAGAGATGGAGGGGGAAGGAAGTCACAGAAAGTATTCCTCCCTTAGGAGAGTGGTGGTTGTGCACAGACAGGATGGCTCAGCAGTGACAGAGTTTGACACCAAACCTGATTACCTGAGTTTGCTCCCTGTGACCCCATGATGGAAGGAGAGAGCCAACTCTTACAAATTGTCCTCTGACTTACATGTATATATCATTGTGTGTGCACCCTGCCTCATCACACACAAAATAAATAAATAAATGTAAAAAGTTTAAAGTGGCTGTTATTAATTAATTTCTAATGTAGCCTAGAACAAACAAGAAAAACTCTAATAGCCATCATCTGTACACAGAATTAAAGCTCAGGTTGGTTAAAGAGCAAAGCTTTAAAACATTTGCAATACAGCCTCTACACCTAAGGCTCAAGGAACATAGTGGGACAGGGAGCAGAGAGAACTTTAATGCATCTCTCAGCTCTCACCAGTGAAGCTTTCTCATGCAATAGATGGTGATTAACCCAGAAAACCACAACTAGCCAAAGTGCAGAGAACAAGAGACCACAGAGTGCTTGTCCCTGAACAGGATGCCTATATTAAACCTTTTTCACCCAAAGCTCAGTGACCATTGTAGAAGACAGGGCAGAAGGACTGTAGAGCCAGGGGTGGTGAGTGTCCACAAGGAAACAATTTTCCAGGTGGCTGGGAAGTTGCTCATATGAACCTACAGCAACGGTGACAGCATCCACAAGACCCATGCCAGCGTAAGCCAGACAAAGACCCAGTATAGAAGTGGGAAAATGGGTTTGAGGCCATAACCTTAATAGAGGAACTATTGCAACTGGTGATTACTAGGAGATGGAGAGTTGGTTTTCTTTAAGGGAGCATCTCTAAATAGATTGACTAGGCTCCAGTGGATGAACTCACACCAAGGGACATTTGAAGACACAAATGTCAGTCACTGGATAGGCCTTAACATACATGACAGACTGTAAGAAAGTCCATGGGGGGCAACAGTACAGATAGGGGAGGAGGTCTGGATATGATGAAGATGTACTGTATGCAATGCACAAAACTTCAGTAATAACATTGAAAGCAGGATTCTCAGCCTGTAACTCCAGCATCACAGTTTTAACAGGACTGCCTTAGTTTATCTCTGCTGGACGATACAAACGTCAATTTGAAGATGTTTAGCTATGTCCTGCTACTTCTGCTGTCCCCAACATGCTCTCAAAACCAAAAGCACAGTCTTTGTAGACTCCTCTCTGCATAAAGCAAAAAGGAAAAAAGAAACTTTTCACTATCTTGTGTTTTATGTAAATTTGACCTGGGAACTTACAGAACCACATAATTTAACAGTATGCACACAGGAAACATTAATCTCTTACATTATCTTATATATGTAAATTGGATTCAACCTGGTTGAACTGGAATGTTGATTCTCTATCTTTGAGGGCCCGTTCCTGCTACTGTAACATAGAAATGGCACACGTCCATCTTCTTCTTGGTCTGAGACAATGGGATTGGTGCCAAAGCCAGACCAGGACATATTTTTGTTAGAACCATAAAACTATCAGTCTTCTCTTGTTTAAGTTGACTAGTTAAAAATTAGGGGAGAAGAACCTACCAAAACACTTAAAAGACCCAGGTCCTCTTGGGGGCACTTGGATTTAATTTCTGAATCCCCTCCTCACTTGTGAGGAATCTTTCTCTCTGGGCACTGCTTTACTGTTAGTAAAGTCTGTTACCTGATGCTTTCTTCTGTGTCTCAGAGTCTTCCTGCCTTCTAATTCTTTTTTAAAAAAATATTTAAATATTCATTTATTATTTTTATGTGTATGAGAGTTTTGCCTGCATGTACATAAGTGCACCACATGCGTGCAGTGCCCATAGAGGCCAAAAGAAGGTATTGGATTCCCTGGAACTGGAGTTACAGACCGTTGTTAGCTGCCATGTATGTACTGGGAATTGAACCCAGGCCATCTGGAAAAACAGGAGATGTTCTTAACCCCTGAGTCATCTCTCCAGTCCCCTGCTTTCTAATTCTTTGGCTAGGAAAACAAACTTGACCACAATCCCTAGACAATGACCTTCCCCCACCACAGATAGTAACACTTATTATGGGTGTCTAGGAAGGTTACTGGGTCCTTAGGAGGCTACTGGTATTTAGGAAGGCTACTGAATATCCAGGAAGGCTACTGGGGTCTAGGAAGGCTACTGGATGTCTAAGGAGGCTGCTGATATCTAGGAAGGCTTGTCTGGCTTAGTGCTTACTTTACTTTGTTTCCTGTTTATTTGAGGGCTCTATATGTTCCCTGATCCTCATTTAAAGTAGGACTCGGAATTCTTTCTCTCACATGTCAGCTCTCTTAATTTTCATTATTGGGAAGTTGTGAGTTGAGGTATGTCTTGGTGGGCTGCAGTCTCACGTTCTTTCTGTTTCTTTGCTGCATTTTGTGTAACTGCTGGGCTGGATCTTTCTTCCAGCTTTGTCTTTTACCTACTCCTTTTGTTTGTTTTAGTTTGAGTCCTCCTAGAAGGGCATCTTCACTAGGAACTGTGCTTCCCACAGCAGTTTCAGATGGAGATGAAGGGTCCCTGTTCATTTTCCAGTGGACCAGTTTTGCATTGCTGCGGGAGGAGCCTGTGTGCTTCACTTGTGTCCCTGTTGAAGTTCAGGGACAGTGGTGCTGCGGAACTAGTTGGGGAAAGTGTAATTTTTGTTTGTTTGCGGCATTACCTCACTCTGTAGTTCAGGCTGGCCTGGAACTCACTATACAACCCAGGCTAACTTCATGGTGACCTAACTAATGGTAATCCTCCTGCCTCAGCCTCCCAAGTGTTAGGATTACAGGTATGAGGCACCATGTCCCACCGAGAAAGTATATTTTATTGATTATTTAGAGCTCAGGGCATCGATATCAAAGTAGTGGAACAACGGGAAAAGAGAAGAAGAGGAGCATGGGTGAGCGGCAAGCTCGCAGCGGAAGCGTGAAGCAGGGCAGGTGCAGTCCTGGTCTCTGTGGCTGTCGAGTGCTAGGCACACTTCTGAGCATCTTTCAGGAGGGTAGAAATGGAAACATAGTAGCTCAGCAACATACAAAATTGTAAATGATAGTAACAAATAACGAATTTCAAAACAGAACCCCAAACGAACAAAAGAAAATCTAAACAACCAAAAATGAAGTCAAAAGTATTATGCTTAGGGAGAATTTTGTCCCCTTGTTGAGATGAGGTGGTTTCTCTCTCCCCTGGGCTTGTCACTCAAGGCAGTCCCCACAGGTAGCGGGGAAGGACCGCTAGTCTCAGAAGCTTAGACACCTCAAACCGATGTCCCTCCTTGACAATAGGCTATTCCTGCACCTGGAAAGTATTCCTCCAGGATTCATGGCCAGAATCTCTTCTTGCTCCCCTCCCTGTGAGCAAGCTACAGTTTTGCCCCTTGTGCATCAGGGATCGAGCTTGCTGAATCGATAGGGCTAAGAAGGCCTGCCTACCTGGGTACCTATCTGTGTGTACCAGCAGAGCACTGGGTTCCCTAGCACAGCAGTGACTTGCAGCTGTGGGGGAGGGACAGTGGTTTTTAGGCTCACTTTGTGCTCTGCTCTGGTTTGCTCTTCAGATTTGCTCTTCACCAGCCTGGCTCTTCTCTCTGAAATTCATGGTACCACTTGTACAGGCCTCTGTGGGCAAGGGCCAGGGGGCTTGGAGCCAAGTCCAGACTGGAGCAGATGGAAGTCAAACAGCTGGGGACCAGGGCAGGTGGAGCTGGGTGGTTGGGAGCCTGGCCAGGCTTGAGGGGCTGGGGTAGACAGCTGTAGTGCCAGCAGAGTTTTCTAGGGGTTCCATTGTGGTAGAGGTTCACTAGTGATGCTCCTCCTACAAGCATACCACTAGTAGTGATGTATAAAGCTCATCTACAGGTGGCTGTGGTCCCCCTGTCACTGGAGTGGCAGCAGTGGCAATGAGGATGGATTCCCCATCTGCAGGTGGGAGAACATCACTGGTTCGTAGAGGCAGTACTCCAGAAAATCAGCAGGAGCAGCGTGGTCCAGTGACACAGCAGCCATAGTCCTTCTCCTTCCCTTAACTACACTTATTTACCTGCTCGTGTGAGCCTCTAATCCACCATCTAATCAGGAAAGAAAAGCACAAATTATTGGGATAGATTCACCCTAAACCTATTAAATCAGAAATTCAGAAATGTACTCGGTAGGGCCTAAGAATATAGGGTGTGTGTGTGTGTGTGTGTGTGTGTGTGTTTCTCTTCTCCCACAAGCCTTGCAGGCAATTATGATGCAAAACTAAAATTGGAGAACTAGGCAACACTATCTCACCATGAGGCAAATAAAACACAAATTCCCATGAGGATTTTTATGCTGTAAGCACTTTTAGCACATTTTCATTTTGCACCTCTTTAAATGTATAAATTAACAGTAGTATTTGGAGTTCATTTTAGTAAAATAGTAGGCAAAAAATCTTGCTGATGGGCATGGGAATGGGGTAAACAGAAAATCTAAGTGGTCAAGGTCTCTATAGAGGTGCCAAACAGTGACGCTGTTAGTAGGAAAGACCAGACATGAGGAAACAAGCCCAGCTGCGCAGCACGTGGGAAAGGGCATTCTTAATTATCCAGAAATCTGCTCTAATGGGAAGATGCGCTGTTGCCCCTTCCAGCTTTCTAATTATATTGTTTTTCTCACTATTGTGACAAAAGATGCAACAGAAGCACCTTAAGATGAAAAGGATTTACTTTGCCTCACAGTTTGAAAGGGCACAGTCCTTCATGGTGGGGAAGGCACGACAGAGCTCGTGGTGTCAGAAGCCCATGCCTGGGAATCCTTACATCAGGAGGAATAGGAAGCAGAGATCTCCAGTAAGAAGTGAGCTGGGCTATAATCCACAAGACCCATCTCTCAGTGACCTGCTCCCTCCAGTTAGGCTCCTACACCCTGTGGGTTAGACAAAATAGTGCCATCAGCTGGGGACCAAACATTCAAACACATGCATCTGTGGACGTCTTTTCACATTTCAAACATAACATTGTCTCTGGTTCCCATATTCAAACAATGGCTATCTCACAACTAAAATGCTTCAGTCCAACTTCAAAAGTCTGCTCAGTTGTACAGTTTCAAAACTGTTCAAAAGTTCAAAGTCTCTTCTGAGACCCAAAGTAATCTTTTAGAGAGAATCTCCTGTAGTGTAAAAAAAATCAGATTTCATACTTTCAACATACAATAGTACCAAGTAAGCACTGTCACTCAAAGTGGAAGGAATGCGGGCACAGCAAGGAAAGACCAGACCAAATACCAAAGCTAGTTCAAAACCCAGCAGGGAAAACACTGTAACTTCATGCCAATCATCTAGAGCTTATTGTGTCTTCATCTGGACTCTGACAGGCTTGAGTAGCCCTGTCCTTACAGTTCTATTAACAATAATCCATGTGGCTTTTCTCTTGGATGGCTCTACTCAGTGCCTGTGACTTTCTTCAACAGAAACCTCACATTTCTTACATCTCTAATATGCTAGAGTCTCCACTGAAACTTAGACATTGCCCTCTGTGATAGCTTCATGAATAACCTACTCAGATTTCTGAAACCTTGGTGCAGACCTCCATGACACTGCAGCTCTTGCATTCTGCATTCCTCCAAACCAGCACTATGTGGATGATACTACTGAATTCTGCTGCCAACTCAGGAGTTAGCCTGGCTCCCACTCACCATGGCTGCAGCAGACTTCAAGTGCTTGCCTGGATGAACCTGAAAAAGCATTTTTCCAGGAGGTTCTGTTGGAGCAGGGAACCACTGTGGTGGCACTCTCTTTCCACAGGGAACCACTGTGGTGGCACTCTCTTTTCACAGGGAACCACAGTGGCACTCTTTTTTCGGGCACTTTTCTTCTCAGGTAAACTCTTTTTAAATGAAAGTTTTTCAAATTCATTTGCATTGTTAAATCCTGGAGCCTCTAATGAGTGGGGTCTTGCCTTCACAGGCACTTTTCTTACTGTTCTAATGTAAAATACAAGTTATACTTTAATTGTACTAATGTGTGTGTGTGTGTGTGCACACACGCACATGTGAGTACATGTTCATATGGGGGGAGGAAGGGGAATGCATGTGCATATGTATGCGTATCAGGTGAAGGCCAGAAGTCAACCTTGCATGTGAGTCCTCAGGAACCCTTCACCCTGTTTTTCTGAACAGGGTTTCTCATTGTCCTGGAGTTCACTGAGTAACTCCAGAGATGTGCTTGCCTCCATTTCCCCAATGCTTAGATTGCAAGCATAAGCTACTATTCCTATTTTTCACATAGATTCTGAAGATCAAACTCAGTGCCTTAACACTGCCAACTGAGCTCTCTCCAGCCCAGATTGTATTAATCTCTTTGACAGTCACGGCCTCTTTCTATGAAACTTAATTTGCTCTCATTTTTTTCTTACTAAGCTATATTTTTCACATCTTTCTGCCCCCCTTTCTGTTATCTCTGTAAACACAGCTAAACACACTGAACAGTAACCATGCCATTGCCTAAATACTGTGCTTTCTTGAAATTTCATTTATCAAACAACTGATCCATTATCTTTGAATTAAACTTCACTCAAATTCTCAGGAAAGAAGATTCTCAGGAAAGAAGCACAGCACAGCCAGGTTCTTTGCCAGAAAATAACAAAAATAGCCTTCAGCCCAGTTCTCCACAGAGATCTTGTTCCCCTCTGAAATCTCATAGCCTTTACTGTCCACATTGTGAACAGTATTTTGGTCTTCTTTACTCTCATTAGAATGACCCAGTAATCTCTACTTTCAACACTTTAGGACTTTTCTAGTGCATAGCTCCAAAGTCTTCCACATTCCTTGGGCAAATCAGTTCAAGAACTGTAAACCATATGGTCAGAATTATTATAACAATAACCCCACTTCTTGGTGCTAATTTTCTGCATTAGTTACTTTTCCTGTTGTTGTGACAAAACACCTGATAAAAGCAGTGTAAAGGAAGAGGTATTTATTTTGACTCGTGGTTTGAGAGAGTATAATCCACTGTGGTAGGGAAGTTCCTGGCAGTGGGAGCATGGGTCAGGAACCCACATATCAGGGGCCAGGAAGCAGAGGGTTCAGCAGGAAGTGAGGTAGTCCATATAATCTTCAATGTTTCTCAGAACCCCATTCCTCCAGCTAGACCTCACCTCCTTAAGATTCCACATGCTCCCAATACAGTACCACTAGTTAGGGACAAGTGCTCAAGTATATGGATGAGTCTGTGGGGTCATTTCAAAATCAAACCATGAATAAAATACCTCCTTTTTGTTCCTGCTTTGCTTATGAACCCTTCCTCAACTCCAAGGGTTTCCTCAGCTGTCCAGGTAACTGGCATAGTCTGATCCCCAACCTCGTAGAAGTCAAGCTCTCACTCTCCCACCATCCTCTGCATTACTTTCCATCTCTGGCTTTGTCCTGGTGTACACACTTTCCATCTCTGCCTGGGTCCCCTCTGACTAAAAGCCTCGTTTGCTTTGTTTTTCCCTTGGGCAGAAACTGTTGTTGTAATTGTGGTTTTAGATAGAGTCTTGCTAGGCAGCCCAGGCTATTCTCCAATTCTGGTTCCTCCTGCCCCAGCCTCCTCAGTACTTGGCAGACCTCTCTCCCAACCCCAGATACTCAAGCTCCCTTTATAGCTGACATCCTGGTATGCAAACACAGGACCGGGAAAATAACTGCTCTCATCAGCCAGCATAGGCTTCTACCTGGCACTGACTCGTGGAAGGAGAGTTTACTAGATGGAAGCCCCGCTCAAGTTACTGGGCTTAGCTGCTCTGACCTGTGGTTTCCTGGGTAGAAGGCCTGTGGGACCCCTGGAACCCCTTTTCAACCCAATAATTGCTCTCTTCACTTCTGTAAAAAATGCTTGGCTATAGGACATCAGAAAATGGATAAATATAACTCCATCTTATTCTTTGTTCCTTCTAAGCAGTCACAAGGCCACAAGATTAAATAAGGCTAAAACAAAAACTAGCAAAAGGTTTGAATAATAATCAACACATTCCTTTGCCCTGAAGGCAGCACCCATCAATAAGAAACCTCCAAACCTCTATTAACCAATTTTGGCATATAGTTCATTACAACCAAGTAATTTAAAATATGCTTGGCGCGCAGGCTCCTATAACTAAACAGAATGTAACACTGTTATTCCCCACCTTCCTTTATCTCAAACTTATAAAAGACTCCTAATCTCTCTGCTCGGGGCTCCCAGAGGAGGTCTGGTTGGTGAGGTCTGGGGGACCAAGCTTAAGCTTGAATAAAGGCTCTTTGTTTTTTTTGCATACACTCTGGACTCCGTGGTGGTTCTTGAGGAGCATAACAGGCCCATCCTCTGTTACTTCCTGGGTCAGTTGCTCTGGAAGAGTTGTTTCTTCTCAGTCTTCTAGTCCTGTGACCCTCACTGCAGTTTGGGGCTCTCCCAGTCTCCCGAGTTCCATCTGCCTCCTGCACAGGCCTCTACCCACTTCTCTCTGAGGTCATCCTGTGGTGAGCCTTTGTTTTTGGAAGTGGGAAAGATTAAAAATTGTTGAAAATGCTTGTTTACAGGAGGACAGGGAGTTTCTGAGGACAAATGTATCCAGGAATGAAAACAGAAAGAGAGTTATGTGAACAGTTTAGAGAAAGTGAACAAAATAAAAATACAAAAAATTTAAGAAGTGTCCCCCTCGGTTTTCTCTGAGAAAAATTTCATTGACTACTTTTATTTTGTTTCTGTGATGACTGATAAAACATTCCTCTTTGGAGTAATTTTATTTGAAAGTCATTGATCTCTCCTCAATTTTATGCTTTCTGAAGAAGTCTTCCCTGCCAGGCATGGTGGCACATACCTTTAATCCTAGCCCTTAGGAGGCAGATACAGGCAGATCTCTGTGAGATCAAGGTCAGCCTGGTCTGGATAGTAAGGTCCAGGCCAGCTGGGGCTACAGGGAGACCCTGTCTCAAAAAGACAAACAACAAAACCTTCCCTGATTTCTTCAGAGTAGATGCCTTCATTTTCAAAACCTTTGATCCTTTAGCAATACTCACATTGAATTTTTCTTTCAGCATTCTTTGTATGCTTCCACATTCCATGTAACATGTCTATATTAATGAGTTAGAAAAATAAAATACAAATATCCCAAAATAAAAGTAATTACTAAAGTACAGGAGCTATAGGCAGGTCAGAATTAGTTTAATCCATTATATTTTAGTCCAATTTTATGTTACAAGATGCTTAATACTGGATACTTATAAAGAAGAGGATTATTTTGTCTCCTGGTCTTGGATGGTGAGAGCGTCTCATCACTTGCAGTCGTGGTGGAAAGTGGAGAGGCGAGCCTGGCTGGTGTGGAAGAAAGACAGCACAAGGGCTCACCCTGCTTTCTAAAAACCCGCTGTCACAGTAAGGAACCCAGCCCCAGGCAAAGCGAGAATTCATCCATGTGGAAAAGGTAGTGATGTGTTAATAAGGGCTCTACCCTCCTGACCCAAACATCTTTTAAAACATATCCCCTCCACATCAATGTCTACCTTGGCAATTCAACTTCAATGAATGGTTTTGTTTGTTTGTTTGGTGAGGGGGGTGGTGGGAAACAAACCACACTCAAACTACAGCATATTACTTTAATTTTATAGGATTCAGGATTCCTTCTTTATCATTACCCAACTACAGATACAGATGCCAGTATCTGGTACTTCTGTGTAAGGATTTTAAGGTGAGTGGATCATGAAGAAAGGATTCGAGTGAGGAGCATATGGAAACCGGCTCTCTGTAAGTGACTGGTGGATTCAGAGAAAGCACCTGACAGCCTGCCAAGTGTCAGCATTATAGGCACTTTGTAATTACTTACAGTCATTGCCTTCTGAAAAGTCATATTTTAGGATGAGATGAAAGATATTTTACCTTTTTCTGAAATGCTAAGGCCTTTGGAAGCAAATACTGAAATCCAACTTGTTTTGCTGTTCAGAACACATTTTTCTCCCCAAGAGCAGAGTCCTCAGAGGTTCCCCATTTATTGATTTTAAAAAATAGCTTTTCAAATATAACTATAAAATGTACTTTATTTAGTGATTTGATGGTTGAAGGAAGCCACATGTAAGAAAGTGCTGCTGAATGACGAGGCAACTACTTGCCCCGCATCGGACAAGAGACCTTGAATGAGCAGTAGGGAGTGGGCGTCTGTTCTTCTGAAATCTAATATAAATCAACAAGAGCCCAGTGTAACAATAGCTAAGAAATGGAATCAGCTTACATGTCTTTCACGAGGTGAATGGATAAAGAAAATGTGGGACAAAGACACAATGCAACCTTCTCAGGGAAATGACAGCTGCAGGAAAATGGATGGAACTGGAGATCACTGTATTAAGTGAAATAAGTCAGACTCAGAAAGACAAATACTTGTACGCACGCATGCGTGTGTGTGTGTGCGCGCGCACACATATGTGGGTAGGCTGTGAAGTGAGAAGGGACCATGAGAGGAGAGGAAGACATCTTGAGGAGAGGAAATGGGGGGCGAGGGAAGGAATGCATATGACATGAAAGCAGAACGGAGTACTATTCTGGGAAGAAAAGGAGGATCAGCAAGAGGGAGGAAGCAAAAAGGGCGGCAGGGGAAGGGGATGAAAGAGAAAAATATGTACAGTGTATATGTGTGAAAACACCCTAATGAAACCCCCCACTTAGCCAACTTTAGAAAATTAAAAAGAATCTAGTATAAGCAGAAAATCTTACCAGATTGTTCATCATAGTGTAAATTTAGATTTGGTTTTAAATTGGAGCCGTCACGAGGTATTGGATCATCACCATCACATCTTTTATGTTAAGAATAGCAGACTGCTTTTGATATGTATCTATGACTCCAATCACAAATCCAAAGTTTTCCTTTTTTAAAAAGTAGTATATGTATTGTACCCTTGTGTACCAAGTTACTCTAAAATAAAAAGCCACTTTAGATTATAAAAGTAATTGCAGTAGTTGTGGTCATTAAGGGTGTAGAATCAGTTGCCTTAAAAAGCTTCGATGAAATAAGGATTTAGCAGGCACTTGAAAGAAAAGCAAAGAAAGTAGAGAAAGAGACTGGGCGAGGCAAAGAAGCACACAGTACATTCAAAGAATGATGCTAAGACTGGCGTTCTCCGGAGATTTGAAACCTGCCTGGTCCCACGTTCCAGGGGTGGGAATTCCTGTAGAGTGGCAGCACGATGCTCCGCCTTTTGCTTCCTGTTCTCACACACCTCTGTGCAGTCAAGAGCCAGCTGTGACTTCAGGCCTCTAGGACCTGGGTATGGGATTTCTGGCTCTGGTGGTTTCGTGGATCACCTCCTATACTTTCTAGACCGTGGGATGCTTGCTTTGCATGGCTGGGAGTCGCTCCTCTCATCCTGACTTGGGTAAAAGGCATGCAGGTCCATAGAAAAAGTAATGGCCTTTGGAAAGTGTGGAATCAAGCTCAACAAGTAGGATCCGGGACGAGGGGGACTGGAAGGGCTACAGAGGCGCCAAAGACTTAGATTGGCATAGACCCGGGTGATGCCTGGGTGATGCTCAAAGTAAAAAGAGGCCTGCACGTCGATGAGATGCGTGGGTCCTCTGACCAGGAAGACCTGGGCCCGGCCCCCCTTTGTGACGTGCCCCGCCCCCACCGGTTCCAGCTGCAGGTCACAAGGCCAGCTCAAAGCCTGTGGCCCCGCGGCAGGGGAAGCGGGGCCATGGCGGAGGCGGCCCAGCCAGGTGGCGAATCCGAAGGCGCCGAAGTGGCAGTCCAGCAGCCCGCAGTCCAGCAGCCCGCGGGCAGGAGGGCGGCCGCCAGGCGGGGCCGGCGCTCGGTGCTCAAGGTGTCGCAGCTGCTGCTCGGGGCCATCACCGCGCACCGGCATCTGACCTCGGCGGCGCTCAAGCGGGAGCTGGAGAGCGCGGGCTACGAGGTGCGCAGGAAGATGGACCGCCGCGCGGGAGGGCCGGGCCGGCCGGAGACGAAGGGCACGCTCCTGCGGGTCAGCGGCATCGACGCCGCCGGCTACTTCACCGTCTGGAAGCTTCTAAAGTCGAAGAGAAAGGCGGGGCGGTCCCGGCAGGCCTTGGACTGCGGCTCCTCCAAGAGGCCGGCGTGCCGGACCTCGAGACCGCGCAGGCGCCGCTCGTGTCGCAAGGCGGCCAAGAAGGCCAGGGAGGTCTGGAGGCGCAACGCCAAGGCTTTGAAGGCAAAGGCCAGGAAGACCAGGTCAAGTGCCAAGCCAAGGGCCAAGTCAAGGCTCAAGGACCACACACGGATCACAGCCAAGGCCCGGGTGCGTGCCAAAACCAAGGACGAGGCGCCTGCCAGAGCCAGGGACCAGGCCCGTGCCAAAGCCAGGGACCAGGCGTTCGCCAAAGCCAGGAAGAAGGCACATGCTAGAACGAAGGAGCAGGCATTGGCCAGAGTCAGGGAAGAAGCCTGCGCCAGGGTGACGGACGAGAGCCCAGATCAGGCCTCGAGGGAAGATTCCAGGCCTCGGTCAAAGGATGAAAGGAGGCGGAGCTCCAAGCTTAGGGAAGAGAAGAAACAGGAGCCGGAGAAGCGGCTGAAACGGACCATCCCGAAGCCAGCTGTGACCAAAGCCCATCGTGCTTCTAGCGGACAAGTGAAGGCGCGCACAAAGACTTCTACCAAAAGCGAAGGGCCCGGCAGTACCAAGGGGAATCCTTAGTGCCCGAGGGCAGCGTTCTTCCGGGCGGCTGATGTCTTTCCTGATAGGCTCCAAGGAGAGCTGCTCTCACTCTCATTGAAGCTATATACAAGACCGTTTCCTCTCTGTGTGTGTTTCCTGGTACTCGCCATCGGAAGGGAAGGGGTGGGGTGTTGAGGTGAGACTCATTGAGGGGGGCACAGGAGGTGAAGAGAGCAGGAGTTGAGGTTCTGCTCCTCCTGCAGAGCCCAGAGAAGTGATCTTCAGAAGGAGGGAAAACAGGCAGAGGAAACTCAGCAGCTCCACGGGGTTATACAGGAGTGCCCAATAAAAAGTGGGCACTAGCAGATGCTAGACGGGTTTTGGAGAGGAGGACAAGAGCAGCCTAGACAGCACTCAAGTGTCCCCTTAGTCCAAAAGTGCCCCTAAGATTGACTTTAGGATTAAGTCCCTTCTCCAAAAGTTGGTTATAGCGAATCTGTAGCTTCTGTCCTGAATTGATAGGGTATTTTGATTGAAAACAAAATCAAACCAGCAACTTGAATATGTGTCCACATAAAGCGAGATCATGTGTAAAAGCACCCAGCGTGGGACTTGGCACAGCGTAGGTGCTTATGGACAAACCTTAAACACATGTCTAAGTCATTCCTGATGGGGTACTAAGGTACTAGAGCAAAGAAGTATTGACTTAGTACTTAGGAAATCCAGAATTCCAGTCCAGGTGTGCTGCTCTGACTTTAGCCATGAGATTATCTAAAGCATGTGTAGTCTTGAATTGCTTTTCTGTCAAGTATCAGGATTGTGCTAGCTTTAAACGTCAGTAAAATGGGAAGGAATAAGCATCATGGTATATACTTTGCTTGACAAGGTTCACCAAGGTAATATCAGTTGGGAAAGGCTAACTCAAAAGGAAACTGCTAAAGTTGACAACATTCAGGCAAGATTCAGGCAGCTGGGTAACAGACACCTAAGTCCTGCAAGACTGAGTCCAGTGAACCACGTGTGGAGTAAACATATTGTTTAGTTCTGGATCTGAGAGTTAAGAAGAGTGTGGGGGTTGGCCTCTTGCCATAGCTGTGAACTTCCTAGGTAGGTCAACCATCAGGGTGGACACAGAGAAAGGACAGTTTGCTTCCAAGAAAACTGAAGGGACTGGGGAAAATGATGCCCCTGGAAGGTGGAGGTTTTTGTTGTTTGTTTTTAATTGTAAAGGGGTCATAGAAGAGATGGAGCTTTCCCAAGATGTATGCCTAGCCATTTTAAGGTCAGGGTTCGAGAGACGCAGCAGACAAGAAGGGACCAGAGACTCCGCTGGGAGCTAACAAGACATGGATTTATTAAGAGAAGACCAGATGGGACTAGCTCCTCTACACCCATGAGTGGAGAAATGCTAGCCCCCCTGGGGGGCTAGCCTTCCCCCCCATCTTGGGGCTGGGGCTCCAGGGAACCAGGCATGTCAGGCTCCAGATCAGGATGGAGGAGCTCCCCCGGGAGAGCGAGCTCAGCCCAAAAGCCCAAGTCCCAGTTTCAGTCCCAGTCTCAGTCCACGTCCCAGTCCTCAAAGCCTCAAAGTCTTTAAAAAACCTCAGCCCCCTCCTGGCTTTTAGGGGAGGGTTGTTGAGATTGCCATGACATCTTATTGATATTTAAGGCAAGCTTCTGGCCAGGAAATAGTCCTTTTTTAGAGCTATTTGTGAATTTTTTGAGTCCAGAACCTTATCTGTTAAGGAAGCCCCGTGTCCTTTGTGAATTTGGGGTCTGGAGTCTTATCTGAGCTACTTGTAGCTATTTGCAGGGCCTGGATTTCTGAGAAATTGTAAAAGTCGGTCTTTTTTCATGCATGTTTTGTAAACTCTGGCTCCAGGTTTCTTTCCATCTTCCTGAGTTTGAAACTGCTGGGGGTTTCAGTCACATCTTACAGCCATGTTTTTCCTGGGAGAAACTATTATCTTCCATGGGGGAAAAGTGATGTATATTCCAAGCATACACCTCAAGCTATGTGCTGTTTACTCTTTTTACATGCTAAGACTCACTACTTTAAGCCTATGTGAGGCCAGATAACAGCAGAATGCTTGCAGTGCGTCTCATGTGGAGATGATCTGAACTTGGAAATTTCCCGTATTCTGTAAGTTTGCCACGCACTTGAGTGCAAGTGGCAGGATGGACCAAATGGCATGAAGAGGATCCGGAGTAATCTGGAAAGAGACAGACTCAAACAATTAGACAAAACCCCTTTGTGATATCCAGCTGACCTGCCTCTTTGGAGTCCTGGGCTTTAAAAACATGTCTTTTTTATTTTTATTTTATATATATGAGTGTTTTATGCATATGTGTAAGTACATCTGTGTCGTGCAATGCCCACAGAAGCCATAAGAAGGCATCAGACCCCCTGAAGCTGAAGTTAGACTTGTTTAAGCTGCCATGTAGATGCTGGAAATCAAACCCAGATCCTCTGCAAGAGCAGCCAGTGCTCTTAACCCCTGAGCCATCTCTCCAGCTGCCGTCCTGGGATGATGTAACCTAAAGAATGAAGTGGTTTAGAATTAGCCTTTTCTCCCTAACGTAAATTGAGGGTGACTCAGGCAATTTTTCCACATTTTCTAGGGTTCATCACACATATTATTTCTCCATTTCAGCAAAGTTCCATTTATTAAAGCACAACAAATTGTTTCTGTTATACAGAACCAGTAGTGAATAAGAGATTCAGACATTAATCCTCTATTGAATCAATGGTCCCTTCCATTTATTTTCATTGATAAGCTCCAGAGTAGCTGTATTCCAATGAAATACAGGAAGTCATTTGAACTCAATGACAAGTTATTCACATGGTCCAGGTCATGAGGCTGTCTAGGTACTCTGCTAAAGGAATTCCCCCAAACAGCTAGTCTTATGGTTTGTGTTCAGTCATTGGTATATGAATGTGGACCCTGAGCTGGGAACACAAAAATAGATAAACACTAACTTATCTGTGTTTACATTCAGTGGGAACCTTTGGGTATTTTAGTCAGAGCTATAGGATGCCCCTAACCTCAATTCTTTGCTTTCCTTTGACCTCACTTGTCTAGTGCAACACTAATCAAAGAACTGCTGGACTTCGAAGTTTTAATGAACATTAGACACCCTCCAACATCAAGTACTTGATAGTTTAATAAAAACAGCTAATGGAAATACAGATAGTCTTTTAAAATATAAAAAGTCCACGGGCTGGAGAGATGGCTCAGCAGTTCAGAGCACTAGCTGCTCTTGCAGAGGACCTGGGTTCGATTCCCAGCACCCACATGGTATAACTCCAGTGCCAGAGGATCTGATCCTTCTTCTGACACAGTACACTTACACACATGCAGACAGTTCATTCATACACACGAAATAAAAATGAAAAAATACTTTAAAATATGAACCATCCATCTTAGAACAAAAATGTATGTTAAAATAGATAGTTAAATCATGTGTACAAAACTCCAAGTATTTTAGAACCTGTAAGGTCATGGAAAACAAGCACTCACATACAATGCTATTGGCCACATACATTGCTGTATAGAGGAAATTGCTGGATAGAGGAAATTGGTTATCAAAACTCTAAATGAAAATTGAATTTATGTATGAAAGCCCAACAAGAAGGCAAGACAAGGGACAGGTGCCTTAAGACAGTACAGGCCTTTCTTTGAGGGAACCTGCAGGGACCTTGTAAGAATCAGAGCCCACCTGCTTACAATCTGTTTCTTTCAGAACAGAAAGTGATGGGGGGTAGAAAAGCTGCTCTTTATGGACCAAAGAAGGGTAAGTAGTGAGTGACAGAATGTGATCACTAAGCATCTCATGGCCAGCCCTATCAGAGCCTCTGTAATGGGGGCTGTGGCAGAAATCCAAGAAAACAAATCTGGAACGCTAATTACTGTGATTTTAGGAAGCTACACCATTTAACCAAAATGGAGAAACTTTTCAAACTGCTGTGGCCATGGCTAAAAATATATTTTGTGAGTGTGGAATGGTTTATGCTCAAGGTATTTACTACAGCATCGCACAACCTGAAAATAAGCAGAAATATCATTAGGGAATAGGTTAAACTGTGAAGCTTCTGTATACAGAAATAGCATGCAGCTGTAAAAAGGGAGGACTGCTTTATTATGACAAGTTCTTCAAGATACAGTAAGTGAAAAAAGTGCTCAGGGACTGGTACACTATACTCCCTTTGTGTAAAATGCAGGAAAATCTATATATCTCTTAATAATTGCTTAAAGAAACTGGAGAAGTGCAAAAGACCTCAGTGGATCTCTATTGTGAAGGGAAGGTGATGATTTGCAAGGGACTGACAGAAAAGAGACTCATTCATTGAATCTGGCTTTGCATTTGTTTTCAGAGCCATGAAAACTGTCACTTAAGGTAGAAATTTCCCTATAGTTTGGGATGATAATAACTTTCTCACCAGCACCTCCTTAAGAAGCTAGTGTTTAGGAAGTGTACAAATTAGCATTTGACTTTGAATTGAAGCTAGGGTGGCCCTAGAGTTCCAGGTGTTAAATAGGCCTTCCTGTCGCCACAGAAACTTAGGCTCTCTTCTGGAGTCCTTAGTCTCATTAGTAAAAGACTTAAGAAATAGGCTTGAAAGGAAACTCAAGGACAACTGTACTGGGATTTAATAGAGAAGCAGTACAGTGAGATCCTGGCAGCTGCCGAGAGAGATGTGGAGATCACGCCTTTTAAGTTAGGCAGGAAAGAGAAACGACTTACTACATACAGTAAAAGCATTCCAAGAATGGAAGCACACTAGTGATCAGAGGAGAGAACCCTTATAAAAAGCTTGTGTTGAGCCAGATGTGGTGATGCACACCTTTAATCCCAGCACTTGGGAGGCAGAGGCAGGCAGATCTCTGTGACTTTAACCCTGGCCTGGACTACATAATGAGTTCCAGGCCAGCTGGGGCGACGGGGAGACCCTATCTCAAAAAAAAAAAAGGGACCAAAAAAAGCAAAAAAAGCATCTGTCCACTCGTGTATGATCTTTTATGGCCTCCCACCCTCCGGTCCTATTTCCCCTGCTTTGGTTTGAGCATGCTTCGTTGCTAGAAAATGTCAGGATAAGGAAGTGTTACAGTAGCAATGAAGGCCGATTAGGAAAAATACTCCTAGTCAAGAGAACAAGATCTCTGGCCTGGGTGGAGACCTAGCATTCCTGTCGTGCTGGTCAGTCACCTGACCAAGGGATCACCCTTAGGAAGGCAGGAGGTTCTCCTTAAGCCATGCTAAACAGATAGGCACAATAAATAGTCTCGCAATGAGATAATGTACTTTTCCATTCTAGAATCATCCCAGCACAGTAGCTTAGGAGGCTGCAGACACGCAGCTTTGTAAGTCTGCACACTTTCCAAAAGTCATCAGAGAAGCATAACCTCTCCTTTTCGTCTTTCAACCTCTTCAAAGCATGCTTTCCCTAGCGTTTGGGACTTCTTTACTTTCTCTAAAGCTTCTGACCTTGCCATGTGGCCACTGGTCTGCCATGTGTCTGGCCTCCAGGTTGACTTAAAATGGCATGACTTTTTTCCTTCTTTCCTCCATTCTTCTCCCAACAGCTGCTGAAATTTACAGCTGGCCTGCCCCGAGGGTTTTTTCTTTCTTTCAAACTCTAATAAAGTTGTCCTCAAGCTTGTATTTAAGTCTATTCCAAAATTATTTTATTAATGAGACTAAGAACCAGAGACAGGACTCCAGTTTCCCCAGTGACCAAGATGGGACCCCAAAATTCCAGTAACAGAAGGGCATCCAATTCTTCCTCTGAAAACTGGCTTCTTTCATATACTAATATATTTAAAATTATTATTTTTATGTGTATGAGTGTTTTGCCTGCACGTATTGCGTGCACCTTGTACATCTAATGGCTGTGGAGGCCAGAAGAGGGTATCAGATTCCCTGGAGCTGGAGTTGATGGTTGTTAGCTGCCATGTGGGTGCTGGGAATCAACCTGGGTCCTCTGCAAGAGCAGCCAATGCTCTTAACCACTGAGCCATCTCTCCAGTCCCTCACATGTTAATCTTTATGCAACTTTTGAAGTTCCTCTTTTACACAGCCTGGATGACCCAGAACTTACTATACAGATCAATTACTATGTACACCCAGCTGGCCTCAAAGTCACAGAGATCTGCCTGCCTCCTCTGCGTCTTTCTATGAAGGTGAAGGTCACATGTTCAGAACTCATTTCTACATAAATTTTAATATTGTTGAGGTTCCTTGAAGATAGGGGCAATATTTTCATATTTTCAACCATTTTCTAGAACATGCAACATCTCTGTCACTGGTCTCAAAACAACAGATCTCTCCTACTCTTCTCCACATGGCAATGGAGTCTGGTTGGGCAGAACATCATTACAGGCAAAAGCTAAGTACCTAAGAACAGGAATACAGGCTGCTGGAACAGTATAGGGGCAACATATCAAGAAAACGTTTATGCACACTTCAAAGAATTTGGAAGAGAACTGAAGACTGACGGGGCTGTTAGCAGGCAGCTCAGAAGAGGATAGACAGCATCAGGATTGCCTGTCTGTCCAAGCTGGCTGGAAACACACGGGCCCCTATGAATTCACAGCCACAGCACTTTCTTCTTTCTTTTTTTTTTCTCAATTCCCGTAACTTCTGCGTTTTTGGAGATGGAAAAGACCAGACTTGTTAAAGTATTTCTCAAGTGGCTGGGTGGACAAGAACACAGTAAGGAAATATGAGAAGCCCGGGCGGGCAAAACTGGTGTAGGGAAAGCTGCAGAGGCATCTGAGGGGAGTCCCCCACACAGACTGCCTGAAGGCTTCCTATGGTCTTTGGGGCTAAGGGATGGGCTGCACTCACTACAGGCAAGGTGATGCTTTCTGCAGGCTGCAGAGAGGTTTGATCTCCACCCAAATCAGTGGGTCAACTGCTGGGTCAGTGGCACTAGCCAGCCTTTTCTTTGTTCTCTCCTCCTGCAACTTTCCCTACCATCTCTGGGTTCCTTCCTAAGTTCCCCTGTGCCCTCTTCTTCTGGCTCCCAGCAAAGGGCAAAGTTTCTGCTAACTTGCCTAGGGGTCATCTCCATCACCTCCTGCTCCAGACTCAGGCTTAGTGCTCTTGCCCTTGGGTTGTGGACTTGCACAGAGATCTGCTAACATCCAAGGTCTACCTTTGTGCCCTGGGCCTGGGCTCCGGGCCACTGATTCCCGTCAGCTCTGCCTTGTCTGCAGCACTCCCTGGAGGAGGCCATTCAGTCAGGAGTCGGGTGTGGGGAGGTGAGACTGGGATCTAGTCCCCATTCAATCCCTCTCCTCACCCCCAACACACACACTATCAGTCTTTTGTTGTTGATCAGGAGAGCCAGTGAGGAACAGACAGAAATTCAAGGAAGGAACCAAGGCAGGAAATCAGTGGCACAGCCTCAACTGACAGACTTTAGAGCATATTCTAACTCCTAAGGATGTAGACTAAAATCAACCATGGTGTATTCCTGGAAAGTTCACCATCCGTCTGTCAGAGGGTGTAAAGGCAGTCACAAGTCTGCAGGCAGGAACAGAGAGGCTGGACCAGAGGCGTGCCTTCCTAAAAGCAACCTGGAGAGGGGAACAGTTGCTCAGGCACAAGGGCATGAGACAAGGTTAGAAAGTGATGGCATAGAAGAGAGCTGGACATAGAGCACTGACAGACTCACCTGCATCTCCCACTCTGACAGACTCACCTGCATCTCCCAAGCCTGAAATGCCCAGTGCCTGGGGAGAAACAATTGAGTTGCTGGATCCAAACCAAGAATGGGAGCAAGAGAGTGGGAAGAATTTGACCCTGTTTGAACAGTAGACTTAAAGAAACTGGGTAGTGGGCAGAGGACAAGTGGGCTCAGGATGGGATGGAATTAGCCAGAAACTTGGAGACATTAGAATTGCAGAAAGATGGGAGTAGATGAGAGGTTAATGTCCTTGGGCTAGCGTAGCATCGCCTAGGCAAACTGAAGACAAAAGCAGCAGCGGTGAGAAGGACGCTCAGGAGTTGCCCTCTCCAGAAAAAAGGGAAGTGGTAACAAGAAACGAGGCACACAGCCTGCGTGCTTCTGTGTGCACACTGAAATCCTCAGTCCCAGTCAACTACAGGCTTGAGCTTCCGAAGCTGGGGCCTCACACTGCTTCCGCAAGTGTGGAGAAACGGGAACAGAACTGCGGACGGCCCAGTGGGCGGGACCATCCATTTGAAGAGGAGGAAGTACTGCCACTTGAAATCCGAGTCCCCTGGCCATTGGTTGTTTTGAATTCGTATTCTCGGGGTATGTTGAAAGACGGTTGCTGGGCTCCATGGCCCATACATCGAGAACCAGTCTGGAGCAGCACACGCGGAAGCGAGGGACTTTGCCAGTTTTTGGAATGTGTTAACAGCCCTAGTTCCCATCAACCAAAAGGCTGAGTATCAATCAGACAGCATCTGAGGCCTTCAGCTGAGACTTCTCTCTTGCTAAGAGAAACCTGCAACTGCCTACTCATGTCTCATGAACGGATCTGAAAAGTGCTTCAATTTAAGGCTTTTTAATTTTTGTTAACTATAAAAACGTCATGAAACTTTTCATGTTGGAACATGGAATTTGGGAAACCTGAATCTGTGTTCCCGGGTCATGGTCACTCATCTTTGGCTCCAGAATAAACGTATCTCTTATCCCCCTTTGAGATGAGAGTTGTGCTTTTGGGTTGCCACATCTGAAGAAAGATAGGACCTCCAGGTCTGGGGTAGACAGAGCTCATGTTGCCCTTGATGAAAACAGGAAACAGTGGTTTCATTGTATTAGTGCTGGAAAGGGAGGGAGTTTTGCTCTAAACTATCACTCTTTTACCTATACTGAAGCATAGCTTTTGTTAACAAGGGAAAAGCACTTCCACCACATTTATGGATTAAAATGCAAGTAGCCTTGGGAAAACAATGCACTTCTGGCTACAGTCGCCTACATAAGAGACTTCCTGTTGGAAAGGAAGGGGAAGACACTCAGAATAGAGAAGAGACACCACAAATGGAAAAACATGATAGGTTCCTTGAGACAGGCTTCCCTATTTTACATCTTATCCAGAAAGAACATTGATGCTCTTTAAAGAGATGGTGTGACAATGATGCAGACAGAAATTAGGAAATCATAAGTTTGAGGCTGATTCCCTATGGGGAAAAAAGAGATCCATTCACTCATTTGATGGTTGTTGCTTGTTTTATTATTTGTCCAAAGGAGGTGGTACTGGACCGAGGTAGAGAAGACGATAGATACACCGCAAATGGCCCCGAGAACTGTCCCTTTTGCAAAAAGCCCTTAACTGTATGCTGCCTTTCAGCTGGTGCCACAACTGCCCGTAACTCTGGGGGCTTCACTTTCTATCCCTGCAATTACTAACACAGGTAAAAGGCTGGAGGTTAAAATGCAGTTATTAATCTAACAGAAAGGAACATCCCTTCCCCAAGTCCTTTACAGCAGGTTGGGAGCTGATGTGTAGCACCAGCTCCTTCCCTAAAACCACAGAATCAGCAAAGACCCGGACCTCGGTTCATCTCTTGATGCCTTCTAGAATCTTATTCCATAAAATATTTAGCAAGTCCTGCCTTGTAATTCTTGACATAGATATTTAATAGCCAAAATGAGTCAGGATAAATCCCTTTCTTTTACTCCAGTTTAGGGACCCTACGGACAGGCTCCCAGACTACTTAATGTATACATAAAACAAGTGAATTGTAAATATCTATTTTCTGAAAAGCAGATTTCTGGTTTCTATCATTTTCTCAAACAGGTTTGTAATTCAAAACACGTTCTGTCAGAGGGCTTTCTATAGAACTGATCTATTTTAAATCTTGTATTAAAACGGAAGAGCAAAAGAAACAGCACAATCGAGTTTGAACACTGAAACCCAATGTTTTCTTATTCTTTAACACTGATCCTAAGATGACACTGTCTCTGGTGACCCAGGAAAGACTTGCTTGCAAAGGTTGGCCCAATTGCTTAATTCATAGGAACATAAGCAAGAGAAGTGCAGTCCAGGCCAAGGAAGGCTGCTCTTGGTGGCAGGAGAGGGTGAGGGATTGGACTATTCAAGGCCAAGAGGCCAATTCCTTTTGGGCCCAGAGCCTGAAAGCTTTGATTCACCCAGTTTTTCCTGAGCAGATCAGTTATTACCTGGATCCTTACAAATCATTTCTTCCAACTTCTCTGGCTAATTCCACCAATTGTCTTGAGAAATGTATTTGGGAAAAACCAGAATGTAAGCACTGAAGAGAAAACCTTCCACTTTTATGTCTTCTAATTCTTTTTCCCCTAACCTAAAACTGTTCTTAAATAAAAGTTAACTTTTAAGTTATAAGATTGGTACTAACAGTCACCAAAAAGAAATAATGACCAACTTATGAACCAACAGATGCTAGAGTACTTACATGGACCCCAGTGTGGCTAACCTTAGCGTTAAATAGCCTTGGTGCGAACAGCTTCCCTAAGTTGGGAGGAAAATCACTCAGAAAGTTCACTACCCTGCATCAGCTAAAATGCTAAAACCACGCCTTTTCCCCTAAAATTGTGTTTCTGGGGGAATGAGATATTCAAGCATAACTCTTCCCCACTATCGAAGTCAAACACAAACACTGTGATTCCTGTTCTAACTTTCCAGCACTTAAAACAAGACAAAACAGAACCCCTCACTCGGCACAAATCTGTGTGCACCTTGCCTGAAATCAAGAAACACCGAACTTCTCTGTCTCTCAGGTAAAAATCATTTGCACCTCAGAGATTCAGACGGACATACGAATCCCCAACTGTCTTCATTTCAGTAAGAGCAAAGACAACTTTGAATACAACTTAACCCATCACTGACCCATTCTACCGGGGCACCCTTTATCACTCAGACTACTTATCTTGAAACAAAACAAACAAAAAGCCCCATACAATCCCTGCTACCTTTATCCCCAGAACACAATTCCTAGAAAACCTAGCTTGTACAATTAGCACTGAGCATGCTCCTTTCAAATATCCGGCACACATATACACACAAACACATAAAGATACAGTCAAGAGAAGGGTCTATTTGAGAGGATAGTTTTTCTTCTGTGTGGGCCTGGATTACTTGGAGGCGTAAAGTCTATCTTTTAGCTCTGTAACCTGATCTCCCAGCTGGATATACATGTGCAGGATGGAGAGAAATAGTGAATGAGAAGGTCACTCTTTGTGTTTTTTAGCAGGTGGGAGAGGAGTAGACCTATGTGTAACAATGGCAGAAGGGTGATTGGCCCACACAGGAACATCCGCATCCCACCCCGCTTTCATATAGATAAAAATGGGGACTCTGGGTGCCTGATCACTGTCTCTTTCCTATTTCCTCATTGCCTTTTAACCCAGTGTCCACCAGAGTCTGTTAAATAAATTTAGGAAACACTGCATTAAAAGACACGCCCAAAAAATTAACTATAGAAGCTTCAGGGCCTTTAATCTACTAAAATGGCCCTTTTCACTTTCTCTCATTAGAGAGAAATAAAAGACAACAATGATCACAAAATATTTAGGAACCAGCACAGCACAGACACCAACCAATGAGAATGGACCTCAGCTGTACTGCCGTTCCACTGTACCTGTGAGAGTGAGCCAGGCCAAACAGCCACTCCGGTAGGATGCACTGGTTCCCAACATTTTGCCCAAACAGTTGTTTTCATGTGCTGTCTTACTGAACTGGTGGGCAATGCTCTGGCCAGGGCTGGACCACCAGCACTCTAGGGTCTGGCTCATTTTGCCACTGGGTGCAGGAGAGAGGCAGCTCTGGCAGTGGTTACTGGTAACACCGCAGACAGACTTGACCACAGCTACAGGAGAAACAATTTCAAAACACAGATGTCCCCCTGTCCCAGCCGCTGCCCGGACTTTGTCCCTGATGGGTCAGTAGGTGCCTGTCCAGGTGGTGTTTGCGACCAAAGCTCTTCTCACAGCGAGGGCAGTGGAAGGGCTTCTCTCCAGTATGGGTCAGCCAGTGTCTCACTAGGTGGTGCCTTCGGCCAAAGCTCTTCCCACATTCAGTGCACACGTGGCACTTTGGCACTGGAGGGGTACGCTGCTGCTTCTGGGCCCCAGGGCTCCCTCCAACCTCTTGGCCCCTGCAGGACTTGCCTTCTGCATGCACCCTCTGGTGGCTGGCCAGATGGGAGTTGCACCGAAAGTTCTTGCCACACTCGGAACACCTGCTGGGCTTGTCATGTAAATGGGTTTTCTGGTGTCTGATTAGGTGATGTCTTCGCCCAAAGCTTTTCTCACACTTTAGGCAGCTGTAGGGCCTTTCTCCGGTGTGTGTCTGCTGATGCCTGGCAAGGTGGGAGCCCCACACAAACTGTTTCCCACACTGCGGACATGTGTGGGGTCTTAAGAGGGAGTCCATCTCTGTGCTACATAAAAGGTTTGAGAATCTATCTTCCTGAAGGAAAGGTGGGCCTAGGAGCGCTCCTCGGGAGTTCTTGGGCATGGCCTCCCAGCGCTCATCTTGCCCTGGGTTCCAGAGGACAGTGTCTTCAGACACACTGGACAGCATTCTGGGAGGCTCTGCTTCTAGCTCAGGCGTATCCCCCTCATGTTCACTTCCATCTCCTGTTGGGGGAAATACCAATATCAGAAAAGGAGTCACGGGCTGGAGACGGCGCAGAGACTAAGAAAGCTGCTGCTCTTATAGTGGACCCAGGTTCAGTTCCCAACATCCACATGGTGGCTAACAACCGTCCACAGCTCCAGTTTCAGGGAACTCAACCTTTCCGGACCCCTGCAGGCACTGCATGATCCAGACACTTATATACATGCAGGCAATACAGTAATACACATAAAATTAAAAAAAAAAAAAAAACAACATTTTTTTTTTCAAAGGGAGTCACAAGATAAAACCCTGGGACCCAAGTTACGGGTAAGGTTGTATGATGCTAGAAAACATGTCTGAATATACAAGACAGCTATAGAGACTTTTTAAAGCCTAGATTTAGCAGACAGATTAGCCAGGCTTTCATCTGAGATAGCCTACTTCTCTAAGTCATCACTTCTTATGTAAAACAGGAACAATAGTTCTCTCAAGGTAGAAACAGGGCCTCTCTCAAGATAATTACATCTGCTCATAGTAAGCATTTAGTAAGTGATGAATGCTATTATTACTTATTGATAACATTATTTACTATTGTGTATTACAAGTCACTGTCTTGCTACCATCTTGATGCCTCAGTAGAGGAGAGTGAAGGACTATTCTCAGACATTGCTGAAGTAACCCGTCAGCAACACCAGAGGAACAGCAGGGGGCATTTCCACAATGAGTTGAACATGGTCAACAGTCAATGACACCTTTTACCGAGTGCTCACTACGTTTTTTGGCACTGTTCTACTGTTTTAAAATGGTGACGTATATAAGTGGTGTAACTTAGAAATGAGCTCCCACGGGTCTGATCTTGAATTCAAACCCACAAAGCCTGACTTCAGAGCCTGCCCTCTATCTGCTACCTGGCCTTAGACAGACACGTGATAATGGCACCCCAAGAGAGGTAACTGAAAGACTATTCTAGGTCCTCACCTGTATATGTGACCCTCAGAATGTCCCTCTCCTCTAAGTCTTGGGGGTCAGGGACCCACTGTTCCTCTCCTCCTTCTAGTTGAGAAAGCATATCCAGTTTGGGAATTGGAAACCCTGCCCATGGGGTAAGGAAATAGACATGTCAGTTAGTTCAACAGTAATTCTATATTTATGGGAAAAAAACCCTGTTTCCTTTTACCTGTTTCCAGGTAAAAAAATGCCGGCTTCTCTGTTAAGTCCCTCTTCCTTTTCCTAGAAAATCACACTCTTTTTCAATGAATCTGCTCTCTTCCAATCAGATCCTTCCAGCCCAACTGTGCTTTCTGATGCAGGCCTTACTTTAGTCCTACTTCAATGGTCTCTTCCCTAGATGATTCTCAGCCCTTCACATGTCTGCTTCTCTGCTTTGTCAGAACCTCCAAGGTTCTGATGAGCCTCAAGTTCACCTCTCAATGACCCCTCATTTCAGTTCTTTTGAGGTTAGACCCCAAATTGTTTTGGTTGAAGCCTACAAAGAGCACCTGCCATGGAAAGCCCTAAGGGCAAGAACATCCAACAGCCTGAAGCAGGGGGCTCCATCTTCCCAAGGTACAAGCTTCAGTAGCTAGGGAAGCTCATGCTTACTCAAAGAGACTACTATCCCACAATTTTCCTGCATGACATATTCTCCATAAAAGTCTGTCTGAGAGGGGTCCAGGCTCCGCCACTCCTCCTGAGAGAAGCACAGTGACACGTCCTTGATGGTTACCAGGCCCTGAAACAAAATAGAGCAACTTCTGTCAGCAGCTGTTTTTGTAGGGGCTATGATCTCAGCATGAAGATTGAGGTAGTAGAGGGCGAGAGGCGACCTAGGAGAAGAACTAAGAACTGCCAGCAGGTCACTAGACAGGGCACATAGTTTCGGTAAAGAGAAAAGGAGTAAAGAAATGAGGTCAAGGAGTAAGTGAGGGTAATATCACCAGAGGAGTTTCCCAAGTATGATCAGAAGCCAGAGGCACGCCCTCTGTTCAACTACAGGTGTCTACTCAGTCCCTTCTTACCTGCCTTATTCTTTCTTGCAGACTGTACCACAGCCTCCTTCCTCCACTTGACCTTTCCTTTTCTGTCAACACAACATGATATAAACAAAACACGCTTGCCTCCCTGGTATGCTGATGTCCTTCTTTTCAGGTGGCATAGTACAGTGCTTAAGCTCATAATTTGGAGCCAAATGACTGTTAGTTTTACACAGCAGTATATGACATTATACAAGTGCTTTAACCTCTCTCTAACCCAAATTTCTTCACAATAAAATGCAATGACTGAGTTGATCTCACAATTAAATTAGTTAATATTCATAAAGTGCTTAAAAAAGAGTAAGCATGCTAGGCGTTCTGGGAAGGTAGCTACTACTACTAATGCCTTATGTCCACAGCTATTCTAGAGTCTTCTGATCTAGATCTGTGTTCTCTTCCTAGATCTTTACCGATTTCTTTCTTTTCTTCTTTTCCCTAAAAGCTCTGTAATCCACTTTATGTTCTTCCAAGCTTTCTTTGGGTCCGCTTCCTGTTTTGTTTTTCTCCAGGAAGTTTTCTTTTTCTTATTTTATTTTTGAGATAGGGTCTTTCTTACTATGCACAGGTTAGCTTAAAATTCTCGGGCTCAAGCAACTCTCCTACCTAAGCCTCCCCAGCAACAGACCTACAGGCAGACGTCACCATGCCTCATTTCAGGTTTTCTTCTTAAAGGAAGTCAATTAATTGTCCTTAACTTCCATCTTCTCCATCCCCCAATTCTATAAACAACATTGCCATCCATTAAAAAAACATTATGCATCCTTGGAAAGAAGCAGAATTTGTTTGGTAATAGGATGAACATACCATTAGTGCTCATGTGAACTAAAAACCAATGGGATAATGCCAAAGCTCTAAGGAGGGAACTGCAATGAGACCTTGGGAGGGGTCGAGGGAGCACAGCCCACCTGAGATCCGGCTGCCAGAAGTGCAGCTGCCATCTCCCAGTCCCCGGTGCTCCCCTCCTGGGGAATTGCTGGAACCCAGGGAGCAGACTGAGCTGGTGAGGGGAGAGAGGAGCCATTAGACATGATTACCACAACCACCCTTTCCCAATATGCACTGGGCCCCATTTAAGATATTTCTCTACCCATGCCCACTGGTAAGACTCAAATGCTATGTGCTGATGAACAGGCCTGCACTCAAAGGGTTCTGAAGGATATTAAGCATCGAATTAGAATAGCTGTGGCTGGAATGGACATTACTTGATTCTCATCTAGTAAAGTTTGTTGGCTGCGTTCTTCTAATAGTAACTACCACTTCCTTCGCCTCCCACATTCAATACCAGTCACGTGTTTACACGTCGAAGGAACGATCATGTGGGAAACAGGAGAGGCCCAGTTACATAGTTTAGAAACTGCAGGACTCCACCATGTCCTGGACAGCAGAGCCCAGGAAGAACTGGGCTTCGTATTGGGTACGACTTTCAATTCAGTTGTTGTTGGGACAGTCTTACTCTGTAGCCCAGGCTGGTCTGGAATTCATGCAACCCTCCTGCCTCAGTCTCCAAGTGACAGGATTTTAAGTAGGAGTCACCACACTCAGCCAGCTTAGGAAATTCTGAACTCTACTTTTTGAACAGACTAGGAGACCACTTGTCTTCCCACACTGTGTCCTCACCCTTCTCCTGCAGGGACTGCGGCTCCTCTTCAAGGCCACAGCGCAGGTGCTCCAGTGTCCCTGGTATTGTTCTCCATGGCCCCTCTTCCTGGTTTCCTCTTTGTAACTGGGGTTCTGCTCCATCCAGCTGTACATTCATTGACTCCCATCCTGTTCCCAGGGCTGCTGTCTGTTCAGAAAGCATTTCTGCAGCAAGCACAAAGTATGACCTGGAACAAATCAGTATTAGCTGTGCCCATGAAAACAGAAGGGGTGACACTCCTAAGGAAATGATAGAGAACAGTCCCAGAAGTAACAAATGGAGCTGGGTGGTAGGAGCTTGGACTCTGATATATATCATATATCAATATATCGTCCATCAGGCTTGAGCCTGAGTCACTTTTTGGAGGAGCTAAGAAACTGATGGGTACTACAATCAATCCACTGTTATTTGGGGGACTTCATAGTGTAAACAGAATACTCCTGGGGACTAGAAGAACTTCATTAAAAATAAAAATAAAAATCTTGCAAATTCCAAAGCTATCCATTATGTTTCAACCACTACATGTGCAGGGAAGAGAACCTGGAGAATTCAGGAAGGAAACGCAGGCACTCAGCAAACATGGGGTAACCACACCTACCGATGGTCTGCCACAATACACACTCTCATCAGTTACTTTATGAGTTCCAGCCAAAGGGTGTATATCTGTCATGACAACCCTCTCCCTCTTCTAGGCAGAACCAAATGCTGCCTCACTTAGGGCAAAGCCTCAACAGAGACAGATAGCCTGTCACTTTCATGGCAGAAACAAGAGCTGGAATAAAGACAGAAGAAAGACCAATAACTTGGAAAACCGTACAGTGAAGTGTAAGTGTCCAGAACAACCTACATCAGAGAAGAGAGACTGCTGGTCAGCGAGGAGCTAAGGTGTCGCTGGATAAAGTGCGAAAGAAGACAGTTTGGACTAGAAATGGAAAACAGGGAGCAGTGTTGTCCACATGACCTCTGAGTGAATCAACAGCCCTGCGATTTGAAATGCTAAAACAAACTTGTTTAGCAGGCACCAGTCACAGTGCATTACAAAAATATGTTCAATTTCAAAGGGTTTAGTGAAGCCAGTGTGTGTTCAGGAAATACAGTCACTGGCGTTTTGGTTGTTAGCCTTGGCCTTTTATGGCTGCAGCATCTCTCCAGACCTGAAATATACCCATTGAAAAGTCAAAAACCATGGACAGTTTTTGCTTGTCTAGCAAAAGAAC
Organism: Eospalax fontanierii; assembly: GCA_035773235.1. Classification (NCBI taxonomy): domain Eukaryota; kingdom Metazoa; phylum Chordata; class Mammalia; order Rodentia; family Spalacidae; genus Eospalax; species Eospalax fontanierii. Next base: position 13,110,257 of record CM069537.1, read on the forward strand.
GCTGGTCAGTGGTACCACCCATAAGTACTTCTTTGTGGATCAAAAAGAAGAAATGGGTTCTGATTACAAAACGGGGGAGATCTAGGTTAGAACTGTTTTTAAATCCTTAACGATCTGGGCTGGGTATGGTGCCTCAGGTTAATCCCAGCACATGACAGAGGGTCAGAACTCTGTAAGATCAACCAGCCTCATCTACATAGCAAGTTCCAGGCCAGGTGACGGTACAAGGAGACCCTGTCTCAAAACAAAACAAAAAAACCTTAATAATCTTACAAAGCTCAAAACCAAGTGTAAGCTCTTCTTTTTTGCGGACATTTTCAGAGCAGGGCAGGTCCTATGTGAGACCATCTAAGTTCCACTTTTATTTAGCAACATATTTTTGTGATTTTGGTTAAGTATTCTGGCTCACTCATAGTCATTCAATAACATTTACAAGAATCCAGAAGGCCAGGATAGGTTATGACATGTGTCAGGCCACTTGTTCCCCTGTTTACTTATCTTTAACAAAAGACTTCTAAACCTAGTATACTGGAAGAACAAATTCCTCTTTGATTTCTGAAGTCCCAGTTTAGGTTTCCTTTTCTGAGTCTTCTCATGAGAGAGAAAACTCTCAATAAAGCAATAATAAAGGAAAAATTCCATTTTAGAGCTCCTCTCTCAATTTCAGACCCTGTAGTCTTTTCAGTGTTAACACACAGGGCACCAACTGCTCTTCACCTGAGTCTTTCTTGTTCCCCTGCTGCTTGAGGAAAGCCTCCTGCAGGGTTTCATCTCCAGCTTGGAGTCTGGACTGGACACTGTCTCAAGCCCATTTCTCTAACTCCTCCAGTAGAAGAGGCAGGCCTGCTTCTTTCTGCAGAGCCCACGGGGCCAGGTGGACAAAACCTGTGGAGATGCTGGCAAAAATCTCAGCAAGGAGGTAGTGTATACCTGTCCCCAGCCTGCATTTCCCAGATGCTCACAGCAGAGTTAGCAACTGGGTTGTTCAGGGAGTAGCCCTAACCTGTTGTTTTTTCCTAGTTCCAGGATGATCCCACGCCTAGTGGACTCAGGGTTCCTGGGCTTTCATTTCTCCTTTTCCTCAGGTATCTGGGAGGCAAGGCACCTGCAGAGAGAAGTTTTTGCAGCGAGTTCTGTTGGACAGAGAAAGGGCCCTGGTATCAGAGTGGCCCAAGGGCACAGCACAAGTGGCGCTCCGAGTGGCCCTCCGCGGGTGGGGCACGGCCGCCGAGAGCCCGCCGCGGGTAAGGTTTCTTCTGCCCAGCTGGTCACAGTGCCCCTGGAGAGTCAGATTTCAGAGACTCGGAGCCTGGCAGAACCGGAGCAGGGAAGCAGAGGTCAGAAAACCGGCCCCCGCCAGTGAAGGGAAAGGGAGCCTCGGGGTCACCTGCGTGAGGGGCAGCGGCGCGGCCGGCGGGGCCTGGCGGACAGCCGCGGACCGGGAGGCGAGGGGCGGGCCCGGGGCGCGGCGACCCGAGGCCGCGGCAGTCCTCCCACACCCCCCGAGGCCGGCCGCCCCCCTCCGTCGCGGGCCCTCGCCCCGGCCCCACTCACCCCGGGTCGGCCTGGCCGGCTGCCGCCCGCCCCGCACGCCGCCCCTCCCCTGCGCCCGCAGCCCGTGCTGCGAGCCCGCGGCCCGCCCAGCCGGCGACAGCGACGGCGGCGCGCACAGGAAATCCCTCCCGCTTCCGGGCTCTGCGGGCGGGCGCAGGGCGGGGCGGGCCTCGGGACCGGGCTCCAGGGCGTGGGGCCCGCAGCTCGGTGCCCTGCAGCACGGTGGGTCACGGGTGGGAGCGTCCACAGGACGCTCTACGTTTCTAGACAGTGGAAGACCGGACTTGGCTTGGAGGGAGTCTAGTTGACTCTAATGAGCGGGACTTGTTCGCGTTGAATTCACCAAGATGGTGCAGTCTGAAGTAGGCTGTGCGGGTGCATTGTCGGTTGCCCAGGTGTGGCATCTGGCTGGTCTGGAGAGAGATGTGTTGCAAGCTTGCAAACCACATTTAGAAGACTTTTTTTTTAATATTAAAAAAAAAACCCTCATGAGTAATATTTTGTATTCATTAGGTTAAAGGAAGTGTGTGAAAATTAATTTCGCATAGTACAAATGTGACTGACTCCAAATTTCTGTTGGGCAGAGCTGCCTAAAAGGATTAAAATAGAAAGACCAGAATGGTAAAGCAGATATTGGTAAAACCGGCTTGTAACTGGTAAATCACATTCACGTTTTATCACAGTAATTATGTAAAATTTTATGTCATAGACTTAAAAGTGACTCACCTAAGAGCATATGACAGACATTCCTTTAGTGCATATTTACTTGCTGTTAAGTGAAGTACATTGGGGGTAAGTGTTGGGAATCGAGAAAAACCTGTGTGGAAGCATGTGTCAATAATGATTTGCTATAAAGTATAATGTCATAGATGAATTGTCAGTGATGTTAGGGCCAGCTCTGGAAATGTACCTAATTTTCACCATGATCCTGTCATCAGAAACCATGTGTCTGACTACATAACCACAACTAACTTTAGAATGACTGGAAAGTAAAGTGTAAGCACCTGGTATGTGCTTCTGATGCATAAGGTTAAATTGAACATCACCAAGTACCTCAACCTGATTTTATCTGAAAAGAGGATTTGGGGAAACCTGATAAATAATATAACATCCCAGACTCAGCCCTTAGTGATGGGGGAATTTCGTGAGATAGTATTATATATCCTAAGAGAAACAAAGGAAACAAAATAAGTTTGAGTCTAATGATAAGTGGGACATTAATACTTAATAAACATCAGTTTTATGTCATAATATTGTCTTAAACATCACAAGGGATAAATGTAAGATTCAGTTATGCTATCATGTGCCATCTCTTTAACCATCAATCAACAAACTCCATGAGTTGTAGATATTACTTCTGTATGAGTTCAAGGGCATGGAGAGAGAGGTAGAATAAAGAAGGTGAGTGTGATCTGACCTAATCTGATGCACCTGTTACCAGGGAAGTTCCTTCTTTCTTTCCTCATTGTTTTTTGAGACAGGGTCTCACTATATAGCCCTGGATGGCCTATAACTTGCTATGTAGGCCAAGCTGGCCTTGAACTCATAGAGATCCACCTACCTCCCAAGTGCTGGGATTAAAGGCAATCACAGCCACAGCCAGCCAGGAAGGTATCTTTACCGTTCACCATCACCAATGTGGCAGTCCAAACACCCATGCAGTATTGCACGGGGCAGCTAAATATGTGGAGAGTAGCAAGTAGATGATTCCATCTTTTTAAGAGTTTCTAATGGCAATTTCGAGATCAACTTTAGTGAAGTTGATCTGAAGGGCCCTGCAGGCACCATCAGAAGGTAGAAGTGGGCATGCCTAGTTGCATGGAGCACTCACAAGTGCAGGAATGTCAGCTTAGAGTAGAGAAGAAATAAAATGGAAAGCTGATAGAACAGTGGATCAAGGACTTTCTTTTAATTTGCTATGTCAGGTGACAGAGTTACTATCGTTGTGTTCATATGGAAGTGACTTATCTGGTGACTCTAGTCATACCATCATAAAGAAACCCAGAGGTCCTAGGCTGTCCGATTGATGAAGCTCTGGAGAAAAAGAAATGCAATGAGTTGGGCCTACAGTTGGATTATAACATGTGGAATATAGTCTTCTTCAGGACACAGCAGTGTTCTTCCTGGGCATAAGAAAAGATCTCAGGCATTTAACGTTCCCAGTTCTCTACAAAACTTCTAGATATCTTAAGAAAATTAGTCTTTTGTGTATCAGCTTTGGCTCCTTCATTTATGAATTCTTGTTTACTGCTGTCTGAAGAAGAACGTCTAATGCAGGTGTTCACCGATGCGGAAAGTGCTGCGCCAGTTATCTTATGTATCGGTTGATTGTAATAAATTGCAGCTTATTCTACAAACATCCGTTCAGTCATAATGTAATCGTACTTTCAGCTGCTCATTAGAACTTTGCCAGTGAGACTGCTTCCCCAACTGAAGTTTTGAAGCTTTGTATCATAGACAAGTTTGTGCTAACAAGTGAAAGCTATTTGCTTCCTTTTCGTCTGTGGCGATAAAGGAAGAAGAAGTCTTGGGTAAGGTTAGAACCTGAGGTCAGGGGAAGGGGAAGGACTCTCTTATCAGTGGCAGGGAACTTGGCACTTTAGAGTGTTTTGTGAATATGTGATTTTCATTAACCCAGAGAAGAAAATTATTTTTATCCCTAGTTTACTATTATGAAAATAGTGGCATATCTCAGCACTTGGGAGGCAGAGGCAGGTGGATCTCTATGAGTTCAAGGCCACCCTGGTCTATATAGGAAATTCTAGGCCACCTGGGGCTATAGGAAGAAAGAAAGAAAATAGTAGCTATGTATGTATATGACACTACATGTACATAATACATGTTTGAAATACACATTATGATATACAGTACAAAATACATTTTATGTTATGATCCAGCATATTTATATTCTGTTTGTCTACAATATTCTGTGATTTGAGTAACTTACGGAGAATTGACATTATTCTTTCACTTTTCATGAAGTTGCTGCCAGAGACTTTCCCCATCTTTTTTATTTATGATCTTGTTTTATTTAGCGTGTTGTGATGTTACCCCTTCCAAAGTCAATTGAGTACATAACACCAGTATGCTTCCGCAAAGCTAATACATTTAAATAATGACCTTCAGCTACATTTGAAATTTTACAAGGCAACTTCAATATCCAAAGAGTACAATACAATATTTGTAGCATAAAATTCTATCTTGATGCAAATTAAAGGAAAGAAAACTAAAGAATATTACCAGACTACCAAAGCTCAGTAGATATTATTATTTAAACTGCAAACTTCTCAGTGCTCTAAATTTGGTTTTCAACACTGTGGAATTTAAAAAGTGCCTGTGGCTGGGCTCCACCCTAAGCCAACTAGATCAGAATCTCTGTGAGATACCTTTTTATTTTCCAATCTTCACTAGCAATTTTTCACGCCGGCCACTATTGGGAATTACTTCTCTAACAGAATCTCTTATGAAGCAGACACAATAAATAAAAGTTTAAAAGTGCAGCATAGGAAAAGTACAGCGACATGGAGCTTATGTTTAAAAATCAAAAGGACTCTTTGATTTTAAGTACTTTCTTAATGCTTGCAAGACCCAAAGATTACTGTTAGAATCTATGCCATAACAAATCAATTAAGAAAAATCAGATCTGGAGGAGGGTGGATCGCAGTGGTATAGCGCTTGCTTAGCATGCAGGAAGCCCGGGGCTCCATACCCAGCCTCACTGCAACAGAACAAAAGCCCCAAAAAGAAAGTCTGGGAAGATCCTTGTTAATTATCAAGAATCACTTGATATAATGTATGATATTTGCCAGTGGGGGGATGACTGAGAGTTCAGTGGTACAGTAATGAAGACATAGTCTCCACATCAGCAGGAGAGGGTGAGGACAGGGCTGGGGTTTCCTATGTTCTAGTCCAGGAGGAGGGAAAGAAGAAAGACATGTCGATGGGAACAAGCACTCACACGTCAAGGGTCAATTTTATCTGACCCGACTGATTTGTTTCACCTACCATTTCAAAGACAAAGCAACACAAAATACAGAGTCAGTAAAGAAGAGCTGGTCTTCAAGTAGAAATCACATTGTCCAGCTTTTAACAGCACGTATGCTTCAGCCTAGACTAATCCAAAACTGAATCATGGAAAAGAAGAAAAACTTCATGCTAGACAAATTCAGTAGTTTAATACCAGTGAAGACTGCTTGCAGTAAAGTTTCATCGCAAACCAGTAGTAATGAATAAATTAGATATTACTTGGGAATGTTTAACTTCTGCTACAATGTAGCTACATATTCCAACACTAACAGGTTTTGCATTTATTGTAGACTCTAGTTTATTAGTACCTGAGGTTAAATTTATATCACCAAAAATTGAGAATAAACTTTACAAACACCTATGAAGATAACAATCTGTGAAATGAATTCCCTAATATTCTCCTGGAATATACTCTAGATTATTAAGAGCAATTCTGGCTCTATCCAAGGGCATTGTTTCACTGGGATTCGTCAGTCAGCATCTACAGTTGGCTTGATTCATTGCCCTTTTACCCAACCCCAACCAATTAAACAACAGCATTTCTCAACTCTTCAGCTAAAGGCAATGTTTTTTCCTATATCTGTGCACATGGAATTACTCAAAACAATTTTGCCCAAATCAACCTTGACAGCACTAACTTTGTTCCCTTTTGATGTTGACCATGAGCATTTTGGTCTTAGCATTTGGACCTTCCCCGTTCTTGTCTCCTTTAGTACATACTGTAGAACCTGTCTAAGTAGGAAATAAGACACTGCCAATTCTGACTATCTCAGGTTCCAAGCACCTGCACCACCATCCATCATCGAGGCACAAAATGGGCTCAACATTTGTTCCAACTCAAGTAAGACCCCCAAAAGGCATACTACATATTATCATGTTCCATAAAGAATGTTATAATTTTGGAAAAGATTGGTTTACACAGGAGTTTTGTTTCACGGACTTTGGAAACAATACATGGTAACAGTTCTACCTCCTACCACTACTTTTAAAACTTTTAAAAATTTATGTGCAATTCCCCTGACCCCACATCCTCTTCTCCTTCTAGCCTTGGACACAGGCGACTTTTGTTCTCTGTACCCCAGATTTCTGGACTCCCCTCTTAGTCCACATGTGCCCACCGCATCCTGATCTTCTGGACTCAGACCAGCTCAATTTTTCAGTCTAGTTTGTTAGAGCATTCACAGGCTGTCCCCATGACCAACTTACCTTTGCCTTTCTGAGACCAAACATCTACTCTGACTGTCCCCACCCCCAACCTGCCTTGTATTTCTGTGATCAGCCTTCTTCCCAGCATATCTGATCCCACCACTGCATCCACTCCTCTACCACTCAGCAACTCCATTCTCCCCCTCCCGACTCCTATTCTCTTAGCCTTGGGAACAGGCACACTTTTGCACTTAGCCCTCTGGATCTCTAGACTACCCTCTTAGCTCTGCTTGGAAGTGAGCTCTCCAAATCCTGCCATGCCCGTCCCCCTAAATTGGTACCCTCTGCAGCCCCTCCCACTTGTGCAGAGCTAGACTTCTGTGTCCTTTTGTAGGGACCCAGACTTTTGCAGACTACCTGAGAAAGCCTGAATCCACCCTCTTTCTAGCAAGCTTCCCAAATTCTGCTGTGCCTGCTGGCTAGAGGAACCTAGACCTTAGAAGAGAGGCGGAGAGCCTCTGATCTCCCCTGACTTGTGCCTCTGCAGAACTCCTGAGCAGCTGGACTAGAATCATCTGGTCTCTCCAATATAAAATCAAGAAAGAGACCCTGAAGCCTTGACAAACCAACTTTTCATATCAAATAAGAAAACAACCAAGTCACATGAAGTATACAAACAGAATCAGACTTCAACTCAACAAAGGAAAGCTTGAATCTCACATCAGAATTACAAACAACAAAAGAAACACACATGCCAAGATCACAATGAAAAATTAATAATATGAAAAACCCAAATAATATGTCCCCATCAAACATCAGCAGTCCTATAGAAGAGTTTTGAAACAAGAACCTCACAGAGATAACTCAGGACACAGACTTTAAAAAGAAAATAATAAGCATGATCGAAGAATTCAATGAATTTAAAGAACACACAACAAATCAAAGAACTAAAAGAAGAAAAGGATAAAATTCTGATTTAATTCACAAAAGAGATAGAAATATTGAACAAACTCGGGCTGAAATGGAAAAGAAAGTGAAAAACTCAGTAAGTCATTTTGAAATGACAGGCGAAAGCTTCAGCAATAGAATGAATGAAATGGAAAACAGAATATCCAGACTGGACAATTGAGCTGAAGAATTGAACTACACAAGCAAAGATTATGAAAAAATTAAAATCACAGGAATAGAATATGCAGGAAATGTGGATCATGAAAAGACCAAATTTGTGCATCATAGGCACAGAGAAAGGAGAAGAATCTCAGGATGATGGCATTAACCAGATCTTCAATAGGATTATAGAAGAAAATTTCCCAAAATTAAAGAAAGACATGGACATACAAATACAAGAAGCACATAGAACACCAAATAGACAAGACCAGAAAAGAAATTTCACATGGCATATCATAGTGAAAACACTAAATTATAAAACAAAAGGAGAAAACTGCAAAAGAAAACAACAAAAAACATATAATGGAAAACCCATCAGAATTTCCGCCGACTTTTCAGTGCAAACTATGAAAGCCAGAAGAGCAAGGATCAAAGTATTCCCAGTTCTAAATGATGATCGATGGCACCCTAGAATACTTTACCTGGCAAAAATGTCTGTTGTACTTGAAGGGGAAAGAAAAATCTTCTGTGATATGAATAGGCTGGAAGATTTCAGGTCCAAAAAACAGCCTTTCAGAGAATTCTTGAAGCACTACAAAGAGCTGAAGAAAGGATTGACTGTACTCAAGGGGCAACAGAAAGAAACCAAATGAAAGTATGACTATGGAACTAAAAAGTTAGACCAAGAATGCATACAGAGATTAGAATGATGGGAATCAATATACATCTTTCAATAATAGCTTTAAATATCAATAGACTGAACTCCTCAGTCAAAAGACACAAACTAGCAGAATGGATCAAGAAAGAAAATCCATCTTTTTGTTGTCTGCAAGAAACTCATCTCATTTTCAAAGATGAGCACTACTTTAAGGTGAAAGAATGGAAAAATTATTCTAGACAAATGACACTGAGAAACAAGCAGGAGATATTATTCTAATATGTGGCAAAATAGACTTCAAACTAAAACTAATCAGAAGAGATAAAGAGGGTCTCTTTATTCTGATCGAAGAAAGAATCAACCAAGAAGATATAACAATCATGAACATATATGCATCAAACTCTGGTGCACCTGATTTCAGAAAAACAGTACTACAGGGCTTTAAGAAACAGATTAATCCCAATGCACTAATAACAGGGGACTTCAAGACCTCACTGTCTCCATTAGACAGGTCAACCAGACAGAGAATAAACAAAGAGAGATTTGAATTAAACAATACCATACATCCAACAGACCAAACAGACAGCTACTAAATATTCCACCCAAGCACCAAAGAATACACATTCTATTAAGAACCCCATGGAACTTTCTCTAAAATTGACCACATACTGGGGCACAAAACAAACCTCAACAAATACAAAAAATTGAAATAATTCCATGCATTCCATCAGAACACAATGCAATAAAGCTTAAAATCAACACTAGAAGAAGCCCTAGTAACTTCACAAACTCATAGAGACTAAACAACACACTCATGAATAATGAATGGGTCAAAAGAGAAATTAAGAAAGGAATAAAAGTATTCCTGGAATTAAATGAAAAGGATAAAACAACAAAACAAAACCCTTGGGACACTTTAAAAGCATTTTAAGTGGGAAGTTTAAATATCTAAGTGCCTACATTTAAAAAATCAGAAAGAGCACAAATAAATGACTTAACATTACAACTCAAAAATCTTGAAAGGCAACAACAAATGAAACTCAATCCCAGCAGATAAGAAAAAATAACAAAAATCAGAGGAGAAATTAATGAAATAGAAACAAAGCAAACAATACAAAAAAATCAATGAAACCAAGAATTCATTCTTTGAAAAGATAAACAAGATGGACTCTTAGCCCAGTTAACCAAAAGAAAGAAAGAGCAACTCCAAATCAAGAAAATCAGAGAAGAAAAAGGAAGCATCACAACAGATAACAAAAAGATCTGGAACATTATAAGGGATTACTTTAAAAACTATACTCAATAAAATTTAAAAATGTAAAAGAAATGAATGAATTTCTAAAATCACGGACACTACCAAGGTTAGACCAAGAAGAGATCGACAGCTGAAACTGACCACAACAAATAAGGAAATCGAAACAGCAAAACAAAACCTCGTGACTGAAAAATGCCCAAGCCCACATGAATTCATAGCAGAATCCTATCAGACATTTAAAGAAGATCTATATCTAATACTCCTTAAACTATTCAAAAAGATAGAAACAAAGGGAGAACTCCCAAATTCCATCTATGAAGCCAGCGTCACTCTAAACCAGGTAAAGATACTACCAAAAAAGAAATCCGTAGAACCACATCCTTAATGAACTTAAATACAAAAATTCTCAACAAAATAGCTGCAAATCACACACAGACACACATCAAAAAGATTATCCACCACAATGAAGTCAGCTTTATTCCAGGTGGTGCAGTATACATGAGTTTAATGAATCTCATAAAGGACATAATGGATTTAATGACAAAAATCAGTCATCTCAATAGATGCAGAAAAAGGCTTTGACAAAATTCACATTGTATTTGTGTTAAAAGATCTAGGGGATCTGTTCTGAAGGGCCACACCTCAACATAAATAAAGCCATATACAAAAAGCCCACAGCCAACATCTTTCTAAATGGATAAAAACTGGAAGCATTCCCATTAAAATCAGGAACCAGACAAGGCTGTCCACTATCACAACTCCTTTTTAATATGGTGCTTGAAACTCTTGCTGGAGCAATAAAACAAGAGAAGGAAGTTAAAGCAGTACTCATTGGAAAAGAAGAGGTCAATTATGCCTTTTCGCAGAAGACATGATATTAACACAAGCTACGCAAAAAAAAAAAAAAAAAAAAATCCACCAGAAAACTCCTAGAAATGATTAACACTTTCAGCAAAGTGTCAGGTTGCAAAATTAATTACCAAAAATGAGTGGCCTTTCTGTATACTAATAACAATTGGAGAGAGAGTACAAGGAAACCCTCCCATTCACAGTAGCCTCAAAAAAAATCTTGGAATAAACCTTACCAAAGACATTAAAGATCTCTAAAACGAAAATTTTAGATTTTTAAAGAAAGAGATTGATGAGGACACCAGAGGATGGAAGGACCTCCCGTGCTCATGGATTGGAAGAATGAATATTGTGAAAATGACCATCCTACCAAAAGCAGAACATAGATTCAATGCAATCCCAATGAAAATGCCCATGACATTCTTTACAGAATTAGAAAAAATCCTCAAATTCATGTGGAGGCACAAAAGACCCTGGATAGCCAAAGCAGCCCTGAGTACAAAGAGGAATGCAGGGGGGATTACTATACCAGAATTTAAACTATATTACAGAGCTATAGTCATAAAAACAGCATGGTGCTGGCCCCAAAATAGACCTGTAGACCAATGGAATATAATTGAAGAATCAAACACAAGTACATGCAATTTCAGCCACCTGATTTTTGACAAGGGACCAAGAACACTCACTGGAGGAAAGACAACATCTTCAGCAAATGTGACTGGCAAAACTGTATCTCCCCCTGTAAAAGAATGAAACTAGACCCTTATCTTTCACTTCGGACAAAAGTCAACTCCAAATGGATTAAATGTGAAATCTGAGACTCTGAAGTTGTTAGAAGAAAACACTGGCAGTAACTCGCAATGCATAGGTGAAGGAAAGGACTTTCTAAATTGGTCATCAGTTACTCAAAAATTAAGGTCAAGAATCAGGAAGTGAAGCTCATTAAACTAAAAGTTTCTGTACAGCAAAAGAAACAAAAAGGAGTGACGTGAAGTGAAAACCCGCAGAGTGGTAGATGAGCTTTGCCAACAACACATCTGACAGAGGTTTAACATCCAAAATATATAAAAAGCTCAAAAAACAAAGAACCAAGAAAACAAGTGACCCATTAATAGATGAGTTAAGGATGTGAGCAGAGAGTTCTCAAAAGAAGAAATAAAGATGGCTGAGAAACATCTTAAAAAGTCTTCAGCATTGTTAGTTATCAGGGAAATGAAAACTAAAACCACATTAAGACTTCATCTTACACCAGTCAGACTGGCTAAGATCAGGAGAACGAATGATACCGTTTGCTGGAGAGGATGTGGGGGGAGGTTGAAGTGCTGGTTGAAGTGCAGACTCATTCAACCCCTTATGGAAAGCAGTGTGGAGAACTCTTAAGAAGTAAAAATGAGCCTACCGTTTGATCCAGTTATACCACTCCTTGGCGTATACCTGAAGGACTCATCCTATTGCAGAGATACTTGTATATCCATGTTTGTGGCTGCTCTTTTTACAGTAGCTAAGAGATGGAGCAATCTAAATGTTCTTCAGCTCATGAGTAAATAATGAAAATGTGATAACATTTCCAGAATGGATTTCTATTCAGGGGTAAAGAAAGATGAAATCATGAAATCTGCTGGTAAATGGATGAAATTAGAAAGGGTTATACAAGTGAAGTAACACAGACTCAAGAAAACAAATGACATATATTCTTCTCATATATGATCCTAGCACCAAATCCTTATATGTGAAGTATATATCCTGATGTAACTGCAGGAACCAGTATAGGGAATTCCTCCCCGGGACCTGGAGGACCCCCCCTGAAATGAGACACGGACGGCTGTGTGGCGGACAACTGACAGCTTTATTACAAGCAGGCACTCTTTTCATATGATTGTAGCAAGGCAGGGGAATCTGAGGTGAAGGCAAGGACTTGTGTGCAGCTGCAGGATTACTAAACAAAATATGTTACTGCGTGCAAGAAAATCTAACCAAGGACTCAATAGTGGAGTCAGCTGGGGTGAGTTGCAGACAGCCCAAGGATGCCTGGATATGACTTGGTGCTTCTTGCCCTTTGCCATTTTCCCTGTAGAACTTTCTTCTCCTTAAGCCCCCTGGGATCCTCTGGCCTCCACAAACCAGGATAATGGAAAGGAACCAGGGAGGTAAAGAGAGAGAAGGAACCCGAGAGAGAACAGTAGGAGTCTGGTGTTACTAAGGGAGAAATGGATAAACATGGGGAGGACAGGAAGAAGGACTATACAGGCAACTCTGGGGATAAAGGGAAAGAAGGAGCTCACGAGAGGTGTGGTCATAAGAGACTGGTGTTATCAAGGGAGAAATGGAGAAATGGGGACACTTCAAATGACGAAGGCACGGAGGAGGGCCTAGACTGGGACAGAGAGAAGAGAAACAAATAGTGCCGAATAGTGTAAAGACCAGAGGGAATCAGATTAGTCCAACAACCTAATGACAAATTCCACATGCAATATTTCTACAGGAGTCCATGTGTATAGCTGAAGGCTCCATAGCAAGAAACAGGGCCAGACAGGAGAAGCCTTCCTTTGAGTTTTTGTCCAGGTTAGTTCAAGAGATTCTCAAAATTACACAGATTATTGCCATAACCCTTTATTGCCTCCCATAACTTGAAGGTAAGACCCTATTGTTGAAGACAGAACATACTTTGACCAGGATTTGGAGCAGAGGAGCTGGAACTGACCCGGAAGCCACTTCCCCTCAAGGCCAGCTCGCATAGCTTTGGAGAGCACTATGGAAGCTGCTGAGGGAGAGCACCAACCAATGGTCCAACACCAGCTTCAAGACCAAACGACCACATCCAGGACCAGCACAGCATATGACACTGGTGCAGTAGTGACATTGTGTCTTGTGGGCCACAAAAAGTCCACCCAATGGGAGGAAACCCTTGTGTTGTATGGTAAACATAGCCAAATACACATGGCTGGAGAGGTCCTAGATCCTCGAGAAACCTCAAAACTGTCACATTCCTAGGCTAATGTAGTTTCTTACTATGTATCCTTATATTTACAGACAAATATCCTGGTCACCACTCATCAAAAAAGCCTGTTTTGCACAAGACATAGACTATTTCAAAGTTCCACAGCTAGTCACACACAGACAGTGTCTGTGAATTTCCTAAGCCTAAGTGACACATCTACAATGCACTCTCTACACCTAAGACCCACAGAACTATGGAACAAGGGGTAAAAAGGACACTAATGAATCTCTCACTCTCATTAATGAAGCTCCTGCAAGAAATAGAGGGCCAGGAACACAGAAGGTCAACAATGGGCCAAGCATAGAGCTTACAAGTATGCAGAATGCTGGTCTTTGGGCAGGAATCCTATATTAACCTTCATCTACCCAGGGCTCGGGGACCATTGCAGAAGAGGGGACAGAAAGATTGTAAGAGCCAGAGGAGGTGCATGACCATATGGAAATAGGATCCTATAAGCTCCTGGAGCTCTGCTTATATGAAACTACAGCAATGGCAGCAACATGTGTGGGAGCCATGCAAACTCAAACCAACAAAACCCAGCATAGACTGTGGAAATGGACAGCAGACCTTAACTTTAGATGAAGAAATATTGGCAACTGACTACCGCTGGATGAGGAATAGTTGATCTTCCTAAAGCAAGGGACTCCAGACAGGCTGACTGGACCTCAGTGGATGAATTTGCACTGAGGAACGTCTGAGGACACTAACTTTCACAGTATGCCTAAACACAGATAATAGAATATATGGATTCCAGTTGAGGGCCTATAGTGGGGTGCCAGTGAGGAAGGGGATACAAAGATGATTAAGATGGATTGAAATATCCTCTATGAAATACACAAAGATTCAATTAAAAAAATAAACTTTATGTGCATGAGTATTTTGCCACTGTGTATGTAAATGCACCTACATTGTGCAATGCTGGAGGAGGCCAGAAGAAGGCGTTAGATCTCCTGAGAGTTATGGTCAGTTGTTAGGCTCCATGCGGGTGCTGGGAACCAAACTGAGTCATCTACAAAAGCAGCCTGTGCTCTTAACTGTTGAGCCATCTCTCCTGCCACCTCCTACCCCACATAATACTCCTTTTAACCAACTACCACCAGTGACTCCTCCATTAAGTCCAGCAAGTACACCACCCGGTTTATAAACATCAAATGACCTAACAACAGAAACATGAAGTTCTGAAGTGAAGCCTCCTTCCAGTTCTGGTAATTTTCTTTCTTATGCATTCACAGGCAACGTCAGTGTTTCAGATGAACTAACGCTGCAATAACAGGAGACCCTTCTGCAACTGTGCTTTCTACAAATTAAAGAATGTGTTTTTTTCTCTTTAACCAGACCTTCTTTCACCAAATCAACTTTCTTCTGTAGATTGGAGCTATGATTCAGATTCATGATATCTATTACACCTGGTATTCAGAAATCTGAGGTTGAGGGCAAGATATTACTAGCTATCAACAAAACTGCATCCATCACTACGGCATAGTTTAGGAAGCAAAGTAAGCCCAGGACAGTCAGCATAGAAAACAGGTCAGACTAGTTTGCAGTTCCCTTTTGTGCCTGGCATGTCTGCAGGAAACTCATCAGCTACTACTTCAACATGACTTATTCTGGCTGAGGACAGCTTGGGTCACTGAGTTTATAAATCTTAACATCAGCATATTCAGGCTTCATCATAATATTTTTTCCAGTTCAATTTTGAATCTGATCACATGAACTCCAGAAATGACTTTTATTACTGTGGGTTTCTGTGATCTCCATGAGCAATTGTGCCTATATTAATGGTGGCCTGTCTGCTCATAATAATATGTAAAAGGATAATCCCACCAGTGTGCCCCCAAACGAAGCTTTTCCTCATTTTTATTTGCTTGGTTTGTCTTTTCATTAGGAGATTAGGAATTTACTACTCACATACTCAGAAAATATATTTATTTGATCACTTTCTGGTTTGTCTTATCATTCTTATGAGGTCTCTGAATAAATTAAAAACTTTCATATTAATATCATATTATATCTATTTTTGCAGTTTACTGCTTCTCATGATGTGGTTTTATACGTTTTTCCTTACTGGTAATGTCAGGAGTATTCTGGAATAGGAAATCCCCAACTAACCCTTCTCCCGTAGACACTTGGATTAAACAGTAATGGGAGGAGGGTTGGAAATTTAGCTCAGTGGTAGAGTATTTGCTTAGCGTGCCCAAGGCCTTGGCTTATATCTCCGGCACACTCCAGATTAATCAATGGATAAACTAAAAGGGGAAATAAAATATCTTGGAAAAGTGTAGAGAAATGGAAACAAAGCATCCAAAACGTTTAACACGGAAACACGGAGCATCCAAACGTTTAACACGGAAACACGGAGCATCCAAAACGTTTAACACGGAAACACTGAGCATCCAAACGTTTAACACGGAAACACGGAGCATCCAAACGTTTAACACGGAAACACGGAGCATCCAAACGTTTAACACGGAAACACGGAGCATCCAAACGTTTAACATGCAGGAACAGTAAGGGAAGCTCATGGCAGCCAGTGCTCTCAACCACCGAGCCATCCCTCCAGACTCACCATTCATGGTTTTTAAAAAGCTTTCAAAGATGTAGGAATGGAAGCAATGTGCCTCAACAGAATGAAGGCTCTATATGAACATCCCAAATCTTAGTGAAAAGTTGAGAGCTTCTCCTCTAAGATCAGGAATAAGACAATGACGCCTGCTCCCATTGTTTCTATCTAACATGCTGGAGACCCCAGCAGAACAATTAGAAAAGAAGGAATAGTAGGTTCTACCTAGGCAAGGAAGAAATGAAATTGTCCCTCATCACTAACGTCAGGATCTTATACACAAATAAACCATAAAAACATCCCACAAATGTTTTAGAAATGATAAATTTGGTAAATTCACTACTTAAAAAAACAACATACAAAAACTAATCTTTGTGTATGTTAACTACTATCTAAAAATAGGAAGACTTAAGGATAAATATTTTTACCAGTTCAAGTCTAAGATTTTAATGTTGAGTAGGTTCTGCTGCCAGTAACAGTTAGCTTCATTAGGTAGAAGTTGATTTCTCTTTTTCTAAGCAACACAGATATTTGTTTAGAGGCAATATCTGTTTTAGGCACTCCAAAACTGGCTTGGGAGGGCCTCAGCCATCTGAAAGCCAGCCAACTTCCAACTTCTTCTTCTGCCATCTCAGGTGTATTCCTGGTCATTCTTTTCCAGCATGGAGTCCTAGTCAATATAGTCGCATTTCTGGCAGCACAAAGGAGGAGGGAGGAAGGTCGCAGCAGCATCCTTTGAAAGAAATTTCCTGGAATCAGCCACACTGAAAAGTAGAGCTCCTTATTCCCTCAGTCACACCGAGCTGAAAGGCTTGCTGTGACTTGTGGCTTTCCTTCTTTGCAACTCCTTATCATCTAAGAAGTAAAGTATGCTTATTAGAATACTAATGTAGAAACTAAATGTTTGTCCCAATGCTGGAATACACATCCAAGGTAAAACTTAAGAACTGTGATCAGAATTTTCTTGTGATTATTATTATCATCATGGAACTTTGGTGTATTTCATGCAGAACATCTCAACCATCTCTATGCCCTCTTCCCCACTGTTGGGTGCTAGTTGAGAAGGGGAAGATCAGCTAGAGTGGGAGGGGCACAAGAAAGGGTAATGGGAGGGAAGCATCATTAAAACGCATTAAAGGTGTGGTGGCGCATGCCTTTGATCCCAGCACTTGGGAGGCAGAGGTAGGTGAGTCTCTGTGAATTCAAGACCAACCTGGTCTACATAGTGAATTCCAGGTCAACTGGAACTACAAGGAGACCCTGTCTCAAAAAGCCAAAGAAAAATTCACAATGAAACCCATTGTTGTGTATAACTAATATATGTTAATGAAAAACATTAAGAAGAATAAATTTTACCAAAGATGCGAAAGATTTGAATGCTGATAAATGTAAAACACTGTTAGAAAAAGTTGAAGGAGTTACATATAATTAGAAATGTACTCCATGCTCTCATGAATTGGAGGAATTGTTTAAAATAATCCATACTGTCCAAAGTTCTCTATAGATTCAGTGAAGTTTCTATCAAAGTTCCAATGTTATTTTTCTCAGCGATAGAAAAAACTCCCCCAATTCTAAATGGCCAAAATAATCTTGAGCATAAACAGCAAAGCTGGAAGCAGCATATCCCCCAGTTTCATAATACATTGTAAAGGTGCTATGTGATGAAAACAGCACAGAAATCACAGAAAGGATACACCAACTAGGGGAGCAGGAAAGAAACCCCCAATCCACGGTACCTGGCTGATTGTATTTGACGAAGGTACCAAGAGGACGTGATATGGGAAGTACCTTCAGTCCTCCCGCACTGGGGAAACTGGACAGTCATGTACACAAGAGTGAAGTGGAACCTTGTTCCACACCCTACAAAAGCAAACTCCGAATGCATGAATGACAAGTGTAAGACCTGAACATATCTAGTGTCCAGAAGAAGACACAGAGGGAAAGGTCGGAGACGTTGGTTTGGGGCAATGATTGCCTGCATCAGACTCCAAAAACACAGGCATTGGGAGAAATATTTGCAAACCATACGTCTGATGAGGAATTAATATTCAAAATGTAGAAGTAGATCTATAGTCATGTCCGTTTCCATGGTGTCTCACCACTCGGGGCCAGCCCAAGAGGTTGCAGGTGAGTAGACGCAGAGTCAAGCCGCAGACTCCGGGAGTTGGACGGGAAGCAGCCCAAGCACGTGGAACTGCAAACTCGTTTATTGAACAGGTGCACAAGCTCTTATAGGTCTGGATAGCCAATGACCTTATGGGGTGGGGTCCCAAATACAGCCAATAGTAAGTTTGTCCCCGGTAGGCAGGTACTTTCCAGGTGCTGGTCTCACAACTAGCCAGAGCAGAATGCCACACCCACTGGAGCCATTCCTCCATTCCTCCCAGTGGGTGGCCTTAGGTTAGGCCAACCTTACATTATGCCCAACATATCCTCCTTTTTGTTTTTATTGAGCGACCCTGGGAGGCATGATTCTTTGCCATGCCATTGTTGGCCCCAGGCCCTTAGGGATCACTTTAGGCGATGGTGCCTGTCTTAGGTCACCCAGGTCACCAGGGTCTTACCCGTCATTGGCTACCCACCATTCTGGTGAATTAACCTAAGGGGTTCACCTTTGCTGGCAGTGCCTGTCTTAGGTTGCCTCGGTAGGTATCAGAGTCTTACCCATCATTGGCTACCTGTCGTTCTGGTGAAATAACCCAATGGGTGATACTTGTCACTCAGGAGGGTAATTAGGATGGCATGGGAGGTCTGTAGGAAGGTTCCTGTGGCATGTGCGAGGGGTTTTGTCGCAGAACGTTTTTTGTGACCTGTAGCAGACTCAGAAAGAATCGAGAATAGTTAAATATTATGAAGAAGGTGTTGTTATTAAGTGGTCAGTTCGTAATCAAGAAGGCCACAGCAAAATGCTCCAAGTTACCAACTTAAGGAGCAAAAAAATGGCTGAGCATCAGCCCTAGTCAGGATTGGGAGTGGAAGCATCCTGTAAGAGGAAGGGGGTGTGGTTATGGATCCAGTGGTTCCGCGGTGGTGGGGGCATCTGCTGCATGATGATCCGTGGCAGGTTTGAATTATGGGGACTGATAGAGGGCTCAATATGGCAAAGATCAAGCTATTCTTGCACAAGGGATTTGAGGATGGTCAGTTTAGGTTCTAAAATAGGCCACTGTTCGACCCATATGGGGTCTGAAGTATCCCACTCAAGGCTCATGGGAGCAACAGAAGGTTGAACAGTGGCCTCTAGAATTGGGGGTGCAACGGAGTGTCAGATGGCTTATTGGGGTTGGATCGCCCTGAGAGGCTGACGGTGTCATCATAAAAGGCCTTATCATCCGCAGTGATAACTACACCCATAGCTGTAAGGGTGTCTCTTCCCCACAGGGCATTAGGGATATCAGCCACCAGAGGGTAAAATTCCCCTGTGTTGTCATCATATCCTCCCAGGTGACTGGTCTCCTAACTTGTCTAGTGAGCTGTTGTCCACCAACACCCTGGATGTTAGGTCCAGGCTTATATACCCAGTTGGTCATACAAAGTGCATCATTAGCAGAGATAGTAGTAGCATCTGTGCCTGTGTCCACAATGCCCTTAAATTTGACACCATCCAAAGAAACCGAAATACGTGGAGTATGATCATAAACTGGGAGAACCCATCTTATTTTAGAAGAGTGTTCTCTTATGGGTGGGGCCGTGGGTTGCTCCAGGGGGAATTTTAAAGGTGTATTAAACCCTCACTTGATTCCAGCCAGATGAACCAAAAAGGGAGGAGCCAACACGGATCTCAGGGACCATGATGCAGTATGTGCTTCCTTCAGGGTAGGAAGACAAACACAGAAGGGGATCCTTGCCCATCCACAAGGATTGAATCACACACAAAACTGAACTGAACCGGGGTCTACTCACTGAGGGGCTCAAGTCCCTTTTCAGGCACCAGTTATAGTCATGTCCATTTCCGTCGTGTCTCACCACTCAGGGCCAGCCTGAGGGGTTGGGGGTGAGTAGATGCAGAGTCAAGCTACAGACTCCAGGAGTTGGACGGGAAGCAGCCCAAGCACGTGGCACTGCAAACTCATTTATTGAACAGGTGCACAAACTCTTATAGGTCTGGATAGCCAATGACCTTATGGGGTGGGGTCCCAAATACAGCCAATAGTAAGTTTGTCCCCAGGTAGGCAGGTTCTTTCCAGGTGCTGGTCTCACAACTAGCCAGAGCAGAATGCCACACCCACAGGAGCCATTCCTCTATTCCTCCTAGCAGGTGGCCTTAGACTAGGCCCACCTTACATTATACCCAACATAGATCAACAGCAATAAAACAAATGGCCCCCAGCTTTCTAAAATGGACAAAGGATTAATAAGATAGCTCTCAAATGGCCAGCTGATGTGTGAAAATGTTCAACATCTGTAATCTTTAGAGAAATTCAGATTAAAATTACAGCTAAATATATCTTCATTCCTGTCAGTATCAAAAAGACAAAAAAACAAAAACAAAACCAAATGTTGTGAAGATATGTGGGAAAGGAGCTGCCTTGTACACTGTGGGCAGCTCGATAAACGAGTACAGCCATTTTAGAAAATAGCACGGAGGCTCCTCAAAGGATTAGAAATAGAATTACCATATCACCCAACCACCCCACTCATGAAAATCTTATATATATATATATATATATATATATATATATATATATATATAGAGAGAGAGAGAGAGAGAGAGAGAGAGAGAGAGAGAGATGCATCTACATGTATTTTCTGGAGATACATATCCAAAAGAAATGTGTTGTTAAAGAGATGTCTATTTCCACCTTCACTGGAACATTACTCATAATGGACAATTTATGGAAACAATCACTGTGTTCATCAACATGAATGCAGTTTTTGAAATGTTACACACACACACACAAACACAATGGAATACAACTCCACCTTAAAGAAGCACTGAATTCTGTAATTTGTAACAACATGAATGAACCTAGAGGACTTTATTCTAAGTGATATAAGCCAAGTAGAGACAGACAAGTACCACGTGATCTCACATATATGTAGAATATTGTGTGTGTGCATGCACATGTGTGCATGTGTGTGTTCTGTATGCACACATGTATATGCAGGAGCATGCACCCCATGCATGTGCAGAGGCCAGAGGAGAATACTGGGTGTTCTGCTTCATCCCTCTTTGTCTGGCTCTCTTGAGACAATATTTCTCTCTGAACCTGAGGCTGGTAGCCAGCAAGTACCAGAATTCCTTCTGTCTGTGCCAGGCACCACCAGAAAGCAACCACACCCAGCTTTTCACATAGGTTCTGGGGATTTGAACCCAGGTCCTTATGCTTGCACAGCAAGAGTTCCATCCATTGAGCCATCTCCTCAGCTCCTATATGGGAAATTTTTAAAAAATCAATCTCTTTGGAAAAGAGTCTAAAGACAGTTGCCAGAGGCTGGGGGAAAAACAAGAGCAGCATTGTCAAACGCTACAGCCTTAATTTGTAGGCATGAGTTCTGGAGATCTATTGTCCTGCATGGTGACCATAGTTAATAATATATATCTCAAAAATTGTTAGAACCATAGATTTTTAAGGTTTCCACCCACCACAAAATATTGGTAAATTGATGACATGGCAGATATGTTAATTAAGTCAAAACATCATATTGTATCCTATAAATATATACAAATAGTGCTTGTCAGTTAAAATTAAATAAAAATTTATAATACATACAATTCCAGATTGCAAAATTTTTCTTACCTACCACAATACTTTTCTGTAGCTTACTTTATGAAGTAATTAAAGTTTTGCATTTCATATTTAATACTTCATCCTAACTGGAATTGATTTTTACATATGGTAAATTAATGACATTAATTTCCTACAAGTATAGCTAATTATACCCACATTATTTATTGAAAAGACCACCTTGACTTCATTGATCTCCCTTGCCACAGGCCCATTCAAGCATTCCAAGTCTACCTAGGCTCTCTTCCTTTCTTATTGGTGCATTTGTCCATAACAAGTCTTAATTACATAGTTTTCCTATAAATTTTGATGCAACTTGGCTTAGACTTCCCAATTTGTTCTTCAAGAGTAATCTAGAATTTATTGGTTCATTTATTTCTACATAAATTTTAGGAATAACTTTTCAATTCATGAAAACTATATCTTTGAATTTTGATAGAAATTACATCCAATGTATAAATCAGTTCAGGAACAATGAACACCTTTACAAGAACAAGTCTACTAATGCATAATAGTTCTCCACTTATTAGGTCTTGTTTGGTGATTCTGGGTAGGTTATCAGGTATTGATGTTTATTAATTAAGTAGATGTGATGGTGTACTCTATGCTTGATCTTCCTAACTTAGCTTAATTCATGCCCACTTTCCCTGCTCTTTGTCGTGGTATATAGCATGCGCTGGGAGCACAGAAAAATATTTATTTTTAAACATAAGGCCTAAGTAGGAGAACTTTTAGGGAAAATACAATATGTATATTATACTGATTTTCAATATGATAACCTCTTAATATTTTCTTTTCTTTCTTTTTTTAACTTTTCCCTGGTTATATGCAGACACATTGGCCATTTCTTCCTAGTTGAGTGTATCTGGGGCAGATGAATAGATACTCTGGATGTGTCCACTTTGAAGCACCAACTACATCTGGCTGTATCTTGTACACTTCTTTATTTTTGTGTGGATTTGTAAAAATCTCAAGAAAAGTATCAGCAATTTGGCCACAGATTCGATTTTATGCCAACAGAATCAATCTCCCTCAACCCTAAAACTTCCTCACACAGAGTCATGATCCTTCTCTCAGATTTTCTTGCAAAGGACTTCTGGATAGTGACCCCATACATCAAATTCCATCCAAGCTTTAGCTTGTGTGGAGGTTATTTACTTTGAAGGTCAAATACGTGAATTTAACTAAATTGTAAAATCCCCAAGAGAAAAGAATCCTTCTCCTGTAGAGATGATTTCTCTATTTTTCAAGCATAATCTTGAGCTTGTTCTTACCCCAAAGGCACGCTGTTGCTGCATCAGCATCCTCTACAGCACGATCTTTACCTCCTGGTTCTTCAAACCCTAGACAACTGGGTTTAGGAGGAGGGTTATCATGGTGTGCTCCATGGAGGCCATTTATTCAACCTGATGTGAGACTTCGGTAGTTGAGAAAAGCAGTCACATGGAACAAGAGAGCCAGAAGAAGAGTAAGGGGAGGTTTTGCCTTAACCCTCAGAGGGGCAGATGCTCAGGATGACAGAAATGATTCTGGATAAGAAAAGGACCCAGGGAACTGTAAACAGCCCCCAAAATATACATGGTATAGCCAGAAGACTCCCATTGACAATGGGATCAGCACAAAACAGAGCCAAGAGTGGCTTGCAGCTGAAGATCATGTTGGAACTCCACAAGTGTAACTTGTGGATGACAGTTCAGTAAGGACCTTGGACATTTCCCTGCCTAAGCTGCATTCACAATAACAGGGCAAAAAGGTCTGTTCATGGCCATGGTGTAGACCAGGGTTGGCAGATGGTAGCAGGGTGAGCAGAGGGCATGATAGAGATCATAAAAGCTTCTGTTCTGGAAGACACTGAAAAATATGAAGGGTGACGTGGCCCCACACCAAGATACCTTTCTTCCAAGAGAGGAAATTTTATAGCAGTTTGGACCCAGTGACTGAGGAGAAACTGAACTGTAGAAGGATAAATATATAAGGAGGAAGTGGTGACTTTGAAGAGGTGAGAATCAGCCCTGACCAATCAGCCCTGACCACCAAGATCACCATCAGACTCCCTCCAAGGTCAGAAAATAAATCTTGCTCTGGATATTAGGGTCACCGGAAAGCTCCAGAAAGACGAACTCAGAAACAAGACTGCCATTTAATAGTTGCTTAAAGAAGTGAGTGGTTCTCCAGTGGGGGAGCATTTATTTGAGTCATTTTTGGTGACCGTGAGTTTTCTTCTCTTACCTAAAGATCCAAACCAGAAACTCAGGACAAGAACATGTCTTCTCCGATACCATCTCTGCACTGGCCCTTCCTGCCCCCTCACACCTGTCTCGTTATCACTCCTCTATCTTCATCCTTCATCAGCTTCAGGAAATGTATCCATCACTGAGAAATGAGTAGGTCGCGAGACAAAACAAGGGAAATGCACAATCCAAAACTTGGAAAATCCTCTATGGGCAAGGCTGGGCGGCTCTTGGAAAAGTAAGATTCTTTCTGAATAGGAAAAGTACAATGTATGTGAGGACATTTTTACAATAGACTTTAATGCCTGCATTTTACAAATGAAAAGAATGTGCTGCCGAAAGTCACAGCAAAGTAATACCGAGGTTTCTAGAAGCAGGTGTTCGAACCAGTTTTGTATGCCTCTCAGTGGACCACCCTTGATAAGTTTTAAATTGGTTTTAAAGACCAAGTCTCATCTATGTAGGAGTCGTATGCAACCTTTCCTCTAGGGAGTTTACCTAAATTACACTCTCATGTTACTTGGCTCTGACAATCAACCAGTGATCTCTACACTTGATGCCAGCTGCTGCTGACGTAGAAAAAGCACTGATGTTAGAGCAAAACCTGAGTTTGAATCCCATATGACAGTTCACTAGTTTCATCTGAGAACAGTTGATTTCTTAAAGCCTTAACTAACCGTTTGTAAAATTGAGTAATAGAAACATTTTTATAAATGTTTATGACACAGCCTACAAAACACCAAAACCAAATTTATATGAGTAAAGGTTAACAGAATTTTGAAAAGTTAAATGATTTACTATTAAATAATATGATGATAAGTAAAGAACCCGAGAGTATTTACCACATCACCTTATTGTAATTATCTGCATGCAACTGATCACTATTTGGTATTTCATTATTCTTTTATCTATTTCTGGTCTGGTATCAATAGGTCGTGTTCAAGAATTTGCCATTATGTAAAACAAGGCCTGAACCTAAGCTAGATCCACACTACCACAGAGAAGTTGTAATTGTGGATGCTATTTTTAAGACTCCAGTTACTTCTCCCTAAGCTCTCCAGTCTCTCACCTGAGCTAGCTACTGGAAATGTAGCTGCAGAGATAGCTGAGGCTGTCCTCTTTTCTGTCTTCTTTACAGTGGGTTTGAAAGTTTTCCTTATCTCAATTTTCTCGCTCAAAAAACAGAATAAAATAACATCTCATTTGCATGGCTTTAAGAAGTTATGTAAGTAATTTATGTGCAGTGTTCAGTGTAATTAGTTAATTGGTTATAATTAGATTTCTATGTTATCCATTGCCTTAATTTCAATCCATCAATGTTATAAAAAGGAAGAGTCAGTTCTTTTACTATTATAACTTTTAATTAGCATTCAAAACAATGGATTGCATTATAAGATATTTACAGATGCAAATCATATATTTCATCGTTACTCTTTTTTTAGTTAAAGAAATTATTTTTATGTGTGAGTGTTTTGCCTGCCTGTACATAAATGTATTATGTGTGCAATGGCCATGGAGGAAAGAACAGATCCCTTGAACCTGGAGTCAATAGGCAGTTTTTAGTTGCCATGTGGAGGCTGGAAACTGAATCTGAGCCCTCTGCAAGAACAGCCAGTGCTCTTACCTGCTGAGCCATCACTCCAGCACCACCACCCATTACTCTTTGCCCTTCTTCCCATCGCTTTATTCCCCTTTCTTCTCCACAAATGATCACTCAAAAAGAACCAGTTTTATGGCAGATAGAGCATGTTAGTAAATAGAGAAATAAGACCAGACCAAGGAGGGAGAAATGGAGGTGATTAGGATAATTCCACTTTGAGAACAGAGCTGTTGGGGAACTCAAAAGAAAAATAAAGGAGACAAAGAAAGGAAGGAGAAAAGTGGCTCAGGAGCTACCAAGGGACACTGTGTCTTGGCAGACCCAGCTGTTGCTTCCATAACAGAAACAACCTCCAAGTGCATTGACCTGTGAAATAAGAT
Organism: Eospalax fontanierii; assembly: GCA_035773235.1. Taxonomy (NCBI): domain Eukaryota; kingdom Metazoa; phylum Chordata; class Mammalia; order Rodentia; family Spalacidae; genus Eospalax; species Eospalax fontanierii. The sequence continues at coordinate 13,136,350 of CM069537.1, forward strand.
CTCAACAAACCCTATTCAGAGGGAAAGAGCAATGACTGTCTTCCTTTAAGGAAGAGACCTCTTTTGTCCAACTAAGTGCCTGTAGTAAACAGAAGTAGTAAATTAGTTCATGCTTGCTGGGGTTTTAGTCTCTATCCCAAAAGTTTTTGTGTTGGAACCTTAATTTCTCAGTGTGTCAGTGTTGAGAGGCAGGGCCTACAGGGTGGGTAGGAAGTCATGGAATAGATGAAGCACTGTGGCTGAGTTAATGCCCTTCTAGTGGAACAGGGTTAATTCTTCTGGTAGTGAGTGAGTTTCTTGATCTTGCAGAATTGGATTCACCAAGGGTGTTGTTATAAGAAAGGTTGTTTCTCCTATTTTGTCTTTTGTACATACACACTCTCTTTCTACATTTGATCAAAGTAGAAGTCAGGCACTAGAATTCTGGCACTATGCTTGGATTCCCACACTCTAGAACCAACAGCTTAAATATATTTCTTTTCTTCATAAATTACCAAGTCTCAGATATGTTGTTATAGTAACAGAAATCAGATGAGGATAATGTGCCAGGAGAGACTTCTAGGCTGATTTCAAAGACATTTTCTAGATTCTTCTAATCTTGTGCTGCTTTAAATCTTCAAGAAAAAAGGTATGATTTTTGAGTTGAGAGTCTAAGTATATAAACGTATGACCAATTACTCAAACTATTTCCAATGTAATTCCAATGTAAACAGATTTTTTTTTAATTTTGTACTGCTCTAAATATTTTCCCAAGGGTGTTACACAAATAGATTTCTCAGATACAACCATGTAGAAGGGGACTAGACTTGAATAGCCAATGAATGACCAGATTAATGTGCAAGCCCAGGAGACAGCTAAGTTGATGTCTTGAATTTATTGGATTCTTGCCATTTTGGTTAGTTTAGCAATTTCCTCATATATATATATATATATATATATATATATATATATATATATATGAGAGTCTTTAAAATTTCCCTTTTTAAAAAAGATTTTATTTTTATTTATTTGTCTGTGTGTGTGTGTATGTATGTATGTATGTGTGCAGATACCTCTGGAGGTCAGAAGAGGGCATTGAATCTGCTGGAACTGGAGTAACAGGCAGCTGTGAGTTACCTCTTGCGGTGCTGGGGACTGGAAACTGAGCTCCGCTCCTCTTCAAGTGTAGCAAGTGCTCTTGCTAAGCCTGCTCTCCGGCTCCCGAATTCCTGTTGGACTAAGCCGAGTTTTCTCCCTGAGTATAGGTTCCTAGTCTTGGTTTCCTCAGAGAGTTTACTTTAGAAAACTTGACCTTGTGCATTATTTGTTCACCTCTTTGACCTATGGCCAGTTTTAAAACCCAGGAAGTTTCTTTCTCACTAGGAAGCATCTTTTTGAAGTACAGACACTGAAGGGGACAGCCTTCCTATTTCCCATGGTCTGTGCAGCAGAGGGACCCAAATTAGATGCCAATTAGCAAACACAGATGGCCTAATCACAGAGAAAAATACTTGAAAACTCAGAAATAACGCAATGTGTTGGGTACATTGATCAATCTCCCTGATAATGTCCTCCAATCTAACTCCCTCTGATGCTCACAGGCCCTCCCACCCTTGGTGTCAGTGGAGTTGAAGTTAGTCTCTCCTCAGCTGTAATAGTCTCTAAAGTCTTCGAGTCCCAGTTAACGCCAACACAGTATTTTCTTTGACATCCTAGTGGACCCAGTTTTAACTTATGCACAGAGGACTGAGGTAAACATAACGTCTTCATTCATAACACATCATCATTGTTATTAAAAGGCTCTTTCCACAGTCTTTTTTCTAAACCTACAGCTCTTCCCTGCACATAGGCATCTCTTCTACCATGTTTAATTCTTAGCCCTTTGTTTACAGGAATTCTTAGTCTTCTGAGTGGTTGCATTTTTTAAAACCATAAAAATAAAAGTACTGGATTAACACTAGAAATAAGAGGAAAATTACACATATCAGACATTACTATGAGTATTTGCCCACCCAATCCAAGAGACTAAAAATAAAACTGTAAGAACAAAGGGGAATTTTGAAATGGGGGATATTGCACACATTCATGATCCTTGGTAGAAAATGGAACCCATTCTACTTTAAGAAAAATCTATTTACAAGAGTAAACAAATAAATAACAAGTGTGAGATTGGTTAAAAGAGGAGGCTCTGTTTTCAGATTCTAGAATGAAAAGCTTGGCCCTGAGAACCTGCTTTCGTCTGACTCAGAGAACATTGTTCATGGAACTCCAGGAACTTGACGAGTCAGGAAACTGCTATTTCTACTGCCTCCTGCAGAACTCCTAGACGCTGCCTTCATTTTAACACCTGCTCCAACAAGAAGTCAAATGCTAGATCAAGATGTAGTTGCTACAGAGGCTAATTTTGAGCCAGCCCTCTCTACCAGGATTTATATGGCAAAATGCATCTGACTAATGGACCTGGTCACATCATAGGGTTTTTTTCTTCATAAGAGGTTTAAAAGCAAAAAGTCAATTTTTCTGGGCTCACAAGAATGTTGAGAATTAAAAATATTTCCAATACCAAATATTGGCAAGGGTTTGAAGAGCAACTAGAATCTTCATAGGGTGTTGAGAAGAATGTAGAATTTTATGCTTTTGAACATAGAAAGACAGTTTCTGACGAAGTTAAATGCAATCAATGTAGCATAACAATTGTACTCCTAGGTGTTGACCCAGAGAGATGATCTCATGCATTTTCACAAAGATTTCACCTCATATGTGTGAATGACAGGTGAGATGGAATATCAGCATCACTCTGCTCAGGGAAAGAAAGCAGACACTTTATATCATGATTCTCTCTATATGAAATTCCAGAAAAGGTGAAAGGATAGTCAAGGAAGGTTGATCTTTGATTGCTAAAGGCCAAAGGATGAAAGCAGATTTATTGCTAAAAGGCCCTGGGAACTTTTTGTTGTGGTAGAAATGTTCTGTAACATGAATACAGTGGTGATTGCTACTGCTACATGCATTTGTCAAAAATGCCTTTATGAAACTCATTGCTACCCACAATGAACATACACCAGAAGCGAAAACAAAGAAATGATCAAGTTGTACATTTAAAATTGATGAATTATATGTAAGTAATGCCTCAGTGGTGCTTATTTAAAATGTAGCACTTTTAAGGCACAAGATGGCCAGGTGCCTTAATCTCAGCATTGGGGGGCATATCTCTGTGAGACTGAGGTCAGCCTTATCTGCATAGGGGATTCCAGATCAGCTGAGGTTACAGGGAGACCGTGTCTCAAAAACTGTTATAGGGAGGACAGGAGACATGGCTCAGTGGTTTAAGATCACTGGCTGCTCTTGCAGAGGCCCTGGGTTCAATTCCCAGCACCGATATGGTGGCTAACACCCATCCTTAACTCCAGTTTCATGAGTTATCCAACACCCTCTTCTGACCTCCTCTGGCACTGCACGACAGAGGTACACTTACATGCATGCAGGCAACGCTCATACATATAAAATAAAAATAATAAATAAAATGTATTTTTAAAAAAAGATATAGGGCAAGGCAGACATCGTGCAGCCATCCCTATTCAAGGAACAGGAAAATCGATCTTTTAATGAGGAAAGCTGCTAACACACATTGCACACACAGATCCAGAGGGAAGAGAATTTGAGCCATTTTTGCCATTAGTTGATCGCACTTTTGGTCCAGTCACTGGGGCTGGGACAGACTGACCAGCCCACTGAGTTACAATGGAGGACAGTGATATTGATACACACATAATGGGGCAGTGGAATTCTTACTAAAGGAAAATGGGCCCTATTCTAAATTAATGTCATATAAAAAGAGTTGGATGGTTGAATGCTTTGTCTCTGAACAGGATTAAGCTTCAGGCCACCAAAGGAAGCAGCACTACTCAGTACCATCTGACTTTAACCGCATTTGTATTTCATCACCGTCAAATCTTGACTTCAGTTCCCACCAGTGTGCTTTCTTCACCCCGTGTCTATGGTCGACTACATGACACGCTGACAGTATTTTCCAAGCATTCTTCTCACAGCGGCCTTCACCTCCTTGTTCTTCAGGCTGTAGATGAGAGGATTCAGCATGGGAGTGATGACACTGTACTGCAAAGAAAAGATCAATTCCCAGGGAGAACCCGAGGCTGGCAGGAGATAGCGCAGACAGGATGAACCAAAATACAAGATCACTACAGTGAGATGGGAGGAGCAGGTAGAGAAGGCCTTGCTTCTGCCAGTGGTGGAGCTGATGCTCAGGATGGTGGAGACAATGCGACCATAGGAAGAAAAAACCAGGAGAAAGGTTCCAAAGGCATGTATGACAAAAGACCAGGTCATGACAGTAACATTGGTGGAGACATCGGAGCAGGCGAGAAGGAAGAGAGAAGGAAGCTCACAGTTGTAGTGGCGTATGGTCCTACGGTCACAGAAGTCCAATTTCACAGCGAGGAGGGTGTTGAGGAGTGCGTCTACTATGGCCAGGCCCCAGGAACCCCACACAAGCCCTGCACAGAGCTGATTGCTCATCATCCGGCCGTAGAGCAGAGGGTGGCAAATGGCGGCATAGCGGTCGTAGGCCATGACTGCCAGAAGGAGCGCCTCGGTGCCTCCAGTGGTGAACACAAAGAAGGCCTGGGCCAGGCAACCCCCGACAGGGATTGTTTTGGTCTTAGATGTGAGATTTTCCAGCATCTTGGGCACAGAGACTGATGAATGGCAAAGATCGAGGAAAGAGAGGTGACCCAGAAAGAAGTACATAGGCGAATGCAGGTGAGCATCAGCCATCACCAGCAGCAGCATCATGCAGTTCCCTGTCAGGGTCAGGAGGTAGATCACAAGGAAAAGCACAAAGAGAACCGCTTGCATCTGGCCATCTGCAGACAGTCCAAGGAGGATGAACTCAGAGACAGCACTGGAGTTTCTCATAGCACTGTGAGTAGTGATTCTTCCCTTAGAACGCGAGAAAGAAGAGTAGTGAAACCTCATCTCTCCCACGCTATTTGGTACCTTATCTCCCCTTTCAAATAAATATTTCCAGAAGACAACAGAATCCAAATTTCACTGACTCTTCATCTAGATACTGTAAGAATTTACGTATTTTAAATGCTCTATGTTTATTATTTTATCACTTAACTTCCCGTATTGATCATTCTTCTCCTCTGACATGGGCTACCTGACTTTTATTGTTTTATTTTGTTTTAGGTCTTACGCTCTTCCAAAAAAAAAAATTAAGGATGCAAATGTCATAAAGGAATAGTGAAAATTTGAATAAATTCAAGAGATTAGAATTCTCAGTTTTTACGAGGAGTACTAGAGGGGCAAAGGTTGGCTAAGCAAGGGTAAAATCCCGGGATAAAGAGTGAGGAGTTTTAGAAATAATTTGACGATCATGGTACAAACAATAACTGTATTGAAGTGTAGTGGAAAAAAGGTTCCTGAAGGAAAGAAAGGAGGGAAGGAAGGAAGGAAGGAAGGAAGGAAGGAAGGAAGGAAGGAAGGAAGGAAGGAAGGAAAGAAGATGGTCAGTATTCTGCCTGACCAATTACTGACCTTCAGTATCTTAAGGATTCACTACTCTTCAAATGCTTTTTCTTTTAATGTAGAAAGAATGAGTTTACAAGAAAGGATGGTTGGAAGAAAGCAGATGAAAGAAACCTGCGGCACTGTAGCTGCAGTTATACAGTTACCTGGAGTTCACCATCATCGCTGGATCACTTTCTGTTGTCCAGTTGACAGTCAGTTACTCCCAGCTCTGCAGACCTGTGTATGTTGTTGGCTCCGCTTCAGTATCATTGTTGTTCCTCACGTCTTTGATTGATAAAAGTTAAGAAATTGCATTAGAGTTGGTTAGATCTCCAGGAACACAAGCATTTTCTCTAGGCTCCAAATCAGCACAATAAGCATTTTTTAAAAGATTATTTATATATATTTTATTTTATTTGCATGAGTATATGACCTGCATGTACGTAAGTGCACCCGTGTTGTACGTTGCCCACAGAGATCAGAAGAAGAGTTGGATCCCCTGGAACTGGAGTTATGTTTGGTTGTTAGCCACCACGTGGGTTCTGGGATTCAAATCGGGCTCTTCCATAAGAGCAGCCAGTGTTCTTAGCCACTGAGCTATTTCTCCAGCCCCCAAAGTAAGCTTCTAAAGAGTGTATTTCCACGATTGTCTCCTGACGTACGAATAATGGTTTGCCTACAAGCCTAGAGTGACTCTTGACTTTTGTCCTGAGATATGCCGCTCATCTCCTGAATTTACAGGAAAGCACTTGGTAGGTAATAGCATGAAGTAATCCACTTTCTGTCCACAGAGACCGCGATGCCTAGCAGTCAGGAAGGAAGCTCTACTGTAGTTTCAGACACTTCAGAAAAAGAAGTGCCTGTCACATTTCCCAACCTCCAAAGTTAGCCCTAGCTATAATGACAGAGATTATTTGCCTTAGAAATAGCTTGGGAAAGTGGCCCACTCCTGAGGCTCCTTCTCATATAGAGCGTGAGGACCCAGGTCCCCCTCCCTAAGGAGCAAAGGTCACTGCCAACTGGTTGTGCCTTGGGACCGTATATTATACCCTCTTTTCTCCACTCACAGTTTTTAACTTCCACTGCCAGTCTTTCTGTCAGAAAAAAGAACTGGACTCATGACAACAGGGGCATCTTAAGTGGGTGCAGCCCAAGATGTTGCCTTTGAAACTAAACAAGTAGAAGTTTGAGGCAAAGCCTAGACATGAGTTCACTGATCTGAGCATCATTTTTCTGATCCACAGAGGCCGGATAACGTATACGCTTAAAATGTTGTTGCAGTACTATATAAATTATACCTTAATTTTTTAAGATAAAAATTAAGTACCGTGAACCCAGAATAAAAATCAGGCATTGTTCAAAATTATTTCTTTTCATCTTTGTCAATCTCTGTCAATTCTGTTGTATGTTCTGTCACAGGGTCTCCTTCATGTAGTCCAGGCTGGCCTTGAATTTACTACATAGCCGAGGATGACCTTGAACTTCTGATCTTCCTGCCTCTGCTCCCAAGTGTTGGGATTCCAGATGTGTGCCAGCATACTCAATCTTAATTCTTATGGTTATTTAAACAAGAATGATGAAAGGTTACAGACAAAGGTACTGGAAGAATGTTTGCAAAAGAGAGGCCTGGATGTGTAGCTCAGTGGAAGAGTGTTTACTTAGCATACCAGGGCTCTAAATTCAATCCTCAGAATCATTAAAAAACAAAATTAGAAAAGCAAAAACAGAATAAGCACTTTATAGGCTGAATTATCATTCTAGTTTAATTGATTATTGAACCTGATAGCAGTACTTTCATGTCTCTGAAAAAGACAATTGAAATTTTTCTATAGTGAGATTTTTATCAGTCTTTTTCAATAAAATATAATGCTTTTCAATCTAAAAAAGAAATATTTTCATTTTTAGAAATTAAATTGAAAACCCTCTTGTATATGTATGTGGGTGTGATGTACGTGTGTGGTGTGTACTCACAGGTATGTGGCTGTGCATGCCCAAGCAGAGGGCCAGCAAGGGTATGCTTGTCCTGCTCCGTCACTCTCTGCCTTATTCCAGTGACAGTGGGCCTTTCATTGAACCCAGAACTAGGCTAGCAGCCAGTAAGGCACAGTGACCCTGCTGTCCCCTTGCTCTAATCTTCTAGATCTGGGGTAGCCATGCCCAAAGTTTTACATGGTGCTTAGGATTTGAACTCAGTTCCTAATATTTGTGCAGCAAGTAGTCTCACTCTCTGAACCATCTTCCCTGGCTTGAAAAACCCCCTTTATATAGTGGTTTCATATCATATGTATGCCATATCATAAGTAGGCCATATCATATTACTGCCATTATCAAAGAGCCTTACAGAGGTGTTTGTCTTTGTTAGAAAGGTCCCAGATAGACCTGGGAGATGACTTGGCAGTTAGAGCACATATTGCTCAGAGAGAGCCTGAGTTTGGTTCCTGGCACCTAGACTGGGCTGCCTACAACAGCCTATAACTCCAGCTCCAGGAATCTGAAACACTTTTCTAGCCTCTGGGGGCCACTTGTACTCATGTAAACATATGCTCACATATGTATATACCTAATTAAAAATTAAAATAAAATAAAAATGAGTATGAGAAAATAAAGTAATACCTCTACAATAAAGTATCATTTCCTCTTCTTAACATGTGCAAACATTCTAGTATTAGTAATTCATTTCTGTGAATTGCATGGATAAAATATAAAATGAACAAACCTCTCAGAAGTATAATAAAATGAGTTTAGTAGAAACCAAATGCAATGGATTTATTAGAAAATGCTCAAGGGATTTCTTAGAACTCATCCCAGAATCAGACAAGAACCAGTAAGCTAACTTATAAATGCTATTCTAAAAGCTTATCTGAAGATGTACACGAGTAGATGGAAGCCAGGTCTGAGAAGACGGTGCTCTTGGTGTGGCACCAGCTGTGTTCATCTTCAGGAAGCTTTCGGACACCCTTCTGGAATGAGATCCATTGATTCATGGCAAATATTCATCTTTAGAATGAAGCGAAAGGGGATTTAAGGTAGAAGGTGCCGATAATAAACCTCACTGTGTAATTTTGTTCTGAAATGCCTGACTCTTATCCCATACCCTGTATATGTGTGATGTGCTTCCTTGTCACTGGTAGCTGGAACTGGGTGCTGACTCTAATGGCAAAGTAAACGGTGCTCTGGAACCTGTAAACCCGAGGCATTGAGTCAGGCGGTCTAGAACGAGGTGATTAAAATGTATTCTCCATGCTTCTTCCTATCACAGCTGAGCAGCTCTCTGTGGATTTCTGATTTTCTGCAGGTTCTCAGGATATGCCAGTGTTCCGATCCAGGCATAAGATACGGGAGGATCAGGACAGAGAGAAAGTGGGGTTGGGGAAGACACAGGCATCACTGAGTGTTCTTGCTCTGTGAACTGCGAAAAAACTGAACAACTCTTTCTGTCATTTCCCCCGAGTTTAAAATGGGAATAACAATACTTGTAAAACTATGAAGATTTAATTTATGAATGATGCTTGACACTAAACACACCAAGTCTTGTATTTCTAATTTGTTTGCCACTCTGAACTTAATTATTCTGTGTCTCTGACCAAGCTAAAGAGAAACAAGGAGTCAGAGAAATAAGACGTAGATAAGGAGCAGGGAAGGGATGATAATCTCCAAGAGGGAAGCAAACTGGCTGATTAGAATGCATAGAGAGAGAAAGAGACAGAGAAAGAAAGACAGAATCAGAGCAAGGAAATGAAAAGGGCGGAGGGAGGGAAGGCACGGGGTGTCTCAGTATCAGTAAGATATACTGTACGAAATGCAGAAAGTCCAATAAAATATATATTGAAAAATAATATAAATAAAATTCTGAAAAAATTAATTAAATTAAAAAATAAATTCTCACCAGTTCGCTAGTTAAGCAACTTGTGTCCTGTATGTCCTTCCCAAGCACACGTTCACTTCTTTCCAGTATGATTTCTACTCCATCTGAGAGCAGAGGCAAAACATCGAGTTCTCGGGGATCACTGAGCACAGGAGCCAGCAGGTTTAAACAGTTAATGCACGGTCAGCTGAGATGAATCCCAGAAGACAGCTGCGCTGTGGCTTGTAGTCCCTGGAGGCACAGCCAAAGCCCAAAACTTTCAACTCATCAACTTAGTAATCTACGTTTTATTTCACTTTAAATTGACATCTAATAATTGTACATATTTGCTAGGCATTAGATAATGTTTTGATACTTGTATATAATAAAGTGATAAAATAAGAAAATTATCCTATCACATTGAGCATTATTACTTTGAGGTGAATATATTAAAACCCTGCATTCTAGTTCTTACGCATTCTAGTTCGTTACTGCTGTTAACAATACTCACTTCTTAGCTCTCAGTTTTCTTGACCAGCCTCTCCCATGCGCCCCTCTGCACTCCACAGCCTCTGTTGAGATCAACTCTCTTATGAAGATTTGACAGATGCATGAGTCTATGCAGGGTTTGCCCATTCTGTGTTTGGCTTATTTCACTTCACATACTGACCTCCAGTTTCATCCAAATTGTCATACTTGGAAAGATTTTGTTCTTTTTAGAGCTGGATTGTATATACTACATTTTTTAAAAAATTATTGAATTTTTGTGTATTTCATACAGAGCATGTCAATCAATCTTAATCATCTTTATACCCCCTTCTCACTGGCACCCTGCCATATCCCAACTGGAATTCATACATGCTACCATTTGTTTTAAGTTCTGTTGTGTCATTAGTGTCCCCAGACCTTCCTCAGTGCAGTTTATCTACTGAGGTCTAGTCAGTCTATCTAGAATCCCTCACTTTAGGAAGATCAGCTCTTCCTCATCTAGAAGTAATCAGTTGGCAATATTTCTTCATTTGAGATTGGGGTCTGCTGTCTATTTCTCAGTTCTATGCTGGGCTTTTGTCTGATTGAGTTTGCATCGGTCTTATGCATGTTGACATTTCTGTAGGTTCATATGAACAGGGCTTCAGAATCTCATAGAATCCTATATCCATATGGTCCTGCTCCTTGTCCCTGGCTCCTACAATCTCTCTGTCCCCATTCTGCCACGGTCCCCAAGCCAGGGGTGGAAGAAGTTTAACATAAGATTCCTGCCCAAGGATCAGCATTCCGCGTACTCTTTAACTCTATGCTTTGGCCATTTTTGACCTTTTGTGTTCCTGGCCCTCCAGTGCTTGAGGGAGCTTCATTAATGAGAACTGAGAGATGCATCAATGTTCTCTCTACCCTGTGTTCTATGTTCCATGAGCCTTAGGTGTAGAGTTGCATTGTAGATGTGCCACTTAGGCTTGGACAATTCACAGACAATATCTATGAGTGACCAGTTGTGGAACTCTGTAATAGTCTCCATCTGGGGCAAAAGAAGCTTCTTTGATGAGTGGTGGACTGGGACGTTTGTCGGTAAATATAAGGATACATATTTTGCACATAGTAAGAAATTATATTAGAGTAGGGATGTGACAGACTTGGGGTTTTCTCTAAGATCTATGGCTTCTCTAGCCATACGTATTTGGTTATATTTATAGTACCACATATGAGTTTCCTCCCATAAATGGCCTTTCAATCCAATCAGGTAGCTGTTGATTGCCCACAAGATAAAAGCTCACTAATGCTCCAATGTCGTGTGATGTGCCAGTCATTGGTGTGATTATTTGGTCATGAAGCTGGTGTTGGACCATTGATTGTTGTTCTCCCTTCGCAGATTGCGTAGTCCCTCTCCAAAACTATGAGAGCTAACCTTCAGGAAAAGTGGCTTCTAAGTCATTTCCAGCTGCATTGCTCCAAATCCTGTGACTAAAGTATAGGTCTTTAGCAATAGGTCTTACCTTCAAGTTCCTGGAAGAAATCAAGGGCTGTAGCAATAGCCTGTGCAATTTGGGGAGTGTCTTGTGCTACTCTGACCAATAACTCAAATGAATATTTTTCTGGCATTATTTCTTGTTATGTAGTCTCAGCTATACACATGGGTTCCTGTGGAGCCCATTGTATATGGAATTTGTCATTAGGTTGTTTGACTTATATGATTCCCTCTGGTGTTTTACACTAGCTAAGCAGTGTTTGTTTCTCCTTTCTGTATCCTAGTCTAACCATTCTTCCATGCAGTCCCCATTTGAAGTGTCCCATTTTCCCCAGTTCTCCCTTGATAACACCAGTCTCCGATGACCCCGCCTCTCTTGAGCTCCTTCTTTCCCTTTATTCCCGAAGTTCCTTGTACAGTCCTCGCTCCCTCCTCCCTCCTTCTGTGTGAATACCCACATTTTACCCATTTCTTCATAACACCCAACTTGTGCTGTCTTCTCTCTCAGGTGCCTTCTTTCCATTTGCCTCCCTGGTTCCTTTCCATTATCCTGCATCCTGGAGTTGCATCAGGATATGCACTCACACAGAAGGATTTGGTGCCAGGATCCACCTATGAGGGAGAACATACATTATTTTTCTGATTCTGAGTTACTTCACTTAGCATAACAGTTTCTAGTTCCATCCGTTACCTGCAAATTTCATGATTTTTGACTTTCTGGTAACACTGAGTATAACTCCATTGTGTAAATGTACCACATTTTCATTATACACTAGTCATCTGAGGGAAACTTAGGCTTCTCCATCTCTCAGCTGTTGTGAAAAGAGCAGACACAAACATAGATGTACAAGTATCTCTGCAATAGGACGAGTCCTTTGGGTGTGTGCTAGGGAGTTGTATAGGCAGGTCAAGTGGTAGATTCATTTTTAGTTCTTTAAGAGTTCTCCAAACTGCTTTCAATGGATGTTGTACAAGTTGGCACTTCCACTAGAGTGAATGAACTTTCTCCTTGTCCCACATCCTCTCCCACATTTGGTGTGATTTGTTCCTTGATCTTAGCCAGTCTGACTGGGGTAAGATGAAATCTTAAAGTAGTTTCATTTGAAAACTCTATTCATCTGTTGAAGTAAACTTAGGTTAGTTTCATATCTAGGCTAATATAACAACTTCTTTAAGAATCCCGAGAATGCAGATATCTGTTCAACATAAGTATTTGAGCTCCTGTGGATAATACACTGTTTCATAAATTTTCTCATGGCGGGTCCTGGCTTTCAGCCTCACCCCGCCCTCCAGGTCTGAACTGACTGAATAAGTAGAGAATGCTCTTTTTAGAGAATTGATTTATTTAGGGCATTTACAAAGCTGCTGGTTATCAGCAGCTCACCAGTAAGGTCTGGCTCTTAGTGAGCAGAGCCCTTTGTTCAAAGCGTGCTCTTGGACCATTCCCAGCCAGCATTTCACTTCCACTCACATGATCCTTGGGACTGCGGGGACTTAGAACACTGCTTCCTGGGTTCTGGCCTTCTGCGTGGGCCAGGGGCCGGGGCCTTTTTCTTCCCATGTGGATACAATCTCTGCCCATCCCCGGGACTCCCTGCCATGTTGTCCCTCCTTACTCCCCGCCTCCCTCCTCCTTTATTGGTCAGAGGGCGTGACTTAAAACCTCAGAGAGAATTCCCTATTCACTATACATATACCCAGTGCTGGTATTGCTGGGTCATATGATAGTTGTATATTTAGTTTTAATGGAACGTCCATATGGTTGTAATCAGCTTACATTCCCACCAACAGTGTAAGCGCCCCTTCCCCATGTCCCCAACAACACTCACTTGTTGTTTTGTGTTCATTTTGAAACAGGATCTTACTATGTATCACAGGCTTGCCTCAAATCACAAACTTCCTGCCTCAGCCTCACAGGGTGCTGGGATCACAGGTAGATACTACCACACCAGTGTGAGTGTGTGTGTGTGAGTGTGTTCATTTTCTTCTCAATGTATATCTTTTACTGAATTTTTGTGTGTTTCAGACAAAAAATCTTAGTCATATTTGAACTATCTTCCCCATCATTACAGCTCCACACACACCAGATCTCATGTATTCTGTCAAGTTTCTGCACCCAGATGTCCCTCAGTGCTAGTTCATCCACCAGAGTCTACTCCTCATATCTAGAGTCACACCCTTAATGAAGACCAACTCTCCTTCAACTTACTGTAGTCAGCTTCAGACAGTGCCTCAGTTAAGGTTGGGGCTTGCTGCCAATTTCCCTGGTCCTATACTGGGTTTTTGTCTGATTGAGTTTTCCTGGGTCTTGTTCATGGTCTAATGTGAACAGAAAAATTTTCATGTTAAAAGTGGCTAAAAGAACTCATGTCCATGAAACTAGTCCTACCGAGACTACTCAAAGCAATACAAAGGACAAAAGAAGGAATGAATATACCCAAATGGCTACACAACAAAAACAAAGAAAGATATAATGATAGAAACACAAATAGGGCCACAAACACAAAGAATTAAAACAACTGTACCAATGTACCTTTTAATAGCAATAGATATCAACGGCCTCAACTCCCCTGTCAAAAGACAGAGGCTAGCAGAACAGATCAAGAAAGAACAAGCATCATTTAGCTGTCGGGCGTTGCGGAGCCAGCAGCCCCCTCTGGCTTCCCTGGACACCAGAGATCCATTCATCTCTGCTCTCCGCCTTCCATCCAAACTCCCTCCTCCCTGCTCAGTCCCAACTCCCTCTTTATCTCTCCCCTCACCTTGATAGCACTGGCCCCCCGCACCAGGCCCCCTGCATGCCCCTCCCTTCTCCCCTCTAGTTGAACACTTCCACTTTCCCATCTCTCGCCCCCCCGCCTGTAACATCAGGTCTCTTCTATCTCCCTCTTCCCGGTTTTTCTTTTCCTTTACCTCAGTATATCCTTTCCATTCCATTTCCCTGGCTCCTGGTGTTACATCAGGATAAAAACCCACATATAAGCACGGCAATCCACAAATAAGGGAGAACATATATCTCTTGCTTTCCTGAATTTGTGTTACGTTAGTATAACGCTGTCTAGTTCTATCCATTTACCTGCAAATTTCATAACTTCATGTTTTCTTACTGCTGAGTAGAACTCCATTGTGTAAATGAACCACATTTTCATTATCCATTCGTCAGTTGAGGGACATTTAGGTTGTTTCTGTTTCTTAGCTGTTGTGAAGAGAGCAGCAATAAACGCAGATGTACAGGTGTCTCTACAGCAGACTGAGTCTTTTGGGTGTATGCCAAGGAGTGGTATAACTGGGTCAGGTCATACGGTAGATTAATTTTTGTTTTTTGAGGGGTCTCTACACTGCTTTTCACAGTGGCTGCAGGAGCTCACATTCCCACCGGCAGGGAATGGCAGCGCCCCTTTTGCCAGATCCTCAGTAGCATTTGCTATCTTTCATTCTAATGATCTTAGCCAGTCTGACTGAGGTAGGATGGGCTCAAAGTGGTTTTAATCTGCATTTCTCTAATTACTAAGAATTACTAAGAATATTGAACAAATTTTAAGGTGTTTCTTAGCCATTTTTATTTCTTCGTTTGAGAATTCTCTGTTCAGATTAATAACACATCTTTTTAATGGGTCATTTATTTTCTTGTTTCTTTGGTTTTTGAGTTCTCTGTATATTCTGGATATTAATCCTCTGTTGGATTTGTTGCAGGTACATATTTTCTCCTACTTGGTAGTTTTCCTCTTCCCTTCCAAGGTTGTTTCTTGTGCTGTACAGAAGCTTTGTAGCTTAATGAGGTCTCACTTACTGCTTGCTGATCTTAATCCTGAGCAACTTATGTCTGACTTATCTCTTGAAGGGCACTGCCTACATTTTCTTGTAGTAGTTTTAGAGTTTCGGGTTTTGTATTGAGGTCTTTGGTCTATTTGGAGTTGACCTCTGTGCAGGGTGAAAGACAAGGGTCCAAGTTCATTCTTCTGCAGGTGGAGATCTAGTTTTGCCAGCAAGTTGTTTAAGAGGCTGTCTTTTCTCCGTTGTGTGTTTTTGGAACCTTGTCAGTCAGGTGGCTGAAACTGCATGTACCATGTTGGGGCCTTCTACCGAGGTCCACTGATCTATGTTGTCTCTTTTTGTGCCAGTACCATTATGACTATAGCTCTGTAATATAACCTGAGACCTGGTATTGTATAACCCAGTGTTGCTCTTTTTGTCCAAGATTGCTTTGGCTATCCGGATTCTTTTGTGATTAGGATGATTTTTTTCGAGGTATGTTAAGAATGTCATGGGTATTTTGATTGGTATTTCATTGAATCTATAGATTGCGTTTGGTAAGATGGTCATTTTCACAATATTGATTCTGCCAATCCATGAGCATGATAGGCCATTCCATCTCTTAGTGCCTTCCTCTATTTCTTTCTTTAAAGATTTGAAATTTTCATTATAGGGATCTTTAATGCCTTTAGTTAGGTTTATTCCTGACTATACTATTCATCAAAGAAGCTTCTTTTTGCAACAATTGGAGGCTCCTGCACTATCTCACAACTGGTCAGACACAGCAAATATTCATCTGACAGATGTCTAGTCCACGGTGACACAGCTACAATTGAACCTCTACACTGAAGGCTCATAAACAGCAGAATGAGTGGTAGAGAGAAAACTAATGCATCCCTCAGCTCTTACCAGTGAAGTTTCCTTATACGACAGAGTGTGATACACACAGAAGGCCACGACTGGCCAAGTTTTAAAGAACAAGACACTGCAGAGTGTGTGTACCTGGATAGGACTCCACATTAAACCTCACCCACCCAGGACTCAGGGGCCATTGCAAAAAGAGGGGGCGGAAAGATTGTAAGAGCCAGGGCTGGTTTGTGAACGTAGGGAAGGAGAGGCTTTCAGGCCACTGGAAACGTGCACACGTGAACTTTGGCACAACCATGCCAACTCAATATAACAAGGACCCAAAGTGGACTGAGCGAAATGGGTGGTGGGCCAGCGTTAGACTGTGAATTATTGGAGACTGTTTACTACTATGTGAGAGAAAGTCGTGCCTTACTTATGATCTCTGTACAGTCCGACTAGTCTCCAGTGGATGAATTTGCACCGGGGGACATTTGGGTATACATGCTTGACTGAATGCCCTCTTCTCGCTATATAAACTATGGCCTATAGAGTATAATTTGTGTCCCTAAATGTCCTTCAACGTGGGTTGTCCACTGGACCCACCAAGAGTCCTGTCCCTGTAAGACACTGTCTTTTTCCCTCACAGCAGCCATCAACAATCAAAAGTGCCTTAGGTTGCTTTGGGATTTCTTACCAGCTTCCCATGTCTGTGCCTGAATTTCAGCTGGTTTGAGCCTTGTCCCTGCTGTAAGATCTAATAAACAACAATTACTGGCCCAGAAAACTATTGGTATTGATGCAATTGATGCAATTGCTATTGGTGCTTTTATCTTGGAGTCATCAACAGCTACCTAGTTGGAATTAAGTCCTGCTTAGTGGGTGGAACCTCACGTGTGGTACTGCAAACACAGCCATGGGTGGAGAGGCCATGGCCCCAAGAGAAAACCTACTTTTGCCACATTTCTAGACCAACATAATTCCTTACTTTATTCTAAATCTGCATCCTCACACGTATAGACAGGTGTGCCTTTCATCCCTCGTCAGAGAAGCTTCTTTTTGTGACAGATGAAGGCTATTACAAAATTCCAGAACTGATCAAATACAGAAAGTAAGTGTCTTTGAGATGCTTAACCCTAAGTGACACATCTTCATTCACAGGATGAATGCATCTCTCACCTCTCACCAGAGAAGTTCCTTGTGCTGCAGATGGTGATTAACACAGAAATCCACAACTGACCAATGTGCAAAGAACACGAGACTATAGATGTGTATCCCTGAATAGGACACCTATTTCAAACCCCTGCCTCCGAAGGCTCAGGAATCATTGCAGAAGAGGAGGAAGAAAGATTTTAAGTGCCAGGGGTGATGGATGATCATAAGGAAACAGAGTCTTCCAGACAGTTGGTCAGTTACTCACATGAACTCGCAGCAATGGTGACAGTATGCACAAGTCCTATGCAAGCCCCAAACATTTAATTTTAGTTTACCATGTAGTTATCCAGTATCCTAATACTATTTATTGAAAAGATTGTTGTTGGACTGGAGATATACCTGAGATACACCTCAGTAGTTAAGAGAATGGGCTGCCTGCTCTTGTAGAGGACCTTGTGTTAGTTCCCAGCACCCACATGGTGACTAACTGTAGCTCCAGTTCCAGGGGATTCAATGCCATCTTCTTACTTTTTCAAGCATTGCATTCACAGGTGCCCTTACGTGTAGGCAAAACACTCATACACATAAAAGTTTTTAAAGAAAAGAGTGTTCTTTCACCAGTATAGTTGGTGTGTTTGTCAAATATCACGTGGCTGTAGACTCAAGTTCTTTGGGGGTGGGTGAAGCAGGAGAGATTCTTGTGCTCCCCTGGTCTATGTGTCTGTTTTTCATGCCATAACATGTTGTCTGAGTGCTAAAGCTCTGTTCTACTTGCTTAAGGTTGGTTTTGGCTATTTGATATTTTTAAAGGATCCATAAAAATTTCAGGATTCTTTTTCCTCTTGCTGTAAAAAAAAACATTTTGCTATTTGTGGTGGTAGTTGTTTTAAATTGTTATTTGTTCTTTGAAAATCACCATGGCCTCTCTGCCTTAGTGTAGGTCAGCAAAATCAGAACTCCAAATCTTACCTCCTCCAAGGATTTAGGTACAAATTATCCTTTGCACAAATGTGTCTAACTGAAATCTAAAAGAAAAATCTTGAAATATAAGCTGCACGAAGCTTGGAAAGTATAGTTACTACCCTCAAGTTCTTGCACACTAGAAAAGAATTGGAAGGCGTGGTAAGCAATATACACTATAGTACCTACAACACTGGACACAATAGTACTTAAAACTTGCCAGCTTTTCTCTCTACTGAGAGCCTAGAAACAACAATTTTAAAACATCTAATTTATAATAGTAAAAAACATTAAAAACTCTCTCCAAACCTGTTCAGAATACAGTTACAACAAAAAATTAAAATATGACTGTTGGCAAGGATGTATAGATAAGAGAACCTTAGGTCTCTCTTAGTGGGATAATAAATTAACATAACTATTACAAAGATTTATCAAAAAATGAAAATATCTTGTGACTAATTAGTCCAACTTCTAATATATAATACATATATTACATATATAATATGTATATTATATATATATATATATATATATATCCAGGAAATGAAATTAGAGCTTCAAAGAAATATCTGTGTTTCCCATGTTCACCACAGCACTATTTACAATAGCCAAATATGGAAGTGGCCTGTGAGCCCTGCATCAGATGAATGGCTATAGAAATGTGCTATGTATATAAAGTCAGTCTTTGAATATTAGAAATCCTAGATGATTCCTGAAGACCTTATGAAATAAGAAAAAGACACAGGAAAACAAAGACTGTGTAATCTCACATTGTGAAGTAAACTTTAGTAGTAAATTGTAATAGGCTGGTTGCATTGTCAAGTGATGACTCTGAGAACAAGAGAAGCCCTTTATCTCAGACTCAAACACGTCTATCTCAAGCGTCCTCCCACACCCTTTCCTAGGCAAGCTGACCCCTTGCATCTGTGACAGGGAGAGAAGAGACCAACAAACAGCTGAGGGTATTCAAAAAAACATCCCTGAGGACAGCTAGAAGGTAAACTGTTCCCAACAGAGGTTGGTATTGCTCATCCTGTGGTGTAGAATGTTTGTGATGGGAACAAGAAGCAGGAAATTCATGCACAGAAATATTTGAGCATGAAGGCTCAGCAGTTGTCTCTGCTGAATGTTGTGAGCACTTGATTTGATGATGTCATCGACCTGCTACTTGCTATTTGCTTTTTCAATATTTGCTTACTACAATCAGGCTACTCCAGTTTTTTCTGCAGGATGTGGTAGGTACCATATTTAGTGATTGTTCTAGCAATAAACACCAAGACCAAAAGCAACTTGGGAAGAAAAGGGTTTATTTGGCTTACAGATTACTGTCCATCATTGAGAGAAGTCAAAGCAAGAACTCAAAGCAGAAACCTAGAGGCAAGAACTGAAGCAGACCACGGAGGAACACTGTTACTGGTTTGTTTCCCTTGACTTGCTCAGCTGTCTTTTTTACCTCCCAGGCCCACCTTCCCAGGGATAGTACCACCCACAGTGGTTTGAAATCTCCTGTATCAATTAGCAATTAAGAAGATGTCCCAGACAGACATGGCCACAAGCCAGTCTACTGAAAGAAATTCCTCATTTGAAATCCTCTCAGTTAGGTATGTCTACATTTAGGTGTAGTTGACTAAACTGTGATAATGATATTATCTACTAGCTACTTATTTGGTGGTGTTACTGGTAACATTTTTAATAAATTCACTCATTTGAATCCCAAAGTGCAGCTGTAGGAAATGTATATTTCTTTTCTGTCAGACTTAGTTCTGTTTTGGAATGATAAAACTGTCAAAGTCATACCTAAGACTAGGTATTTCAAGTCACAATGAAGAACAGTTAGGGACTTTCCAACCCCAATTTCCTCTGTTATCCCCTCATCCCTCTTTTATGTAGTTCTTAGCTAACTGGGAGCTAGATTGTACACCTTGGGCTCAATCAATGCGAATAAGGGTAAGGGTCTCCCCCTGAATTAGGAAGAAAAGACCAGAAGACTTTCCACTTGGTGTCCTTACTTCTTCCTGCTAAGCTGCTGTGCACCTTTCCATAAAAGTGAAAATTGCCGCATCTAGCCATCTCAGATGGTTTGTGATTATCATTATTATCATTATCATTATTATTATTATTATTATTACTGTGTGTATGAGAGAGAGAGTGAAACAGTGAAACAGTGAGAGAAAGAGAGCACGCTGGCATTTCCAGCATTCCTTATTCCCACCACAGCTATCATAGATCATTTTCATATAGAACACACATAATATATAACTTAGGAATCAAAACCATCTAACTACTAGAAGCAGAGAATAGTGCCAGGGCATGGAGGGGGACGGGAAATGAATAAACATAGTGTGTTTGTTGTAGGACTTTTCCTAGGGAGATGTAAGCAAATATCTACTCACCCCAGATAATGTCCAAATAGCAGACTAAAGAAACAATCCCACCCTAGTATAACTTAGTGAAGCGGTAAGTTTATTGTGGTTTTTTACTTGAGTTTAGTGAGAGGTTGCTAACAGGAACATAGGTGACTAAAAGGCATCTGTAACACTAAAAGCCCACCCAGCATCAGTGACGACTTAGGAGACCTGCGTCCCTGGAGTTCTCTTCGCGACTTGCAGGCAGCTTGACTAGCTGGGAGTCTCTTCTCCCCAGCAATTATTATTGCTTATATAACCTTGGGAGGGCCTTGTGAGTCTTGTAAGTTTTTGAGCTTTGAAAGTTTCCTTTGTTTCCTGAACCTTTTAAATTTCTTTAGCTTTCTAAGTCCGATGAGCTCTTAGAAGAGACTGTCTCAACTTGGAGAAAATATTAATAGCATTATTATATGAAGAAAAGACAGATGAGGAGGCTCAGTGGATAAACCTGAGAAGAGCTTTCATTAGGAAAGGAAGGGAGGTGATCAACAGAGTGAGGGAGCAGCCAGGGAGCTAGAGATTCTCTTACAGGTTTAGGTTATAGGGCTTGGGAGGTTAATCAGGCACCTGGGAAATTCCAGAATGGGCTGCAATGGCATTTGCAGTTTTTAGTTTTAGTTTTTGTTTATGTGTGTGTGTGTGTAGTTTGTTGTGGTGTTTCATTTTTATCTTTTTTAAAATTGAATATTTTAAATTGAATTTTTGTGTATTTCATGCAGAGCATCTCAACCAGTCTAAATCACTTTTATACCCTTCCTCACTGGCTCCCTCTCACAGCCCCTCCCAGAACCCCCAGAATTCACATACTGTCATTTGTGTTAAGGCCTATTGTGTCAAGTTAGTGTTCCCATATTTCTACTATTCAGGGTCACAAGAGTAAATATTCCTATTCCAAATGAAAAGTATATGAGGCTAGCAAGGAAGCAACTGACTGTGAGACGCAACCCCAGCAGAGCTCTGTCTTCCATCTGTATGTGGTGGCATCTGCAGTTTTGACAATAAGAAACTGACTTTAGAAATTGAAACTGTTGTCACAGGAAAGAGAGCTGTTCAGGCTGGAATGGGAGGCTTTGTGGGAGATGAGGCTGCTCTTGTTCTCTCAAATACAAATGCACACAGACTGAGTTTTATAAGAAATTTCTGGATCTTTATTGATACTGTGACTGTAATTAACAACATGGTATTCTATGTCTGAAATCTGCTAAAAGTGTAAGTCCTAAGTCTGACTAATACAGATAACTATGTGAGTTAATGTTTATGTTTATTGACTTGAAAAGTTTATAAGTCTTAATAATTAGTTATACCTGAAAAATTGGAAAAAGATAATTACATTTAATAAGAATAGCACATGCTCTATATAATGGTAACCTGTGCAGTTTTATTTGGGGCTATAAACAATATCTGAATAAGTTCAGAGACATAATTTGTGATAAGATTTGGAAGATTTTATCATAAAAATGACTATTAATTCAAACTAGTTTTAAACTTTGATTCCAGAACTGGAGAGGCAGAGGCAGGAGGCTCTCTATGAGTTCAAGGCCGGCCTGGTATACATAGTGAAACCATTTCAAACAAAAAAAATTTTTATGCTTTTTCGATAGTAATCATAATTTTTTTTCTTTGTAGTAAAATGAAGAATGTTGTAGTCCACGTAGAAGAATATGAAGGAATAATCACAATGGGGAGGATAATGTTGGAGACATGTCTTTCCAAATACTGATCAATATGATATTTCAAGGGAAAGAGTACACTGACAGAAACCAAAGCCCCATAAATTTAATTCGGTTTCAGGAGAAGGAAAAGGAGTGGAGTTTAGAGTTAAGAAATAAAAACCAGAGCCGGACCTGCAATAGGCAGGGAATGTCTACTTTACCGTAAGATACGGCCAGGGCAGATTCTCCTTCACAGAGGAAGCCTCTGCAAACTAGGAAGGGAGGGAAAAGTTTTTATCTCTTTGGGCCCAGGGGGAATGTGCTTGGTCTCAAGGTTTGGTGTCCTTGAATGATTCAAACCCTTCTTTTAAGAGTCCCTTTCCAGTGGAGCAGGCTGGTGTCTCAAGGCCCCTAAGGAAACATTTGGTTCCACAAACACCTCTCTAGTTCCAGGAGCCTGATAAGGCTCCGAGTGAAGCCAAACCTGCCAATTTGGGACTAATAAGTTACTTCAAAGAATTAGTGACTTTATGGCCCCTTCTGTGGAACTTACAACTCTTCTACAATTTACACCCTCTGTCAACTCTACCTCACACATTACAGTGCAGCCCAACTGCTATTTTAATGCAGTTAGAAAAGAATGGCTTATTTATAAAATGTTTCTGTCAAACACTGCTGTCTGTCACAACCTAGAGCAGTTAACCACCTCTCAGACCCAGTACAAACACAAACTCCGAATGAGTACGATTTAAATGGGAAACTGGAAAAACATAAACTCTAAGAAGGACATGTATGCAGGGAGCTAATTAAAACCAAAGGTAAAGACAGTCTTCACCGAGATAGCCAAAGAGACCGTGCCGAAGAAAGCAAATTACATATGACCGTATACACCAATCCAGAATCTTTTACATGGTCAAAGACACCATCAATTTAGACGAGCTAATAGGAAAATGGAAGAAAACTTTGCAGCTTCGACATATGTGACATGGAGAACACTGTGATACTGATACTTCCTTTTAGAAAAGGAAGTAAGGTGAAAACACAGCCATGGATACGATCTTGGCAAAGTAACAAATGCTAAAGCTTAACTAATATGTATAAAGATATTCACTAGTGGTCAGACTGATGGAAAATGGAAAACTGATATGAAAATTAAAGCTCACTATACAAGAACTCCATGGGTGTGAAGAGTGACCAGGGAACCACAGCTCATTGTTTCTTTGGGACATAAATCTCATTGACTTGGTTACAAATGCTTTACATTTTATTCCTAATTATTATTTTAATTTCCTAGAAAGAATTCCAAATAACCCCTCTTTAGTCTTGATTTCACTCCATGTGGAAGCATTTTATGAAGAGAAAGGGACAGGATGGTCAACCTCTCCTAGGTTACCTCTCTCCCGCTATGGTCATATGATATTAAGTTAAAAAGTTAGTTTTCCTAAGAATTTGGGGTATAATCAGGAAAGTCTATGAAGGGGTAATGAACAGTCATAAGAGTAGAGGTTCACACAGATGAGAAAATTCAGTCAACCTTTTTATAAAATGATCCCCGGGAAAGAAAGCTAGCTGATTGTTTTCTCCTTTTCTGAGTAAGTCTGGTCATCTGAAGTGTTTTCTTCCTCTTCACCTCATGTCCCCAGAAGCAGCCCCATCATGGGCAATAAAAAGCTCTCCTCCACCACCACTGTTTGATCACATAGCATTGCAGTTCCATGTCCGACTCACCATGATGTTGTGTCTACTACAGAAGAGGTCGAAAATATCTTCTGATCATTCTTCTCACAGCTGCCTTCACGTCCTTGTTCTTCAGGCTGTAGATGAGGGGATTCAGCATGGGAGTGATCACACTGTACTGTAAAGAGAAGATAATTTCCAGGGGGGAACCAGAAGCTGGTAAGAGGTAGCTGATGAAACCCGAGCCATAGAACATGATCACAGTAGTGAGGTGGGACAAGCAGGTGGAGAAGGCCTTGTTTCTGCCTGTGGTGGAGCTGACCCTCAGGACAGTGGATATAATGCGAGCGTAGGAACATACAATCAAAACAAGAGTTCCAAAGAAATGAAAGACAGAAGAGCAGAGCAGGACCGTGAAGTTGGCAGAGGTGTCGGAGCAAGCAGAGGGAAGAGAGAAGAGCTCACAGCTGAAATGCGGGATAGTCTGGTCCTCACAGAAGACCAGACAGCCATACGGATGTTGATGAGTGCGTCAGCAAAGGCCAGGCCCCGGGACCCCCACACAAGCCCCACACAGAGCTGCTTACTCATCACCTGGCTGTAGAGCAGAGGGGAGCTGATGGCAACATAGCGGTCGTCCGCCATCGCGGCCAGCAGGCAGGCTTCGCTTCACCAGTGGCGGACACAAAGAAGGCCTGAGCCAAACAACTCTCTACAAAGATGGTTTTCTCTTCAGAAAGTAGATTCTCCAGGATCTTGGGAGCTGTGACAGATGAGTGACAGAGGTCTAGGAAGGACAGTTGTCTCAAGAAGAGATACATGGGTGTATGGAGGTGAGAATCGGCTGTGATCAGCACCAGCATTGAGACATTCCCCACCAGAGTGAGCAGGTAAATCAGAAGGAACAGCACAAAGAGCACAGCCTGAATGTAGGGGTCGGCAGCCAGGCCGCGAAGAACAAACTCGCTGATGGCACTGTGGTTTTCCATAGCCACGGAGAAGGGTTTTCTCTGAATAGAAGAAAGTAAAATCCGTCAAGAGACATTTAGTGCCCCTTGCTTACCCCAGACCTAAATCTTGTTGTCCATAAATATGAGCTCATTATAACCTCAAGTCTATGCTCATCTATTTAAAGTTAAATCTCCTAGTCACTGCTATGCCAGTAACATTCTAAATCAGTGATGTTATCATCATTTATTATGATGACCTTTTGGAGCTACAGTATTTTCGCACTGCTGAGAGTGGTTCATTTGAGAAATGATTCTCATCAGAGAAAGAGGAAAATTCCAAAAGGGAATTATTTGAGAACTAGGGAGAAGATTAAAGCTAAATCAAAAAAACTCAGGTAGATGCAGGAACACTGTGTATTTTACACATAATAGAAGAAGAAGTTAAGAGTGCTTGATGTAGGGGCTAGAGAGATGGCTCAGCAGTTAAGAACACTTGCTGTTCTTCCAGGGGACCCGGGTTCAATTCCCAGAACACACATGGCAGCTAACAACTGTCTGTAATTCCAGTTCCAGTGGATCTGACGCCCTCTTCTGGCCTTTGGAAGACAAATCAGGCAATGTGCCTAAAGTATATAAAAGTAAAGGGTGCCAAACACAAATTTCACAGACTTTCTAAACGTATCCTTATTCTGCTCCAGGTCCTTCCTCTTTCTCTTGAGCCAATCAGATGTGCGGTTGTGTTAGATGAGGAAAACGCCTTGCTTGGTTTTGTTAAAACTTTCTTCAAAACTATTGAAAAAGGGGCTGGAGAAGTGGCTCAGCAGTCAAGAGCACTGGCTGCTCTTGCAGAGGACCTGGGTTTGGTTCCAAGCATTCACATGGCAGCTAAAAACCATGCCTAACTCCAGTTCCAGGTGATCCAATGCTCTCTTCTCACCTCTCTGGGCATAGCATGACATGGATGCACCTACACACATACAGGCAATACACTTATACGTGAAAAATAAAAATAAATAAAATCTTTAAAAAGCTATGGAAATCAGCCTTCTAATATAAATTAGAACGCAGTAAAAATCTCTCTGGATTTACAAACATCACAGAGATTCCCACTGTGCAATCCACTGACAAGGATTTGAACAGTATTTCTGCACATAAAGAGGGCTAGTTGTGTGCATTGACAGAAATCATCTTTACTGAGGTCCCATTCATGCATCTGAGTAAAAACACCAAATAACAAAATGCGTGGCACCTCACCCGTGACTTCCTAGACTTCCATATATGCCCGTAAGTGGTGGACTGCATGAACAGTGTGGCGGACCACAACATCGCAGAAAGCAGTCTCCATCACTACGTTAAGACGCTGAGAAAGCACCCAGCCACCTGCAAGCCAAGAGGAATGACGTCCAGGGAAACCAGCCTATCCTCACCTTGACGTTGGACTGCCAACCTCACCAGAATCACGAGAATATAAATTTGTGATATTTTTAAAAACCTCTGCATAAGACTTGCTTAGAGATGCGACACTATCTTAAAACAGAGAAGCCTTACCTGTGCTTCAAAAGGCTTCATTTCCTACTTGTTTAAAAAAAATGGTTCAATGGCCAGTGAGCGGCTCAGTGAGTAAAGACACTGGCTGCCAAGTCTGACCCAAATTTGATCCCCAGGACCACGTAGTGGAAGGAGAGAACCAGCTCTCACATGGTGTCCTCTGACCTCCACATGAGTGCCATGGCCTGTATCTGTGCATGCTTGTACATGCACACACATACACAAATAAATGTTAAAATTTAATGTTTGATATTATTGAGTTATGACTAGTAGCCTTAGGTCAGCAGTGAAACTGTGGTAGGGCAGGAGAACATGTTTGTTGTCTAAGAAGAATGCTTTTGTTAGCATTGAGAGATGAATGTTCAAGTGCCATGTGTCATCAGATGTGCTTTTAATGAGTCATCAGAACAAATTCTGTAGATACACAGACACAAAGCTACACATACAGAAAAATAAGAACATGCAGTAAGTAAAATGCTAATTCCCGGATCTATGCTAAATTGCGTTATTATGTTTGTCTTTCAACTTTCCTGTATGCTCTAATTTTTTTCTAACTTAAAAATGTTTTTAAAGATTGCAGCAGTAGTTCATCCAGTAAAGTTCCTGCCTTGCAAACATGAGGACCTGAGTTCAGTCACAAGAGTCCACACACAAACAAAGATGAGTTTGGAGGCACAGGTTTGCAATCCCAGCACTGGGGAGACACAGGCAGGCAGGGATCACTGGCCAGTCAGCCTAGCCTACTTGGAGAGTTCCAGGCCAGTAACAGACCCTATCGCAAAGGAAAAAGAACACCTATGGTTGTGTTCTGGCCTCTTTACACACACACACACACACACACACACACACACATTTATTTCTTGATTAATTCCACGCACAAATTAAATGACTGAGTTTTACTTAAATAACGAGCTTAAGCGCCAGAGGGACAGGACACCTGACGCTAGTTGCTGCACCCTAGACATGACAGGAAAGCTGCACCATGAAATGTCTGCAGGACGATAGTCTAACAAGATCTGCATAGTGACAAAACCAGTCAACATGCCAGGGTGGATGGGGAGATTCCACAGGTCCCACCTCAAGACAAAGAGCTACAAGTAATCAATGGATGTTGAGGGAAAGAGAATCAGTTTTCTCCAGGGACCAGCTCTCTGGGAGATTATCCAATCCCCATTGGACAGCCCTAAACACAGGTGTGCAAAGCACCACTAAATGGACTCAATGCATTCTATATGTATATTTATGCATATATATATGTATGCATATATAACAATAATAATCAAAGCAGAAGACAAGTAATTGGGAGGGAGTGAGGGGATGGAGGAGGAGTTGGAAGGGGACTGGGAGGATGGAGATAACGCAAATGTAATGTACAAAATGAAATTCTCAAAAATAGCAAAATAAAAATTAACTTATACATCAAGGAAATTCAAATGAAAACAAAATGATATTTATTAAAACACAATTATATATATATATATGTTTACACATGCACAAACCCTCTTTTACACACATACGCACACACACACATACCAGTTACAATGTATTTCCCTTGGTTACAAAGCTATCAGGTTAGTAGCATAAATTTATGGTAAAATGGTATGATTTAGGCGTACTTCCTCTTATTTTCAGTAATGCACTCTCCAAATATATATTATATAGTTAAATATGTAATTAAAACAGCTATTTATATGCTTTCCTTTTTTGGTTTTATTGACAGATGTGGATTGTTATCTCTGTGAGACAAGAATATATAGAGAACTTGTCAAGTCCATGTGAAATGCTAGACAGGAACAGGCAGAAAAAGTAGCTGAGGAATCTACTTCAGTGCCTGTAACTGGAACTGAGAACCCTAAGACTGTCCCTACGTGAGGAGGAGTGAGCAGCTGAGAAACAAAACCCAGCCGGTTAGCTCCTCTGTAGCGTGTTAATCAAGTAAAAAGCCAGTTGTGTTGATGTTCAATGTGGTGGGCGCTCAGTCGCTGACGAGGCCCTCAGTGCAATGAGTCTGTGTCCTGAGTTCCTAACTTCACAGCGTTAATGACGTATTTTCACTGTCAAAATTGTCCAGTAGATGAGTAAGCTCAAGCACAGATATGGAAAACCATCTCAAATTACTGAACTGTTTGAGTCTAGTGACAATTTTCAAATTGGTAATTTTTTCCTCCATTCTGTTTATTTCTATTTATTATTGAATGGGTTAGATGAAGGAAGTCTGCACTTGGCACATGCAGAGGTCAGAGGACACCCCTTGGAATTGGCTCTCTTCTTCCATTTTGGATCCGGAAATCAGGTGTTTCTACCCGCTGAGCCATCTCATCAGCCTTAAATTGATGTGCATACAAGAGTCAATTTCAAGTATATTTCTTCAAAGCAAAGGAAATGTTGAACTAGAAACTTAATAAGCAATTGATTCTGCAGTTGCTCCACAAACAGACCAGAGTGGCTTTCTACAGAATAAGTATCCTACTGTTTTTTTTTGTTTCCTGTGCTTCCATGATATAGGAAATCAGCAAATGCACATTGCCAGCAATGGACATGTAAATTCTGATGATAATTCAATTTCTGTTGTGAAGAAATTAGATTTCTATGAATGCAAATGCGTTATATGTTGGATAGTCCATTTTGACTTTGCCTCACAATTTCACATGAAGACACAGGAGCAAGATTTCTACTTATAAAAGCAAGACTCAGGGCTGGAGAGGTGGCTCAGTGGTTAAGAGCAGTGGCTGCTCTTGCAGAGGACCTGGGTTCGATTCCTAACACCCACATGACAACTAACAACTGTCTATAACTCCAGTTCCAGGGAATCTAACGCCTTCTTCTGACCTTGAGGGGTATTGCATGACACGGGTGCACCTACCTACATGTAGGCAATACATTTATAGACAGAAAATAAAAATAACCTTAAAAAGCAAGACCCATTATATTCCTTGTCGCAAAGTATGCATTTCTTAAAGACATTATGTGGTATAAATATTTGAGGAAATTCTAATAATTCATAAAAATATATAAATGAAATTAATCTATAACTTATTCGATATAAATTTTGTGTTTTTTATAGTGCCCCCCACAAAAAAAACCCTTGAGAGTTCAGGGCACAGAGAAGATAAAAATAAAAATCTGTGTTAATGTTCTTACCCAGTCTCAGTCTTTCCCAACCCGCATGGAATGCAGGCTTTATGCTACAGAACAAGCAGAAAGAGCAGCGGAGTGGTGGAGTTTGTGAGGAGCCTCCGCAGATCTGCTGTTCCCAGACATTTGAGCTTTGAAAACCATTTCTTCTTTTAAGTTCAAGTTTCCTATCTTATTTTTAAAGACTTATTTTAAAGTATATTTACATGTGTGCATTTATACATGTGGATATGTGCATATGACCGTAGGTTCCCTTGGGGGCCAGAAGTGGTCAGAACCAAACTCAGGTCCTCTATTAGAGCAGTACACATTCTTAACCACTAAGCCATCTCTCCAGCCCCAAGGGTGCCATCTTCATCATGCATAATCCCATTTTCCAGTGTTGTGAGACTATAACTGAATAATTTAGGAAGCTCAGTTTTCAGTTTGCTTTAACTTGTCAATATGTCAAAGGAAAAAGGAGAGAGGCAGATCTGAGAAGCCATTCCAGCATCTGAGAGAATCCATCCAAGCTGTTTATCCTGGAGGTATGTCTGTAGGAAAGCTCCAGGACAGAAAAAGACATAAGATGAAAGGAATCAGAAATAAAATAATATCCTAGAAAGTCATGAAGAGAGGGAAGAGGGAAGGACACAGTAGCTCAGGGAGCTGAAACGCCAAGGCAGTGAAAGGGAGGGACATTACTGCACTCATGGTATGAGCCCTGGAGCTCAGAGTAAGAGCAAGCACGTCTTACCTCAGGGTGAGTTCCATCAAGAGAGGATGCCCCTAACCACTGCTCTTCAATCTAGGAAGCTGGATGAGAAGAAATAAGCTTGTTTACACAGGCTTCAAATGCTTCCAGACATCTCGCTAATGTCTGCTTGCAAATCATTTGATGCACTCAAATTTTTAAGCAGTTTCTTTCATGTTTATTAATCCCAGTCACACGATCTCCTCTTACTATCTTCAGTGACTCATAGTTCCCTGTCAGCATTATCTGGAGAAGGAATCCTCCAGTGAATGCCACCAGAGGAAAGCGGCTGGGCACAGAGAGCCAATGGGTTGGTGGAGTGAATTTAGGGAGCCTAGCAGCCAACTCAGTGCCAGGCAGTCCCTGGGGTCATACAGAAGCTTGACTTTGGTGTCATTAACTGAACAGAACTTTTTAGAGCAACAGGGGACTTTATTATGCATCACCTTTGGAAAACTCAGGATTGAGCAGTCGCCTTGAATTCTTGCTGTGCTGATGAGAGCTCACCGGAACAGAAAGGCAAAAATCTAATCCTTCCAGAAGAAGACATGTTTTTCCCAACAACTGATACAAGGGGAATGAATGAACCCTCTGAGATTTAATATGGAAGCTGAGAAGTGACTGAACTTAGCTCTGGATCATTTTCCTATGTGTATATGAAATAGGTTTGCAAGTACATTGAGTACTGGGTAGCCAAATGGGAAACAAGAATAACTTGCTTTTCATTACTATTTTCTTATACAACACTCTTCTGCGACATCATTAGGCACCAGGCCTATTTAGCTATACAAAATGAATTAACAAATATGCTCAAGGTATGTGGTCCATATCTATCCTCCAGATTGGTTTGTCATTTAAATGCGGTAATCTTTACCATGCCTGTAGGCAACATTCAACTCACTCATTTTTATGTATAAAAGATACTCATAATAAATATATTTAGTCATTCTCCTATTGATAATTATTCAAACTGATTATAAATCAAACCTATTTTAATCAACCACCAATACTGAGTATTTTCATGCCTACACTTGAATGTGTATGCTAGTTTGTGTTCTTAGAACCTTATACTGTAGTCACTTCGTCAACAACAGAGTCTGTGTTCTTAGAGCCTGGTTTGGTAATTTGCATACTATGCTCCTCAATTATGTCAGTTTATTAGCTGCACATTTGATTTACCTCAATGCCAGGCTTTTGTATGGCACTCAGTCACTCAAAGAAGCCCTACACCTCTGTGGATGAAAAGAAGAGGGCCATATACTTCTATCCAATGTGCCTGTGTTAACATATTCAGCACTATTCCAAGGTTTGAGATTCCTATTTTTCTTCATTCTTTCTATTGCGTTCTCCTTATTGGATAATCTCAGTTGATCTAGTCTTATCTTATGCACAGATTCACTCCAATGATTTTTTTTTATTTCAGTTAGTATACTTTTCAACTGCAAGATCACTATTTTGCATTTTTGTAATTTCCATTTTACTGATATTCTCAATCTGGTCAAACATTGATCTTGTGCATTCCTTTAGTTCTTTTGTTTTTTGAATATATTTTACATAACTTACTTAAAAATCTTTGTCAGTAAATCTGGATTGTTTCAGGGAAGTTTCTATTTTTCTGAAATAGACTTCTGTTTCTAAATATGGGCCACATGAAATTCTTTTGGAGTCTTGTAAGTTTTTTACTGAAAACTGAACATTTAAGATAATATAATATGGAAATACTGAAAATAAAATGATCCCTTTTTTCCAGACTCTGGTTTCTGCTGTTTGCTCTAGGGACTTTATTGAAGTTATTTTTCCAAGCAAATTGATTGTGATATATTTCACAAATATTGTCTATATTTAAGGTGTATGCTGTGATGTTTTAAAGTACATATTCCTCATAAAATGATTACCATGAAGATAACTGACATAACTATTAAATTGTAAGTGTGTGTGTGTACACTTGGAATCCTTTCTCACAGTAAGTTCAGGTACATACTGTGTTATTATTATCTGTAGTCACCGTATTAGGTCTACTGAATGTTTTTATCTTATAACTCAAGTTTATACCCTTTGCTAATATGAGATTTAATATGAATTTAATTTTTTCTACACCTGAGTTCCAAGCAACCACCACTATATTACTGCGATGAATTTGAATTTATTTTAAATATTCCATATGCATGTGAGACCACACGATAATTTTTTCCCAAAATCAAGCTTAATTCATCCAGCATAATGTCCACAGGATTCGTTCACATAGTAGCAAATGCCTGAATAACCTTCTTTCTAAACTCTCAGTAATGTCCCATTAATTGAAATGTCATGTTTTTATCCTTTCATTAGTTATAGATCAATTAGTTTGCTTCCATATCTTTATTATTACAAATAATGGCCACTGTGAACATGGGAACACATACTCCCCCCACGACAGTGATTTATTTCTGTCAGAGGAATGCTCAGAAGTGGAATGCCTGTATTGGATGGTAGTTTTCTTTTTTAGATTTTTAGAAGCTGTTATATTTTAAAGTGATCAATGATGGTCTTATCAATTCACATTCCTACCGACAGTGTACAGAATTTGCATTCTCCACATCCTTATCATTGCAAGCTGTATTATAATTTTACAGATATTTGTAATGATTTGAGAATTTCATAGAATGCGCTCTAAAACCAATTAGGTAGCCATTGATTGCTGCCAAGACAGAAGTGCCACTACTGCACAGTGCCGAATGCCATGCCAGTCATAAATGTGGTTGGCTATTTGGTCATGAAGTTGGTTTTAGATTATCAACTGATGTTCTCCCTTGGCTGCTTGCATAGTGGTCTCCAGAGCTAGAGAGCTAGCCTTCAGGGGAAGTGGCTTCCAGGTCATTTTCAGCTCTGTTTCTCCAAATTCGGTCTCTGAAGTATGTCCTGTCTTCAGTAATAGCGTCTTACCTTCAAATTCTGGGAGACAATAAAGGACTGTGGTAATAATCTGTGTAATTTGGGGGGTCTTTTAGACCACCCTGGCCAAGAACTCAAAGGAAGGTTTCTCCTGTCTGGCACTGTTTCTTGTTATGTAGCCTTCAACTATGCACGTGGGCTCAAGTACAGATACTGTATGTGGAATTTGTCATTAGGTTGTTAGAATAATGATTTCCTCTGGTATTTTACACTAGCCAGGCATTATTCCCGCCCCCCTCTAACCTTCCAAACATGCCTTCCCCAATTAGAATGTCCCCATCTTCCCATTTCTCCCTTGATAATACCAGTCTCCTATGACCACACTTCTCCTGAGCTCCTTCTTTCCCTTTATCCCCAAAGCTCCTTGTAAAGCCCTCTCTCTCCCCTTACATTTAAATACCCTCCCTTTTATCTATTTCTCTGTGAGTAATACCTGTCTCCTACTATTTTTCTCTCTTAGGTTCCTTCTTTCCCTTTGCCTCCCTGATCCTTTCCTTTTCTCCTGGTTCATGTGGTTACATCAGGGTACACACTCACATATAAGGGTTTGGTGCTAAGATCTACAAATGAGAGAAAACACGTGTCATTTGTTTTTTGTTGTTGTTTTGTTTTTATTCTGCACTAACTCACTTAGCATAACAGTTTCTAGTTCTGTTCATTTACCTACAAATGCCATGATTTCGTGGTTGTTTACTGCTGAGTAGACCTCCATTGTGTAAATGTACCACATTTTCATTATCCACACGTCAACTGACAGAGACTTAGTTTGCTTCCACCTCTTAGCTATTGTGAAAGGAGCAGCAACAAACATGTACATACAAGTATCTCTACAACAAGACGATACACTCCCTTGGGTATATGCCAAGGAGTGGTATA
The DNA here is from genome assembly GCA_035773235.1 of Eospalax fontanierii. Taxonomy (NCBI): domain Eukaryota; kingdom Metazoa; phylum Chordata; class Mammalia; order Rodentia; family Spalacidae; genus Eospalax; species Eospalax fontanierii. The sequence continues at coordinate 13,170,289 of CM069537.1, forward strand.
AGCGGGTCAACTGGTAGATTCATTCTAATTTTTTAAGAGTTCTTCACACTGCTTTTCATAGGCGTTGCACAAGTTCCCAGCAGCAGTGAATTCCCCACATCCTCTCCAGCATTTGGTATAACTTATTCTCTTGATTTTAGTCAGTCTGAGTGGGGTAAGATGAAATCTTTAAGTGGTTTTAATTTGCATTTCTCTAATTATTAATGATGTTGAGCACTTTTAAAGATGTTTCTCAGCCATCTTTATTTCTTCTTTTGAGAACTCTGCTCAGATACTTAGTCCATCTTTTAATTGGGTCACTTGTTTTGTTGATTCTTTGTTTCTTGAGTTCTATATATATTATGGATGTTAAACCTCTGTCAGATGTGTCGCTGGTGAAGATTTTCTCCCACTCTGTAGGTTTTCTCTTCATTTCCTTGGCTGTTTCTTTTGCTGTACAGAAGCCTTTTAGTTTAATGAGGTCCTACTTGTTGATTTTAGATCTGAATTTCTGAGAAACTGTTACAAGATTTAGAAAGTCGTTTCCTACACCTATATCCTGTAAGTTACTGCCAATGTTTTCTTCTAAGTTTCAAAGTTTCAGGTTTCACATTGAGGTTTTTGATACATTTGGAGTTGACTTTTGTACAAGGTGAAAGGGTCTAGGTTCATTCTCCTACAGGTGGAGATTCAGTTTTGCCAGCACCATTTGCTGAAGATGCTATCTTTCCTTCAGTGAATGTTCTTGTTCAAATACCAGGTGGCTGAAATTGCATGTTTGAGTCTTCAATTATGTTCCATTGTTGGTTTACAGTTCTATTAATGTGCCAGCACCATGCTGTTTTTATGACTATAGCTCTGTAATATAGTTTGAAATCTGTATAGGAACACCCCCTCTGCCCCCCCACCGCCCTTGAAATGCTCTTTGTGCTCAGGTTGCTTTGGCTATTTAAGATCTTTTGTGCTTCCATGAGCATGGGAGGTCCTTCCATCTTCTAGTGTCTTTATCAGTCTCTTTCTTTAAAGATTTAAAATTTTCATTGTAGAGGTCTTTAATGTCTTTGGTCAGGTTTATTCTGAGATTTTTTTAGGCTATTGTGAATGGGGGGGGTTCAATGTACTCTTTCTCCAATTGCTTGCTATTAGTATATAGAAAGGCTACTGATTTTTGTAGATTACTTTTGTAACATGCCACTTTACTGAACGTGCTAATCATTTCTAGAAGTTTTCTGGTAGAATTTTTGGTATTTCTTAGTTATAAATCATGTCATCTGCAAAAATGAATAATTTGACTACTTTTGCAATGAGTTCTCCTGTAACTTCCTTTTCTTGTCTTATTGCTTTAGGAGGAGTTTCAAGCATTATACTAAAAAGGATTGGAGATAGTGCACAGCCTTGTCTGGTTCCTGATTTTAATGGGAATGCTTCCAGTTTTTGTCCATTTACATTGATGTTGGTGTGGGTTTTTTGTATATAGCTTTAATTATGTTGAGGTATGTTCCCTCCAGTCCAGTTCCCTCTAGGACTTTTAACATAAATGCATGTTAGATTTTGTGAAGCCCTTTTCTGCATCTATTGAGATGACCATGTGATTTTTGTCAAGTCCATTTATGTACTTTATGACTTATATGAACCATCCCTGCATCTCTGGAATGAGGCCAACTTGATCATAGGGATGATCTTTGTGATGTGTCTGCATGCAGTTTGCAAGTATTTGGCTGAGAATTTTTGTATCTAAGTAAGGATGTGGGTCTATAGTTCTCATTTTTGGTTGTATCTTTACCTGGTTTAGGTATTAGAGTGATGCTGGCTTCATAGAAGGAATTTGGGAGTTCTCCCTCTGTTTCTATCTTTTAATATTTTAAATAGTATTGGATATAAACCCTCTTTGAATGTCTGGTGGAATTCTGCTGTGAATTCATCTGGGCCTGGGCCTTTTTTTGTTTGGAAGGTTTTGTATTATTTCAGTTTCCTTATATGTTATGGATCAGTTTAAACAGTTGATCTCTCCTTGGTTTAGCTATCGTTGAGTCCCCTGATTGTGGATATGCATCAGTTTCTTTAAGGTTTTCAATTTTAATATCGTATTGGTTTTTCAAGTATTCCCTTATAATATTCTGGATCTGTTTACTGTCTGTTGTGATGTTTCCCCTTTCATCTCTGATTTTGTTGATTTGGAATTCTTCTTTCTTTCTTTTGGTTAACTGGTCCAAGGATCTGTCAATTTTATTTATCTTTTCAAAGAAGCAGCTCTTGGACTCATTGATTCTCTGTATTGTTTCTTTGTTTTTATTTCATTAACTTCTGATCTGATTTTTGTTATTTCCTCTTGTCTGCTGGTTTGGGTTTCATTTGTCATTGGCTTTCAAGATTTTTGAGTTGTAATGTTAAATCATTTATCTGTGTGCTTTCTGATTTTTTAATATAAACACTTAGAGCTATAAACTTTCCTCTTAAGACTGCTTTCAATATGTCCCAGAAGTTTTGTTGGGTTGCATTGTTTTTTTAGTTGAATTCCAGGAATACTTTCATTTCTTTCTTAATTTCTCCCTTGACCCATTCATCATTCAAGAGTGTGTTCTTTAGTCTCCATGAGTTTGTGGAGTTCCTAGGGCTTCTTCTGGTGTTGTTAAGCTTTATTGCATGTAGTTTGAGAGAATGAGTGGAATGATTTCATTTTTTTTGTATTTGTTGAGGTTTCTTTTATGTCCTAGTATGTGGTTAATTTTGGAGAACGTTCCATGGGGTGCTGAATAGAATGTGTATTCTTTGGTGCATAGAGGAGTATTTGGGAATATTCAATGTCTGTTAGGTCCATTTGATGTATGGTATTGTTTAATTCAGATCTCTTTCTGTTTATTCTCTGTCAGGTTGACCTGTCTAAGAGAGTCAGTTGGGTATCGAAGTCCCCTACTAGTACTGAGTTGAGATTAATCTGTTTCTTAAAGCCCTCGAGTACTGCTTTTATGAAGTTGTGTGCACCAGAGTGTGGTGCATATATGTTCATAGTTGTTATATCTTCTTGGTTAATTGTTTCTTTAAATCAGATTGAGGTGACCCTCTTCATCTCTTCTGATTAGTTTTAGTTTGACGTCTATTTTGTCAGATATTAGAATGGCAACCCCCATTTGTTTCTTATTGTCATATGCTTAGAATATTTTTTCCATCCTTTCACCTAAAGATAGTGCTTGTCCTTGAAGGTGAGATGGTTTTCTGGCAGACAACAAAAAGGATAGATTTTTTTTTCTTGATCCATTCAACTATTCTGTGTCTTTTAACTGGGAAGTTCAGTCCATTAATATTAAAAGTTATTTTTGAAAGATGTGTATTGATTCCTGTCATGTTAAATCTATGCACCACTGTGTGGTTCCCCAGTTATACCTTCATTTAGTTTCTTTCTATTGCCCCTCATTCCTCTTTGCATTGCTTCAATTATTCTCTGAAGGAATGTTTTTCTGGACATGAATTCTTTCAACCTATTCATGTCCTAGAAGATTTTTCTTTTCCCTTCAACTATAATAGATATTTTGCTGTGTACAGTTTTCTGGGTTGGCATCTATAGTAATTTAGAACTGGGAATACTTTGGTCCAGGCTCTTCTGGCTTCCATAGTTTGCACTGAAAAGTCAACTGTAATTCTGATGGGTTTTCCTGTATATGAGACTTGTTGTTTTTCTTTTGCAGCTTTCAGAATTTTCTCTTTGTTCTGTACATTTAGTGGTTTTACTGATATGCCATGAGGAGTTTCTTTTCTGGTTAAGGTCTATTTGGTGTTCTATGTGTTTCTTGTATTTGTATGGGAGTTTCTTTCCTTAATTTGGGGAAACTTTCTTTTACAGTCTGCTTAAACATCTAGTCAATACCATTATCCTGAGATTCTTCTCCTTCCCCTATGCTTATGAGGTGTATATTTGGTCTTTTCATGATGTCCCACATTTCCTGCATGTTCCATTCCTGTGTTTTTTAAATTTTTCATAATCTTTGCTTGGGTGCTCCAATTCTCCAACTTTATCATCCAGTCTTGATATTCTGGTTTCTATTTCATTCATTCTACTGGTGAGGCTTTCTCCCATTGTTTCAAACTGGCTTACTGAGTTTTTCAATTCCTTCCTCATTTCAGCCTGAGTTTTCTTTAATATTTCTACCTCTTTTTGTGAATTCAGTCAGAAGTTTATCCCTATCTTCTTTTAGTTCTTTTTGTGTGTGTGTCTGTGTGTTCTTTAAATTCATTTAGTTCTTTGATTATGTTTATGATTATTATTTTAAACTCTGTGTCCTGGGTTATCTCTATTGGGTTCTCATTGTAGAACTCTTCTATAGAACTGGTGATGTTTGATGGGGAAATATTATTTGGGTTTTTCATATTATTTTTTTTATTGTGATCTTGGCATGTAGATTTGTTTTGTTGTTTGTGATTCTGATATGAGACTCAAGCCTTCCTTTGTTTGGCTGAAGTCTGATTCTGTTTGTATACATGATGAGACTTGGTTGTTTTCTTATTGGGTATGAAAAGCTGGGTGGTTAAAGCTTCAGGTTCTCTCGTTTTATTTTATATTGAAGTGACCGGATGGCTCTAGACCACCTGCTCCAGCTTTCCCCCCAGGGCACAGGTTAGGCAAGATCAGATGCTCTCAGGCTCTCTCTTAAGGTTTGAGTCCGGTTAGACAGCAGGCACAGCACAATTTGGGAAAATTGCTAGGCAGAGGCTGAATTCAGGCTTTCTCAGGTAGTCTGCAAAGGTCCGGGCCCCCACAAAAGGGCACAGAAGCTTCACCCTGCAGCAGTAGGAGGGGCTACAGATCGTGTCACTGTAGGGTGGTGGGCATGGTACAATTTGGAGAGCTCACAGTCCTACAGAGGTAAGATGGTAGTCCAGAGATCTTGGGCAAAAAGCAGGCCTATGCCCAAGGCTTAAGGCTAGAAGAAGATTAGGATGTGGGGCAGGGGATATAGAGTTGCTCAGTTGGGAGGGGGTTGGGAAGGCAGTGGTCTGGATCAGACTTACCAGTGAAGAAAACTGTAATAATTTTTTTCATATATATCATGTATTATTTTATATTTTTATAATATTTTTATTTCAATATTATGTTTTTACTTTAGAATATTAATGGAAAATTTTATGTCTCTTTTAGTTCATCTCTTGCTGCCTTTGTTAATTATTGATTTGATATACAAGACATTTATGCCAATGCAACCCTTTTTAATTTCTTAAAACACATTTAAAGTTCTTTTTACTATAACTTATTATATGACTTCCTTATATAGTTGTCCCTCTGAGTATTCATTATTGGCGTGTCTTTACTCACGTGTTTGGGATTATGCATCACATGAATTTGAATTTATTTTATTCTTTCATGTCTCTGCTCTTCTATGCTCATTTCTAGCTGGCGGTTTCTTTCATGTGGTTCTTCATAACTACTCCCCAGATCCAAAACCTAGATCTGTAGCAAAGACTCAAAGATCCTGATCACTTAAACATTTTAGGCATACGGCAGGCCGCATCAGCACAAACCAGTTTTGGTACGCTGCATAGGTGGTTATGCTCCTTTTCAGATCCCTGCCTTTAATTAAAAGAAAGTCTCTGGAACTTGAATTTGGAAAATTCCTTTTAAATTAATTTTAGTGTCTTTTCATATGCCTGGAGTGTCCTTCGCCTGTAGGAATACACAGATTTTCCAACACCACTATAGAACAATTTCCCATACTCAACCAATTTAACTTTAATGTCATTCTACTCTCTAATGAATAACACATATTCAACTTTCTCCATTTGACATAATAATGTCCTTTTAAAAATCTAAGTTTCAGTCAAAGATTATGAAGCATGTTTGATAACATTTCTTTAATCTCCTCCAACCTAGAACAGTACATTAGTCATGTTAAATATTTCAGTTAGTTTTAGCCTTGGCTAGTTGCTTTGCAGAGGTGAAGAAGCGATAACCCCTCGGACACAGAGAAACCCTTTTGCCTGCTGGTAACATGGTGGATTAGCAGCCTCACCACTGAAACTCAGTGAAATGAAACAGCTAAGATAATACAGAATAAATGTTTTTCCTGCAAGAGACAAGGTCATTAAATGAACTCATTAAGCTAATGGAGTTAGCTTAAGTCTGAGAAGTAGAGGAACAGTGAGAATCAGTGCCTGGCTGCAAGTCCTCTAGAACCTGTCCCCTGCCAGTCAAGTCAAGCTGTCCCAGAGAGAGCGGGAGGAGCTGTGAGAAGTATCGCTCCTCACATGCTGGATCTGCAGGCCCAGAAGTCACCTTTCAACTCGGCACATCTAGCAGCAAGTTACTTTATATGTCTTCTATTTCTTATTTTCTATTCTTAAATCTCTATTCTTACACACATACATACATATCACAATGCTCCTGCTACTGTTTGCGCAGTTAGGACTTAGAGTCATTCTGCACGTCTCTTCCAGTCACTTGCAGGCACTCTTCTCCGCACTCTGCTCTTCACCCACATCTCAGACACTCCCCTCTTGTTCCTACACTTTTTCCTTGTTCTCTCATCTTTACACTTCTTAATTATAACTTTTGCAGGGTTTTAACATCTAACATCTGTAGGCCCGGACAGCATTTCAGCTTTCCCCTGACAGCTACCTTTTCTGCCTCAATTTTTTTTCTTTTTGAAGGATATTTATTACTTATCCCTATCTTACCCATATTTCCCTTCCATTCCTAATCTTATAACTAGAATTTGGGGATACATGATACAGTCCTTGTTTCTTTTTCCTCTAACAGTTAAGGAAGGCAAAGGGGCCACTGTCGTTAACTGGCTAGAATCGCATTTGCAAAGCAAGACAAGTCAGCAGCTGTGGTTGCTCCCACAGTTAATATTCTGCCTGGGGAACAGGTACATATTGCACCAGACACCCTTAGATTCTAGACTGAGGGAATTGTTTTCTGAAGCATGTACCTTAATTTTAACATATTAAAGTCTCATTTGAACATTGCAAATGTTTCAACTGAAATAATATAGCTAATTTAAAGAAAAAAACCTCAAGCAGTGACATAACCCTTTTTGCATAAATCCCTAAGCAGTAACATAAGAAACATGTAAAGTTAACACAGTGTAACTCCTCCAAAAATGACTAATCCTACAGCAATGGCATCTGGCATGTGAATTGCAAGAAAACTCAGACAAAGAATGTTTGTAATGATGTTCAAAACTGAAAATAAACTGCTATAATAAGATCACAAACAGCTGAATCAAATCAGGAACCTAATGCAAGATATGGAAAAGAATTCAATGAAGAAACAGAAATACTAAAGAAAAAATAATCTCAAATACTGGAAATTAAAAGCTTAATAAATAAAATGAAAAGCGCCACAGAAAGTGTGACCAATAGAATGGACCAAGCAGAGGACAGAATCAGTACAATCAGGAAATCCAAGATATATATGACATTAAGAAACCAAATCTAATCATGGATATAGGAGAATCTCACTCTAAAACAGAACATTTTCAATAGAATCTTAAAGTTTCTCAGAGAGAGACACCAATCCAGATATAGGACACGTTTAGAACATACCAGACAAGACTAGAAAAGAGCCTTTCCTCATCACATTACAGTTAAACCACTAAATATACAAAACAAAGGAGATGGGCTGAAAGGGTAAGAGAGAAACAAGTCATTATAAAGGTGGCCCATCAGAATAACAGTTTCTCAACTGAGTCTTTAAAATCCAAGAGGACTTGGAATGAATTTTTTTAAGTTCTGAAAGACAACTTCCAACACAGGCTACAATACCCAGCAAAGCTACCTGTACTAATTGCAAGAGAAAGAAAAACTTTCGATGATAAAAATGGGTTAAAGAAATGTATGACCACTAAGCCAGCTCCATAGAAGATACTTAAAGGAATCATTCAAACTGAAGAGGAAAATAAATCCATACACAAGGTCAAAAGGAAGGAAAAAAATCCTTCTAGAATAATAGGTAAGCAAGAGAAGAAGAAGAAAACTCCAAACACTACATAACAACAGGAATCAATATGCAACTTTCATTGATTCTGAACTAACAGTTTCAATTCTCTAACCAAAAAACATAGATTAGGTGCTGGCAAATTTAGATCTCCACCTATAGAAGAATGAAATTAGACCCATGCCTATCAACTCCAAATGGATCAAAGACATCACTGTGAAGCCTGAAACACAGAAACTGTTAGAAGAAAACATAGATATTGCCCTACAAGATATAGGCAGGAAAGGACTTTCTAAATTGGACATCAGTCACTCAGGAATTAGACAAATGGGACCTCATTAAGCTAAAAAGCTTCTGTACAGCAAAGCAAGCGACCAATCAAGTGAAAAAGAAGCCTACAGGTTGGGAGAAAATCTTCACTAGCTATTCACCCAACAGAGAATTACTATCCAGAATATATAAAAGACTCAAAAAACAAAGGAAGAGAACAAATGGCCCAATTTAAAAGTGTGCTGGGGATCTGAACAGAAAGCTCTCAAAATAAAAAAAATGGCTAGGAAACACCTTACATCCTTAGTAATTAGGGAACTGCAAATCAAAACTACTTTAAGATTTCATCTAACTCCAGTCAAAATAGCTAAGATAGAGACAACAAATGACACCAAATGCTGGAGTGGATACAAGGAAAGAAGACCCCTCATCCACTGTTGGTGAGATTGCAAAGAAGAGCAACTACTGTGAAAATCAGTACGGAGAACTCTTACAGACTAAAAACAAATCTACCATATGATCCTGTCATACCACTCCTTGGCACATACCCAGTGGACTCATCCTACTACAGAGATCCTTGTATAGCCATGTTTGTTGCTGCCTTTTTCACAATAGCTAAGGAAAGGAAACAACTTAAATGTCCCTCACCTGAAGAATGGATAATGAAAATATTTATATTTATATTTATACAATGGAGTTCTTCAGCAGTAAGGAAAGACAAAATTATGAAATTTGTAGGCAAATGAGTGGAACTAGAAACTGTTATGTTAAGTGAAGTAACACAGACTCAGAAAAACAAGTGACATATATTCTCTCTCATTTGTAGATCTTAGCTCCAAATGTATAGATGTGAGTGTATTCCCTGATGAAACTGAGGGAAACAAAAATGTGGTAAAGAACCATGGGTATAAAGAGGAAAATGGAACTCAAGAGAGAGAGATGGTAGGAGACAGGTACTATGAAGGAGAAAATGGGGAAGGGGAAGGTGCTTGAACGAGGGAGGAGCACAGAGAATTACACAGGGGAGTGAGAAGAAAGATAGACAATGCTTAGATTGTATGAAAAGCCAGAGGGAAATATATTAATTCAAAGTCCTACTGAAAAATACACATACAAGAGATAAACAAGTGTATGTGTATAGCTGAAGGCTATAAACAACTTGAGGATAATCAACAGCTGCCTAATTGGAGTTAAGTCTCTGTTCAATGGGAGGAAACTCATGTATGGTACTGTAAACATAGCCAAATATACATGGCTGGAGAGGTCATAGATCATACATCTTTTGCCATATTCCTAGACCAATGTAAGTTCTTACTTTATTCTAAATATGTAGCCTCAAATTTACAGACAATTTACCTTTCACCCCTCATCATAGAAGCTTCTTTTTGCAACAGATGGAAATGGTTACAGTTTCAGAACTGGTCAAATGCAGAGAGTAAGTGTCTCTGAGATGCTTAATTCTAAGAGACACATGAATGAATCTCTCACCTTTTACTGGAGAAGTTTTCTTATGCATCAGATGTTGATGAACACAGAAACCCACAATTGGCCAATGTGCAGAGAGCAAGAGGCTTCAGAGTGCTCATCTCTGAATAAGACACCTGTTTCAAAACTCTCTGCAAGGCTCAGGGCTCATTGTAGAAGCTGTGGAAAGGGGTTCAGGGCTTAAAGTGCCCAGACAAAGAGAGTCATTCACAGATGACAAAAATGGGCAACTGCTTTAAAACTATTAGGGTCTTCAAGACATATGTAAGACTGGTTGAGTCACAGAGTCCTAATTCCTGTCTTCTTTATACAAGTCTAGTAAGGAACAGTTACACATTTCCCACATGTACAATGGGCACACAGGCATAATGGGAGCTCTGAATTACACGCTTCAAGCATGTTTTTCAACAGCTCACTTGATGTGACTCAGTCAGTTTTAGAAACGGAATGAAATACAATAAAAATGTTAATGAGGAAAGTGGAATAAGCTATGTTGAAAAGTCTCTGTTGTGATTTGAAAATCTTGTCTTTTGAAACTATGTTTGTGAGAGAAGGCACCTGTTATTTGTAAATTTATGTGGTTTCACCAGAAAGTAAGAATGCTGCCTATCTCAAAATGACTAACATTCAGAATCTCTGAAGAGAGTTAAATAACACTTAGGTGGTTTGAAAAACCAGAGGGAAATGTATTAGTTCAAAACTAATTAGTGACAAATACACATACAATATGCATATGAATGTACTGCCCACAGTCCTTGATTGCCACCAAGAACTTGAAGGCTTGACTCTATTGCTGAACACAAAATCTACTTTGATACAGGACTTGGACAATCAAAATATAAATGAACTGGAAGCATTCTTCCTGAAAACTAGATGCTATAGTACCAAAAGATACTATGCAAACTACCAAAGGAGACAATCAATCAGTGATTCCATCCAGCTGGAAAGTCAATGAACCACAATGACTGACCTAGCAAATAATCTCTAGTGGTGCAGTAGAGGCACCTTTAATTTGTGGGTAATCAACAGCTGTCTAATTGGACTTAAGGCCCACTCAGTGGGAGGGAACTCATGTGTGGTACTGTAAACCTAGCCAAATATACATACTGGAGAGGGCATAGATCCAAGAAATAAGACCTACTTTTGTCACATCCCTACATAATTTCTACTCTAAATATGTAATCTTATATTAAGAAACAAGCATACCTCTCATGACTCATCCAAGAAGCTGCTTTTTGCAACAAATGGAGACTATTACAAAGTTCCACAACTAGTCAAATGTAAAGAACTGTGAATCTTGTGAATTACAGCAACATCTGGCCTGGCAAGATATGTTCACCAGTGAAGTAGTGCCATAAATATGGGAGCACCTAACCATTTTCTAATTGGATTTAAGGTCCAGGTATGGACATTGATATCAGGTCCAGGAGCATGAGTTTAGAAAGGCCACAGGACATAGGGGAGAGCCCACAATTTGTTTTCTGCTAAATAGATATAGTATTAAAGCAATTCCTAATGACTTACTATTATGCTCATAGATAAATGCATTTTTCATCTCTCACCAGAGAATCTTCTTTATGCAACAGATAGTGATTAACACAGAACCCCACAACTGGCCAACATGCAGAGAACAAGAGGCTTGACCCTGAGTAAGACCCCTGTATCAAACTTCTGCTTCCTAAGGTTCAGGGATCATTGCAGAAGAGGGAGTGGAAAGATTGTAAGAGACAGAGGTGATGGATGACCACAAGGAAACAGTCTTCTAGACAACTGGGCAGTTACTCATATGAACTCAGAACAATTATGGCAGTCTGAACAAGCCCTATGCAAGCTCAAACCAGACAAAATCCCAGCACAGATGTGGGGAAGTGGATAAGAAACCCCAACCTTACCTGAGGAGCTATTGGCAACTGATAAATGTAGGGACAGAAAAAGTCAGTCTCTTTCCAGGGTGTGATTTGGTCAGTTAATCAGGTTCTAATGGATGAATCCACATTGAAGAATATTTGGAGACACAAATTTGACTCTATAGGCCTCAGTATATACATATATGTATAAACACACACACAAACACATATGCACATTAAATTGGGTGGGAATCTAAGGGGAAGTGCAGATAGGGAAGGGGATCTAAACCTAAATATGATGAAAATATATTGTATGAAAATCAAAAACAGTGAGATGGGGAATGGAAGAGCTAGATGGACGATGGCGTATGGATAACTAATGCTAACAGCTTTTGGAAAAGTACTATGGAAACCTACTACTTAGATGATGAAATTTTAAAATAGAAAGAGGACATGAAGATGTGGAGGTAGGGCAATGGGAATGACTGTGTGGGGAGTCTGGGAGAACATTGTGAATAAGATCAAAATGCACTGAATGACATACTCAAAAATTAATAAAAATATTATTTTTAGATTTCTAAAGAAAATAGAAGGCAAGTTTGGGGGGCAGGAGAATGGAAATCAGTGAGCACAGGATCAAGGAGACAGCAGACAACAGTGGTGGAGAAAACGAAGAGCTGTGAGATTCCAAAATGAAGTATGTTACTATTGTGTTAATTTTAAAGATTAATTGAAATATTTTAATGGGGAAAAGGCAATTAGCCTTTTAATAATCTACTTAAGTAAGGTGAATACACAGAATATATTCTATTCAATTTGCTATTAAGTAAATAATAAAACTCTTGGTCACTTCAAGGAATTTATTTTTATTTCACGTATATTTATTGCATATCTCTTATGTGATGGGTGCTAGACAGTAGAAAACAAAGAGAAATAACCCTAAATCTAAATAGAAATATCAAAAACACTTGATAAAATCTCCAGCCAGTTCTTAGTCAAATGTTATTAAAACAGAACCTTCTTGATAAACTTAATGTATTCATCCAAGATAAAATGAAAGCATCACTCACAATGCTGAAACCTGAGTTTTCTTGTTGATCCACATGAGAAAGTGTCTATAATAAAAGTCCTGACCACTAAATTAATTCAAAAATGAGATATACAAAATCACATAAAAATTTTCCCCTTTAAGATGAAATAACTAACTGTACTTTTAAAATTTAATAATATCTATGAATAAGACATTAGACCTAGAAATACAGTTCAATAAATTGAACAGATACACAAAAATCCAATGTGCAGTCAGGCAGGTGGGTGCCAGAAGCAGGTAGATCTCTGTGAGATCAAGGCCAACCTTGTCTAAATATCAAGTTCCAAGCTAGCTGGGGCTACAGGGAGATCCTATTTCAAAACAAAATAAAACCAAAAAGAAAAAGGTGAAAAGAAAAAAACCCAAAGCAAGTGTGCTTGGAATTTCAACAAAACAAAAGGTAGAGAGCCTACTTGGCAACATATCCAACAAAAGTCATGTGTGATCCTCATCAAAATAACTCTCACCAAAAGCAAAAGACATCAGTCTTGGGGACCTGCCAGGCCATGGCTGCAGTGTTCATGAGTTCTGGACTAGAATGATGCTGACCAGGAAGAGACTAACATTTGCATTGCAAACTATTCTATTTACACAACTATGTATTAGCAGAGGGTACCTGTGATGAGAACTCAGCATAAATATATCCTCAGCTTCTTGGCCCACACCGTCCACATTCAAAATATATTTATTAAGTTACAAACAGGGTAAAAATAATTTTAAGAGGCTGGGGAGATGACTCAGCAGTTAGGAGCACTGGCTGCTCTTGCAAAGCACAAATTCTCAGCACTCACATGGCAGCTAACAACCATCTGTAACTCCTGGGACTCCAACACCCTCTTCTGACCTTCAAGGGTATTGTAAGGCACGGGTGCACATAAAAAAATAAGCAAATAAATAAAATATTTTTAAAATAATTTTAATATTCTTTAAAAACTAGTAAAGGTACCAGAAAGTGTTCTTGGGTTTGGAGGAGTTGAGTTTTGTGTGTGTGTGTGTGTGTGTGTGTGTGTGTGTGTGTGTGTGTTTTCCTTTCTTTTCTTTTCCTTGAATATATGTTCTTTGCTGCTGAGATGTACGATGTGGAACAGCATGAGAGGATGACAACTGACAACTTGGAAATAAGTGAAAAAATAAAAGGCAATTTCAGAAAAAAACAATATCTGACCGTGCTAATTTTAGTGTATACACCTCTCAAAATTCTGTTTATAATTAGTCCTCCAATTGCCTTTCACAGTCTCGGCATCTTTCCTAAAATTCTGCCATTTTCTCCTGGGTGTGTGCCACAGATTCTGTCCATCATTTGCTAGATCATTGAGGGTCTCACATTCTGATATTTTTGCAATGCTGGCTGAGGAGCAGAGCTGTTTGTCTAGCACGTGAACTCTCTGGGGATTCATTTCTTGTCACCAATTCCCTCACAGAAAGAGATGGCTGACCATTAGGGAAGTAATCTGAAGTAGATGTGTTTTCTGCATTCTCTCTTGACATGACCAGATCTAATGAACAACTTCAGATGTCCCAGTTGTCTTTGAATGTCTATGTTAATGAGTCTATTATAGTATTAATATCTATCTTTTAAGTCCCTTTTTTGAAAGTTACAAAATTTAATTTTGACTTAAAGTAAGACAAAAATAACAACAAACATGAAAAATATAATTTACTACCCTGAGTCCAGAGTAGCTTACAACATCACAGTAGGGTCGGTTATCAAGCTAGTAAAGAAAACAGACTTTGATCTAAATTTATTTGGTTCTAAATTATAAGCCCATCACTTACCTCTCTGGGACAATTTTCTATTCTTTGAAGTATTCCTGGAGTATTTACCTAACACACATGACGTTTCAATGGGATGATATATGTAAATTACTTAGCATGGTGGAAGACAGGATATAGATATCTAGTGATGTGCTCTTACTGTGATTCGAGTTTGTACATCTGACCATCAAAGAGTAAAATGTAGGATGACTCAAGTGATCTTAGCAGCAGGCGCACTTGCACAAGCTCACAGAGTGCTGCGGTGTATGGTGACCGCTGCTTCCCGGACTCTCCCCTCAGGTTTAAATTTCTTCAGAGAGTAAATGAACTGGCACTGCCATACCAAGAAGGAGGGCTCGAGAACCAGGCTTGACAGGAGGACTCTGAGACACAGTGATAAACAATCTCTCATAGACCTTTCTGGAAGAAAGGTTAACAGAGTAAGCCACAGCAATGTCTACAGACTGCACATAATGATTAAGTACAGTATTTTATAAGAAAAATTGTTACACAGGAAATTTTCCTTAGTCTTTGAGTATGTCGAAACTGCCATCATCTCAAGAAAGCAATTCTCCATTTCAAAGTACTTTTTAAAAGGAGATAAGGGATCGTAGAGATCCAGATATTAGAAGATTCTCCATGTCCAGGTACTGTTTAATGCCGTTCTTCCCACTTCCCCCATCGTTCTGATTTTCAGTCTATTATTTGAAATTCTAGAAACACTTTCTGATCATTCTTCTCACAGCCGCCTTAACTTCTTTGTTCTTCAGGCTGTAGATGAGGGGATTCAGCATGGGGGTGAGCACGCTGTACTGCAAGGAGAAAATTAGCTCTTGAGTGGATCCTGAATTTGGCATGAGATAACGCAGCAATCCTGAGCCATAAAAGAAACTCACTGCAGTGAGGTGGGCCGAGCAGGTGGAAAACGCCTTGCTTCTGCCTGTGCTGGAGCTTATGCCCAGGATGGTGAACAAAATGCGAGCATATGAGAAAAGTATCAGGAGAAAGTTCCCAATGAAATGGAGGAGGCTGGAGCACAGAAGGGTGGTAAAGCTTGCAGACACATCAGAGCAAGACAAAGGATAGAGAGAAGGCAGCTCGCAGCTGAAGTGGTGGATATTCTGAGCCTCACAGAAATCTAAATTCAGCGCGACAAGAATATTGATAAGGGCATCCACAAAAGCCAAGCCCCACGAGCCCCACACCAGCCCGGCACACAGCTGTCTGTTCATCACTTGACCATAGAGCAGAGGAGAGCTGATGGCCACGTAGCGGTCATAGGCCATCACTGCCAGTAGGCAGGACTCAGTGCCTCCGGTGGCAAACACAAAGAAGACCTGAGCCAGGCAGCCCTCTACGGAGATGGTCTTCTTCTCAGACAAGAGGTTCTCCAACAGCTTAGGCACGGTGACAGAGGAGTGACAGAGATCCAAGAAGGACAGCTGTCCCAGGAAGAAGTACATGGGCGTGTGGAGGTGGGAGTCGGTCCTGACCAGCAGCAGCAGCAGCAGGTTCCCCAGCACGGTCAGAAGATAAACTGCCAGGAAGAGCACGAAGAGCAGAGCCTGGGTCTGGACGTCGTCAGACAGCCCCAGGAGGATGAACTCCGGGACAACGCTGCGGTTCCTCATTGTCTTCAGTATTTTCTTTGGAAAGTAAAGGAAATCAAGCGAAGCCCCCTTTACACCCATCAAAAATCTAAGTTTAACCCTCTTTTTTTTAACAGTTTTATGCCTACCTAAAAAATCATGCTTAGAAATTATTGACTTCTCAAGTCACTAGAGTGGAGCATCACTAGCTCTAGAAATTCCTTTAAGGGTGAGAAAAATTTTTAGAAGTAAATGCCAAAGAATGAAAATCTTACAAGGATACTTTCAGGAAGGAGAACTCATCCGCAATGCATGCTGGGTTAGAGCTTCGTGAAGATTCACAGAAATAATAATTCATCGCTTTTTTTCAGCCTGGTGCTATAATTTCGCGACCCTTGGTTCTTCATTTATTTAGACTCTGTGCCCAGGCTTTAAATGGGAACAGCTCTGAGAGTGTTGCGCTATGTGCTTGATTATTGTTAAATTAGGTAATGTCCGCTAAGTGTTAATTTTCCAAAAAAGGGCCTGCTTGAGAGGAATGCTTTCAGAATGAGTCACCAGACGTATCTAGCTCTGTAAATGACCCAAAATGCTGTTCAAAAGGCATTATCTAAAATAAAAACGGGTGTATCGGTGAGGGACTAACAACTGAGTCGGGGAAATGGCTTACAGCTTCACTGCCCGTGGAGCGCCTGGCTAGGAGCCGGCAAGGGGTTTCATGACCCACGGCTTCCGCTGGGACAGGTATAGCAAAGGCAATGGAGAAAAGTTTGTCACCTATAAAGATCTCTGTTCTAGTCTGTACTGCCACACAGCTCAGAGTTACAATTACTCATATTCAAATGTATGGCTACTTTCTGCATCATGTGTGTTTGGAATTCTGTATGAGTCGTGTTTTTCTAAGTCTACATAGGTGTCCTAATTTCGCTCCCCAAGATACATACATAATTCTTGCAATAGCCTCCTTAAACTTACAGCTTTTAAATATAATGTGGACTTTCATCACCAGAAGAACTATATCAAGATACAGAAAGGGAATTTTGCCTCAATTGTTTGCCTATGTAACAATGGAAACCAAAACTTAACTACTTTGAAGATTGTGAGGATTTACTGATTTGAGTCCAGTGCTAAAGACAACAGAGGTGCTGAAGAGTCATCCAGTTTTCTTTACCTCAAACCCACATTAAATTTTCCTTAAAAGAGGACGAGACATTATTTCCAGGAGCAAGTCAAAGCTTCCTAAGTAACAGAAATGAATTTCCCCATCAGAGACGAAGGTGCTACTGCTGACCCAGGACTAGAAGAGGAAGACAGTGCCCGATAAGGAAGTGTGGGAATGGCAGAAACCGGGGGCCAGTAGCAGAGAACACCGTCAGGGGACAGAGGGAAAGCCTTACCATGCTCTGTCTCTTCCCTGTTTTCCTGAGGTGTTTGGCTTGTCTCTGAACACAGGAGCAATTCCCAAGAGAGTGTATACAATGGTCCAGTCTCAGGAACTAACATTACTGTTTCTGTTTAAGACCTTTTGTGCATAAAGAGAACTCTGTAAGTTCTCGCCTTCAAAGTTCCTTCAAAGACTTGGAAAGGTCTTTTGAACTTCGGCTGCACTTTTGCTTTTATCTCTTAATGATTCCTTCATAGGTTTAACTACAGAGAAAAGGAAAACTTCAAGACTTCAAATTCCTAACAAGTATCACAGAAAATTTTTTCACAGTGGCTATAGCACAATTACACAATCGTCTCTCTGTGGTTGTTAATATACTGCTAAGAGCACATCCTAACAAAGGAGGCTCGGGTCTAACCATTCAGAAGGACTGCTGTGTTAAGGCAACCGATGGGACAGGCAAGTGATGACCTGAAAGCCCGGGGGACAGCTGTGTCTCCTGGTTGCCAGAAAGCTCAGCCTGGAGCAAATTGTGCACTTTAGCTAAAAATGGTTACTAAATTATTCCTCGGGGAATTCTCAGTGAAGATAAGTGACTCGCACCTTACCCTAAATTATCTTCCTAATGTTAAATTTCTATATATACTAAAGATATAATTGTATTGTTATATAGTCAATGATAATTTGCATTTGCCAACATGCTTATGTTTTTTCTCAACTGTTCTGTAGCTAAAACTGAGCAGCTCAATAGCTAAACTAAGACTTTAGTAGACAACTTTGACACCAATTAGATAAAGCTGAAGTGATTCTAATGAACCAGGAGATAGATTTGAAGGAAATAACCTCCATCTGTGAGCATTTCTTTCTTTCATGCCAGCGCCTTTTAAAACTTATTTAGCCAGGAATGGTAGTGCATGCATTCAATCCCAACAGTTGGGAGGCAGAAGCAGGCAGATCTCTGTGATACTGAGGCCAATCTGATCTACAAAGTGCGTTTCAGACCAGACAGACCCTGTCTCAAAAACAAAACCACTTTTATTTAGTGAAAGGCTTCTACTGAAATAGTTGAATTTTTTGTTTTACATCTCTATATGATTTCATCTTTACGATCGTTATTATTTTAATTATACATATTTGTGGGTTATAATATAATAATTTGGTACATGTAATTACACATGTGCACAAACATAATGATTAATGGGCATAGTATCCTAATGGGTAACCAAGAATATTCCTTGCCAGGCAGACAGTTCTCTTGAGAAGTGAGTTGGTGGGTTATAAAGTTAATTAATTAATTATTTTTATTAATTAAATAATTGTATTTATTAATTATTTATTAATAAAATTTTTCTCTAGAATTAATTTGCCTTTTATATTCTCTCACTACTTTTAAAATACTTTCTGGCTTTTTACTTCCAATAACTATGTTATGATGTCATAAAATATGGATCTTTTCATTTATTATACATTTCTCTATATTTGTTTAAGATCATTTTTCAAAAATAAGAAATTTTGGATTTGGGGTCTTCTTCCTCTCCTTCCCTAAGCTCTTTCTCTTAGCCCATCCCATCCACCCCAATAACCATTATCCTAAGTCAAAATGTAACTTCCTGTGGTAGGTATCCCCCAAACGTCCAGACCGTAATCCCTGAGACCTGTGTAATGCTACCTTACATGAAAAAGGTGGCTTTGCAGATGACACTAAGATTACAGGCTGCAGGAGGGGAGAATGGCAGTTGGAGTGAGGTGCCGCCTGACAGCCAAAAGGCTTGGCAGTGGGGCTGAGCTCTCTAGCTTCTGCATTTGACACTGTATGGTGGGCTGCTTGCTCTGTCCTGTGCACCTGCTGCTCTGAGAAGCTGAATGACACCAGTGACAACCATCTTCTGTGAACAGAGCTTTTTCAAGAGTCTCCGAAGTTGCCAATAATATTTTCTTACATATTACTTGATTTCAATGCAAGAACAGAAATGTATTTTATTTGTAAATATAATGAAGGGCTGGCTTGTGTAAACACAGATCCTGACTCAAATCCAATTGGCATTTTAGACATGTAAATGGGCATAGATAGATATCTTCCATCTCTTACCTCATCTGTGAGCTTGTCTTCAGTCAAAAGGATGCCCCCAAAAGAAGAAAAAGAAGGAAGACAAGGAGGAGGAAGAGGAGGAGGAGGAGGAGGAGGAGGAGGAGGAGGAGGAGGAGGAGGAGGAGGAGGAAGAGGAGGAGGAGGAGGAGGAAGAGGAGGAGAAGGAGGAGGAAGAGGAGGAAGAGGAGGACGAGGAGGACGAGGAGAAGGAGGAGGAGGAGGGGGAAGAGGAGGAGGAGGAGGAGGAAGAAGAAGAAGAAAGACAACAAACATAAAAGAGCTAAATGGGGAGGTGGGCAGAAAGTGTACATTTGAAATGTGTACTGACAAGAAATACATTTTCTTTGCAAATCTCTCTTCTAACAATAGATTAGCTTCTATCATCAAACAAACTAGAGCTTTATAGAGAGTTCTTTGTGCCTTTTGTGGCATTCTAAGACATTTCCTGATATGAATTATCATCACAGATCTTATATAAATCTTATATAGATTGCTTACAACACCTAATACAGAAATCTCTGGAAGCAGAAACATCAGTCAAAAGAAACATCAGTTTGTCCAGAATAAACAGTTTAATCCCCATGATATTCACTTGATATTAAGTGATGGTGTCTTGACAGAAACTATGAAGAATTTATGCTTAGATGGTGGCAGATCTGATCATGGGTAGTGTTCAGATCCAGACTATGGATATGCTGTGATAGCATTTGCATGTGTCAGTGGTTCAAAATTCACTTATGGGTGAGAAGACTAGAACAGCTTTTTTCCATGTGAGAAGATCTGGCAAATGAGACATACGATGCTTTTTCACAGGAAAGGGCCCAGAGTTCAGACTGGAGAACTACTCATTCTTCGTCTGTTAGTCACGGATCTGGAGCAGCAACCGGTGATATAAAGGCCTGCCGAGATGTGCTGAATATATAGTAAACAGAAGTGATGGGAGTGGTAGTCACCGGACATGTTCTGTCTGTGGTTTTGAACTTTGTTGATTATGTATGAAAGAACTCTCCAATTTTCACTGTTTGAAGCCTATCAAGTTGTACTTTTGGAGGGAAAGAAACCCTGGAACGTAAAAGAAGAAAATCTTATGGCAGCTAGGAACCTTTGTTGGTGCTCTTGAGAGAATTACGTTAACAGCATCGCTATTCCTAACACGATGGTTGGAATTCCTGTGGATTGTAAGACAAAATCGATATGAAGACAAGGATGGTTCAAAGCACGAGAGGAATATGGCCACAGCAGATGATGTAACACTGTCTGTAATCGTATCTCCAGCAGAGGCTGCAGCGTCTGTAGCTATTGGTATTATTATGTTAGCTTCCGTCTGTGGCATTGTTCCAATTTCCCTCTGGAGGAGTGGTGGTTGTGGAGTTTCAGTAGGCAATGCGAAAGGAGGCAGGATTAAATTTAATAATGAAAATGGTATAAATGTTGGTGGATCTAGCAGATGCTGACACATCAGTAGCAGAAGCAAAACACAACCTTAGCAAAAGAGAGGGAAACGTTGGCGGTCTGACCGGTAGTTTGAGTGCAGGTGGAGGACGGTGCACGGATCAAATAGGAGCCAGGAGCTTCGCAGACGCCTGAGTGGCGCAGCAAGCATCATGTCACTAGCTGGAGCCAGAACTGTGGGAATTCTGCCAGGAAGTGCCACGGACACTTTAACAGGTTGGAGGAGTCTAACTGAAGCACCTGACAAAATCATCTTGGAAGGAGCTGGTGATAGTACCAGCAAAAAGGCTACGGCGGGATCCGTCCCGACTCCTCCATCCCACTGGGCGAAGGACACACGGTTTTATTGCAAGGGGAGATCGAGTCAAAGCTGTCCATCCAAATTCAGGCACATGTGCGGAAGTGTGGACGACCGCCCGCTACAGAAGCCACGCTGGGGGTTGATCTAGTAGCTCCCCTGAAGGCAAACCCAATGTCACCAAGCTGTCCACAAGAAGCAACGGGGGTGGGGAGGGGCCAAAACGTGGAAAATCAAGGAAAGGGGATAGCTTGAAGATCAATGTGACCAGAGCGGATACGTGTGTCCAGCAGTTAGGACCACAAAGCATGAGCGCAAGTGAATTTGAGGCTCAATCTGTAGCAGATTCCCAGGCTGATCATTTTTCTCAGTGTAGCTGTTCTGACTTCCGAAAACTTCTGTAGTCACGTCCCAGTGCTCATCATGCCGGCCACTCCTGTGAACATGAGCTGGAAAACGCTGTGGAAAAATCTCATCCAGCCTTTCTGCTTCACAAAACTGCCTCCTGATCAGAAGTTCCATAATTGAACCAAGCTGCTGAAGAACGTGGTTACGACGGAATAAAACCTAATGTTCATTCATTTTTTGGTAATTCACTAAAGGGAATAAATAACCACTTATAGCACACAGTGGATATAAAAAGTTGCAATTCAGACTGAAATTTAGACCCATAAATGCTGCAAAGTAATGGCCACTGAGCACCCTGCTTTAGAGATGGTTGAACTGTATGTGATTAAGTTTCAAGTTACCAGTAAAAGCCAGATTTCGTAGTCATAAAGCAGATATTTTGCTGTCAGGAAAGCATTGTGATTTATGAGGATGTTAATTACTGAACTATGAAAAAAGGGCCTTAAAAGTGTGCTAGTATGAAAATCTTAAGAACAAAGCATGTTTTGTGTACCTGTCTCCAGCATTGCTTAATGCATATACCCGTGTGTTCAGACAGAATTTGGCTTAATGCATAATCCTAAAATACTAATGATGTTCTGCAACCTTAATGAAGAAAAACTGAGGCTTGGGGATAAATGGTTAGTGACATTTTATTGAAACCACTAAGGGATGGTGTTTAAAAAGAGCCTGACTGGTTACTCCATATTTGATATTATCTGTAACATTTCTTTCTATTCATAACTGGACTTAAATTTCATTTCTGTGTTTATAGGCAATGTGAATCTATAAAGTTTAATTCAGACCATTAATAGGCAGTTTGGATACTTAGACACTTGAGCAAGACTGAGGCAGTTTTTGCACAACTTTGAAATAGCTAATTCTCTATATATCTTGGGTATTGTTGATGTCATTTTTGAGGAAAATGTCAAGATAGGTTACTGACACACTGAAAATAACAACTAAGACATATAAGACTATGAAATAAAATCCCATTATGTCCCACCCGCCTCGTCCAGCAAGGAAGACGCGACCCCGGACTCTTCCAAAAGCAGTTTATTCAGGAACCTTGAACAACCTTTTGGCTTTTTAACTTTCTAACTTCTTCTTCCCTCTCCTTACTGCTGCTGCTTCTCCTTGTTTTTCCTTCTCCTTACTTCTCCTCACTACTTTTCCTCCCGGGGAAAGCCCGCCACAGAGTTAAATTCCCTCCTGCCAGCCAACCCCAAACTACCACGTGGTGAAAGCAGATAGGCGCACACAGGCGGAAGCAGGGCCAGACCTCAGCCACAGCCAATTATGGAGCTGTTTGCTCCAGAGAGCGCCCACCTCTGGATGGTGGGGGGCGGGAGCAGGCGCCATCTTTAAGATGCAGCAATCCACGGCTCTCTACACCATTAGGTTGTAAATATTACAAAAGTCACCTTTTACTAAGGAGAAATTTTTATTCCTTTAATTCTTGGTGCCTTTGGGATTGACTGGATTTTACAGGCCTGGTCATGTGGGGATTTTTGTTGTATTGTCTTCATAATGTCTTCTGAAGTCACATCAGATTATATAGAATAATTCAGGAAACAGATGAACACAAGTAGAACCGATAACAGTGCTGAAAAAGTCTCAACCTACCAAAAACACACTCAGGGTTTAGGAAACTTAGCTTACATAATCTCAATTTTTAACATGTTTATCTTTTTGAACCATGAAATCAAAGCAATGTAGAGTTTGTACCAAGTTTTTATGAAAGCTCTACATATGGTTGGTTTTACTTCCTTTTGTTTTATTTATGGAAACTATTCAACAGGCATAAGCAGAAGTTGGCCAAAATACTGCCTGTACGACTAACTTCCTATAAGACTCACTTACATAAAGCTGGTTAAGCTCAAAGACAGTAGTTAAAATGGTCCCTCTTGAGTACTACCATTATGGTGCTACTGAGCATTTCTCTCCTCCTCCTCCTGCTCTTCCTCCTCCTCCGTCTTCTTCCTGTGTGTGCACATGCATGTGTGTTTACTGTGTGTATGTGTGTGTGTGTGTGTGTGTGTGTAGGCTCAAGTGTGAGGTCAGGAGTCTTCCTCCATTGCTCTTCCATCTTAGCCTTTGAGGCAGAGTCTCTCAGTCAAACCCAGAGGTCACCTATATGGCTAGTCTCACCTGTCTTGGCATCCTGTCTCAGCCTTCCAAGGCTGGAATTAGAGGCGGCTGCCACAAAACCTGGCATTTCTTTTATAATGAATTAATATTTTTAAAAAGCATACATTTTGAAGTTGCATTTTGTGAATGGTCTTTGAGTCTTTGAGGATAATATTTTTTCAACTAGAATTTTAATAATAAATACAATATATAATAATAAATAATAAATACAAAATATTTTGTAGAGTTTGAATAATAAATTGCTTTCATTCATTTTTTTTTTTGGACAGGGTCTCACTGTGTGGCCCTGGCTGGCCTGGAACTTGCTACAGAGATCAGGTTGCCTCTGCTTCCCAAGTGCTGATGTCACAGGTGTGTGCCACTATGCACATTAACCATTAATAATCATTAGATATTTAAATCCTACAATTTTAAAACTAAAAAAGTGGAGATGAAATGAAATAATGACTTCCAACATTATATTTGTGTATATATAGATATAGCTAGATAATGACATATTCACAATCTGAGGTCCAATATCTCACAACTAGAAATGTTTTGTTTTTTAAAGTTTATTAATTAAAAAATATTTTATTGAATTTATGTGTATTTCATACAGAACATCTTAATCATCTTTTTAACCCCCTTCCTCATTGGCCCTCCCAAAGCCCCCACCACTGGATTTCATGAATTCTTTGATTGATGTTAAGGCCTATGGAGGCAAATTAGTGTCCCCAAACATTCCTCAGTACAAGTTTATCAACTGAGATCTACTCAACCTACCTAGAGTCCCTCCCTTCAAGAAGACCAGCTGTTCCTCGCCCAGCAGTAATCAGTTGTCAATAGTTCTTCAGTTAAGATTGGGGCCTGCTGCCCATTTCCACAGTTCTATGCTGAGTTTTTGTCTGCTTCGGTTTGCATAGGTCTTGTGCATGTTGTCACCATTGCTATAGATTCAAAGGAGCAAGGTCCCAGGAGCCTGTGCAATTCTATTTTGATATAGTCATGCACCTTCTCCTCTGGTTCTTATAATCTTTCCCCTCTTATGCAATGGTCCCTGAGCCCTGAGTGGATGAGGTGTAATATAAGAGACCTGTCCAAGGACCCTTATTCTCTACACTTTGGCCATCTGTGTCCTTTTATGTTCATGTGACCTCTGTTGGCTTTGTTGATGAGAGTTGAGAGATGCATTAGTGTTCTCTCTACCCTTTGTTCTGCTATGTTCCATGAGCCTTAAGTGTAGAGGCTCCACTGTAGATGTGTCACCTCGGATTGGGCATTTCACAGACAATCTCTGTGTATGACAGGCATCATCTGTTGTGAGAGGAACTTCTGGTGAGAGATAACTGGCATACTTGTCTGTAAATATAATGATCCATATTTAGCACATAGTAAGAAATTACATTTGCCTAGGGATGTGACATTGTTGGGGTTTTCTCTAAGATCTATGACCTCTCTAGCCACATGTCTTTGGCTATGTTTCCAGTACCACACACAGGATCCCTCTCATTCAGTGAGCTTTAAATCCAATTAGGTAGCTGTTGATTACCCCCAAGATAAAAGTGCCATGACTGCCCCAATATGGTTAGTTTTGCTGGTCATTGTTGTGATTATTACACCTTAAATCTGGGGTTGGACCATTGATTGATGTTCTCCCTTAGCAGCTTGCACAGTATTCTCCAAAACAATGAGAGTTAGCTTTCAGGGAGGTAGCTTCCCTGGTCAGTTCCAGCTCCGTTGCTCCAAATCCTATGTCTGAAGTATGTCCTGTCTTCAGTAGTAGGGACTTATCTTCAAGTTCTGAGAGGCAATCAAGAGCCATGGCAATAGCCTTTGTAATTTTGGGAGTCTCTTGGACTACCCTGGTCAACAACTTGAAGGAATGTTTGTCTGGTCTGGTACTGTTTCTTGTTATATAGCCTTTAGCTCATGGACAGATATTGTATGTGTAATTTTTCAGTAGGTTTTTGAATTAATGTTTCCCTCTGGTTTTTCATTCCAGCTAAGCCTTATTTGTCCCTCCTCTTTGTCTGAGCCTCACCCTCCCTCCCCAGTTAACATTTTCCCCATTTCACCCTTGATACGTCTACCTCCCTCTCTTGAATTTCTTCTTCCCCTTTACCTTCATAGTTCTGTGTAACTCTCCTTCTCGCCCTCCTATTCAAGTCCTCTCATTTTATTCACGTCCCCCTTGGTGACACCTGCCTTCTATTGTTCTTCCCTCTCAGACTCCTTCTACCTCTTTACCTCCAAGATTCTTTTTCCTTCTCCTGGTTCCAGCAGTTACATCAGATATATACTCACATATAAGGATTTGGTGCTAGGATCCACAAATGGGAGGAGGTAGAACATACGTTATTTGTTTTTGGAGACTGTGTTACTTCACTTAGTACAACTGTTTCCAGTTCCATCCATTTACCCAGTAGAGGACCTAGTGTGCTGCTCTCAGGCAGCCTCCCAGGTCTTCTGTCTCTGAAGGTCTGAGCCCTGACTCCAGTTAGAAACTTAAAAGCATTGAAGAGCAGGATTATAGCCTCAGATTTATTTACATCTAAAATACTTTGCATGCATTCTAGTTTGCTTCTCCATTGCTGTGACAGAACCAACCATTGCTGCTGACCAATACCACCTAGGGGAAGAAAGGGTTTATTTTACTCACATCTCCTGGGTCACAGAATGTTGCCGTCCCTCTGCTTGGGGCCAGCCCGAGGGGGATGCAGGGTCTCTGCCGAGAGGGGTTGAGAGGCACAGAGCCAGAACACAGACACCTGGAGCTGGATGGAAGCAGGCAGAGGGCAAGCTGCTGCAAACTCATTTATTCGAGGAAGTGCAAGGGGTTTTATGGGTTAAGTTGGCCAATCGCCCTATGGGGTGGTTCCCGACTGTGGCCAATGGTGTTCTGTCTCCAGGTAGGTTATCTCGGTGCAGGTTCTCTCCGAAGGCGGAGCTGAAGCTGGCCTCACGCCTGGCCAGAGCAGAACACCACATCCACAGAAGCCATTTCCTTTTCCTCATGGCAAGTGGCCTGGCTAAGGCCCATCCTGCATTATACCATACAACAGAGTTCATCACTAAGAGAGTCCAAGGTAGAATTCAGGACAGAAACCTGAAGGCAGGAGCTGAAGCACAGGCTATGGAGAAACGCTGCTTACTGACTTGGTCCCTAGCCCATGCTCAACCCGCTTTCTTATACAATATAGAACAACCTGCCCAAGGGTGGCACCATTCACAGTGGGCTGGGCCTTCCAACATCAGTCATCAAGAAAATACTCCACAGACATGGTCACAGGCCAGTCCAATGGAAGCAATTCCCCAATTGAGGCTCCCTCAACCCAAGTGTGTCAAGTTGACACTAAAGCTATCCAACAGAGCATGGTACCCATTTTACACACACATAATGTATGTGAAAGATAAGTGCAATGTCATGTTTCAATTTTAGGAACACATCTATGTATTTATCCATACATATATGCATATAACCATTTGCAGCTAATATGAGAAAACAGAAAAAGGTACTAGTTTACTCCTGGACTGAATGCTTCTTTTAATTTGGATACATTGGACTTAAAGAGTCTATAACTCTGGACTTGATGATGCTTTTAGATCAGGGAATTCCCGTCATTGTTGAAAGTAAAGCACAACTCTAACTTATAGTAAACAAAATCAATATAGTCCCTCTAATTAGGTCATTCAGATCTGGCAGTTTGAAGAGCCAGTTTTCCCTGACAGGAAACAGAATGCAGACCACTGAGATCACAAGTAGCACAGGAAGGCCCAAGATGTGCCATTTGGCTGAGGAAGTCTGACAGATGACAACAGAGTGCAAAATGTGTTCTCTCCTACTCTCTTGATCTCTTTCCCTCTGTTTTAATGTTGTATAAGATGAAAAATCATTAGACCAAGTGAAAGATTAAGAAAAATTCTAAATTATTCCTTGGCTTCCTCTTTATCACTTAAGTTACCAACCTTTTAACATCAGTGTCAAAATAGTGTAAGTACAATGTTGTGTAACTATTGAACTCAGTGATTAAAGTGTGCAGCCAACGTTATAGATGTGGGATTATGGCTAGGACCTCCCCCCTGCCCCGCCCACCTCCTTGTGGCACACGACCAGAATGACAAGTTTCTACTATTTCAGGTTTCTCCTTCAAATCAGTTTTAACAAGCTATGTCACCAAAGACATGGCTTAGAACACGGGGAAAACTGTCAAAGCTCTTGCAGAGACACAGGCAGAGAGACACTGGACAGAGACACAACCAGAGTGTTGACCAGGTTTCCGTTTCCCAAGTCTGGGCACAAAGACTGAACTTGGAGTTGAGAAGCATCAGAAGAACAGTGAGAAGCTCATGAGTGATTGTACAGAAGGGCTGACATTTGCATGAAGTCTACACGACAGGAGCTGCTCTTCACATGTGGTAAGGTTTGGGATATTATATATATATGTTATCAGGCTGTGAATAAATTACTGAGTTTTTATCACCGTCTCTTTATATGTAGAATAGAAATAATCATACTAAATATCTCACCTACATTTTGCAACATTTAAATGATAATTTAACATTTTCAAATGTCCCCTCCTGGGAGCTGGAATTGCGGTTCCTGCCATGGGCTGGAGCTGTGGCTTCCTCCCAAGAACCTGGAGCTGTATTTCCCCATCCATGACCTGGAGCAGTGACTCCCTCTTGTGAACCTGGAACTGTGGTCCCACCCTGGGAGTTGGAACAGTGGCTCTCCACCCTATGAACCAGAGTTGGAGGTGTCCTTTTGTGAATTCATGCTGGGCTTCCTTCCCCACCATGAGCTAGAATTGTTGCCCCCTCATATGAGCTGCAGCTATGAACCCCTACCATGAGCCAAGGTTCCACATTCTCCTGGCTGGAGATCACAGCATGGAGGACTTCCTGATGTTGGGCAGCAGTTTCAGTCTTCTCTGAGTGACTACAATCCCACAGCCTCCTCCCCTGAGGTCCCAGGTTGTACATGGCAGAGGTTCTGCCTCTCATGCTGCATACAGAGGAGTCCTCTGTTATTTACAGATTCTGGCCTTGGGAGGACTGATTCTCTGGAAGGGACCTCCCAGCTCCCCTGAGGCCAGCAGTGGTTCTGGGTATCCAGGCCTTGATGTTGGCCCTCTCCCATTTCCAGGCACCAAGAGGTTTTCCATTATTTTCTGTTACTCTTCAACAGCCTCAATAATGACTTCACCTATTGAATTTCTAGAGATAAAAATCAGTCTGGGAAGTGTTAAAAAAGAAAGTACTGTAATAACTAAACTGATAATAATTCTCAAACTAAAAATATATAATTATATCAGAATATAAGTTCAAAATTCTATGTCTACCAAAGATTTTGAAAACTGTTTACTGACAAAACTATACTACCAAGCTTCAGCAATAATGTGAAATTTGTCATTGTTCCTGTCATCTGAATTCGCCATCCGCTCCCTTTCCAAATTCTCCAACCTGTACAAAGTCTGTCAGTGTAATCAAGTTACTTCTTAAAGAAAGCAGTGCTGACTAGACTCCAGTGGATGAACTCACGTTGAGGGACATCTAGATTTACAAACTTGACATATATGACAGAATGCATGAAATCCAGTGGGAAGATATGGGAGAGTGGATGGGGAGAGGTCTAAATATGACTATGATGTATTGTATGAAATGCACAAAAATTCAATAAAGATATACATTGAAAAAAGAAAGCACACTAGAGTCAAACAGAACTTAATCTGAAGTCCAGCTCTTCTCCACCCTCTGTGCAGCCTCGAGCAGCCTATTTACCTTCTCCTGTCTCCTTGTCTAAACAATGGCTCTGATTATTGCCTGTCATAGGTTGGTTGTGAGGATTAATAGGGACACACAACATTTAGCATATTGACTAGCCTTTGTTATTCTTTCTCTCTGAGTCCCAGCAACAGAAAAAAGTAAACTATAAGAATTGTATCTTTTCCTCTGTTTGGGAGCAGAATAAATCAAATAAAAATGCACATATCAATTGTGTGATGAATCTGAATCTCAGAAATGCAAACATATGACAAATTTGCACATTATCACATGTTCTTTCTCTTGGCTGGATTCTAGCTTTGAAGTCTTAGATATGAAAGTTTCAATTTCAAAATCCAGAGCGGTCAAAAACCAACAAATGGCCACGTGCAGGGCGGGGTGGGGGAGGCTTCCTGGAAGGGGAGTAGACTGCAGTGACGTAAAGGGGGAAGGGTAAGAAGTATTAAATGGAGTGGAGAGGAGGCCAGTGCAGAGGAGGGAGTAAGGCGAGGGGGAGCGAACACTGAAAGGCTTTTTATAAAGCCAAATAGAAACCTACCACTATGCACTATAAAAGCTTATAAAGTGTATACCTATACATTATAAAAAGAGATGAAAAGGCATCACCTTATGATGGGAGAGAAGAGCGTTGCGCCTACTAAGCGCCATAGACTCCCGAAATAAGAGCCCAGCGCCAGGGATGGATGCCTGCTCTCAGAGCTGCTGAGCAGGTGTCCCACAGACCTTCAGACAACACTGGCCCTTGCCACTGGTTACCCACCAGAACTTGCTGGTAAGACCGTAATGCTGAGGGGGCTACATACATGTTTGTAGAACACACAAGGAGAAATCAGGCTGGTGCAACTTCAAAGCCTCATCTCTACTAGCTAGTTCTCACAGAGCCTGAAGAGCAAATTTAGCATGAACCTCACCTAGCTGTGAATCTTCTGATCTACAACAACTGGCCTGGCAGATAAGCCTACTTGTGCAATAATGGCATGAATATTAAGGAAGTAAACGACTACTCCCTCACTGGATTTAAGTCCATTTTATAGGGTAGAGCCAATCCTCAACATAGGTATCAGGTTGAGGAACCTGAGGCTGGACAGCCAACAGACCATGGGAGAAAGCCTAATACAATTATTCTGCTAAACAGATATAGCATTAAGCTGATTTCTAATGACCTATTGTTATACCCATATAGTACTGCATCTCTCTCTTCTCAGCAGAGAAGATTCCCTGTCCACCATATGGCAATTAACACAGCTGGCCAACGTGCAGAGAATAAGAGGCTTACAGACTGATTACACCTGAACAGGACACCTGTGCCAAGCGTCTGCCCCTGCCTCAAGCTTAGGGATCATGGTGGAAGAGGGGGCAAAAAAATTGTAAAAGCCAGAGGAGGTGGATAAGCGCAAGGAAACAGTGTTTTCCAGATAGCTGGTCAGTCACTCATATGAACGCAAAACAATGCTGACAACATGGACAATCCCTAAGTAAACTCAACCCAATCCCGATGTAGACTTGAGGAAGTTGGTAAGAAACCCCAACCTGATCTGAGGAACTACTGGCAACTGCTGGGAAGGGGAGATTCAGTTTTGTTTAAGGGTGAGACTCTTAGTAGGTTGAACAGGCTCCAGTGGATGATTCCACATCAAAGGGCATTTGCGGACACTGACCTCACTCTTTTGGTGGCTTGTCTGTAGCAAGGTTTACCATGTCTCCATCACAAAATGCACATTCTAGAGACTGAAACTAAATAGGATCTGATGGACCAAGGGGGCACTTGGAATGAGAGGTGATCGTTAGGGTTACCAAGGACTGGACCATAGCTTTGTGCTAAACAGGGGTAAAAGAACACTTTCTGCCTGGGTCTCATTACTGATACCTCACCCCACAACTCGTACACAAAACAAAAACAAATTCAATACCAGAATTATCAGTACCATCTAAGAAGTTATTAGAAAGGCAAGTTTTCAGACTCACGCTGGACTTACTGAGCCAGGGGCCCTGGGACTAAGGCCTAGAAATCAGGTTTTACCATCCTTATCCGGGACTTAGAAGCCTTACTAACAACCCATTGGGCAGTGCTGATGCTACTGGTCTGAGGACCACACTGACAGAAGCACTGAACTTCAGGAGTATCAGGCATGGACCCTTAACTCTGACAGGTACGTGGCCCTTGTGAGCTTGTCTCTGGTGGGAGAGGTAAGTCCTGCCCTGAAGCCCTTAGGTTATCACCCCTCCAGGCCCTGCCACTTCTGGCTTTGACCCTTCTTTCTGTTTGGCATTCTCTCTAGCCATAATGACACTGAAACTCTGGCCTCGGGAGAAACAACTGTGGTCCCACTGAGCATCATTAGGCAAATGGCGGGATGACTAGGGAGTGAGATTCTGTCCAGGTGTCTTGGGGTCTTGTTACCGGCAGATCCATACTTGTCTCTTCTGGCCTCAATAGCTTCTGCCTCTTCTGGCAGATCCCAGCAAGCTTAGCTGAGGAAGAATGTGAAAGGACCTCCCCAGTGTCTGAACCCAGCAACAATTGCTGACAGAAAGAGTCTGTGCTGTATCCTCCCTCACCGAGAGACTTCGAGAGAAATTGGCCAGGTGCCCACATTGTCTTCTGTGTCCTCTCATAAAAAGTTCCAGACCTGCAGAAAAGGGGAGACACCCTGGGGGCTTTGGGTGAGCTTCTGCCTGAAATGCCGTATCAAATTAGCTGCACAAACTGCCTTTAGCCTGACTCTGAAACTGTTTACAAGCTAGCTGGGAGAATATTCCGGATTTAGAGAATCTTTGCTGACTGATCTAAGAAAGAACTTAGAAAAGCTCTAAGTTAAAAACATCAAAATACTTCGGTTGAGCACACACAGGACTGCACCGTTAAGGGGCGGACAGGACAGGCCCATACACGCCCACTCTCCTCCCTAGTGCTGCTCAGCTGTCACAGTCAGCTCTCGGTTCAACTCCATCCCTGCCTCAGGCTGTCATTCACTCCTTGGCTCACCCATCATGACTGATAACTACAAAACAGCCGGCTATGGGCAGACACCCTTCTGCAGCTAGCAGGAGCTTAGTAATAAATAATAAATGAATGATAACAAAATTAACTGTTCACATGACTCTCCTGATATCTTATTATTATTGTCCTGTCCCCAACTCCCTGCATTTTCTCTAGAGGACACCTCATTGATTTTTGGTGTTTATATAACATCTTGGTAATGCTTCTTTGTTTAGAAAGGCTGAAACGATTTGGCGTGTGTCTCTAATCTTCACTGGAACTGGATATTTTACTTCCATTCCAGTGATTTCAAGCAGTTCAGCAACACTTCCAAAGTCTTTTATTTCTGCAGCCAAGCTTCCCAAAATCACGTCTGATTTTGCTGACATTACCTCTTATCTGCCAATTGTTTTATTTTTTAAATAATATCTTATTGATTCCAAGAACTTCATAAGATGTATTTTGAGTTGGCTCAGAGGTTAAGAGCGCTGACAGCTCTTTCAGAAGACCCGGGTTCGGTTCCCAGCACCCACATGGAAGCTAACAACCATCTGTAACTCCAGTTCCAGGTGATCTGACGCCCTCTTCTGGCCTCTGCAGACATCATAACACAGAGATGTGCATACATACATGCTGGCACAATACTCACACACCTAACGTGTCAATGAATAAATCAAAAAATATATTTTGGTCAAATTCAAACTCATCCATCCATCCCCCGCCTTCTTTCAGACATGACCCCTAACCCCCTCAATTCATGTCCTCTATTATGTTTTAATGTCCATTGAGTTTGTGTTCCTCACGTGTTCCTGGGTGTGGGTTGGTACCCTGGATCCTGGTCCTACCCAGAGAACTGACTCACTCTCCCACAGTCTATCACCAGTTCCTCAGCTAGGGCTGAGTTCTTTGCTCACCTTCCCCCTCATGCTACACAGCTTCCATTGTCAACCTGACACACCTGCTTGGAAGAAACCTCAACTGAGGAATTTTCCCCGTCCGACTGGTGGCCATGTCTGTGGGGCATTTTCTTAATTGTTGAGTGATGTTGGAGGCCCGGCCCACTGTGGGCGGCGCCTCCCCTGGGCAGGTGGTCCTGTACTGTATAAGCAAGCAGGCTGAACGTGGGCCAGGAGAGCAAGCCAGCGAGCAGTGTGCCTCCGTGGTCCCTTCTGTTCCTGCCCTGAGCTCCTGCCCTGGTCTCCCTGCTTGATGAACTATAAGAGTAAGATGAGATAAACCCTTTCCATCCCAAATCGGTTTTGGTCAGTGTTTTATCACAGCAATAAAAAGTGACTAGGACACCTCTCCATGCTGTCTTCTCCCTGGCTTGGGGCTTGCATAGGTCTTACGTATACTGTCATAGACCTGTGGGTTCATACGTGTAACTTCTCTGTTGTGTCTAGAAAGCACTTTTTTCCATGTAGTCATCTACCACCTCTGACATTACGATCTTTCCACCCCCTCTTCTGCAATGATTCCTGAGCCTTGGGAGGAGAGGTTATGACATTGGTGTCCCCTTTAGGACCAAGAACTCTACAGTTCCTTATTTTCTGCATGTTGACCAGTTGTGGGTCTCTGTATTAAACGCCACCTGCTGTAGGAAAAAGCTTCTTTGGTGACAGTTGTGAGATACACTAATCTATAGAAATAACAATAAGTCATTAGGAGTCAGTTTATTTTATTATTTTTATGTGTATGAGTGTATTGTCTGCTTGTGTGTAAGTACACCTGTGTTTTGCAATGCCCATGGAGGTCAGAAAAAGGCATTGGATTCCCCTGGAATTGGAGTTGCAGATGGTTGTTAGCTGCCATGTGGGTGCTAGGACTCAAACCAGCAAGAAAAACCTATGCTATCTCTCTAGACCCAAGAGGAGTCAGTTTAATATTATATTCACTTAGCAGCAAAATAGTACAAGATTCTCCTCTATGGAGTGTGGGTGTAGCCACAGGTTCTTGACCGTGAAGAGAGTTCCAGGTAAGGACTCGTCTTGGGAAGTGTGCTTTAAACCGAGCATGAAGTGGCCTGTTACTCCGTAGCCATCATGCCACTATCCCACCAGTGTGCGCATCTTGTCAGCTGTTAATGCAGCTGACCGGGTTTAACACCTTAGTAAGACTGACGATCACTGTTCATCATCTTCCAGCACTATAAAAGCTGTAAAAAGTGGGGTGATGCTTCCATGTCAGTACCAACTTGATTTCTCCGTCTTCTATGATTCAAGTATGTGTTGTGTTCAGCATCAGAGTCTTACCATCATGTACTGGACAGTGACCAGGAGCAGTGGCAGTAGTCAGAAGTTTTGAAAGTCTATGGAACATCACTGGCCAACAACTCCAAAAAGAGGTAGCCCATTCCTGACACTGAGGTTTTTATTTGCTAGCCCATGGTACCTAGAAGGGGCATTGTCTCCTGCTAGAGGGTAACTCCATTTAAACTCTTTTTCTATGTGTATGCATATATATTTTAGGGCATTTCTATAGTAGTAGGCTTCCTCATGACTTTTTCAAAAGGCCTTCAACGTTAAGTGTCCTTCCCGCACTTCCTCTGTCCTGCCATCCCATTCCCCACCTCGTTTAACCCTTCCATTCCATTATTCCCTTTTTCTCTTTAAATCACTACATTCTGTCTCCCTCTCAGGAAGATCACCGCCACCACCACCACCACCTCATGGCTCCTAACTAGTTTCCTGATCTCTCTGGATTTTCCAATTGAAATACACATACTGAAGGATTTGAAAGTAACACCTGCAAATGAACGATCATGTGACTTTTGTCTCTCTGGGTCTGGGTTGCTTTATTCAGGATGACTGTTTTCCAGTTTCATCCATTTACCTGTGAGTTTCATAATTTTATTCTTTTTTATCCTCTCTTCCTCCTGTAGAATGACACCCACCTATACTCTTTGTCAATAATGATATACACTTCTTGTGTACAAGAATCTTCTCAATAAGTTTTTACTTCTCCCTTTTATTTGTTTGAAAACCATGAAATCGCATTTTTAAATATTTTATGGATTTTTGTGCATTTCATCCAATAGTTCTTAATCAATTTAGACCCCACTCCCACTCCCAACCATTTATTCCTGGACCCAAGTGTTCTGGTTGTGGGAGACAGATCCAAACACTGATCTCTGACTCAAAGCGTGTGTGTGTGTGTGTGTGTACTTTCACAGGACACTATATTTGTCAAGTGCTATTTTTTAATTGTTGCTGTACCAATATTCAATAAAACATACTTCTAAGGGGAAAAGAGATGTGTAAGTAAAGTAAGAGAATGTGATTTCAATATTTCTGCCCCCTCTTCTGCAGTGGTCCCTGCGTTGTGGGAGGGTGATGTTTAATATAGGAGTCCTATCCAGGGACACACTCTACAGTCTCTTATTCTCTAAAACTTAGCTAGCTGTGACCTTCTGAGTGCATCGCACTCTGTTGTATAAAGTTAGTTCACTGGTAAGAGTTGAAGGATGTACTAAAATTCTCTCCAACCCCTGTTCCACTATGTTCCATGAGGTTCCACAGTAGGGATGTCACCTAGGCTGAGCATCTCTCAGACGTGTATTCTCTATGTATGACCAGTTGTGGAACTCTGAAATGGCCTTTATCTGCTGCAAAAAAGAAGCTTCTTTGATGAGTGGTGTATGGTAGACTTGTGTGTAAATATGAGTTCATATTTAGCATATGGTAAGAAATTTCACTTGTCTAGAGAGATATAACAGAGACACAGTTTTCTCTAGGATCTGTGACTTCTCCAGTCATGTATATTGGCTGAGTTTACAGGGCCACTCATGAGCTCACTCCCACGGAGAGGGCTTCAAGTCTAATTAGACAGCTGTTGATCACCCCCAGATGACAGTGCCTCTACTGCACTAAGAGAGATGGTTTGCTGTGCCAGTCTTCTGGTTATTAGGCTTTAGAGCTGGGTTGGCCCATTGATTGATTTTCTCCCCTGGCAGTTTGCGTAGTATCCTCTATTACTGCAAGGACTAGTCTTCAGAGAGGAGGCTTCCAGCTCAGCTCCTCCCACTGTTCTGCCTACTAACATTGTCTCTTTTTTGTTTTGTGAAAAAGTATGTATGATATACAAAAAATCTGTTCCCAAATACTATGTAAAACATAGCATTAAAGCTGTCTGGATCTAGGGAGGGATGCAAAGTTTTAGCTGGCGATTTTAAAATGTTATTTTAGTAATAAACACTTGCTTGAAAATTGTGTCCTGACATGTCATCCTTTTCTTTCTTTTTTAAAATCTAAAATATGCATGTTTCAAGGGGCAAATCATATTTAGACACCTTATTATTCTTTTTCTATGTTCTTTAGGTACTATTCACTAGCTGGTAGAAATATGAAGCCAGGACTTTTAGAATGTGCAGATGTTGTACTCAGTGACCTTATTCACCAATTTAGCTGGTTTCTCTCTGAGTACATGGACTGAACTTGAAATCATCCCCAAAGTAAGGCAAATGTCTTCTCTGGGCCAGTAGAAAGTAGGTGGATGTGATGTGTTCTGGTCACGGCAAGGGTTTTTAAAACAATGCTTGACATGCTATGTTTCTGTTTTCCTATCTCAAAACTTGGTGTGGCCTGGAGAAGGAAGCACCCCAGCCAATTATCTCAACAGGGATGAGAGAAGAGAGCTCTTCCCTCCAGCCTATGAGGAAAGGGCATGAAATGAGAACACAAAATAAAACTTTGAAATTTTAATCCACAGGGATTTTGTTGCCAACAAAAAGCCCTATGACTGAGAAACCTTCATAATTGTAGTTAGACATTATTGTAGGGAAGAGACATAGATCTAAATCCACAAGAGGAAAACATACAGGTGGGAAAATGCAGAGGCTTCCAGGTGCATCCACCCAGCAGAATTACATGGGGTCCACTTAATTTTCCCAGGAATGATGTATACAACATGTACAAACTGTTGCCACAAGGGCAGTTCACCTACACATTAAGCTGCAGAGATGTTACCGTGGTCAGTCACATAGGCCCATGTGCATGAATGACCTCAGTTATTAAAGTCCTAGTCACATCAAAACCAGCACTTACCATCAAGATTAGCTTATCTGGTGAAACTGACAGACACATTATGGCCTAAAGTCTCAGAAGTATAAAAATGCTGTTACTAAAACTCCTTCCCTGGGGAAGACATAAATAACGTCCACTCCCTCCTCCCAATGGCAGACTGAGGTACAATTCCACCAAAGTTCCCTGGGGAGACAATGACTTTGTTGGGCTTGCTTACAGAGCATGGGGTGAGGGATTACTTAGAGGAGTGTGGGTACTCCCCACTAAGGCCACACTGGAAAGTCTTCACCCATCAAGCAGGCATGGATGATGGCTTCCCCACAGCTGCATTAACGGAAATCCCTCCCGAAATCCTTTCTAGCATACATACTCTAGCCTTTCCCGAAGGCTATGTGTCTGACACAGGTAGGGAGATGTGTCTGGATGCTCAGCTGAAGGCCCCACAACCCTCTCCAGATCCTTCTTCAAGGAGTGATGGTCAAGAGTCAAACTCAGGTGTGAAAAGCTGCAAGCAGCACAACCAAACTCAGGAAAATGGCATCTTTCAGGATCAAAAGACAATCCTGTACAACAAACTCTGCTACTAGACAAAAATATTCCATAAGTCAACAAATAATCTAGGAGTCATCCAAGGACCAGTCCTGAACACAGCTCATTGAGTATGCAGGACTGAAAAACCCAGGCCAGAATAATCATTCTTCTATGCCCAAGACATTGATGGGGGGCGGGGTACAATCTCTCTAACTAATTTTTAAGTTATCATACAGAAAAATGATTTTATTATGGCATTTTCATACATGTATGCCATTAACCTTTGTCCTTATTCTTCCTCTTCCCCAGTGGCCTCTCCAGTCCCCAGCCTTCTCCTGCTAGTCCTTTCTTCTCCTCAAATAGTTCCCCTTTCTGTTTTCACGTCACTTGATTTCCATTACCTTCTCTTTTTCTGTGCCCATTAAGATCTCTTCTTCC
This sequence comes from Eospalax fontanierii, assembly GCA_035773235.1. NCBI lineage: Eukaryota > Metazoa > Chordata > Mammalia > Rodentia > Spalacidae > Eospalax > Eospalax fontanierii. The sequence goes on from CM069537.1 coordinate 13,208,725, forward strand.
TCTCTCATCTTTCCTTTTTACTTTCAACACACACACACGTGCACACACACGCACAACACATCCAGATTCTGCATAAGAGAGAAAATAAGATAGTTGTCCTTCTGAGTATGGCTTATTTCATTTAATATGATGCTTTCCAGCTCCATTTGTTTCACTGTAAATGTCATCATTTCATTCTTCTTCACTGCCTAATAAAATTCCATTGTATATATGTACCATATTCCTTTCCTATTCATCCGTTGATGGACAGCTAGGGTGGTTCCATATCTTGGCTACTATGAATAATCCAAGAATAAACATAGAATGAAAGTATCTCTGTAGCATGCTGACTTACAGTTCTTCAAGTATATACCCAGCAGTAATATAGCTAGGTGTTGCTAAAATCCCGGACTAAGCTTAGTCGCTCCCTCCCGAGGTCCTACAACACGCACACAAACTTCCCAACTCACAGTTAGGCAAATTCTAGCTAGTTTACTTGGCTCACTAACAGAGCAGTGCGTAGGGGGTTACTACAGAGCACGGGCGCCCTCCCTCCCCTCCGTAAGTTACATTAATAAATCCACAACGAGGCCTGGATCTTGCCATTTCCTGGTGGTCGGATCCAAAGGGCCAAAGGAGAGGTGAAAAGGTCTGCTTCCTGGAGCCCTTAGTTTACATGCTTTTAGCCCCTCCCCTTCTCACATCCTAGGCCAGTGGACTGGTGGGGAGGGGCACAGGACTTTCCCAGCTCCTGGTCTTTCCATGCCAGGTGATCCTGGGTAATACCACTCTGCCTGGGAGGGTGTTTGTCCGCAGCCACAGCTCATCAGGCTTGTCCCTGGAAGGATCCATTCACCCTACACTGGGTCATCCAGTAGTTATCTTTTTTAGATCTTTTGAGGAACTTCTGTGACTTCCATAGTGGTTACACTAGTTTCCGTTCCCATCGGTAGTGTAGACGGGTTCCTCTTCACCCATATCTTCACCAGTATTTATTGTCCTTTATTTTTGAGACAGGGTTTCCCTATAGCCCCAGCTGGACTAGCACTAGCTATGTAGACCAGGCTGTCCTCAATCTCACAGAGATCTGCCTGCCTCTGCCTCCTGAGTGCTGGGGTTAAAGGACCGTTGCCACCATGCTGGGCTTCATTTCTTTTCTGAATGACAGGCATTCTTATCAGCAGAATCAAAGTAGAACAGGGAGTATCAGGTCTTGAAGACAAAGTAGAGGAATTAGACCACTTAAAGAAAATGATAATTTTTTTAAATACATAAAAGGAATATGCAGGAACTTTGGGACATCATGGAAAGGCCTACTCAATAAATTATAGGCATAGAAGGAAAAGAATCCCTGGTTATTTTTTTGATAACAAGAGCATTTTAATAAGGCAAAAGTCACATGCTGACCTGCTTTCAACAATATCCAAAGCAAAATGATACCGCAATTAAAAGTCTGACAAACTAAGTGAAAGAACAGTCCTAAGCGCCCCTAATGGCATGGACGAGGTCTTCGATAGACTCACAGAAGAAAATTTAACTAAATTAAGGAAACACATGCCCATTAAAATACAAGAGGCACAGAGAATACCAAGTAGGGCCAGAAAAACCTCCTTGCATCATATTATACTTAAAACATTTAATATACAGAACAAGAAAGATACTGAAAGCTGCAAGAGAAGAGCCACAAGTCACATATAAAGGAAAACCTACCAGGATAACAGTTGACTTCTCAAAGGAAATGTTAAAGGTCAAAAGAACCTAAAGCAACATATTTTAGGTTCTAAAAGACTCAGTGGCCAACCTTGACTACTTCACACAGCAAAATGACCCCTGGTTAAACCCAGTAGATCACAAAGCAAAAACTCAGCCACGAGAGGCTAAGAGGGAGACATGGAATGTTGTCGCCTTCACACCACTAGGAGGAACCAACTCTGTTTGGCACATTGATTTCAAACGTTAGACCTCTGTAATTGAGAAAATTGATTTCCATCCATTGTTTTAAACCCTCAAGATTGTGGTGATTTGTTATAGCAGCCTCAGGAAACTAATACATTGTATAGTAGAATACTATTCAGTAATTAAAAAATAAGAAACTACTGATATACACAGAAACATGAATGATATCAAAATAATAATCCATTAAAAAGTACATATATAATGTTAATTATATAATACCCTAAAAATTGCATAGTGTTCTATAATGTAATTGCTTCAGGATGGGTGAAGTCAGAAAGGCAGAGAAGGGTAAGATAAGAATTACAAACAGGTGCTAGAGAGATGGCTCAGTGGTTAAGAGGCTGACTGCTCTTCCAGAGGACCCAAGTTCGATTCCCAGAACCCACATAGTGGCTAAATATCACCTGTAACTCTAGTTCCAGGGAATCCAGTTCCCTCTTCTGACCTTCATGGACATTGTATGACACAGGTGCACTTACATACATGCAGACAATACACTTATATACATAAAATAATAATAATAAATAAACATTTTTAAAAGAATTACAAGCAGAGGCCTGGTAGTGGTGCACACTTTAATTCCACACACAGGAGGCAGAGACAGACAGACCTCTGTGAGTTCAAGGCTAACCAGAGCAGCATAGTAAGACCCTGTCTCAAAAAACAAACAAAAATTACAAACCAACAGAAGTAACTCTGGATGTAGTGGATGGCTTTACTGTCTTGCTTTCGCTACATTTTCATGGCATATACATACGTTCAAGCCTACCAAATACATGCTGTGTCTTGTATGTCCACTGTACCTTAATAAAGTCCTCCTAGGGGCTAAAGAGATGGCCCAGTGATTAAGATCACTGGCTGCTCTTGCAGAGGACTCAGGTTCAATTCCCAGTACCAACACGGTGACTGGCAACCTGTAGCTCCAGTAGCAAGGGGTCCAACGCCCTCTTTCTGACCTCTGTGGTCATTGCATGACAGGAGTGCACTTACATGCATGCAAACAGTACACTCATACACATAAAATTTTAAAAATATTTTAAAGTCCTCAGAACATAATTTAAACAAGTTCTTTGTTGTCTGTAGAACCATCAAGTGAGACACTTTTCCTCTTCTCTGGGCCCCTTCCTATAGGAAAGTGCTGTCATGCTGTAGGTGGGATATCCTTAGAATGTGGTCTTCTTATATTTCAGATATAATTCTTAGCAGTGCAGATATAGTAAATGGTGATTAAGACAAAATCGCTATGGAACATGGATTATGTGAGATAAAACTAATAAGACTAAAATGTATCCAAGGAAATGTAAATTGAGTAAAGGCTTTATAAGTGGTAGTTACTGCTGCCTTAGACGGGGCTATAAGAAGTCCTTTGAAAGGAGACTACAGGAACAAGTGACTGGAGGAAGAATATTCTGAAAAGGGACATCAGGAACAAAGATCCTGAGGTAAAATTACATTCTTGGCACATTGAAAAAAGGAAGCCAGTGTGAGGAGGGAGTGAGGAGAAAAAGACATCCAGAGGCCAGCCTGGATGTGGCAGGACTGTCCTGAGCGTGATGCGAAGGAAACCCAGGGTTTCGGGGAAGGAAGCTGTGGGATCGGTATGCGTTCTATAACGATCATCCTGGCTGCTATGGGGAGGTAAAATGGCCCGTTTGGGAGACTTGAGCAGTAGTCTAGGAGATGAATGTAGTTTGGCCTAGAAGTGATGAGAAGGTCAGATACACACACACTTTGGAGGTGCAGCCAGTAGAAACAGCCAGTGTCAGACAGAAAAGGAGAGGAATTGCTGAGTTTTTCTGAGCTACCAGGTGCATCAACTCATTTGATCGAGACAAATGAGCTTCGGGGTGGGTAGAACAAAGAATTTCATTTTAGATAGTGAAAGATTTGAGGTAATTAGAAGTGGAAATCTGAGTTGGTTTGTGAGTGTATCTCTGGCCATAGAAGGAAAATAATTCTGTATGATGTGGGAGGCTGAAGGGCAGAGCTTGGACTCTGGAAACTGAGGTAGGTAAGGAGAAATACCATGTGAGGAAAGGCCTCATGCTCTTGGAGTGGGGTGGAAGGGAACCTCCAGTTAGAGTCGCTCTTGATACTAATCCTGTAGGCAATCCACAGTAGCAAGAATGTGCTGTTCATTTAGGACCGTGGTCTCACTGGTAACACCTACAGCTCTGAAATCAAAACCAGGAAGAGACAGTAGTGTGCCTTTCCCTTCCGTCTTGCTGAAAACTTGTGTGGAGGTGATCAGATGTCCATACCTTCTCAGTGGGCTCTGTTCTGGCATTTTGTCCCTGGTTAAAAGCATTATAATGCCTCTTCAGATTCCAGACAGTTCCTTCTTCACTCTGTACTTCTGCTGAGGCATCTTTCCTACCATCACCACCCAAGCAGGTTACAGAATGCTCCTCATGGGCCAGTCTTCCAGAACACACACTGTGAGCTGTGAGCCCTCCACACTAACATAGCACATTCTCTGAGGCTGCTTCTCCTAATGGGCTGGTCACAGAAGCAGCAAGGCTTTGGTCTCTTCTCTTCTTGGAGTGTTGGGCACATTGGTTTTATGTTCATTACCATTCACCAATGTTTGATGATTTTTCCAAGTCAAACGCTTTTGGAATTCAAAACAAAATCACTTACCTCTAAGGAAACCTTAAAGCCAGATTCTTCAGGTCTTCTTTTGAAATTTAAAGCAGATGATACATTCTTCCTTGGGGCTTACTTCTGAGGATCTCTAAAGCTCAAAGGATGTCTAATGCAAAGAGTAGAGGAAAAATCTCCAAAATTCAATTTTAAATTTCATAATATTATTTAGGGCTTGATAAATGGCTCAGCACTCAGTTCCCAGCACCTACAGAGTGGTAACACCATCCATAACTCCAGTTCCAGGGAATCCGACACCCTCTTTTGACCTCTACAGGCACTGTACAACATGGGTGCACTTACACACATACAGGCAATACAGTCATATATGAAAAATATTAAAATTTCATCGTATCTCTTCAGTTTACCATTATCATGGAATAATGAAGCCTGAGGTTAGAGGAGAAGTGAGAGCCAATTGCCCCCCCCGCCGTCTGTGATGTCACAGCTGAAGTCATAAAGTACTGAAAAGGGAAGGCAGACATGTCAGTAGGGGATTGGCATGAGATGGGGCTCAAAGGGGAGAAAGCCTGAGGGGCAGGGCGTGCATCGCGTGGTCAGGTAAGCTTCTGGACTAAGTGACCTGGGATTCTCGTCGAGTCTAAAAGGCGGCAAGAGCATCAGTGGGGGAAAGCGCGCTGAAAATCTCTCAAAGGAGAATTTATTTCTCATCTGGACCATGGCTTCGACCTTTCCAGCCCTAAGTGTACTGACTATGAGACTTCCACCCCCTCAGCAAAGCACTTGACTAGATCTGACTGCCTCCACCCTGTGTTTCCACCCTTAGTAGACCATGAAGGTACTGTGAGATGGCGTAGAGTAGAGCATGAACTAATCTTGAATTCACTGCCTGTGGCTTCCTGTCTTGGTCCTAGATCCCACTTGAGTTCAAGGAACCTCTACCAACTCCCTTCCTACAATCTTAACTATGTTTAACTTAGGTTGTGAAGGAGAGCTTTCCAAGGCAAATGCTTCCTTCCTCTCACCTTTATCTCACACACACACATACACACACACACACACACACACACACACACACAAACACACACACTGACCCACTTAAAACAAGGACATGTTCTGAAGCACTTAAGCCAAGACAGAACGTCCTGTGCAGAGTACGTGCTCTTCTCACTTAAGAGACTCTCCCCTTCTTACTCCCAGGGCCTGGAACTATCTCCATCTCAGCTCCAGAGGCCACCCATATCAAGAACATAGACAAGAATGACATCCAAGCAACAGAGAAGGTAAATGGGGCTCTTGGTGACTCTCAAGCGTCCTGTGGTTAGCCCCAGTCTGAGAAGCAACGATCCATTTCCTGTCTCCATCTTGCTGCACCCATTTTGGGAGATGGGTAAACTGAGACCTGTGTGTTCCCTTCTTCATCTCTTCAGTGGAAGACGCAGTTGCACATAACATTGTAACTGAGGAGATGGGCATCAGTTGCAATCCCTCTAAGAACTGGTTGGGTAGTATATCCTTAGGCACTTAATCATCCCAAAGACAACTTTCTCTGAGCCCTTTCTATTCTCTATAGTTCTCAAAGCCACACGTTCAAAATCATGCTACCCTCCGACTAGGATGGTGAAAATAGGCAGGAACTTCTGCTAAATACAAGGAGCCAAATACAAGACCCGGGCAATATTAGAGATTAAGTCAGAAAAAAAAAAAAGAGGTCTGCTGTGAGCTTAAGGTCACAAAAGCTTCAGAGAAGAACTGGAACTTCAATTAAACCTTTAAAGTATGTAGCAGATATTTTGAGGGAGGTTATATATAAATTATGAATTGAAAGGGAGACAGAGAGAGAAAGAGAAAAAACATTTCCTAGGTTTCTAGACTTAAGTGCTCAGAATGGTTAAATTTACCTCAAGCCTGAGCAGCTGAATCTCGGGAAAAGACAGGAACCTGTTCTACCAAAGAGTGGGAGTTATCCTCTAGACAGCTACTGACTCTAGGGAGAAAATGCAATTCCCACAGTTTTATCTGAACAAGCATGCAAGCTTCATCAGAGCCTTGAGTTCTCTGCTGAAGAACAAATGACTTTTGGTGGTAGAGAAAGAGGACGCTGAAAAACAACACAAAGTGAGCTTCACAGTTGCAAAGGCTTTTCTAGCGTCCTCCAAACCCTCAGAATTGAGATTGTTGCTTTTGTTTTATAGAGGAGGAAACACACTCATCCAGGGAAAGAGATTTGCTAAAAGGACTAGAGCTGGGCCATCATGAGGCTGGAATTCAAACTCTTCTGGTCTTAAATTCCAAATTCTTCTGCCTGCAGCATAATTCATTTTCCAATAACTCAATTACAAAATGAGCTGGACACTGTGACTTATCCTACAGTCTAGATCTATCAAAATGCAGCAACCAAAAAGACCTGAGATGGAGTGCAAGCTTTTACACGTTATACATGAATTACAGCCTGTCTGCTGCACAGCAGAATAGGCCACACACACTCCTTTGTGGGATGTCTGCAGACAGAATGGGGGTCAAAGCATCTACCTCAGTGCCCAGTTCATGAATGATCAGTCTTCATCCACCTCAGTTTTGGACTATGAATCACTAGAATTCTGTCAAGTTCCTTTTGCAACTTGACAAGTCTCTACTTTTGTTTCTCTTTTCTCATTTCTGTCACTCTGTACACACACACACACACACACACACACACACACACACACTCACTCACTCTTAATTATTTGTCCCAGGGTCCTTATTCAATAATTAGTCATTATCTCTATATACAAGTTTTGGCATTAAAATTCAGTATATGGGCTGGAAGGATAGCTCAGTGGTTAAGAGCATGTTCTTCTCTTGTAGAGGACCTGAATTCAATTGCTAGCACCCATGTCAGACACTCTCTCTCTCTCTCTCTCTCTCTCTCTCTCTCTCTCTCTCCCCCCCTCTCTCTCTCTAATTAAGAATAAAATAAACATTGTTAAATATAGAGACTGGAGAGACTTGATGGCGCAGAGATCAGAAGCACTGCTTTTCTTGCTCAGGTTCAAATCCCAGAATCCACATGGCCATTCACACCTGTCCATTAACTCCAGCTCCAGGAGATCTGATGCCCTCTACTGGCCTCTGCGGACATTGCACACCACAAGTACACTTAACATGCAGGCAAAACACTCAGACATGTAGAATAAAAATAAATAAATCAAAAACAATTTAAGTGTGGAGGATAAATCTCCAGGTGAATCCTAGTTCTAGTCTGTTCTCTCTACACCCCCTTGAACAAGTGGATGGAACCCTGTGGGAAAGAATCTTTTAAAATATATTTTATTGAGTTTTTGTGCATTTCATATAATAGAACTTAATCAAATTTAGACTCCCTCCTCCATCTGCACCCTCCCGTAACCCCCACCACCAAATTTCACACATTCTGTCAGATACATTAAGACCTATCTGATCAAGCATTTGTTCCTAGGTGTGCTTTGGTGAAAGTTCACCCACTGGAATCTAGTCAGCCTATCTAGAGTCTCTCCCTTAAAGAAGATCTGCTCTCCCTCATCCAGCAGTAATCAGTTGCCCATCGTTCCTAGGCTATGTTTGTGGCCTGCTGCCCATTTTCCTCTTTCTCTGCTGGGTCTTTGTCTGTCTGAGCGGGCATGGGTCTTGTGCATGCTGTCACCACTGTTGTGAGTGCATATGAGCAAGTTCGCAGAGGCCTGAAAGCCTCTGTTTCTTTATGTTCATGCACCAACCCTGGCTCTTAGAATCTTTAAAGTGAGGGTGCTTTTAAGAAAAGGGTCCCGGCTTGAATTAGAATGATGTTCTTAAGGTCCATGGAGAAACAAGATAACCAGCAGAGTTACATGCACGAGTCACCTGATAGAAGGGCTTCCAGAGATTTCCACCCTGTCCTGTTGTTTGCTATTCTGAAAATACATTCCCTAAGAGTCCCCTCTTAACTAGAGATCTGCTGGGCTCAGCGTCCTTTCCGACACAGCTTTTGCTCTCCTCTGTGTTGCTGGACGTTAGAAGCCTGCACATCCATTTGGAAAGACTTAGTACTACTTGCCGGCAGGAACAGTGCAATCAGGACTCTGATCAGGCTGGAGATGTCAGGATCTTTGGGCTCTGAAACATGTACTTCCCTCCTTCTTTCCCCCTTCTTTCAAATCCCTTTCAAATCCCTTCCTGTCCGGAGGTGATGATCTTGTCTCCTTCATTGACTTCCGCCCCTAGATTCCCTTTGCTCTACCACCTCTACACAGAACTGCTCATGACTAAGAGATTCCAGCTGTTTATTCAGGGTTCAGTAGGATGGCCGATGAAACTCGTTGCTCATGTTTCACACATTTTCATCCCTCTCCCTCTGACCAATTATCTAACCCCATATACAGCTATTCTATCTCCAGTGAAAATAGAATTGTACTGGGGACACAAAAGGGAAGTTAGAAGTCTGATAACCAGATGCGCCTCAAGAGGGAACCTAGACAGTTCAACAGGGTGGACGAGCAAAGAATGGGAAGTGGGTGCAATCAACAACAGATGCTAAGGTGTGATGCTGGCGATCATCACGGTCACGTCTGCTGCTCTCTGAGGTTCTCAGCATTCTGCACAATAGCCATAAAACTGTCACATGGGAAAAATGAGAGGTAGCTAGATCACAGCTATTCTTAAAGTTTAAGAATTATTGCTAGTTGTTGTGGGATGGAATTAGGAGACAGCTCTGGATTATCCTCCCTGCTTCTCATGCTTCTGTCATTTCTTTTCAGCACATCCATAGAAGAGACTCTAAAACAGCAGGTGGGTAAGACATCCAAGTACACTGGTTTCTTTGGGGTAAAGAGAAAAAAAGTTCTGAGGCAGAAAAGCTGTCTGTCAAAGACCATGTTTTAGGGGGCATAGAACTGGCGATTTGGGGTGTTTGACTGGCTGGTAGGCCATTGAATACCAAGGCCAGGTAAGAATTCCAATGCCACTTCTATGCTGGATTATTCCAGGGGTGGGCAGGCTATTTGGATGCTGCTAAGGCAGGTAAGCCTTATAGGTCTGCTTTTATATGTCACCCAACTTGATAAATCAAGAGATAAGCAGAAGAAACAGCCTGAAAATGACTCATCAGGGTTGGAGGAGATTCTGAGCTGCCTAGAAAACAAATGTAATAACTTTCAGAAATCCCCCTCCGTTCCAAGAAATGTCTTTATTCCACCAGTTCCATGATATGTCAAACAGATTCTTGGAGAGTTGGGATAATGTTGCCAAGATTTGTCTATTATTTCAACAGGAAAGAGAGATAACAATCACTGAAACCCTGTGGGACCAGGTAAGTAAAGAGGGGCCACTTTTGACAACATGGGGAAAGGTGGGAAAGGAGAGAGAAAAGCAAATTTATCCTCCTTTAAGTTCCGTCTGTCTGCTCTATTCTTCCTTCAGCCCCAAACCCTCAGAACTCCTCAAGCCTTTGCATCTCTGGGCCCCTTCCAGCACCCACCTATCTGAACCTGTCAAGAGTCCTCTTTGTGAGAAGTTCACTTTTACGGTTGTTTAACCTCCTGTTTCTCATGGCTTTCACAGACTGGAAAGCACAGGCTTGGTCTTGCTCTTTTTCTGTACGACAAAGTTGTGCTCTGTTCCCCACAGTGAACACTGATGTGTCTGCATTTCCAAGTCAGTTTAGATAAATTATTTAGATGTTATTCACTACCTCTACCTACAAGGGTTTAAATGAAAATTTAGTGTGAAGAACACACCAGGTAAGCCCCAGTTCTTTGTTTTCTCTTCAACTCTCCCTAGAAAATGTAGATGGAACCCTGTGGGAAATAATCTTCAAAGTAAAAGTGTTTTTAGGATAAGGGTCAAGATTTAGACTGAATGCAGAGCAGCTGTCCCCAGGACCATGTATAAATAGCATTCTAGCTAAAAGAGTTCTTTATAGCCATGTGTTTGAGGAGTACTCTGTGAATATTGGCCGTTTACCACTAAAATATGAGAGGGAAAATGCAAAATGACCTGACTTTGTACTTGAGATGTGAGGGATCATTCTGTAGTTAGAGGTGTTTTTATTCCTCTTCAAGAGCGCTCTACCGTAGGGATTCGATCAAATCATTTAAATTGAGTTAAAGAGATCCAGTCCTTCAAAATGTTCCCTATGTCTTGTTCATTTACTCTTTCAGCCCCAAACTGTCAGAATGCCTCACGCCTGTGCAAAGCTTCCTCATACAACAGAGTGTGATGCACACAGAAGGCCACAACTGGCCAAGTTTTAGAGAATAGTACACGGCAGGATGTGTGTTCCTGGATAAGAGTCCTGTATTAAACCTTACCCACCCATGGCAGGGACCACTGCAGAGAAGAGGGCAGAAAGACTGTAAGAGCTAGGGCTGGTGTATGAACACCAGGAAACAGAAGCTTTCAGGCCTCTGGGAACTTGCTCATATGCACTTGCAACAATGGTGACAGCATGCACAAGACCCATGTCCACTCAGTTAGACAAAGACCCAACAGGGAAAGAGGAAAATGGGCAGCAGGCCGCAAACATAGCCTAGGAACTATGAGCAACTGATTACTGCTGGGTGAGAAAGAGCAGATCTTCTTTAAGGGAGAGACTCTAGATAGGCTGACTAGACTCCAGTGGATGAACTTGCACCAAGGCACATATGGGTACAAATGCTTGACCAGACAGGACTTAACATATATGACAAATGCATAAAATCCGGTGCACAGATGGGGGAGGGCATCTAAATTTGATTAAAACCTACTCTATGAAACTTCCAGAAACTCAATATAATACATACATTAAGAAATAAAGTGAAAGATGAAAAAAGCTTCTCTAGTAAGAGTTGAAAGATGCATTAATCTATGTGTATAGCAATAAGTCATTAGAAATCAGTTTAAAACCAAACTATATGTCCATCCACTGATGTGATAATGAAAGTATGATACATTCAAACAATTGAATCTTATGTAGCTGTTAAGAAAGTTGAAATTATAAAATTCACTCATAAATGGATGGATCTAGAAACGAATCATCCTGAGTGAGGTAACCCAGACCCAGAAAGATAAACATGGCATGTTTTCTTCTCATGGCTAGATGCTAGCTTTGAATTCTTAGATATTCATGTTTCGATTTGAAAATCCAGAGAGGTCAGGAAACTAATAAATGACCCTGGGGCAGGGAGGCTTCATGGGAGGGGACACAGAATGCCTTGCTATAAAGGGAATTAAACAGTGTAAGAATGGCTTAATGGAGTGGGGAAAGGGAGGGCAGGGCAGAGGAGGGCATGTGGGGAGGGACAGCTAACATTAATGGACTTAGAAAAAGTCATATGGAAACCTATCACTATATAAGATTCTTAAAGTACATACACTATAAAAGATTAAAAAGAGTTACCTTATAACAAGATGACTTTGATCCTACTAGACACCATAGGCTATAAAGGCAAAAGCCCAATGCCAGCAATGGACACCCACTTTTGAAGCTGTTGACCAGGCATCCTCAAACATTCTGGCCATTTCCCCTGCTCTTGATTACCCGCCAGAACATAACAGTAAAACTCTATTGCTGAAGACACTATATACATGCATTGTAGAACAAATACAAGGAAATCAAACAGGTACTGACTTCAGATTTTCATCTCTACGAGCTAGCTGTCATAGAGATAGAATATGCTACGGATGCTACCAGAAGAGAAGACTATCAGCCTTGCCTAGCTGTGAATCCTGTGATAAACAAGAACTGACCTGGCAAGATATGCCCACTGCTACAACAGTGGCATGAATGTTATGGAAGTATCTAACTACTTTCTAATTGAATTTAAGGTCTGCTTCATAAGATGGAGCCCATACGTGACACAAACATCAGGCTTAGGAACCTGTGGCTAGAATGTCATAGGCCATAAGGGAGAGCCTAATACTATCATTCTGCTAAACAGACATAATATTAAACTGGTTCCTATTGTGCAGAAGCTTTTTAACTCATACAATACCTTCTGTCAATTCTTGGAATTATTTTCTTTGTTACTGAAGTCCTTTTAGGAAGCTCTTACATATGCCTAGGTCATTTTTTATTATTTTTGTTATTTGAGGGTTTTTGAGACATGGCCTCATGTGGCCCAGCTGTCCTCAAATACTCAGTATTACTGAGAATGACATTGAACTCATGATCCTCCTGCCTTTACCTCTCAAGTGCCGAGATTACAGACATGTGCTATAATACACCTGTATCTTTAGTTTCCTCTAACAGTTTTAGTGTCAAGCCTTATATTAAGGTCTTTGATCCTTTTTGAACTGACTTTGTTCAGGATGAGCGATAGATGTATTTTCACTATTCTATATGAGGATATCCTGTTTTCCCAGCACCACCTGATGAGGCTTTCTGTTTCCCAATGGTTTTTGTCAAATATTAGCTGGCTATAGCTGTGTGGGTTTATTTCTGGGTCTCTATCCCATCCCACTTGTCCACATGTTTGTTTTGTTTAAGTATCATGCTGGTTTTTCACTGTAGTACAATTTGGGATCGGGTATTTTGATGTCTCCAGCATTGCTCTCTGCTTAGGATTACCCTGGCTACTCATGGTCATTAGTGCTTCCACAAGAATTTAAGATTTTTTCCAGTTCTGCGAAGAGTGTATTGGGATTTTGATGACGATTGCATATGCAGACCATGTTCAATAATATAAACATTTCACGATATCAATTATGTTGATCCGTGATCATCGAACTCTCCCCATCTTCTAGTAGATTCATTTATTTCCTTCTATGTTGTTTTAAAGTTTTGTCATGAGACCTTCCACCTCCTTGGTTTGCTTTATTCCTGGCTATATTTTTAAGCTATTACGAGTGGGATTTTCTTCCCCCTAATTTCTTTCTTGGCAAGTAATTGTTATTTACAAATGCTACTGATTCTTGTATGTTGATTTTGTATCCTGCTACTTTGTTGAAAGCGTTTATCAAAAGATCTAAGAATTTTCTTGGAATCTTTAGGGTTCTCTATCTATAGGATCACACCATCTGCAAGTAAGGATAATTTCACTTCTTCCTTTTCTATTTGTATCCCTTTATTTCGTTCAGGTGTTTAAACACTGTATTGAATAGGAAAGAGACTTCCTGCACTGGACACGATGGGCTCTTTCTTAGCTCTCCTTCGTTCATCCACTCTTCACATGAAGTTTACTGCTTCTTGCACTTTAAAGAATGAAGCTGTCTTCCTCTGTATAAGGTACTGCTTTATTTCTGTAGTGGTGGTTTGGTGTTCACAAATTGCCTTGTTTTGTGCTTATCTTGAAATGTTCTTATTTCTCTGTCAATTCCAGAAGATGTGTGGCTGTATGTAGTGATCCTGGTTGGCAGTTATTTACTTTCAGGACTTGAAATATATTGTTCTGTGCTCTCCTAGCTTTACAAGTTGCTGATGAGAGATCTATTATTCTGGTGTGCTTGACTTTGTAGTGTTTTCTCTCACTGCTATTAATATGTTTCTTTCGTTTGTTTTTTTTTTAAACATCTTGACTATGATACATGGCGTGGAGTCTCTTTTCTTATCATGTCTGTTTGGGCTCTAAATGTGTCTTGGGTCTGTAAGTCTATTTTTTGTCTTGGTTTGGGAAATTTTCTGCTATAATTGCACTGAAAATTTTGTCTATGCTTTTTTAGTTTATTTCAGTTCCTTCTACCCTGGATTCTTAAGTTTGGTCTTCTTATCAAATCTCAGAGTTCTTAGTTTGGTCAAGCTCCTACCTTTTTCCCCTTCCTCTTTATGTATGTCTGAATGTAATAGTGTCTCAACCTTGTCTTGCATCACTGATAAATTCTTTCTCTTGCTTGGTCTTATCTGTGAATGATGCTTCCCACTGTGCAACCTTGATTTTGTTTGGTTGGTTTGGTTCAGCTGACTGACTCTTTCATTCCTAAAATTTCTCTTTGGTTCTTTTCCTGAACCTCAATTTCCTTGCTGAATTCTCCCTCCATGTCTTTAAATTTCCCCTCCAAATAGCTGACCATTTCCTCCATTATTTTAGCTTCCTTATTGAGGCCCTGAATTAATTTCCTTCACTCTTCTGCTTAAGTCCTCTATGTGGTCACTGGTCCCTTTTTAAAACAGAATTCTGAAAACTTGCTCTGGAATTTCAGCTATCTTACTGTCTCTGGATTCCAATACTGATGAATTGTGCAGTTACAGAGATGTTGTGGTGGCTTGTTATCTCATATTTTTGTTGTGTTTTATGCATCTATTGGGATGGATATGTTCTCCATGTTTTTTTAAACTACAGTTCAAGAAATTTATTGAATAACCTAAAAAAAGCTGTTTTGTATGTACAGTAGTGCAATTTACTTAGCCCAGTAATATATCAAAATTGCTTTGAACAGAGAATACAAAATAAAATTTATACCATATTGCCAGACTATCATTCACTTTAATTATAAATTAGGTACTTAAGAATTTAATAAGGTGGTACTTTGCTGTGGACAGCTACACAACCAATTTATATTATCAGCTGTTTTTAAATCTCTCACATATTAAGGAAACTTACCGTTTTGCATGGGATAAGAAATCTCTTTTTGAATGAAATTGATAGGTAAATTTTCTTTAAAAGAAAACACTGTTGAAGAAACTATTTTATTCTTTAATAAAGGGAGATGGCTCATCAGTTAAGAGCACTGGCTGCTCTTACAGAGAACCCAGCTTTGATTTCCAACACCCACATGGCAACTAACAACAGTCCATAACTCCAGTTCCAGAGATCCAATGCCCTCTTCTGACCTCCGTGAGCATTGCACAACACAGGTACACCTACATACATGCAGGCAATACACTTATACACATAAAATAATAATAAGAAACTCACTATTTTCAACAAAGACCAAGATGTATAATGTTAAGAAAAAAGAGTATATTAAAACACACACACATACAAACTCACATATGCACTTATACATATAATTTTCCCCCTAATTTCCTGACTTATTTTTAAGTTTCTAGCAAGGTATTTTAGTCTTGCTATTTAAGAAAGGTGGTGGTTGCAAAAATAGGAAGTGACGTTGAGAAAGGAATTGAGAAATTCCTTTGAGAAAGCTTTTCCTCATATATAACTACAGAGAACGAAAAAAGAAGTTTTAGCTTATCTCTAATACTGGTTTATTCTAAATCTAACCCATTCAGCCATTGCTCCCATTTTAACACAGCTTATGTCCTCAAAGTACATCATCAATTCTCTACGTAACGGAAAAGTGGGTATTTGTGCTGCAATGAAATGGCAAGCTCTGAAAGTCTCTAGGCCCAGACTCTATTCCTGCCCTTCCCCCTTTCTTTTTGTTTGTTCTGTTTTATGTGTGACTTGTCTCTACCTGCGTTCCTGTTCCTCATGCCTATTTAGGGGCAGAGCTAACCACAGTAGCAAAATGCTCTGACAGCAGCCCCCGTGCTGAACTTCAAGATGCTGTTCACTTCATTTTGCCCCCAGTAAACTAGGAAGATGGCACTGCAGTACTGAGTGGGGAAATATCATGTGCTGTTTATTTAGGACTGGGGCTATTCATAATTAAGAAAAAACATGAGGGAATGAGAAAAGAGGGATTAAAATATGAATGAGAGAGAAAACATATGGTTAGAGGAATGACAGAGAGAATATTATAGAGCAGGTTCAGAAAAATAAGTCATAAAAGCCAATTCAGGTGAGACACCAGCCAAAACAAAACAACTAAACAATCTAAGTATAAAAGTGTAAGCAAAAGAAAAGATAAAATGAAACAGAAACTATTGTAACATCGGTCAGTATCTCGTCCCGGTGGGAATACTACCTCGTCCTGCATCGTTTGTAGCAGGCCGTTTAGGTGTGTGCGTGTGGAAGGTGCTACTACTCTGTTCTTCAGAAAAAATTAGTCCCATCCTCCCTGCTGAGAGGCGGACTCCCCCTTCTGCAGGAATTCCTCAGTCAGCGACCACGGTCCAGGGCCACCACGATGGCCAGCTCCGCCTTGAGTCTCTGCGCTGTGCTGACGGCGGCACTCTCCGCGCAGGGCGCTCTGTGGGGCGTGGCGGGCGCGCTTCCACCCCGTGGAGAGTGGCGGGCGCACTTCCGCCTTGTGGGCGCTTCCGCGCTGTGGGGCGTGGCGGACGCGCTTCCGCCTTGTGGGCGCTTCCGCGCTGTGGGGCGTGGCGGGCGCGCTTCCGCCTTGTGGGCGCTTCCGCGCTGTGGAGCGTGGCGGGTGCGCTTCCGCTCCTGTTTACCTTTGCTCTGGGTTGTCGTCCTGGCCAGATCTCAGCTGGTTTCGTTGTTGTTGTCACCGTCACACCTGTCGAGACTGCAGCAGGTTCCGCACACGCTTCCGTGATACTGCTCACCCAGCTGGTAGCGAGGGTAACGTTTTCCATTTGGTCCTCACGCTAATCACTCCAGGGGACTCCTGGCGAACCAAGCTTCAGCTTCCTACCCGCACTTCCACGCGTCTTTAATGCCAGCATTGTCCCAACTCCCTTTTCACCTTGGTGTACCCAGCTCTGTGCCATGTCCCCCACCCTGATCAGTCTCCAGCCTGTGGTTCTTCCAGTGCCCATACCCACGGATCAGGGGGAAGAAGGGAGACAGCCCTTCTCTGGCACCTCCCACTGATGCCAGTCCAGCACTAGCAGCACGCTGTGGCCAGCTGCCATTACCCGCCTGGTCCTGGCTACTTCTCCACAGGGGATTCTACAGTTCTCCTGGCGCTTCTGTTCCCACACGTTCCTGCTGACCTATGAATCACTTTGCGTATTTCTGATGTTCTTCCGCAGTTTCTCCCACAGTATCAATTTCTTTATCTTGACTCTCCTTCACTAGGTCACAGAGAGGCAGCTTCTAACCCTCCATATTACCAGAGATCCTTACTAAGAACTGGGAGACTAGATTATTTTCTTAATCTAAAAATCCCCTCTATAATAAAGTGATAGTTTGTAATACTAATCTTTCTGTCTTCATGTCTTCTGTCAGGTCCTGACAGCTTTTAAGGGCATACAAAAGGAGGTGAGAGGAAATTTTGATTCTCTAAATTCCCCAGCTTTTGATATCATTCTTTTCATACTCTCTGAGATGTGTACTCTCTCTAAGGCTCTAACTTCAAAGAATAGCATTGACTTGTCACCCCAGGCCACAGAAGCAAGAAGATGCCTGATAACTCCCTTGAGAAAATGTGGTAAAATACTGATAAAATTTAATTTACCAGAAATTCTCTCAACAAAAATACATTATGTCATTGTATGAAATGCTCATAAGTGACTACACCAAGAGCAACCCCACGTGACATGATAAACTGCAGGGAGATCCCAGGTCTCAACTTTTGGATAAACAAGCTCTTCCTCTATACAGAGCTCGGTTTCTTTTCTAAATATTGGTTACATATTTAAGTAATATATTCAGTTATGCACTATACTCTTGGCCCTCCTCCAATGCTGGGTTAAACATTGTTCAAGCACGGAGGTGTCTCAGTCCCGCCAAGCCCACTGCTATAGATCCCTCCCCGCCTTTCTGTTTCCCCTTCCCCTCTGCATCTCCTCGCCCTCCCCCCGTCCCTCTTCCTGTCCCTCCTCCCTCTCTCTTACAAGTGGAGAGCAATAGACAGTCTATATGCACAATTACTAATGGACCATTTACATAGGCTATATTTACATGCAAACAATTTAGAACAGGTATAAATATCATGAAACCAGGGCAAACAAGAAACTTCATTACAAGTTTCTTTTGTTCCTCTGAAAAAAGACATAATTCATTAAAACCGGAATCTAATTAAAATATTGAGTTTCCTTTAGTGTTGAGAACAGTAGTTTCCCTCCTCCTGGTTGGGGGGGAATAATGAACAAAGAGATTGAGAAGGCATTAAAAATCAACTTTAATTCACCATTTACATCACTTTTGGCCTTGAAACTGAGTTTCTTTCTATGGGCCAATTAGTCATACCATTGTGTCCTAGTGCAGTATCCAGAACATATTTCCTTGAAAAATTACCTCAAGCTCTGATTCTACCCAGATGATGTAAGCTCTAGCTGGAAATCAGAAACTTCATGGTTTTGTTTTTGCCTCTGGGATCAGGATGCCTCCACCCTTCCCAGAATTTTAGGTTCCTAAGGCCATAGATTTCTCCAGATAGAACTTGAGCTATGGGGGAAAAGATTTCTCCATATAAGTGACACTTGTGTGCTGACTGCTGGCACATCCATTTCCCTCAATCATCCTTCACAGAAGCCTTCTTCTGTTACTTCCTCTGGGAGTTACTCAGACATAATCCCTTCCCTGATTGCCCCCTCATACTGGTTCAGACCAGATACCTTACTGACAGCCATAAAAGGGAAAACTTTGGACTTAAATACTAAAGAAGTCAAGCAAAAGGAGGAGAAATTAGGGCATGCTTTCTTTCTGATTTGACAAAACTAAGACCCACACTAAAGCAACCATCTGACTGGCTCACATGAGCTCAAAACGCCCAAAGTGTTATCAGTAGCAACTATGTACACTGAGGCAAGTAGGAAGGATTTTTTAAAGGCCCTTCACAAATCTACAGAGAATCTCTGGAGACTCATGAGTAGATGAAAGGGGTCAGAAAAGTCAAAGCAGAAAAAAATAAATGAACTCATCCTATGAGTAGTTAGACTGTTAACTGCTGAACTGGGCCTCTCACCCCTAAAGAGATCATAGCCGGCTCCAATTTATTTATTTCATTACTCAACATCTGTCCACCACACTTTGTACATAGAGCGTTATCTTAAGTGGTTTGCTTTGAGAAATACAAAAACAATATAAACTCTGCTTCTAGAGACATAGAACTCAGTTCCATTCCCATTAAGTCCACATTTCCCAAGTAGAGATCTCTACGTCTGACCAATCTGTAGCTATTACACTGAAGATCCAGAGACCAGCTCCTTTAATCTCTGACCTCCAAATTCATATTCTTTTTCAGCTGCAGGAAGATGCTCGGATTCGAGGTAAAAAAAAAAAAAAAAAAAAAAAAACCACAGATGCCAAGATTTGGGTAGGAAAAAAAAGGATGGAATTTGGAAAGGAATAGGGGGTTCATCCCAAAGTCTCATCTTAAGATCTTAAGATTTGGGGGATTGGAAAGATGGATCAGCAATTAAGAGCACTGGCTGCTCTTGCATAGAATTCGGGTTCAATTCCCAGAACCACATGGCAGCTACAACTATCTAAACTCCAGTTCCAAGAGATCCGACACCCTCTTCTGGTCTCCACAGGCATTGCATGATATGTGTGCACTTACACGCATGCAGGATACATAAAACAAAGGTAAATAAATAAAAGAATTTTAAATCTTATCTGTGGATTAGAACTGGAGCCCAGGTCCTCGATTTGTTTCCCCTTTCAATCAAGCAGGACATTGGCTTTTCTTAAAAGCCTGCATGAATACATTCATCTCCTCTGTCCAGCCCACTTACCCTGGTATCTTGATCTATTAACACTGTGATCAGAGAATTTCATAGACACGTGATATATGAACAACAGAAATTTATTTGACAATTTGCTGGCAGATTTGACACCTAGTGAGGGCCTACTTCCCGGTTCATAGCTGTCCTTTTCACTTTGTTTCAACATAGTGGAAGGGGCAAAGGAGTTGTCTTCTATAAGGACACCAATCCCACTTACAGGACTTTGGCTGTATGATCCAGTCACCCCCCAAAGTTCCATTTGCAAATACCAGCACATTGGGGGCTAGGTTTCAATATATGATTCTGGAGGGCAACAGCATTCGGTCTTGGGCAGAGATAAAAGGATTCCTCGGTCCCTAGGAATGACCAATGAAAGCCAGAGAACACTCTCCACACTGAGTCGGACATGGTTCTTTTCAGTGGAGGAGAGAGAGCTAACACAGAGAGGAGCAGCTCTCCAGCCCTGCAGAAGGGCTTCACAGGGACTGGAAAATGCAGAGGTTAAAGGAGAATTATTATTAAGGCAAACAATTCATAATTATAATAATTATTAATTATTATTAAGTATTACTATTAATACTACTATTTTTATTCATTTATTTTTTGCTATTAATTCTTTCTAAAGATTTATTTGCTTTTTATTTGTGTGCATACTACGTGCGTGCATGCATGTGTGTGTGTGTGTGTGTGTGTGTGTGTGTGTGTGTACATGTGCCTGCAAGTGGCTGAGGATGCAAGAACAGGTCATCAGATTTCCCAGAGCTGGACTTAGAGGTGCTTAGAGGTGGGTGTGAGCCACCCAGTGTGGGTGCTGAGAACTGAACTCTGGTCCTCTGAAAGAGCAGTAAGTGCTCTTAAACTCGGAATCATCATTCCAATCCCAAGTTATAGTTCCAGACAGCTGAGGTTACAATGTCAAGGCAATAGTTGAAGCTCCTTCCTCCACTCACCCAAGAACTTACCAACCACAGCTCATTAAATGCTATATGTGTTCAAAGCATGTAGGTCTCTTATTAAAAAGCAGGTTCTTATTCAGCAGGCCTCTGGTGGGCTTGAGGTTCTGAGACTCTATATTTCTGTCTCTTATATGATGCCAAAGCTTCTGATTCATAAATCCCACAAAGATTTATTATTTATTTATCATTTATTATTATTATCCCACAGTTCAAACATAGATCAGAGATCCTCTATGTCAGAATGAGATTTAATTCAGGGACCTTTATATGCCATTGAAGTGTTGAGGGGATTTTACCTATGACACAGGAGGCAAAGGAAGGAAGGGATTCTGACCATTTCTGGGAGTGGGGTTCTCTCCACCAAACAATTCATAACAGTACAAATCTTAGGAATGTTTAAACACAGACAATTCAGAAAAGACTCTCTTTGGTCTTTCTCTAAGCCCATTTGATCACCTCTGCTCCAAAGCAAGGAAATCAGTCCTGGTGGAATCCATTGTGAGACACTGACTCTGGGGAGTCGTTCCTGAATATTGACTTCTAATTGTCAAAGGTCAAAGGACCAGGCTTACCCCTAGTTGAAAGATACTTTTCTCTAAGCAAATTTGATTTCCAAAAAGGTCACTGCAAGGCCCTGGGAATACCTCCATGGTTATTCACACTGTAAAAAGGTGTGTTTTGTATATAACTACTGCTATTGCTCTTCTCCATTTCCTGAAAGGAAACAAATAATAAAATTTGAGTGAAGAGAATAAAGTCTCATATATTTACTTTCCCAGGGCTAGGAATGTAGTTCAAGTTAGTAGAATGCTTGCCTAGCATGCACAAAGTCCTGGGTTCAATCCCCAGCAGGACATTAAGGCTAGTAATCCAAGCACTCAGGAGGTGGAAGCAAAGGGATCAAGAATTCAAGGTCATTCTTGTCTACATAGCAAATTCAAGACCATCCCAGAAAGAAATTCTGTCCCAAATAAAATAAAATCCACAAGCGGAAGAGAGTTCAGATGGTAAAGGCTTGCCATGCAAGCCTGAGGGACCTGAGTTTGATCCCACAAACCTACATAAGAAAGCTGGGCATGTCTGAATGTGCTTGTAATCTCAGCACTGGGGAGGAGGAGACAGGTGGATGCCTAGACTCACTAGCCAGGAAGCCTAGACTCACTAGGCAGGTAACAGGTGTCTGAAAAACAAGGTAGATGGTGCCTGAGGAAAAACCTGATATTGACCTCTGGTCTCCATACATATATTCACACACATGTACACTTACCCACACATGAACATGCACACATGAACATGCACACACACACACGCACACACATTCACGCATAACCCACTTTCAATACAGAAAAGGAGGTAAGAAATGAGAAACTAGGAAATGACTCCAATGGCAGTGTCCTGATCTGAGGCATTTGACTGGTTCCCATGGCTGAGCAAAGATCTCCAGTGTCACAAATGGCCACATTTCACAGTGCGCTCTCCAGGGTCACAAATGGCCACATTTCACAGTGCGCTCTCCAGGGTCACAAATGGCCACATTTCACAGTGCTCTCTCCAGGGTCACAAATGGCCACATTTCACAGTGCTCTCTCCAGGGTCACAAATGACCACATTTCACAGTGCTCTCTCCAGGGTCACAAATGGCCACATTTCGCAGTGCTCTGGTGCAACATCCTGTGCCTCTCTGACAGGTTCTGTGTCACCACAAGTCTGACCCTTCCCACTCTGGCTGACTATACTGTAAGAATGTGAACTTGTCAACTGGGTAGATATTTCTAGACCCCTGTAACAGAATACTTCCTTCCTCAGGCATGAGCAACCGTTGTGTGACACCCATGCCAACTGCACCCCCCAGGACTAGGTAAGTCACTCTATTCTGATAGTCAGCAAGAGATGGCATCTGCTTGAATCTGGTCGCCAGAAACGTAGCTAGCTATAAGCCTGCAGTCAGAAGCCTCCCAAAAGAGCATGTCTTCCCTCACTCTCAACTGATGATGTACCGTAGAGTCAAGACCTGCTTCCTCCATCCAAAGACCCTGTCAGAGATCCCTGGGGTCCCAGGGTCATGCCTGGACTTCACCATAACAAACTTTTGGAGATGCTTCTCATTCAACTAGGGAAATAAGGGCACATAATGGGTTGGAAAGAAAAACTCTGAAGAATGGGTAAAGAATCAAAGGCTTAGACAGTTATAAAGAGAATTAAAGGCCCACACCTTTGATCCCAGCATTCAGGAGGCAGAGGCAAGTGTTTTTCTGTGAGCTCGAGGCCAGCCTGCTCTACATAGTGAGTTGTAGGCCAGCCAAAGCTATATGGTGAGATTCTGTCTCCAAATACAAACAAAACATTTAACAGAACTCGAGAATCCAGTGCCCCCAAGTCGGGCGAATTTCCACAGAATAGGGCAAGGAGGAACAAAGATCAGTGACTGTGCTGGAGGTTAATTTAAACACTGGTGATGACTTCCAGTCGTAGTAACTGAGAGAACGAAAACTAAACAGTCAGGAAAGGCCATACATCTATGTGTGGTTAAATCCAGCACTCAGAAGGCCGAGGCAGGCCGATCTCTGTGAGACTGAGGCCAGCCTGGTCTACATAGCAAGTTCCAGGTTAGGGGGGATACAGGGAGACCCTGTCTTAAAAGAAGCAAAAAAAAATGAACCTTACATGTTTCAGATTTGGTTCTGCCTCAGCCTTGACATGAAGAAGGTCTGCTCCATAGGTCCTCCTTTGGACGCACTTTGTCCTATCTCAGAGCACTGGTCTCGTAGACGGAGGGCACGCCACTGAGTCATATCCCCAGCCTTCTTTTTGCACTCTTCATTTTGAGACAGGGTCTTCCTAAGTTACTCACGCTATCCTTGAACTCATTATGTATCCCAGGCAGGCCTTGAACATGTCATCTTCCTGCCTCAACATTCTGCATAGCTGGAATTACAGGCCTGTGAAACCAAGACTAGCAAAACCATGCCTTTTAAATAGATTGCTAATTATGCTTTAACTTAACCCAGTGCTGAATAATGTAAGGAACACTGATAGGTAGCATCATTATTACAGAAACTCTAAATATAATGATCATAAACCTTTCATGTGATGAGCAATTCTGATTGGTCAAAACTCCCCTAACTATTTTCTTACTGGATCTTAATACTCCTCTGAAGCAAGCCAGAAGCATTTTCCTAGTGAGCATTTGGCTCTGATTAGTTATGGTACTTAATATCCAACAAGGGATTTTTAAACAAACATGGAATTGGAACTCCCAGACGCAGTGATGCCCCTTTCTGATGGAGTGTGACAATAACACTCAAAGACAGTGGAGAAGGAGAGGGGCACAGAGGGCAGGTTCTCCTCCCCTTATGCATCTGCACCTCCTCTTATTTGGTACAGAAGCTCCAAGCCTCCAGATTTATCTACAGTCCCAGACATGAGATCACAGCAAAGCACTGGAAAGCAGCCATCAGAAGCCCTAAAGATGCAACCTTCTGACAAGTCAGCCTTCTACCCCGGACTCTAACATGAAGTAAAAAGGACTCCTGTGCTTCTGCCAGGTGTTTGCCCAAATGGCTTTCCCTGTGTCTTCCCTGATTCCATGTTACAGTCAGGAACCCAGGCCTCCTTAGTGCACCTGACAACACAACAGAACAACATCCTAGCAGACCTAGGAGTGATGAGACATAAAAGGCAGACAGTGGGGATGGGGTCAACCCATGATCTTTTGGTCTCTGTGCTTAAGACAAGGAGATGAACAGAATGTGTCAGGTGTGGCTGGTTCTTTATAGGAATGTGTTCAAGAATCAGAAAGGTTATGAGATAAAAAGATAGAAAGGAGGAGAGGTTAAAACCTACCAGCAAACGTGAGGTCAACAATTTCTTTATGAAAGGTTCTCTAAGGATTTAGTGTACCTTGGGAACTTAATTCAGTATCAAGACAAGATTCAAGCACTAGATAGACATGCATAATAAACTTCTTTGTCAGATTCTTTAACTTGCATTGAGTTTGTTCTTTGGCAATTTCACACATGCATAACATGCATTCTGGTATTATAATCCCCCTCTAATCTTCTTCACACCCTTGTTACCATCCCTTCCTTTCTACAATTCTCCTTCCCCCATTCATGACTTTTTGTAGTTGTTTTGTTTGCTTTGCTGAGTTTAACCAGGATCATCTGCATGACCATGGATCTGGAACTATCAACTGGAGTCTCTGAGCTCTTCAGAGGGTACACAACTGACAACAGTGACTGCTTCTCCCCCAGAACCCATCAATAGCCCATAGTTCAGTAGAGAGAGGCAGGGCTCCATAAGCTCCTCCCCAATCTATGATTAAGTGTTGATAGATCCAGGCTTGTGTTGCCCATCGTAGGCAGCCACAGCGACTGTGAGGTCATGACTGCATCGGCTGCACCATGCCCAGATGACAGCATTTCACAGTCCTTCTCCCTGTCTTCCAGCTCTTACAGTCTTTCCATCTCCTCTTCAACAATGTTCCCTGAGCCCTAGAGGGACTGGTATAAATGTCCTTCAATCATCAGTTGTTCTTGGCACTCTGAGCAGCCGTGGATCTCTGTATTCCCTGCTGTTAATTGCAGAGAGGTTCTCTGAAAAAAGCTGGGGGTAGCGTTTGTCTATGTGTATAAACATAAATAGCTAGAAGGCACCCAGCTTCTTTCAGATTTTTTTTAATAAAGCTGTTGAGTTCCCACAGATACTATTTAAAGGACAGGCCATTTCATCCTCAACCTTTTAAACTCTCGTTCATCTTAGGCTTATTTGACTCCTAACCCACATGCAGAAGATTGCTTCAGGTGCTAGTCCTCTACACGACCTCTCACTGCTTCCTGAGAATCCCCTTAAATATATAGTCTGAGTTATAGGTAACCAAAGAAATTGGTTTGTCTGCCTGTGCCTTAGTACAGTAACTATGTTTTTCTTAAAAGTCTGCTTTTTTATCTTGTTTCCCCTACAAATAATCAAAATGCACCAATATTTCAATGTTTAGCAACAAGATCACATCTTTCTAAAATAATGAACTTAGTCATAAAACTTTTATTTTTATTTTATGTGTGTACATATATTGCCTGCATGTATGTAAGTGCATCGGTGTCATGTAATGCCCATGGAGAACAGAAGAAGGCATTGGATCCCATGGAACTAGAGTTAAGAACAGTTGTTAGCTGCTGTGTGTGTGCTGGGATCTGTCTTCCGTAAGAACAGTCAGTGTTCTTAATCACTGAGCCATTTCTGTAGCCCAAGTCATAAAATTTTTGTCATCATTCAAAACCCACTTTCAATTCAGATATGGAGGTAGAAAATTTTCTCTTCAGTGCAGCAAGCATGCTACAATAAAGCTCCCAGCATGGATGTGCATAGAATGTGGTCCGCAGTGATAACTCTCTTTCCTCTGTCTCTGGTGGATGTTCAGGTGGGAGCCAGAGTCTAGTCAAATGCCCACAAGAGCGCCTTGAGTGTCGCCTGGCTAGTAGAATGTTTCAGAAAGGAGAATAAATTTCTCTCCATTCCCCCATCATATAATCTAGGACATCTAGGGCTCAGCTCAGTTGCAGGAAAACAAAAGATTTGAAGCAGACATCATCATTGCCAGGGCCAATGACTGCAACTGGGAACTTGAAAATCAACTGAGAGCCAAGCCCATCCTGTCAAGCAAAGAGCCGAGTAGATAAACATTTAAGGACATGTGATTTTTTTAAAAAAAACTTGACCCTTTGGTTCTTCCTGGGTTGTGGGATATAATGATAAATTGGTTTAAATAACAGCATTGTGCAGTGGAAGAAGACCTGAATTATAAAGTCGTGAGTTTATTCTGTTCTTTTTCTTTGCAGATTTCAGTAACCTTTCCTATGAAATCAAAAGGTACAACTAGAAAATGATGAAGGCTCTTTTCATTTCCAATATATTGTGACCTGAATAGTCTCAAGGTATCCTTTCATCATAGTTTTCCCACCTATAGAAGGGTCACCTAGTCCAAAAGTATTTCTTATAAGAAAGGATGGTTTAGAAAATTGCGAATAATAAATACACACTTTATATGGCCAGAAAGATAGAATTTTATTTATTTTCTAAACAGAATCTTAGCAAATGAATGTAACATACTAAATAACTATATAGCATAGAATTTAATCCCAGGAGTGAGAATTTGTCACACAGCCAGTAAAACAATAAGCAAGAATGCATTGAGGAAATATACTGAGTTTTTAATTTTTCACTTCATTAGTTACTGACTTGACATTGGTTAAAATACAAATCTTAACTTTTCATTAAAGCTCTTTAAATTAATACTGAGGTTTTACATGATAAAGCAACAACACCAATTATTGGGTTGTGCTAAAAACAAAATTATATAAGGATGTTCTCTATTTTCATGTTATTTTATCTTATTTTTGCCCTTTTGATTAAATTTAATTTGTTAGAAGAACTTTAACATACTGGAAGACAGGGCTTCCATGTTGTTTTGGTTTTCGTTTCTCTATCATTTTTCTAAAGTTGTGTCTCCTTTCCTGGCCAGAATCTAAGCTACAGGAAATGATCTCTTGTAGCACAGTGTTCCTTCCTGCATCTTGTAGGTACCAATGCTCCTTCTTTCTTAGTTGAAGTCTCTCTATATTTTGAACATATTTTTTCTTTAAAATAGGAAAATGGACACTGTACCCAGAATCATAGTTAGTCCCAGATATGTGTCTGAATGCATGAGTCACACAGTCTACAGGACTCTCTATTTCTCATCTTTAAATTCCCATCAGAGGCATGAAACTTCCATCAAAATGCCAAAGTATGCAGTATCCGGAATTCCTGAAAGAGCTCTCATTATTGCTAAGGTATAGATGTCAAGGGCAAAAGATTTAAGCTGTGGCTGAGTGTACCTCAGAAGTAATATTACTCAAGTATGCCACCTAGGAATCGATTACTCAATGTGATGACTGAAATTCCAAGAAAATACAGAAACATTTGGAGACATCGGTTATCTTCCTGATATCTGCCCACCAGCCTGAGTTCCTGACTCAGAGGCTGCAATTCTCACTGTAGCGCAGCTGTAAAATACAATGTTCTTTCTTCTTTGACTAGAGCTCAGACAACCAGCAAGATAAGCTGATGTATATGAGATTCTGTTGTCACATGAGCTTCCATTTTTGTCTCTGCATATCTATATCTTGAGTTGCGATCTTTGGTAGAAGACAGTCTAGCCACATCAGAATTTTCACATCCCAGCACAAACACAGAAAAGAAAAGGAGGTAGCCAAAGACAGATGATCCCAAGTAGAGTGTCGTAGCTACACACACACACACACACACACAATCAATCAAACCTGAAAAAAATGTCTTGGAGGGTGACTGACCATATGTACTTCCGTTTGTAGGTCATCATGCCAAACAGAGAATTGAACTGAACACTGCTTGCACACAAGTATAAGATATATACTGGATTTCCAAAAACACTGTTCAGTGCTGGAAGGAAATCTCTGCCCGTTTCCATTATTGTTGCTTCTTCTTCATGGACGATAAACTTGGATTTCTCAGAGAAGGACCTGGAGTCCTCTCTTCTTTGGGATCTTGGTAGATTCTTGGGTAAATACTAGAAAGACATAACTGCAAGGAGACAGGATTCCTGCTATTAGATAACCAAACCACCAACCCACTGCCAATCCTTTGGAGAAATGGTCGGATGGTCCAGGCTTATAAAGCCAATTGTCAGCATACAGTTTGGCACATGAGCCTAAGAGGAAGTCAAAAATGGGTCCTATAATTGCCACCATCTGCACAAACCCAACATAGAAAGCTGCGTCTTCACTTGCAAAGTCAGTCAGATAGGTGCCCAGTGGGTTGATGGGCACTTCCCCTAACCTGAGATTTCCCAGAAACACATAAACCCACATGAAGGAGCTGGCATCCCCTTCACCATCATTTACTTTATGGTTTTTTTTCCCTGCCTGAGATTGATAAGTGACTGCTTGACTCTAGGTGACACGAAGAGATGCTGGGAGGATTGGAAGGAGGAGAACATTCCCATATCTGTACTTCTTCATGAAGAACTGGAGGGAGGGGCACTGCCGTTAGCAGAGTTTCAACTCCCGTGACTAGGCACCCTGCTCCTATTATTTTGGGCCTGTGAGGTTTGACTTCAAAGTAGCTAACAAATGTGATAATCAGGAGATCCCATATTTTAAAGCTACCATCAAGTGCTCGCACAGGGAGGAAGAAATGGTGAACCTGTTCTTGGACTGATGGTGCCCTCAGACAGGCTTCTCCCAGTGCTTTGGCAAAGTAAAGACAAGGCATCCAAGAACATTTTTAGTTCCCACAATTTTAAAGGAAGACTTTCCCACAGGTCAAGCTGAAATTTTGTGGAACACCTGGACATTTTCTTTGGATGAGGTATTCATTATGAGAATGTTCCTTACTCCAGCCTAAAGGCAGAGATCAAAGCTAGCCAGTTTCAGTATGCTCAGCAAGAGACTGGACAGGACACCGACTGAAAGAAGAAACTGAGGCAAATTCCACAGTTCTGGCAGGTCAAGAGAGCTGGCGGACATAGATGAAAGAAAGGATGAAGAGTCTGCTCACACCGCTGGGCAATCTCCCTCGCCTCTCTAGTCAGCCTCCTTTTATCCAGCTATCTTTAGGGAATTGGCCATCTTGGCAAGGCCACTGACATGCATCTCAGCTTCCAGGGCATAGAATGAACTGAAGTCTTTGAGCCATTTCTTTGCAATTTGCAGCAAGTTTAAGACCATATGTGATAAAGCTTTCTTTATGGGGTAGAAGGGGGAGAGAAGGAAAAGACTACTTATGGTTTTACTTGCTGATTCCCAGAAAACACAACTCCACATGGGGGCGGAATGAGGGGTGGAGAAAAGCTAGAACAAGAGGAGGAAGTCTAACAAAGAGCCTCCTCCTCCTTCTAGACGATTTTAGGCAGCCATTCCTTGGCAACACCAAGGGGCCTGTGCTTGTATTGTGCTTATTTTTAAAGATTCTTGGGCTAAATAGCTGCATGGCTTCCTTTCCCACTGGGATTCTAGAATTTGCAAGAATACTTTCAGGTTCAAAGCTCTGCAAGGTCCCTCCAGACTGAGCTTGTTCTCAAAGAGAAAGATCAATAGTTCACATTCACAATATCTATGAGTCTTGAAAAGTGACAAAATAATTGAATTTTTGGCATTTAGCTTCTTATTCTACCTAATCTTAAAGAAAGAAAACTCCTTACACTGAGAAATTCTACAATTCTAATAAACTGTTTTATCCAAGAGAATGATCCTAGAGAATTTTTTAACCATATTACCTTATATTTTGTTTCTACCAATTAGTGAATTTAACACTGGGATTCTCCAATCTCATTCTTCAAAGAATGTGATTGTATGCAGGTCATCCATTTTACCAAATCTTAACTTCTTCCTCTGTGAACCTCATTATTTGTTCTTCAAAATAAAAGATTTCCAGTGATATTTCAAGGATTAAATTATATAATGCACACTGCAAATAAGTGTTTAATAAGTAGGAAGCAGTTATCACAAATACAATTCCAGTTTCTAAGGTGGTCAGGATGGTTAACTTTTTGAAACAATGTTCTAATGTGTGTATGCGTGCATGCATGTCTGTGTGCGTGTGTGTGTTATGTGTGCCATGTGCTGCAAAAGCCCTCAGAGGCCATGTTAATTTAACAGTATTAAAAATGTCTGAGTCAAGCATGGTGGCACACCCCTTTAATCCTAGCACTTAGGATGCAAAGGCAGGCATATCTTTGTGGTCTGTGAGAGCAAGACCAGCCTGGTCTACATAGTAAGTTCCAGGCCAAGTTTTGTCTCAAAAAAAAAAAGAAAGGCTGATTTCTTTTTCCAATTTTAAGCAGAGAGGGGATGTATTTGGGAGGAAGAGGAAGGGGATGAACAGGAGGCAGAGGAAAGACAAGAGAGAGTGATGGGTGGACATGATCCAAACACATAAAATACATGTGTGAGTGGCATGATGATGCTCATTATTTAATGAATATGTGCAGACAGTAATGTTAGAAGATCTTCAGCAGGTAAGAACATCAGCCAGAGTGTCAACTTTATTCCAAAAGATGTCAAATATTCCTTAATATAGAACCAAACAACAGAAAAAGATAAAAACTATAGAAACAAATGTGTAGGTGATTCATACTGGAATTATTAGATTAGCATTGTCAATGATTTTGATTAATGTGTTCAAGAAAATAGAGAATTTCTCTAGAGACTTGGAATCTATAAAATACAATGAAAATCATGAAATCTGGAAATATAATAAACCCAAATTAAGCAGTTAGGAACAAATAGAGACAATTAACTCAGTATAATGTAGGCAAAATAGAAAATGTCAAAGCTGAAATAATTACAGAATTTAAAAGAGAAAATACAATGCAAAAGCATTTAAATCTTATGGAAAAATGACAGCATCAAAGATACATATTTAGAGGCTCACAACAGGCAACGGGACAGAAAAAAGAAGAAATCTAATATAAAAACCAAGTTCAACAGACTGAAAATAGTAAGTAGAAAGGGACACTAAAGTGACACTAAGATTACAGGAAATAGCTACTATTTTAGGGACAGTGGAACAAGGAAAAAGATGTTTGAAGGAGAAGCTTCAGGACCTGACACTCAGATCTGGATCTGTGCTGTTATCTCAGTTCAGAGGTATTTCGGAACTAGCTACTGCAGCTGTTGATCGTCTAAGAGATACATGGAAACTATTAATGGGAGTGTTGAGAAACGATTGGAAGACGGATCCCAAAGCTATCAGTAGGGTGATGCTGACAACCGCCTGCAGACTCCCTCTAGAGCCTAAAGGAAGATAAACATCAAAGATATGCTGTCCAGATTTTGCAACTCACAGATCACAAGAATGGGTGTGTAAATAAGGGAGCGTAATCTTAATAATCACTGTAAACTCTGAGCAGGATAAATACAAAACGTATGCATGCAAAGTGTGGAAATAACTAAGTACCAAGTGATGGGTGACTAGACCTTAAATAACAAGGCATGTGTATATAATGCAATATTATCCAGGCTTCAGATAGCCAGAAATTTTATAATTTGTAACAACACATATGGACCTGGAGGATCTTGCTCAGGTGGAAATAAGCTAGGCTTAGAGATTCCAAGTTCTCACACGTGGAATTTGAACGAATTTCATCCTCTCTAAAGGCAGATAGTAGAATGGTGGATGGCAAAGGAAGGAAGGAAGGAAGGAGAGAACTGGTGTTGAAGGGTCCAACTTTCAGTTATGCAACATAATCATCTTTAAAGTTATTATAATCTACGACATAGTATAATTTCTATGACTAACAGTACTTAAATTTTTCGAATAGGATAGATTCTTACTGCAAAATAGATACTAGTGTCAATAAAGAACCAAAAGCATACTTTGGAAGGTGAAGGACAATTATATGACCTTGTTGGTATGATCACTTCATGAGGGTATATTCAATTCCAGAGTCACAGAATTGTATGCATTACATATGCACAGCTTCTTAACATGTCGATCAGATAGTGCATCTCTCAACTCTCTCCAGAGTAGAAGCAATCACTACACTGAAAACCTGTTTCCCAACAAACAACAAGTCAATGTTGTGAAAATAAGTGCAAGTTGTAATTCTATACCTCAAAACCTACCCTGAAATGAAGGAAAATATACTTCAGGTGTCGGGGTGGTCTCCTGGCCTCCCCAGATCCACTTGTAACCTGGTCGGGAAGTACCGTTTTCCCTTCCACTTTCTGGGTGCATACTTCACTGTGCTGGGCAGGCAGAAGGTGCCGGCAGCTCCTTCAGCTCATGTGGCCAGTGACTGGACTAGAAGGAATAGTCAAGTGCCAGGATGTCTTCTTCGCTTTAAAAAACCGTTCGAGTTTGCTTCTCTGTTGCTGTGATTAGACACTGACTAAAACAACTTGGAGAGGAAAGGGCTTATTCATCTTACACTTCCAAGGCAAGTTCATCTTTGAGAGAAGTCAGGGCAGGAACTCATGACTAGAACCTGGAGGTAGAAACTGGAGCAGACCATGGAGGAGTGCCACTTACTGGCTGCTTCCCCTGATCTGCACTCAGCTACCTTTCTTTAACAATCCAGGACCACTTGTCCATAAGTAGTACTCCTCACAATGGACTGGGCCCTCTAAAATCAATTATCAATTAAGAAAATGCCTCACAGACATGACCACTGGCCAATCCAATGGAGGAAATTCCTCAGTTGACATTCCTTCTTCCCAGATATGTCAAATTGACAACTGAAGCCATCTAACACAAGTGTTAATTCTTTCTCTTTTTGTGCCTCCAAGTGTGTACCCTGCCTGGGCATCCAGCTTCCACCATCCACTCACATACTGCCTTCTGGATCCAGGCCAGCTTCCCTGACCTCTGCAGTGGTGAATTCAGCCAGGCTCACGGCCAGGACCCATGGACACACCATAGCTGATATCATCAAACAACCAATGCTTGTGGGTCCTGCCCTGCTGTACTCTAGCAAGACTTCAGCTGACAATGAAGACAATCTCAACTTCTTCAAGATGGCAGAATGCTTCTCTAACTGTGGTGGCAAGAATTATGGAAGACAAGCTAGTAGAGATCATTCAGACCAGGAGAGTGAGGAGCAGAAGTGACACGGACTGTGCGGCATCCTGCAGATCGTCAGCCCTGAAACCCTATGCTGAGCCGCTCCTCCTCCATCCAGTCCAGCAAGGACACCTTGGAGATTATTGAGGTCTTTCAGGCCCAGCACAGCCAGCACTGCATGCTTTGCAAAGGAGGTATCTGGTATGGCAAAGGTGTAAGTGTGGATGAAATAAGCCTTCTATTCTTTGATGACTTATAAATGTGTTGTAGTTATTGTATCATTTGAAGGAGCTAAAGCTTGGGTTGAGATCAATCCCCAGAACAATTCTAGTAATGAACTGGAAAAGATCACAAGGATATTCGCCATAGAACTAGCAGAGAAAGGCTTTGTTGATCTTGGGGTTGATGTGCCTTCACCAGACATAAGGACAGGTGAAATCCAGGAAATGCTCTGGACTGCTGACACCTATACCAGCACCATGCGGTACTCTTAAATCAATAAACATGGCTGCATTACTGATAAACCCCCCAGTCAAGGGGGCTGGTATTCATGGACATATGCTGCTGGCCATAGTGTTTTTCCACGGGATTGAAAACCCCTTCAGTGGAGCTTCCTGTGGGAGCATTGCAGAAATGACACCAGGATTTAGAGAGAACACACTGGCTATTCAGGGATTTGGTAATGGAGATCTGCACACTATGAGATATTTGCATAGTTCTGATGCTAAATGCATTAGTGTTGGTTAATCTAATAGGAATATATGGAATCTGATGGCATTGATCCAAAGGAATTAGAAGACTTCAGTTTGCAATATAAATCAATCCGGAGCTTCCCCAAGGCAAGCCTCTACAAAGGAAGCATCTTGGACTGAGACGCTCTGATTTCTGCTGTTGCTGCTGCTTTTGAGAAGCAATTGGTCAAATTCAGCCCACTCAGATTCAAAGCCAAGATCATTGCCAAAGCTGCCTGCCAATGGACCAAAACTCAAGAAGCTGATAAAATATTCCTGAGAGGGAACATTGTGGCTTTTCCTGATCTCTACTTGAATATTGGAGGAGTGAAAATATCCTATCTTGAGTGGCTGAATATAAATTACATCAGCTATGGATTTTGACTTTCAAACATCAAAGAGACTTTAAATACTACCTTACCCTGTCTATTCAAGAAAGTTGAGAGGGAGAGAAAATAGAAAGTATCCTGAAACTGCCCCCATTGTACCTAAAGCAGTGTTCCAAAACAGAGAGTCAGGTGCCTCTGAGGAAGACATTGTGCACACTGGTTTGACTTATACTTTGGAGCATTCTGCCAGGCAGTTCATATGCACAGCCACAGAGGATAACCTGGGATTAGACTCAAGAAGAGTTGTCCATATGAATGCTGTTGAGAAAGCCTTCAAAATATACAGCAAAGCTGATAGGACCTTCAAACAGATCATCACTGACTTTTCTACAACCTCCATCTATAACTTCTGCGAACTATCACACGTTTACGTGCAGCCACAGAAATCTGTCATGGACCTCATTCCTGAACAAGTCAGTCTAAGTCAGTCCTTTAAAAGGTAAGCTATTAAGGGGATTTTGCAAGTTAATGAGTGTGTAAAAAGGACTTGCCTGCATTAGAAGGCTGTTGGGGATATTTTCCTTTTAAAGTGTCTCTCACCTGGCCGTGCTCCGCTGCCTCATAGCTTGTTCTCCACATGTGAGCTTCCTGCTGTTTGAAGTGAGCATCTGTATCAAAGCTATAATAATTTGTAACTACATGAATTAACTTGGCAATAAAAAGCAGTTTTTAGAAGTTTTCCTTTCAGAATGAAAGATGTATTTTCAGACAAACTGAGAACATTTGGTGCCAGCACACTTGTACAACAGAAATATTGAAAGGATTTCAGCATGTAGAAGGAGAATACCTCTTGTTGAAATGTCAAAATACAGAAATGAGTTAAGAGCAAAATGAAAATTTGAACACATGGGTAAGTTTAAGTGAATATTGACCAGTAGAGTAACAATAATGCCTTGAGTCATCACATACATAACATACACAAACACATGTATGCAAGCACATACACACATACAATATATAATAGTCAAATAAATTGTATAATTGCTCAAAAGTCTAAAGAGGGGGCATAAAATGTTTATAAAAATTCTAAAATCCTTCCTTGTCTAGAAATTAATAAAGAGTACTGATCTAAGAAGGAAGACGCTAGATAGAAGGGGCCAAGTAGGGTCTGCCACGGTTTCCATGGACTAATCTGAAGAAAGCTATCAGAAGAGATAAATGATGCTTGAATATCTATCTTTAATACCAATATTAGGGAAAGAAAGATATTTTAAAAGCAGTAGAGAAAAATCCAGGGTCCATTCTGAAGGGATTAGTTTGAATTGACAAGTTCCTGTTTTGCAGAGCTCCAAGAGCTCCAACCCTAGACATCACTGAGAAACACGGGTCAAGAAAGACAGACTTAGAAAATTGGCATGGTACTTTCAGCAATGATTGTTTTTAAAAGCAGAAAAAATGAAAATAATCCAGATAAGGGGTGAGCAGCAACACTAGCAGAAAATTATGCAGGATCTATGCTGGGCACTGGACCAGAACATCTGCTAGATGCAATTTGAAAAAGACCCCTGCTGAATTGGTAGTTCAGCAGCCAGTGACCATTGTGAACTGTACTGTCAGGAAACTAGGAGCATCTGACATGGGAGTACACACTAAATCCAAGCTAGCAGATTGCCAGTCTTCAGAAAAAGGTCTTTGAGTACAAAATCTTGAGTACAGCCAGTCTTCAGGAGAACTTAAATACCATTTCTAAACAGAGCATCAGACAATAAAGGATCCCACAGGGGTGGGGCCAACACTAGTAACCGGATGTATGTGAAAGACCCTCCAGAGATGTGACAAGCATCTGAGAGCTGCCAGTGTAGTTCTGCCCTGGACTACAGCCCTGGACTACAGCCCTGGACTACAGCCCTTGCCTCAGCTTCCGGGCCCACTCTATCCCAGACCTTCATCCTCTCCAGACCCAGTAAGAGATCTGCAGCCCCTTGGCTCTGCCCCGTTAAAGATGCCCCAAGTCACCCAGTCTGCTACACTGCCTCAGGATTCCAACTGAAAACTCATACCAACAGGCAATCAGTATCCTAACTATAGATGCCCAGGTCTGTAGTTAGATGCAAAAATACAAGCAATTCTAAAATCAAAGACAATATGCCGCCCCAAATCACTAATTCCCGTAGGAGTGGTCCCAAAGGAAAACAACTTAGATGAAATTCAAGATGTAGAATTCAAAAGAACAGCATAAACATATTCAACGAGTTCAAAGAAGACACTAATAAACTTCTGCATGAGCTTAGAAAAGACAAGAACAAACGGAAGCCCAAGAAAGCACAATTAAACCAGTAAGTGAAATAATGACAATTCAGGATATGAAGATTAATTAAAGAGATAAAAACATGAAGAAAACCCAACTGAACTAAAGTTGAAAATGTGAAACTCATTAAATGTAAAGTCTAATAAAAAAAAATCCTAGTAGAAACCCTCACCAAAAGGAACAGTCACTTAAAGATAGAATAGTGGGTCGTAAGGGCAAGGTCAGATAACTTGATCAAAGAAATTTGTAAATTTTTTTAACTCTTGAACTAAATATACAGAAACTTTGGGACACCATGAAAAGACAAAATCTATTAATTATGGGCATAAAAGAAGGAGGAGGATTCTAGACCAAAGGCATAAGAAATATTTTGAATACAATTATTGAAGAACATTTCTCAAATCTAGGGAAATACATACCCAGCCAGGTACAAGAGGCAGTCAGAACCTCAACTGGACAGGACTATAAAAGAAACTCTGCACAACATATTATAGTTAAAACACTAAAAACACAGGCTCAAGAGAGGATTTAAAAGTGGCAAGAGACCAAGCCACAGTTAAAAGTAGGCCCACTGGAATAGCAGCTGATTATCAGTGGAAACTCTTAAAATCTGAAGGGCTTGAAACATGTATTCTTAGTCCTGAAATATCACAACTACCAGTCCAGACTATTATTACCAGCAAAATTATCTATTAAAACTGAATAAATAAAATCTATATAAATCTAAATAAATAAATAACTAAGATCAAGAAAACAAATGTCATCAGTTTGGACAAAGATGTGGGAAAAGGGGGTCCTCATTCCCTGCCTGTGGGATGGCACACTCGTGCGACTCCTGTGGAAATCAACGTGGAGACCTCATAAAAACAAAATTAATCTGCCCTATGATCCGCTTGTGCCACTCCTTGTGCCACTCCTTCCACTCCTTGTGCCACTCCTTGTGCCACTCTTTCCACTCCTTGTGCCACTCCTTGGCATCTACTCAAAGTGTGATACCTGCTCAGTCATGTCTGCTGCTGCTCCTTTCACAACAGCTAAGAAACGGAAGCAACCCAAGTGTCTCTAAACTGAAAATGTAGTACATTTACACAATGAAGTTCTACTCGGCAGCAAAGAGAAGAAAAATCATGAAATTTACAGGTAGCTGGATGTACTAAAAACTGCTATGCTAGTAAAATAACGCAGACGCAGAAAAACAAGTGACGGACAGTCACTCTCGGCTGTGGATCTTAGCTCCCAAACCTTATATATGAGTATATTCACTGATGTAACAGCAGGAGTCAGGAAACATGGAGAGAATGCATTGTGGTAGAGAGGAAGAAGAAGCCAAGAAAGGGGGATAGATAGTAGGAGATGGGTGTTATGAAGGATGTGGGAGGAGTGGGGTCCTTTGACTGGGAAGGATGTGGGAGGAGTGGGGTCCTTTGACTGGGAAGGGAGAGGGAAGAGTTACACAAGGAAGAAAAGAGAAGAGGTAAAGAACATTTAGGTAGTTTGAAAAACCAAAAGGAAATGTGTTGGTTCAAAAGCCTGCTGAATAGATAGATAGATAGATAGATAGATAGATAGATAGATTGATTGATAGATTGATAGAAAATGTATGGATGCATATATATAGCTGAAGGGCTATATAACAGGAAATACAGCTGCGGGAAAAAGAAACCTTCCTTTGAGTTGTTGGTCAAGGTAGTTCAAGAGACTCTGAAAATAATACAGGCTATTGCCACAGTCCTTGACTGCCTCCCAGAACTTGAAGGTAAGATCCTATTGCTGAAGACAGGCTATACTTTGACACAGGACTTGGAACAATGGAGCTAGAACTGACTTGGAAGTCTCCTTCCTGAAGACTAGCTCTTATAGTACCAGAGAACACTATGTAAGCTGCCAAGGGAGAAAACCAGTCCTGGTTCTCTCCAACTGTAAAGCTTAATAAACACAATAATGACTGGCTCAGCAAACTATCTCCATTGGTGCCATACTGGCACTTTCATTTGGGGGATAGTCAATAATTTTCTTATTAGACTTAAAGCCCACTCAATGAGAGGGAACTCATATGTGGTACTGTAAACACAGCCAAATACATATGGCTGGAGAGGTCATAGATCCTACAGAAAAATCCTACTTTTGTCACATCCCTGGACCAACATAATTTCTTACTATATTTTAAACACATATCTGTATATTTGTAGACAAGTGTACCACTCACCACTCATCACAAAAGCTTCTTTCAGCAACATATGGAGACTATTAGAATTCCACAACTGGTCACACACAGAGAATAAATGTCTGTGAGATGCCCAACCCTATGTGACACATCTACAATGCAACCTCTACATCTAAGGCTCAGGGAACATAAAAGAGAAGTCAGAAAGATTAGTGCATCTCTCAACTCTCCCCAATGAAGCTTCTTCATGCAACAGAGAGTGATTAACCCAAAAAGTCTCAACTGACCCAAGTGCAAAGACTAAGAGACTTCAGATTGTGTGTCCTAGATGAGACACCTAAATCAAACCTCTGCCATCCGTGGCACTGGGACATTGCGATGAAGCAGAGGGAACTTTAAGAGCCAGGGCGGTAGAGGCCACAAGGGAACGGTTCCCAGACCTGTATTAAGTTACTCCATACCTCACACCGATGGTGACAGCATGCACAAGACCAACGCAAGCTCAAACCCGACAAAAACCCTGCACAGAAGCAGGGAGGTGGGTGAGAGACCCCAACCTTAGCTGGGAAGCCATTGGCAACTGATGACTACTAGGAGAGAGTGAATCTTCTTTAAGAGTCGACCAGGCTCCAGTGGATGGACACACACCAAGGGACATTTCAGAACACAAATGGCTCAATTGACCTGAATGTGTATGAAAGAATACATAAAAACCTGGCGGGCATCATAAAGCAGTGCAGATAAGGGAGGGGCCTAACTTAGATCAAGATGTATGCAATGTGCAAAAATATCAACAAACTCTGGCATGGATGTAGACAACAGTGAAACATTATACACTCCTGATGGAAATGTAAAGTAGGTAATGTAAATGAAATCACTGTGGGCATTTCTCTTAAAAATTAGAAATAGATCTACCATATGACCAAGCTATACTACTCCTGGGTATTTCCCTGAAGGACTCCAAGCTGACATATTACAGAGATTCTTACACATCAGTGTTTATTGCAGCACTGTGTACATTCAAAGTTATAAAGCAAAGTCGGTGGCTGTGCTGAGTCACTTTACTGTCAGCTTTACACACCTGGGTTGAGGGAACCTCACCTGTGGCCCTGTGGCGGGGACATTTTCTTGATTGCTGAGAGATGTGGGAGGGCCCAGCCCACTGTGGGTGGTGCCACCCTGGGCAGGTTGACCTGTATTATACAAGAAAGCAGGCTGTGCACAGATGGGGGAAGCAAGCCAGTAAGCAGCGTTCCTCTACGGTCCATGCTCCAGGTTCCTGCCCTGAGTTCCTGCCTTGGTTTCCCTTGATGATGGACTGTGCTTGTAAGCCAATAAACCCTGTCCTCCCCAAGTTGATTTTCGTCAGAGTGTTCTGTCACAGCAATTGAAAGTAGACTAGAAAGATGGTCAATGGCAGAGGAATGAATAAACACAATGTAGTATGTATATACAATGGAATCTTTCAGCCATAAAGAATGGCATTATGTCATTTTCAGGAAAACAGATGCAAATAGATTGCAATTATATGAAGTAAATTAATCCAGTTTTAAAAAGACACATAGCCATGTTTTCTCTCCATTATGGTTCCTAGATTTTACATAGTCACATAAATCATGTATGTACATATTAAATGAAAATCAAAGTGAAATTTTCTAGAGGAACAAAGGGGACAGACAAACGAGAGCAGAGAGGGGCAGGAGAAGGGAGGACGGGGATTGGGTAGAGGAGAGAGTGTGCTCGACATGTAATGTATCCCTCTATGGAGATTTTTAATTTAAAAAGTACTAATTATATGATGCATGTGGTAATACCCAGAGAAGCAACTCACACAAGAATCAAAGATTCCTTCCTAATTATAAAAGAAAATGTGAGATGACTAAAATAGTTAATCCAAATGAAGGCAAGAAAGAGAAAAAGAAAGAGAAGAGGTGTGACCAATAGAGAGAAAAAAAGTGAAAGGGGCAGTTTAAATTCAACTTACCACAATAACTATAGTAAATGTAAATGGGCTACTTTAACTAAGGGAGATTACTAATTAAAAGCTGCTTAAAAGAGATGTAGCGAATATCAGGTACACTAAGGTTTATATTTAAAAGATGAAAATGTTACACTTTATTAAAGGGGGAGGCAGGTTTATAAGGCAGCGATAGGAATGGAAAACTTGCTTTGGCCCCTTTTTGTCCTTTCCCAGAAAAAGCAGATTGGAAATGTGAATCTTGAGATAATAGCAGAGGACTGTTAATTAAAGTCAATTCAAGCTTGGCCGTGTGCAGCAAAGTGACTCTTCAATAACCCAGAGGTGATTTGAGAATACACTGGATCTCATGCCAAAGAATAAAGAAGGCCTTTTGAGCAACAATGTTCCTTTTAGCTCAAGCATGTAGATAAAGTCCTGAGAATGACAACAAAATAAAAAAACTCACAAAGACTTTCCAGTGCCTAGAAACCAGTGCTCCTAAAAAGTCTCCACACTTAACATGCATTACAAGCTTTCAGGAGAGCCATACAGTAACCCAGCTGAGCTAGAAAGCCCTTCAAGATCTTACCCATCTTTAATAAAAATGTTTAAGGGGCCATCATGGAAGAGGAAATGGAAAGATTGTAGGAGCCAGTGAGGAGGCGGGTGACCATACGGAAACAGAATCCTCCAGTCTCCTGGGACCCTGCTCATATGATCCGTCAGCAACCACTTCAGGAAGCTCACGACCCATGCAAACTCAAGCAGACAAAAACCCAACATGGAACTGGAGAAATGGGCAGCAGACCCCAATCTTTGCTGAAGAAATATTGGCAACTGATTACGGTTGGGTGAGGATGAGCTAATCTTCCTAAAGAAAGGGACTCCAGATAGGCGAACTAGAGCTCAGTGGATGAACCTGCACCGAGGAATATTTGGGGACACTAGCTTGTCACAATAGCCCTTAACACAGATGAAAGATGTGTGGATTCCAGCTGGGGTGTTATGGAAGGGTCCCAGTGGGGAAGGGGTATAAAGATGATTAAGACTGATCGCAATATTCTATATGACATACAGAATGATTCAATAAAAAATTTGTTTGAGGGGGCTGTAGAGATGGCTCAGCAGTTAAGAGCACATATGGACCCAAGTTCTTCTCTAGCACCCCTGTAGGGTGACTCACAACCACCTGAACCCCCAGATCCAGAGGATCCAGTGCCGTCTTCTGAACTCTACAAACATCTGTACTAACACATGTACAGACCCACACACACATAAATAATTGGAATTGTCTAAAATTAAATCTTTAAAAAATATTTGTTTCCCATTCAAAATGTTCAATTTAGCCAGTTCTCTGTATAATTTTATAGGATTTTTGAGCCATTTTTTACAAAGAAATGTCTTCTAGAGATCTAGATTGTGGTTCAAAATTGATACAAGATACCTATTTCCAGGATCTTGATATTTCAACTGCTGCTCCATTTCAAGAATAAGCAAGTGTGTAGTTTTGTTTTTTAAAAAATCCTTCTGAGTACTTCAGAAATCTTGAACAGGACAACATCAACCATCTTTCACCTTTCAATCAGTCCTTTGTTCTTAGGAGACTCTCCCCAAGACAATTGCAACTACATTTCTTCTCGCTAGCTTTCAGGAAAGTCTTCTGCCATAATAGTGGTGGGTGTTTTAGGTAACTTTCCTGTTGCTGTGATAAAATACTGCGGTGAAAGCATCTTAAGACAGAAAGGGTTTATTTGGGTCACAGTTCATCACGGCAGAAGTCAAGGCAGCAGAGCTTGAAGCATCCTGGTCAAGAAGCAGAGCACAATGAATGCACATTAGCGCTGAACTCTCTCCACTTCCACAGTCCAGGACACCAACCAGAAGACGGTGCTACCTACCCACAGTGGGAGAGTCTTTCCGTCTCAATTACCATAATCAAGATAATGCTCCACAGGCATGCCCAGAGTCCCATCTCCCAGGTGACTCTAGATCCTGTCAAGTTACAGTTAATGTTGACCATCACTGTGGGTATCATTGGAATGCATTATCTTGGGACATTCCTTGTACCATGGCTTGGACATGCCCTTGCTTGCTCATCTCATGTTTCCAAGAGGCTATCTGCACACCAGTCAGCAAGGCATCCATATTGACATTTTGGTTCTCCTCAAAGCCAATAATTAAGTTCTTTAGGGTAGTTATTCATATGGTCTGTTTTAAATCTCTTTCTGAAATTCCATAGGACTTCCACGATTGCAATCTCTACAATCTGTTTATTCATCAAATATTTATTAGTCAGACCACTGAGTCATTGATTCTGGCCCAAGAACCTATGACTATCATTTTTTATGATATTTATATCAATTAGTGCTGTTTTAGAACAGAATTAAGTTCTTTAACATTGCTATACACACTGCTGTCAGTTCAGCCCATTGTACAAACTTACTTTTACCTTTCTCAGTGTACCGTCTGCTGGGAAAATAGCATCTGACTTTCCTATGAAGTCCTATTTTCCAATACAAGAACTCTCAGTGCCTCTAGTCTCTGTTCCCCTGAGGCAGAAAGAGGATTCAAGGCCAGCCTGGGCTACATATTAAGACACTTGCTTTGTTTGTTTCATTTTGTTTTGTTTTAAAATCCCATTTGCAAAGCAAGCAGCTTGTCATACTCCAGTGGAACAGGAGACAGAAGATTCTGACTATACACAAACATTGATCCCGGAAGTAGACAGTCGGCCTGTCTATGCATCTGATGTACTGGCTCCACTTCAGCATATTCCTGAGTATAACATATTCATTTCATCAAGGAAGTTGATTATACAGTCCTTTCTTTATTCAAAGATCCTTTGAGAGACTGGAGAGATGACTCAGCAATTACGAGCACTGACTACTCTTGCAGAGGAACTGGTTTCAATCCCCAGCACCCACATGGAGGCTAACAACCATTCGTAATTCCAGTTGCAAGGATATCCAACACCTTCTTCTGGCCTCCTTGGGCATTGCACTACACGGGTGCTCTACACACGTGTAGGCAATACACTCATACACATAAAATAAAAATAATAAACAAAATTTTTTATTTAATAAAGGTCCTATGACAGCTTTTGTAACAAAACACACATCTTGATAATTGGCTGTCCTTCAGCCACATAAGCTGATTCTGCAAGAGCTTATATGAAGATTCAAGTAATTGTATTTCAGAAAAGTTGTACTTAGTCTCATGTTTCCTAATTCACATTACCAGTAACTGCCATTAGATGGCAGAATTAGACTTTTGCTAAAAACCAATGTGCCTGTTTCAGTAATACATCATTACTCTGTGAGACTATACAGCCCCAGAGGTCTACCTTTGCCTATTACCCTTAATGTGACCTCAAGGATTGTCTTTGTTACATAACTCACTTAAACGTGCCTCATTTTTCTAGTCAGTATATATTTGGAAGCTAAAGGAT
The DNA here is from genome assembly GCA_035773235.1 of Eospalax fontanierii. Lineage (NCBI taxonomy): Eukaryota > Metazoa > Chordata > Mammalia > Rodentia > Spalacidae > Eospalax > Eospalax fontanierii. Next base: position 13,253,127 of record CM069537.1, read on the forward strand.
TATCTAAATATGATATAGATAGTCCTCAAAATATAATGGGGTTGCATCCCAATAAATCATCATTACCTAGTTCTTACACCAAATCTAAAAGCATTGTAGTCATTGTAGTTCAGCAACATACCACAACATGCATCTTGTAGCTAAGAGATATGGCTGTTGTGACCACCCAGCATCACAAGAGTATCCACTGAAATAAGAACAAAACTCAAAATTCTAAATGTAGGTTCTACTGAAGTCACGCTGCTGTCATAAAGCTGAAATTTTGAAAACTGAGCCACCATTAAGCCAGGGACCATCTACATATGTTTGTACCAGGATCTGTATAGCTGCGCAAAGCTCCACATCTTTTTAGTAACAGTAAGACCCAGATGGAATAATAACTGTTCCTCATGATTTGTGAAGCATTCTCAAAGACTTCGGCCAAAGACAGTCCCAGATGGACTAACTTCCAGTCCTAAACTAGCCATCAGCGACTATCCCTGAGTACTACAATTTACAAATGCTTTGGCTTCATTTTCTAAAGTGAAAACAATATTATCAATATAATTAACCAATTTACTTTTGAAAAGGATCAGTTCTAAATCTTATCCTTCCACACTGTGATAGCATCCTCAAATATTCAGTTCCTCTTCTAGAAGTACAGTGATTGCATAATGGAGTCCACTTCTGCAGATGAACTAAGCTTGACTTTTTTTTTCCCCAGAAAGTAACCAAAATAAACACATACACAAAAGTTGCCTTTAGAAAACAAAACACCTTTCACTTGCTGATTTCTTGAGATCTTATCCTGTTTTTTGACATAGACACAGTGTTGAGGTCCAGGACACTGGCTAGCCTGAGGCAGCAATCATACTAGTACTTGGGATACAAGTGTCTGCTGAGCAGACAAGATGTGAAGCTAGGTCTGAAGAGTAGGCACACACACAGCAGCCAGAGCTGGGTTCCAGCGCACGCAGCAGGGAGGGCTTTGGCAGTCTTGGTTGTTGGACTGCAGCAGCAGCAGCTCCTCTGAGACAGGAGCGCAGCAGCATCTGTCTCTCCTCGTGGTGATGATGGCTCTTGGCTGCCTCATTGGTGGAAAATGCCAGCATCCCCTAGGAAGCAGTTTGCTGGCATCCATGCCAATGAATAATGCATGGTCTCTGCTGTGAAAACTGGGACAGTTCACATTTATCACCAAGGATGTTGAAGTACACAGCAGCAAGGACTGTCAGAGTGATCTAAACATCAAGGCACCGGAGAGCACAATGGCGTCTACCTTGTGACTGAGGAAGATGGCTCCTACTATTCCTAGCCACGTTCGACATCTCTGCCAAGCTTATCTCCCCAGAAACTCTTTCTCTGGTTATTCTTTTATGATTTCATGTGTTGCTATAGGTTCTTATTTAGAGCCTTGAGTCATCTGGGACACATTTCATTTGTAGAAGACTGATGCTTTCTGTTAGCAAATGAAGACTAGCATCACAGTCATCTTGATAGTGTCTCTCCAATAATGTAGATTTTTATATTTTAACTTGGGAATGCGGGACTCATAATATGGAGACTGTCAAAATCAGAGTGTTTAAACATGGTGACCTGCCATTAATATCATACCCATAACAAATGGAAGCTGCCTAGGAAGTCACAGAACTGCCTGATACCTTTAAAATATACAAAGTGCTAATCGTTGGCCAAATCTGAAAGGACTAGCTTTGATTTATGTATTTCTGTGCCCAGTTTAAAGTACACTATAAAAAAACCAGTACAAGTTCTGGGAGATAACCAAGAACTCTAGCAATAGCCTGTGTTATTTTGGGAGTCTCCTGGACTATTCTGACTAACTACTTGAAGGAAAGTCTCTCTTGTCTGGCACTGTTCTTCTTGCCATACAGCCCCCAGGCAACGTTCAGATACTGAATGTGCATTTCTCAGGGAATTCCTGAGGCAACACACTTCCCTCTGGCTTCCCTAGCCCTCCAAGATCCATTCATCTTTACTCTCTCTCCTCCCCAATCCAACCTCTCTCCTCCCTCCTCGGTCGAAGCACCCTCCCAATACCAATGCATCTCTTAACTCTCATCAACAAGGCTTCCTCATACAACAGAGGCCTAAAAACACAAAGGGACACAGATGGCCAGAGCATAAAGAATAAGAATCTTCAGTGTGTGGGTTCTTGGACAGGTCTCCTATATTAAACTCCTCCCACTCGGGGCTCAGGGACCATTGTGGAAGAGGGAATGGAAAAATTGTACCAGTCAAGGGAGCAGGTGCATGGCCATGTGGGAATAGTCCTACAGGCTCCTAGGACCTTGCTCATATGAACCTGCAGCAATGGCATCAGCAATACACAAGACCCATGCTAACCCAAGCAGACAAAATCCCAGCATAGAACTGTGGAAATGGGCAGCAGGCCCCAACCTTAGCTGAAGAATATTGACAGCTGATTACTGCTGGGTGAGGAGCAGCCGATCTTCTTAAAGGGAGGGACTCTAGACAGGTTGACTAGACCTCAGTGGATGAACTTGCATGGAGGGAAGTTTGGGAACCTTGACTTGACTCACTAGACCTTAACACCAATGATAAAATGTATGAAATCTGGTGGGCGTGCTCTGGGATGGTGATAATGGGGGACAGGATATAAAGATGGTTACGATGTCCTGTATGAATGCACATAGATTCAATTAAAATACTCAACTAAATTTAAAAAATAAGAAATTTATACATGCAAAAAAGAGGCATTGCATGAAATGCATAAAAATTTAATAAACATATTGAAAAAAGTATGCTTTTTAATTGGGGTGGTTAACCTAGCCCTTTGCTCACTTGATCTTACCTGTGATTATTAGTAAATATTGCATCTCTCTGTCCTCCTAGAAACACCATAGTCACTTTTGCATCAGTGCAGATACATCCAGGCCAAAGCACCTTGATTGCCACTATGGTTTTGGTACCCATCAGCACAGCTGTATTTACCTTGAATTTGACTATTAAAGGCAATCATCAGAACTTGAGAGGTGGCTTAGTGGTTAGGAGCACTGACTGCTCTTGGAGAGGACCCAATTTCAGTTCCCAGCACCAGCATAGCAGCTAACAACCATCATCTGTACTCCAATTCCAGGGGATCCAGTGCTCTCTTCTGACCTCCATGGACATTGCATGCACTTGGTGCACTTACATACATGTGGGCAAAAAAAAAAAAAAACACTCATACACATAAAATAAAAATAAATCAATCAAAAAGGTTTTAAAGCATAATTTTTAATCTATTTTTATTGTTTTGGATTTCATACAATAATTCTTAATCATATTTACCCTTCCCCCTTCCTTATCCAAACGCCCCATCCACAGGACTTCATGCATTTTGTCATATATGTTAAGGCCTATCAAGTCAACATCTGTATACTCAGATGTTCTTCCATGTGAGTTCAATCTACCAGAGCTTGTTCAGTCTGTCTAGCTTCACTCCCTTAAAAAAGATCAACTCTCCCTTACCCAACAGTGATCAGTTGCCAATAGTTCCTCATCAAAGTTGTGGCCTCCTGCCCATCTCCCCAGTGCTATGCTGAGTTTTGGTTTACTTGAGTTTTCACGGATCTTGTGCATGCTGACACCATTGCTGTAGATTCACATGAGCAAGGTCCCGCAAGCCTGTAAGACTCTGTTTCCTTTGGTCATGGACTTCGTCCCTTGGTTCTTACAGTCTTTCTGCCCCTTCTTCCACAATGGTCCCTGAACTCAGGGTGGGTGAAATTTAATATAGGAGTCCTGTCTAGGGACCCACAATCTGCAGCCTCTTATTCTCTACACTTTGGTCAGCTATGGCCTTCTCTGTTCATAGCCCTCTGTTGTATGAGGAAACTTCACTGATAAGAACTGAAAGGTGCATATAGGATTCTCTCTACTCCATGAGCCTTAGGTATAGAGGTTCCACTGTTAGATGTGTCACTTAGGGTTAGGCATCTAACCTATTCTCTTATTCTCTGTTTGTAACCAGTTGTGGAACTCTGTAACCGTCTCTGTCTATTACAAAAGAAGCTTCTTGATGAGTGGTGGCTGGCATACTTGTCTGGAACTATAAAGATCTATATATAACATATAGTAAGAATTTCATTTGTCTAGATGTGAAAGCCTTAGAGTTTTCTCTGATCTATGACCTCTCCAGCCATGTGCATTTGGTCATGTTTACAGGGCTACCCAGGAGTTTCCTCCCACTGAGCGGACTTTAAATTTTAGCTCTCATAGTTTTGGAGGGCACTATGCAAGCTGCTATGGAAAAAAATCGATCAATGGTACAATCTGAGCTTTAGAGCCTAATAACCACAGCAATGACTGGCACAGCAAACCATACTGATGAGTAGTGGCACCTTTATCTTGGGGGTAATCAACAGTTGCCTAATTGGACTTAAAGACATGATTTTTTAAGGTAGCCATCTTACCTCTGCTACTGTGCAATGCTATTTAGATTGACAGTAAGGAGTCCAGCCCTCAGCAGCATCTCCTTCCATCAGACCTGCCACACTGAGGACAGACCCTCCTCCTGAGGTTCTCAGTGATCCTGCTTTTCCCTCTAATGCATTCTTTAGAGCTTTAACAGAGGACAAGCTCCAAGAAAACAAACTATGGATAATTTCCCCTTAAATGTAAAACCCATTGTAATATACATGCCCCTGTTTTCAATACTCTACAGGAAGTTCTAGCAACCACACTGTGTAGTGTCTTTGCCAGGACACAGAAATCCCTAATAACGGGACAGTACTACCTACCTCTTGACAAGGATGCATGTGCCTTAAACAATGTGCTTTGGTAAGATCTTTGGTCTGTCTGTGGGCAGGTGAGATTTTGATGGGGAGAACAGGAAGGGCTGACCATTTCTAGAGACCTGAATGTTGAAGATCTGTGAGTTCAAAGTTCTCAAACAAGTCTACCTGAAAACTCACATTTCTAACCCAGAGTTCAGTCCCTTCTTCATCAGTGCCTTGGCTGAAACAATAGAAGGCCTGTCAGCAGCATGTTTAGATTTCATTGTGCTGAGCCACTTTAAGTTTAAATCTTAGACCTGGCGTTCGGCACTGCCTCCCCTTATTTAACAGGAATGAAGATTTCTTCAGTGTTTCCATGGTAATATTTTTGTATTTGCAATGTGCCCTACCTTGATGCCAACTAGACTGAAAATATTCCTTATTTTTAAATTCTAAGACAAGTAACAGAAGCTTGGCCTGCCACAGTTTTTATAATTAACCACATATGTCTGAATTGATACAGCTGCTGAATTAACCAATACCTTATTCTGTATGTTATTTAAACCCAATACAGATAAGCCTCCTAATACCTGGTATTTTGTAGGAGTTACCCCCACACTTCAAAAAAGTATTTATTTATTATGAGCATTTTTTCCACATATGCGTGCACCTATGCATGCAATGTTCACAGAGGCTAGAAGGCTTTAGATCCCTGAAACTGGAGTTGAGGACAGTTCTAAGTCACCACGTGGGTGCTAGGAATCAAACCTGGGCCCTATGCAAGAAGAGCTAGTGCTCTTAACCACTGTGCCATCTCTCTAGCCTCACCTCCACATTTCTCATCTCCAAGAAAAATGGTCCCTGTTGCCACAGAGCTGACAAGAAGTGCAATGTCGTGATTCCATTGCTCTCTAGGACTACATCTGTATCAGCTGTCTGTTTATTCATGAGCCCAAGGCAAACATGCAGATTTGCATACTGGTAAAATGCATTGAAGATGACTCAGAGCAGCACATGTAAGGACATGGGCAGCATGAAATAAGAAAACTCTGTCAGGCATGGTGGTGCATGCCTTTAATCCCAGCACTCAGGAAGCAGAGGCAGAGGCGGGCAGACCTCTGTGAGTTCAAGGCCAGCCTAGTCTATATAGTGAGTTCAAGGCCAGCTGGGGTCACAGGGAGACCGTGTCTCAAAAAAAAGACCCCCAAAAATAAAACTATACAGGATGTGTGTTAATTATGTGGTTTTGCAGTGGGAAATTGGAGCTAAATTTTGATGGAAACCCCAAAGAAATCATATGAAACCCACCAGGAGAGAAAGACAGAGACAGAGATGGGGGGGGCATTTATTCGTTTTATTTCCCCATTTCTTCATAGTTGAAGATGATCCCCAATGGTACCTGGGCTTCTGAGTAGAGCATGTGTGTTTTGGAACATGATCCATGATACAGGGGATAATACTCTAATTTCAGTCAGGAAAGTAACTGGGAAGTTGACCTTAAGTAGGTTCTTGAAAGGAGTAGAGATACAGATAGAATATTGTGTAATTGTTTGTAGATATTTGTATAAAGATAACTTTTCATATACCTAATGTTGATTTTATTTTTAAAACAGTCTTAACATCTGTAGAGTAGATTGATTCTCTGAGGGAAAAGCCTGATGAGCTGTAGACAAACACCCCGACCAGACCAAGTGGTATCACCCAGGACCACCTTGCCCAGAAAGACGAGGGGCTGGGAAAGCCCTATGTCCCTCTCACCCTGCCCATTGGCCTTGGATGTGAGAAGAGGAGGGGCTAAAAGTATTTAAACTGGGGGCTCCAGGAAGCAGACCCTTTTGCCTCCCCTTTGGCCCTTTGGATTCGACCACAAGGAAGTCGCAAGATCCAGGCCTCATTGTGGATTTATTAACCTAACTTACGGAGGGGAGGAAGGGCGCCCAAGCTGTAAGTAAACCCCTGCCCACTGTTCTGTTAGTGAGCCCGAGTAAACTAGCTAGAATTTGTCTAACTGTGAGTGGAGTAATTTGTGTGTTTGTTGCAAGGCCTGGGGAGGTTTTTAGGTTGTAAGGCCTGGGGAGAAAGGCAGGCTAAGTTCATCTGCCTCTCCCAAGAGAAATTTTAATAACAACATCCACATAAGTTCACTGAAAAAAGACAATGTTCTAAAGTGGACTTAACGATAAAGTGTTTGCTGAACAAGCATGAAGACCCGAGGTCTATCTCCAGCATCCATGTAAAAAGCTAAGCATGGGTAACATGTTTATAATCCCAGAGCTGGAGAGACATTACGCCCCAGATCCCAGTAAGACCCTGTCTCTAAACACAAGGAGGGCATCTTCTGAGGAATGAGGCCGGTTGACCTCTCCCTCCATACATATACATGTGCATATGCACCTGCACCCAAGTACACACACACACACACACACACGTGCCTTGTTTTCAGAGACAGGCTCTTACTGGGATCTGGGGCTCGCCAGCACCAGGACTATAAATTCGGGCCACCCATGCATGCTCACTTGGACACCAAAAAAATAAGTAACTTGAAATTTTTGTTTCTCTTATAATTCCATTTCTTATGTTTATTTAAGAACTTGACAAAGGATGAACAAAATTTACTATTAAATATCCTAACTTGAGAGATAACATTACAGTACATCTTAGACAAACAATATATTCATTGATTTAGTATAAGAGTCTGTTGTGACTACATTGGATAATTGAGGTCTCTCTAAATGAAATCTTAGTCACTATGAAAAGTGTCACAGAGCCATTATGTCTTGAGCATATATGAATTCATCAATCAAAGGCAAATGCGTAGACACTAAGTTGCTTTTCTCAAATACAGTTTTCAAATTCATTTGACAGTTTTCAAATTCATTTGATTTCCGGCTCACACGTATATAGCAGATTTGCCTGTATGAGACTGCCTTAGAGCTTAGAGTGGAAACTGAAAAAAATACTCTTATGAGGAAAATAATCAAAAGTCCAATGTTCCCTCTGACCTCTGAAGTCCCTAATAAGAACTCACATTTAATTGACTTGATTATTGCTTCAATCTAGACATTCCAAAGGTCATACTTAAAACCACATCAGTGTTTCTGAAATTGCCTAACTTGACTATGAAGTCTGACTTCCGATTCTGACTACGGGGAGCAACTGCACTGCCTCAGACATCAGCTGGACCACTGGTATCTGGGAGTGAATCCTCAAGATGCTAAGCACAGTGCATACACTGGGTAGCATACACCAGAGGATTCCACATGTGGATAAGACAAGTGTTTAGACACACAGAGCAGCAAAAGAAGATGCAGAGTGAAGTTCCTGAGATCATCTGAAGAGAGGAACAGCTCCTGGCTGCTTCACTTTGACCATGCAGAATTCAAGGAAATATTCTCTTAATAGAATTTTATAACTTCAATCATAAAATCAGATATAGGATATATCTTCTCCAGATTGTTTTCATTTTTGGAGCCGAGTCCTACACCTGGGAACAGATGTTCACATATACAGGTAATGTGTATTTGGGTTATAGGAAGAAAATAAGGATGTGTTGATGGCTGAACAGCAGAAATGTAAAGAATCAACTTCCCCCAGTGTTAGTTCCGGATTTAGTAGTACAGGCCAACACAGAAGGTCTAGGACCTAGATAGACATGGCTAACATGACAAATCGTATGGGTGACCGAACGGTCAGATTCTAGCACATCAGAATGAAGCTTGGGGTGACAATATTCTGATAACATTCAGTGTCCAAACAAGCAGACTCTTCTCTAAAGTCATGAAGGTTTGAACAAAGACAAGGAACACGGAAAGGATTTGGTATTTGAACACTGAGAAAAAAAATACCCCCAAATAAAGGTAAATCCAAATACCTTCATAACTGGCTTATACAGGACTGACTGTTATACTTCTCCACTTTAAGAAGGCTTTTTATAATGGGCAGAGAAACACATCTTCTTCTTGTGGGACAAGGGACAACCACTGCTCGTGGCTCCACGTGATTTAGGCATCATTGTAAACACTCAGAGTATCTGGTGCGCAGGAACCTTACTCCTGCTTGGCATCTTTTCTCCCATGCCTGAATGACTGGCCCAGATCTATCTGAGCACTGATAGGAGGACTCTTTCAAATCACTTCCTAAGTTGTCCAAGCCCTGTTCCTTCACGGGTCTGTATCCATCCCAGAAAGTAACTTCAGGAAGAGGAGCACAGCACAGAACGTATTTCTCTTACCCTCGTCCTTTCTGGAGTCTGGCTTCTGAGTGATACTGCCCTTAAGAGGCATTCATCCTGTAAAAGGTAGGAAGGTCCCAGTGTGACTTCAAATGCCAAAATTCCTTTCACTCATGGAGGCCACAAGAAGATAGCAGCTGTTAATGATTTTAAAATGGTTTTATTATATTTATTTCAGTAGGAATGGTTGTTGTGGTGACAAGAAGAGCTTTAATTTTGACAATGCTGTATGGGGATTTAGTATTAATTTTAGTGTCTGATTATAATCTCATATAATGATGATAAGGAGGAGGAGAAGGATGAGGAGGAGTTTACATATAACAATATTGTACAGATTTTTAAATGTATTTTAGGTTTTATACTTAAGTCCCATGACAGTTCCATTTTTAAAACAAACACATTTCTAAAACTAGCAGACGGCAGAGCTTAAATTTGAACATATTCTAACATAAGAACCCATATACTTAGTCATTGCACTATATTGCCCACCATTTTCTTAGCTACGGCTGTTTTTAAAATGTTTTAGAATGTAAGCTTTACCAAACATATCTTGCTAGTTTTCAGTCTTGATCCTTAAATGCTATCTCTATCTGAATGTGCTTCCATTCCAGGTCTCTACAAGGAAATCCAAATTTTACCTAAACATTTTACTCAAAGAATTTCAAAGTGATGAAATTACTGCTTTTTTCTAAATCTTCTTAGAGCCCTCGTTTCAACTAAACACTTGTGATTTAATGTCTCAACTTTATTTCCATGTTCTTCCTTTTGATATGAACATCTTATGCACATTTATGCTCCAAGGGATTGAACCTGACCTCCGAGTTCTTGGGAACTATGACATTAAAAGAGAACCAGTGTACTTACTAAAATATTCGCAGCCATGCTCTCCATCTCATTTAAGGGAAGAACTTTTTCAGATGGTGTTCGGGAACCACAGTGTCATCATAGAGTTCATCTTGCTTGGACTGTCCACCGACCCCCAGGTTGAGGATCTGCTCTTTGTGCTTTTCCTGGGGATTTACGTCCTCACCCTCACGGGAAACCTGCTGCTGGTGGTGGTGATCAGTGCTGACTCTCAGCTCCGCACTCCCATGTACTTCTTTCTGAGTCACCTCTCTTTCTTGGACCTCTGTTTCTCTTTGGTTACTTTACCCAAGATGCTGGAGAACTTCCTGTCTCAAAATAAAACGATCTCAGTGGAGGGCTGTCTCACCCAGGTCTTCTTTGTGTTTATCACTGCAGAGACTGAAACCTTTCTGCTCTCAGCGGTGGCTTATGACCGCTATGCTGCCATCTGCCACCCTCTGATAAACAAACGGCGCCGTGTGCAACTTGTATGGAGCTCATGGGGGCTGAGCTTCCTGGACACCATTGTCAGTGTCCCCTGGCAATGAAAATGGACTTCTGCAAGACCTACACCGTCCCACATTACAGCTGTGAGCTTCCTTCTCTCTTTGCTCTGTCCTGCTCTGATGTCTCTACCAACCTCATTGTCATGGTCTGTTCCATGATCCCACATGGAGCTGTAACTTCGCTCCTGATCTTCTTTTCTTATGCCTGCATTCTCTCCACTGTCCTGGGCATCACCTCCACCTCTGGTAGAAGCAGAGCCTTTTCCACTTGTTCCTCACATCTCACCACAGTGATCTTATTCTATGGCTCCAGCTTTCTCCGCTATCTTATGCCAACCTCGGGTTCCTCACTGGAGTTGATGTTCTCTATGCAGTACAGTGTGTTCACTCCCATGCTGAATCTTCTCATCTACAGCGTGAGGAACAAGGAGATGAAGACAGCCACAAGAAGAATGCTGGGAAAGTATTTACAATATCTTCAGGGGCAGAATGAAGGAAGAGGACGGTAAGCAATTGGGACAGAAACACATGAAGACATTGACTGAATGGAAATTAATGAAAACTTTCCAAGTGTTTGTGATGTCAGATTTGGTAAAATAACTTAAAAATGTCTCTGAGAGAGGCAAAGGGCCATGATAAAGAAATGATTCAGTTCAATCAGAGACAAAAGAATGTATTAATTCACCATCTCATACCTTAAGATTTAGTTATGAATAAAATCATTATTTTCATTTCCTGAGATACACGTACATTAAGGTTGATTAGGATAAATTATCAACTGAGTTTTGGAGAGGTGCTGAGACCAGTGATTTTTTTCTAATCACCTAAGTGCTGAATCTTTCCAGAAGAAAAATCACAACGTTTTCACAGAGCCATTAGAAATGGGGTTTCCATCAAAATTTAGCTCCAATTTCCCACTGCAAAACCACATAATTAACACACATCCTGTATAGTTTTATTTTTGGGGGTCTTTTTTTTGAGACACGGTCTCCCTGTGACCCCAGCTGGCCTTGAACTCACTATATAGACTAGGCTGGCCTTGAACGGGTGAGACTGAAGTTTTCTCAAGTTCTCATGCTTTTGGGAAGCTCAGATTTAAGTAGAGCCCAAAGCCCCATGTAAGAAGATACTCTTTTAAAAAATGGGAAGGAAAAAGAAACACCAAAAGTGCCTAGGCAAGGCAGAACCTGGATGCCCTGGGCTAACGGTGGCCCAGGCATGACCTAGCATTCAACTGAAAGGCTGAATTCACTTTAGCACTCTCAAAAGCAGTTCTTGGGATGTAAAGAAATGTAAACGTATTTCCAAATAAGCATATATAGGCTAGTCTCTGGGAAGAACCAGAAACACCCCGTGTTTGGTAGCATCTGCATTTCTTTTACAGATTTTCCTTGAAATTCCTGTTGTAGCTAAGTGCCCGGGGCCTCGTCTTCCCTCTGCTGGAATCTTGCATTCTTCATACCCATGCATTTAAGCTGCTCACTAGCAGTGACATATACACGTGCATACACACACATACACAAATAAATAGAAATAAATAAATATTTTTAAAAGATTAGCTGATTGGTCCAAAACCAATTTTGTGCCCTGCTACTCAGCGAATTTATGTGGCAGTTCTTTATTGGGTTGACTGGTTTGTGGGCTTGGTTTTATTAAGAAGTGGAAAACACAGAGAAAATCCAGCTCACTCTGTCCAAAACCCACTCCTTTCAGTAATATACAGCTACCAATGAGATGGCTGGATCATATGAGAGGGCTGGATCATATGGGGTTCCATAATGGCAGTACTAGTTTGCACTCCCACCAATCGTGTTGCAAGGGTCCCTTTTTCACTCATCATTCCAGCATTTTCTATCCTTTGTCCTTTTTATAAAGGCCTGTGTTGGATAACTTTAGTTGTCAACTTGATACATTTGGGATGAGGGAGCCTCAAATGAGGAAGTGCTGCCTCCTCCATTGGACTGGCCCATGGCCATGTCTGTGGGGTATTTTCTTTTTTATTGAATTTTTGTGTACTTCATACAGAACATCTCAGTCTTGATCATCTTTATATCCCCTTCTTCCGGGATCGCCGGCAGGTAGGGCGGTGGAGAAGCTGGTCCAGCCGGCCTCCTCCAGGGGCTGAGCGGGATGGTGAGTGTCGCGACCCGGCCCCTCTCCACTCCAGAGGAAAAAAACCACACCCAAGTCGGGAGTCTGTCCAAGCAGGATCTCGTTTATTAACAGTTACAAAATAACTTATGTAGGGTAGGGGCAGGGCTAAAAGGGAGTGAAGGGCCAATAGATCTTTGTCCCATAAACTGCAACCAGGCAAAGTCCATGTTGATAGGCTGTCAGACTCGGGTGAGGATCTGACAGCTGCAACCCAAACAGTTGGTGACGGTTGCCCTCGACTCATGTCGGCCTGTAGCTCCCAGTGGATCGCGTGCGGACACCTGATCAGTGTAGCCCAGACTGGCCTCGAACTCCAGATCCTCCTGCCTCTGCCTCCTTCAGTAAGTCCGACCGGTGTGCGCCACCAGCACCGCCCCCGGCAGCCTGCGAGAGTCCAGAGCGGGGCCGGCTTGCATCCTGCCCTGCCTGGGGCTGCCGAGCCACGCCGCAGCCTGTGTGCTGGACAGAGGCCACCATTTTGTCTGGGGGCCACACCGCACCACAGGCTTGTCCACGGCAGCCCAGGAGGGGGCGATCATTGGGGGTCTGGGGTGGTCGATCACCAGGAGCAGCGCCCCAGGGGGTGCGATCGCCGGGGGTAGCGTCCTGGAGGGTGCGATCGCCAGAGCAGCCGCCTGGGAGGAGGAGCTGCAGCCGGTGCAGTCGGCCCCACGGGGAACTGCAAACCCCACCCTAAAAGGGCGGGCTGGAGCCGCAGCAGCGCTGGAGGCCCAACATCCTTCCCCACCAGCACCCCAGAACCCCCCAACTGGAATCCATGCATTCTCTCATCTGTAGTAAGGCATGTTGTTATCAAGTTAGTTCTCTGAGCAAGTTCATACACTGAGGTCTGGTTAGTCTATCTAGAATCCCTCTCTTTAGGAAGATCAGCTCTTCCTCATCCAGCATGAGACAGTTATTTAATATTTCTTTATCTAATATTTGGGTCTGCTGTCCATTGCCCCAGTTCTATTCTGGGTGTTTATCTGCTTGAGTTTGCATGGGTCCCGCGCAGGCTGCCACCATTGCTGTCGGTTCGTATAAGCAGAGCTCCAGGAGCTTGTAGGACCCACTTCATATGGTCACGAACCTCCTCCTTGGCTCTTACAATCTTTCTGCCCCCTCTTCCACAATGGTCCCCAAGCTCTGGATGGGTGAAGTTTAATATAGGAGTCCTGTCCAAGGACCAGCATTCTGCAGACTTTTAAGCTCTACACTTTGGCCATTTTTGACCTTTTTTGTGTTCCTGGCCTTCTGTTGCATGAAGGAGCTTCATTAATGAGAACTGAGAGGTTCGTTACTGAACGCTTTACCTCTTGCTCTATGTTCTGTGGGTCTTAGCTGTAGAGGTTGCATTGTAAATGTGCCAATTAGGCTTGGACAATTCACAGACACTGTCTCTATGTGACCAGTTGTAGTACTCTGTAATAGTCTCTGTCTGGTGCAAAAGAAGCTTCTTTGATGAGTGGTGACTGGGATAGTTATATATAAGGATTTAGTGCTGGGATCCACGTATGAGGGAAAACGTATGTCATTTGTTTTTCTGAGTCTGTGTTACTTCAATTAGCATAATAGTTTCTAGTTCCATCCATTTACCTGCAAATTTCACTGTTTCTTCTTTCATGACTGTTGAGTAGAACTGTTGAGTGTAAATGTACCACATTTTCATCATCCACTCAGTTGAGGGACACACTTAGGTTTCTTCCATCTCTAAGCTATTGTGAAAAGAGCAGCCACAAACATAGATATACAAGTATCTCTGCGATAGGATGAGTCCTTTGGGTATACACCAAGGAGTGGTATAAGAAGGTCAAGTGGTAGATTCATTTTTAGGTTTTTAAGACTTCTCCACACTGCTTTCCGTAGGGGTTGTACAAGTTCACATCCCACCAGCAGTGAATGAGCATTCTCTTTCCCCACATCCTCTCTAGTATTTGGTATCATTTGTTCTCTTATCTTGGCCAGTCTGATTGGAGTAAGACAAAATATCAAAGTGGTTTTATTTCATTTCCCTAATTACTAAGGATGTTGAACACTTTTAAAAGATGTTTCTTAGCCATCTTTATTTCCTCTTTTGAGAACACTGTTCAGATCCTCAGCCCATTTTTTAATTGGGTCACTTGTTATCTTGATTATTTGTTTTGTGAGTTGTTTATATATTCTAGATGTTAAACCTCTGTCAGATGTGTCACTGGTGAAGATTTTCTCCCACTCTGTGGGTTTTCTCTTCACTTCCTTGGTGGTTTCTTTGCTATATGGGTGCTTTTTAGTTTAATGAAGTCCCACTTGTTGATTCTAGCCTTTAATTCCTGAGAAACTGATGTCCAATTTAGAAAGTCCTTTCCTACACCTATTTCCTGTAGGATATACCCTGCAATGTTTTCTTCTAACAGTTCAGAGTGTCAGGTTTCACAGTGAGGTCTTTGATCCATTTGAAGTTGACTTTTGAGCAAGATAAAAGCTAAGGGCTTAGTTTCATTCTTCTACAGGTGGTGTTCCAGTTTTACCCGCACCATTTGCTGAAGATGCTTTTTCCTCCAGTGAGTGTTCCTGGCTCCTTTGTCAAATATCAGATGGCTGAAATTGCGTTTACTCATGTTTGCATCTTCAGTTACACTCCAGTGATCTACAGATCTATTTTGTGCCAAAATCATGCTTTTTTTTTTTATAACTGTAGCTCTGTAATATAGTTTGAAATCTGGTGTCATAATTTCCACTGCATTCCTCTTTGTGCTCAGAGCTGATTTGGCTATCTGGGGTCTTTTGTACTTCCATATGAATTCTAGGATGGTTTTTTCTAATTCTGTAAGGAATGTCATAGGGATTTTGATTGGCATTTCATTGAATCTACAAATGGTTTTTGGTAGGATAGTCATTTTTTACAATATTAATTCTTCTGATCCATGAGCATGACAGAGCAGTCTTCTTGTGTCTTCCTCAATCTCTTTCTTTAAAGATTTAAAATTTTCATTGTAGAGATCTTTAATGTCTTTGGTCAGGTTTATTCCAAGATAGTAATTTTGAGACTATTGTGAGTGGGAGGGCCTCCTTGTACTCTTTCTCTAATTGCTTGCTATAGGTATATAGAGAGGCTACTGATTTTTGTAGATTAATTTTGTAACCTGCCACTTTACTGAAAGTGTTAACCATTTCTAGGGGTTTTCTGCTGGAATGTTTGGAATCTCTTAGGTATAACATCATGTCATCTGCAAAAAGGAATAATTTGACCTCTCCTTTTCCAATGAGTTCTCCTTTAACGTCTTTCTCTTGTCTTATTGCTCTAGCAAGAGTTTCAAGCACCATATTAAAAAGGAGTGGAGATAGTGGACAGCCTTGTCTGGTTCCTGATTTTAGTGGGAATGCTTCCAAACATTTAAAATGATGTTGGCTATGGATTTACTGCATATAGCTTTTAATTATGATGAGTTATGTTCCCTTCCCCGAGTCCAGTTCCCTCCAGGACTTTTAACATAAATGCATGTTGAATTTTTTCAAAGGCCTTTTCTGCATCTAACTTTGTGGTTCCACAGTTATATCTTCATTTCATATCTTTCTGTTGCTCCTTGGGTTTCTTTCTTGAGCTCTTTGTATTGCTTCAAGAATTCTCTAAAGGGCTGGTTTTTTGTGGCATGAATTCTTTCAATCTATTCATGTTGTGGAACATTTTTTTTTCCTCTTCAACATGTAACAGGCATTTTTGTTGGGTAAAGTATTCTGGGTTGGTATCTCTGGTCATTCAGAAGTGAGAATACTTTGGTCCAGGCTCTTCTAGCTTTCATAGATTGAAATGAAAAGTCAGCTGTAATTTTGATGGGTTTTCCTTTATGCGTGACTTGTTTTTCTTTTGCAGTTTTCAGTATTTTCTCTTTGTTCTGTACGTTTAGTGTTTTTACTATGATATGCCATGGGGAGGTTCTTTTCTGGTCCTGTCTATTTGTCATTCTGTGTGCTTGTTGTATTTTACAAACATATATTTCCTTGATTTGGGGAAATTTTCTTCTACAGTCTGGTTGAAGATCTGGTCAATACTATTATCTTGAGATCTTGAGAATCTTCTTCCTCTATGCCTATGATGCATAAATTTGGTCTTTTCATGGTGTCCCACATTTCCTGCATATTCCATTCCTGTGGTTTTTTTAATTTTTCATAATCTTTGCTTGAGTGCTCCAATTCTTGAACTTTATCATCCGGTCTTGATGTTCTCTTTCCATTTCACTCATTCTGTTGCTGAGGCTTTGTCCTCTCATTTCAAATTGGTTTATTGAGTTTTTCACTTCCTTCTTTATTTCAGCCTGATTTTTTTTCAATATTTCCATCTCTTTTGTGAATTCACTCAGAATTTGATCCCTATCTTCTTTTAGTTCTTTGATTTGATTGTGTGTTCTTTAAATTCATTGAATTATTTGGTCATCTTTATGATTGTTCTTTTAAACTCTGTGTCTTGGATTATCTCTCTGGGGTTCTCTATATGTAGAATTCTTCTATAGGACTGGTGATGTTTGGTGGGGACATATTATTTGAGTTTTTCATATTATTATTTTTTTCATTGTGTTTGTAGTTCTGATGTGAGACTCGAGCCTTCTCTTGTTTGATTGAAGTCTGTTTCTGTTTGTACACTTGATGTGATTTGGTTGTTTTCTTTTTTTTTGACAGGGTCTCCCTGTAGCCCCACCTGGCCTCCCCATGTAGACCAGGCTGGCCTTGAACTCACAGAGATCTGCCTGTCTCTTCCTTGTGAATGCTGGGCAAGTTGGTCGTTTTCTTATTGGGTATGAAAAGTTGTTTAGTCAAGGCTTCAGGTTCTCTCCTTTGATTTTATATTGCAAGGACCAGATGGCTCTAATCCAGCTGCTCATGAGTTCCCAGAGGCACAAATCAGGGGAGATCAGAGGCTCTCAGACTCTCTCACTGTGATTTTGATTTGAACATCCCTGGTGATCAGTGGTGATGGGTGTTCTCACATGCTTGCTGGCTATTAGGATGTCTCCTTTTGAAAATATACATAAAAATATATATTTGTGTGTGTGTGTTACACATGTGTGGTGCATGTCTGTGTGGATATATATGTGCACCCGCTTGCCCATGTGGATATGTGTAGAGGCAAGAGGTTGATGTCAGTATTGGCTTCTTCAGTCATTTCTCCACATTATTTTTTGAAACAGTCTCACTGAACCTGGAACTCGCTGTTTTGGCTAGACTGGCTTGCCAGCAAGCCCCCCTAAATCTGCCTGTCTGCCCACATGGCTGGGGTTACATACTCACCCTGTTAAGCCTGGCTTTAACACTGGTACTATAGATCTGAACTCAGGTTCACATGCTTGTGCAGCAGGCACTTTACCTACTGAGCCATTTCCCCAAGGCTTGATTACTTTGTATATTTCTTATTTTATTTACTATTTTTATTTTTTTATGTGTATGCATGTTTTGACTGCATGTATGTAAGTCCACCACGCGCATGCAGTGTCCTGAAGAAGCCAAAAGAGGGTGTCAGATCCCCTGGAACTGGAGGTATGGGTGGTTGTCAGTCACCATGTGTGTGCTGAGAATCAAACCCAGGTCCTCCGGAAGAACAGCAGGTGTTCTTAACCACTGAGCCATCTCTCCAGCCCCGATTATTTCTGTAGTGTATTCCTGAGTCATGTAGAACAATGACCCATGTTTTGTTCTTTTGAGTCCAAGAATACTTTGACTACTCAAGGTTTGAAAGAAGCTTGGAGAGGAGAGGTACTGATTGAAACTTTATTCTCTGGTGATGGATGATATCACTGATGCTACAAACACAGTTCAACTTGCCATCTTTATTAGAGGTATTGATGAACATACGTCACTGGTGAAATGGCTTCTTTAATGCCATTAAAAAGAATAACCAAGTCGAGATATCTGTACAAAGCCATAAAAAATAGGTTAAAGCGATTTTCTTTGTCTATTTTCAACATATCTGATAGAATTGCTGGTGGTGCCCCAGTGATGGCAAAGGAGAGGGACTTGTAAAATGAACAGAAGGCGATGCACTGCTGAAAGCGGAGTGTAACGTCTCATCACTATTTGCATCAAAGCCTGTCTCTCTCTCTCTCTCTCTCTCTCTCTCTCCCTCCCTCCCTCCCTCCCTCCCTCCCTCCCTCCCTCCCTCCCTCTCTGTGTCTGCTAATGTTTGCATTATATACTTACTGTGCATATGTGTTCATGGTTGTTATCTCCTGCTGCTCATTTGACTCCTTTATGATTATATCATTTTCCCTGTCTTTTTCTTACCATTTTTATTTGAAGTCTGTTTTATCTGAGGATGACCAGTTCCACTTCATTTTTATCCCACCTAGGTGCAATATCTATTTTTCCTTTTTCTTCTTGACAATCTTATACAAGTGTAAAATATACTGTGATCATATTCA
Organism: Eospalax fontanierii; assembly: GCA_035773235.1. Lineage (NCBI taxonomy): Eukaryota > Metazoa > Chordata > Mammalia > Rodentia > Spalacidae > Eospalax > Eospalax fontanierii. The sequence continues at coordinate 13,271,971 of CM069537.1, forward strand.
TGCCCTCATTAACCACTCTTTGGGTTGTTAGTTTTTAATGGGATAGCTGTAACCACAGCTGGTCTAGAACTTGCTATGTTGGCCAGGCTAGCCTTGATCTCACAGAGATCCCAAATGCTGGGATTAAAGGTGTGTGGCACCACTCCTAGCATTCCCTCTCCTACTCTTCATGGCCCTCTTCTTCATCCCAACTAGTCCCCTCCTCCTTCCTTGTCTTTTGTGTGTGTGCAGGCCTGTCCTACATAGGTATCCACACCTGCTATGTGCTCGTGAGTGCAATGGCCATGTCATTTCCAGAAAACAGCATTTCCTGGCAGTTCTCTAGTTCGTACATTCTTTCTGCCTCTCTTCACCAATGTTCCCTGGGCCTTGGAAGGGGTGATACAGATGTCCTGTTTAGAGCTGTCTACTCCACAGTTGCTTAGTCTCAGCACTTTGATAAGTTATAAGTCAAAGAAGAAAGGAGGAGGAGGAGGAGGAAGAAGAGGAGGAGGAGAAGGAGGAGAAGGAGGAGGAGGAGAAGGAGGAGGAGAAATTGTCTCTGTCGAGGGCTGAAAGCAGCACTAGTCTATGGTTAAAAACCTAACTATTTAGCAGGCATTTTAACTGCATGTTTGTTTAGTAAAATAGGAGTCGTAGGTTGCCCCCAGGGCCCGTGACCTCCCCAACCACAGACTTTTGACAGAGTTTATAATACCAGACATGTATTCTCTTCCACAAAGTGCCCTCAAATCCAATCAAGCAACTAGCTACCTAATTATACACCACTACTGCACTAGGCATATCTTGGTTGGCAGATTAGCATTGTGACACAAAGGGTCCACAGCTGAGTAAGACTGTTGATGGCTTTTCTCCCACAGCAGCCTGTATAACACCTTCAGGACTATGAACATCAGCCAGCTGGAAGATTCCAGCCAGTTCTAGCTTGATTTCTCTCTTTCCTGCATGAAAAGTGTTAGTTGTCTTCAGCAATAGGATCTTACCATCCTGTTCTATTAGCAACGAAGAGCAATAAGACATTTATATCATACTGCCCTCCACGGCTCCAGAATCATCATAGAATAGGAGATAGAAACATTGTAAGAACCAAAGGCAGTGGACATCTGCAGTGAAACAGTATTTTCCAGGCATGACAAGGCTACTGCATGTGTGAACTCACAGAAGTTATGACTGCATGCACAGGACCTGTACAGCCAAAATCCCAGTACTGATGGAGGAGTGGCTCCTAAAGTGCCAATTGCACCTAAGGGACTATTGGTAGTTGATGGCTGCTACGGGATACAGTCAGTTTTCTTCAGGGACGAGAGCCCTGGGAGGCTGGCTACCCATGCTCTAGTAGATTGTCCTACACCCATACACATACAGGCATCACTAAGTGGACACAGTGGGTTTCGAAAAAGAGCACATGGGGCTGGAGAGATGGCTCAGCGGTGAAGACCACTGACTGCTCTTGCAGAGGACCAGGGTTCGATTCTCAGTGTCCACATGGCAGCTAACAGCCATCTGTAACTCCAATTCCGGGGGATCCAACACTCTCTTCTGACCTTCTCAGGCATTGTATGACATGGGTGCACTTACACACATGTAGGCAATACACTCACACACATAAAATTAAAATAATAAACGAAACATTGTTTTAAAAAGCACATGAAGTTGAGAAGGAAAGTGGTGGGGTTGGGGAGGGGCTAAAGTGGAGGAAACAGAGGGGAGTGTAATAAAAACACTGCACACATCATGAAGCTATCAAACAATAAAAAATTAAAATAATCCGTGGGTTACAAAACCAAAAGGACATGAATATGGGAAATCAAGCTCTAGGGAGGAGGGGAGGGATGACAGGCAAGAGAGATGATAGAGGGTTGGGGAGACAGCAAGCAGAGCACACCGTACACATGTATGAGAGTGTCAGAGAATGCATTTAGTCAGAGAAAAGGAAATTCCAAGCTAATGGAACTAGAAAAGAAGCAGGTGTCACTGCTCTTATATCTGACAAAATAAACTGCAAACCATAATTAGAAGACAGAGATCAAGGGAAGAATCCATCAAGAGGACACTGAAAGTTTAAACATCTCCGTACTGAATACCAATGCACCTATTTCATAAAACACAAGTTGTTAGATGTAGAGACAGAGTAGTCTCAACACAGCAATAGTGAATGGCTACAATATTCTCTCTCACCAAGACTAGGTTAAATGACATCATAGATCAAAGAGACCATCATCTAAAAATTATTCCATCCAAGCATTACAGAATGCACATGCTTTTCAAACAATAGATGGAACTTTCTCTAAAATGGGTCATGTAAGAGGATACAAAGCAAGTCTTATCAAATATAAGAAAGCTGAAATCATATCTTGTATCAATTTGACTACAGTGAAATAATAGTGGAAATCAGCAACAAGAAAAACTACAGAACATACACCCATTCACAGAGATTGAACAACACCTTTGAGTGATGATTGGGTCATTGAAGGAATCACAATGGTGATCAAAAAGTTCCTAAATAGAATGAAAATGAAAACAAATGTCCAAATCTATGAGATACAATGAAAACAATCCTAAAAGGAATGTTTACAGCTGCAATTGCTACATTAAAAATCAGAGAGGCCGGAAATAACTGGATGATGCATCATAGGACTTCTGGGGGGAAAAAAAACAAACACAAACTCAGTAAATGGAAAGAAATAATTAAAATCACAGTAGAAATTAATGACATGGGAACAAAAGTAAGTGCACCCGTGTTGTGCAGTGCCCATAGAGGTCAGAAGAGGGCATCAGATTCTCTGGAACTGGATTACAGACAGTTGTTAGCTACCATGTGGGTACTGGGAATCAAACGCAGGTCCTCTGCATGAGCAGCCAGTGTTCTAAACCACTGAGTCATCTCTCCAGTCCCAGAAACACAAATATTTAAAAATATTTTATTCACTTATTATTTTATTATTTTATTTTATGTGCATGAATGTATTGCATGCATGCATGCAAGTGCACCTATGTCATGTAATGCTGGAGGTCAGAAGAGGTATCAGATCCCCTGGAACTAGAGTTAGGGATGGTCGCTAGCAGCCATGTGGATGCTAGGAATTGAACCTGGGTCTTCTGCAAGAGGAGCCAGTGCTCTTAAACACCGAGCCATCTCTACAGCTCCAGAGACACAAATATTTAAGCAACAATAATCAGCAACAAGAAACCAGGCCAATTTAAGGCCCACTTGACAAGATGGAACCTGTAACTGGAACTCTTCTCAGGGCCAAGAAGGGGAGGGGAGGGAAGGGGAGGAAGGGGAGAAAGAAAGAGAGAAGAAGGAAGGAAGGAAAGAAGGAAGGGACGGCTGGAGGGAGGGACCAAAATTAATATCTTTCTTGGAATCTCTTTACCTACATATCTGCATTAGTTACTTTTTCGTTGCTGCGATAAAATACCATGACTAAAAGAAACTTACAGAAGGAAGAGTTTCTTGTGGCGTATGGTTTCAGAGGTATGACAGTTCACTGTGGTGAGAAAGCCTGACAGCAAGCAGTAGCCAAGGTGGCAGGAGCCCAAAGCTAAGAGGTTACATCTTCAGCCACAAACATGAAGCAAAGAGCGTGAACTAGCACTGAAGCAAGGCTATGAACCTCAGCGCCTAGCCCCAGCAGTGCCTCCTCCAGCAAGGCTGTACCCCTGCAGGGTTCCATGACCTCCCCAAACAGCACCACCAACTGAGGACCAAGTGTTCAGATAGGCGAGTCTGTGTGAGCCATTTCTCACTCAATCCCCACAGTATCCAGGTTCATGACTCTCAAGTATGATTTTCTGACAATTACAGAACACAGTTCAGCTACGTTGTGGTCAGTGTAATGAGGGTTTTCTTTTGTTTCGGTATCCAACGGAGAAACAGCATTTCCTTCCTTTCCTCCTGATCCAGCCCCTTTAACATTCATGTTCCTACTGATAGTCTTCACACTCAAGTGCAAACTCTCCAACACAGTAGAAGCTCTCTCTGCTGAGCTCGCTTCATCCTCAGACTTCATCAGCTTTGAACATCCACATTTCAGATTCCTTAAGGAAATTTGGGCCTTTTTATCTGGTACTTCAAATTTCCCCTAGTATTTAGCCATTCCCCAACGCCGCTTGCGTATTTTTATATTAGCATCCCACTTCTGGTGCCAAAATCTATATTAGTTTCTGTGGCTGCAACAACAAATTAACACAGTTGCAGTAACTTAAAGTAACTGAAATGCATTCTCTCACAGTCCTGGAGGCCAAAGTACAAAATCAGGGCATCAGCAACTTTTTATTCCCACTGAAGTTTTTAGAAGAGAATATGTTCTCTATGTCGCCCAGTTTCTGGTGACTGCCAACATTCCGTGACTGTGGCTACGTCTCTCTAATCTCAGCCTTCATGGCCACATTGTCTCCTTCCCTTCCTTGTGTCTTCTCTCTTCTGTCGTAAATGTCCCCGGGCCTTTCCCCTGAAAGGACATTTGACGTATTTAATGCTCTCTGAGTAATTCAAGATCATCTCATCACAACATACTTTGTTTAATTTAATAAAAATTTCCATGACTCTTTCCTCAATAAGGTAATATTTATAAGCTGTAGGGATTTGGACTTGGATGGTAAGTAATATAGCTATGAAATAAATTATCTTCCCACAGATAGACTAAAATAATGCCTCATGTTAAAGGAAGTTGGATAAGTACCACTTTAGTTCATCCTGTTTCTCAGTATCTCTGCTTGATTGCTTATATGTGCCAGGCTGTGTATATATTGAAATAAGAATTCTTACTTTCATAGAGTTTATATATTTTCACTCAATAAGTGAAATTAGGTAATAATCCAAATAAATCAAAGTCTGTAAGATGATGATTGCACAAGAGAACAAGATGGAACTCGGTTGCAGCTCAGCTCACTTTTAAATCCCTAAAGAGCATCTCAGCCCCAGGTGGTCATGAAGAAAAGAAACTTTATTGAGAATAAATTTTCCATAAAAGATCCCTTCTTGTGGCTCCCTCTCCAGTCTCCATCAGCTTAATAAAAGTTCTCTTCCACGCTTTAAATAGTTCTCTTAATTCAGGAGCTTCAAATGGCCCCATTCTTCTAATTATTTACCTTTCTAGTTAATGAGGAAGAGTAATTAGTGAGTCCAGAGGTTGGCTTCAGTTTGATTCTTCAGAGGATGCTGGCCCAGTCTCCCCAGGGTACTAAACATAGCCTATAGATGAATGCACACAAATAGTCCTCTGGTTGGTTTCATTAGAGAATTTCTTAAGGAATGGTTTGAAAAATAACATTCAGAATATCACAAAGGAAGTAGAGAGTCAGAATATCACAGAGATAACTGTTTACTTGATTTGAGATTATGTAATGATGTTTTAATGAAATAGATGGCAGCACAAAATACAAACTTCTTCAAAGGAAATACCCATTGTCCCTCAGTGTCCTGCACTGTGGAATTATATCACTTCAGGTTTCACTCCAGGATTATTTACTCCAGGAGAAAAAATTTAATGTTGTGGCATCTGAAGTGTTTCTAGAGTTATTCTAAAACCCAAGATCTGTGGACAGCAAGAAAAGAAGCCGCCTTCGCCCAGAGTGACACTGGTCCTCTGATAGGGCTTCTCTCTCTCCGAAGACTGTACCTGTGATGTGTCAACTTCAAAGAGAGCGGAGCACTGAGGATCTGTCTCCTCCTGAAAAAGCCAGGAGTATGCTAATATATGCCAGGTTAGCTGATGGTCCTCTTCTTTTTCCTTTCTGAAACATACCATTTATGTTTTAAGTTTGCTGACCATCCTTTCCTCCACCCTGACACCCTTGAACTGCCATCATCTGCTAGATCCTGAAGCTGCTGCTCTAGCTACCCACTTGCCTCAGCTGGAGTTGGAAACGTCACAGTCCTTGGAGGGTCCTCTTCTTCCCTGAGTGAGCCCCTATGTCTCTGATTTGTAAGTATGTCACATTTGTTCCAGGTGCTTTAGACAGCTGCTCAAGAAGTTCTGTCCCCTTCCTGCACACTGTGGTAACAGGGACATCTTAAAGCCTGGCGCACACCTTGTCTTGCTCTAGGGTTCCAAAAGATTGCAGGAAGGTGCCACCTGGGATGAAATGAGAATATCAGAAACTATTGGAGCTACTTATCACCTGCTTTCACAGAATTCCTGTTACAAAGCTTTTCTATAATTAGATCACCACCAGGGCTCGTAACCACTGAGACAGTGTGGACAATCTGGAAGAAACTAGAGATCCCAACCTTAAATTCCTCCCTGATGTACCTAAGGTTTTCATTTACTCCCAGCTCTGAACTCACCTTGTCACCTTGTGCCCAGTCACCCTGTGCAGAATGACCCCAAACACATATTTCACTCTCTCATTCCAAATATGTCTTTAAGCAACCAGTGTGGGAAAAAATATCTAGGACACTTATGGAATCTTATTTTAATTTTTTTTACTCTAAATCATCCCCTTTTGAACTTCAGTCTTTTGTTCTCAGCCATCTATTAATCTGCGTGCATCTAAGTACCAATATAAAATTAGCTAACGTCTTTCATTCTAAATAGTGGATGAAAACTGAGCTATTTAGCCTGCTGAGAATTTATAATCTAGAATTTCGAAGACTTTGTACTATGTCATTTAAAAATCTCTGTAATCAAGCTTCTGGTAAATGGTTCAGGGGATAAGCTGTAAGCACGTGGAGCTGAGTTTGATCCCCAGTACCCACATAAAAACCGGGCTGATGGTATGTGCCTTTAATACCAGTGCCAGGGAGATGGAGACAGGAGGAGACCTGGAGCTTACCAGTATACCCGAGTCAGAGAGCTCCAGATAAGCGCTCAGTGAGAAGCCATGTCTCAAAAAACAAGGTGGCGAGTCATTGAGGAAGACGTGTAACATCAACCTCTGGCCTCAATATGAACAGAGGCATGTAGACCCAAACACAAACACATATAAACAGATACACACATAACCCATAAAAATAATAAGATTGCCCTGGAATCTGTCTGAGATGCTCTTTGAGATGGTGAGGAATGGTTGGCTCCTTTCTTTGTGAGTCCCCTATGATTATATAATACAAATAGTTCTCATTTCATCTATACAAAACTTGAATGTTAGCACATGAGGACAAACATGCTTCAGAAAGGCTATTCTAATCTTGGGGTAAACTTTGTGTTCCCCAAAAACATTGTCTCAGGTTCTCTTTGTGAGTGAAAGAGAGAATAGAGGGAAGCTCCACCCAGAAATAATTTTAAAATATCCAAATCCTTGAGAATATAACAATTTATCATTTCACTTTGCTTATGTAGAATCTAAGTGCAATGTTTGCTTTCAGTGATGTTTACAAATTTATTCAAATAGGGTAACTAAAAGTTGTGACTACAGATATCCAAGCTTCGTCATCACTGGAGCTGGCTGAAGTTACATGTTGGCACATGTTGCCCTGTTTGATCAGGCTCCCGGGTATCCTAGACTTGGATCTAAGATGTTCTTTATCTTAGGTTGATGGATTTGATATTAGAGCTAAAATTTAAGCTTTATCTGGTAAAGAAATAACAAGATATGATAGGAGACTGAAAGGCTTGTAAGAGTTTGCATCCCTGGAGTAAAAGACGCTGTTAGAATGGGAGACAGACAGAACTAGCCAAGACACAAGAAAATAGAAAATCTGTATGAAAAGAGGAAAAATTATTCAGGCGTCCTGGTGCACACCTATACTTCTAGCTCTAAAAGGCAGGGTGATCGGGAGTTCAAAGTTACCCTATCCATATAGAGAGCTCAAGGCAGGCCTAGAGTCCATCAGACCCTCCCTCAAAAGACTGAGACGTCCCACCCCTGGGCAGTCATTCCAGGATTGCCATAAGATTTTATTGCATCTGTCACCTTTTGGAGTACTGACTCAAAAAGATGTAGTTTTTCCCTTTTCTTGTCTTCTGACTTTTTCCTTCAGGTGCTGGCCAGATCATAAGTACCACTTTCTCTGGTACTTTGGACTTTGTCACTTTTTCTAAAGTTCACCTTCCCACCACATGGCTGACCTCCAAACCTAATAAAACAGCATGACTTTCTCCCTTATTTTTTTCTATTTTCCTCCTCCTAGATAAGGAAAAGTTCCTAACATCATGGCAGAAAAATTGGTCTCTGTACATGTGGACCACACCTGAAGTATCAAACTGAGAGTTAGGGGAAAATGGACTTTTTTCCCCTGGCTTCTCTACTTGACATCAACATGACTCATCATCATGTTTCTCAAGGGTAAAAATAGAATAAGTTTCCAGGCCTGAAGTATCAAGGATAGTAAGAAATTCCTCTGAATGAAAAAGAATTATTATTCAGTTTACATGTGCTGGCAAGCAAGAATCCCTGGACTACCCCAAATGGAAGGAGGACGAACGGAGGAACAGGTTGGAACAGCCATTGCTGATACATGCTATAAGGTCTTTAAGATGCAATGAGAAGGATTTCTGAACTCTAGAATGTGTAGTGAAAACCAAATAATGAACATGTGTCTGTGACCCAGCAATATTATCTATCTAGGAAATTCTGGAGAGCAGGGGTAGAATTCTCTAAATATGTCAAGATGATTAGCAGAGTGACCGCAGCATGGAAGAATGAAACTCCCTAGGATACAAGTTCAGACAGAGCTGGGGCAGGGCATGTAGGCAAGACGATGCCCTAAATGATAAGAAAAATCAGGAAATTTCACTCCTTTTTCTACTTTACTCCAAGGAATTACCCACAGATGGCCTGGAGGAACCGCAGCAACATCACAGAGTTCGTTCTCACTGGCCTCTCAGACGACCCGCAGATCGAGGCTCTGCTTTTTGTGCTGTTCCTGGGGATTTATCTTCTCACCATGACAGGAAACTTGATGATGTTGCTGGTGATCAGGGCTGACTCCCACCTCCACACTCCCATGTACTTCTTCTTAAGCAACCTGTCATTTATAGATCTCTGCTTTTCTTCTGTCACAATGCCCAAGCTACTGCAGGACTTCCTGTCTGAGACGAAAACCATCTCAGTGGAGGGCTGCCTGACTCAGGTCTTCTTTGTGTTTTTCTCTTCTGGGACAGAAGCCTGTCTGCTCTCGGTGATGGCCTATGACCGCTATGCTGCCATCTGTCATCCACTGCTCTATGGCCAGGTGATGAGAAATGAGTTGTGTGTGAGACTCGTGTTGGTCTCATGGGGCGTGGCCTCTCTCAATGCAACCGTCATTGTGCTGTTGGCTGTTAACCTGGACTTCTGTGAGGCCCGAACCATCCACCACTACACCTGTGAGCTGCCTGCCCTCTTCCCCCTGTCTTGTTCCGATATCTCCATCGCTGTCAATGTCCTGCTCGGCGCCAGCTTATTGCACGGGCTTGGAACTTTTATCCCAATCTTCTTCTCCTATGCCCGTATTGTCTCGGCCATCTTGCGCATCAGCACCACCACGGGGAGAAGCAAAGCCTTCTCTACCTGCTCTTCTCACCTCATTGCAGTGATCTTGTTTTTTGGGTCAGGCTTTCTTTGCTATCTCAAGCCCCCTTCTGGCTCCTCCCTGGATTTGCTGTTGTCTTTGCAGTACAGTGCAGTCACGCCCATGCTGAATCCCGTCATCTACAGCCTGAAGAACAAGGAGGTGAAGGCCGCTGTGAACAGGATACTGAGGAAGTATCTGCTTTGAGTGGTGAACAAAGTCAGTTACTATGTGAAAATTAAAATTGTGTTCTTCTGTCCCATATCCTTCCATCACACAGTGTCAGAAAATTAGGAAAAAATCTTCCAGAGTTTGCCTGAACATTCATTGTTCCTAGATGTGGGCTCTTGGTTTGGGCCTTTTACTTGGAAAGACTATACTCTGTTGGTTGGAAGAGAATGAGAAGATAATATAGAGTAGACTAATATAGTAACAAAAGTACTGAGATTGGAAGATACGGGCTGAGTTATAGCTCCAAGGCAGAATGCCTGTCTAACAAGTTCTTGGCTCTGGGTTCCAAGCCTCCCTCCCTCCTCCCACACACACTGCACCCTCAAAAAAGACAGACAGAAAGAGAGACATAATGATTATTTCAGGAGGTTCTGGATCTAACCATGAAGAGTTGGTGAATTTTTTAATTATAACTGCTAAAAGGAAAAAATTCTAGATCAAGAAAAAAAATCAAAACTATATGCAGAACATCATGGACATAAGAACAAGGTGTGAAGTTATGAAACACCACAAAGAGTCCAGAAAACACAAATCTATAGCAAATTATCAGTAAAGAAAAAGCTAAAATTTATGAGTGCTCAAATCCAAACGTTGCAAAACTAACTGAATCTGTGCTGAGGATAAAGCTCAGTTGGTAAAGTGCCTGTCTAACATACATCAAGCCCTGGGTTTGATCTCCATCACCTTATAGGCCTGGAGTGGTGGTGTACATTTACAATCCCAGAACATGAGAGCACAGGAGGATCAGAAATTCAAAGTCCACCTGAGTTTCATGAGACTCTATTTCAAAAAAATATGGGAGTAGTGTTGGGGTCTGGAAGACAGCTCAGTCTATAAAGCACCTGCAAGCATGGGGACTTGAGGTCAATCCCCAGTGCTCATAAAAATCTGGGCATAGCAGTGCACACTTGCAATCACAGCTATGAGGAGGTGGAAACAAATGGACCCCTGAAACTTTTCATCAGTCAATCTAGCCAACCAGAGAGCCCCAGGTACCAATGAGAGACTATGTCTCAAAAACCAAGGTGAGTCCGTGGTGAGACACGCCTTTAATCCCTGCACTCAGGAGGGAAAAGCAATCGGATATCTGTGAGTTCCAGAGCTCCATAGTGAGAACCTGTCTCAAAAAAAAAAAAAAACACATAAACAAACAAGCAAGGTGAATGGTTCCTGAGGAATGGAACCCAAGGTTGAACGCTGGCCTCCACATGCACATGTAGAAAAATACATATGTACATACACAAAAACACACGCACACACACACAATTCACATCCACAAAAAAAGAAGGATTAACAAAACTAAACATAAAAAAATAGGAGAGGGAACTAATGTAAAGCAAAATTAATAATTTTTACAGAATCAGTAAATGAATCCATGCCACAGTTACTCAAAAATATCAATAAAATTTGGCCTATCACTGGAGATAACAGTCAAGAAAAAAAGAAACAGAAACTAATTATAAACCATTGACATAAAGAATACAAATTAACCAGGTATAGAGGTGAAGAGCTGTGATCGGTGCTTTCAACAGAGGCAGGAGGACTGTAAGTTGGAGACCAGCCTAGGCTACACAGCAAGGCCCATCCTGAAAGAGAGAAAATAGGGACAGAGAGAGAGGGAGAATGGGAAAGAGGAAGAGAAAGAGAATACAAAATCATGAGGAAATGCTAAGATTTAGCGCAATAAACTTGAAATATACTTAATTTTAATGAATGTGTAATACAAGGAAAATGAAGGCTGAGAGCTAGTTGATCATAGGGTACCTGCCTAGAAGGTGTGGTGCCTTAGGGTCCATCCCATGAAACCAAGTCGTCCGATTTGCCAGGGAGGTGAGGGGATCAAAGAACCTGCATGTAGTGCTGCACACCTCAATCTCAGCACTTGGGCAGCCTGAAGCAGGAAGCGTCTGAGCGCCAAGCAAGACTAGGGTACACAGTCAGAGTCTTTCAAAAAACTCTCAAGGGGCTGGAGAGATGGCTCAGTGGTTAAGAGCACGGGCTGTTCTTGCAGAAGAGCCTGTTAGAATCCCAGCACCCACATAGCAGCTAACAACTGCCCCAAACTCCAATTCCAGATGCCCTCTTCTGTCCTCCTTGAGCACTGCACGACACAGGTGCACTTACACGCATGCAGGCATAACACTCATAAAATAAAAATAAATAAATAATTTTGATGAATTTTTATTGAATTTTTGTGTATTTGATACAGAACATCTCAACCAATCTCAACCACTTTTATTCTCCTTCCTCAGTGACACCCTCCCACAGCCACACACACACCCTGAATTCATACATTTTATATTTGTGTTAAGGCCTATTGTGGCAAGTTAGTGTCCCCAGACACTCCTCAGTGCAGAAGTCAAGTCAGCTTATCCAGAGACCCTCGCTTTAAGATTAGCCCTTACTCTTCCAACAGTAATCAGCAACCAATATTTCTTCAGCAAAGACTGGGGTCTGCTGCCCATTTCCCCCGTTCCATGTGGGTTTTTGTCTGCTTGGGTTTGCGTGGGTCTTGAGCACGCCAGCACCACTGCTGTAGGTTCATATGAGCAGGTCCCAGGAACTTGTAGGATTCTATTTCCATGCGGTCATGCATATCCTCCCTGGCTCTTAAAATCTGTCTGCCCCCTCTCCTGCAATGGTCCCTGAGCCCTAGGTGAGTGAAACTTAATATAGGGGTCCTGTCCAGGGACCCTCACTCTGCAGACTCCTAATCTCCACTCTTTGTGACCTTTTGTGTTTCTGGTCCTCTGTTGCATTGAAGTCCTTCTGCTTCAATGATGAGAACTGAGAGATTGATTAGTGTCCTCATTACCCCTTGTTCTATGTTGCATGAGCCTTAGGTGTAGAGGTTACATTATAAATGTGCTACTTACTCTTGGGCAATTCACAGACAAAGTCTGGTGCCTGTGAGATGTGAAGAAGTGATGTCAAGGAACCAAAAAAGAACAGGATAAATTTTAAATGTCTGAATCAGAGTCCATTAGAATTTCTTGATGAGGACTTCCAAAAGCATCCATCTACTGGGGTCCTCCTCATTTTCTTCTGGCTGCCAAGGCAGGACTAAGGAAGGATGAAGTAGTCAAGATTTGTTTTCAGGTACTTTTATAGCTGTTGGAGTGACTAGAATCAGTGTACAATCTCTCCCAAATGGCTTCTAGACAGAGAGAGAAAAGAAATTAGCAAGCACTTAATTTTTAGGTAGAACAATAGTGGACTTGTTTTTCTTAGCTGCAGGTAGGCAATGCAGTGTTGAACTAGACCAAGATTTGAAGTTTTAAATCTGAACAGCATTTTCTTGTTAAGAACAAAATTGTTAGAGAGAAATTGTGCAAATAACATCTTATATGAACTTAAACCTAATGTCTGTGAAGTATTCTTAAAGAAGCATCCTAATTAGTTTAGTTTTTAGTTATACTTTCCTGTTGGGTGTTTAAGACCATGCAGCTGGCCCAAATAAACAAATTATTTTTACTTTTACAGTTGAGGAGCTAATATTCAGGGGTCACATGGGCTTTGGAGGAGCCTCTGGCTCCCTAGGCCTTTCTTTTACCAGTTCCATCCATATGAAGATAAGTCAGAAGGTCCTGCTAGACTGTGACTTCACTTGGAAGCATTGAGGACACATTTCCTGTGCTGACCCTCCTCTTTGCAGACTAGACACTGGTTTGAGTCCATCTAGTAGGATTTCCATGTCCTCCCTGAACAAGAGGACTGACTCACCCCAGGTACAGGACATTTCAAGAGCTACACCATAGTCCCCTGGGACTTAGTTGACCTTGGAAGGAAAGAGACAAAAATTTGCCCCTTCAAGTCCCTCTGACCAAGTTAGTAGAGGCCTCTAAATATGGTTGTCAATCACCTAGAAAGTTTTGTTCCACCAGTCTGGTACTTTTAATTAACATGTACTATGTACATAAAGCTTGGACAAAAACCAAACATTTTTGAATAAACCTTGACTAGACATATATTTTGTTCCTTAAACTACTTGACTGAACTATTACCTTAGAAATTTTAAGATTATCTATACATAATTTTGTCTCCTCTTTCATATACCATGACATATAGACTCAGACCTTTAATCACTTGCATACACTTTCCCTTTTTTTCTTTTCTATTCTGGAAATACCCAGTCATCATTGTAAGGTGTGAATGAGACCCCCAAACCTTACAATCATAATCTTCCTACATGGAACCTTCTTCATAAAATATCTCCATTCCCATATTCTTCTAATATAATTTTTCATTTTTTCATTTTCTTTCTTAATACAATGAGACATAATAATATTAAAAAATAAAATTTCCAGCTATTGTGAGAAGTCTCTTCCTGGGGACACTAAGCAATGTTTATCCCCTTTCTAAGGTTCTAATGTCAAACCAGTATTTAATTGCATTAAAGTTCACCGTGGGGAACCAATGATTTTACTCATAGAGATGGGTAAAGTGTTACTGATGGGTGAGCTAGGAGTCGTTGCACTGGAAAGTCTTTATCCAGCATGGATGTTGACTTTTTATAACTTCATGGGTCAAGTCCTCTCTTTCTAGCCTTCCCCAGATTTCCTCCCCAAATTCAGGAGACCATTTGTGATTAGGGCAGAATTAAATACAGTTGGCTGGGAAGAGTAGCTGGATATTCTGGTGAGGCTCTAATGACCCTGCTTACCCCTCCTTTAATGAAGGAACACAACAGTTAACATCCCAACTGTAATGATCTTTTTCAAGTAGGCACAGCTGAAGTCATGAAGATGGCAGTTATTTGGCTCAGAAGAATGCTGTGTAGCATCATATTACTAAAAGAATATGAAATGAGAATTACATAAAATAATGTAATGAATTAATATTACCCATGTACACACTACACTTTATAAGTTCCCAGGTAAACATTATAGAAAACACAAAACCATTAAAAATCTTTTTTACTTCATGTAGACACCCCTTTGAAATCTTTACTTCAGTTCCTTTGGATATACATCCAAAACTGTGTTTTGTGGAAATTTTTGTTTTTAATATTTATTTGTATTTTATGTGTGAGTGTTTTGTCTGCATGTAAGTATATGCAGTGTGTGCATGCAGTGCCTGTAGAGGCCATAAAAGGGCACTGGATCCCATAGAACTGGAGTTAATGGCAGTTGGGAGCTGCTTAGCACAGGTGCTATGAACTGAATACTGGTCCTAGGACCTGAACTCAATTTCTCTGTAAGAGCAGCAAGTGCTCTTCTCTCCGATCCGACCCTCTTGTTCATCTTTAATTGGGTTGTTTGTATTCTTACTATGTTGCTTTTGTTTCTAATTATCTGTTGTGGCCATTAGCAAGCCTCTTATCAAATCATGGTCTGCAAATGTTTTCTCCATATCCATAGATTGTCACTTCAACTTGATTCCTTGGTTATACCAAGCTTTCTAGTTTAATGCAATACTTTCTGTAAGAATTGGTCCATGAGAGACTCCGCAGAGGAGTTAACAAGACATTTATTATTAAATGAATGGGGCTAGCTCCTCAGGTCATGAGGAAGCTGGCCTGCTCATCTTGGGGGTTAGCCTCCCCAAGGAAATGAGGAAAGTGGTCCAGGACTAGCCTCCTCAAGTCAGGAAATGAAACTAGCCTCTTGGAGGACTGGGCTGGTGTCCCCGGGTCTTGGGAAATGAGGAAACTAGCAAAGCCTAGCTGCCCAGTAGGCCTTTTTATGGGGAGGGGATCCCGGTAACATCTGATTGATGTCCAGAGGATATAGTTAACACCTGGTATCAGGAAGCTTATCTTATCAGGAAGCTGCAAGTCAGTCCCTTTTCACAGATGCTTGTGAATTCTGGAAGTTTGGCTGGAGTCACCAAGGTGTCTGTCAGTCCTGAGTCCTGGAACTGCTGGAGGTTTCCTTTCAGTCACAGCTTACATTCCAACCTTTAGTGTCATAGGGACAAAGGGGTGACATTCTCCTCTGACTACTTCAGGCTACCTCTATGGGCGATGATGGGGGGGGGTGACACAGGAGGCTGGAATGGGTTATGCTGGTGAATCATTCATTCATCATGGTTAGGCAGCTGTTCATATTGCCTGGTGGGAAGGTAAGCAGAGGTGACTCAGTGGCTGGTGGCCCTTATGATGTATGCTGCTAGCCTGCTGCTGCTTTAGAGGGAGATAAGAAGAATTTAATAGTTTAAAATTTAAAGAGCCATTTGTGATTAGGACAAAATTACATACAGTTGGCTGAGAGGAGTGGCTGGATACTCAGGTGAGGGTCTGGTGACCCTGCTTAACAAACCGAACTGTGATGACCCTTTGCAAGCAGACATAGCTGAAGTCATGAAGATGGCAGTTATTTGGCTCAGAAGAGTGCTGTGCAGTATCATCTTACTAAAAGAACATGCATAATGTCATGAATTGATATTACCTTTGTATACATTACACTTTATAAGTTTCCAGGTGAGCTTATAGAAAACCCCAAAAACATAGTTTAGAGAGAGAGAGATCTATCTACCAAAACTTTGCTTTAGGCCTTGAGGGAGTGTATGAATAATAATAATCTGTCTGAATTAGAAAAGCTACATCGGGGAGCCCAGGGCATGAAGGGACAGGGAGATGCTCTATTTCAGAGAAAACAGTTTAGATCACAAAGAAAGGCAGTAATTAAGACCAGTGAAGGATGCATTCCAAGGCTGGGTCAAAAGGGTGAGGGCTGTCAGGGATAGCTCAAAGAATTCAGGGAAGAGTTGCAGTAGCCCTGGGGCTGTGGGGGGCCCATTGACTCCCACCATGGAAAGCTGCCAAGGGTGTGTCTTACCTGAGTAGGAAAGGGAGGACAGGCCATTTGGCCCCCTATGACAAACAGGCCTTTTGTCCACTGTGGCAGTGGCTCTGGGCTTCTCCATTACTGTGGTGCACGGTCAATCCTTGGTAACCAGGCAGACAAGTTCGGTCAGTGAAGAAGATCTGGAGGCGCGTTGGGGGAATTTGGGGGCCACATGACTGGCCTACCTCGATTTTGCAAAGAAGGGCGGTCATCCGTTAGGCGTCCCCATTTTCCCATTGTGGGCATGCTCCTGGCAGTGGCCGCTGAGTTGGGGCAGTCTTGCGCCCAGTGTCCTTCATTGTCACACTTTGAAGCATGGGCCCAGCAGCTCAGGCGGCCTGAAGTCTTCTTTGGAAGAACCTGAGTGCTGCCACCAGCAGTTGACCCTTTGGTGTCTTGGGTGGCCCAGCCTGCCTTCTCCTGTTCCTCTGGGTTACGGAATATTTTAAAGGCCGTTTTTCAGCAGCTCTCCCTGGGGGATGAGGGGCTTTGGGGCCTTTGTTAGTGGGCAGATTGGGCTATGAGATGGATGGTTTTACGTGCTGGACCAGAGTGAGACCCATGGGCTACCAGATACAAGATAAACAAATGAGACATACGAGGAGAGCACACACGTATGAGAAGGAGAGAGCTCACGTGCACAGACAGCAGGGGAGAGTGACAATAAGAAAGAAGGCGAGACAAGGAAATGGAGACAGGAACAAGGAAGGGTCTGCTACAAGGTGCGAGAGCTTGAGTGGGGATGGCCCTGCTAAGTCTCTACCTGCGGGTATCCCAGATGAGAGCTCTAGTCTGGCACCTGCCAGAATAGAGGCGAGTTGGGTCTTAGTACCCAGAGGCAACCAGGGGTTCTGAGGGAGGGAACGAGGCAGCCAGAGTCCAAAAGAGCACAGGTGGGAGGGAGCTAGATTGGTGGGGGCCCGAGGAGGGTGCACGATGGCTGGAGAGGGGAAGGGGTTGGACTGAGAGGAGCCCATAGTGAAAATGAAAGAGGAAGTTCAAGTAAAGAGAGAGAAAAAAAGAGACTAGTTCAAGACTGTCGGGAGATGGGGGAAGGGAGAGAGTATCAAAGTAGAAGGTGATAAAGGCAAACGGAAGCGGGGACGTGAGCAAAGTGGGCTGTCGACTCCGGGAGTACAGGGTACGTGGGGATTCCACAGCAGCTAGGGGTCCCTACCTGTGGGATATCCCACACCAGATCTCTAAACTGGGGGCGCCTCCCAGATTTAGAGTTGGGTCTTAGGACCCAGAGGGAACGCCTGGCATTCCCTGGAACTGCTTCCCAGAACTACAAGAAGTCTACAAGGGTCCGATCAAGGCAGCTGATGCCCAGAAATAGAGAGAGGGAGAGAGAGGGAGAGGGAGAGGGAGGGGGGAGAGAGAGAAAGAGAGAGAGATCCATGCCGGAGAGAGAAGCACAGAGGGTGGGCCACAGAGAAAGGCTAGGCAGACCAGAGGAGCTCCCAGCGCAGGCAGGCAAGCGGAAGTGCAGGTTAGGTTAGGGCACTTTGGTCTGAGGCCCTGGTAGGATGCCAAGCCCCTGGACGAGTTGCCCCCATGCGCTATGAAAGAGCACACATGAGGTGAGGCAGAGCCCAGCATGAAATGGACAGGGGTCCCGAGCGGACGAGTGAGTGAGCCAGTGGCCACTCAGAAATGGGAGAGTGACAGAGAGAGAAATAAAGCCAAGGGAGCAATAGAGGGGAAAGAACCTCCGTGTCTCAGGACGGGTTGTGGGTGAGGAGCTGGCAGCAAGTCCACCCAGAGCACACGGGCCAGGTCCTGCACGGAAGCCGGGGAATTCACTTCAGATGTTGGCACCATGTGTAAAGTTGAATTAGAAGCCTGTATCCAGCAGTCAGTCCACTACAGTGCCGGTCCCGGGTGGGCCCCAGGGAAATGAGGAAACTAGTCGCACAGCTTCAGTGTCCCCAGGTCTCTGAAGCTAGCCCAGCCTAGCTGCACCGTAGGTCTTTTTATGGGGAGGGGAATGCCCCCCCCTAACATCTGATTGATGTCCAGAGGAGATAGTTAACACCTGGTATCAGGAAGCTTATCTTGTCAGGAAGCTTCAAGTTATTCCCTTTTCACAGATGCTTGTGAATTCTGGAAGTTTGGCTGGAGTCCCAAGGTGTCTGTCAGTCCTGAGTCCTGGAACTGCTGGGGGGTTTCCTTTCACACCTTACACTTTCTGTTTTAATTTTGTTGTTAATGTTTTGAGGATCTTATCCAAGAGTTTTTCTCATGTTTTATTCATATAGTTTACAATCTCAGATCGCATATCTGTCTTTCTTTAATATTTTATTTATTATTTTTATTTTGTGTGTATGAGTGTTTTGCCTGCACGTATGTAAGTGCACCAATGTCATGCAAAGCCAGAGGAGGTCAGAAGAGAGAGTCGGATCCCTTGAAACTGGAGTCATAAACAATTGTAAGCTACCATGTGGGTGCTGGGAACAGAACCCAAGTCCTCTGCAAGAACAGTTAATGCTCTTAACCATTGAGGAATCTCTCCAGCCCTCTTATCTAAGTCTTTAATCCTTTTGCAATTGATTTTTGCACTTGATATAATATAAGGATCTAACATCATATGGATGTCCGTTCATTGAAGAAACAGTCCTTCCCTATCGTGTACCCTTACCACCTTTGCCAAAATAAATATACTACTCTTATTAAAGAGTCAATGTTGCTGTCTCGGTTGGCACCACATGCTCCAAACTAAAGCTCCTGCAGGAGACCAAAGCTCAGTTCCTAGCACCCTTATCAAGTGACTCAAACACCTGTAACTCCAGCTCCAAGGGATCCACCACACTCTTCTAGCCTCCTCCGCTATCCATGAACATGTGGCATACACTCCCACAGATACACACATATACACATAAAAATAAAAATTAATACTTTTTTAAAAAGTATAAAAGTTAACAGGGGGCTGGAGAGATGGCTCAGTCCTTAAGAGCGCTTGCTGGTCCCCAGTGGGGAAGGGATGTAAAGATGAGTGAGATTGATTGAGATCTTTTGTATGAAACACACAATGATTCAATTTAAAAAAAAAAACCTACATTTAAGAGCTAGGCTTTCATTTTTTCAGGTAATTACAGTGTTGACTTAATAATGTCACAAGTATACATATTTAATTACATAGATAATAAAAATAAGAAAAGTCAATGGGTTTTTTAAGGAAGTTTGAAAACAAGCCAACAATGATTAGTAATTAGTATGTGTCAAGCACTATTTTAAGTTGATAGTTGAGCACAGTTCAGTTCCCAGCATCCACATTAGTAGCTCAAAACTCCCTGTAACTCCAGCTCCAGAGGATCCGATGCTTCTGGCCTCTGTGGGCATCTGCACTCATGCATATACCCACACACAGACACAGAACACACACATAGTTTAAAACAAAAAAATCATCTTTTTAAAAAATTAACAAATACAGGAGCTGAGAGATGGCTCAACAGTTAAAACCACTGGCTCTTTCCTCAGAGAACCTGAGTTCAGATCCCAGCAGCTGCATAGTGGCTGACAACCATCCTAACTCCAGTTCCAGGGGATCCAACGCCCTCTTCCGACCTCTGAAGGCACTGCACATGGGTGCACTTGCATGCAGACAATACATTCATACACATGAAATAAAATAACTAATAATAAAAATAAAACACTTTTAAAAAAATAACAAACACAACCCATCGAGCACAGATAAGAGGGCCCTGATATGCTGTGTCATCCTCTATTTATGAACAAATGATGATACATTTTGTGCTGTGCCTAAAGTACATCCAAAGAAAACTATTTGAGTCACTGGATCAAGGCTGTTATTAAATGATATTCAGAGAGGACCTGAAGACCACATGACTCCCAGATTTCAAACAGCAGGAAGCTGAGTTCACACTTTTGCCTTTTGCCTACACAACAGCTGTGTATTTTAACCACAACTTACCATCCTTTATATCCTTTGCCCACTTTTTTTCTTGAATTATGCTAGACAAGTTGCTCACCATCTCTGTGCCGTCTCTGTGGTTTATTTCTATAAAATAGAATTCATTACACTACCTACCTCATAGGGTGTTTTTTGGATTAAATATTATTCAGATATTCAGGTTATCAACTTAAAATAATGCTTCACACATATTAATTACTAATCATTATTGGCTTGTTTTCAAACTTCCCTTAAAAATCCATTGACTTTCCTCATTTTTATTATCTATGTATTAAATATGTATACTTGTGGCATTACTAGACCAACATTGTAATTACCTGAAAAACTGAAAGCCTAGTTCTTAAATGTAGGTTTTCTTATTGAATCATTGTGTGTTTCATACAGAAGATCTCAATCAATCTCAATCATCTTTACATCCCTTCCCCACCAGCACTCCCCAGAGCCCCCAACTGGAGTCCATACATTCCTTTATCTGTGTTAAGATCTACTGTGTCAAGTTAGTGTCCCCAAGTGACCTCAGTGCAGGGTCATCCACTGAGGTTTAGTCAGCCTACCCAGACTCCCTCACTTTAGGAAGACTCATCCTCACCCAATAGTAATCCATTCTCTTAATGAAGCTCCTTCATGCAAAAAAGGGCCAGTAACACAAAAGGTCACAAATGACTAAATCATGGGGACTAGGAATCTGCAGAGTGTGGGTTCCTGAACAGGACTCTTACATTAAGTTTCACTCACCCAGGGCTCAGGAACCATTGCAGAAGAGGGGGGCGGAAAGATTGTAAGAGCTTGTGAGGAGCTTGTGAGATGCTCTCTTTTTAAATTACAAGGCACTGGGCTGGAGAGATGGCTCAGTGGTTAAGAGTACTTGCTGGGCTTGCAGAAGACCCAGATTTGATTCCAAGCACCCACATGATGGCTAACCGTCCTTAACTCCAGCTCCAGGGGAATTCAATGCCATCTTCTGACTTCCTCAGGCATTGCAGGACATGGATGCACTCACACATATGCAGGCAATACAGCCATACACATAAGATAAAAATAATTTTTAAAATTCAAGTTACAGAAAAGTTAATTTCTTCGAAGTGAACTAGAATGGGGCTAGTGTGATTTTATCCACATTACGTGAAAGCAATGCACACATAAATAAGTGAACTATAAAGCTGATAGAAATTTCACAAACTATAAAAATCATGAGTCAGTAGTGAGAAAAGACCTGGCTAATTGAGCCACTTAAGACAGAGTCTTGTTTAAATTAAATATACGATTTCCTGAGTCAAACATATTCAGTTTCTCGGAAATTTAAACCAAAAGTCCTAACCAGGTGTGGTGGCCCACATCTGTAATCCCATCACTCAGGTGGCTAAGGCAGGAAGATTATCATGAATTTGAGGCAAGCCTAGGCTATATAAAGAGTTCCAAGTCAGCCTGGACTACAAAGTGAGACCTTGCTTCAAAAAAGAAAAAAAAAAGCTATTAGTCAAGCAGTAATTGTTTTGACAATTAAATGAAGATTTCACAATTAAATGATGATTTCACACTGAAATGAAGATGTTGTGGTCCGTTTATCATAGATTTTGTCCTTTCTGTGACTGGGCTTTGTAGTACTTCCTGTTTTTCATGGACTTTTGTGTTTGTCTTTTCTTTTTCTTATTGAACATATGGCCATTACTTTAAATGGGAATTAGCTCCTGACACTAAACAGCCTTCAATAGAACATGCTGATTATTTGCCTTTGTATGTGAGAATCAGAACCTTAGGTTAAACTTCTGTCTTTATATCTTACTTCTCCCTGTCTCTCTCTGTCTCTGTCACTGTATCTCTTTCTCTCTCCTCTCTCTCTCCCATGTATATGACATGTGATGTACATGATGTGCATGTATGTGTGTGTGCAGGCGCATTCTCCCGTGCACACACAGGCAGAGGCAAGATGACGTGGGGCATCTTCCGCTTTTGCATTACACCCTTTTCTGACACAGGGTCCTTCACTGAACCAGAAGCTCAGTTTGAGCTAGGCTGGCTGGCCAGTGAGCTTCCGGGACTTACCTGTCCCTCAGCCCTGGGTTAGATACACGCAGCCATATTCAGCTTTTACATGAACTCAGGTACTTTTGCTTTCACAGCAAGTGCTCTTACACTGATCAATCTCTGCAGCCCCTCTCTATGATCCTCCCTCCCAGCTCCCAGTTATACTCATGATTAAGTCTAATTTCAGAAAAGCAATATAAACTAGGGGCTGGAGATGTAGCTCACCACTTAAGAGCACTGGCTCATCAAAGAAGCTTCTTTTTGCACCTAGAGTTCAGAAGTCAGCCAGGCCATGATAAAATCTACCTTGCCTTTCTTTCACATGCGGTGACTCCTGATTGGCACTCTACAACAGATATTAGGGGGCATTAAGTAAATTGGAAACTCTTGTTCATTTGACGAAATAGTAAGCTTGATTGAATTTGAAATTTCATTTCATTGTGGGATGGAAACAGAGGAAGGCATATGGGGACGGATAACTAACACTGAGTCCTTTTGAAAAAGTCCTAATGTGTTGAGGTTGTTTCTACATTTTGGCTATTGTGAGCAATGCTGTACTTAGCATAGGAGTGCAGGTATATTTTTGAGATCCTGATTTTAAGTCCTTTGAATATATACCCAGAAGTGGGATAACTGGATCATTAGATAGTTGTTTTTCTTTCTTCACACTGTTTTCTATAGTGTCTGCATCAACTATATCCCTACCAATGGTGTATTAGAGTTCCCTTTCTTCTTAATTTAGGGCTCACTTGCTATTTTTTGAAAACAGCCTATGGTGTGAGGTGAAATCTCATTGTAATTTGATTGGTGTTTTCTGATAATTAGTGATATTGAACATCTTTTCATATACATGTTGATTACTTTTATGTCTTTTTTGAACAAATGTCTATTTGAATCCTTTGCTCTTTTCAAATCCTTTACTTGTTTTATTGCCATTGACATGTAGGTGCTCTTTTTTAAATTTTATTTTTAAAATATTTTTATTGATTGTTTGAGAAGTTAACACAATGTATGTTGACCGTGTCCGGACCCTCTCCCCATCTCCATCCCTGCCCTACGATCCCCCGACTTCATGTCCTCTACTATTATTTTTTCTTTTTTAAGGGCCTGCTGAGTCTAATTTGTGTTCCCCCAATGATCTTGTGATGAGTCTGGTCAACCTACCAGGCATTATGCCCTTAAAGAAAACAGACTCTTCTTCCCCCAGCAGCTATCATTACCAATAGATCCTCCATTAGGGCCACCTCCCACATCCCTGTTAGGTTTTCATTTGGCTTTAGCTTGCACAGGTCTTGTGCATGCTATCACAAGTACTGTGGGTTCATATGTGTAACCTGTGGTGTCCACACAATACATCTCTTTGTCTTCATCTACCACTTCTGGCTTTTACAATCTTTCCACCTCCTCTTCTGCAATGATTCCTGAGCCTTGGGAAGAGACAGCGATATGCGTGTCCCATTTAGGGCTGAGCACTTTATGATCTTTTCCTCTGCTTGTTGGTAAGTTGTGGGTCTCGGTGTTAATCTATATCTGCTTCAAGAAGAAGCTTCTCTGGTGAGAGTTGAGAGATTCACTAATCCACGTGGATAAGACCAAGTTATTAGGAGTGAGTTTGGTACCATGTCTATTTAGCAGAATGGTAGTAGTAGGTTCTCTCCCCTACAGCCTGGGACCTGTCTAGCCACAGGTTCTTGTCCCTGATAACAGAGCAAGGTATGGGATCTATCTTGTGGAGCAGGTCTTAAATCTAATCAGAAGGTGGTTGGTTACTCTCATAATATCTGTGCCACTGTTGTGCCAGTGGGAATGTCCTGCCAGGGCAGTCGTTATTGTAGCTTCAGGGTTCACAGCTGGGTAAGGTTGATGATTACGTTTCTCTTCCAGTAGTATGCCTAGCACCTTCTGGTGCTATGAAAGCCAGCCAGGAAAGATGAAGCTTCAAGATAAGTACCAGCTTGATGCCTCATTGTTTGTTCTATGACTCATGCATGCAGTGTTTTCAGCAATACGGTCTTATTGTTAAGTTCTGGAGGATGATCAAGCTCCTGCTCCATCACTATCACTCCACCACGGCTTCATTATTTCTTTCTGTTCTGAGTCCCTGGTGCACCATGGTGAGAGTCCATGTCTATCCCTCCAATACCTTTGTCCACTTATTCTTCTATTATTATCCACTATTACACTCACAAGACTGACTAAATTTGCCATTACAATAGCCAGAATGTGAATCTCTGTGCGATGTCAGTCAGGTTCCAAGTGTAGTTTGACCCTTGAAACTCATCCCTCTTTCTGAGCTTACCAAGGCTCTCAACACAAGAACTTCTTTATACTTTATAATCTCTTATTCACTTTCTTTCACATCCAAAATTTTACTAAATCAACACAAAATTTGCTCCCTTTATTTCATTATCAAGAAATTCCTATAAAACTTAATCTATATCTGTAGTCATCCAGTCTCTCTCTCTCTCTCTCTCTCTCTCTCTCTCTCTCTCTCTCTCTCTGGTTTGTGTGTGTTGGGTCATGTGAATGTTTTCCAACACTTCCTATACATTGCCTCACCAGTGTTTAGCATTTTTCTCTATAAACATGAACTATACCAACAGGTGTAAGTGCCTTTCTGTAGCTATAAATATGCAATTTTGTCCCACTACAAAAAGGAAAAATGGCCAGACAGGATGACACACATCTGGAATCCAGCATCTGGGAGGCTGAGGCAGGAGGACCAAGCTTTTAAGGACTATGTTGTAAGAACCTGTCTCAAAAAAAAAAAAAAGAAAGAAAGAAAGAAAAACAATCCTCCCTGGTCTCTCTTGCCTTCAGCCTTGTCTCCTACCTTCAAGACATAGTCAGATAGTCATAAACTATTGATTCACCACCAAGATATGAAAAAGATGATGAGTAAATAGGTACTGTCTGTCTATGTCAACAGTAAATGACAGAAATAGAAATAGGTAACTGTATCATACCATATCATTTCAATTTCAGGCTGTATACAGATTGACCTTGTTTCAGTGTTTACCATTTTTAATGTTTATTTGCTATTATTTTTAGTTTATGTATAGGAGTGCACTCATGCTGTGTAATGCTCACAGAGGTCAAAAGAGAGCTTCAGATCCCCTGGAACTGGATTACGGATGGTTGTTCACTGCCATGTGGGTGCTGGGACTTGAATCCAGGTCCTCTGCAAGAGCAGACAGTGCTCTTAACCATGAGCCATCTCTCCAACCCCAGTGTTAACTATTTTATCCTAACTTTTTACTGTATATTTTATTGAGCTTTTGTGCATGTCATACAATAAATCTTAATATTTAATGAGATTTTTGCATTTCATATAATAGATCTTAATCAAATGTAGACCTCCCCATCTGCACCCCCTTTAGTCCCCCACCACACTGAATTTCATGCATTCTGTCACACATGTTAAGTCCTATCTTGTCAAGCATTTGTACTCAGATGTCCCTCAGTGCAATTTCATCTACTGGAGTCTAGTCAGCCTAGCTAGAATCACAATAAATCCTAACCATATCTAGACCCCCTCCCTCATTCACACCCCCCAGAGTTTTAACTTCTGCTCAGAAGAGATCAGTAGATGAAGCCTAACATGGCCAGGTAGAGAACATCACGAGATATACCCAAAGGAATAGATGTCATCATAAAGGGGGTCCTGGAAGAGGTGCTTCCTCATGCCTTGTCTTCTGTGACTGACACATTGGCTCTCTGGTGTCGTTTTAATCTTTCTTTACATTCTGCCTCTTTTTTATTTCCTGGAAGTCATTCTCAGATATCAAGACAACTCCATTCCATTCTGTTTGCACTTCTACAGTACATAGAAATGATCTATCCCCACATTATTGCCCTTGGGAATCTGCTCACCACTTTACATCCTTTCCTGAAATTATTTTATTTCCTTCCATGGAATCAATGATCATCCACATGGCAATAACTTTGTAATATGTAAACTGAATG
The DNA here is from genome assembly GCA_035773235.1 of Eospalax fontanierii. Taxonomy (NCBI): domain Eukaryota; kingdom Metazoa; phylum Chordata; class Mammalia; order Rodentia; family Spalacidae; genus Eospalax; species Eospalax fontanierii. The sequence continues at coordinate 13,298,354 of CM069537.1, forward strand.
TCCTACGCATATCTCAAAGGCAACATAGGTAAAACTGAGAGCATTTTTCCTGCCCTCACAAAACAAATACTGATTAAATTAACTAAGAATCCAGCACTGAAAAATCCACCCCCATTTTTCTCGTTAACGAAGGAACTCTCACAGGCTTCATGCTTGCTGCACCCATCACAAAAACTTGTGGCATGAAAAACATACTTTGCCACCACCTGTCTCATCTTAAGTCACTGGTCTCACTTAAAATGAATGAGGAGTAGCAGCAAATCAAATATTTTCCAACGTTTTAGCCTCTATCATGTTATATTTTTTAATCTTCCGTTAAAGCATACGCAAATGTAAATTATTATAACAGAACTGCCCTAAATTGACTGACAGTTTTAAGAAGACATGTCTCACCCACCTGCTCCCTGTTTTTCCTCATCTCCTATTAAGTCAGCAGGATGGCTCCGATCCTCACCAGTAACATCAAACCCCAACTTGTGTTAGAGGTGCTTACTTTATTTACATTCATGGTCTATACATGCAGGGCTGGTCAAAGAGCAATGCCTGGGAAACACTGCCAAAATTATACTACACTGACCTTTATTACATGGTTCCTTCCTAAAACTGAGATATTTGTTTTCTAGCAAGCCAAGAGTTATTCAGGAATCAGCTAAGTCTGGATTTAACTTCTCTCAGAGGATAACATCTGAAGATAATGCTGGGGCTTTGGCTGTAGTCCGGTGGTAAGGTATTTACCTAGCATGTATGAGTCCCTAAGTTGGATGCCCAGACCACAAAAATAAGTAAGTAAATATATAACTTAAGCCTATCTCTACTTAAGAAGGCTTAAACAGGTGTTCAGGACCATGACTGGAATCTTTTCTTTGCCTCTCTTGCTGCCCGGTCCTCACTTCTTACTAAAGAGATGATGAATAAATGAATGTTTTATTGACTTTTGCATCACTTGAGTTAAATTCAGGATAATATATTATCCGCATTTGCTATTTGTATATAAACTCCATTAAAATACTGCTGATTCTCCCATGACTAAATAATAAGGTAAGAATTATTTTAGACATCTTTAAAAACCAAGGATGCCTATATGCCTGAATTATTTTCACTTTCACAAACTATTAAAAATGTACTATGTATTTGAAATAAAAATTCAAGCTTCCATAATTTTTATGGGGCAAAAAAAGAAAAAGAAAAGAAAACTTGGGAGCTGGAGATATAGTTCAGTTGGTACAGTGCTTGCTTAACATGTACAAGGCACTAAGAATGAGTCCCAACATGGCATAAAACCAGCATGGTGGTGCATGCCTGTAATACCAGCACTAACAAAGGTGGACACAGAAGGATCATCCTCAGTTACGGAGGGCGTTCAAGGCCATCCTGAGAAAATGAAACCTTAATTCAAAACTAAACAGAGACAGGAAAGATGGGTCAGCAGTTAAGAGCACTGACTGTTCTTCCGGAGGACCCAGGTTTGATTCCCAGCACCCACATGGCAGCTGACAACCATCTGTAACACCAGTTTCCGGGGGTCCAATGCCCTCATCTGACCTCTACAGGGCATTGCACATACAAGATGCACTTACATGGAGACAAAACACTTATACACATAAAATAAAAATAATAAATATAATGTTTTTGCAATATATTTGCAAATAAATAAACAAATAAGGAAAATGCAAATGTGCACTAGAAAATCACAGCTTTGCCCCCTCAACAGCTACCACAGGGCATTCTCAGTCACATGCTGCCAGAAAAATAATCTGTGTTCCAACACAGCCATTTTTCCTTAAATCCCTTTCTTTTATTCCCTTTATTTTTTAATTTTTTATTGAACCTTTGTACATTCCATACAATAGTGGTTAATAAAATTTAGACCCCATCCGTGTTCCCCAACCCCTACCAATCTCATGCATTCCACCACTCTCCCAGTCTAATAAGACTTCCTTTCTGAGCTTTAAATAATTGTTTTAAATCATAGATTTGAATATTGTCCCAAAGGTAGTCCCCTGCACATCTAGGTTTAACTTCTCAGCTAACTGGAATTTGTGGGTAGTGAATCCAGAGCTCATCTTCAGGCTGAGACTTCAGGGAGTCTGGCCGTGGCCCAGCTTCCCCTGGGTACCTGACTAAACACGGGGAGCCTTTTCATTGGTTCAGTTGGGGATTTTTTTTTCTTAAGTAGCACTTCTGCAAGAACATTCAGAGTCACAGAAGAAATAAGTGAGGACAATGTTACTACAGCTGAGACCATTTGAGAAGCTTTACAGAAATTTATGACTACTGCTCCAAATCTGAGCTTCTGTGGAGGAAATGTCCTCATTCTTCCCTACAGGGTCTTGCATAGCAGAATGGCACTCTAGATTAAGATGCTCGGGAGAATAATCCTGGCTGTGGCAATATCAATGATCCTGGAGTTTATAGCATTCTGATATCTTGTGCCCATTGAGCTCAAAGAGAAATCCTACTTTGTACAGAATCAGACTCCTGTGGTAGCATTGTTTCATATGACGTTTGCCTGTGAAATGCCTATCGTGTTGGGAAAGACAGAACGCATGCAACTACTTCCTCCGAGAAAAGCCAAGAAGATGGTAAGGTAACAACCTCTGATTCTCCAGTGTTGTTCTGTTTGCTGGAGTTCTGTGTTTTGATTCTGCTGCTGATTGTTACCTTTCCTACATCCACCTCCCACCACTTCATGATTCATTCCATTCATCCTGCTCCTCACACCCTTCATCCCTAAGCTAAAGATGGGTACTTCCTAGTCCTTGGCAGACCATCTCCGTTTCACAGAACCCAAAAGGCACATATGTACACCCCACCTTAGACACCTTATCAGAGGAGTCTTTGTTCACTCCCTGCTTACACTCAGGGCAAATAAACTTAAAGACTATACCTATATTCTTTCATTCTAAAGGATCCCAAAAGATGGCAGAAAGCAGACATCTAGAATATATTAAGTATATCAGAAATAGATGTTGGACTAAGGGAGCTACTTATTTCCTAGCTTGCTCAGAACTCCAACTAGGGGACCTGTAGCACAGTTTTCTTGCTATTGAAACCACACTCAAATCTAGTCGCCACTAGCACACTGAGCAGTATGAGTGAGCATCAAAGAGTCACTCAGAGAATAACCCTTCCTGCTGCCGTCTCTGACACCCATCCCCATGGCAACTCCTCCCCCTGTGCCTATAGTCCGCGTGCTACCCTCAGTCACCCCACCCAGGCTTTACATACACCCTTCACTCACTTCTTTTGGACTGGCTTCTTAAGTCAGTAAAATGAATCTGTGAATTTCTGTATTAATAGCTAAACTAAGAAAGATGTTTATTTTAGTGAACTATCCATAGCTACAGAATCCTAAACAAACTATTACTCCTCTTTGCAAGAGAAGTTAACCAAATGACCAGTCACTGACATAAAGGCTGCAGAATGGTGACACAGATGTTTATCTGAAACTGTCTGAAATCTTCTGTGGCTTCTCCTTTCTGTCATCAACTTCCTCATCTTTCCGTGCAGTCTTTCTGTTCTCACCCCACATCCAAAACCCAGCATCAGCCTTCTATACCTCAGGATCAGATGAATCAGTATCTTCCCTTTGGAAGAGCGACCACAATTTTCACTTGTTTTGCCAAGGATTTCAGTGAAAATATTTGATACCAGTCATTAAAGGATGTCAGACATTAGTTGGAGGAGCTGTTTAGAACAAGAGGCTAGAACAAGAGACTCTTTTCCTTGTGATAACTGGAAAATCAAATGAAAGTCACTTCTCTCAAACAAAGTGAATATAGAAACAAACAGAAAGGGGTTCTCCAGAGACACTACAATGTCCTCAACACAGGAGCTTGAAGCCTTATGCCACACTGAGGCCATGTCCACCTTGTAGAAGAAAGAAAGGAATTCTCAGGATAGCTCTACCCACAAATATCTTAAAATATTCAAGTCTTTGCAGAAAATGTCTCCTATTCACTTCTTGACTTTACCTATATAGACTTCAAAGTGTCTGCTTTCAATAGTAACTACAATTTTTTTCTGTGCAGGATCTGCCGAAGTAACTTGCCAAAGTTTGGAAGGATGAGACTACACTTGAAATAGCCATGAGCTCTTGTCTAATATATACATGATGTACCATAAAGAGGCTTCCAGAATAATCTAAAAAGTATAGTCTGAACTAACATGGGATGGATGAGGACGGAGCCAAAAAAGTGATGATTCAAAGCTATTATGTTGTGGTACACGTCCTCTGGGTGCTCACACACTGGAGGAGGAAACTGAAATATATGTCTGTTAGGAAGGGAAAAAAACAGTTCAAACAATGACATAGTCAAGAGAACTGTGAGTTAAGGAAGGCAGCACTGTGGTAGGCCACAAAGGGAAAGGTTTACAGGTGACACTGGAGAGCCTGTGAAAGCTTGCATTTATAGAATTAACAGAGGGATAAAGTGGAAAGTGTGAATAATGACAGAGAAAGAAGCAAACCAAAATCAGGCTGGCAAGATGGATTAGCAGGTAAAGGCACTTGCTACCAGGCCTGACAGCCTGAGTTCAATCCTTGGGGCTCACACGGAGGCAAGAGAGAACTGATTTATGCAAGTTGTCTTCTGACCTCTATATGTACACTGTGGTATATGCCACACACACACACACACACAATAAACGATTACACTGATACATTTTGTTTTCTGAGCTGGAGTTCCAACCTAGGGCCTCACACACGCTAGCAAGCGCTCTGCCGTATCCCCAGCCCCTGGAACTCTGGATCTCAAAGTAGTAAATGCTATTTATCACTCTGATCCAAGCTTTAACATCAAGATGATGATAAGAAACTTGTATGATGTATTTTATTGTTCCTGTAAAACAAACCTCTCACAGGAAAAATAGAAACAAAGCTCTTTAGCCTAGGAATAAGAATTTCCTGACTGTTCTCACAGAATTTCTTTGACATCAACTGAGATAATGACTGAGAAGGTGCTGATCTGTGTAAGGTCCTATTAAAATTAAATGTGCTGTCTCTGAAGTCACATTATAATTTCCCTAAATGCCAGCCATTTTTCCCTTTGTGGGTCCCTTTTGCAATAAACATTTTAATTCATATTTTTGATTGCATTGTCAAAAAGATAAATACACTTAGTGTGAATACATTTATTATTCCCATCTAATTTTTTTAATAGACCATCTCACTTTATAGTCTGGACCAGACTGATAATTAATCACTATGTAACCCAGACTAGCCTAAAACTTACAGCAATCCTCCTGCTCCAGCCTCCCAAGTCTGGGTTGATAAGCACATGCCACCACACCCAGTTTCCTCTAATCTTAAATACATTTCCACCTGGTACAGAAGGAATCTGGTCCCAGGCACTGTCCATTGTACTTAGAGTCTGCCCCAGTACAGCGCCATTGAATGACCTTAACAAAAATTAAAACTTGAGAAGACTTTGTTTAGAAAAACGCTGCCAATATGTGCTCTTCTGAACTATAAGGGAGTGAAATAGAAACTAAGACTATGAATAAATACATGATACAAAGACATTCATTTTTCTAGTAATTCCAGTGGAAAAGGAATAAAATCCTCTTTAAGTATGTGAAGACTGAGACCCCAGATCAGTGATGATGTAACAGGATTAAAACTGTTACTGAGACAGCTTTGAGATACCTGATCTTTGCAAAGTGGAGGGGAAGTGGTGTCCTCCTGGAGGAGAGAGTCACGATCACAGGAGATTCCACTGCTCTTTCCACTTTACTCCAAGGAAATACCGCCCACAGATGGCCTGGAGGAACCGCAGCACCATCACAGAGTTCGTTCTCACTGGGCTCTCTGACGACCCGCAGATCAAGGCTCTGCTTTTTGGGCTGTTCCTGGGGATTTATCTCCTCACCACGATGGGGAATTTGACGATGCTGCTGGTGATCAGGGCTGACTCCCTCCTCCACACTCCCATGTACTTCTTCTTAAGCAACCTGTCATTCCTGGACCTCTGCTTCTCTTCCGTCACAGTGCCGAAGCTGCTGAAGGACCTCCTGTCTGTGAAGAGAACCATCTCTGTAGAGGGCTGCCTGGCTCAAGTCTTCTTTGTGTTCATCACCGCAGGGACTGAGGCCTTTCTTCTGTCAATGATGGCCTATGACCGCTACGCTGCGGTCTGCCACCCGCTGCTCTATGGCCAGATGATAAGCAATGAGCTCTGTCTGAAGCTGGTTCTGCTCTCCTGGGGCCTGGCCTCTCTAAGTTCAGCAGTCATTGTGCTGTTAGCTGTTAACCTGGACTTCTGTGAGGCCCGAACCATCCACCACTACACCTGTGAGCTGCCCTCTCTCTTCCCCCTGTCTTGTTCCGATATCTCCATCCATGTTGACATCTTAATCTGCTCCACCTTGCTACATGGGCTGGGAACCTTTCTCCCAATCTTCTTCTCTTATGCCCGCATTGTGTTCACGATCCTAAGCATGAGCTCCACCACAGGGAGAAGCAAGGCCTTCAACACCTGCTCGTCTCACCTCATTGCAGTGATCCTGTTTTTCGGGTCTGGTTTGGTCCGCTATCTTATGCCCACCTCTGGCTCCTCCCTAGGTGTGCTCGCCTCCTTGCAGTACAGTGCAGTGACACCCATGATGAATCCCCTCATCTACAGTCTGAAGAACCAGGAGGTGAAGGCCGCTGTGAAAAGGACACTGGGCAAGTACCTGCACTATTTTGGATAATGAACAAAGACACAGAGTGGCAAGAAAAGGGTTTGCATGTCCAAATGCTTGAACTTAAGGTAGAGTTTTAGACCACTGACATAAAGGGGGCCCTCTGCCACGCTCTCCCTGATATATCGACCATGAAAGTGAAAGTATATAACGCTGTATTTAAATAAAGTTTACATCTAAAATCTAAGGCCTGTCTTTTCTTTGCCCCGCCCTCTAACATCTCTACAGCTTTCTTCCCAAGTTACACAGTTTAGAGTTAAACTTCCTGAGCTGATCTTATGCTTCCCCTTGTTGTTTTTGCCATTGGTTGGTTAGTTGACTTGTTTGGTTTATAGAGACAAATTCTCGCTGTGTAACACAGGCTGGCCTTAAACATGGAATTCTCCTGCCTCAGATTCCCAAGTGCTGGGATTACAGGTGTGTACCAACATGCCTGGCATATATAATGGTTTTTTGATTCAATCTTAAAGTCTTATTCTTTAAACTGGCAAGTTTGTGTTTTCACTAATGTTACGTTGCTTGTATTATTTTTCTGATGCATTTTTTTCCTCTTATTTCCTTTTTTGTGCAAGGTTGGTGTTATTTTGTTGCCTATGTTTTGTTAATGGTAAAAGCTGTTATGCTGATCTTACATGCATGAAGTACATTAGATGCCAGGTGACAATATAAGATACTGAAGGAAAAAGATGCTTCGTAAAATTCTAGACCTGGGCAAATTTTCATTCACAGCAAATGAATCAGAATAATGAGATTCTCATATTTGCAAGGTCTAAGAATATATTATAGTGCTTATTTCTCAAATATATATATATATATATATATATATATATATATTTAAAAGGTGGAGTAAAATGAACTCATGAATAATCACACCAATGCTTAAGTGGGGGCTGTTACCATTTACGTGTTCTATAAGTATCATTCATTTACTCCTCACGATAAGATAAGCACTGTTACTATGCCAGTTTTATAGAGAAGAAACAGAAGCTCGGAAGAGTCAAGTCATTTACTGGAATAATGGAGTCCATATGGGCAAAAGTTCCAGGCCAAAGATACTGGGTTTTCAGGGCTTGAGTCTCAGTGTCATGCTCTGTGGTCAGACTGTGGAAAAGGAGAAGTAAAAGCAGAGACATGAGCCACGAATGGGACGCGAGACTACCAGATCCATCTGAACACAGAAAAGGTCTAAGAACCAAAGAAATGATGGTCAGAGTCAGAATGTTAATTGATTAAAGCTACATAATATACAGATAATGAGTTTTTTATGTAATTCAGGGACAAAAATGCAAGAAAATGGAGCAAAATTGCAGGAAACTGAAAGTGGTAAAAGAAGAGGGAATTGTCAAGATAAATTTATCGGCTTTCATAGGAGCTATCAACTTATTTTTTTTGTAGACTTGAAGTGTATATATTTAAGACTATTATTTAAAATAATTAAGGAAAAATACGGAAGCAGAGGCAAGTAGGTCTCTGTGAGCTTGAAGACAGTCTGATCTACATAGTAAGTTCCAGGCCAGCTGGGGTTACAGGGAGACCCTGTCTCAAAAAAATAAATAAAAATAAGAACCTATTCCATCCCACTCTAGTCCAAATGTCACAAATGAAAACAAATATGAAATTCTGGCAAGGCTATAGACAAAAAGACCTCTTAAACATTGTTGGTGGGAATGCAAACTAGTCAGTATGCAGGTTTTACCGGCATACTATATACACATGTATGAAAGCTTAAATCAAATAAGTAAATCTAACTGCAAAGGAAAATCTGTTTTCATGAGATACCAGCACAGGAAGACCTCTGGTTTAGAGAGCTCTGAGCTTAGACTGAAAGGTAGGGTCCTATAAAAATAAACAGATAAAAGTAAAAGCTAAAGAATCTTCTTGCCAGCTCTAAGACCTGGTTATGTGCTTCTCAAGAAGCTGATGTCCACGTCTTCAAAATACACTGCTGAGTGAGGGCGAGTAGATCTTTCAGAGAATTCCTCTGGATAGACTGACTGGACTCCAGTGGGTGTACTTGCACTGAGGGTATATCTGGGTACAAATGCTTGACTGAATAGGACTTAACATATACGATAGAATGTATGAAATCCAGTGGGGAGTTGTGGGGGGTGCAGATAGATGAGAGGTCTAAATTTGAGAGGTCTAAATAGTATCTAATGATCTATTATATGAAATGCACAACAATTCAAAAATATTTTTAAATATTCTGATAATATACATACAAAGCCATGTGTCTTTATTGGGATTTAGTAGGCTTAGTTTAGAGCTCTTGGTTTTCTTTGTTGGGTTAAGATTTTACTGTTGTGAGGTGCTGGGTAGAAGAAAGCATGTTATGCTTTCATTTTAATTGTCATACATTCTTCTAATCCTTCCTCTGGTACTGACCCCGCCAAAAAGATAATAATCTCACTTCCTGCATCAAGAGAAATTTGTAGCAGGTCAAGACTCTTCATGAGGCATAGACTGTTATTGTGGCCTTACTTTTCCTACCGACGATATCACATCTCAAGACTATTCAAAAGGTGATGTCAGCTTTGTTCGATATGCACGACATGGGCACATAGTTTCTGATCTTTGTGGAGTAATACATTCCAAAGAACGGCAACATTCTTTTCTGATCCTTTGGCAGGGTGGGGGAGGGACATTTTACTTTTAGAAATTCCACCAAAAAGAAAGCTTTCCATAGTTACAACTTTTTAAAAAATTAAATTGAATTAATTTGAAAGTACATGTCCTGAATTGCATATGGAATATTACACTCTTCCCTCTGAGATCATAACTCACAGAACCAAGAACATAGAAAATGAGCAACAATAAGTATTTTCAAAGCCACTTGTTTCCAGATCCAGAATGGGAATGGATTTCCTTTTTTAATTCTGAAACCTCAGCAAAGGAATGATTTAATTGTACAATCTCCTCCTCCACCCTTGTAGCTGGGTACTGAACTGTGTGACACAAGAGAGTGGGACTGTGGCTTTTTTATTCTGGGAACACCTGTTAAGAGGTTATAGTCCTCTCCTTCCCCAAACATATCAAGGAAATTCCCAGAGAAGGGGACCCCAACCCAACACGATATGTCTTTTAGTGCAAGGTATACACACACACACACACACACACACACACACATCTTCAGTCTGCTATCTTCCCTTTATTTCTATGACCTTCCACACAAAACCCATACCTGCTCCCACCAGACCCCACTTGTGTACCCATGTCAGGCTACCCCATCGAAGTTCATGGGCACGTTGCCAATGACCAGGCACCACTGATGGCCCCACCATCACTCCTCACCAGTTGGGACATGCCCCAAGCCCTGAACTTCACTTGGTGGGGTATATAACATTGGAAAGAGAGTGCTTCTCCCTGGGGAGGAGGATAGCCTGTAGTTACATCATCAGTGCATCTTAGGTCCCCCACAGAGCCAAAGCTCAACCCTAGAAAACACTCCAAAACTCTGAGGAAGTTTAAATTACCCACAAACCTACTTGAAGTATGGAGAGTAACTTTCATACAGCCACCTCCACATGATAGCACTGAATCTTTCACACAGCTACCTCTACATGATGGCAATGGTACTGAATCTTGCTAAACATCATTTTTATATTTATGTTATAGTTGCTATAGCAATTTTGTTCTTAGGAAATTACTATTTGATTGTGGTCAGTTTCTTTGTGCGTTAGGTTGTCTATTTTACACCATTATTGTTTTAGGTACTAAAGGGAGGAACCTTTAACACAAAACTATTATACTTATTACTTTTATTCAGATATAGAAAGATTCCTTAAGAAGACTGTCACAGTCTCTAGGAACTTCTGGAAGTTTTAATGTAGTATTAGATATGCCACCCCAAACTGCCACTCATGACCACAACAAGCCTCTGGCATATCCAGCTGAAAACTTTATCTCCACGATTAAATGTACTGTGAACCAAACACATCTTTTAGATATAACGCCTTCCTCAGTTACCCACCTCATCTAGCTCATGCTAGTTGACCCATATAATGTACTTTTCAATTTACTTTATATGTTTCCTCTATGCTACAGAACATAGTTTCTTAAACTGTGGATCACAACCCCAAATGTGGTTGTACAGCTGAATGCCAAGAGTCACTAAAAAAATTGACAACAATCAAAAATTAATTCAAAATCAAACACATAATGAGTCCAAGGGTTTTCTGGCAGCATTCCCCTTGTTGCATTGCACACCTCACTGCAGCCTTCACTCTGCACACGCTGCTTGTCCTCTTTGCATATGCATGTCATCCTACCACACGGTGCCAAACACATGGGCTCAGAGTCAGGATTATGATGTATTATGAATTGTAATGTTTTTTAACATTTTATTTATTGTTTTATGTATAAGTGCATTGCCTGTTTGTAGGTAACTGCACCCGTGGTGGATTCCCCCAGAACTGGAGTTATGGAAGGTTGTGAGCTGCCATGTGGGTGCTGGGAACCAAACCCAGCTCCTAACTGCTGAGTCGTCTCTCCAGCCCCGAGAACTGCAGAGTTCTTACTAGTCATTGCAGAGTTCTTACTAGTCATTCAAAGATTTTGTGCTTGTAGAAACATAATGGTTTAATTATGAGAAAAGTAATTTTAATATTTTTCTGCCTTCATGCCTCTTCATGTAAGTATCAAATTAGTATATCTTTGGATTATATTGTTTTAAAATATTTTTACTGCTTTTATTTTCTATGTGTATGAATGTATTGCCTGCAAGTGTGTAAGTACACCATGTTGTGCAGTGCCCATGGAGGTCAGAAGAGGTCATAGGATCCCCTGGAACTGGAGTTGTAGGTGATTGTTAACCACCATATGGGTGCTGGGAACCATACCTGGGTCCTCTCCAAGAGTAGCCAGTGCTCTTAACCACGGAGCCAGCTCTCCAGCTCCTTCGGACTATACTGTGTTATAATTTTGACTTTAGAAATTGTTTCCCCCAAAAAATGGGAAATGGGAATAACAGACAGGACTGGTACAGGGTGTGGAGAGGAAGTGCGGGAAAGAAGAGAGAGGAAGAGGAGGGACAGCTAACACAAGGGCCTTTTGAAAGAGTCACGGAAACTACCATAGGAGCTTCTTTCAACATATTCAAGTTCAACATAAAAACTGTCTAAATGTAGCTACCCTAAAACATGGGTTCAATGGCCCTAAGAGATACCACAGGCTAGCAATTGAAAAGCCTAAGGCTAGGAATGGGCTCCCTTTTTTGGAGTTGTTGACCAGAGAGGTAATATAGATCCTCAATACTGGCTATGGCCATTGCACTTGAATACCCACCAGAACTTGATGGTAAGACCCTTTTGCTGAAGACGCTACATACCTGAGTCACAGGACAAACAAGGAGAAATCAAGCAGGTTCTGACCCTGAAGCTACCTCTCTATTGGCTAGCTGTCATAGAACTACATGTGCTATGCATGTTACTGGCAAAGAAAGATAATCATCATCCTTACCCAACTGTGAACCCTGAAAGCTACAGTAACAACTCATTTGGCAAAATATGCCCACTGCTGCAATGGAGGCACAAAATAATATGAGAAATAACCAGTCACCCTGCAACTGAACTTAAGACCGTCTCACTACAGGGAGTCCATACCTGCCACTGTATGAGACCCAAGAACCTGTAGCTAGACACGTTACAGGCCACGGGAGAAAAGCTAAGAATACCATTTTGCTAAGTGGACATATTATTAAACTGGCTCATAATAACTTAACGTTACACCCATAGATTAGTACATCTCTCAGCTCTCACCAGAGGTGAAAGTTCTTCTGGCAGCAGATGGTGATCAACACAGAGACCCACAAATTATCAATACGCAGAGAATAAGAGACTGCAGAGTCAGCTCTAAACAGGACACCTAAATCACACTCTCTCTTCCCAGGGCTCAGAGGTCGTTGCAAAAGAAGGGGAGGAAAGATTGTTAAGAGCCAGAGGTGGTGCACGTAATGAGACTGTGTTGTCCGGACGCCACAGGGCAGGTGTACATATGAATCCACAGTCCTTATGACAGCACGCATGAGACCTGTGCCACCCAAACCATACAGGGGCCCAGCATGAACTGGGAAGTGGACAGGAAGCCCGAGCCCTAGCTGATGATCTATTGGCAACTGACAGGTGCTGGAAAAGAGAGAATCAATTTTCCTTGCTGGTGAGCCAGCTGGTAGGTTGACCCAACTCTAATAGACACAAAGCCAAGAACATTTGGGAAACACATATTAGACTCACTATACCTTTAAAAAATGCAAATAATACTAGAGGACATGAAGTCAGAAGTAAGGTGGTAAGAGAGGGTGGAGGGGGAAGGGGTCTGAATATAATCAAAATAAACTATGAAATCTTGAATCAATAAAAATGTATTTTTAAAAAGAGAAAAATTTGTTGTTTTGAGTTGCTGAGTTTCACACACACACACACAAACAGTAACCAAATTCTGAATCAAGACTAGAACAGAATTTCCAACAATTTCTGAAATGGTCCTAAATATACTTTTGCCATTTTACACTATGTATTTGTACAAAGCCATCTTCTCAGCATTGACAGTTATGATATCAAAATATTGAACAACTCTAGAAAATATTAAAGATACTCTTGGTTCCTGTAGTATCAAATATTCAGTCAAAATTTAATTCTTTGTATTAAAAAATGACATCCGGGGCCTGGAAAAATGGCTTATCAGTTAAGAACATTGACTGCTCTTGCAGAAGACCCAGGTTCGAATCCCAGCACCAACATGGCAACTAACAACTGTTCATAACTCCAGTTCCAAGAGATTCAGCGCCATCTTCTGTCCTCCATGAGCACTTCATAGCACAGGAACACTTACCTGCAAGTACAACACTCAAACACATAAACTAAAATAAATAAATGAATATTAATTTTAAAATGACATCCATGTCATTAGAACACAAATTTTCTTTCATCTTTAATAAACGGTAGAGATTTTGCACATATCAAGGATATTTTAAGAGAGATTTCTTTGGGTTTATAATCAGTGAATATTTTATTCGTATACTTATTTTACATATCCCAAGTCACATCAAAATTTCCTGGATGAAGAGATCACTGTGGAAAAGTTTACAAGCCCATCCTGAAGTAGAAAAACTGATAATAAAACAATGCCAAAATGGATATCTGAAAGGTGCTGGCTCAGATTTGCCCAATTGTTCTAATATTGACCCATAATCACCAACAAACTGGACAAAACTTTAACAAGACTTGGGCCTTCCTGCTAAAATCTCAAAAGGAGAAAACCTATATTAGATGGTAAATTTTGATCCATGTCCACTACAAAATAATAGTCTTTTCTGACTTTCTCTAATCCAAATATCATTTCCTGTTAACTGGCAAGTTGTCCTAATGAGGATGACCACATCTTATCCCTATGAAGAAAAGCATTCATAGGATAAGTAAATATATACATATAGAAAGAGAGGGACCCACAAAAGGCAAGCTTACTTTATTATCCTGCAGATAAAAAGACAGGGTCAATAAGCAATTGAAAATTATAAATAAAAAGTTTAATTTCAGAATCCAAGTTAACTATTTATAAATGCACTAAAGCATAGTCTACACCAATTTAGACTGAGCTTCAGTACAGTATATCAACAAAAGTAAACTTTTTCTAAAAGTTTGTAAGCAGGTGAGTGATTTGTCTTACCTAGAATATTCCATTGACTTGATGCTTTTGTTTCTTTAGAGCAAAAACTTTGGAGATGTATTGTTTAGGAATCTGACAACTAGTATTTCATTCTGATGTCCTTGGGATTCTATAATATCCAGTGATGGCAGAGTCCTTCCTATCATAAAAAGAAAAAAAAAATTAAATGCCTAAGGTTTTTTCATGACTGCAATATAACTAAGCACCTTCTTTGTCAGCAATCTTTCTCCTCAAAGAAGAATCTTAACTATATCTGATCAAACTGGAGAGTTAGTACACACTTCTTACAAGATAGCTTTATAGTGTGGAGACACAAAATAAACCAGAAGCATGGAGATTTGATCAACAAGCCATCTGCTATAAATGTGTCATATCATGCACTGGCTAAATCATAAGCATGAATTTAAAACTTGGATCCAACTTCAAGGAGCTCATGATATGTGGGATATCTCTGTGTTAACTGACCTATGTAAAACCTGAATGCAAACACCTGAAACGGGAAAGTTCTCATGACCAGCCAACCACATAACTGACACTCCATGACACTTCTAAATTCAATTCTGTTTTCAAATGTCTGGTTTCTGTTGCAGTAAACAGATTCCAGAATGTTCTCTCCTCAATATACTTTGCAGCCTGCAATTAAAAACTGTTCAGTCAGGGCTAAGATCAAGAGAATGAAAGACACCAAATGCTGGAGAGGAAGTGGGGAAAGGGGAACGTTCATTCACTGCTGGTAGGAACGCAAACTCTTGGAGAACTCTCAAAAAGTGAGTATACTATATGATCAGGTTATACCACTCCTTGGCATATACTCAAAGGACTCATCCTACTGTAGAGACACCTGTACATCCATGTTGGTTGCTGCTCGAAATAGCTAAGAAATGAAAACAACCTAAATACTCCTCAAATGAATAATGGATAATGACCATGTGGTACATTTACACAATGGAGTTCTACTCAGCAGTAAGAATGAGTAAGATGAAATTTGGAGGTAAATGGATGGAACTAGATAATGTTATACTAAGTGAAGTAACACAAACACAGAAAAACAAGTGACATATGTTCTACTCAATTTGCAGACTGTAACACCAATCCCCTGTATGTGGGTGTATCTTCTTATGTAACACCAGGATCCAGGAAAATGGAAAGGAAACACGGAGGTAAAGGAAAAGAAAGAACTCAAAAAAGGGGCACAGTAGGGAACAGATGTTACCAGGGGTAGATGGGAGAGTGGGGTGTTCCACAGGGGGAGAGGAGGGAGGGACACACAGGGGATCGCTGTGTCAGGGGGAGGGGAGACAAGAGAGGGAGGACAGAGAGAGGCAGGTGTCAATGGGGGGAGGGTGGCGATAATGCCAGTGTTAGGACTGGAAAGGTCTGAGGGAGGTCGAATGGGAGGAAAGAAAACAGAGATGAATGGACCTTGGGGGGCTGGGGAACCCAGAGGGAAAGTTATGCCACCAAAACCCCCTGAAAATGCAGTGTGTAAACATCAGCACTTCGGTATACCTGGGGGTTGTTTGGCAAGGAACACAATGCCAGACAGAAGAAACCTCCCTTTGAGTAGTTGCTGAGAGTAGTCCGAGAGATTCCCCAAATAATACAGGCTATTGCCAAAGCTCTTGGTCGTCTCCCAGTAGATAATACATTACTGCTGAAGACAGGACACACTTCGGATACAAGTCTTGGAGCGATGGAGCAGAAACTGACCTGGAGGCCTTCTATCTGAAGTTTAGCTCCCATAATGCTAGATGACAATATGCAAACTGCTAAGGGAGAAAATCAATCAGTGGTCCAACCCCACCCTAAGTTCTAATAACCATAAGAACCAGCACTGTACACTGCTTCTATTGACGCACTAATGGCATTGTCATCTGGCAGGTAAACAATAGCTATCTAATTGGACTTAAAGCCCTCTCGATGAACTCATGGGTGGCATCATAAATTCAGTCAAATACACATGGAAGAGGACATAGATCCTAGAGAAAATTCTATCTAGGTCATATCTCTAGACAAATGGAATTCTTACCATATGCTAAATATGGATCCTTATATTTATAGACAAGCACAAGAACACCACTCATCAAAAAAGCTTCTTTTTGCAACAGATGAAGCCTACAGCAGAATTCCACAACTGGTCAGACACAGAGAACATACATCTGAGAGATGTCCAGTCCTAGGTGACACATGTACAGTCGAACGTCTGTACCTAAGGCTTGTGGACCAGAATAGAACAGAACGAGGGTTACAGAGAAAACTAATGTGTCCTCAACTCTCACCAGTGAAGCTCCCTTATATAACAGAGTGTGATGCACACAGAGGGCCAAAACTGGCCAAAGAGTGTGTGTCCCTGGATAGGACTCCTATACTAACTTCACCACCCATGGCTCAGGGACCATTGTGGAAGAGGGGGCAGAAAGATTGTAAGAACCAGGGCTGGTCCATGAACTCAGGAAAATGGAGGCTTTGCGGCCACTGGAAGCCTGCACATATGAACTTGTGGCAATAGTGGCATCAAGCACAAGACCTACGCCAGCTCAATTAGACAAGGGCCCAGAGTGGAGTAAGAGAAATTGGTGGCAGGCCAGACCTGGGCTGAGAACTACTAGAGACTGATTACTACTGGGAGAGGGAGAGGATGCCTTACTTAGGATCTCTAGAGAGCCTGACCAGACTCCAATGGATTAATTTGCACTACAGGACATCTGGGCACAAATGCTTGACTGGATAGGACCTAACATGTATGGAAGAATACATGAATCCGGCGGAGAGGTCAGGGACATAGATGGAGGAGAGGTGTCTGAATTTGATTGAGAACTGTTGTATGAAATGTTCAAAAACTCAATAAAATTTTTTAAAAAACTGTTCAGTCAGGATGACTTAACCTCCACCTCCTATTTACAGCCACAAAAGCTGTTGTGTTGCAATTAAGGGAACGTTTAATTAAAATATAGCACCTGATTTGTGTTTTTTACATAACTGAATAAAAAATCCTACACAATAAAATTGTTTACATTTCCATTCCATTGTAGTAAAACAAATTGCTATCCCTTAACATTTTTGAGTTTTTTATTGAGTTTTATACATTTCATACAATAGTTCTTAATCAAATTTAGACCCTTTTCCCCACCCACCTTCCTCCGAAGCTTCCCACCCCCTCCCCCAGGCCCCCTACTTCATAATTGACAAGATAGGTTGCTTCTAGTGAACTTCTGAAAATATACCATGATACCTGGCCTGAAGAAGTAAGGCACATGTGAGTTACAGTGAGTGCTGGCAGGTGACCCCAGGCACCTGGTCTGCTGTCCTACATGGCCCCGGCAAGCAAGTCAACCCTGGTACAACAGCTAGCACTATGAAGAGCACCTCTAGTCTAGCAGCTCCATTGTGAGTCAATACTGAAAGCACATCAAATGGATATTCACTTTCAAAAAGATGACCTTTTCAAAATGCTCCATCATGAGCCTGGGTTGGCCAAAGCTGCCGGCCTCTGTGAGCATGCTGAGCAGAGTTTCCAAGGTGACCATACTTGGGGGACAGCCTAGAAATCTGACTGTCAAGGTAAACAGCCCAGGCCAGGGTGACCGCTTCAGGCTCTTGTAGGTCAGTAGGTCACAGCTGTGTTCCAGCTCCTCTTCCTCCAAATACACAAGCATCACGTCTTTGATAGCTTCTCTTTCTGGTCTCTCCTCTTTATTGGTGTTATGCAAGACCACAGGCTCTCCCCTGCCCCAGAGGATTTCAGTGGGGACCTTGAGTCATAGCCATTAGAGATGGCTGTGTCCAAATATTTCTAGTTCCCTGATTAGGTCTTGTCTGTACTGCTCTGCCTCCTCCTCTGTGAACAGATAAGCTTTGTAGCAAGGGTCCGTCAGTGTGATGAAGATGTTCCTGGGGTCATGGACAGTGGCAGACAGGCGGCTCACCATGGCTTCCTTCAGTGACTTCAGCATGATGTTAATGCCTGATATCTCCCAGAAGAGCATCTCAATTTTCCTGCTGAGGATGTGGATCATGGGGGTGGCTTTGCTCAGAGCAGACATGAGGGCACTCATCTCCGCTCTCACAGCATCAAAGGGTCTCCGCACATGACATAGACTGTATGACCTCCCACTGGTCACAGCTGTTAAGATCTCTGAAGTTACACTCAATGGTTACCGCATTAACTGCCCTCCTTTGCTCAATGAGCCATTCAAGGACGTGAAATGGCATGCTCCACTTGAACAGCGCATCCCGGATCAGCTGGTGCTCTGGCAGCTCATATGCCTTCTGCAGCTCTGCTAGCTTCTCTCCCGCCCTCGGTGACCAACGGGCCCGTGCCCACAGCTTTCAGGCAATACTCAGCAAATTCTGAGCCATCCTCTGGCTCTTAATGACCCCGCTCACATTCAGGCCCTCAGCACTGCACACTTGAGTGTTCACCCTCACTCAGCATCCTCCCTGTGTTTGGACTGTCAGTGACTGTGATGCCAAACTGAAGGCTGATGGACGTCACCCAGGCTTCCCACCAACACCCCAGCTGTTTCTAAATGCTGTTTCCACTATAATCATAGTCAATCTACAGCACATCTAAAAGTGTCGAACAACGGTGGTCCTCACAATGTGGTCAGACAGAGGATGCAAAGGTGACCCAGTGAACCATAAGGGTCAGACACTCACGGGTCTGGCTACTCATCCATATTCCAGAGGTGAAGTGGACCACACCGCTCTCAGCTTCCTTCAGGTGTGACATAATTATCTGCTTCACATTGTCATTACATACCTGGGATAACTGTCCTGGAGAAGCAGGAAAGGGAGAATAGAGAGTCCTGAGGTTTCAAGTATTCAAGCAACCTGTTAAAGCCTGTATTGTCTACAAAAGAGTACATCTATAGGTCAAGTGCAATCATTTGAGCTTTGAGTCCTGTGACTTCTTTTGGCAACTGGTTGAGAGTCCTAGAACTTCTCAATGGGGTCATGGAAAGAGGAAGCTCCCAAAGACTCCGTGCTCAGAGGCCTCTGGACACCTGGAGAGCAGGGCAGCGTGGCTTCAGAGACATCATTCTTGAGTACATGGCCGTGGACTGCCAAGATG
This sequence comes from Eospalax fontanierii, assembly GCA_035773235.1. Classification (NCBI taxonomy): domain Eukaryota; kingdom Metazoa; phylum Chordata; class Mammalia; order Rodentia; family Spalacidae; genus Eospalax; species Eospalax fontanierii. Next base: position 13,317,774 of record CM069537.1, read on the forward strand.
TCTCAGGAGGCAGCTGGTGCCCAGGTTGGTGGGCTTCTTGCCCCTGCTAATGGTCCAACTGCAGTGCAGGCACACCACCTTAGTGGAATCTGCAGAGCAAATAGAAAAGTGGTTCCACAGCTTGGATGTGTTCATATTATTAGCAGGAAGCACACCTTGATCGTTTTTCTGACCACTGCTTGGCAAGTCAGTTAATTTGAAGGAGGAACTTTCTGCAGAGACCAAAGAGGCATATGGAGAGTTTGCCAGACTTGCACCCAGAAAGTCCTTCTGATTCCCCACAACCTCGGGGTGGCGTCTGTACAGATGTCACATCAAACAGCTGATGTCAACATCTTCCTTCTTTCCCCAACTAAAGACACTGCCTTAAGACTGTCTATGGGGGCCAGAGAAAAGTGGTACCAGACTTCTGAACTCAGTCTTCCCAGGACCTTATTTTGCTGGAAAACAGCACCTGATTCAAACCTTGGACGTAGAGCACCTGCTGGTGATTCTCTGAAAGGATACCGCAGAGGCCTCACCCATTCGTGGGTCTTATATACAGTACTGTATAGCAGTCTTGTGAGCCAATATTCAAGAAGTCTCTCAGATGAACTAAGAAGTGAACTTAGGTGAAATAATAAACCCAAGGATAGGGTTGAATGTCCCCCAAATTCCTGGCAATGCACTGGTATTGTGGCAAAATACTAGCTGTAGACTGAATTTTCATCCTAAATCCACTACTTAAGACTTCTATGACTTCCTTTTGAATACCAGCCTTCCTCCAGGAACTTTGGGAGTCCACCTACAAAGCTGTACAGGGAGCAGAGGACTCTTCCCACCCTCACATTGCTCTTCTTTCTCTGATTCTTATTACCAAGATTCATCCCTATCGTTGGGTTTTTAGGTAGATTTTTCAGATAACCCACAACTTTGTAGACTTTGGGATGACTCACCATAATTCTAGAAATTCCTTTCAACTAGCACATGATTAGATTCTTGGAAACAAACTTAGAGTCATGAATGAGAATTATACATAATCCAGATAATATTATTTTGTAGTAGACATGGATTGAAATTTGAAATTCAGGTTTTACTCATTCTAGAGTTAAATAATTTATATTAGTTGTATTTATACTGGTATTCTCCAGACCCCAGGGAAATTGAAAAGAGCTCAAACCTCTGATGAGCTTTAGGACTCAAACTTTGGTACTTGAAGAAGAAAAGGATAAATATAATGGGAACCACATACACAATTTTTAAATTTTCTCATAGTCATATTTTAAAACTAAAAATAAATGTGATTGATATTAATACTATTTTTCATCTAATCTAATATATTCAGAATATTTCCTTAGCATGTAATCCACACCTTTTTGTTGGTTGTTTTTTTTTTTTTTTGAGACAAGGTCTCCCTGTAGCCCCAACTGGCCTGCAACTTGATATGGAGACCAGGTTGGCCTTGATCTCACAGAGATGCACCTTCCTCTACCTCCCAGATACTGGAATTAACGGCATGTATCACTATGCTGTACGCAATCCACACTTTTTAATTGGGATGTTTTACATTCCTCTTTATTTTATTTATTATTTTTAATCTTATGTGCATGAGTATATTGCCTACATGTATGTAAGTGAACTCATGTCATGCAATGTCCACAGAGGACAGAATAGGGTGTCAGATCCTCTAGAACTGGAGTTATGGATGGTTGTTAGCCACCATGTGGGTACTGGGAATTGAACCCAGGTCATCTGCAAGAACAGCAAAGCCATCTTTCTTAACTCTCTTAACTGAGCCATCTTTCCAGCCCCACATTCTTTTTTCTAACCATATTTTTTTCAAATGTTCCTTATTGAATTTTTACAAGTTTCATACAATGCATTTTCATCATATTTAAACTCCCTCCAGTATCATATAGCCCCCCTCACAGGAGATATATACAGATATTCATATATATATATATATATATATGAATGATACATATTCAGTCAAGTTTATATCCATAAATGTCCTTCAGTGTGCATCCATCCACTGGAGCCAGTGAACCTAGAATCACATCCTTACAGAAACCCAACTTAAAGAAATCCAACTTTTCCTGTAGTTACCAGTTGCCAATAATTCCTCAGCTAAGACTGGGGTTCACCCACTTCCCCACTTACGTGCTGAGATTTTGACTGGCTTGAGCTTTCATGAGTATTGTGCATGCTGCTGGCATTGCTGTACATTCATATAAGTAATATCCCACAACTGTCTGGAAAACTCTGCTTTCTTGTGACTCTTACAATCTCTCTACCCCCTCTTCTGCAATGGTCTCTGAGCCTTCAGTGGCACAGATTTTATATATTCAGGGACAGGCACTCAGCAGTCTCTTATTTTTCTGCACTTTGGCCAGTTGTGACTTTCTTAGTTAATCACCACCTGTTACAGGAGGAAGTTTCCCTGGTGATAGTTGAGAGACGCATTAATATTCTTTCCGCCTCTTCTTCTGCTATGTTCCCTGAGACTTAAGTGTAGAGGTTGCCTTGTAGATGTGACACTTAGAGCAGGGGATCTCACAGGCATTTATTCTCTGTGTTTGACCAATTGGAGAAGTTTGTAATAGTCTCCATTTGTTGCAAAAAGAAGCTTCTTTAATGAGTGGTGAGAGGTACACTTGTCTGTAAATATAAGGATACATACTTAGAATATGATAAGAAATTATGTTGATCTAGGGATATGACAGATGTAGGTTTTTCCTAGGATCTATGACCTCTCCAGTCATGTATATTTGGCTATGTTTACAGAACTACACATTAAGCCAAATTAGACAACTCTGGATTACCCCCAAGATAAAAAGTGCCATTAATGCCCCAGTAGAGATAATTTGCTGGGATAGTCATTTACAGCTGGATGGGATCATTGACTGGTTTTCTCCCTTGGCAGTTTGCATAGTATCTTCTAATGCCATCAAAAGTAGTCTTTGAGGAGGAGGCTTCCAGATCAGTTCCAGCTCCATTGCTCCAAGTCTGTGTCCGAAATATACCCTACATTCAGCATTAGGGTCTTGCCTTCCATTTCTGGGAAGCAATCAAAGACTGTGGTGATATGCTGTGTTATTGTGAGAGTCTCTTGGACTACCCCTGACCAACAACTCAAAGGGATGTTTCTGCTGTCTGGCACTGTGCTCCTTGTTATGTGGTCTTCAAGTACACACATGCACTCATGTTCAGATACTGTATGTTTATTTGGGGGGCGGGCATTGAGTTAATATATTCCCTCTGGCTGTGTGCAGTTTGCAAGTATTTTGTTCAGAATCTTTGCATCTGTATTCATTAAAGATATGGACTTATACATTTCTTTTTTGTTGTGTCTCTACCTGGTTTTGGTATTAGAGTGATACCAACTTCACAAAGGAGTTTGGGAGTTCTCCCTCGGTTTCTGCCTTTTCAAATAATTTAAGAAGTATTGGTTGTAGGTTTTCTTTGACTGTCTGGTAGAATTTTGCTGTGATTCCATCTGGGCCTGGGCTCTTTTTGGTCAAGAGGTTTCATATTACTGTTTCAACTTCCTTATTTGTTATTTGTCTATTTAAGTTGTTGATATCTCCTTGGTTTAACATTTCTGGTTTCTACAGCTTTAGGCATTCATCCATTTCTTTTAGATTTTCAAATTTAAGAGAGTATAAGTTTTCAAAGTATTCCTTTATAATGTTCTAGATTTGTTTGTGTTCTCAGTCCTATTCTGTGTTTCCATAATTATCCCTTCCTTTGTTTTCTTTCTATAACCTCTTAGGTATAGTCATTCCTATCTTCAGTCTTTGTATTGCTTCAAGTAGGGCTGCTTTGGTGGACATGAATTCTTTTAGCCTAGTCATGTCATGGAAAATTTTCCATTCCTCTTGGCTATGATAAATATTTTTGCTGGGTTAAGTATTCTAGGTTGGCATCTATGGTGATTTAGAATAGGAAATACTTTGGTCCAAGCTCTTCTGGCTTTCATAGTTTGCACTGAAAAGTCAGCTGTAATTCTTATGGATTTTCCTTTATATCTAACTTCTTGTTTTTCTCTAGCAGCTTTTAGTACCCTCTCTTTGTTCTGTACCTTTAGTGTTTTTACTATGATATGACATGGACAGTTTCTGTTCTGGTCCTGTCTAATTGGTGTTCTATATGCTTCTTAAATCTGTATAGGTATATCTTTCCTTAATTTAGGAAGTATTTTTCTATAATCCTAGTGAATATCTGGTCAATACTATTGACCCGAGACTCTTCTCTTTCTTTTATTTCTGTGATACATAGATGTGGTCTTTTCATGTTGTCATTCTAGTGGGTTTTTTTAATATTTATGATCTTTGCTTGATACTCTGTTTTCCACTTCATTCATTCTGCTTGTGAGACTTTCTCCTGTTGTTTCAAATTGACTTACTGAGTTTTTCAGTTCCATCTTCATTTCATCTTGGGTTATCTTCAGTCTCTCTAGTTTTTTTGTGAATTTATTTTTCAAATCCTGAATTGCTTTTGTTATTTCATTCAGTCACATATTTGTATTCTCTTGAGCTTCTGTCACAAGTTTATGTCTATTCTATTTTGAGTTCTTTGAGTTGTTTCTCTGTGTTTTCTTTCAGTTCTTTGATCATGTTTCTGACTTTTTTTAATTCTATATCATGGTATTCCTTGGGGTTATTCTCTTTGTAGTACATTTCTGTAGGATGTGTGGGGTTTGTTGGAGACATATTCTTTTGGTTTTTGTATATTATTTCTCTCCTTGCAGTCCCTTTTGGGCATTTGGGTGTCTTTTGTTGGTTGTGTGTCCAATAGGAAATTACATTCTTCCTATGTTTAGTTGAAGTTTTCTTCTTCTTTAGTTAATATAGCTTGGTTGCTTTTTTGCTCTGGTATGAAAAGTTAGTTGGTGTGTGCTTCAGGTTCTCACAGGGTGGTAGGCTGGTCTGGGTAGTAGGTAGGTCTGTGGCAGGTAGATAAGAAGGTGGGGCAAGGGTAAGATGGGGGTGAGGACAACTTATGGAGGTTCTAAAATGCAAAGCTAGAGAACTGACCTAGTCTGGTTATACGGGATCAGGATGCAGTGGGCATGTCTGGACCAAGAAAGCAGGAGTGGGCCCACGCCCAAGGCTAGAAGGGGAATAGGCTGTCCAGGAAGCAGAGTGGAGGTGCTCAGGCTGCAGGGGAATCGAGATGCAGTGGGCAGGATCTGACTCGCCAGGGTAGTAAGCAGGCAGGTCTGTGTCAAGCAGATCAAGAGGCAGGGCAAATGGGCGTGGGGACAGACTGCGGAGGTGCTAACAAACTTTGCTAGAAGATTAAGCTAGTCTGGGTTAAGAAGCTAGTCCAGAGATCTGAGATGGAAGAACAGGAGCGTTCCTAGGCCCAAGGCTAGAAGGGGTTTGGGTGCGGGGGGCAGGGTGCTTAGGCTGCAGGGGAATCAAGATGTAATGGGCAGGATCTGACTTATCAAGGCAGTAGGCAGATGGGACTGTGGCTCATATTCCATTTTTTAACTGGTCATTTATTTTTCTTGATTCTTTGTTTTTTGACTTCTCTATATATTCTTGATATTAGTCCTCTGTCAGATGTATAGTTGGTAAAGATTTTCTCCCAGTCTGTGGTCTTCACTCCATTACTTATATCTTTGGTTGTACAGAAGCTTTCATTTCTCAATTGCTGACCTTAATTCCTGAGCAACTGAAATCCAATTTAGAAAGTCCTTTCCTACACCCGCATCTTTTAAAATGTTTTTATTGAGTTTTTCTGTGTTTCCTGCAATAGTTCTTAATCAAATTTAAATCCCTCCCCCACCCGTGTCCCCCCACCCATGGGACCCCTGGCATTCTGTCATGTATGTTCATTCCTATCTGGGCAAGCGTTTGTACCTAGATGTCTTTCAGTGCAAGTTCATCCACTGGAGTCTAGTCAGCCCGTCTTACATCTTAAAGAGGACTTACTCTCCCTTACCCAGCAGTAATCGGATGCCAACAATTTTTGGGCTAGAGTCAGGGCCTGCCACCCATCTCCCTCCCTCTATGCCAGGTCCTTGTCTGACTGACTTGGCATGGGTTGCACCTACATCTCCTGTGGTACTGCCTATGTATTCTTCTAATGGTTTCAGCATTTCAGGCTTCACATTGAGGTCTTTGATCGACTTAGAGTTGACTTTTGTGCAGGGTGATGAGTATGAGTCTAATTTCATTCTTCTATAAGTGAAGATTCAGTTTTGCAAGCACCATTTGTTGAAGATGCTGATATTCCACCATTGTGCGTTCTTCGCACCTTGGTCAAACATCAGATGGCTGAAATTGCATGCACTTATGTTTGTCTTCTATTTTATTCCATTGATCTATATGTCTGTTTTTGTGCCAATAACATGCTGTTTTTATGTTTATAACTCTGTAACAAAGTTGGAGATCTGATTTTGTAATCCCACCAATATTGTTTTGTGCTCTGGATTACTTTGGATATCAGGAGTCTTTTGTCATTCCATGTTAATTTGGGGATATTTTTTCTGTTTCTGTGAAGAATGTCATGAGAATCTTAATTGGGATTGCACTGAATCTACAAACTGATTTTGGTAGGATGGTCATTTTAACAATATTAATTCTACCAATCCATGAGCATGAGAGGTCTTTTCATCTCCTTGAGTCTTCCTCAGTCTCTTTCTTCAAAGATTTAAGTTTTCAGTGTAGAGATCTTTAATATCTTTGGTTAGGTTTATTTCAAGATTTTTAGGCTATTGTGAATGGGAGCGTTTCTGTAGAAAGGTTAGTGACTTTTGTAAATTGATTTTGTATCATGATACTTTGTTGAAAGTGTTGATCATTTGTAGAAGTTTTCTGATGGAATTTTTTGGATCTTGTATGTATAATGTATAATCTGTAAATAAGGATAATTTGACCGCTTCTTTTCCTGTTAGTACACCTTTAATTCCTTCTCTTGCCCTATTGCTCTACTTAAAGTTTTTGAAAAGGTGTGGAGAACCTTGTCTGGTTCCTGATTTTGATGGGAATGCTCCAAGTTTTTCTCCATTTAGAATGCTGTTGGCTGTGGTTTTGTTGTGAATAGTCTTAATTTTGTTGAGGTATGTTTCCTCCAGTCTTATTCCCTCTAAGACTTTTATCATAAATACATGTTGGTCTTTGTCAAAGGCATTTCTGTGTCTACTGGGATGGCCATGTGATTTTTTTTCTTTAAGTCCACTTATAGGATTTATTACATTTAGTGACTTCTGTAAATTAAACAATTCCTGTCTCTCTGGAATAAAGTCAACTTGATCATGATGGATGATCTTTTTGATATTTATCAATATACAATTTGCAAGTATTTTCTTGAGAATTTTTGCATCTATGTTCATTAAGGCTATGGACCTACAGTTTTCTTTTTTGTTATTTTGTGTCTTTCTTTGGTTTGGGTATTAAAGTAATACTTGCTTCATAGAAGGAATTTGGGAGTTCTCCCTCTATTTCTGTCTTTTTGAATAATTTAATCAGTATTTGTTGTAGATCTTCTTTGAAGGTTTGATAGAATTGCTCTATGAGTCTATCTGAACTTGAAATTTTTTGAGGCTTTATATTACTGTTTCAATTTCTTTATTTGTTATGGGCCTATTTAAGTTATTGAACTCTTCTTGTTTAACTTTGGTGGTTCTATTGAATATACAAATTTGTCTATTCCCTTTAGATTTTCTAATTTATTACAGTACGAGCTTCTTTTAATATTTTTATTTATTATTTTTATTTTGCATGCATGAGTTATTGCCTGCATGTATGTAAGTGTACCCATGTTGTGCAGTGCCCAGAGATCAGAAGAAGACATCAGATCCCCTAGAATTAGAGTTACAGGTGGTTGTTAACTGCCATGTGGATGCTGGAAGCCTCAGTCCCCTGTAAAAGCTACCAGTGCTCTTAACCACTAAGCCGTCTCTCCAGCCCTGAGTATAGGTTTCTTTAAAGTATTCTCTCACAATGTTCTGAATCTCTTTGGTATTTGTTGTGATGTTTCTCCTTTTGTCTTTGATTTGATTTACTGGGATTTACTGTTTCTTTCTGTTAACTGGGCTAAGGGTCTTGTCTATCTTGTTTATCTTTTCAAAAAACCAACTCTTAGATTCATTGATTCTTTGTATTGTTTTCTTTCTATTTCATTGATTTTTGCTTCCCTCCCTTCACAATTCTTTTTTGCTCTGATTGTTATCATTTCTTCTCATCTGCTGGGCTTGAGTTTGTTTTATTTTTGCTTTTCCAGATTTTTGAGCTGTAGCATCAAGTCATTTATTTCTGCAGTTTCTGATTTTGTAACGTAGGCACTTAGAGCCATAAATTTCTCTCTTAGGACTGCTTATAATGTGTCCCAGAGGTTTTATTGTGTTGTGTTGTCATTTTCATTTAGTTCCAGGAATACTTTTATTACTTTATTGACTTCTTTGATCAATTCATCATTCAAGAGTGTGTTATTTAATCTCCATGAATCCGTGTAGTTAACAAAACTGCTTTTGATTTTAAACTTTATTGTGTTGTCTGATAGAATGCATGGAATCATTTAGATTTTTGTATTTGTTGAGGTTTGTTTTGAGCTCCAGTATGTGTCTGTTTTAGAAATTTTTCCATGGGCTGCTGAATAGAATGTGTATTCTTTGGCGCTTGGGTGCTGATGTCTATTGTGTCATTTGATGTATGATATCATTTAATTCAGATTTTTCTCTGTTTATTATTATTCTATATGATTTGTCTATTGGATAAAGTGTGGTATTGAAGTCATGTACTACTACTTATTTCAGATTAATTTGTGTCTTGAAATTCAGTAGTAGTATTTTTCTGAAATTATGTACCCCCGAATTTGGTGCATATGTGTTCATGATTGTAATATCTTCTTGGTTTATTGATCAGAATAAAGTGGCCTTCTCTATCTCTTCTGATTAGTTTTAGTTTGAAGTCTACTTTGTCAGAATTAGAATAGTAACCCCTGCCTTTGACTGGGGAATTGGTATTTTAAGTTATTATTGAAAGATGTGTAATAGTTCTGTCCTTTTATTTTCTGCTTGTGTTCTCAGTCGTATTTGAGTTTCCATAATTATACCTTCATTTGTTTTCTTTCTGTATTCTCTTGGATATAGTCATTCCTTTCTTTAGTCCTTTGTATTACCTTGAGTAGTCTCTGTACAGCTGGTTTTGTGGACACAAATTCTTTCAGTCTTCTTGTATCTTGGAAGATTTTTCTTTCTCTTTAAACTATAATAGACAGTTTTTCTGGGTAAAGTATTCTGGGTTGGCATCTATAATAATTTAGGAATTGATCTAAACTCTTCTGAATTTTATACTTTTCATTGAAAACTTAGCTATAGTTTTGATGGAGTTTCCTTTATTTGTAAATTATTACTTTTCTCTTGAAACTTTCAGTACCCTCTTTTTGTTCCGTAAATTTAGTGCTTTTATGATATGCCATAAGGAGTTTCTGTACTGGTCCTGCCTATTTGATGTCCTGTATGTTATATCTGTATGGATATGTATTTTCTTGATTTAGGGAAGTTTTCTCCTGTAATCCTGTTCAAGATATGATCAGTGCCATTGACTTCAGTTTCTTCTCTTTCTTTTGTCTCTTATGGTACCCCACATTTCCTGAGGATTCCATTCCTATGGAATTTTTTAGTTTTTCATATTCTTTGCTTAAGCAGTTCAATTCTCTAACTTAATCTTCCAGACTTGATATTCTGTTTTCCATTTGATTCATTTTTGCTGATGAGGCTTTCTCCAGCTCCATTTCGGCCTGAATTTTATTCAACATTTCTATCTCCTTTGTGAATTCACTTTTTAAGCTCTGAATTGACTTTTTCATTTTATCCAGACATAAATTTGTATTTTCTTGATCTTCAGTTAGAAGTTTATTCTAGCCCTCTCTGAATTCATTTAGCTGTTTGTGTGTATTCTTTAAAATCTTTGAATTCTTTGATCATATTTATGAATGTTCCTTTAAGTTCTGCGTCTGAGGTTCCTCTGGGTAGTTCTCATTGTAAAGCACTTCTATAGGACTGGTGGATTTTCTGGGAACATATTATCTTCATTTTTCATGTCACTCGTGTTTTTGCATTGTGACCTGGGCATATGGACTTCTCTTGATTGTCTGATATGAAACTCCAGCCTGCCTTTGTTGAGTTGAAGTTTGGTTCTGTTTTTATTGTTGTAGCTTCATTGCGTTCTGTTAAGTTATGAATTTATGAATTGTTAGTTGGTCAGTGCTTCAGGTTCTCACTTTTATTTTTCATTGAAGGGACAGTATGGCTCCAGGCAAGCTAGTCGGGAGCTCTCTCACAGCAGGAATGTGCTTAGTTGTGAAGTAGGAAAAGACAACTAAGTGTGCAAGTTCTGACTAACTTTCTAGACTAGTCAGGAGCCCTCTGGCAGCTGAACAAGCCTAGTACCAAAGTAGAAGGCTGGCAACCAAGTGAGTGGATTCTGACCAGCTAAAGAGGGAAGATATAAGCCCTGGAGCAGTACAGACAGAACTAGTCCTGGGGCAGAAAAATGACTTGCATTCTTTTATTTCATACAAAGTTATTGAAATCAAGTGTTCATTCTATGAATAGCACACTTCAACTCAGATGCTAAATTTATCATTGGCATTTCAGGCCTCAAGATGGTAGATAACAGTCAGACAAGGTCTGCCTACCAGAGTCTACTGAGAATAATATTGGTAAAGTTAAAAAATAGCTGTTGGAAGAGTAACAGGCACTAATTGGCTGTGGGGAGAGGCCATAGGCAGGACAGTGACAGCATTAACACAAGAAAGCATCTGGTAAAAACATCACCCTTGACAAAGGGTGCTCGGCACTAGAAAACCAACAGAGAAATGAGATTTAATTTCATAAAGACTTCTGCTGCATCAGCAGTTTGGCAGTCCAAGGCCAGCTGTGAATCACACTTGTGGGAAACTCAGACCAAGGGCCACAATTCTGTACACTGAAACCTAACCAACTGAATACTATGAGATTCCAGTAAAGAAGATCTGAATCAAATCCACGCAGCGTTCAATGAGTTGAAAGTCTGATGGAAACAAAAATCTATTGGAGAACCTTTGTACAGACTCTTAGCAGTACGCAGGACACAGGGAAAGCTGCACAGCCCCTGCCACTGGGCCTCACGCATTCTGTCATATACTTTAAGTCCTGTCCAGTCAAGCATTTGTATCCAGATATCCTTATGTGCACGCTCATCCACCGGAGTCTAGTCGGCCTATCTAGAGGTTTTAAAGACGATCTACTCTCCTCACCCAGCAATAACCAGTTGTCAACAGTTCCCAGGCTAAGGCCAGGGCCCAACACCCATTTTTGTCACTCCACATTGAGCCCCTGTCTGACTGAGTCAACCAGGTCTCGTGCACACTGCCAGTGTTGCCGAAAGTTCACATGTGCAAGTTTCCAGTGGCGTGAAAGTCTCTGTTTCCCTGTGTTCAAGGACCAACCCTGGCTCTTACCATCTTTCTGCTCCCTCTTCTGCAATGGTTCTTGACCTGTGGGTGGCTGAGACTTAATATGGGAGTCCTATGCTGGAACACACACTCTGCAGTCTCTTATTCTCCTAAACTTAGCCAGTTGTGACCTTCTGTGTGCATCACACTCTGTTGTATAAGGAGCTTCGCTGGTGAGAGTTGAGAGATGCACTAGTATTCTCTCCACCTTGTTCTGTAAACGAGCTGTAGCCTTCCTCCTCTTTTCCACACACAGAAACTTGAGGAAAAGATCACTAGAACAGACATTTGGCAAAACATAAATACAATAAAAATACAAATTTTAAACATTATCAGTCAGGGGCTGGAGAGATAGCTCAGTGGTTAAAAGTACACCCAGAGGACCTAAGTCCGGCTCTTGGCACCCATATCAGGTGACTCACAACCATCTGTAACTCCAGTTCTGGGGAGTTTAATGTCCTTCTTCTAGTCTCCAAGGGCACCTGCACTTCTGTGGCATACACTGTCACAAACATATATACATACACATAAATAAAACATAATCTTTAGACATAATAACTCATATTATTAATAGACCTATGTGCTAAGAATTATATACCTAAACAAATACTTAGAAAATTTCAAATTTCAACCTAAGTACAAACATACGTGCGCATAGGCAGGTGTGGTGTGCACCTGTAATCCTGGTTTTCCGGGGCTGAGGTGACATGAATCCACGTTAATAGAGTACCTATTAGCAGCATGTGACTGATTTCCAACATGCTGACTATCTGCTGAGAAGAATTTTGAGACAAATTGAATTGCTTTAAATTTTATCATGAGTTTGAGACCAGCCTGGGTTACAGAGAAAGACTCTATCTCAAAAAAGAATTGGCAATTTAGTAGACTAATAAATATTAAAGGATAGAAACACAGTTAAAGATTATTCTTCTCAAAAGGAAAGAAAAAACAGAGACTTTACCAATTAAGTCAACCAGACTTAGAGGAAAGTGGTTGCTCGCCCCCCACAACGTTTCTACAAAAAAATAGGAAGAAAACAATCTGTCATTCTCATGCAGTTATTTTTTACATTTTGGGGGGAAGAGTGGGGCATGTGGAGGTCAGGGGACAATTTCAGGAATCTGTTCTCTCCTCCCACTGTGTGGGTTTCAGGGATTGAATTCGGGTTTTCAGGCTTGGAAGCAAGTGCCTTCCCCCTGAACAGCACTGTAGCCCTATGGTAATTTTAATTTCAAACCCAAGTAAGTGAAACATAGAAAAAGAAAATTACAGTTCCATCTTTCTTGCAAATATAGGCAAAAATCATCCTAAATAAAATATTAACCAGCTTATTCAACATTATATTAAGAAAATAATGCATCAGAATCATGTAGGATTTATCTCAGAAATACAAGAGAAATTTAGTATCTGAATAACTTTCCGCTGGGCTAGGCTAACTAGAAAAACATCATATTGTCTCAGGCTGTGGCCCAAATGTTTTTGAAAAAGTTTCAACAATAATATTTTTTTAGTTCTTGGAAACTAAACAGTACAGGATAAATTTTTAACTTGAAAAATGTGGTATACCAAGTCCTATGGTAAATACTGTACTTTGCTGTATAATTACTATATTTAGGAACTGAAATAAAGCTTGTTGAGAGGAGGTGAAGAGATTTTAAGAGCCAGAGGTCAGGAAAGACCAAAGCAAAACCATGTCTTCTGAACAGAACAGGACTCTGAACTCACAGTGGCTGTGGTTGCCTGTGCAAGATCTGCACAAGATCAAGCCACTCAACATTCTAACATGAAAGGGGGGTGTTCGTAAGTCCCCCCCAACTGAGGAGCTATGGCTTCTGTAGGACGGAGGCACAGTCTTTTTAAGGGTTTGAATGAAAACTGTCCCCATAGGTTCAAGTATTGCTCCCAGATGGGTTGTATTACCACAGAGGTCACAGAGGTCACTGGGAGTGGGCCTTGCCTCACTTCCAGTTTGCTCTCTCCTTAGTGTTTGTCATTGAAGATATGTGCTCCCAGCTTCCTGCACCTTCTAGCACACATGCCATTTGCTGCCATGTCCCCTGCTATAATGGACTCTTACCACTCTGGAGCTATAAGTCAAATACATTCTTTCTTCCATAAGTTGCCTTGCTCATGGTATTTTATCACAGCAACAGAAAAGTTGCTGATACACACCCTGGTGGGTCAACCACACTACAGTGGATGGCCCCAGGTATAGAAATATATGTAGGGTCTGCACAAACTGACTCAGCGGATTACTTTTTAAAAAAAAAAAAAACATTTTTAAAAGGACATGAAGCTGGGAGGGGTAAGGTGAGGGGTGGATCTGGGAGGAACTAAAGGGAATGATTGGGAGTGAATAAGATCAAAATACACTGCATAAAATTCTCAAACAATTCATCATATGTGATACTAAAAACAAGATTTTATGTCATACTAAAAACAAGAAAAAAGAAAGCTTGCTAACCACACCCCCAGCGCTTAGTAATATTATTGATACTATTATCATTAATATTATGATTGTCTGTGTGGTGGTTTGAATAAGAATGTCCCTCACAGGCTCCAAATATCTAAATACTTGTCCCAAGTTGGTAGCACCATTTTGTGCCGGGAGCCAATCTAACAAAGAAAAGGCCTAAGCTTCGCCACTTTAACACCCCCACCCGGTTCACGCCTCTGTTTCTCTTCCTAGAGACATTTCCTGATAAACACGCAAGTATCTGCGGTTGGCCCTAAAAGACCAGAGATGACACATCTCCTAGCAACAGTTCCTGCCCAACTAACTGCCACATTCCTGCCTAGCTAACTGCCACTCCCATCCCCAAAAGCCTCTGGCCCATTACTATAAGAACCCTGCCCTTGCTTAATAAAACCAGAGCTTGATCAGCTTCCTAGACTTGCTCTTGTTCTTTGTGTCTCCTGTCCCCCATTTGTCTCCCCTCCAGGATTAAGGATTACCCATGTTGATAGTGTCCTGCGGGCTGGGGCAATTTGGGGAGATCTAGGAGCTGTGACTTGCTAGAGGAAGCACGTCACTGGGGGAAGGCCTTGAGAGTACATAGCCTTGCCCAAGTTCAGTTTCCTTCTCTGATTCCTGGACTTGAGGATGGGAGGGTTCAGCTTTCAGCACCTGCTGCCTCCTGCCATGATGGACTCATCCCTCTGGAACCATAAGCCAAATATACTTTTCCTTCTATAAATTGCCATGGTCATGCTGTTTTATCACAGCAACAAAAAAGTAACCAATACAGGTTAACAGTACTACTAATATATAAACATATATATTTTATACATAATATATAGAATTTTCCTATAGTATGTAGGAAAATCATCATAATCTCATTGTTGCCTGATAAAAAATTATTGCTGAGAATGCTGAAAAAACTCAACATCATTCACATTGGAACTAAGAAGAAAGTTCATCAAAACTTACAATTATAAGTCTCCAGCTCAATAATAGCCAGTTAGACTATATATACAGAGGAATAAGTTATTACATTTTTAGAAATGAAATTATTACAGAACACATAAGGCTTTAATGGAAAAAAACTCTTATTGTCTTTCATAAAGGACATTGGAGTTTATTTGAATTAATGGGGAATCACTTCAAACTTCTGGAAGAAGCATTTGACTGCTATAAATATTTTGCTTTTTCTTCTACTTAACCTGCAATGGTAAGCCAATAGAACACCTGTTGGAACTTTTTAAGAATTCAAATAAACTTACTCTAATATTCATACTAAATATTAAAATCAAACATTTTAAAAGAAAAAGAGTAACAGTGGGAAGATAATTGCCCTCCTCTCTGAGAGACAGAACAAGACCATAATGTTAAAGAGGAGGTAGACAAACAGACCAAGAGAACAGAAAAAAGATCCAGAGAGATGTGTGTATTATACCCAGGTCGCAGAGTCCCCTCAGAGACCACCACAGAGGCCAGATCCAATGCAAATACAAAAAGGATCTTTATTTGCAAGCTCAAGCTCTGTCCACAGTCTGACACACAGATGCAGCCAGTGATAGAACAGTGGCCCGGAGTGAAGGGAAAGGAATTCTTTTATTGGGTTGGAACAAAGAGAGGTGGGTCAAAAGCTGGAACTGGTTAAGAAAGCCCATGGACGCAAAAGCAGCTTACAATGATTGGTTACAAAGATTATTCATTTCAAAAGACAGGTGGCAAGGAACTTACGGCTTCTAACTGGTGGGTCTGTCCTGGAATGTGCTTACCAAAGTAGGCTACAAGGTCTCAGGCTTGTTTGGGTTTCTGATTTTAGCCTCAGTCATCCTGACTAGACTCTGTGCTCTCCCTTTAAGCCATAAACAAGATATTTTTTGTAAAACCACCTGGTATCTGAAGGCCACGTCCTTGCGAATGTTTAACTATGGGGGTGGGAAAGAATTTCTGGAACTGAGAAGCCAAGCTTATGTGGCAGAGGCTTTTTCTAATAAAGTGGAGTCAGATTTGCTTTGATTTTACATTTCGGGTTTGGAGACCTTCTCATGTGCATTTACACTCGGTAAGGTTACAACCAAAATGAATAAGAATGATGTAAGTGGTGGGAATGCTAACTCTGTAGATGCAGAAAACCAAACTGGATCCCTACCCTTTGAGTAAAGGATGCTGATGATCTTCTCCAAGCTTAAAAATCATTACTTAGAGAGGCATTAGTTTTCATTTTTTCATTCTGCTATGTTCCATGAGCCTTAGGTGTAAAGGTTCAACTGTAGATGTGTCACCTAGGACTGGGCATCTCTCAGACGTATAGTCTCTGTGTCCAACCAGTTGTGGAATTCTGCAGTAGCCTCCATCTGTTGCAAAAAGAAGTTTCTTTGATGAGTGGTGCTTGTCTGTAAATATAAGGATCCATATTTAGCTTACGGAAAGAAATTTCATTTGTCTAGAGATATGACAGCATAGGGTTTTCTCTAAGGTTTATCTCCTCTCCAGCCATGTGTATTTGGCCGAGTTTATACTGCCACTTATGAGTTCACTTCCATTGAGTTTTAAGTCCCACTTGGAGAGCTGTTGATTGCCACCATCACCCGCCTCCCCGCCAGATAAGAGTGCCACTCCTGCACCAATAGAGGCAGTGTGCTGTGCTGGTCATTACGGTTATTAGGCTTTAGGACTGGGTTGAATTATTGATTTTTCTCCTCTAGAAGCTTGCATATTATCATCTAGCATTATGGGAGCTAAACTCCAGGTAGATTTCTGAGTCAGTTCCTTCTCCATTGTTCCAAGTCCTGTATCTGAACTATGTTCTGTCTTCAGCAGCAGGGTCTTATCTTCTAGTTCTGGGAGATAACCAAGAGCTTTGGCAATAACCTGTGTTATTTTGGGAGTTCCTGGACCACTCTCACCAACCACACAAAGGGAGGTCTCCCCTGTCTGGCACTGGGCTCCTTGCCAAGCAGCCCCAGGTACACATGTGGACTAATCTTTAGACACTGTATGTGCATTTCCCAGGAGTCTGGGGGGAGGTACCACATTTCCTTCTGGGCTCCCTAGCCGCTCGCCCAGATTCATTCATTGCCGCGCCTGCACGGCCCTGGATCCGAGTCTCTGCGAGGGACGTCGAGGTTGAAGAGTAGACACACACGCACACACACATAGGGTACAAAATGGTGACGCGCCTTTACTTGTGAAGCGCTCCTATATATACACAGCTCTCTTCCGTCAAAGGTTCATACCAAGTATCATCTTACCGGAAGATTATACACCAGGAACTTGGTCAGTTACAGGTCCCATGACTCAGCCGGAACAGGAAACGGAGATGTGCTATTAGGAGAAACCACACTTTCCCCCGGAGTCTGCAGGGCCTCGTAAACATGTTTGACAGGATGTTAACTTGAGGTAATTAGCAAAGGGACTCTTTCCCCATATTAGTGGGGCAAGAGTTTTTAGCGTACCTTGACTGTTTGTCAAGGAGGGGGTTGTGCTGGGAGGCCTTATTCCCCACAATTCATCTCTACTCTTTTTCCTCCCACTCAGCCTCCCATCCTGCCCCCAATAACACCTGCCTCCCTCCGTCCCCACTCTCACCTGTGAAGCTTCTTTCTACAACAGAGCAATGCACACAGAAGGCCACAGCTGGCCTAGTTTTAAAGAATAAGAGACTGCAGAGTGTGTGTCCCTAGATAGGACCCCTATATTAAACCTCACCCACCCGTGGCTCAGAGATTATTGTGGAAGAGGGGGCAGAAAGATTGTAAGAGCCGGGGCTGGTTCAGGAACCCAGGGAAGCAGGGGCTTTCGGACGACTGGAAGCTTGCACATGTGAACTTGCAACAATGATGGCCTCAAGTACAAGACCCATGAGAACTCAACCAGACAAGGCCCCAGAGCGGAGCAAGAGAAACTGGTGGTAGACCGACCCTAGACTGAGAACTATTGGGGACTGGGGAGACTATGCCTTACTTACAATCTCTGGATAGGCTGACTAGACTCCAGTGGACGAATCTGCACTGAAGGACTTCTGATATAAATGCTTGAGTGGATAGGACTTAGCATGTGTGGTGGGACACACGAGGTGCACACAGATGGAGGAGAGGGATCTAAATTTGATTAAGAATTTTTGTGTGAAATATGCAAAAGCTCATTAAAAATTTTTAAAAATCATTACTTAGTATCAAACTGCACTCTAAATTCATGACTCCACCCATTGATCAGCGCAGCCCTCAGACCTCATCAGAGAAGTTTCTTTGTGCAGTGGATGGTGGCACGCACAAAAACTCACAGCTGGTCAAAGTACAGAGAGTGTCAGTAGAGGGCAGTGTCACAAATGGGACATCTATCACGCGCACGCACGCACACACGCACTACAAGCCCCAAAGCGACAGGGTTGACTGGTCATGGCCCGCAACCTCCAAAACCATGAGTGAAACAGACCTCTTCTCTTCATAAATGGATTATCTCAGGCATTTGTAAACACAGAGCTGACTAAAACAGTGAGCGCTCTCTGGTCTTCATGGTACATTATCATGAAAGAAATATTGACTTCCACTCCTAATGTTGCAAAGAGATACAATTTAAGAATTGTATGTTCTTCTAAGGAGTTGCTATATCACAGCTATAGATGTAAATTCTGGCATTTGAGTAACCCATAGTCCAACTGACCAAAGAAATTATAATACTATGATGTGAATGCTGCTGCTGCTGCTGTGTGTATGTGTGCGCATACATGTGTGTAGATATGCATACAGGTGTATGGGTCTGCATGTGAGGCCTGAGGTTGATGCTGGGTGTTTTCCTTGGTCATGCCTGCTTTGTTTTTGGAGGCAAGGTCTCTCATTGGACCCGGAGCTTGCTGGTCCTGGCGGTCCAGCTATCCAGCTTACTCTGAGGACCCTGTGTCACTGTGTCCCGGGTTCTGGGACTACAGAGCACCCCGACAGCTGTGCCTAGCTTTTGCAAGTGCTCTGGCGATCCAAACTCTAGTCCTCATGCTCATGCTGAGCACTTTCCCACTGAGCCCCCTCTTCCACCGAGTGCTATTATTTACTTGTTTGTTAACCACTGTAGCAACAGTTTGCAACACAACTCTCCTTTCAACAAAGCTAGAACGATTTGGGCTTCCTAAGCTTTATATTTTAGTCATGCTACGTGTAAGTTCAGAATAAGTAGTGTTTCACTTAAAAATACTGTTAATTTTTTTCAGATTTTTTTTAAATAGTAATAGAACTAAAAGAAGATTATTGACCACCTCAGGGCCCTCTTGTATGATATAACTCACTGGCACAAAAGTAATACTAAGGAGAAGGAGTTGGCCCTGGAGAATTCATTCAGAATCAGAGCAGGTCTACCTAAGAGTCACTCCAGAGACTTCTTTCATCCTCCAAGGTCTAGAGATGACATCAAGTCCCTCTGGCCATTGTTATTTTGTAAAGCAGAGGATGGAAATAACCTTCCCCTTGGATGTAAAGACAATACAGATGTTTCCCTGTTCGTAAGTCCCTTGCCTATATTCTCTAAGACAAAGTCAAGGGAGGCCCACAGAAACCAAGTTATATCTGTGGCTTTTGCTGTAGTCCTGGGAAGGATGCACCATCCTTCACTGCGTGCAGCTGGTTTGTGCCTAGGCATCCAGGTAAAGACAAACCTCATGCAAATCCATCTTCTCCTAACACTACCCATTCTGTGAACCTGTGAGGGCAAACATCGTGGGTAGGGATCAAATCCTCACTTATAAACCTTCTGAATTACCCTTTGAGGGGAAGAGAGGCAGCCTCTTCACCCTCCCCTGATCTTGACTAAACCCTTTATTTGTCCATTTAATCAAGCACCCTTCATCTCTCCTCTTTGAGGGGAGATAACATGTCTATAACATATAAAAGTTGATCCAAGCTTGACTTAGCTTTACCCAAATCCACTCGCATCGATTCAGAGCATACCAGGTCTTTGTGGACTCTTATGCTAAATCCTGAGATGACAGAGAAAACAGAAGCTGTTGTAGATTCGCAAAACCCTAGCATGGTCGTCAGTGTCCACACCCTCACCTCCATTTTGAGCGTTTCCCCCATCTGGCTTCTGGGAAACTGTGTGCCATTTCTTCTTGGATTCATGTACAAGGGGAGAAGGAATTCCTGTTTAGTAGCAAAAGACGATCACTTCCCATCTTAGAATTTCTAAGGAGGAATGGACTAGAAAACACCTACTTGTACTTACTGGGGTTTTCTCTACGTTTATATATTTAGTTTGTGTAAGGGAGGTGTATGCATGCCACAGCACCCATGTGGAAGTCAGAGAACAATTTGCAGGAGCCAGGTCTCTCCTTCCATTAAGGGGATCCCAAAGATGGAACTCAGGTTTTGGGGTTTGGCAGCAAGCACCTTTCCCAGAGCCACCTCACCAGCCCTCCTGGTTGTTTTTGTTTGTTTGTTTGTTTTGTTTTGTTTTAATGAAAAACTCAAGTTATTTACAAACTGATGGGGATAGAGAAAGGTCTTTCACCACCATGAAGTATGACAACACCTCTGTCAGTCACCTGGACGGCCAAAATGTTTACTGATTCAGACTGTGCCAGTCAGTCCTGTGAGTTGGGCTCAGCTGCCTTTGGAACTAGAGAATAACAACTCAGTGTCCTGGAGTCTATCCTCAGCTCCCTTCCTTTCTTTCTCCAGTGTGGTAATTCGGCTTCTCATTTCCTTTCTTTCTAGGTCTGATCCTCTACACTCTTCCAGCCCACTTCTCCTGCTTTGGCCAGTACATTACTGCCCTGAACTAGGAAGTCCTGGCAAGATCTGAGGCCGCAAGGATGCTGACGCTACGTAATCTCTCCTGAGTCACCCCGGAAGTGTCCTTCATAATGCCCGAGGTACACAGCACATTTGAGCAATCTTCCCGAGCCTCATCCCTCTGAAGGGATACTTGAATGCTCTATGGAAGTTAGCAATGTCACCGAGTTTGTGCTCCTGGGACTAGCCAGCAGCCCTCAGATACGGGGGCTGCTCTTTGTCCTGTTCTTCGTACTTTACCTTTTGACCCTCATGGGGAACCTGCTGATGCTGCTGGTGATCAGCACTGATTCCCACCTAGACACCCCCATGTACTTCTTCCTGAGACACCTCTCCTTCCTGGATGCTTTCTATTCCTCAGTCATTGTGCCGAAACTGCTGGAGAACCTTATCTCTGAGCAGAAGACTATATCCTTCCTTGGGTGTTTCATTCAGATTTCCCTGGTCATATTTTCTGGGGCCACTGAGGCCTGCATCCTTTCTGCCATGGCCTATGACCGGTTCCAGGCTGTGTGCCACCCACTGTTGTATGTGGCAACTATGAACAGGAAGGTATGTGCTGAGCTGGTGGCTGTGTCATGGGCCACAGGAATGAGTATGAGCCTGATTAACACGGTCCTCCTATCTCGGCAGTACTTCTGTGGCCCAAACCTCATCCACAGTTTTGCCTGTGAGGTTCCTCCCTTGCTCTTGTTGGTCTGTTCTGACCCCTACACCACTGTCGCCTCCACCTTAACCACAATGGTGATCTTAGGCCTTGGTACTCTTGTCCTACTGCTGGGTTCCTACAGCCGGATCATCATTACAGCCCTGGGCATCAACTCAGTCACAGGTCGGAGCAAGATCTTCTCTACATGTTCTTCTCACTTCCTTGTGGTCACTGTCTTCTATGGTTCAGGAGTTTCCAGGTGTGTCATATGATAGTTCCTAAGTGTAAATGCCATGTATTCCTCACCTAACTGCCATTAGTCTACAGAGCAGAGCAGTGCAATGTTCTAGAAAAAGAATCATCCTGGAATTCATAAAGTTTACATTGCAGTCTGGCTCTACTATGAGCTAGCTTCTGTTTTATAAAAAATAAAAACGAAGGAAGAGAGGGAGGGAAAAAGGGAGGGAGGGAGAGAGGGGGGGGAAGATAGGTTCATTTTTTAAGCTGGATATAGTTGTGCCTGTAATCCCAGCACCCAGCAGGCTGAGGCAGGATCACACACTTAAGGCCTGTCGGGATAGCACAGTGAGGTCCCACCTTCAAAAGAGTAAGAAAGGCATTCATTTCTTTCTGAGCTCAATTGTCTATTCCAGAAAAGGAGTTTAGACAAAGACTAAATGTTTCTTTGTTTTATGGACCTATGATTTTGGAGTTCTCAAAAGAAAACTAACATCTTTGGTAGATTTTACTTGGTGCTAGACAAAAAAAATAATAATAATAAATGCAGCATCCTTGAAACAGATGGCATCTTTCTTTCCTACAAGAAGATGATACCACCAAAGCGTGCTTATGCCAAAACTATTTATTAGGCTCTAACTATACATCAATTTATTCACACAGTCAAGTTCAATTTTGGTGTGCATTACACACCCTGAATTAATATTACTAACCTCGCTGTCAGGTAAATAACTTAAGTTTTGGGAATAACCGGGTAAGTTGCAGAGAGCTCAGAGCCACCTCCGCCAGGTCTGTGCTCTCCCTGCCGTGCCATTCTCAAACGCAGTCGTCTGTAACCGACGAGCCTCCTTTGCCAGGAAGCAATCAATAATGCTGTGCTCCCTGCTAGTGAACTGGGAATGGACTTGAACACCACTCAGACCAACATAGGAGGTGGGACTGGATGATGAAGAACAGTTTGGGGGAGCTTGCCTACTGGAGCCTGTGGACACGTCATCTCCCGTTACCTCGGTGTCCTTGTGCTCCATAAACAGACAATAAGGTTCCTCCTGCTTGTCTCAGAGAAATGTTAGAAAGATAAATCAGATTATTATAATTAATAGTAAGATAAATATCTTTTCTTTAAACATTTTATTTGATTTTTTATTTGTGTGTGTTTGCCACATGTTTGTGGGTGCCTGCAGAGAAGGTGTTGGATCCCTGAAGCTGGAGTTACAGGTGGTTATGATCCACCTGATGTGCTAAAACCTGAGATGCAGTCTTCTACAAAGGCAACCTCTGAGACACCTCTCCAGGTGTCTTTTTAAATCAAATACATCAGAATCTATGAGGAACAATCTTGATATATGCTATATTTGCTCCAATTAAGATAATATCATGAAAAAAAAATAATGTTTCTTTGGGAAATAACCCAAGGGATACTTAAGACATTTCAAATAATTTTAAAATCTATATTTTGCTGCATGTATATTTAAATTTTTATTTGAATTTTTACATGTATGAGTGTTTTGCCTTTAAGTGCACCACATTCATGTAATGCTCATGGAGGCCAGAAGAGGGCATCAGATCCCCTGAAACTGGAACTACAGATGGTTCTTAGCTACCATGTGGGTGCTGGGAACCAAACCTGGGTCTTCTGCAAGAGCAGAAGTGTTCTTAACTACTGAGCCATTTCTCCAGCCCCTTCTTTGTATATTTCTGTCTCTTACTTTATTTACAAATCTTGGCTTCTTTTCCAAACCAAAGAAAAATGCAACTAAAAACATTTGTTCCACTGAGCATTATAAAAATAACATGCTATGATTATGGGATTAGTTCCCAGAGCCATGAATGTTGTGAACAATGGTAGCCTTGTAAACTAGGCACACAGTTTTGCAAGAGGAAGTTATCACAAACAAGAACATAGTATGTCTGAATTGCAAATACGGAGAAATAAAAGAAGGAAGGCAATGTTACCATCCCTGTCAGGCGATATGCTCTGGGGAGTATGGAGTGTGCAAAGCATGAACTCATTTCATTTCAGGAAGCTGCAGAACTACTTTTTCCCACAGGGCAGCTCCTATGCTTTTCTGTGAGTTCTCTGATGCTTGGAGCATTTTCAGGCAGAAATGACTGGCTTCTCACTGAGCAGTCATGTGTAGACACTGCTCCAGGTAACAGTCGGCTCGGCTCTGACCACACCGTTTGCCGGGTTAGCGGGAGTCTGGTGAATCACAGCTTCCTGTTTGCCAGGTTAGCAGGAATGGGGTGAATCACAGCTTCTGGCAGTGTGGTGACCATCGTCCTGAGTTTAGTTTTTTCCTTTGTGTAATTCTGTGCAAGGTATATGACTCCAGCATCCGGCTCAGCCCTGGAGCAAGTGCTATCTTTGCAGTACAGTGTGGTGACTCCACTGCTAAATCCCTTCATCTACAGCCTGAAAAACAAAGATGTGAAGGCAGCTCTGAGGAGGATGCTGACCAGGAAGTCCCAGCTGACCATTTAGCCCAAATTCTCCTGCCCCGCTACCAGGAACAGTGACAGACAGAAGAGACAACAGGAAGCGCCCTCACCATTCAACCACCTCTACTGAAGATTAGTTTCTCTTCCTCCACTTCCTCCACTGCCCTGGCCCCAGTAAAACAACATTAGGAACTTCCGTAACAGAGTAGATGATACCCAACCAAGGGGCCCACTTAGTACATTAGACAATCCTCGCAGCTGCTCTGGCCATTCCCACAGCTGCTCATTTTTCCTCTTATTTCTTGTCATTTCTGCCAGTCCCCCTTCCTCACTCCTCCTTTATTTTGTCTATGCACAAGGTATAAATCGACTTAGCAGATCACTAGTAAATATGTTGACACATTATCAGAGAGTCACATCTTGACAGTGCAACACTCAAGTCTCCGTTTGTTTCCATCCAAAAAAGATCCCTGATTAGATCTAATTCTTTATAATAATGTAAGTAGAAATAAAGTGTGACACTGGAGTCCCATCTTCTTTCTAAAAGCAGCGACTAGAGGAGAGCTTAGAAAATCCTCAGCAGTTATTGTGGACAACTTAAGGAGTAAATGGAGCAGTAGAGGAGGAATCCATCTGAAAACAACTTTCTTGCATGATGTAAGTGTCCTAAAAGCAGAATCTCCGTCCTATGGCTTCTGTGTCTTCAGTGTCTAATATATCCTTCCACCTAAAAAGGTGTATTCAAGAACTGAAAAAAATGTGAATGACAGGAAGAGGGCAATGAGAGAACTTGAGAAAGGGAACATTGCCTTGGTGACAGGGACGTGTTGGAGGGAAACAGAGCGGAAGGGAAATCTCAAGAGAGCACCAGCCTGAGACCTCCTCGCCATGAGTTCAGTAAACACTCTGCACTGTGTCAGTTCTCTCTCCCAGCCCTCCCGCTTCCCATCCGAATGCGGACTGCTTCAGGTCCTTGTTCCAGGCCTGGAAGAAGGCTGGAGAAAGCAAAACAAATGCCCAGCTTCCATCCCCCTGGACATTCAGCTTACAAGAAATCCTCAGTAAGAGAGCAGCAGCTTCCTATCTTGCTTCTTCCCAAATGCCAATAGGTCTGCCTTTGTCAAGGCTGCTTTCATTAGGGAACAGTATAGCCCGGTGGTAGAGCACTTGCTTAGCATGCACGAGGCTGTGAGTTCAGTCCTCAGGACCACCACCAAAAAAATTAATAAAAAAGAAAAAGAAATAAACCGTTTCTATGCCAAAAAAAGAAAAATGCTTCATCATTCCACGGATGTATATGCATCTCCATGAGAGGTGAAAGCATGTAAGTTGCTTTATTGATCATCTCACAACCTGCACATATATCAAAGTATTATGTGGTACATCTTTAACCTATGTAATTTTACTTGAAAGAAAGAAGAGGAGGAGGAAAAGAGGAGCTACTACCAGCGACTGTGTATGCCATAAATATGATGTTACCACGCTTGACTGAATAACAAAGGTAATTTATTTAATTTCATTTATTTTCAAGATAATTCATAATTCTATGGATACAATATTAATCAATGAAAAGAAATATATAAGATAGAAGGTGGAAAACACAGATAGAGTAGGAACAAGCATTTGTCTAAGCACCACAAATGCTGACCCTGAATGCCTACTTCATGAATCATTCCACCACTGAGCGCACTAACAGTGATCTAAGGGAAAAGGCACACAGCCCAGCACCGATGCAGAAGAGGAATCTACACACATCCGTGCAATATCCTCCTGTAACCATCATGGGTAGATATTTAAGACTGCTCCCATGCTGGCTCCCTGTTCTTGCCCCTCCAATCATCACGCTAGTATCCTCTCTATAAAGAAATTTATTGTGCAGTTCCTTCAGGACACTGAAGACCATGGTCACATATACAGTGTGCTTGTCCTCACAAGCAGAGCTTCCCTGATGTCTGTAGGATGATGGCTAGTTCTGTGGTTTGAAAGCTGAATAACCCCAAGGGTTATATAAAGGTTTAGCCCCCAGGGTAACAGTATTGAGAAATGCTGTGGACCTTTAAATGGTGGGGCTAACTGGGAGCTCCTTAGGTCACTGAGGCTGTCACTGGAAGCAAGGTTCTAGGACCCCAGTCCCTCCTTTCCTTCTCTCTCTCTCTGCTCTGATCCTCCAGTTTGAGATGTAGCCATGTGATCCTACATGCAATCCTAGCATGGTGTGAAGCCATGCACCAATCTCACAGGAGGCCACACCAGTGGACACCTTGATCTTGAACCTTGGACCTCAAAAACTATGAACTAAATAAAGCTTGTCTCTTTTTAAGACAGCTGCCTCTGGTATGTCATAGTCACAATGCCAAGTTGACTAACACTGCAGGGAGCTGTGGGGCACAGCCCAGCTTTCATGGCATTCCTGGTCTAGCTTCTTGATAGAGATGGTTCCTCATGTTTTCCAGATATGAACCCATTTGAAGCTGTAGCTAGGTCAATTTAATAGATAAGCCGGAGAGGCTAGAGAGATGGCACAGCGATTAAGAGCTCTGGTTGCTCTTGCTGAGGACCCGGGTTCAATCCCCAGCACCCACATGGCAGCTAACAACCATCTGTAACTACAGTTCCAGGGGGTCCAACACCCTCCTCTGACCTCCACGGGCATAGCACAACATGGGTACATTTACACACATGCAGGTAATACACTCATACACGTAAAGTAGTAGATAAAATATTTTTAAAATAGGTTAAAGGAATAGGTAAAAGGTGGGTTCAGTAGACAGAAGGACTATCCAAAACTGCCCCTTCACATATACACATGCACAGGGACTATATGAAGCCCTGAATGTCCCGGCCCGCGGGAAAACTATCAACGTGGGTTGACCTGGTGGGGGAGAAAATGGAGGACGGGAGACACAAAGACGAGAGCAAGTCAAAAGAGGGGTCTGATCAAGCTCTAACTTTACTGAGCAAGGCAGGGTTCTTTTAATCATCAAGTATGAGAGAAATTCCAGGGAGGGGACTAGGGCAGTGAGATCTGCAGTCAAGCAGGAACTGTTGCTAGGAGATACTATCTCTGGTATTTGGGGCCCATCATAAATAGTCGTGTTTTATCAGGAAGCGGGCACTAAGAAGAGAAACACGGACTAGAACCAGGTGGGAGTGATAAAAATGGCGGCACTCGGGCCTTCCTTTGTCAGCTCAGCTCGGCTCCCGATACCTGAAGACTTGGAGAAGCCCCTACCCCATAATTAGAAAAGGAAAAATAGCATGCAGTGCCCCTAGAGATGTGTCACACTATGGTAAAGTCCATTCTAGAGTGGTGTGACTCATACAAGTCATTTCTTGAGAGCGTTTTCACTATGTATAAGACCCCCAACTCCTTGTCTAGTTTAAAGGTTCCATAAAGGTGAACTTCATTTGGGAGCTGATGGTTTCTAAGACCAAAGAAGCATGACTGACTGTCTAAATCCCCCCGGAGTATTATTGGGGTTGTGTAATGGTTTGCTTGCTTTGTCCACGTGACTAGATTTAGAAGAGGCACAGAAACACAACTCTGGATTTTTCTATGAGGATGTTTCCAGGAAGGTTTTACAGAAGATGGAAGACCCACCTTGAATGTGGTCAGCACCATCCCATGGTGTAGAGTCCTGGACTGAATAAAAAAGAGAAAGCAAGCAGAGCATCAGTGTTCGTCTCCCTCTGCTTCCTGACTGCAGACACAGTGCGGCCTGCTTTCTCACGCTTCTGCTTCCGGTCATGGTGGATTGTACCTGCAAACCGTGACCAAACTAAACCCATCCTTCCTTAAGTCGCTTTTGTCTGAAATTTTGCCGTATCAATTACAAAAGTAATTAGTACCTTTATATCTTTGAAAGGGAAAAAAAGATGAGATTTCATTCACATTTAATTCAAAATGTAGTCAATTAAATTGTACTTTTGGAGTGGTAGGTTATCAGAGCAGAAAGAGATCTCAGAAAACCGACTAGACCAAAGCCTCCATCTTGAAATTGAGGCACACAGGAGAGAGATGACCTACCCAAATTCAGACCACCAGTGAGTAGCCAGAACAAACTTCAAAATACAAATCTCCTAATTATTCTTCATCCACACATCCCATAATCATTACACTGTAGATCTGCAAATAACCTGCTATAAATGCACAGAAAGGACTAATCAAAAGGCCCACAGTACATAAATTTTAAAGAGCCAGTGGCTTTATGAAAATTCTAGTATAGGGCTGGAGAGATGACTCAGAGGTTAAGTGCACTGGCTGATCCTGCAGAGGACCCAGGTTTGATTCCCAACACCCACATGGTGGCGCACAACCATCCATAACTCCAGTTCCAGGGGAATCCAATGTCCTCTTCTGACCACCTTTGTGGGCATTGCATGAGACCAGTACACTTACACACATGCAGGCAGTACACTCATATGTTCATATAGAAAAGTAAAAATCATACTTTTTAAATTTAAAAAAAACTTGCAGTACGTTAGATTTCCAGGGAAGGAGCTCTTCACAGCTCATTTTGAAAAACAAAGAAATTCGTTAACCCCCTCCGTCATCAAGTGATTCTTTGAGTCCTGTCTATTCTTTTCCTATCCCAGGTCTATACCTATATAAATCCCACCTATATTTCAAATCCAGTTAAATCCCGCCCGTCCCACCCCTTATGGTGCAGGCACAGTTTCACACACCAGTAATTTCAGCACTCCAGAAGCTGAGGCAGGAGGATGGTGAATGGAAGGTCACGACTGTGCTATATGAGGAGATCCTGTGTCAGAGGAAAAATACTGTGGGGTGCATGTGTGTGCATGTGCATGTGAGCATGGAGGCCAGGGATAGACCTTGGGTGTCATTCCTCAGGAGCCAACCACCTCGCTGAGTTGAGGGTTTGCTTGCTCGTGATAAGATCTCACTGTGCAACCCTGGCAGTCATGGAACTCTCACTATAAAGATCAGCCTAACCTTGAACTCACAGAAATCTGTCTCCAAAGTGCTAGATTAAAGGTATGAGCCACCACAGCAGGCCGCATATTGTTTATTTGTTTATCTTGTGGGTTTTGTCGTTGTTGTTTATAATTTAGGTTGCTTGAGAATTTCATAGGAGTCCTGCATTTACATCATTTCCACCCCTCCCGCTCCCCTCCGACTCCTCTCACACACACTCCTACTCTCTCTCAGTTTCACGGCCTCTCTTGTTTATTACTGACACTTACATACAAGTATTATTGGTACATATGTACACACATATAAAACCGCAGTTCTTTAGTGTTGTTCTTATGTGCATGTGTTTAGGGCTGACCACCTGGGATAACCTATCAGGGAGCTCCTCCCTGGGGAAAAATGATTCTCTCTCTCTCTCTCAGTACCCATTGATTGGTCTTCATCTAGAGGTGGGACCCTGTGAAATTTCCCCCATCTGTGGTGGTGTGTCAACTGATTTTGTCAGTGTGCAGGTCTTGTTTGGATAGCCGTATTGTTGAGATGTCACAGGTACATCTAGCAGCTGGCTCCATTTCCACCCCTCTTCTGTAATGTCCCTGAGTCTTAGGTACAGGGGTTACATTGTAAACGTATCAGTTGGGGCTGGAAATCCCACAGCTGCACATGTACTCTGATTTTTGACCAGTTGTAGATTCTTATAATGATCTTCATCTGTTGTTAAAAAGAAGCTTCATTAATAAACATTGAGAGCTACACATATCTGTGAGTAGAAGTATTTGGAATACAGAAATTATATTGGTTTGGGAAAATGGCTGTCATAGGTTCCCCGCTTTGGTCTATGACCTTTCCAGTCACAGATATTTGTCTACATTTACAGCACCAGACACAAATTCTCATCTAGTGTGTGGCCTTAAGTCCAATTAGACAGCTGTTAGTTACTCCCATGATAAAAGTGCCACTCCTGCACCACTGGGGATGTCTTGCTGGGCTGGTCGCTACGTGGTTCATCTTGCTGGGCTGGTCGCTACGTGGTTCATCTTGCTGGGCTGGTCACTACGTGGTTCATAGTCTTTACAACTAGGTAAGGATATTGATTATTTTTCTCCCTTGGCATCTTGCATAGCACCTTTCAATTATTATGAGAGCTAGTCCTCAGGAAGGAGACTTCTAGGTCAGCTCCAGCTCAATTCCTCCAAGTCCTGTGCCTGAAGTATACAGTTTCTTCAGCAATAGGGTATTACCTTCAGGCTCTGGGAAGCAACCAGGGCATGGCAATCACCTATAGCGTTTGGGGAGTCTCCTTGACTACTGTGGTCAACAACTTGAATGGAGGTTTCTCATGCCTGGCACTGAGATTTTTGTTAGATAGTCTATGTGTACAGGGGGATTGGGCACTGAGCAAAGCAGAGCCTCATGCTTGCCTTACAAGCACTCTACCACTGTGCTAAATCACTAACACCCTCCTCCTCCACGCTCCCCTCCCTCCTCTCCCCCGCATATTTTTCACTTTCCCCTTTTATTTGAGTCTCTAGACTGGAACCTGGGACTCACTGGTTAAGCTAAGCTGGCTGGTCGGTGAGATCCAGGGATCCTCCTGTCCCCTCCTCCCCAGTGCTGAAATCAAAAGTATGCACCACCATACCTGGATTTTTATTTGGGTGCTGAGGCTCAGACTCGGGCCCTCACGCTTGCAGGACAAGCACTTTACTGGCCCACGAATGCTTCACTGATCTCTTTTATCCATATCCCTCAAACACAAATTATCTTTTCTCTTATGAATATGCAGAGTATATTTCTAACCTCTCTCATAATGTTTGTGACCTGATTCCTTGGACTGTAACTCTTTGTACTGTCTCTCCTATTAGTCTTTGAAGAGTGAGATTCTTTTAGCAACTTTGAAACCCTCTGTGGTTCCGTAAGCATACTAGATGACTAATAAACATTTAAGTTGATACAAAAAGTATCTTCACCTTTCCGTGGTAAGTTCAGCCTATTTCTTCAGTACAAATGGAAAATGATTAAGATCGGTAGCTTCAGCGCCCCCTACCCAATTTCCTTCCTTTCCTGTAGGAAGATAACACAGCCAGACACTTCAAATCAGGCCCTTTATTTGGGACAGAAGAGGGATCTCCTGCTGTAGTGAAAATGTCATCAGAGGCACTAAACAAGGGTCTAAAGTCCAGTGCTCCAGTCAGGCATCCCTGAAGAAGTTCTCGAGAGTCCAGTGGTGTCACTACAGGGTGCAGGTCTCAGAGATGAATCAACTTGGGTGATAGAAAGAGCAAAGTGAGGTAGCGTGGGAGAGGAGGGGTCCAGGGACGCAGGGCTGGAGCAGCCATCAGAAGCTCACAACTTCTCACAGCGCCACTGTTCCAACTTCTCGGAGCAGAGCGGCTTATGGGCCAACCTGGTCGTAGAGAAAGGGACAAAGCGAATCGGCTGCCTGGATCTCTTTAAGTATGCGGAATAGTGGGTTTCATTACAAATGTCATGTGTTTTTACGAATTGTGCTTTGCTCACTGTGAACACCAGCGTCTCCTCGCCCTGCCTCATCCTCCTCCCCGCCTGCTGGCCATGTCTTGGCTTCGTCCTCAGCATGAGGTGGAAGACTAGCTGAGATGACAGGTGGTAAGGGCTTCTAATGGGGGAGGGCCCACTAAGAACTCTCAAGATAGCTTCAGAGCTAGAAAAGATGTGTAATTTTACCAAAGGCTCGCCTTATGGATAGGACTTGGCCAAGAGAAGAAAAGCCTGAATGTGAGACTTCTGGCAGGGAAGCTGTGACACAGGAAACAGGCAAAGGAGCATTTGAAAAATGGAATCTGGGGTCTGCTAGATGATTTTCTTGAAACTCTATCCAAGATTAAATGGTCAGGAGACAAAAGGAGAAGAAAGTGCTCGTGGGACAACGAGGTAAAGAGAAGAATGGGAGCAGCAGAAAATCCAGCAACTCACCAGTAGTCAATCCCTTTGATATCCAGGATCTTCTTGGCACACATTATGTCATCGGTGAGGTCATCATCCAGGAACTCTGGCAGGAGTGTGAGAAAATGAGAGAGTTAAGAAGTATAGCTTAGAAAGGTAACGAGTCCCTCTGTTCCCTAGACCCAGTAGGCCTGGCTCTGTGAGCTGAAGGTTTACACCTGGTTGTTTTCTATAGGAAAAGGCCAACGTGGTAATGTCTCCCTCGGTAACAGACTTTCTTCCCTTCCCTGGGACACCACTAAAGAGCTCATCAGCCTCCATGAAAAGCAGATTATCAGACTTCAAGATTCCCAAACAACGCCAAACCTCAAAGAACTCTCTGTGCTTGTTAGTCTCTTCAAGTCACCCAGTTTTGGAAGCAGTGATGCCAGAGATGTACTAGGAACCAAAAGGGAGATTATCTCAGGGGGAAGGCTCTAAGAAACTGAAGAACAGGGTCAAAGAGGCTACTCACTGTCACAGGAAATGCCGCAGATGTTCTCTGACTGGGGAATCTCGCTACTCTCACACCAAAATCTGTTACTGATCTGGAAGAGTCCGAACTCTGTGCTGCCATTGTTTTTGACTATAGCTTGTGTGTCATAACCACTGCTATGAAACATAATACAGGTCCCTGAGGGAAATATAAGAAAAGAATATCACAGAGACATCTAGGACGAGCATAAATGGGGAGCTATAGTTCCCAAGCAGAAAAAAAGAGGCTTTCCAGTCAATCCCCCAAAGTGGCAAAGTATAGAGTATCATGATGAAGTGAGCAGAATTCCAAAAAGAATTGAACAATGTTGGAGTAAGGGAGGACAAGAGAATACACTGAATAGAGTCCACAACTCATCAGAGAATTAAGAATATGATTCAGTGGTTAAGGGAAAGTAGAGGCGAGAAGAAGAAACGGGCAGGTGGGGAAGCAACGGATGAGGAATGCGATGAAGCAGAGGGGCAAGAAACTCACATTCAAGCAGAGAAACCCCTTGATAGCCGTCCATGTCTCTTATCTCCTCCGACACCTCGCATTTTGTAAGTTGCGTGGCTTGCGTGGCAGCAAACAAAATGCTCACAAGGAGCAATGGAACAAAAGACATCATCTTGGCTGCCCCAAGATCTTGAACTGGGGACACTGCTCAGGTTCACCTGCTTTTATTGAAGAAGAAAACTTCAGGAGTCCTGCCACCAAGCCTTGGATCTAGGAAGAAGATGAAAAAGAGAGTGGTTACGCCAAGAGAGAAACGCTGAGCCCGCCAGCTTCCTCCCACGTCCACCCCGCTGTTCCTTCCCTTCCTCCTGTATCTAGTCAATGCCCAGCATTGTTCTCTGCTCAGAGGTCCAGGCATGCCCCTGATTCTCATTGGTTTGCACTTTCATCTCCTCTAGTGCTCGTTCTAGGAAGAAGGATGTCACTAACCTACTTCAGGAACAACACGAGTGAGGCGATTAGAAAATGCCAATGGGCTTCGCAGCCAATTCCTGTCTCCCCCCTAAAAGCATACAGAATTTGGAAAGGAGGTGTGTGCCATCACATCCCAGCCTCAAAACAGGCGTTTGTCCTGCCAATTTGTCCTGCCAACCAGCCATGGAACAAAGTCTAAGAAGAATTCCCTGACATGGTGGATCGTAGCTGAGGAAGAAGGGAGAAGAAGGACATGGAACATAAATATGAGAATCAAATATGGCTTGGACCCCAGGCTTCCTACTGAAGAAGACAGATAACTAGACAAGCACGTACAAAACAGCTAGCTGTGCTCTGAGCATCATCAAGCTCCCCAACCACCACGGCCATAAGTAACTAGATGTTTCATTGAAATTAAGATACTGTGTAAACCAAAGGCTAATTTCATAATAACACTGTTCGAAATGTGACCATAGGCAACACACGGGTGACCCAAGTCACTGAGGATATATCTTAAGTCTTTAAACAAGTTCCCCAGTCAGCTTTAAAGTGAGCAACCCTGAACAAGTAAGGCTCTGGTACTGGTTCTGAACAATTTCTTTAACTTGCTGAGATCCAGTCTTATATTCACGGTGTCAGTAATGGTGGTCTGCCTCCATGCCAGCGCCGTCCTCTACATCCCCATCTATGAACCAGATTTCTTACATTCATGGGGTATCAATCCCAACCAACCTTCATTTTTTAATATTTTTATTGAGCTTTTGTACATTTCATACAACAGTTCTTGATCAAATTTAGACCCCTTCCCGACGCATGCTCCTACACACACACTCACCAGATCCCATGCATTTCCGCCATGCATGTTAAATCTCATCGGGTCAAGCATTTGAACTCAGATGTCCTTCAGTGCAAGTTCATCCGCTGGGTCTAGTCAGCCTATCTAGAGATTTTAAGGAAGGTCTGCTCTCCTCACCCAGCAGGACTCAGTCCTCAACACTTCCCGGGCTAGGGCTAGCCCACCTCCCTTTTCCTTTGCTCCACTCTGGCTCCTTGTCTGATTGAACTGAACTGTTGCTCAACAGTTCACATGAGCCAGCTTCCAGTGGTCTGAAAGCCTCTGTTCACGGACCAATCCTGACTCTTACAATCTTTCTACCTGCTCTCCTGCAATGGCCATGGGTGGGTGAGGTTTAATATAGGAGTTCTGTTCAAGGACACACACTCTGAAATCTCTGATTCTCTAAAACTTAGCCAGTTGTGGCCTTCTGTGTATATCACACTCTGATGTATAAGGAAGCTTCACTGGTAAGTGTTGAGGGATGCACTAGCTTTCTTTCCATCCCTTGTTCCACTGTGTCCCATGAGCCTTAGGTGTAGAGATTCCACTGTAGATGTGTCACCAGGGCTGGGCTTCTCTTAGACATGGTTTCTTTGTGTGACTAGTCATGGAACTCTGCAGTAGCCTCCATCTGTTGCAAAAAAAGAAGCTTCTCTGATGAGTGGTGTATGCTGTACTTGTCTGTGAATATAAGGATCCATATTTAGCATATGTAAGAAATTTCATTTACCTAGAGATAGGGTTTTCTCTAGAATCTTTGACCTCTCAGTGTGTGTATTTGGCTATGTTTACAGTTCCACCCATGAGTTTCCTCCCATTGAGAGGACTTTAAGTTCAATTAGATAGCTACTGATTACCCCCCAGATAACAATGCCACCAATAGCGGTAGTTTGCTGGGCCAGTCATTATGCTTATTTCATAGGGCTGATTTGGACCACTGATTGATTTTTCTCTCTTAGTAACCAAGCTTCTTCAGACTTATAAACTGAGGGTCTCCCAAACTGTTATTACTTATGTGTCCTCAGAGTTAAAGAAACTCTTCTGAGTTTAATCCCCTTTTCTATTATAGGTAGTCAGTACATAATGTGTCAAGAACAAAACTAGTGTGGAGAATGTGTGAAACCAAGAGAAACAAGCAGAAAGCCTCTATAGAAAAGAGACACTCAGAAACACAGCCAAAGTGCTGCCAGCACCTCGTCTCTTTGAGCTCTGCCCAGAAGCACTGGAAGGGAGCATGACCGGGGTAGGAATTATCACAGTGACTAGAGTGAGATCTTAGGAACACAGAAGCTATCTGTACTGCCAGCCACATCTGCTTGCCGGTAATATGATTGTATCTCTGCCCTTCACTATAAACAATAAAAAGCAACATAAAGTCCAAGAATCACAGCTAAGGCCAGAAGAGAAAGCAAGTGCGCCTCAGGCAAAAGGAACCATACCTCCCTAGAAATGTTTGTAACCTAGGGCATCTGGGGCCATCGGAAAGAGAAGATAAGATCTA
Organism: Eospalax fontanierii; assembly: GCA_035773235.1. NCBI lineage: Eukaryota > Metazoa > Chordata > Mammalia > Rodentia > Spalacidae > Eospalax > Eospalax fontanierii. The sequence continues at coordinate 13,353,407 of CM069537.1, forward strand.
ATGGGAACGACTGCAAACATTCAGAGAAAGACATAAATTCTTGGAGATGGAACAACAAACAATGTTCACAGCATTGAAGGAGGAAGCAAATGGAAAGACGTAGACATGGATGATGTCTCCCTTTCCAGAGAGGTTTAGTTAGGACCTCTCCATGGAGACTGAGATCTGAACCTAATGGTGAAAATATACGTACCACACAGTTTTATGGATTGTTTTTCAGAGATATATTAGAAATATCCATTCACCAGAAATATTTTTTGGCAACATTTGGAAATCCAAATGTTAGCAGAATACATTTGGCATTTGACACTGTAGTTTGGAGGTAAGTGGTAGTGTATTGAGAGTCGTGGGTGACAATTTGAGGTGAACACTCTGAAGGCTACGGTAATATTGACCATTGCTTGTTACAGCTAATGACTCTATTTTGTTCCATTTTGACTCATAATTCAGGAAAATTATAATAGGTATACAATGAAACTAGTCTTGGACTTGAAGCCTACGCTCTTACGAGTTGCTTGTCTTTGTTTTATTTTGTTTTATATTTAAAGCAGAGTCTCACATAGTTCAGACTACCCTGTAACTCACTAAAGTAGTTCAGGCTAGCCTCCTGTCTCTGCCTCTTGAGTGGTGGGATTACAAGTGAATGCCACCATGTCCATCAAAAATAACTTTCTGAACATCAAATTTTTAACTTCAAAACATACACATTTTTCTTTCTTCATGTTTCATATAGACTCAGTGCTTTTACTAAACTTATTCTTAAACATGCTCCTTCTTTTTGAGACAGAGTCTCTGTGTGACTGGCCTGGAACTCAACACGCAAACCAAGCTGGCCTTGAATTTATAGAGATTCTCCTGCCTCTGCCTCTAGAGTGCTGGCGTTCAGGGTGTGTACCACCACTCCCAGCCCAGCACGTGCATAACATGAATGGGATATTTTCTCTTTGCCACTCCCAGGCGTTTATAGGAAGTACGTAGAACAGATACTCTTTTGCAAATGAACATGTCCATGGCTACCTTAGCCATGGAGAATACTATTAATTTCATACTTTATTATAAATTTCAACATTTGGGGATTTCTAAATACAAAGTCAGATTATAGCTAAAGAAGATAGGTAAGATCTTTGTTTTAATTATTTGGTTTCCAGCAAAGGAAGATCTCCAGAAAACTGCCCGTCATTGGCATAGCTCATGGCATAAAATAATTATCTATTATGGTAAAGTTCTACAATGAGAATATAAAATCATTGTTTTGTTCCTTATCTGGAGTTCATATTTGCACAATTACATTCAGTCAAGGAAATTCCAAACTAAGAAAGGAAATTCATGTTGGATATGGAAGAAGCTTATAAAAAGTCCTCCTTGGACTGGGAGTGTAGCTGAGTGATGAAGCATTTACCTAACATGCATGCAGCCCTAGGTTCAACTCCAGCATCATAAAAATGAAAAACCCTTCTTGGAATGCCTTGAAGCTTTCACAGATTAAGTGGATCAAATATGACCAAAATATATATATATTTACCAAATACCCAAATAGATCATCGTGAGTTTGAGTGAGAAAAAATAGCTTCCTTCCCTTTATCTCTCCCAAGGTCACATCTGCCTCCCAGGAGCAGACCACATCAAAGACCACTAGATGTAGACAGAGACGCTGAACCCCTCTGCCTCTGTGGAGGACAAGTCTTCTGAGCCATCCGGTTCTGAGGCCTTCTTATGGAACCAACTGAAGCATCTGATGTGACAGCAATACAGTTCAAGTTCTGACCAATCTCACTTCCAGCCATCCTCCAGCCACAGGCGTCAAGCCTGGGTGCATCTCCAATACACCTCCTGCATGTGACTCCCCTTTTAAGATTTTGTAACTCAAACCTGACCTAAAACAACTGGTGCCAGACACAGTTCAAGAAAGCAGTTTTCAAATAGGATCTGGGTGATAACTTTTGAGACTGATGTGCCATTCTTTCCAATAGTACAGAAGACTATATATGATGCTGTCTCTAATATAGAGAATTCATAGACCTGGGAACCTAGACATGGGTATAAATTGTACTGCTCACCAGCCTTGCTATTGACCTGCTTTTTGGATTTGATATTTCTTTAAGCTCTGTGGATAAGAGGTTCTAGTACTCATGACTGGGAGACTTAGTAGGCATTCCATAAAACTTTAAACTTTAGCATCAGCAAGATGGCTCAGTAGGCTTGCCACCAAGATTAATGACCCAGGTTCTATCCCTAGGACCCACATAATGGAAAGAGAGAGAAAGCTCCCAGAAGTTGTTATGTGATCTCCATATCTCCATATGGACACTTCAGCATTGCATGCATACCTGTAGGTGAAACACACACACACACACACACACACACACACACACACACACACACAATTAATAAGTAAATAAACAAGTGAATAAATATAGAAATTCAAGCTGTAACTCCTTATCCTCATGCCAAGAGACTAGCAAACACAGAAGAGTTGCCATCCTTGGAGGACTGACCAGCCTTACTTATCAGGATGAGAACAAGGAAGAATATGTTTGGCAAACAAGTGAGTCACTGTGGCATATGTTGGCCCTTCATTATCCAATTTTTATTGTACACTACAAACAAAGAAATCACAGTCTGAGAAGGGTAAGGTGACCATGGTTTCAAGTACTTGACGAATGTGATAGAAGTTAGACGACTGTGTAGATAATCTAGACCACCTAGACCAACAGACATAGAACCCAAGGGTGAGAAGAATCTAGAAAGAGTGGGAAAGAAAGAAAGGGTTAAATCCTAAGAGAAGTTCCGTGGCTTCAGAGTGCCCAGACTAGCTATCTAGATGTTCTCTGAGATGCCTAACTTTGGAACTGGGCAAGCGTTTCTTTAACCTAGCTATGTGATGTTTTATTTATGAGTTCATTACAATAAATTGATTTTTTTCATCTTTTTGTAAACTATCATGTGTGTAGGTATGTATATGCATGTGTGCATGTATGTGAAAACTTGTGCACACGTGTACTTACATGTGGAAGTCACAGGCTGATGTTGGATGTCTTCCTTGGTTGCTCCCCACTATTTTTTGAAACAGGATCTCTCAGTGAACCTGGAGCTCGTTGATTCAGCTGAACTGGCTGGCCAGAAAGCCTCAGGGATCCTCTTGTCTCTGCCTCCCCAGTGCCAGCATTATAGGCAGTCACTACTGTGCCTGGCTTTTTTATATACATCAGTGATGAAGCTGGAACTCAGGTCCTCATCCTTACATGGCAAATACTTTACCAATTGAGCCATCTCCCCAGTTCCTCAAAGTCATTTTTAGAGACTCCTGCTGACTAAGCAGGGAGACCATCTTATAAACAAAGGTCCCTCCCTGCACAGGTTGCCCTAGCAATGCAGAGCAAGTATCAAGGGACTGTTCTCTGAATCCTGGGCTGCAAAATTCCTCTAGCTAGAGAGGAGAAACTTTCAGTCAGAGTGTTCAACATGGCAGAAACCTGGTCTGAGGCACAGACTGAACTAAAAACTCACCTAGGTCCGCAGAAGAGAGAGGAACAAGCACAGCACTAGCTTAGAGATGTCATGTCTGAAACACTCCAGTGGAAAAGTGTCTGATAGTCCCATCCACCTACAGACAGGAAGACCAGCTAGAGTAACAAGACACACTGTCAGGACAGTCAACACAGGATGGGAAATGCCATTAAGGCTCTACTCTCATCAGAAGACAAAAATCCAAAAGCCAGAGGAGTAAAAGTAAGGCTGCGGAGGAACAGACTCCGCAGCCCATCCAAGCACGTGGCATCCTGAGTGACGTGAAACCAGTCCTCGAAATTCAGTTTTGCTTTTTTGCTACTGTTGGTTTTTTTTAAGTTTTTTTAATGTATATGAGTGTCATGTATGTCTGTGTACAATATATGTACCTGGTGCTCACAGAGGCCAGAGAGGGGCATCAAATCCCCTGTAACTGAGTCACAGTCCATTGTGAGCCATCCTGTGGGTGCTGGGAACTGAATCCAGATCCTCTCCAAGAGTAGCAAGTGCTCCTTAATCACTGAGCCCTCCCTCCAGCCCCAAGTATTATTCTTATCTTCTAATCAATCTTTTCCTTTCTATTTTTGTTTCATTCTCCCTTTGATCCTTTTTCCTTTTGTATCTTCTGTGATTATAAGACATTTATCAAGTTAAACTGACTAAATCAGACGGAGCAGTTCATATACGTCTGCATTTTATTCCTCTTTCCTGTTCCCTTTCCTTCACTTTTATACTTAATTTCATCAATATTTTAATCACTTTTGTCCTATGCTGTTCCTTAGAGACACTCCACCACAGAACATAGATTAGCCTGGGGCTGGAGGATCTTCCTGCCTTGACCTCCTGAGTGTTGAGTGTTGGGACTGTTTTCAGTTGTTTTCCTCTTCTTCTCACTCTGTCACCACCTGGAGCTTCTTTGTCTCTTCTCCTCTTGTTGTTTCTCCATCTACTTGTTTTTCCATCTCCTAGTTCTCCCTAATCAGTAGTCTTGATGCTATTGATGTTCTGTTTAGAAAGTCCTTTCCTGTGCCTAAAATTCCACGGTATTCCTTACATTCTTCTCTCTCAGCGTAGGGTATGAGGTCTTATGTCGTGGTTCTTTATCCACTTGAAGTTGAGTTTTGTGCAGGGAGAGAAATAGGGAATCTAGTTTCATTCTTTTGTATATTTTATTTATTATTTTTATTTTATGTGTATGAGTGTAATGCTCTCATGTAGGTAGGTGCACCAGTGTCAAGCAATGCCTGCAAAGGTCAGAAAAGGGCATCAGATCCTCTGGAACTGGAGTTACACATAGTTGTTAGTCACCGTGTGGTTCTGGGGATTGAACCTGGGTCCTCTACCAGAACAGTCAGTGCTCTTAACCACTAAGTCATCTCTCCAACCCCTAGCTTCATTCCTCTACATGTAGCTATCCGTTTAACCAGCACTATCTGTTGATCACGTTGTTATATCTCTAACAACGTGGTTTTGGCCCCTTCATCAAAACTCGGATGCCTGTAAATGTGTGGACTTAAATCTGGATACTCAATTCTGTTTCATTCATCAATGTCTCTACTTTTTTGCCAGTTCTATACTGACAACTATAACCTTCGTAATATTGAAAATCAGGGATGGTGCTGCCTCCAAAATAACCAATTCCATCCACAGCACTAGCTTCCAAAAAGAATGGAAGAGATTAAATCCCAGATAATGAATTCAAAAGAGTGATTATAAGAATATTTGATGAATGTTGAGAGCTTGTTTGTAGGTTCTATCAGGGAAGCATAGCTACTAGTACACCCTTTGCTGAAAACTCATCCTCCTCTTTGAGGAAAGGTCATCCAAGAAAGTGAAATACTTCTTTAATAAAAACTTTAACACTGAAGAAAGTATTTGCAATGTTTAAACAGGAGTAGACATAGACCACAGTAGGATTTAAGGATAGTTTCCTTCACATCAGACGGAGAGAATGGTTTCATAGCCATGGTCAGGCACTGGGCGTGATCTTCAGCAACACTCTACACATAGAATACTAACTGCAGAAACAACCACAAATAATGAATATGTCCTGTATGAAAAATACAGTGATTGCCAATTAAAAACAATCACCCTGCCGGGCATGATGCTGTACACTTTAATCCCAGAACTTGGGAGGCAGAGGTACGAAGCTATCTGTGAGTTCCAGGCCAGCTGGGGCTACAGGGTGACCCTGTCTCAAAAAGTCAAAAGAAAATTACCCCTTCAACTCTAATAATTTTTTAAATATTTTATTTATTATTTTTATTTTATGTGTATGAGTGTATCGCCTGTGTATGTAAGTGCACCTGTGTCATTCAGTGCCCATGGAGGCCAGAAGAAGGCATCAGATCCCCTAGAACTGAAGCTTCAGAGAGTTGTTAGTTGCCAATGTGTGTATAGGGAATTGAACCCAGATCCTCTGCAAGTACAGTCAGTGCAAGAGCCATCTCTCCACCCGAAACTCTAATAACTTTTACACAATACAGAAATCGAAGAAGACAGCAGAAGATGGAAAAGCATCCCATGCTCATGGATCAGTAGGGTTAACTATGAAAATGACCGTCTTACCAAAAGTAATCCATAGATTCAATGCAATTGCTATTAAAATTACAACACAATTCTTCACAGAAATTGAAAAGAATAATCTCAAATTTTATATGGGAAAATCACACACAAAAATAGGATAGACAAAACATTTCCAAGCAATGAAAGAATGTCGAGTGGTTGGACAGAGGGTCGTGCCGTGTCCTAGACGCTTCTTAGCTGCTTCCTAGTCACTTTCTTTCCTACCATGGTTAGAGATTTACCCTCCATTCATCTCATCCTACCACAGTTAAAATTAAGCTGCAGGGACAGTAGACATTTAGTTTCACTTCTCTGGTATTTTATATCCTTGGTAAGACATACACTCTGCTCAACCAAATAACTAATTCATCTGACCAGCATTAATTAAGCACCAACTATGTGCCAGGTTTTACAGTGATGACTGAGGGAATAAGGCCTCTTACTACTCTGCTTATAAAGTAGCTACTACCTGATGAGGAAGATGAATAATCATACAAAATTGTAATATTGTGTACAATTAAATTAAATATGGTCTGTTAACCACACAGGATTGATACTGCTGGGTTTGGAATATGGATGGGAGGAGCCTTTAGAGAAGACTTTACACAAGAAAGGGTTCCAGAACGGTGTGAAAGGATGATTGAAGTTCATGAAGTAGACAAGAAAGGAATTGACACTGAAAAAGGAACAGAGACCAGAGAGAATCATGTTAAGTGAATTCCAAGGACTTGGGAAGTGACAAAGGATGAAGCAGCACTGGGAGGCGGATGCTGAGACAAGGCCAAAGCCAGCTAATCGAGGGAGCTGCTGATCTGGCCACACGCTTTAGTTTGATAGGGGACTGTTGAATTTTAGTAGGCAGTGAGTAAATATTGGTCTGCATTGTATTCAGGATGCCCAGCCATATCTCATACACAATAGAGATTCAATGAATGTTTTCAGGGAGAATGAATGAATGAATAAATGGCTGACATGGGGAAGTTCCAAGAGGTTTGCAGAAGGTGACGATTTAGGAGTTGAAAACACAGAAATGGAGGGAAATGGTCTTGAGGTTAAGGGGAACGTACCTGAGGGAACGTAAGAATGGAGAGGTACTGACGCAAAACGTGATCCGGTGTCGGGGAAGACGTGCCGGGGCAGCATTAAGCACAAAGCGAGGACTGTGACGGACCGTCTGGTATAAGGCTCCATTGAGCACTCACTCGCTTCCTCTTCTGATTCCACACAGACTTACACAGAGTTTCTAATGCGCCCTACAAATCCCTTGATAGCCTTCCAGCACTCCTTGTCCCTGATGCCCCCACTGTACTAGGTCTCAGCTATGCATGAGAATATCCTTGTTTCCAAATAAAAAGAGGAACTCTTCTGCACCCACTAGCAGAAAAGTACATGCTTTAGGAAACCTCCAAGTTTCCCTTTCTCCAGACTAACAGACATTTCTCACCCTTACTCCATGGGACTGCCTGTCCAGGAACAAAATATGCACCTACCCTGGGGTTTTCCTACCCAGTTAGCCTCTTATACTGCTGATGGCTGTAAGTGTAGCTCAGTGGTAAGGAAATTACCAGCACGTGCAAGGACTGTTGTTCAATCCTTACCACCATCACCACCATCACCACCATCACCACCACCATCACCATCACCACCACCACCATCACCACCATCACCACCATCACCACCACCATCACCATCACCACCATCACCATCACCACCACCGCCCCCACCATCACCACCATCACCACCATCACCACCATCACCATCACCACCATCACCACCATCACCACCACCATCACCACCATCACCATCACCACCATCACCACCATCACCACCATCACCATCACCACCACCATCACCACCACCATCACCATCACCACCATCACCACCATCACCACCATCACCATCACCACCATCACCACCATCACCACCATCACCACCACCATCACCATCACCACCATCACCACCACCATCACCATCACCACCATCACCACCATCACCACCATCACCATCACCACCATCACCACCATCACCACCACCATCACCACCATCACCATCACCACCATCACCACCATCACCACCATCACCACCACCATCACCACCACCACCATCACCACCACCATCACCACCACCATCACCATCACCACCATCACCACCACCATCACCATCACCACCATCACCACCATCACCACCACCACCATCACCACCACCATCACCACCACCATCACCATCACCACCATCACCACCACCATCACCATCACCACCATCACCACCATCACCACCATCACCACCACCATCACCACCATCACCACCATCACCATCACCACCATCACCATCACCACCACCATCACCATCACCACCATCACCATCACCACCATCACCATCACCACCACCATCACCACCATCACCACCACCACCACCATCACCACCACCATCACCATCACCACCATCACCATCACCACCATCACCACCATCACCACCATCACCACCACCATCACCACCATCACCACCATCACCACCATCACCACCATCACCATCATCACCATCACCATCACCACCACCATCACCATCACCACCATCACCATCACCACCATCACCATCACCACCACCATCACCACCATCACCACCATCACCACCACCATCACCATCACCACCATCACCACCATCACCACCATCACCACCATCACCATCACCACCATCACCACCATCACCACCATCACCGCCCCCACCATCACCACCATCACCACCACCACCACCATCACCACCATCACCATCACCACCATCACCATCACCACCACCATCACCACCATCACCATCACCATCACCACCATCACCACCATCACCACCATCACCATCACCACCACCATCACCATCACCACCACCGCCCCCACCATCACCACCATCACCACCACCATCACCATCACCACCACCACCACCATCACCACCACCATCACCACCATCACCATCACCACCACCACCATCACCACCACCACCATCACCACCATCACCATCACCACCACCGCCCCCACCATCACCACCATCACCATCATCACCACCACCATTACCACCATCACCATCACCACCATCACCACCATCACCACCACCGCCCCCACCATCACCACCATCACCACCACCATTACCACCATCACCATCACCACCATCACCACCATCACCACCATCACCATCACCATCACCACCATCACCATCACCACCATCACCACCACCACCATCACCACCATCACCATCACCACCACCGCCCCCACCATCACCATCACCATCACCATCACCACCATCACCACCACCACCACCACCGCCCCCACCATCACCACCATCACCACCACCACCACCATCACCATCACCACCACCGCCCCCACCATCACCATCACCATCACCATCACCACCATCACCACCACCACCACCATCACCACCATCACCACCACCGCCCCCACCCAAAAAATCAAACTGAAACAAAACTGATGAACCAAGGCTAATCCAAAGAAAGACCTAGAACTGATTTCTGATTAATTTCTTTGCATACTACACATAGACTTCACTTTATGAAGATCAGAGTCCTCTCTAAGATGACAGCGAAGTATTCTGATAGCCTCTGCTTACTTGAATTTTCTCATTTTGGGGTTATAGCCTCAGAAGCCAAAGCCTTAGCCAAATGGATGACCCAGAGGAAATTTAAGGATAGCTGGGGCTGGAGAGATGGCTCAGAGGTTAAAAGCACTGGTTGTTCAAATCCCGGCACCCACACACATGGCTGCTAACAACTGTCCAAAACTTCAGTTCCATGGAATCTGATGCCCTCTTCTTTCCCCCTTGGGGATTGCATGACACAGGTGCATTTACATACATGCAAGCATAACAGTCATACACATAAAATAAAAATTAACTTATCAAAAAAAGGGAAAAATAAAATTTTGGAATTTTCAGGTACGTGGATGAAAGTAGAAATGGTCATCCTGGGTGAGGCAACCCAGACAAAGATCATTTGTTCTCTCTCATAAGTAGATGCTATCTTTGAATCTTTAGATAGGTGTCTGAAGTGCTTTGAATGAAAGCTGGCCCCATACGCTCAAGTATTTGAACACTGGGCATTCTATATACATATACAACATAAAAAGAGTTTACGTTTAATTACCCTACAACAGAGGTTCATTGGCCCTACCACCAGACAGGGCGCCAGAATAGACTCCTTCTTTTAAAGCTGTACAGGGAGGGTTCCCCTAGACCCTCAAACAATACTGATTATTGTCATTGCTCTTGTTATGTGCCAGAACTTGACAGTAAGACCTTATTGCTGAAGACACCACATATATAAGTCATAGAACAAACAAGTAGAAATAAAACTGTTACTGACCCTAAAGTTTCATCTCTACTGGCTAATTTTCATATTACTAAAAGGTACCATGCATGCTACTGGAAAAGAAAAATAATTATAAACCTGCCCCAGCTGTGAACCCTGTGAGCTACAATAACAACTGGCCTGGCAAGATATGCCCACTGGAGCCGGAGTGGTACAAATGTATGGGAGTATCCAACCACCTTGGATTCCCACTTCACAAAATCAAGCCCACACCTGCCACTGTCATCAGGGCTAAGGCCAGTCACAGGCCGTAGGGAAACCTACTACTACCATTCTGCTAAGTACATATAATGTTAAATGGAGTCCTGATGGCTTCTTGTTATGCTCATAGATTGTGCATTTCTCAACTCTCTCCAGGGAAGCTTCATCTTGATGCAGATGACAGTTAACACAGAGACCCACAACTGGTCAACATGTAGAGAATAAGAGACTGCAGAGTGCTCAGCCCTAAATGCAACACCTGTATCACACCCTCTCCTCCCAGGGCTCAGGAATCATTGCAGGAGAGGGTGCAGAAAGAGCCAGGAGTGGTAGGCGAAGACACGAAGACCAGAATGCCTGGACGTCACAGGACAGTTCGCATATATGAACCCACTTGTGACAGCATGCACAGGACTGTGCAAACCCAAGTCAGACAAAAACCCAGCATGGATGGGGAGATGGGCAAGAAGCTCCAACCCTGGCTGAGGCTCTATCAGCAATTGATAGCTGCTGGGAGAGGGAAGGTCAGTTTTCTTTAAGGATGTGATGCCTGGTGAGTTCATCAAACTCCAGTGGATGGACAAAAGAGCATTTGAGGGAACACAAATGATACTCAATAATAGGCCTTTAAAAAAAGAATAGTGTACTGGGCATGGTGGTGCATGACTTTAATACCAGCACTCGAGAGGCAAAGGCAGGCAGATATCTGTGAGACAGAGGCCAGCCTCGTCTACATAGCAATTTTCAGGTCAGCCAGGGCTACAAGAAGATCCTGTCTCAAAACACAATAAATAAATAAATAAGACATGAAGCGGGCAGAGGGCAGAACTGTGGGGTAGAGATGGAGGAGGGGCCTGAATATGCTCAAAACACACAGCATGAAATTCTCAAAGAATCAATAAAAACATTTCTAAAAGAATGTTCAGTGAAACCAAAGAGGGCATGAGCAAACTTCTGAATTACTTCAAAGGGAGTAAAAATTGGCAACTGAATAAATAAGGAAGACAATGGAATAAGGTATAAAAGATAAATTTTAAAAAGAGATGGGAAGGGAGGGGGCATCCAAGTCAGTTCCAGCTCCAATGCTCCAAGTCCTGTGTCTGAAGTACGTTCTGTCTTTACCAATAGATTCTTACCTTGAAGTTCTGGAAGGTAGTCAAGGGCTGTTGTTTTGGGAATCACTCAGACTACCTTGACCAACAACTCAAAGGAAGGTTTCTCCTGTCTGGCAGTGTTTCTTGTTATACAGCCTTCAGATATACACATGCACTCACATTTAGATATCACATGTGTATTTTTCAGGAGGTTTTTGAGCTAATGCTTAGCTCTCTGGCTATGTTTCTCCAGTTCTTCTCAGTGTGCTTATCATTGGTATATAGGAAAGCTACTTATTTTTGTGTATTAATGTTGTATCCCGCCATTTTACTGGAAGTATTTAACAGCTCTAGGAGTTTGCTGGCAGCCTTTAAGATCTTTTATGTATATAATATAATTTCCAAATAAGGGTGCTTTGCCTTCTTCTTTGTCTGTTTTATCCTTTTTATCTCCTCCCTGAAGACTAGCTCTCATAGTTTTGGAGGATATTATGCAAGCTGTGAAGGGAGAAAATCTGTCAATGGCCCAATCCCAGATTTAAAGCTTAATAACCACAACAATGACTGGCACAACAAACTGTAGGGTGTGATAATGGCACTTTTATCTTCAAAGTAATCAATAGCCATTCACAATAGTCTTTTAAAAATACTTTAGAAGGGTTGGTAAGATGGCTCGGTGGTCAAAAGTACAGTCTGCTCTTGCAGAGGACCCAGGTTCAGTTTCCAGCACAAACATGATGACTAACAACTGTCCATAAGTCCAGTTCCAGGAGATCCGATGCCCTCTTAAGGCCTCTGCAAGCATAAACGGCGCACTTACACAACCTGCAGACAAAAACATTCATACATGTAAAATTAAAATCAGTAAATTTAAAAACCTTAAAATAAATCTAACCAAGGAAATGAAAGATCAGTACAATGAAAACTTTAAAACCTTGAAGAAAGCTGAGCTTGATGTCACACACCTTTAATCCCAGCCCTCAAGAGGCAGAAGCAGGAAGATCTTCATGAGTTCAAGGCCAGCCTAGTCTAAATAGTAAGTTCCAGGCCAACCAAGAGTTGAGATGCGGTCTCAAAAACAAACAAACATCAAAGAGGTAGACACTAGAAAATAGAAAGACTCATGGATGAGCAAAATTAATATTGTAAAATAGCCATCTTTCCAAAAGAAATCTATAGATGCAATGCAATTCCCATCAAAAATCCCAATACAATTCTTCACAGACATAGAAAAAACAATTCAAAACTTCATACAGAAACACAAAAGATCCTGCGTGGCTGAAGCAATCCTGAGCAATAAGGACTGCCAGAGGTGTTTCTATGCCTGATTTCAAGTTGTACTACAGAATCAGAGTAACAACAACAACAAAAACAGCATGCTACTGGCACACAAACAGACAGATAAATCAACGGACTAGAACAGCAGAAGCAGATATGAACCCACACAACTACCATCTCCTGATTTTGTTTTTCCAAAGAGAACAAAAATGCACACTGGAGAAAGGCCTCTTCAGCATTGATAGAAAAGCTGGATATCCACGTGAGGGAGAATGAAACTACATTTGAGCCCTCACTTGCACAAAAACCAACTCCAAATGAGTCAAGAACTTCCACACAACACCTGAAGCGCTGAGATGCTGGAAGCACACTGCAGGACTGGTGGGACTTTCCAAATAGGGAGCTAGTGGCTCGGGAAATAGACTGACAATTGACGAATGGGACTTCACGAATCTAAAAAGTTTCTGGACAGCAAAGGAAACTCAATCAAATGAAGAGGGAGTTACAGGAAGGGGGAAATCTGTGCCCCTGAACATCCGGGGGTGATCCTACACCCCAGGGCATTTAGGCAACACAAATTAGTCTTTTTTTAAAAAGACACCATGTTGGGTAGGTAGGGGGTGGATCTTGGAGAGGCTGGGAAGAGGCAAACATGATCAGACCTTCTAAATTCTAACTCATACTTCCCTATCTCCATTGAAGTCACTTACTCCCTTTCCTGTAATCTCAGTAAACTATGTAGTTCTTTAGTGATAGAATGTGTGATACATATGTAATACTGCACCACAGTCAATTTACAGGGTTTTGGGTAGATTGCACTGCATCTACACAATGAAGACTACGTGATTATTTTAAGTAATAGATAAATACTTACAATAAAATATTAAGAGAAACATTAGGATTCACATTGTATATAAGTTAAATGCAGCTATGTAGAAAACACGTATATAAAATCCTAGAGGGAAATATATTTTCAAATAAGAGTTATTTTGATTTATATCTGCTATTAATATATGTTTCTTTTTTTGTTATCTAAACCTAGTTTTTAAAACATTTGGCTTGGCTTTCTAACTGCTTTCATAAAGGATGACTTAAAATGATCAATTATTCCTAAACCAAAACTTTATTTTTATTTTGTATCTTCTAACATATTACTGAATTTAGGTGAGAACCTTATAGAGAATATAGCACATATAATTGTCTTCAATCCTATTTTGCCACTAGATTACCTTTCAAGGCTCACCAGGAAGTTTTACTGCTCACAATGAGATATTTTAAGGCTGCTGTGTTGAGACTAGAGATGACTGAGACCATTGTTTGATAACATCTACTTTTTCCAGGATGAAGTTTTGGCAATCAAGTTAGATTACAATTTATGTACGTCTTAACATCTGTGTGTCTGTTCTACAATGCTTAGAATTAGAAAATAGTAAGAATCTGAAAATAGTTTCCATGGATTAACTTATTTCCAGGCCAACCCTCATGATTTTGTCATTTTCTTTAATATCTTATATTTACCTTTTTCCGTTAACAAAACTCATATCAGAAAGGTCTGCTTTGAATTTCAGCTCCACCACTTGCTGTGTGATCCTGGACAATGGACTTGACCTCTTTGCACTGCAGTTTCCTGAATCTTCCTGAAGATACCGATAACTACCTCCTAGGACCCTTGAGAACCTCTATGAAGACAATTCTATAAACCCTCAGAATGTCTAGTTCAAAAGAATGGTTCAACAGAGGGTTTCTTTTAGCATCATTACATTGCTCTTTGGTTTCACTACGTCTTTCTTTTTTATATTTTCTCTGTTCTTTCCTGAAGTTTATATCAAAAACTTGGGATGAGACATGCAAGAAGCAAGTCAGATATAGCTGAACCAGACAGGATGCCTATAACGAGAAAGTCTGCCTCTGAAAAAGGTGATGAAAGAATTAAGGCCCCATTACTAAGGCATGGATAGCTTAAAGTAGTGAATACATACTCTACTGAATTTTATTTCGTTTGCTGCTCTCTACCTAGTCCTGGAAGAATGACTGATCGCTATAAACACTCCATAAATATTTACTGCTTTAATTAATGTTATGACACATTTCACAAAAACAATTCAATACCTGAAAACAGTCTAGAGATCCTTTATTTTATACTTCAAATGCACACAAAATATCTCAGAAAGAGTGCGAAAATTAAAATGCCTTGAAGTACAAGTTGGATATTTTTAATCACTGTTACCATAAACGCTAAGTCGATAATCACTGGCTTTCCTTCCTATGTAGAAAAGCTTATCCTTTACTCTCAGCTTGTCTGTCCCTCGGCCTAGTCATAGAATCCAAGACCCACAATCCTGTATTTTATACTCAGAGAAAATTTTCTAATTACTATCTTGCTGATCCTCTCTTTCTCATCCAGGGCTCTCCACTCTGCCCGTCTGCCAAAGTGAGACACTTGGTACAGTTTCTTCCAGGAAGCAACAATCTAATCTATTATTAGGAAAATCCAGCCCCCAACTCTGCATTGTCCTCTTGGTATAGATCTGCTCTCTGCTTTCAAAGGACAGAGACTTCATCCTACATTTCTGTCATAGGTTCTCTAATCACACATGTCATTCAGGTACATTTTGTTGTATGACTTCACAATTTTGAAGGAACGTAACCTGATTTTATGTTAATCTATTATACTATCAAACTAAATAGAGCAAGTTATCCACAGAATTCTACAACCGTTCCCTTCCTCCTCCCTACTAAAAGATCATAGCACGACCAGGGATCCTAACCCATGCCAGGGTAGAAGGAATCTTAACACAGCCCTTAAAAGGTCATATTCTTGCTAACCGTCCTAGTACTACAGAACAATTCACATGTCATCTTAGGGTTCATTCTGATAATTGACGACTCGCTAAAGTTAGCGTTTGCTTTATGAGTCATAAAGTATTAGATAAATGCTGGCTTCAGTAATAGCTTTTTTCATGTATTTATTTATAATTTAGTGTGTGTGTGTGCATGTGTGTGTGTGTGTGTGTGTGTGTGTGTGTGTGTGCTACCATAGTGTTTGTATGAAAGTCAGGAAACAACTCAAAATTCAGTTCTCTCCTTTCATTCTTTGGGTTCTAGAGATCAAATTCATATCAGCAGGCTTGGAGGCACTAGCCCCCATTATTCTTTTGTCTTGCCTGTCTTTCCCTATCTTGAATGCAGTTGCTTATTGCACTCAAGTGAAACACTAGGGTACAATCCCTTGAGAATCAAAGCACAGAAACAGCTGCTCCGGTTGAACCCAGCTTCATCACCTCTCCAAGGAGGATCTCCTCCAGCCTTCACCAGGGAAGGACAATATTCTGCTCTATAAAAGACAGTGGTGTCCATAGCAGCACGTAAGGAAGAGGAACCTCGGTGTTCTGTGAGCACTCCATGGCTGGGGGGCAGTGACCTGGAGGCTTTATGGGAGCAGAGCAGGAAGCCCAGGGAGTTCTCAGCCGGAAGAATTTTGTTCATGGGGTAAAGACATCCAGGAGCGAAGACACTGACTCCAGGTCTGAAGAACAGGTAGGCCTCACCCTGTCTCTGAGTCTGTCTAGAATTCATCTGGATAAAAATTACTCTCTGCCTGTTAGAGACGCTCAGCTCTGGCCTACCCTAAAGGGACATAGAAGAGCGTTTGCCAGATTTCTTCTTGTGTTTTTCCCTGAAACTCCAATGGATGAGGCCCATTTTTGCCAAGACTAGGGAAAGAAATCTCATCCCCTCTACTCTGGTACTGTGCCTGGGCTTCACCTTATTTTCATACTCAAAACTAATTCTGTAAATGACCATCATTAGCCCCTTTAAGAAACACCTCTAGGAAACCAGTGCAGGAGCATGGTCCCCATACACTCTTGAACCTTGTTCTGCCATCTGCGTGTACATAGATTTAAATATATTTAGTCTTCACAAGAGCTCCCCAAATATCTGAAGGCAACTTTTACATTCTTCAATTGGTTGAAAATTTCCATATTCTTCATACATTCTTCACACTTAACAGTTCTCAAATGCTAAATCATAATAGTGAACAAACAAATCCTATTTCTGTTCCTTAAGATATACTTTATTAACTATGTGGGTGGGAGTGACATGTGCACATGAGTGCAGGTGCCTGTGGGGCCCCAGTGTCAGATCTCCCTACAACTAGAGTTAAGGCAGTTGTGAACTGTCTGACATGGGTGCTTGGAACCGAACTCCAGTCCTCTGCAAGAATAGTATGGGCTTTTAACTGCTGAGTCATCTTCAGCCCCAAATCCTAGTTGCTCTCACACGAATGACACCATTTGTTCCCACCCTTCTGCAACTTCTTCAGCGCGTTGCTAATCTCACAAGCACATTTTATATATGGCCCTGTTGATTTGAATCTTTTTTTTCATGTTTTAAATTGCAAGGCTGCTTAGAATTACAATTCTCTTGCCTGTAATATTGGTTTCCCCTCTTTGTTTCATATTATCTGAACTTTAAGGAACGGTGCGTATTTACTACGTCTATTGAAATCCCTGCTTAAGGAAGAGGAGGGTACACGATCTATAACATCTACTTTTTCTATGAAGCTTTACTGAAATTAACATGCCCTCGCCTGTACCTTCCTCCTCATCTAGTACACTACTAATGCTCTCAGTAAAAGAAGGATATTATGTACAGTTTCAAAGTATGGTTAATATTATAAGCCTCCTAGAGGCCTTTATGACACTTTCAACTACCCTATAAAATATATATTTAAAAATTTCATCAGGGCGATGCACGTTGAAACACACCTATAATCTCAATATTCAGGAGGCTGAGACTAGAGGATCATAAATCTGAGACCAGCCTGGGATACAAAGTAAGTTTTGGGCAAGCCTAAATTACTTATCAAGACCATGTCTAAAAATTAGCAACAATAAAAATAATAGTCTTACCAAGTACTAACATCACATTGACAAGTCAGTAACGGCAATAATAACTTTGCTATCTTAAACATTAGTTCAGACTCTAGACTTGAGAAGTTTGAGGTCAGTTTTCTGATTGGTTGGCTTTACTAATTTCGCCCTTTGTTCCATCTCTCTGCTAAATTATCAGATGTCTTATTTCGGTCCTAATTCAAGTCTCTTCCTGGACCTTTTAGAAGTCATTACTACATAGAAGGTAAAATATATTCAAAAACATATGAAAACTTTCGATTGCTGTCTTTTACCACCATGAAATTGAATGAGTGTCTGAATGATACAAACCAAAGCTAAAACAAAAACTGGGACCAGTGTTGGAACATGAAAGCCATGGATTCTTGCTACCAACTGCAAATATGGAATACTATATTCTTTAACTAACAATGTAGACTCTATATCATGTTGGGTCTTTGCATTTCTTCTCTCTCTTTCCCTCTCTCTCTCTCTTTCTCTCACATCTCTATTCTTTTTTAAGGTTTATTTTTAATTTTTCTCTCTCTCTGTGCACGCACATGTGTGTGTGTGTGTGTGCATGTGTGCATGTGAAGGTCTGAAGTCAGAGGCATTAGACCTCCTGGAACTGGGGTCAGAGGCATTAGACCTCATGGAGCTGGAGTCACAGGCAGTTGTGAACCATCTTATATGGGTGCTGGGAACTGAACTTGGTTCTCTGCAAGAATAGTACCTGCTCTTAACCATTGAACAATCTCTACAGTCCCTCCATCTCTGTTATTTTTTATTTATTTGCCTGTATGTATGTAAGTACACCGTGTGTGTGCAGTGCCTACAGGCTAGAAGAGGGTGTCAGATCCCCTGGAACTGGAGTTATGCACTGTTGTTAACTGCCATGTGGGTGCTGGGAACTGACCCAGGTCCTCTGGAAGAGTAGTAAGTGTTCGTAACCACTGAGCCATCTCTCCAGCCCCTCTATCTCTATTCTTAATTATAGTTCCATCTCAAGCTCTAAACAACGAAATAGTCTCTCAGTTAGGGGAGGGTGCAGGGATTCCTTCTATCTTCCACGCATATTTAAATGCCTTTTTCTGCCAGGCATATAGGATTGCGCCTGTAAAGCCAGCATTTGATAGGCTAAAACAAAAGAATCACCATTAAGTTCAGCACCCTCTGTTCTGCATGTTGAATT
Source organism: Eospalax fontanierii (assembly GCA_035773235.1). Taxonomy (NCBI): domain Eukaryota; kingdom Metazoa; phylum Chordata; class Mammalia; order Rodentia; family Spalacidae; genus Eospalax; species Eospalax fontanierii. The sequence continues at coordinate 13,372,502 of CM069537.1, forward strand.
CCCAGCCAGCCTGAGTTACAATGTCTGTCTCAAAATAACTGCTTTTCTCTGACCCAAGTATTAATTGTCACATACAATAATCTTTCCATGGCAATTCATTAGCAGAAAATTATCTTAACTAATCCATTTGTTGTTCTATTCCTCCTATGAATACATATGAAAGTCCCTTGCATTTGGTGTTAGATAGTTCTGCAGTAAGTAAAAGAAGAAAACCTATACTAGGGTAGAAGTTTCTAAAGAACTCATAGTTAGGTAAGATAAATTGAGCATTTGATAAGCATATAAAGCAGAAGAATCAAGAAAAATAAAGATTCCTCTGCTTCTGACAAACTTAACAGAGCCTAGACAAAATTTGTAAATAGCTTTATCAAACATCACTATGTTACTTTCCAAGAAGAATGTCTTCCCAGGGGAGTGGAATCTAGACTGATTCAGATCGTCCTATACTGAATCTCTCACATGGTAGGTGATAGAATTAGTTTACCTGGTTTTCCAAATCTGACTTTCCTCTGGTTTTTGTTGTCGGGGGGCGGGGTGCATGTGCACATGTGTGTAGTAGAAGCCAGAGGCACATGTTGAGAATCTTCCTTAATCACTCTCTGCTTAACTTTCGGGGGCAGAGTCTCTCACTGAACCTAGAGCTCATCTATCTGGCTAGATTGACTGGCCAGTAAGTCCCAGGGATCCTCTTGTCTCTATTTCTCCCGTGCTGGGATTACAGGTCTCCAAGGAGGCTCTTTTACCTGGGTATTGAGGATCAAAGAGCACAACAAGCCCTTTCCTGACTGAGCTATTGCCCTAGCCTACCAAGTCTTTCTTAAGGAGAAAGTAGAGTTTCTGCCTCATGGATGTATATGGCTTCACAGTAGGACCACCTCCTCTGAGAGCCATGTGCACCACTCAACCCTTCCAGAAGAGTTCACCACGTGTGGCTCTCCTATTGGTGCTCAGCAAGAATCACCAGTTGATAGTGCCCTGGTGATGGGAAAAGTACTACAATGTTGTCTAATCCCTGTGTTTCTGTTCAAGATGTGGGAAGGCACTCCTATGTGTTGTACAGGAGATCTGGAGTTAAGCAAATGGGTCAAATCACAGTTCCATCATAGTGATCTTGAATAATTGACTTAAACTTGTTAGGTGTTGGTTTCTCTTAAATAAACAGGAAACAATTAGGCCTATCTCCAATATTTGTCATGATGTACAAACAGTAAGCCACACATGCAGTGTGACCCTAGGGAATACTGCTTAATGCTGGCTGCCTTCCTCTCTTCCTTTTGACTCAGATCTCAATGAAGAAGCAGTCCAGTGGTGACGGTGAGAACCAGACCACCTGGCTGATCCTGCTTGGCTTTGGGGAGCTGAAACACCTGGGCTTCCTCCCGTTCACCCTCTTTCTAGCCATCTATCTGGTGACGGTCGGTGGCAATATCCTCACTGTGCTGGCTGTGGCATCCAGTCGGACACTTCACACACCCATGTACTTCTTCCTCTGCCACTTCTCTCTGCTGGAGATTTGTTGTTCGTCCAACATCATGCCTCGGCTGTTGTGGAGCTTCCTAGAAGAGGGGGACGTCATCTCGCTGGTCAGCTGCCTAGTCCAGTTCTATGTGTTTGCCTCACTGGCTGCAGCTGAGTGCCTCCTGCTCTCTGCCATGTCGTATGACCGTTACTTGGCCATCTGCCATCCCCTTCACTACCCTGTTCTCATGAGCACCTGGTTTGGTGGCTGCCTGGCCACGGGTGCTTGGCTCAGTGGCTTCCTCTTTTCTGCCTTCACGTTGGCCCTGGCAGCTCCTCTGCCCGTCTGTCCTGGGAGCAGGGTGATTGATCACTACTTCTGTGACTTCACTCCAGTTGTAGGGCTGTTCTGTGGGAATGTGGGGGTCATGTGGGGAGCTGGAGTCAGCATCTCAGGCGTCCTTACACTTGTCCCCTTCTGGCTGATTGTAACGTCCTATGCCTTCATCCTGAGGACTGTGCTGAGAATACCTTCAGGCCTTGGAAGACAGAAAGCCTTCTCCACCTGCTCCTCTCACCTCAGCGTGGTTGGAGTGTTTTATAGCACTCTTATTGTGGTCTACGTGGCCCCAACAGACCACATGCCCACCTTGCTCCAGAAGGCCCTCTCTGTCCTCTACACTGTGCTCACTCCCATGGTCAAGCCCCTCATCTACAGTCTCAAGAACCAAGAGGTAAAGGGGCCTCTGCACAGGCTCTGGAGACAGCTCGTCTGAGACAGTGGCCAGTGAGGGGATGGGACCGCTATTACCTTCTTCCTCTGCTTCAGCTCCGCCCCTTCCTCAAAGCCAGATGGAGAAGAGCACTGGAACACTGGAGAAGATAAAGACAGTGGGATCCAGAGTGAATGTCTAACAAAATGAGGTAACTTCCGTTTTCCATTGTGATTGGATAGGTATCAAAACGATGTCTAGTACAGGGCCATTATAGATATTTCATAAATGTTTCTTTATGTTAAATGAATTAATATGAAGAAGAATGCAAGGGAAGCTGGGCAGTAGCACCAACTGGGAAGTATTTCCAGATTCTTGATTTAAGGTTGCCAGGACTCAGGTTAGCAGGCAAGGGATTAGAGATTCAGTGATGGGAACCAGAGCTAAGGTAATTCAGACCTCCCTGCATGCTCCAGGTGCAATCTCAGAAATGAAGAATTAAGACTCTTAAAGTCTGCAGAGACGGTAGCAAGAGAGGCTACATACAGCAGAGGCCAGCCTTAGAAAGCGAAGGTCAGTTACACAGAAGAGTCAAGAGCTCAAACCCCTCAACCAGGAGCCCAGGAGGCCAATTAGGCCACTGCTCTGTGAGTTCCCATTAGCCCTCTGGCATTGATGCTAGACTGATAAATACTAGAAGAAAGGAAGACGGCAATTAAGTGAGAAAAGAAAGATAAATTAAAGCCAGTGAGAGAATCCTGAAATTTTGCCCCTATCAGAGAGTCTTTGAAGGCTTTATAAATGGCAAAAGCTAGTCATGGCATATATCCATGCTCCCTGAGGTGCGGGGCAGCCTGGGCAATAAACTAAACTCCATCTTGTTAAAAAAAAAAAAAAAAAAAAAAAAAAAAGCTGTGGTGGGTTTCAGTGATGGAGCAGGTGCTGAACACACGGAAGTCCTAGGTTAAATCCCTAACACGAAACCAAATTTCTAATCATTTTGTGGGGTGAGGATTTCTTTTTTGAGACGGGGTCTCACTATGTGACCCTGGCTGGCCTGGAACTTGCTATGTAGACCAGGCTGGCCTTGAACTCACAGAGATTCACCTGCCTCTGTCTCCTGAGTGCTGGGATTAAAGGCGTGTGTCACCACACCCAGCTCAGATGTCTTAAGTTTTGAACTTGAACTATATCAACATGTTTCTCAAAGTATGGTATATGACCCATGTATCAGTGCCAGTATGATGTGAAGTCATGACTTACAGGGGGCTGAGAACATGGCTCGGTGACAAAGCACCTGCTAAACAAGTGCAAGGCCCCAGGCTTGACCCCAGTAGTGAAAAAAGAAAGACATCATTTACAAATGAAGGCTTCCAAGTAATCAGACCTACGGAATCTGGCTCTCTAGAAAGGGGGCCCAGGGATCTGTATTTAATAAACACCACAACTGATTCTCAGTGGAGGGAGATGGCATGGTGTCCAGTGGTGAGGGGGAAAATCAGAATCTAGATACTCACAGATGTAGAGAAATATAAGCCCACGTTGCAGGAGCAAGGTAGCCAAGAAAATTTATGGAGAAAGGTGGATAAGGAATCTGGGGTCACTGCAGTTACATTAGAGAACCTAGGCTAGACAATGGGCCTGCCTGGGGAAAACAATGGAAACCCCCACCACCTAGGATGTTGCTTAGGAAGTGGTCCAGACCTAAATATGACTATTTTAAATGTCTCTGTTAGGGCCAGGGATATGGTTCAATGGCAGAGCACTTGCTTAGTGTGTACAAAGCACTGGGTTCCATCTCCAGTACTGAAAAAAATGTCTCTGTGGTATTTATTCTCTGCATTAAAGTCAAAAGTAAAATCCTGTGTTATGTGTGAGTATCCTAGAGAGATGACCAAGATAAAGTGAGCAAGGAGCACAGCAAGTTCCTGGGACAAAAAAAATACCATGCCCTCAGGGATGGAGAGATAGCTCAGTGGTTAAGGTGGTTAAGAGCAGTAGCTGCTCTTGCAAAGGACCTGAGTTCAGTTCACCCATGTGGTGGCTCACAACTATCTATAGATATATGTCCAGGGTATCCAATATCCTCTTCTGGCCTTCACAAGCACAAAGCATGCAAGTGGCACACATATATATGTGTGTGTGTGCATATATATATATGTGTGTGTGTGTATGTGTGTGTGTGTGAGCAAAACACATGTACACAATAAATTTTTTTTTTGGCGTTTTTAATTGAATGTTTGTAATTCTCATGCAGTACAGTTTGACGGTGTTTAGATCCACCCCCTCTCCACCTCCTCCCACTGCCCCTGCCCACTTTAATGAATTCATATATATGATATGGCCTATAGAGTCTGATTTGTGTCCCTAAATGTCCTTCAGTGTGCATCTACCCACTGGGCCCTATGAGCGTCCCATCAGTGTAAGACATCTTTCTCCCCGCAGCACGGGTGCAGAAGTGGCACTTTTATCCTGGGGGTCACCAACAGCTGTCTCATTGGAATTAAGACCCACTCGATGGGAGGGAACTCATGTGTGGCACTCTACACAGCCAAATACACATAGCTGGACAGGTCATGGATCTTAGTGAAAAACCTACTTTTTTCCACATCCTAGACCAATATAATTCCTTACTTTATTCTAAATAGACATCCTTGTAGATACAGACAAGTGTACCTTTCACCTCTTATCAAAGAAACTTCTTTTTGCAACAGATGGGGACTACTACAGAATTCTAGAACTGGTCAGACACAGAGAATAAATGTATGTGAGACACTTAACACTAAGTAATGCATCCTGCACACCTAGAATAAACGCATCTCCCAACTCTCAGCAGAGGAGCTCCCTTATACAGCAGATAGTGATTAACTAAGAAACCCACCAGAGGCCAGTGTGCAAAGAAAAAGAGGCTGCAAAGTGTTTATCCTTGAGTAGGACACCTATTTCAAACCTCTGCCTCCCAAGGCTCAGGAATCATTGTGGAAGAAGAGACAGAAAGATTGTGAAAGCCAAAAAGGGTAAACCACAAAGAAACAGTCTTCTAGATGGCTGGCTCAGGAATCATTGTGGAGGAAGAGACAGAAAGATTGTGAGAGCCAAAGAGGGTAAACCACAAAGAAACAGTCTTCTAGCTGGCTGGTCATTTACTCATGAATTCACGGCAGTGGTGACAGCATGCACAAGTCCTATGCAAACTCAAACCAGACAAAATTCCAGCCTCGACCTGGGGAAATAGGTAATAAAAATAATTTCTAAAATCACAATGTTGTCCTCAAGATGAACCATTTACACCACACCAAGGACTCTGTTTATACCCCATATAAAAACCATTGAGAACTGTCTAGAGAATGTTTCTGAGTAGTCTAGAAGGTACAGAAGGTTTAGACTTCAACAGCCCAAAGAGGCTAGATCCCAAGATCTGAGCAAAGTACATGGCTGCCTTTAGTCATGGCAAATGAAAAACATATAATTAATTATTCCTCTCTCTGTGCTTTACCTGACTTGGAACGTGTTTTAGCAAATATTGGCTTTGTCCTTTCCACTACATCAGGAAAACCTTCAGACTCGCTCACAGCACCACTAAGGACCTTCCTTGAGTGGGACCTTGCAGCATGGAAACATGACGCACATCTGTTCCCTCTCATCACTTGGTGTGAACAGACTGAGATAACACCAGGACATCACAGGAAACAGTCAAATCCTAGGGTCAAGAGTCAGACATGAGAAGTAAAAAGCGGGAGGAAGGGGGACAAGCACAAAGACGCAGAGAATGGGAGATGAGGGGTGACGGAGAGAAAAAATAAAGAGATGAATGAAGTAGGAGAAGAAAGGAGAAAAGAGTCGGAAATCTTTCTCAGATTCTTCTTCTGTGCCACGTATTTATTTTCCTAATGAAATGAAGTGAACTGGGCTGGAGAGATGGCTCTGTGATTGAGAGCAAAAGGGCCTCGTTCGGTTCCCAGCACCCACATGGCAGCTAACAACCATCTGTAACTCCAGTTCCAGGGAATCCAGCATCCTCTTCTGACCTCTGTGGGCACTGCATGACATGGGTGCACTTACATACATGCAGGCAATACATTCGTACACATAAAAATAATAAAATATTTTTTTAAAAAGAAAGCAAACTAAGGTTCTAATAATTGCATTAAATATTTAATGGTGAGATGGCCCAGCAGCTAAAGACATCTGAGCCTGCCCACCTGGGTTCAATCCCCAGGACGGCGTAGTAGAAGAGACCCTATTCCTGCAAGCTGTCCTTCGCCCTCCACACAGCACTGTGCTGTGCTCACACATGCACACACACACACACACACACACACACACACACACACACACAGAATTAATTAATTAAGTGTAATAACTAATGGGGTTCCTATGGGAGGGTGCCAATGAGGAAGGGATATAAAGGTGATTAAGACTGATTGAGATGTTCTGTATGAAATACACAAAAATTCAGTAAAAAAAGAAACTAGATATGGAAAAGATCGATATGCCAGTTCCCCTGGTTTGATCAGTGCACAATGTATCCACATTCACGCTGCACTGACTCTGTGTGCAAATACAACACAGCAATCAAAATGAAATAAAAGAGGAAAACAAGAAATTTTAATTGGTGGCAATATTTCTGTGATTTCTAAAGACTATTAGTAGGACTTCTCAATTTGCATTTGGGTTCATGCTTTGTGATGCCCTATACACAGCACTCAAAGAGTAGTGACCTAAAAACTGCAAAAAGAAAAATTTTTAAGCATAAAAAAATGGTTCAAAAGAAAGATAAATATCTTCCTGGGCCACAGTGAAAGAGAAACTCAATAAGCACTGCCAGAAGGGACTGCTGGAGTCCTCTGGGCTCTGAGTTTAAACAAGTGGCAGTGGCTGTGAACTGAGCTCCTCCAGTTTAACAGGCATTAAATTGTCCCCCTGCAGTAACAAGAGGCACAGCCTCTCCAGAAGGGGCAACTTGGGAGTGAGGTCACTTTCCCTGGAGGAGACATTTAAAAGTTGCCGCCTGGCACTGTGACAACAGCAGGACAAGAGAAGCAAGGGGACACACAGCTTCAAGACCATGACCATCCAGGGAGCCCTGGATCCTCAAACCGACCTGAACTGATCTCAGTATCACCAATGACAAACGGGTACTTTGAATCCCAGCACTCAGGAGGCAGAGGCAGGCAGATTTCTGTGAGATTGAGGCCACCCTAATCTACATAATGAGTTCCAGACCAGCTGGAGCTACAGAGAAACCCTGCTTCAAAAAGCCATATACATATAAAAGCAATGGCCACATTCCTAAACTGCAAATACAGTTTGAGGGGCTGGGGACTCTAAGAAGACAGAAAGAAATCACCGCAAAACTGCTTGACAAAGAGATGCTCAGGCAGAAGAGGAAAAGGGAAGGGAGCAGGACAGAGGGGTGGAGAGAGTCTCTCCCTCAACATGAACCTGAGGTCCGGCTTTATAAAGCACTTAAAAATGAGCCGACTTCTAAAACTGGGAGGCATCTCAATGATCAGCACTTGCCTAGTGCACACAGGACCCTGAATTTAATCTCAGCATTGGGACAGCAAAAACAAACTCCCTTCCCCCGAAAAAAGAACCAGGCCAGGCCTGGTGGTACATGCCTGTAATCACAGCACTTGAGACACAAAGGCAGGATTACCCCAAATCCAAGGCCAATTTAAGAGTAGCAGATTGCAAGCCAACCAGTACCACATAGTGAAACCCTGTTTTGAAAAACAAAAACAGCAGGACTGGAGAGATGACTCGGTGGTTAAGGACTTGGACTGCTCTTGCAGAGGACTCAGGTTCAATTCCCAGCTCCCACATGGAGGCTAACAATTACCCATAAGTCCGGTTCCAGGAGAATTTAGCACCCTCTTCTGACCTCTGCAGGCATTGTACGACAAAGGTGCACTTGCATACACATTTGGGAAATACATTCATACACATAAAATAAAAGTAATGAGTTTTTAAAAATGGGACCTGGCACAGTAGCACAGGCCTTTAACCCCAGCGCTGGTGATGCAGAGGCAGGCAGATCTTTGTGCTATGGAGGCCAGCCTAGTCTCCATAGCAAGCTGCAGGCTAACTGGGGTTACAAGGGAGATCATATCTTTAAATATATATGTATACAGTAGAAGTTTAGGCCCATTTCAGAAGTTGAAAACTTCTCTCCTATCCCCAAGCCAAAATTCATTTAACATATTTTTATGAACCCTAAGTCAGTAACTCAAACAGCAAGTTTTTTTGAGACAGGATCTCCCCATAGGCCCAGCTGGCCTGGAACTCTGTATTAGACCTGACTTGCCTCAGTCTTACAGAGATCTGCCTGCCTCCGCCTCCCAAATGCTGGGATTAAGGGCATGCGCCACCATACCTGACTACAAACAGTATTTTTCAGAATTTTTATTTTATTTTTGAAGTATGTGTATATATGTATATCTCTTTGTGGATATGTGAACATTTGTGTGGGTGCCCTTGGAAGGCAGAGATGTCAGTCAGATACCCTGAAGTTCAAGTCTCAGGCGACTGTAAACCGCTCAACTTAGATGCTGGGAACTGAGCTGAAGAGAGCAGAATACCCTATGAACCCCAAGCCATTCCTTAGCCCAGATAGCATTTGAAATCAAACATCCTAGCACAGTACAATCCAAAGGTATACTAATTTGATACCTAGATGATGATGATTGGAACATATTTTAAGATCTTTGCTTTGTTTGATTAAAACATTGTGTTTCTGTAAGAGCAGAAAACTTTGTACATATAGCAAAACCACTGCAATTCAAAACATATCTAATCTGTGCCAAGGTGTTTCAGGTGAGTGTCAAGTCCATTGCATGGCCTGATAGCTTTGTACATGTTCTGTGCTCAAAACCAAGCCTGCTGGCCAGCAAGATGGGTCAGTGGGAAAACGTGCCTGACACCAAGCCTAACCTGATCAGACCTGAATACAACCCATGTAATTCACATGGAGGAAAGAGGAACAGAAGTTGCTCCCTGACCTCCATGTGTACATAGTGACTAGTGCATGCCCAAACATAATGATACCTAGTAAAAAAAAAAAAAAAAAAAAAAAAAAAAGGCTAGGATCTAGAGCATGTGTTTCAGCACCAAGGACAGCCTTCTGGATAATTAATGTCAGGCTTGGAGAAGGGAGTGGTGCATCTCCTTTAACTCCTATAAGGAGTAGACAACAAGGAAGAGGAAAGGACTGGGCACTGGTACTGCCCATAGGAGGAGGGGTAGAGGCAGATCTTTGACCTAGATGTGAACAATGCCTTTCCTAACCTGACTTCCTTTTCTCTGTCCTTAGGATTTCATGTGAACCCTTTTTTCTTGGCTCAAACTCAGCAAGTCTTGTTTTATACTGATGTTGAAATATTTGCCCAGAATAAACCATATTCCCAGGAAATGAGGGATTCCAAAAAGCTGAGGAACAAAAGACAGAAAAACACCCATGATTACGTTGTGCTTGTATCTGAGCTGTGGGCTTCTCAGAACCCGGTGGTGGTTTCCACAGTAAAACCTTCATGCTACCATCACACCATCAGTTCGAGGTCCCCATGGCATCTCCAGCAAGGGCTTCATGTTTTCTAAAAAGACAGAGTATAATTGTTCCAGGAAGTGGTGTTATTGACTGATGTTATCTTCAAAGGAGTTTTATATCTGAAGGTTACTCCAAGCCATGTCCCTGCATATAATATATGCCCAGTTTAAAAACTAGGCCACCTTTTACGTAAAGGTAAATCAAGAAGTCTCTGGTAATAGAGAGCTATGCATCAGGGCCAGGCTCAGTAACAGAGAAAGAGATAGAACTTTAGATACAAAAATTAGGAGAATTTGAACTTCAAGTCTCTCTCAGAGCCAAAATGTCCACCATGAAGAAGGCACTTCAAAAGGTACCTCCTGGATAATCATACAACTTTTCTATGACAGGCTCTAGATCTCCACACCCCTGCAAGATTGTTTTTTATTCTTTTTTAACTTTTATTTATTGTTATTTTATGTGTTTGGGTATCTTGCTTGCATATATGTGCACCACATGTGTGCAATACCCACAGAGGCTAGAAGATAGCATCAGATACACTGAAACTGAAATTAAGGAGTTAGCCACCATGTGGTTGCTGGGAACTGAACCTGGGTCCTCTGCAAGAGCAGCCAGTGCTATGAACCTCTGAGACATCTCTCTAGCCCCTGTTGTTTACTCTAATCTCTCTGCCCACTGACTGGAAGCATTAGGTTTGAGGTGGGATGGGAAATTATATTGACCATGTCTCTTAACAGTGAGAATAACTAAATGGTATGCATTGAAGGTAATTGCCTGTTTGTATAGAAATCGTGGGCCTTAGATATTCCTGGAATTAGATCAACCTATTATATAGTCTCCCAAATAGCTTGGTTACTACAAAACTTCTCTTTGGAACAAGGATGGGAAGGCAAGGAGGGAAGACTGATCACCTGACTTTTCAGGGTATTTATCATGCGCTAGGCACTGTTCTCAGTAACTCAATCTGTAATAACCCTAGGAAAGAAGTATTATTACTGCTGTAATTTAGATCTGGAATGCTTCCCAAAGGCCAACAGATTTAAGGGTTGGTCCCCAACCCACAGTGCTATTAGGAGGGTTAGGACCTTTAAAAGGTGGGGCCTAGTGGGAAATTTCCAGTTACTTGGGGGCATGCTCTCAAAGAAAATTTGAGACACTGGCCAGACAAAAACCCAGTATAGAACAAGAGAAATGGGGAGCAGGCTCCAAACCTGGCCTAGGAACTACTGGCAACTGGTGAGTGACGGAGAGTAGATCCTCTTTAAAGGAGGGGCTCTAGATAGGCGAACTAGATTCCAGTGGATGAACTTGCGCTGAAGGACATCTGGGTACAAATGCTTGACTGGATAGGACCTAATATATATGACAGAATGCATGAAATCCCGTGGAGGGGGATCTAAATTTGATTAAGATTTATTATATGAAATGTACAAAAGCTCACTAAAAATATGTTTTAAACAAAGAAACATAAAACTGAGACATAAAAACAAAGTAAATGCAGGTCAGAGGCACACATGGCACCAGCAAGAGAGGTTGTTTGTGTAGACGGATAGGTGGTTGCATACTGTTTGTGGGGTGTGTGTGTGTGTGTGTGTTTGTGTGTGCACATGCACACGCACGCCTCTAAGTGTCTATTCATGTGAAGGCCAGGTTAGTGTCAGATGTCTTATTTTGAGTCAGATTCTCTCACTGAACTAGACTTCATTGATTGGAGTAGGCTAGTATAGCTGGCCAACAAACTCTGGAAATCCTTCAGTATCCCACTCTCACCCCCAGGGCTGAGGTTATAGACACTGCCCACTCCTCATTTATGTGTGTGCTGGGATCAAACTGAAGCCCCTCCTACTTGCACAGCAGGCACTTTATCCACTGAGCCACTTGCTCAGCCCCCAGACAGTCTATCCTTTTGAGACAGAGGTCATGGAAGGGGCGTCAACTTTGGCAGAGATAGCAACAACCACTTTGGAGATGAGAAGGCCAGCAAAGCTCAGAGGTGACAACAGAGGAGGATTAGGCAACGGGTGCCTAAGGAGGCCCTAACAAAGGCCAAGGGCCTCCAGAACATGTAGTCTTATTAGAAAAGCTCCTGCACCTCAGTGAAAACGACACCTTATAAGCATGCTATGGGAAAAATAAGGTGTCTCATTTCAATGTCTCTGTTCGTTGAGAAAAGCTAAGAACAACTCAGAAAAGCAGATGAAATATTTGAACAACTTAGAGATTTTTATTTTTCAGTTAAGTTGTCAGAAAACATGAACGCAGTTTCAAAAAAAAAACTACAGAGCCAGGTGTGGTGGCCCATAACTTTGATCCCAACACTTGGAAGGCAGAGGCAGGTGAATCTCTGTGAGGTTGATGCTAGCATGGTCTACATCATGAGTTCCAAGCCAGCTGGGGCGACAGGGAGAACCTGTCTCAAAAACAAACCAAAATCCTACAGTTTTATATAAACTGCACCATTGCTAACCCTCTGCTTCACCCTCCAGGTGTGTCCTGGAGAAGGGCTAAGAAGGAAGAATAACAACAGGTGGCAGAGGGGCTAGGAAAGGTAGCAGTTTCAGATGTGAAAGAGGGAGTGGTTACTCAGGGAGGGGACATTAGCTGTAGCCTTTGACAGACTTCCCCATTGTCCAACTTCTGCTTTACCACAATGATCTGTTTCTGCTGTGAACTGGAAATCTGTGTCTTGAACAATGCTAAAAATGTCATTTTAGGGGGCTGCAGAGATGACTCGGCTGTTAAGAGTACTTACTGCTCTTGCAGAGGACCTAGCTTGATTCCCAGCAGCCACATCATATGGCTCACAACCACTTGTAAGTCCAGCTCCAGAGGCTCAGACACCTTGCTCTCTGCAGACACCCACACAGACACAAATACATACAATTAAAAACTAAATCTTTGTATCTATTAGAAATTGGTAGCTACTGGGAGAAAGTCAGTTTTCTTTAAGGACATGGCACGTAGTAGGGATGAACCCACACCCTAGAGCATTTGGGAACCACAATTAAGAAAAATATGAAGTCAGAGTGGGAGGTAACAGGGTGGGGTGGAGACGAGGGATGGTCGGGTAGAGACCACGAAGGGGTCTGAGTACACTCAAAATACACTGTACAAAATTCTCAAAATAAAAATATTCTAACAATCTTTTTTTAAAGATACATCATTCTGTGACAGTGAAACTAAAATGTCACTATCACTCAAAAATGCCTACAGGAAAAAGTCAAGTTTACTTCAAAAGAGCATGAATAAGATTTTGGTTTTGTACATGACTGTCACTCTGTGGATGTTTAATAAATGGACAGAAATTTTCATTGAGGCATATTTGAACTTTTAAAGAAAGACATTCTATTCCTCTAAGTTGAAAGAAAGAAAGAAAGAAAGAAAGAAAGAAAGAAAGAAAGAAAGAAAGAAAGAAGAAACATTTTTGCAAGTTCCAAGCCAGCTGGGACTACAGGGAAACCCTGTCTCAAAAAGACCAAAAAAAAAAAAAAGGAGAGAAAGAAAGAAAAAGAAACATTTTAACTTCCTCAAGGTCACGCATCAATAAATCTCAGAGCTGGAAGCTAGACTAGGAAGTCTGGCTCCTGAGTCTGTGTTCTCCATCTGCCACCCTGGCCGCTGTTGCCAATACAATAACCCCAGAGTAGAAAGACTCATCCTATTAGACCCTAGGGCAAATTCAGCACAAACTAGCTTCACACATAACTTCATGGCAAACAACATATTGTACTAGCTACTGGATAAGAGAGAATGAAGAGAAAATAGCTCAAATAAAATAGTATGCATTTTAATAAAAAGTGCTTAGATACAACCATACGAAAAGACAAATAGCTGGGTGCTGGAGCCGAACCTCAGAACGGCTGTGAAGGCAACGAGTGGGGTGTACCATGAATGGTCACCGTGAGGCCGGCGTTCAGCCCCACCCCAGGTTTGAACCAATTGAGCAGGTAGAGAATGCTCTTTACAGAAGTTAGTTTACTCCAGATTACTTACAAAGGACTCATCCCCAAGGAGAGAGAGAAGGAGGTGTTGTATGGCAGAGACTGCACTTTGATCATAAGTCCTGCCGACCTCTGGAACACGTGTGGAGCATGGAGGCCTGGCGCCACACCCACCTCTCTCCTTCCCATGCTTCCATGCATTTCTGCTAGACCCCCCCTTAAGTCATTGGTTACTTGGCTGTCAATCACATTTGGAAGCCTATCCCTCACAGCAGGGAGAGAGAAAACTGCTTGTCTATGCAACACCCCACCCCTTTTCTCTCTGGCTCTTACACACTTTCTGCCAACCTCTTCGCTATAGTCCCCAAGCCACAAGAGTAAGGGGTTTGGGGAGGAAATAACAGGGATAGGATGATATTCTTTCCACTGTGCCATGGGTTATCATCTTGCTTCAGTGATGCTCCTCCTACTGTAAAAGCACAATAATTGTAAAACAGCAACAACAACAATAACAACAATAGCAAAAGTAACATCCACATAAATACTGAATGACTTAACCTATGGGTGTAACCACAAGTGCTTAAGCAATACCTAAGTAGGCATATCATATTTATCTTGCAAACAATTACCATAGCTTCTTTATGGGGGTTATAACTCTCCCTCTCACCACTGGGGGTCAACATTCTTTTCCTAATATCAGATGTGTGTGTGCCCTCCCTGAAGAGCGGGCCCTGAATCTAATTTTAAATATGCTGGGGGTACACATACCAGACAAGCCTCTATTGCACCTGTAGAGACATTTGACAGTGAAGCACACAAGATCTGTCCTTAAGCAGAGCTTTTCAGGACCATTCTCTCATAGCGGCCTACATAGCGCCCTCTAGCACTCTGAAAGCCAGCCATCCATTTGTGGGGAATTTTCAGCTTGATCCCAGCTAGATCTCTCTTTCCATGCTCGAACCATGTCACATCTTCAGTAATAGGGCCTTACCGTCCACTTCCAGGATGCAACCAGCATTATAATGTGGCAGTTGCCTTTTGTTTTGGTAGAAGAGGACTTCCAAGATTCCCTTGACCAACAGCTCACAGGGGGAGCAACCACACCCGGTACCAGAATTGCTAGTTAACAATCATATAAAGTATCCTTTTACTCTTTGGCGTCTAAAGACCTAGGCCCATAGAGCTCCCAGAATTTCACAGCTATACTTCAGCCTTGTATGAGTTACATTCCACTCTTGTTCCTTCAGGTGTACTTGACGTCTCTCACCTGGGTTTCATATCTGTAAAACACTCAGAAGTTAACATTATATACACATACAAGGTCTAACATAGCAAAGAAAATTCCTTTTCATTTGCACCAGATGTTTTTTTCAACAGATCCATGTTGGGTACAATGGCATACAATCCATTTAGTGTCCTGGATTTCTCACATGGAGCCTCCATGCATTCCTTTATCCTTGCCAACCTTGTTGGTGCTGGCCCAAACTGCTTGGTTCTACATAGGGCCAAGGAGGAATAAGGCTTCTCTTGCCCCTGTCGCTCCTGTTGTTTCCTAGGGCCAGGGAGACCCTGGATCTGATTCCTGACTCTAGCCACACCTGTGGTCTCTCCCTTGACCACATCTGGCTGTCGGGAGAGGCCCTGGCCGGGCAAACTGTCTCAACCCCTTTACTAGCTAGTCACAGGGGAGAAATGAACCCTGTTTACTCTGGGGGGAAGGAGTTAGCATCCACCCTTGGGATAGTCTTCATCCTCTGTGTACCTTTTATGAACCGTTTCTCAGGGCTTAAAGCCTCCCAAAGGTGCATTAGCACAGAATTAGGCTTTTTATTAATCCTTTCTTTAGGAACTTGGGCTAAACACAAGTCTCGCCACATTTGCCTACTAGTAACCCAAGCAGACCTCCTTTTCTGTTTTGCCTCCCTTACACATCTTTTAGGCTGTTCTATTCTTCTACAGACATATTTTACATGCTGGTCTAGGTTGCTTAAATCTGTCAAAGCCTCTCCTGCCTTGTAAAGCTCTTGTCCCACTAGGGGATCTAGCAGGGACACTAAACCTCCATACCAATGCCGAGGTCCCTGTTCAATGAAGTCCTTCATTAAATCTCCAGTGGACACAGTCCTATCTGGTCCTGTGAACGGGGCACCATGTGTGGCTTTCCTCACACCCAGTTCTCTCAGCAGTGTCTGTCCCCCTTTTATTGTTCTCCAGCTCCTGACATTCATGGGATCCTCCACTGGTGATCACCAGGTTTCTCTAATGGCTTGTACAAGCCAGTCTATCAGAGACTGCTTCCCTTTGTACTGCCTTAGGCTACGCAGCCTAAATCTCAAGGAGGGGTGAGCTGTTGCTCAGCTGTCCTGCTTCTGCAGCATTGAAAATAATCTCATCTGCTCCCATGTCCCACAGCCTTACAAGCCGGGTAGTTAAGGGTTCCCTCCTGGTTTGTTTGAATGTCTTTCCTAGCTCCAGCAGCTCTAGGGCCGAGAATCCTTTATTCACTAAATTCTTATGTTTGTTAAGGCCCTTATCAGCATGTAGACATGTAGACTTTTCTTTTTGTATTACAGGTCAAACCTGGGGGTCATTTTCAGTTTCTTCTGGGTTGCTCCCTCCCTCATTGCTGCCTGATTCTTCCCAGGGGTCCCAGATCCTGGGGTCCCAGGATGGGTCTTGTATTATCGACCTGACCTGGGTTTTCATCCCTTTTCCACCTCCTAGCTGTAGGAAGCGGCAGCTAAAACTTCTATGTCCTTTTCTCTTTTATCCAGTTTGCTAGCAAGGTCAGAGGCTAGTACTGAAGAAGCAAGTCTTATATCTTTCTCTCCATCTAATTCGTCTCTCACACTTTGAATCTCTGTCTGGGCTACAACCTCAGCCTGAGACTGTCATCCCAGTATTTTCTCCACCAATCTCATCTGCTTAGGTAAGTTCACCTTAGTTACATATTTCAGTATAATATACTATCCCTACAATGGCAGCCACACACACCAGTCCTATGGGGATAATCCACCATATCAACATTTCTTCTACCCATACTTTTCCCTTGGCTGGTCCCCATGTTAGCAGCAGCTCCATAAATCCTTTTCCTGGGAGCATTCTCCTTTTGTCAGTTGATCCTACTCAGCTTCACCAACTGTATCATGAATTCTCTGATGGTGAGGCCCAGCGTTCAGCCCCACTCCACCCCAGGTTTGAACCAATTGAGCAGGTAGAGAATGCTCTTTTAGAGAAGTTAATTTATTCCAGGTTACTTACAAAGGATTCATCCCCGGGGAGAGAGAGAAGGAGATGTTGTATGGCAGAGACTGCATTTTGATCATAAGTCCCCTCGGACCTCTGGAACATGCGTGCAAGAATGGCATGCTGGCACCGTGCCCGCCTCTCCCCTTCCCGCCTTTCCTGCTTTTCCGCTAGACCTCCCCCCTTAAGTCATTGGTTAGTTGGCTGTCAATCACATTTGGAAGCCTATCCCTCACAGCAGAGAGAGAGAAAACTGCTTATCTGTGCAACATGGAGACACAGATGAGACACACTGACAGCTCATTCATCCTGGGCATCATTACCACAGATGACAGTATTTTCTGAAGTGATGAATAATCTTGTTACAATTCTAAATAAAGCAAGTAGCATTTCCCTGTTAGTTTACACAGCAGTTATAGTCTAGAAACTTTAATGAAATTCATGAAAAACTATTTTATACTTGGAAATAAAATGGGGTTAGTTCCAACTGATGCTTAACAAGCTTTATAACTAGATAGGTGTCCACTAAGGTACTGAGTTTATTATTAGTACAGACCTATGTAGAGTAATGGGTCTCAATGTAAAAGCCTCATACATGCATATAACATGTTTGGATCATGTCTACTCTCCATTAACCTCCTTTGCCCTCCACTCCCCACCACCATGATCCCATCCTCTCTCTAATGAAATCTGTATTGGTTACTTTTCTGTTTATGTGATGAAACACCTTGACCAAAAGCAACTGGTAGAAGAAAGAGCTTGTTATGGCTTATGGCTCCAGAGGGAGAGTCTGTAATGGGAGAAGGCATGGCGGCAGGAGCAGAAAGCTGAGTGACTGCATCTCAGCCGCACACAGGAAAAAGAGCGACTGAACTGGAAGTAAGACGAAGCCATAAACTCTCAAAGCCCACCTCCAGTAACATACATCCTCCGGCAAGATTCTACATCCTAAAAATTCCATAACCTCCCCAAACAGCATCACCAGTCGGGAACCAAGTTTTAAATACATAAGCCTATGGGGGGCGTTGCTCATTCAATCCACCTCAGGTCTCTTCTACTCTGGTGTCATTTTTTTCTTTTCCTTTTCCTTAGATTTGACATACAAGAGAAGTATGACACCCGTCTTTCTGAATATAGTTTATTTCACTTAGTATAATGATCTCCAGTTCCATCCGTTTTCCAACAAAAGGTGTGGTTTCCTTCTTCTTGTGGCTCACAACTACTCCATCATGTATACAGTATTTTCTGTATCCATTCGTTCACTGACAGGCACTTAGATTCCATAACTTGGCTATATTAATGGTTCCATGATAAACATGGGTATGCAGCTACATCTACTATATACTTACTTTATTCTTTCAGTGTATACCAAGAAGAGGAACAGATGGATCATGTTAATTTTCAGTTTTTGAAGGAACCTCAGTACTGGTCTCCAGAGTGGCTGAACTACTTTACATCCCCAACAACAGTATATAAGGTTTCTCTTTTCCCAGACACTCATCAGCATTTTCTCCTTCTTCTGTTTCCTCCTCCTCTTCCTCCTCCTCCTCCTCCTCCTCTTCCTCCTCTTCCTCCTCCTTTTCTTCTCCTCCTCAATCTCCTTCAGACGGGTCTCATGAAGCTGGCCTTGAACTCACCATGAAGCTGAGTCTGGCCTTGAACTTCTGATCCTCCTATCTCAACCTCTTCCATGCTAGAATTACAGGCATGCACCATTGTGCCTGGTTAAAGCAATGCTGGAGATGAAAGCCAGGGCTTCATGCATGCTAGGCAAGCACTCTACCAGCTAAGCTACATTCCCAACCCAAGTTTTTGTCTTCCTGTTGATGGCTACTCTGATCAAGGAGTTTAAAGTCAAGAGGAGAGCCAAGCACAGTGGCACACCTGTAATTCCAGCACTTGGGAGATGGGAAGGATGGGGCATTCAAAGTCATCCTCTGCTACACCATGAGTTTGTAGCCAACCCAAACTATATGAGATCCTATCTCAAAAAACTTCAAGCAGGATGCAGAAAATCTTTATAGTATTCGTCAGTGCATTTAAATATATCTAGTTATTCCTTAAGTACTATAGCTCCCTGTAATCATGATGACAACCAAAAAGTCCTCACATATTTCTTTTTTATTTTTTATTTTAATTTTATGTGTATGATTGTATTACCTACATGTGTGTAAATGTACCCATGTCATGCAATGCCTCCAGAGGTCAGAAGATGGCGTCAGATCCCCTGGAACAGTAGTTACAGATGGTAGTTAGCCACCATGGTCCCTACATATTTCTAAACTATACCCTAGGAGTGGTACTCACACCACTGTGAACTTCAGTCCCAAAGCCCACAACGTCCAGACCCCAAACAGTGATACCAGGCTGGAGAATTCCAGGGGCAGCTGATCCCTGGGACAAAGACCGCATAACCTGAGGAAATATGAGAGAAATCAAGCCCTGATAGACTGACTCATATGAGCCATCAGGAAAATAGTTACTGCCAGCTGAAGTCTCCGTGAATGTCAGGGACTGAAAACCAATAGACAAAGAACAGGCATTCCTGGGAAACAGGCATGAGACTGGTGGAGCTTGATGTCCAGTTCACTGGACTGTGTTCACTGGAGAGTTAAGAAAGAGGCTGAGGGGCTGGAGAGATAGCTCAAAGGTTATTTAAGTTGCTCTTGCAGAAGACCCAGGTTCAGTTCCCAGCACCCACATGGAGACTAACAACTGTCCATAACTCCAATTCCAGGGGATTCAACACCTTCTTCTGACCTCTGTGGACACTGCAAGTCATGGATGCACTTACATACAAGCAGGCAAAACACTCAGGCACATAAAATAAAATTAAAATAACATAAATAAAATATTTTAAAATAAATAAATAAAAGAAAGAGGCTGGAGGACATTTGAGTACACAAATTATATTTTATAGGCCTTATTATATATAATATATAGTAGGTTAGATTAGATATATAAAATAGAGTACATCAAATTTCATGGGAGCCACTAAGGAGAGGTTCAGATAGAGGAGAGGACCTTAATACCATCAAATTATGTTGCATGAAAATTGCAAAATTTCAATTGAAAAATTTTTTAAAGAAAGAGGTTGATTCAATGAGGACTTTGGGACTGATCTGGCCCTTTAGGGCTTTACCAAGCCCCGTAGCAGGACCTGATCTTTAGAAGGTCTAGTAGATCTGAATGGCTTTTACTGGCTTGTAAGTCATGTTTGTAAAGTGCAAACACAATCAAAAGGGTATGAGAAACGGGCAAAGCCAGCAAAGCAGTCTACCTGAGTCTCTTGAAGAAAAATGTGGCCCAATTCACATCACATAGAAGCTTCTAAGGGGGAAAATGACAGGGCCAGTGAGATGGCTCACCAAGTAAATGGCACTTGCTAGACAATACAAGTATGGCATTCTGGCTTTGAGCTCAAGACCACACATAAAGGCAGAAGGAGAGAATCAGTTTCACAATGTTGTCCTCTAACCTCCACATAAAACCATGGTGCACACACTGCCACATACACAGAACAACATCACACACCCACATGCGTGTGCAATAATAACAAAGAAAATAATAAAAATTATGGGCTGCAGAGATGGCTCAGTGGTTAAGAATGCTTACTGTTCTTCCAGAAGACCAAAGTTAGATTCCCAGCACCAACATCAGGCAATTTACAACCACCTTTAACTCCAGTTCCAAGGAATCTGACACCCTCTTCTGGCCACCATAGACACGCCACATAAACATGCCAAATATTTACACAGATATACACACATACACATAAATAAATAAATCTTTTTTAAAGAAAATAATAAATCTCTAAAGAAAAAGAACAGAAAGACAAATGCTATGTTAGTAAGCTTCTGGATGGCTTTAAAGCCTGAATTCATATAAGAAATAAACGATAAAACAATTAAGGAGAAAAAAATAATCTTGCCCTAGGACAGGTAGTTATGTCCCCAGAGTATGCAGTGTAACATTTCTCCCCTGTTGAAAAGTAACCTGGGGGTGAAGATTGTCAAGTCTGGAACCCTTTCAGTGGTCACGTGTGGCTGAAGGAAAGGCAAGAGCCACAGCATTGCCGGAAGTCTTTCAGAACAAGGGCAATGCTCCCAGCAAGAGGCACAGCAGGCAAGATCCAGTGGTGATCCCCCTTGGGCCTGAGACGGGCTGAGAGGTGAGAGCCAGCCCCACAGAGGCCACTGGGAGTTGGGAGATGTGCAGCAGTCCTGCGGTCCAAGAATCACCCAGGATGAGAAGGCCAGGATGGAAAACGTCTATGGATTAAGGATTGTTAGATGAGGAAGTCCTCCCATGCATGCCACTGTGCCCAGCTTTGCTCTTTTGACTGAACTGATACAAGTGACAAGATCTTTCCATGCTGTACTGGACCTTGCTAACATTTCTTTAGGATGCTCTTAACTGGCCAAGATCCAGTGGCACTTGCAGCAGAAAGAGATGGACCTTCAGCAATCCTGCCCACACTCTGTTTGAAAAAAAGGTTTCACTACATCATGCTAGCCCTTAAGT
This sequence comes from Eospalax fontanierii, assembly GCA_035773235.1. Taxonomy (NCBI): domain Eukaryota; kingdom Metazoa; phylum Chordata; class Mammalia; order Rodentia; family Spalacidae; genus Eospalax; species Eospalax fontanierii. The sequence continues at coordinate 13,393,933 of CM069537.1, forward strand.
ATCTTACAGATTCAAAAGAGCATCTAAAAGATCAGGAAGGTGAGCACTTAAGGAGTTTAAACAAAGGCACCCTGTGGAGGTGGGAGTAGCTGTTGAGTAAAACAACTACAACCTCACGGAGCAGGGGTAACCTACCCCTCTCTGAGATGTTGGCCAGAGAGGCTGAGTAGAATGGAGTGGATGAATGTGCACTGAGGGACATCTGGGTACAATGCTTGACTGGATGGACTTAACACATATGACAGAATGCATGAGGTGCAATAGAAGGGCATGGGGGGGCCGTAGGGGGGAAGGGGGTCTAAATTTGATTAAGATCTATTATATGAAATGCACAAAAACTCAATTAAAATATACAATGAAATATTAGGATAAAATAATAAACAGAGATAGCTAAGGGGTTAAGAGCACTGGCTGCTCTTGCAGAATAGACCTGGGTTCTGTTCCCAATATCCACATGGTGACTAACAACCATCTTTCTGTAACTCCAGTTCCAGGGGCACTGACACCCTCTTCTGAACTCCTCAGGCAATGCACAACATGGGTGCACCTACCTACATGCAGGCAATACATTCATATACATAAGATAAAAATAATAAGTAAAACATTAAAATTGGTAAACACTGAAGCAAGGTCAATCTGTATACATCCTGAAATTGAAATTACACTGTATGATATGGGTATCTATTTATATCTCTGTCATTCACTATCAACAGAGGCAGACAGTACCTATTTACTCATCATCTTTTTCAAATCTTGGTGGTGAATCAATGGTTTATGAGCACCACCCTGAAGGCAGGAGATAGGGTGGCAGAGACCAGGGAGGATTGCTTTTATTTTATTTTTTGAAACAGATTCTCACTATATAATCCTTAAATGCTTGGTCCTCCTGCCTCAGTTTCCCAGCTGGATTCCAGATGTGTGTCATCCTACCTGGCCATTTTTCCTTTTGGTAATGGGACAAAATAGCACATTTATAGCTACAGAAAGGCACTTACACTTGTTGGTATAGTCATTTATAGAGCAGAAATTAAAATTAGGGAAAAACGCTAAACACTGGTGAGGTGCTGACCCAACACACACAAAGCAGAGACAGACAGACAAGTGGATGACTGCAGAACATTTTTTGATAATGAAATAAAGGGAGTAAGATTTTGGATATGAAGGAAAATGACTAAGAGATTAGAAAATATAAAGAAGTTCTTGTGTTGAGAGCCTTGGTAAGCTCAGAAAGAGAGATGAGAGTTTCAAGGATCAAACTACACTTGGAACCTGACTGACATCGCACAGAGATTTACATTCTGGCTATTATAACGGCAAATTAAGTCAGTCTTGCGAATGTAATAGTGGAAAATAATAGAAGAATAAGTGGACAAAGGTATTGGAGGGATAGACATGGATTCTCACCATGGTGCACCAGGGACTCAGAATAGAAAGAAATAATGAAGCCGTGGTGGAGTGACGGTGATGGAGCAGGAGCTTGGGTTTAAAAGTTACAGTGGAAGTTACCAGCAAGAAGGCGGAGGGCAGAAGAATGCCAGCAGACACTGTAGGTGACATGGTGGCACCATTCTGACAAGATGATGAGTAGATCCTGAGGGACGCTACCTTAATACAATGCTGAAATAAAGCTGAATGAGAGGACATTGAGTCAGACTTTAGAGAGACGAGATCTGGTTATGTATTGAGTGACTCATCAGCATTAATGCTAGAGTGGCTGCCTCGTCACCAGGAACCGAGGATCACTGTGAACCCACCACCAACGTGCAGAATAATAGGAGTAGGGACTAGCAGAGCAGTGGATGACGGCAGTGAGGGCGGAAAGGGACCTCCCGCCTTTGCGCTCACGTGCCCCTGAATCTCTGTAGCCCCATTTCCATGTTCTTACGGGTCCATGACCCAGAGACAAAAACAGCCACAGTGACTAGCTTGGAAGTGGACAGTGGATTTAACTAGCCCATGGTTCATCTGTGACAGTCTTTCTACTTGAAGTCTATCTGCTTGATTCTCTACCATCATTTCTGCCTCCCCATTGACTTTCTTCTTTACCCATAAACATGTTCAAATCTTTTTCTTATTAAAAATGAATTTCTCAACCTTGGCACTACTTGTTATATTTTTACATCTTCCTATTTGCTGAATATTATATGTTTCAATAAAGGTCTCCACACCAATGGAAGGGCAAGGTGAAAAGCTTATTTTATGGCTGGGCTCCCTCTGGGTTTGGGTACCCAGGGAGAAGCAACCGGCTCAATTCAGTGAGGTTTTTATAGTACTCTGGAGGGACTTTCCAGTGACTTTAAAACAAGCCAATCAGGGATCAACACAACCACATAAGCGAGTGAGCAGGGACAGAAGCAGAACCCAACAGTTAGCTATGGCAGGCTATTAACTTCAAAACAATTGCGGTCGGCTAATTCCTGGGACCTGCTGAGTACAGGTACAAGGGAACAAGTACAAGTTTATACAATGATCAGCAAAATGAATGCAGGGCAACTTGACCTCACAGCAGGCAAGCAGTCATTCACCCTGGCAACCAGGTGCGTGCTGACCAGGTTGGTGGGTTCTTTTAACAATTCACATTGTACAAGAGCTAGCCAAGCAGAAAGTACTGAAGCAAATCTGGCAGTCAGTAGGTACAGGTGTTCTCAGAGCTTTTATATTCTTTTTAGAATTATTCGTTATAAGTTTAGGTTTTGGTTTCCCAGAATGGGGGCCTGACAGAACTTTACTTGGGTCAGCTTTGGATCATCATGGAGTTTTGCCTACTACCGGTCAATAGTAATTTTTCAACATTTAACACTGAACACCATGAAGTCTGGTTTCTACCCTACAGATACCATGAATGATCCTGCTTTTACACATTTTTGGAGAAAGACTTTACTTCAGAGCATGAGGAACCATTTGTGGGCATTGACATGCCAGAATAAAATGAAAAAATAGAAGAAGGTAGTTACAAGTGGGGTATGGTTATGCAAGCCTATCATCCCGGCACCAGGAGTTGAGGAATCATGAGTTTGAGGCCAATCTGGGTTACATAGGTGTCCCTGTCTCAAAAAATCCTGTAGTTACAAATACCTGTATGACAAATACCAGGTGTGGTCATTTACAAAAACAAGGGTCTTAAGCTGAACATGGTGGCACACACCTTTGATCTTTGTGAGTTCAAGGTCAGCCTGGTCTACACATCGAATTACACATCAGCCCTAAGCTACAGAGACTATGTTTCAAAAAGAAAGGGATTAGCAGGGTGTGGTGGCACACACCTTTAATCCCAGCACTCAGGAGGTAGAGGTAGGTGGATCTCTATGAGTTCAAGGCCAGCCTGGTCTACATAGGGAGTTCCAGGATATCCAGGGCTAAGGAAGACCCTGTCTCAAAATGATCCAAAAAGGGGGGGGGGAGGAAGGTAGGAAGAAAGAAAAGGAGGGAGGGAGGGAGGCTTTAAATGTTTAGAGTATTATTCTGATGTGTTTATGTATGAAATAATTGTGTGTGCATGTGTATACAGGTGTACATGCATGTGTGAGATGAGTAGGGAGGCCGAGATGTCTTCCTCAATCACTCTACATCTTATATTTTTGAGACAGACCCTCTGTCACTGTGGGTCTCACCAATTTGGCTCTCCAGGAAGACCCAGGTATTCTCCTCCCCAGCACTGGAATTACAGATGTGCACCTCCACACCTCCACACTGGAATTACAGATGTGCTAGGGCTTGAACTAGATCCTTAAGCTTGTATGCACTTTACCAACTGAGTTATCTCCCAGCTTCTGTGTATAAAATATTTTAAGCAAGTATATTTGTCTTCTTTCTTACTCTTTTATCACATAAGATTGTTGCCTTTGCACCATAGTATTTAAGAATTGTTAATTTTACATCATTGTATTCAAGTTATGGGACATCAAGAAGGAAAGTAAATACTATTCAAGGAATTTGCCTCAGCTTCCAAAGACAAGATTAGCACATTTTAAACTTTACACATGACAGTTGTGTCACATAAGTAACATCATAGCCATCTACCTATTGATTTTATTTGGAGATTTAGTATAATTTAAATTTTTTCAATTTTTTTTTAATTTTATGTATGCTTGCATGTATGTAAATGCATCAGTGTCATGCAATGACTGTGGAGGCCAGAAGAGGGTGTCAGACCCTCTGAAACAGGAATTACAAACCGCTAAGCTGTCTCTCCAACTCTTTAAGTTAGTCTAAAAAGATGCCTATTCGTGCATTACATGCTGTGGTCCTGTGATGCTTAATTTTATGTGTCAAGGCGACTGTGTCATCTAGAGCCCAGATACTTTGTTAAACATTATTCTAGAGTTGGAAAGATGGCTTAGCAGGTAAAGCACTTGCCCCACAAACCTGATGACCTGAATTCCATCCCCAGAATCTACATAAAGGTGAAAGGAAAAAACCAAGTCCACAAAGTTATGCACCTCTGGCCTCCATAGCACACATACTCCCAACCCCTCCACACACACATCATACACACACAATAATAATAATAATAGTTGACTAATTAATTAGTTTTTAATGCAAAAATACTCTAGGTATGCTTTATGTCTGGCTGAGACCAACATTTGAACAAGTAGACTGGGTGAAGTGGTTTGCCCTCTCCAACATCCATGGATTCCAATTAATCTATTAAAGGCCTGAATGGAGTAAAGAGATTAATAATAAATAATTCTGTCTTTCTATCTGACTGTCTTTTAGCTAAGGCGTCACTCATCTACCTCCAGATCAGAACTCAGGCTAGTATTCACATCACTGGTTCTCATGGCTCTCGGGCCTTCAGAGCTGGATTCAAACTATATCAGCAACTCTCCTGAATCTAGACTTCTCAGACTCCATAACTGTATGAGCCAAACCCTTATAAAGTTCTTTGTGATAGATGATAGATAGATAGATAGATAGATAGATAGATAGATAGATGATAAATAGGTAAGTAGATGAGAGATGGATAGATGATTGACAGATAGGATGATAGATGATTGATAGATGATAGATAGATAGATAGATAGATAGATAGATAGATAGATAGAGTGTATTTATTTTGTTTCCCTGGAAAGGTCAGTACAAATGCTTAATGATAGGTGATCACAGATTTGACAGCAAATTCAAGCACAATAGGGAGTTTGCTCTGTAACTTCTTTTACTTATCTATCTATCAATCTACTACTCTATTTTTGCAGGACTCAGTATCTACTACAGAGTCTTGTATTGTTGGGGCAAACACTCTACCACTAGGCTACACTTCCAGCCTCTTGACTTCTTTTTCACACAGAGGTGTCATGAACCAATGTTCCAGTGAATTCCACTTCAAGATATGCTTTAGTGATTTCAAATGCCTCAGACCTCCAAACCCATCGCAGATCCTCTACTAGACTGAGTAGGAAAATACCTTCAGGCTAGTACAGCTGCACACTCAGCAATGCACACAGGGACAGTTCCCTCTGAGGACATTCCAAAGAAAGCACCAGCCTTAGAACCCACATTTCCTTCTCCTACCAACTTCTTGTCCCCCCCCAACATTCCTGTCTCTGTGCATTTCCCAGACCCAAGACCACCACTGCCATCACCTCAAGGCTTCATTCTTGGTGTCTTTCTTGGCTTCACCTCCCTCCCTGCAGTTCACACTGGTTGGACCAGTTTGGGTAATCAGCCTGGAACAAGCAAATCCTTCCTCCTGGCACTGCTGCCAGTGTTGCAACCCACTGAGAGACACCTTTGTGCCTTGAGGGTATAAGAGACTACAGAATCCTGGGTATACTAATCTTGAGCTCCATCAGTCACAGAAATCAGGTCCATTCTGTTCATCTCCCTCCTCAGCTGCTTCCTCGCAGCTTACGAGGCCAAAGTCTTAACCAAGTGTGAGCTAGCCCAAGAGCTAAAGGTGCAGGGAATGGGTGGCTTCCATGGCTACAGTCTGGCAGACTGTGAGTACGAGCTCCTCTCTGTGCCAAACCCTCTTCCGTGTTCTGTAGTTCCTCGGGATTGCTTTCCTCTCCTCTTCCATGTTCTGTAGTTCCTCGGGATTGCTTCCCTCTCCAGTCAAGGCTCTCTGCTAACTCAGAGCTTCTCCCACTCTCCTGACTACCCTTCTTGTCCCTGACCGGTCTGCTCTGCAATTCCTGGCTGCCTTTCTTCCTTCTCTACCAAGGACTGTCCTGTCTACTGTGGATTTTCATCTGCTCGCCACCCTACCAAACTCTCTTCCTGTCTTGGTCTGGAACATTTCCCTGACACACCCCGAGGCTGATCTAACCTTGCTGCTCTCACCTCTGGCTCGGCCTGAGCTAATTTCAGTCCAGGTCTCCGGAGCACATTAGAGGCTGTCTCCCTCTCTCTCCTGCCTCGTAGTCAGTCAAAAACAACCCGTCTGCTGCATTTGCAGAAGTGCTGTTCTACTAATGGTCTGAGAGAGTGAGATGAAGATTATGAGGATGAAGGTGAGGTGCTGAAGACAAGGTACAAGAAGGACTGAGAATCCCAGTCATCCCCCTCATTGGGGAGAAGACAGGAAACCATTTTAAGTCCCCTGGAGGATTATTCTTTGTTCTCTCCATACCAAATCCAGTCTTTTTGTCAATACAACGAGTCGTTTTTCTATACTTCCTTCTTCATATTCTTCCTCATCTCTACTTCTCTTCTACCTTGGAATACAAAAGTAAATGAAAAAAAAAACAAGAATAGATATTTGGCTGCGAGATGAGACAAGGAAAGATGTACTGTGATTGATGGATTGATTGGTTGGTTGGTTGGTTGGCCATTAGGCATTCCATGTCTATTTAATAAATGTTTATTGTATGCTCACTATGGACTAATGTTGCTTAGAAATGAGAGTCACTGATTATAAATGACCTGTGACATTTAGTTTTCATAGTGTTTCATTTATTTCTTAAATTAGACTTTCTTTTTGTTGTTTTGTATTGTTTGTTGAGACAGCATCTCACTTTGTAGTCCAGGCTATCTTAGAATTGACAGTCTTCCCAAAGGCTGATGTGGTGGTTTGAATGAGAACATCCCTCAGAGGCTCCAAGTATTCAGACACTTTGTCCCAAGTTGGTGGTGCTGTTTGGGAGGTCTTAGAAGGTGTGGCCACGCTAGAGGAGGCACGACACTGGAGAGGGCCTAGAGAGTTCTTAAGCCTTACCAGATTTCCAGTCGCTCTCTGCTTCTGCGCCTGCTTGAAGAAGTAAGCTTTCTGCTCCTGCTCTGGCCACCTCCTGCTACAGTGTACCCCTGCCATTCCCCTGGGACCATAACCTCTTCCTTTTATAAGTTCCCATGGTCACAGTGTTTTATCAAAGCACCAGAAAGCCAAACTAAAACAGCCTGGATCAAAAATGTGCACTACCACACCCAGCTAAAAACAGACTTTCAGTTCTAGCAGCAGTAGTCCAGCACAGTTGCATGCCATCCTCTCTGTGACCTCTCATTAGAATCCATTTTCCCTTTTAGGTGCATGCTTTTTGCTTTCTCTGACACAGGGGTCTGTTTGGCTGAGCATAAGAGTGACTGCAACACCCAGGCCATTAATGGAAAAAAGGCTGATGGCAGTAGTGACTATGGAATCTTCCAGCTCAATGTCCTGTGGTGCAAAGACAGCCAGCATTCCTCAGAAAATGCCTGCAACGCACTATGCAGCAGTAAGGACCTAACCCCTCTGAGGGCTGGGTGAAGCCATGGCAGGCAAAAGAGGAACAGCATCGAATGGGCTGCTTCCTAACACCTAATCCTCTACCTAGCTGGAGGGGCTAAAAACAGGGGACAGGAGGGCCACAAATAGTCGTCCACTACAACAGAGTTCCATAGAGACAACTTGTCAAAACAGGACAGAGACACTGTCCCCTGACTAAGCCCCCTCATCCCGATTCCATGTCATCATCCCCATTCATGGATTCCCATCTCCCAAGACAGCACCCGTCCCTGGCGTGCGCGCACGCGCGCGCGCACACACACACACACACACACACACACCACTGCATCACTATCCCACACACTTAAAAACTACATTCAACATGCTGATCAATTTTCTGAAAACAGCCCCTCCCTGATTCTTCAGGTCCTGGATTAGTACTAAAATATACTTACTAAACAAGGCAAGAAGACCTAGGTAAAATAGAAAACAAGCCCAGAAAGGGACTTCAGACGTATAAAGAACCTCTTCAACTCAGGACTGTTTACTCGGCAAAATCTTCCAAAACAATGACCAATTACTGAAAATAAAAAAGGAGACTTATGGGGGCTGGAGAAATGGCCCAGTGGTAAAGATGCTGGCTGCTTTGGCAGAGAACCAGGATTCAGTTCCCAGCCCCTCTGTGGATAACAGCCATCCATATCCAGGAGATCCAGTGCCCTCTTCTGACTTCCATGCATATTGCATGGCCTAGGGACACAATATACAAGCAGAAAATACATTCATACACATAAAATAAAAATAATAAATAAAATATTTTTAAAAAGAAAAGAGATTCCTCCCTCCCTACTCAACCATGCTTCCTTTCAGAACTCTTGGATGATGACATCCTCTGTGCCAAGACAGTTGTGAAATGATCCTAAAGCTTTGTCTGCCTGGTAAGAGGAACATGAAGGACAGAGATCAACTACTCTGCCACGATGGGTCCAAATAGTACGTAGGCCATTGATGTGAACAGTATCTGGGCCACTGATTTGAGCAGGATCTATGCTGTAGGGTTTACCCTGAGCTTAGGGAAAGGGTTGAGACTGCTCTCGCTGTGAAAGTGGGGTAGAACAGACTTGTAATGCATTTGTTGAGTGGACTGATTCTCCAAGGGAAAAGGTAGACAAACACCCCTCCCAGACTGTATCACCCAGGACCACCTTGAGCGGAAAGAGGAGGAGCTGGGAAAGTCATATGCTCCACCCACCCAGTCTATTGGCCTTGGATGTGAGAAGAGGAGGGGCTAAAAGTATTTAAACTGGGGGTGCAAGGAGGCTGGCCCTTTTCTCCCCTCCCCCATGGACCATTTGGATCTGTTCACCGGAAATTTGCAAGATCCCAGCCACGTGGATTTACTAATGGACATTGCGGAGGGGAGGGTGGGCGCCCGTGTTCTGTTAGTAACCCCTTACCCACTGCTCTGTTAGTAAGCCCAAGTAAACTAGCTAGACTCTGTTTAACTGTGAGTGGAGAAATTTGTGTTTTTATTGCAAGGCCTGGGGAGACTTTTTTGGGTTGCAAGGCAGGGAGAGAGAGGCAGGTTAAGTTGGTCTGCTCTCCCAAAGAGAAATTTTAATAACAGCATTCATCTCAGGCACACTACAGCACACACCATATATAGCTTGGGTAGATAAACACTCTTCCTTGGACTCTCCCATGGTACAAACTGATTCCAGTATCTGAGTGCTCTCAAGACCTCCAGTCCTAATCTATGCTTTCTTTCTGTATCACTAGGGAGCCCTCAATAAAATATTGCAAAAGCAAAGATTTGTCCAAATTCTTGGCCAGCTGTAAGCTGTGAAACTGTCCTCATAGTTCCTGCAGAAGGTAGCCCATGAGATGGGCCAAATCCTCAAGGTTCTTGGAAGCTCTGAATTTTTCACATCTCTGCCTCCAAAATAAAAGTTACTTAAGTTCAACTGTCTCAAGTAGAATGTTTAAGAACAGGGTCATGACGGATGTTTGCTGCACAGTAAGACAGCTGGAAAATCTGTCTCTCTGAACATCCTCTGGTTTCCTTCATTCCCACTGTAAAGACAGTTAGGAAAGTCTTCACCTAAGACCATCTCTAGAACTATGTAGCTCAGGCTGTCCTCGAACTCACAATTCTCTAGCTTCTACCTCCCGAGTGCTGGGTCTACCATGCCTGGCTGAGAACTTCTTGAGTATAATCCAGTCTGGACTAAACTTGACGGTTGAATATTGTGTTGTGGAAGCCAACTTTTATGATTCCGGCTCTTATGAAATTTTTTTAATGGAATGGCTCATCTTCTTCACCATCACCAGATAAACAAGAAAACTGAGGAAGAGGTTTGGATCAGAGGTGGGGAAGGATTGGCAAGGATAGCTGGCTAGTGTAAATGGCCAAGATGCTGTAAGGAGTCCCAAAAATATGGCGTGCAGCATTTATTCATTTCTCACAAGTCCAAGGCTTTTTTTTAACACAAAACCCTTCAAAAGGACACTTTCTTTCCCTCTGGCATCTCCACAGTCCTCTTTGTCTTGGTTTTGCTTCCTGTCACTGTGATAAAATACCCTGACAGAAGCAATTTAAGGGATGTGTTAGCTCACAATCCCAGGTTACAGTCCATCCATCATAGCAGAGCAGTCACAGTGGCAGACGCCTGAAAGAACCAGTCACATTTCCTGGGCAGAAAAGACCACTGATGCTGGTGTTCAGCTCACTCTCTCCTCTTCACTCAGTCCAGGGTCCGGCCCATGAGATAGTGCTGCCTACATTCAGGTGGGCTGTCCCACCTTAATGCAGTCAACACAATCCCCCACCAACCTGTCCGTGAGCCAACCTAATCCAGACCATCCCTTGTTGAGACACTTTTCTCGGGTGATCTGGATTGTGTCCATCATGTCCACAACAGTGTGGTAACAGCATGGACCAGGAACATGAGCACCACCTGAGAGCACCTTAGAAACGCAGAATCTTGGGCTCTCTGCAGACCTACTGTGTCCTTGTTTTACTAGGTTTAAATGAGCTCTCCAGATGATCCTTGCACACAGTAAAAATTAGAAAGCACTGCCCTAGGATATTTGTCCTCACTGAAACCCTAGTTGCTTCCATTTATACTCCATAGATGAGAGTGTAATCACACACCACTCCTAGCTACAAGGGGGCCCAGGAGATCTAGTCCTTAACTAGGCAGCTGTGTGTCCTACTATAATATTATTATAGTATTACAGAATGGATTTTAGTGGACAACTGGCAGTTTCTGCCACAGTAATTAACAAATAATTTAAAGCGATAGTAATGACATTACAGTACTGTAGACGTTTCATTGAACAAATACAACTTCTGAGATACAACCATGACAGTGTTTTTACTGTGTGTGGTGTCTCGCCATCTCTTTAAAGGTATTGTGGAGCAGGTCTCTTCACACCAGGGAACGAAAGCAGCTAACACTTTCTAAAGATTCCTCAACTCCTCTCTCCGCCTCTTTTCTTGGCTTTTCCACCATCTCCTGGAGACAGATGGAAAGATCAACTCAAAATGCAAAAGATTCCCAGAATCTCTTTTGTAAATATTGACACTCTTGCATTTCACTTTGGAATGTGGCCTCTCCTCAGAGGACTCAGCTGAAACTAAAAGGAAAAGAATTTCCCATTTAACCTCCTGAAACATCCTTTCAACAGTTTACAAAGCACTTTCAGAGACAACATGTTGCCGGGTATAGTGGCGTGCAGCTGTAATCCCAGCACTCGGGAGGCTGGGACGGGAGGGTCGCCAGCTCAGGGGTGCTCTGGCCTTTCCTGAGGTAGAAAAAGTCATTATTCCCTTTTTTTTTTTTTTTTTTTTTTTTTTTTGGTTTTTGAGATAAAGGCTGTCTGTAGCCCCAGCTGGCCTGGAACTTGCTATGTAGACCAGGCTGGCCTCGATCTCATAGAGGGCTCCCAAGTGCTGAGATTAAAGATGCGCACCAGTATATCTGGCCCTATTCCTGATTCTTTATCCCCTCCCCCTGTCCCATGATATTCCTGAGTACTGCAGTGACCGTAGTAAATTTGAGGCATCAAATTAAGGTTGAGCTTTGGCCATGTGACTTGTTTTGGCCAATGGAATGTCAGTGTAGTGCATGTGATAAGAGGAGAAACAATCATGTGTCTGACTTCTTGTCCTCCTGTGACTGCAGAAGAACATGCCACAGAAAGAGGTATAACCCCCCACACACATACAGCCCCACACTATGTTAAACATGAAGCACAGACCTGTCCCCAGTCCAGATCCTTCTGAAAGGGAGCATTTTCCTTACCAGCAACCAGCCCAAAGCAAGAAAACCGTCCTGCCAGAGTCACTGAGTTCAGAGGTGATTATGACCCAACAAAGAAACTGAGCTCTTTCCCAGCCCGTAACTCCTCAGAGCAGCAGTTTTCTTCTTTTTTCAGTGTTGTGTGTGTGCATGTGGTGAGTATGTGTATGATGTGTATGTGCAAGTGTTCACACATCATGACATGTATGGAGGTCAAAGGACAGCTTTGAGTGTTGGTCCTTGTCTTCTACCTTGTTTAGGACAGGGTGCAAGGTCCATATTTCAAAACTAGTAAAGAAGGGTCACAAAGAAAAGAATTCGAGAGTCATAGGCAGATGAGACATACTTTTGCATCACACAGGCTGCTAGGCAGACAGGTCAGTAGGCACCCGGCCACCTGCCGGCACACGGGGCTACACACAAGCAAGCACCAGTACATGTGAAGACTGGCACATGGGCCACAAGTGAGCACATACAGGCCTGCGTAGGCTGGCTGGCAAAGGCAAAATGGGAAGACAGAGGCAGAGGCACAGGGGCAGGCTCTCAGAGCGTCCACATATGCCTCTGATCCAGAGGCATACACAAATGTGACAACTTGCCAGAAACGGTTCTATAACAGAACACATTATTGCTTACTTTTGGGTCCCCCAGACATCCAGTGTTAGCCACTTTTTGACTGATTCATAGCCCCTTCATGTCCAGTGTTAGCCATGTAGGCCCATGCTAGATATCCATATCAGCACCATGTTGTCTAAACATGAAAGGGGCCCATATGACCTTTGGTCCCTGCACTCCACCCCTTTTAAACAACTTACACTTTACCACTACCACAGGAGTGCTGTTCTTGTTTGGGCCATTAATCCACATTAGCAGGGCACAGAAAAACACAGTTCTGAAGCTCTCAGATGCTGTAAGTTTCCCAGACTCTCAGGTTCTATACGTTCTCCTGGATCACAGGCTCTGTTTTCCTAGGACGTTTAGGCTTTTAATGGACATCAATGGTCTTCTCACATAGACTGTTCCACAAGGGCCTATGACCCACCTCCCAAACCTCTTGCAGAGGATGCATGTTAGGTTCCCTGTACTCACATGGCTGTCAACAACCCTAATTCCAGTTCTGGGGGTCTGTCACCCTACGCTAGTCCCCGTGTATTTCACGTATGGTGCGTTTACATACGTACAAGCAAAACACTCACACAAAAAAAATAAATGTTTTTTATCTTGTTGTGTATTTCACACAGAACACCTCAACCACTCGTAAACACCTGTACATCCCCTTCCCCGCTGGCACCTCACACCCTCTGTTGCATGAGGGAGCTTCATTAATGAGAGGTGAGAGATGTGTAAGTGTACTTTTTATCCCTTGTTCTATACTGTGTGAGCCTTAGGTGTAGAAATCACATTGTAGATGTGCAGCTTAGGCTTGAGTAACTCACAATGTGAGTGTATGACCAGTTGTGGTTCTCTGTTATAGTCTTCATCTGGGGCAAAAGAAGCTTCTTTGATGAGTGGTGCCTTGGATACTTAACTGTAAATATAAGGATATATATTTTGCATTTAGTAAGAAGGTACAATAATCTAGGGATGTGACAGCCTTGGGGTTTTCTCTAAGATATGACCTCTTCAGTCGTGTGTATTTGGCTGTGATTACAGTACCACACATGAGTTTCCTCCCATTTAGTGGGCCTTGATTTCAATTGGTAACTGTTGATCATCCCCAAGATAAAAGTGTCATTACTGCACCAGTGTCATATGCTGTGCCAGTCACTGATGTGGTTATTTGGTCATGAAGAACATCGATTGATGTTCTCCCTTAGCAGCTTGCATAGTGCTCTCCAGAGCTGAGAGCTAGCCTTCAGGGGATGTGGCTTCCAGGTCAGTTCCAGCTCCATTGTTTCAAATTCAGTCTCTGAAGCATGCCCTGTCTTCAGCAATAGGGTCTTACCTTTACGTTCTGGGAGACAATCAAGGGCTTTGGCAATAGCCTGTGTAATTTTGGGAGTCTCTTAGACTAACCTGAACAACAACTCAAAGGAAGGTTTCTCCTGCCTGGCACTGTTTCCTGTAATGTAGCCCTGAGCTATGCACATTGACTCGTGTAGAAATGTTGTATGTGGAATTTATCATTAGGTTGTTAGGCTAATATGATTCCCTCTGGTATTGTACATTAGCAAGGCATTATTTATCTCCCTCTCCTCTCTCTCTCTTTCTCTTTCCCTCCCTCTCTCTCTCAATTCCCCTCTATGACTTCCCCATTTTCCCATTTCTCCCTTGATAATACCAGTCTCCTAAGGCCCCGCCTCTCTTGAGCTCCTTCTTTCCCTTTATCCCCCCAGTTCTTTGTATAACTCTCCCTCCCCTTCCATTAAAATGCTCCCAGTTTATCTGTCTCTCCCTTAGTAACACCTGTCTCCTACTATTCTTCTCTCTCAGGTTCCTTCTTTCTCTTTATCTCCCTGGTTCTTTCCCATTTTCCTGGTTCCTACACTTACATTAAGATATATACTCAATATAAGGATTTGGTGCTAGGATCCAAAAATGAGGGAGAACATATACTGTGGGTGCAGATCAGTTGGGCGTGGGTGTGTCATGCACATTTCTAGGCACAAAGGCCATGAGCACACTCTGGCCCACTCATGACTCTGGCACATCCTGTCATGTAATTGCCAGGTGAGACGAGGGTGCCCTGGGCCAACTTATTTGCCCACACGTCTCCCCTGGAACTGCCCCATGAGCTGAGGTGAAGTAGATGGTGCGTGGTGGTCTGAGATGGGCTTGCTGGTGATGATTCAAGCTTACCCTCTAGTAGAGTATATAAACCCCTAGCTAAGTTTGAATAAACAGATTTGCCCTCTATGCTGCCCCCAGGATGTTCTTGAAGTAACCCCATGCCACACCCTCCTCAGTGGTTCGACTGGGATTTGGGGGATTGGGACTCCCAAGACCTCAATATATTGTTTGTTTTTCTGAGTCTGTGTTACTTCACATATCATAACAGTTTCTTCTAGTTCCATCCATTTACCAGCAAATTTCATGATTTCCTCTTTCCTGACTGCTGAGTAGAACTCCATTGTGTAAATGTACTACATTTTCATCATCCACTCATCAGCTGAGGGACACTTAGGTTGCTTTCATCTCTTAGGTATCGTGAAAAGAGCAGCCACAAACATGGATGTACAAGTACCTCTTCAATAGGATGACCATTTTCACAATATTAATTCTTCCTATTCATGAGCATGGAAGGTCCTTCCATCTTCTGGTGTCTCCTCGATCTCTTTCTTTAAAGATTAAAATTTTCATTGTAGAGATCATTAATATCTTTGATCAGGTTTATTCTGAGATTTTTTTTGAGGATATTGTGAATGGGAAGGTTTCCGTGTACTCTTTCTCCAACGGCTTGTTATAAGCATATGGAGAGGCTACAGATTTTTGCAGATTAATTTTGTAACCTGCCACTTTACTGAAAATGTTAATCATTTCTAGGAGTTTTCTGGTGGAATTTTTGGCATCTCTTAAGTATAACATCATGTCATCTGCAAAAAGGCGTAATTTGACCTCTTCTTTTCCAGTTAGTTCTCCTTTAACTTCCTTCTCTTGTCTCGTTGCTGTAGCAAGAGTTCAAGCACTGTATTAAAAAGCAGTGGAGATGGTGGACAGCCTTGTCAGCTTCCTGATTTTAATGAGAATGCTTCCAGTTTTCCTCCATTTAGAATGATGTTTGCTGTGAGCTTTTGTATAAAGTTTTAATTAGGTTGAGTTGTGTTCCCTCTACTCCAGTTCTTCTAGGACTTTTAACATAAATGCATGTTGAATTTTGTCAACGGCTTTCTGCATCTATTGAGATGACCTTGTGATTTTTGTCTTTGAGTCCATTTATAGGATTTATAACATGTATTGACTTACGTATATTGAACCATCTCTGCATCTCTGGAATAAAGCCAATTTGATCATGGTGGATGATCTTTTTGATGTGTGTCTGTATGCAGTTTGCAAGTATTTTGTTGAGAATTTCATCTCTGTTCATTAAGGACATTGGTCTATAGTTTTCTTTTTTTATTATATCTTTACCTGGTTTTGATATTAGAGTGATGCTGGCCTCATAGAAGGAATTTGGGTGTTTTCCCTGTTTTTATCTTTTTTGATAATTTAAGTAATATTGGTTTATAGATCTTCTTTAAATTTCTAGTAGAATTCTGATGTAAATCCATCTGGGCCTGGGCTTTTTTTTATTTGGGATATCTTGTATTGCTATTTCAATTTCCTTATATGTTATGGGTCTGTTTAAGCTGTTGAGGTCTCCTTGATTTAGCTCTGATGATTCCTATGATTTTAAATATTCATCCATTTCTGTTAGGTTTTCTAATTTAATAGAATATATAACTTTTTGTTTGATTTTTTTTGTCATTTGATTTTTGTTGAGTTTTATACGCTTCATACAACAGTTCTTATCAAATTTAGACCCCCTCCTCCATCCCTTGTCCTCAACCCCTACTAGATCTCATAGATTTTTTTAATTATTCCTCATAATGTTATGGATCTTTTCGGTGTCCATTGTGATGTTTCCCCTTCTTATCTGTTGATTTGAAATTGCTCTTTCTTTTGGTTAACTGTGCTAAGGGTCTTTCTATCTTGTTTATCTTTTCAAAGAACCAGCTCTTGGATTCATTGATTCTTCGTATTGTTTTCTTTGTTTCCATTTCATCAATTTCTGCTCTGAGTTTAGTTATTTCTTCTTGTCTGCTAGATTTGGGTTTCATTTGTTGTTGCTTTTCAAGAGTCTTGAGTTGCAATGTTAAGTCATTTACTTGTGCCTTTTCTGATTTTTAATATAGGTACTTAGACCTATAAACTTCCCTCTTGGGACTGCTTTTAAGGTGACCCAGAGGGTACTTTTTTGTTGTGTTGTGTTATCCTTTTCAATTAATTCCAGGAATACTTTTATATCTTGCTTAATTTCCCCTTTGATCATTCATCATTCAGGGATGTGTTGTTTAATCTCCATGAGTTCATGTAGTTACTTCTGGTGTTGATTTTAAGCTTTATTGAATTGTGGTCTGATAGAACACATGGAATTATTTCAATTATTTTGTATTTGTTGAGGTTTGTTTTGTGCTCCAGTATGTGGTCCATTTTGGAGAAAGTTCCATGGGGTGCTGAATAGAAAGTATATTCTTTGTGCATGGGTGGAATATTTGGCAGGTGTCTGTTAGGTCCATTTGATGTGTGGTATTGCTTAATTCAGATGTCTCTCTGTTTATTCTCTGTCTGCTTGGCCTGTCTAGTGGAGACAGTGAGGTACTGAAGTCCCCTACTACTAGCTAGTTGGGATTAATCTGTCTTAGTCTTGTTGTATTGTTTTTATGAAATTAAGTGCACCAGAGTTCAGTGCACATATATTCATGATTGTAATATCTTCTTGGTTAACCATTCCTTTAATAAGAATGAAGTGACCCCCTTTATCTCTTCTGATTACTTTTAGTTCGAAGTCTATTTTGTCAGATATTAGAATTGCAACTCCTGCTTGCTTCTTAATGACATTTGCCTGCAGTACTTTCTTCCATCCTTTCACCTTAAGGTCGTGCCTGTCCTTGAAGGTGAGATGGGTTTCTTGCAGACAACAAAAAGATGAATTTTGTTTGTTAATCCATTCGACTAGCCTGGGTCTTTTGACCGGGGAGTTCAGTCCATTGATATTTAAAGTTATTATTGAAAGATGTATATTTGTTCCTGTCATTTTAAATTGTTTGCATTCTTGGTCTAAATTTGTATTTCCACATTTACACCTTCATTTAGTTTCTTTCTGTTTCCCCTTGGGGACCATCATTCCTTTCTTCAACTCTTTGTATTGCTTCAGGTATTTTCTGAAGGGCTGGTTTTCTTGGCATGAACTCTTTCAGCCTATTCATGTCATGGAAGATTTTTCTTTCCCCTTCAACTATTATAGACATTTTTCTGGGTAAAGTATTCTGGTTTGGCATCTATGGTCATTAAGTACCAGGAATACGTCTGGCTTTCATAGTTTACATTAAACCATCATCTGTAGTTCTGATGGGTTTTCTTTTATATGTAACTTGTTTTTCTTTTCCAGCTTTCAGTATTTTCTCTTTGTTCTACACATTTAATATTTCCACTATGATATGACATGGGAGCTTCTTCTCTGGTCCTGTCTGTTTGCTGTTCTATGTGCTTCTTGTATTTCTATGAGCATGTCTTTCCTTAATTTGGGAAAATTTTCTTCTGCAATCTGGTTGAAGATCTGGTCAATACCACTATCCTGAGACTCTTCTCCTTCTCCTATGCCTATGATGCATAAATTTGGTCTTTGCATGGTGTCCCACATTTCCTGTATCTTCCATTTCTGTGGGGTTTTTTAGTTTTTCATAATCCTTGCTTCAGCAGTCCAGTTCTTCAGCTTCATCCCCCAGTCTTGATGCTCTGTGTCTGAGGCTTTCTTCCATCGCACCCCATTGGCTTACTTAGTATTCACTTCCTTTTTCTTTTCAGCCTGAGTTTTCTTCAATATTTCTATCACTTGTAAATTCAGTCAGAAATTTATCCCTATCTTTTTTTAGTTCTTCGATTTGTCTGGGTGTTCTGTAAATTTATTGAGCTCTTTGATAATATTTAAGATTGTTCTTTTAAATTCTGTGTCCTGGATTAGCTCTATGGGGTTCTCATTGTAGAACTCTTCTATAGGACTGGTGGTATATTTGGTGGAGACATATTATTTGGGTTTTTCATATTATTTTTTTTTCATTGTGATTTTAGCATGTGGATTTCTTTTGTTGTTTATGATTCTGGTATGAATCTCAAGTCTTTTGTTGAGTTGAAAACTGATTTTGTTTGTATTCTTGATGTGCTTTGGTTGTTTTCTCATTAGGTATGAAAAGTTGGTTGATCTAGGCTTTAGGTTCTCTCTTTGGATTTTATATTGGAGGTACCCGGTGACTCTAGTCTAGCTACTCATGAGTTCCCACAGAGACCCAAGTCAGGCACCGATCAGATACTCTCAGGCTTCCTTCTAAGGTCTGGGCCCCTACTAGCCAGAAGGCACAGCACAATTTGGGACGCTCACTAGACAGAGGCTGGATTCAGGCTCTCTCAGGCAGGCTAGAAAAATCACAAAATAAAAATAAATTTTTTAAAAAGACTTACTACAGAGCTATGACAATCCAGATAGTCTATAACATTACTGGCATATTTAGAGTTGATGTGTTTATCTTTTCATCTTTCCCAAGTTCCAGAGCCGCAGTAAGAGCAATTATGGCAACTTTTTGAACTGAGATCCCTGGTGGAAAGACTCCTGATTTAATTACCTCTTCTGGGCTGACAGCTGTGTAGCCTCCTTTTGTTCTCCCTTGAGAATGCTGCTTCCCTGTGTGCCAGGGTTCTTTTGCAGGGAGCAGCAGTCAGTCAGGGGGGTCTGTTCTACTAGCATAATTTTGAGATATTACTTGTTCACAAGAGAGCTCTGCCTCATCAGAAGAGGACATATGAAAGGCGGATTTTATAGTATTATAGGTCTTTATAGTGACTTGAGCATTTTATAGAAGAATGGCCTGGTATTTAGTTAGTATTTCTCTCATCATCCATAATATCCCTTGATTGCTAAGATGGCTCTTAGGGTGTGTGAACTTCCAGAGGCCAGCCCAGTGTTATTTTGGTGACCTCTTCCACCACCATGGCTGCTACTGTTTTTAAACATCTGGACCATCCCCTAATGGCCCTGTCCAACTTTTTGAATAGGCATGTCACTTATCTTGTTCTGGGATGACCCATTGGGTCAATAGTATCTTTTACAGTTCTGTTCTTCTGCCTTATACTAGTGAAAGGTTTTGTTAAGTCTGATATGCCCAGAGCTGGGACCTGATTTAGGGCTAATTTTAGGGAATGGAAGGCCCCTCACATCTCAAGTGTCCATTCCAAAAGTTCAGTCTCAAGTCCCCTAGCAGCCTGATAAAAGGATTTGGCTATTAGTACAAAATTTGGGAACCTGCCATCCTCCAAAAGGACTAAGGTGTTGTTTAGTATTTGGAGAGGCTAAGTCACAGATTGCCTGTATGCAATTGAGGGCCAGCTGTTTTGTTGGTGGGGTAACAAGATGTCCTTATATATACCTGTTGGAAGAATATTTGGGCCTTCTTCTTTGACAGTTTGTATTCCTTTGAAGCTAGAAATTTTATGGTCTTTATGGCATTTTTGTTAGAAGTCTCCAGGGTGGGGTTCTAGATCAACAGGTAATCCACATATGGAGAACAGTCCCTGACTCCAGGTGGCATTGTCTGAGATCCTGGTGCTCTGGAAAACAAATGAGGCTATCTCTAAATCCCTGGGCAACACAGTCCATGTATACTGTTGTCTAGGAATGGGGTTAAGATGTTCCCATTCAAACAGGAATTGATGGTCAGAGTGAAGAAAAAGTCATCTCTAAGCTCTAGTGATGAAAACCGCTGAGTGCTTCCTGGAATTTGACTTAAGTGGGTTTGGAACTTAGTGGGAAGAAGGGAGGTTCAAAGGAATGGACAAGAGAGAATAGAAGGTAGAGGGATGAGTGTGACCATTGTTACATACATGTATGAAATCATCAAAGAATAAATTGATTTTAAAAAGAGAGAGAGAGAGAGAGAGAGAGAGAGAGAGCGCAAAGCTCTACCACTAGAGGGTGTAGAGGATTAGCCTCAGGACCTGAACTAGCCAGTATTCCTTTGTAGGATTTAGAACAGGTAGAATGGGGTGAGAGCAAGCTTTAAATAGTTTATATCTTAAGAATTAGTCTACAATATTATGATCCTCTCCTAGCTTTATCACTAGGGGGTATTGTTTGGGGGTTCTTTTTAAGTTGTTATTGTATTCGTTATTATTGTGTGTGTATCACATATGTATGTGAGTGCAGGCATGTGTGCCACCGCATACATGGCAGTCAGAAGATAACTTGCAGGAGTTGGTTCTCTACTTTCACCATGGGTTTCAAGGCTCCTGTTCAGGTCACCTGGCTTCCACAGCAAGCACTTTTACCTGCCGAGCCATTTCACCAGCCCTGGAGTATGTGGCCATGTAGCTCTGGCTGGCCTGGAACTTACAATGTAGATCAGGCTGGCCTCGAATACACAGAGATATGCCTACCTCAACCTCCTGAGTGCTGAGAATAAAGACATGTGCCACCATGACTAGCTGCTATTTTTAAAACAAAAGTCTCACTATGAAACCCTGGCTGGTCTGGAACTTGCTCTGTAAACCAGGCTGGCCTTGAACTCACAGAAATCTACCTATCCTTGCCTCTGCCTCCCAAGTGTTAAGATTAATAGCATGTGCTACCATGCACCAATGAAGTATATTTTCTGTGAGGGAATTTAAAATGATCCTGAATTTGGACTGGCATCATGGTTGTGGATTTTCCAGGATGATCTGTACACAAAGTTTGAGAATCTACTGAGTTTTCTAAACTTTAAAAGCTGCAGTTTCTTTTTGGAGACAGACTGGTTAGTGGGAACCAAATCTTAAGATGATATCCAAGTTGATCATATACCTCTCACCAGTAAGGGCACTGGGTAACGTTATAGCACCAAACAGAGAAGAGGGTGTCATGAAAACTGACAAGCTAAAGGTAGAGTAAAACAGCAAGAATTAGACTTTCTATTCCCCAAACAGTCATGAATTGAGTGGTCAGTTTATTAGAAGACACAGTTAAAACAGAGGAAGGACTGGGAATGAAGTAGCTTACCCATGAAGTTCCTCAGTGGAGATGATGATGTTCTTGGAGAAGCAATGAGGATCTCCCCAGGCTTCCCTCGCCTTCTTTTCCTTCCGTGATCATCAAGTCTATATTCCAGGTTTCATATATGTGCTGCTGAAGTGAGCACAATCGCTGCTTAAATGCTAGTCACCTGGGGGATAAAGGACCTTGATCATACTGTGTGTATTAATACATTTAGTTATTATGGATATGAGCGGAAAGAAAAAGCAAAGAGTAAGAAGAAAAAACACAGTAAAACTACTGTTAATGTTGGGATGGTGGACAGCAGAGGAGAGAAATGTGAATAGGAAAGGGAACTGCATGTTCAAGAAAGTCAGGTGCTGAGGGAATTTTAGCTAATGGTAGACTGGAGAGAGAGGTAAGATACACTAACAGATAATATAAAACAATCATCTCTCAGGAAGCTGGGGCTCACGAATCCTGAAAAGCAGGCCTGATTATCTTGTTTGCGAGAAGTAAAAACAAAGGAAAACGTAAGGAGAGAAGGAAAAATTCAATATAGGACAAGAACAGAGCAAGGCCAGACGGTTGCTTAAATGACCTTGAGTATTAAACACAGACGGGACTGACAGAGGAGAGCGCTGGGTGGAGATATAGGACACAAAAGTGACTGACTTGATAGTTGGCTTTGATCTGGACTCCCTCCCCAGTGCTGGGAGATCCTTCCTATGACTAGTCCTGTTCTCCCTCCCCTCTGGGTCTTCCTTTCCTTGACATCCTATTCTGAGGACAGCACTCCCAGGTGGAGTCTCAGATCTGCTCACACCTCTTCCAGTAGCTTCAGGGCTCCAGTTGCAAATGTGAGTCCTGCTCCTGTGCAGCTCTTGCCAATGCCTTACATGATGCTTGGAGTCTGTGTTTACTTTGTTCCAGCGTATACTTTGGCTCCTACCAGATCTTGAACTCATTGAATGCTGTTCAGTCCTGACTTAAAGTCTCTTTTCCACAATCTCAGTGTTCTCTTTATCAAGTTTCAGCATATAGTCCCATACTACTTGGCCTGAGTTTCCCAAGATGTGGGTCTTTGAGGGTCTTGGGTTGCCAAGCTGCCATAAACAGCAGCAACGTTTCTTTTTGAAACGCCATCTTGCTTCTGCTCTGCCAGCTGCCAGCACTAAGGACCCAGCACTAAGGGGAGTTTCTTCCCGTTCCTCCAGCTTCTTCTACTGCTTCCCTGGGTATGGCCTTTGCTCTCATCTGTTCTGAGGGTCTGCTGCATTTCTATTGGCTATTTTTCAGTTTTCCTGAGATTATTCCTTGAACACTCCAGCCAATCATGCCTGAGTATCACCTGCCATCTTTCAACTTCTATCCTTTAATTTTTATTCCTCCTCTTCTTCTTCTTCCTCTCTCACTCTTGCTCTGTGTCTCTCTGTGTCTCTCTGTGTGTAGGTATTCAGTTCTCTCCAGGGTCAAACTCAGGCCATCGGGCTTGCTTGGCATGTGGGTTTACTCACTAGGACACCTTGCTTGTCTTACCACCTTTTTATTAATTAGTTAATTTTTGAGATAGAGTCTCCTTGTAACCCCAGCTGGCCTGGAACTTGCTACATAGACCAAGCTGGACTCACTCTCCTGGGCGTCTGTCTGCCTCTGCCTCCTGGGTGCTGGGATTAAAGGCATACACCACCCCACCAGGCTCACCTTATTTTTTGACACATGCGCTTTGACAGGCTGGCTGACCAGTGAGCTCCAGGGAACCTACCTGTTTCTGCCTTCCCGGTGTCTAGGTCTGTCCACGGGTTCTAGGGGTCTGGACTCAGGTCTTCATGCTTGCACCTTACTGAGTCATCTCCCCAGACCCTTATTTTTATTTTTACAATTTTTATTTCTGTAATCTGTATGCGTGCATATGTGTGGTGTGTGTGTGTGTGTGTGTGTGTGTGTGTGTGTGCCATATGACCGTGAGTGCCCGCAGAGCCAGAAGAGGATTCCCTTGGAGCTGGAGTTACATAGGCAGTTTTGATCCTCTCGGTGTGAGTGCTGGGAACCGAACTCAGGTACTCCGGAAGAGCAGCAAGTGCTCTTAACTACTGAGCCGCTCCAGGCCCTTATTTTTATTTTTTGGAGACAGGGTCTCAGGTATTGTAGGCTGGCTTTGAACTTAACTTACTATGTATCTTTTTTGTTGTTTTTTGCACATGCATGTGTGTGCACGTGCATCCATGAAACCATCACCATATTAAAATTATGAAGTATACCTGTCTCTCCAAAAGCTCTCCTTGAACCCCTGAGTCATCTCTCCCTCCCATCCTCCTATACCTCCTCCTGAAGCAATCACTGATTTGGTTTCTGGTACTATTTTTCATTTTATGGAGTTTTATATAAATGGAATTATGTAATTGTGTTTTTCACTTAGCATAATTATTTTGAGATCAAATGTATTGTATATGCCATTATTTTCAGTTTAGGTTTGTGTTGTTGTTGTTGTTTTGAGACAGAGTATCTCTGTAGCCCCAGCTGGCCTGGAACTTGGAACAAGCTGGCCTTGACTCCACAGAGATCCTGCCTCTGCCTCCCAGATGCCAGGAATATTAAAGGCATGAATGATTTTTTATCCTCCTTTCTCTGAGTTGACTTCTTTTTCCTTTTTGTGT
The DNA here is from genome assembly GCA_035773235.1 of Eospalax fontanierii. Taxonomy (NCBI): domain Eukaryota; kingdom Metazoa; phylum Chordata; class Mammalia; order Rodentia; family Spalacidae; genus Eospalax; species Eospalax fontanierii. The sequence goes on from CM069537.1 coordinate 13,418,230, forward strand.
TTTTGATTTGCTTTTATGTGTATGAGTCTTTTGCCTCCATGAGTGGAAGTGCACCCATGTCGTGCAATGTCTGCAGAGACTGGAAGAGGGATTTGGATTCCCTGGAGCTAGACTTAGCTGCCATGTGGGTGCTGGGAATGGAACCTGAATCCTTTGCAAGAGCAGTTGGTGCTCTTAACCTGCTGAGCCATCTCTCTAGCCCTTCTGACTTGATTTCTTCCGATAAATGTCTCATTATTTGAGACCTCAGTTTTCCATACTAAGACAATTCCTACATTCAAAGATCTGGAGGTCCTGTCCCTTCTGTAACATAAGCTGTCACAATCTTCCCACTCTAGCTAGAGAAAAGAAGCATTCCTCTCTTAGAAGGAATTACATTTATGAAATATCTTATGAATTGTCCCCTTTAGGGACTGCCAGGGGTCAGAGCCAGTTCCTTGACAAGCATGAGGATCTGAGTTTAATCCCAAGAATCAACATTTTTTTAAAAAGCAAAGCACAATGACATGCTCTTAGAATTCCAGCACTGGGGAGACAGAGACAGGTGGGCCCCTGGGGCTCACTAGCAAGCCAGTCTAGCTATTTGACAAGCTCTAGGCCAGTGAGAGACTCCATCTCAAAATAAGATCCTTGAGGTTGTCTTCTGGCCTCCACATGCATGTGCTCACACATGTGCATACAGGGTCAACAATGAATAATCAGTACCAATCCCAAACCTATACTCAGTGTCAGGCACGGTGGTACACACCTTTAATGCCAGCACTTGAGGGGCAAATGCAGGCAGATCTCTGTGAGTTCAAAGTCAACTTGGTCTATATAATATAGCAAGCTCCAGGCCAGCAAGACCCACATAGTGAGGCCCTGTCTCAAAATAAAGGGGGGCTAGGCATGGTACTGGACAAGTTTAATCCCAGCACTCAGGAGGGAAAGGCAAGTGGATCAAGGTCAGCCTGGTATACAAAGTGAGCTCCAGGTCAGTTGGAGTGAGAGACCCCATCTCAAAAATCAAAAACAAAAAAAATCCAAAATATACATATATATATATATACACACATATACATATGTATATACATACACACACACACACACACACACACACACACACACACACACACACACTCTGCCTAAAAAGAATTCAACTAAAACTTAAAAGTTATGCCCAATGTGTGTGGATAAATGCGTTACAATATGGATTCATACAAAGGCACCATGAAGAATGATCCTATGTACAGTGTAAGTGGATTTATTTACACCAGCTTTCCCACTAACAACCTGTGTTTTGAGTTGAAATGTGTCCTCTAAAATACAAAGTGTTGGAGGTCCTCGTCCTAGTTCCAGTAACCTGAAATATGTCTTCCTTCGGGCAAGGGGTCACTATGGACACTGTTAATTAACACGAAGTCATGCTAGAGGCAGGTGGGTCCCAAACCCAACATGATAGTGTCCTTATAAGGCGATTGCCATGTGAAGGCAAAACAAGTAGAAATGCCCTGGAATGACGAAGACAGGTTGGAGTTATGAAGCTGCAAGCTGAGGAATGCTGAAAAGAGCCAGCAACCATCAGGCACTGGGAAGCAAGGAAGGATTCTTCCCCACAGCTTTCAGAGGGCACCTGGCCTAGTGATAGTTTAATTTCAGAAGTCTAGCCCCAAGAACATGAAACAATAAAGATCTGTTGTTTCAAGCCACCAGTCAGTGGCAACTTGTTATGGCAGCCCCAGAAAACAAGACTTGGCGTACCCAGATATCTACACTCTAGTCCTTGGTTTCCCTTGATGTTTTGTTTGGGGTGGGGGGTATTTTGTTGTTTTGTTTTTTGTGTGTGTTTTTTAAGACAACCTGTAGCTACAGCTGGCCTGGAATTTACTATGTAAACCAGGCTGGCCTTGAACTCACAGAGATCTGCCTGCCTCTCTGCGTCCTGTGTGCTGAAATTAAAGGTATGTGCAACAACACCCAATCCATGATGGTTTATTCTCATTGTCACCTTGATTAGCCTGAGAAAAACTTAAAAGATTAGTAAAGCATACCTATGAAAATGCTGCTGAGGGAATGTCCAGAGATGATTAGCTCATGAGGGTCCTGATCTAACGAATGGATTAATCCTTGATAGACTCATAATATTACAGCATTACTGGAAGATGTTGAAAGGAAGGAGACAGGACCTACTTGGAGGAGCAGTCACTAGGGGTGTATCCTTCGGGCTGTATCTTGCCCTGGACCCTTCCTATATTCCCTTTGGTTGTTTCCTGGCCACCGTGATGTGAACTGCTCTAAGCCTCCAAACCTTCTTTACCATGATGAACTGACATCTCTGAAACTGTGAGCCAAAGTCAATCCTTCCTTGCCTTCTTTCTGTCAGCTACGCTGTCACAGTGATGCACAAGTAATTAATATAGACCTACTTCAGCCCCAAATCAAGGGCAATCATCCCAGCCTTTTCATCAGTTACATTCTGAAGAAACGGGAGATGTGGAAGAGCACTGCTGCAGATGACGAGCAGCTTTATTAGCAGAAAGCGGAGCTGAGGGAAAAAGAAGATACGAAATTGCTGCCCAACAAGTTAAAGAAGACCAGATGCATCAAGGATGAGAAAGCCAGAAAAGGACAATGTTGAAGAGAAGAAGAGAGGGAAGGAAAAAGAAAAGGAAGCTGATGATGAAGAGCTGATTCTGATGCAGTTTCTTCATACATAAAATAACCCACTTGTGCAAACTAATTTATTTTAAACGGAAAAAACTGGGGGCTGGAGAGATGGCTCAGGGGTTAAGAGCACTGGCTGCTCTTGCAGAGGATCCGGGTTCGATCCCCATCACCCTCATGGCAGCTAACAAGCATCTGTAACTCCAGTTCCAGGGGATCAGATGCCTTCCGGCCTCTGTGGACATTGCATGACGTGGGTGCACTTAGACACATGCAGGCAATACACGCATACACAAAAACAAATACTTAAAAAAACAAAAAATTGGAATGTAAGACTGTGTATGATTTATTTTTAATTTTGTGGGGAAGGTCTGTTTTGTACAGTTAAACGAAGTCTTGAATGGTCTTTAGACAAGCCTGCTCCGGTATGGTAGTTCAAGAACTAGTGTTGCTTAGCACGGGAGTCATAAATTGCATGGCAAGTTAAAGCAAGCTCTTGTTTGTGCACAGCATGAATTAGCTACATATATGGCTGTACTTTTTTTCTCCTCTTCGGTTGTCTGAGGTAGCTTATAAGGAGCAACTTTTACTAAATGAACAGACTCTATGATGGAAAAAGAGTGGCTATTTTGTTGGTATTCAGAATGCTTCTAAATAAAGTTGGATTACAACAGAATGGGCTTTTTTTCTAAAAGAAAAGGGAATGTAATCAAGTGCTTCCTGGTCTTTGTTTTTTGTGGTTTTGTTTATTGGTTTAAATCATTTATCTTCCCTGAGCAGATTGTTAGGCCTCAACAAGGCTTGGTGAGGTCTGAGCCCACTCCTTTACAGTGACACGGATATATATATACATATGTGTGTGTGTGTATACATATATATATGTATGTATACACACACACACACACGCACACCCCGGCTTCTATACCTTCTCTGCCCTTCACCTTGCCTTCTCACCCACTTTTTCTTCTCTTCATCTCTTTTTCCTCTTCCCTTCTCTTCAATTTCCTGAGGCAAACTTCCCCAACCATTTCGGTTGGCTCCAACTCAGTGACGAAGAGCACTGTCTCCCTAGCTCCCTCTTGTGGACAGAACTAGTCAATGCAGCCACGATCTTGTGCGACTTCTGAGATGTGAACTTACAGCTAGCTATTGACCCCAGATAATACACTGCTGACAGGTCAAAGAAATGATCCCACCCAAGTAGCATAGCGAACCACTGAGTTTACTGGATTTACTTACAGGAGCACAGGGGACTCAAAGACAGGTACATGTCCCCAGCATGGGGGACAACTCACAAAAGCTGCATCCCTGAAGCTCCCTGGGAGCTGGTTTGTAGAGTTTAGCTGGTTGCAGAGTCTCCTCCCCACAGCCATGATCAGTGCTGAAATAACCTCAGGGAAGTGGGACTTATTCATCTTGCAGGGCTCCAGAACTTGCTGAGACTTCTAAGTTTCATACTTCCCGATTTTTATGCTTCCTTCCTTCCTCCAGGAGGGACATAGCTATACAACATTGCACTCTTTCCTGGAGCTCTTACATTCTTTCTGCTCCCCTGGACCCCCAATTCCATGATGCTTCCTGAAGTTTGAAGGGGGTGCTGTAAATGTGTGATAACTTCTCTCCCAGTATGGCGGAACATTAGGGTACTATACTACAGCAATGATGGCTTACTCTAAGGCCCTTTGCTGGTTATGGGCTCTATTAATACACCATCGGTGGCAAAAACCAGTCTCTCCATGACCAATTGAGACTGACAGCAATAGTAATCTATGGACATAGATTCAAATGTTTAGAAGGAAATCTGACAGACATATGACATTTAAAAACAACAACCAGGGCTACATAGTAAAACCCTATCTCAAAAAGAAAAAATAAATAAGCAATGGCCTCCCACTAGAGCCTACGACCTCCATAACTATGAGCTTTCCTCTGGTTTACAGTACCAGATCTAAAGTCCCTCCTTCTGTGAAGCAGGTCCTAAATTCCATTAGAAGACAACTGATTGCAACCATAACATTCATGCCTAGCGTACCAGTGATACATTCAGCCTGGTGTGCTGGTAATGTAGCATGCAGCCCAGAAGCTCACATGGCACTTACAACACTATGAGAGCCAGCTAGCAGGGACAGAGCTTCCAGTTCATTCCCAGCATGATTTCTCCATGTCCTTCAGGCAGAGAATGAAATGTCTTCAGCAACAGAGACTTACCATCTAGTTCTGGCATAAAACCAACAGCAGTGGCAGTAGAGGCGTCCCTGGCCATCAACTCACAGGGAGGCAGTTTTCATCCAAGTTTTACAGCTTCTGGGAGTACCTTTTCCCACTCACAGACAGTGCTCTCATTTAAACTCCTTAACTGCCTTAACTGCCTTAACAAATCTGTGAAACACCAAGGGTATATTATAATCAAACCTTTTTACAGAAAGTGGACGAGATTTCTGAAGGTCCACCATTCCAGGTAAGTACCAGTTGGTCTTGGACAGCCAAGAGGATTATTTTTTACAAATGTTAGCAAAGTCCAGTACAACCCAAGTAAGAGCTTTTCAGTTGTACCTGGTGTTCAGGCAAAGGAGCAATGTTAGGCTGGGTGTGGTGGCGCACGCCTTTAATCCCAGCACTCGGGAGGGTGGAATAATTCTCTGGGTGGTATTTACCCAGGACTACCTTGAGTGAAAAAAACGAGGAGCTGGGAAAGTCCTATGCCCTTCCCAACCAGCCCATTGGCCTTGGATGTAAGACGGGAGGGGCTGAAGGCATTTAAGCTGAGGGTGCCATGAGGTGGGCCCTTTCTCTTCTCCTCCTTGCCATTTTGGGTCTGACTACAGGGAAGTCACAAGATCCAAGCCTGGTTGTGGACTTACTGGTGTAACTTACGGAGAGGGGGAGGGTGCTCATTCTTCTGTAAATAACCCTTACCCACTGCTCTGTTAGAAAGCCCAAGTAAATTAGCTAGAATTTGTCTAACTGAGTTGAGGAATCTGTGTCTCACTTGTTGTAGGAAGTGACTAAACTTAGCACCTTCCAGGACCGAATCTTAGCCACACAGAGACAAGTTGGATCTCTGTGAATTCAAGGCCAGCATGGTCTACATAGCAAGTTCCAGGCCAGCTGGGGCTCTGGGAAGACCCTGTCTCAAAAAGAAAAAAAAGAAAAATGCCTTTGGAGCTGAAGAGCTGGCTCAGCAGTTAAGAAAACTGGCTACTCTTGTAGAGGACTGAGATTCCATTCCCAGCACCCACATCGGGGCTAACAACCATCCATAACTCCAGCTCCAAGGAATCCAACACCCTATAAATGTAAAAATGAGCAATGTGGAGTACGGTAGCATGGACAGCAGCCGGGAACCCACCTACTTAATCCAGACATTTTCCTTAGCCCAATAATCTTCCACCCTGGGGGACTGCTATAGGGGCTCTCTGTGCACCTCTCTACCCACTGGGCTTGGTGGGATGGGAATGGACTATTTGGCCTGGCTCAGGTCCAAGGATTATACTCTAGGGCTGCACTCTAGCCTGCGATTACTGCCGCTTGGGCCAGCTTTCTCACAGTCTGAGTCAGCACTGCGGTCCTAGATTTTCCAATGGCCAAACCTATTGAACGGGGCTTGGGCTAGGTGAATAATCTTCACCCTCAGTGTATTTTCTTGCAGGGGAGAAACATATACCACATACCCTAAGGGTTAACTGCCCACCCCTAGGACAAGCTTAAGCTTTTCTCTCACATTGTTTCATCATTTTTATGTGAGCTGCTTCTCAGGCTTTAAAGCCTTCCCAGAGCTCACTAGCATGGCACTTGGCTGTCAACTGTTTCTCTAGGGACTCTGCCTTGACACATCTTTCCACATATGCCTTCAAGAGCTTGACGACCCCTTTGTCTGCTTTGCCCTTCTCTCATCCCCTCAGTGGGCCTCAGCCAAGGCCTTGAAGGGACTTTTAAATCCCTACTGAATTCTTTTCTTAGGTTTCCAGTAAACAATTTCATCTGGCCCAGTGTTAAATGGCTATCAAGCACCTTCTCTCTCATGTCCACATTCCTCAGTAATGCCTGTACTTCTATGGTCTTTCAGTCATATTTATGGAGACCTCAACTGGTAATAAACAGCCAAATGTTCCTATCGGTTCACACCGATAGGATTTCCCTAATACTGCCACAGTTTATGCAGCTTTTGTTTGAAGGAGGGATGGGCAATTACATTATTACTAAGTTTCTCAGCTTCCTCAGCAACCAGGATGATCCCACCCACTTCCACGTCCCACAGCACCACTGTGACAGGCTCTTTTGATTCTTTCCCAGCTCAAGCAGTTCAGTCGTGTGCATGGTGAAGCATGGTGCTCCCTTGCTCTGGTAGCCTACCTCAGGGCTGGCCTGGGGGATCTTCTACCACTTCTACCTCATGTTCTTCACCATCATTATCCAATTCTTCCCCTGGGTTCCAGGGGGCCCCAGAAAGGGCTCCTTAGGACAGACCTAAGATACTTTCCCTTGCATCCTGCCAGATAGAAATGCCAACACCTCCATTTCCTCTTTTTTCTACCTCTCCTGGCTAGTCAGAGGCAAAGGGTAGACTCTGCCTATCTTTTTTCTGAACAGATGGCTCAGCCTCAGTTACATGTCTTACAGCCACAACAAAGGCCATGTACAGCTGCAAAAGCCTGCTTACAAACTCATACTACGGTACTTGTTCTGTTCGGTTTGACTTTTCCGGTGCTGGGAATTTAACTTAGGGTCTCATGCATAGTTTAGTGTTCTATTACTGAGGTGTATTTCCAGCCCCCACATAAGTTACTTGTAAGGATTATAATACACTCCCAAGTTCATTAGCCATTTGGGAGGCATCCCTACAGTTATGTGGTAGATCTCATTCATCAGAGACATACCATACCATACAGAGTAGAGGAATGTGGCCAACCTGGGATTCTACTCAACTGCACTGCTCTCATACAATCTGGCTTTGATTGCATGACTATTTTCCCATCACAGGGAGCATGCAACTACCAGAATAACAAGGAAGCATACCATCCAATACCACATGGAGAAAATGTGTACACCACAAACACAATCACACATGCACACACAAATGCTCACACTTTTAAAATATATACTTTTAAAATGTGGGTGCAGGGAGGTGGGGAGCTGGAGAGATGGCTCAGCACTAGATGAGCACTGGATGCTTTGCAGAGGGTCCAGGTTCAATTCCTAGCACCCACATAGGAGCTAACAAATGTTTGTAACTCCAATTTCAGATCTGACACCCTCTTCTGATGCACACTGCACGACATAAGTATACCTACTACATACAAGCAATACACTCATAAAGTTCAAATAATAAAAAAAATATTTTTTGTCTTTTTGAGACTTTTGGTCTCTATAGCCCCAGCTGGCCTGAAACTCACTATGTAGACCAGGCTGGCCCTGCCTCTGCCTCCCAAATGCTGGGATTAAAGGTGTGGGCCACCATACCCAGTAAAATAATAAAATATTAAAAAATAAAATATGGGCCAGGGAGATAGTTCAGTCAGTAAAGAGCAACATGCTTACCTTGCAAGATCAAGACCTGAATAAATACCCAGAACTTAAGTAAAAAAGCTAGGTAAACCTAGTATGATGTCATTAATCCCAGTGCTTGGGAGGATAATCTGATCTACAAAGTGAGATTTGGGCCAGCCAGGAGTACACAGTAAAACCAGGTCTCAAAAAAGAAAGCTGGGAATGGTGATACCAACTTGTAATCTCAGTACTGGGGAGTCAGAGGCAAGAGGAATCCACCAGCAAGCCCCAGGTCAATGAGAAATCATGTCTCAAACAACAAAGATAGCTACTGAAGAACAATACCACAAATTGTCCTCTGGCCTCCACATGCACACATGTGCATGCACACTTGCACATACATAAACATCCACATGTATACACAAAAATAAAACAAGAGTTATATTCTAGGGTGAAGGAATATGTCTAGGGTGAGGGAAGAAATAGTCTAATAGAAGTTACACCTTTTTCTTTTTTTTTGACTTCAGGACTATATCATACTTTACAAAAGACAACCCACTTTTCCTGGTAATGTAGGAATCAGTCTGGCACATGCTAAGCAAGCCTGTTACCATTAAGCCTTATCTACAGCCCAAGATAATCTGTTTTGAGAACTAAGTTTTTTTTAACTTTACTTATTTATATTTTTTTATGTGTATGACTATTTTGCCTGCCATGTATTCAAGTGATCACATGCACGCAGTGCCCACTGAGGTCAGCAGAAGTCATCAAATCACAGTCACTTGCAAGCCATCATGTGGGTGCTGGGAACCCAAGCTAGATGCCCTGGAAGAACAGCAAGTTTTCTTAACGGCAGAGCCATTTCTCCACTATAGATAGAAGCTTCATAAAGTATGGAGGACAATGCCCCGACCAGATACCATAGGCTAGCAAATAAAAACCCTAATGCCAAGAATGGACTCCCTCTTTTGAAGCTGTTGATCAGAGGTCCCATAGTTCCTCAAAAAATACTGGCCCTTGCTCTTGGTTACCCACCAGAACTTGATAAACTTGACGGCAAGACCCTATTGCTGAAAACGCTCCACCTGTGAGCTGTAGAACAAACAAGAAGAGACCAAGCTTGTGCTGACCTAGAAGCTTCAAGTCTACTGCCTATCTTTCATAGTGCTGGAAGTTGTTATGCATGCTACCAGAAGTAATCATCCACCTGTATTGCTCAGCTGTAAACCCTAAAAGCTACAAGAAATGGCCTGGCAAAAAATGCCTACTGGTACAACAGTGGCACAAATTTTATGGGAGTAACCAACCATTCTATGATTGGATCTAAAGCCTGCTTCATAAAATAGAGCCCATTCCTGGCACTAATATCAGGCCTAGGAACCTGTGGCTAGACAGGGCACAGGCCATAGGGAAAAAACTACTATTATCCTGTTAAATGGATACAGTATCAAAACCATAGATTACTGCATCTATCGGCTCTTCACCAGAGAAGCTTCTTCTCGCAATAGATGATTAACAGACCCACAACTGGTCAACATGCAGAGAAGAGACTGTGAGTGCTTAGCCCTGAATGGGACACCTCTACCAAACCCTTACCTCCTAAGGTTCAGAGTTCATTGTGGAAGAGGGGCCAGTAAGAGTCACAGGTATTGGATGATAACAAGCAAAATCTGGTTTAGATAGTAGGGCAGTTCCTCATATGAATTCCCAGCAAGCACAAGACCTATGAAAGTTCAAGCCAGACTCGGGGGAGAGGAGGATAAGAAGCCCAAGTCTAGCTGAGGAACTATTTGAAACTGACAGCTGCTGGGAGAAGAGTCAGTTTTCTTATAGGTTTGACAATGGAAAGAGGTTGACTAGGCTCCAAGGGATGGAATCCTAACAAAGTGCATTTGGGAACACTGTTACAGAGTCAACAGGCACTAAGAAGAATTAACATGAGGTAATGAAATCAGGCAGAAGGTAGTGAGTGCAAGTGCAAATAACGGAAAGGGTCGGAATATGTTGTATTTGAAACTCAAAAATTCAATAGAAATACTTAAAAAAAAAACTGTTTTCAGTGTTAATACTTATATTCCAAACTGTTATGTTTATAAAATTTAATGAAAAATGAGCAATTAGGTTATAGTCTAATCCTAGCAACTTTTGGCATTTTTTAAGAATGGAAATGGTCAGTATTTAAGAAAAAATGGTTTAAGATAGGAGAGATTAAGGTAAAATCTTCTAGTCATGAGTCTCAAGAATCATTAATTATTCATCATTACAGTTCTCCATTCACTGAAACAAGGCCAGGAAACTGGCATTTCCAATAACAAAGTGGTCCTCAGCTATATGTTTAAGGTCAACCTGCTTGAGCTTGTCTCAATAAACAAAACAGAAACAAACAAAAAAATCACATTAATACTGCAATATGCTAATACCGACAGTGGGAGTTAGAGAACCAGTGAGGGAGACACACAGGAGTGTGTGGCTGAGAGTACCAGCGATGCGGTATTCGCCTAGCTCACAAACTAAGCAGAAAGGCATTTGCAACTGGTTGCATTTAATATGGAAAGCCCACTCTCTTCAATTATGTATTCTAGGATTTTACACTATCCTCCAAAACAAGCTGCTAACAACTGAATTCCTGAGACAAAAATTCTATCTACCTGTCCCACTTCCTCTTTCCCACCATAAATCCCAGAAAATAAGACACTCCCAAATACAAAGAAAACACGCATTCAATTCAGACTACTTTACATTTTCGTAACATTTTAACATTTAATAGAAACTATATACAATAATTTTACTATATTTTACATAGGACAGTCACCACAGAAATTTACATAAGTTAAAAGCAAGACAGATGGTTAAGGAGAACCCAGACCTGTGAGCTTTGCTCATAGTCAAGAGTTCACTAGGAAAAGGGATCAAGATTGCCCAATTATGTGGAGCTGAGGAAAGGCTAAAATGTAGGCCTTTAGATATAGATAACAGACACTGGGGCAACCAACATCTCAAGAGCACCATTCAAAAAAACAGCCTCCACCTAATCATCTATGTGGATTTCGGTCCCTGACTTAGGAAATTCCGTTACAAAGATATCTCCTTCCCAGGCACAGTCTCAAATATTCATTCAATTCCAGAGGCAGGGACTACCTCATTCTCTCTTCCTTGTAAAGAATCCCCGAACTTTTGGACACAAAAAGTCCATTCCACGTAAATTTAGTTTTAAGCTTGTCAATAGCACTCTATAACCCGGTAGAAAAACAGTGTAATCTAAGTTGTCCCTGCTTAGTGAGAAATGATGAGAGATTATACTTGTTTGAAGAACTGGAAGTTCAAATCCACCAGAGTCAAACTGTTCTCAGAATGAACTGTCAACTGATAGATGTGGGTTCTGGTTTCCCATTTGCAGTAGCCAATCCACTTTGAGAGAATGGTGCACAGGCTTTCTCTGAATTTCGAAGTCCCTGGGATCTGGACCCATCTCCAGCCATCTGCAACTGGCCCTATTAAAAGAAATAAAGGCACTTTGGTTAGAAACTCATTCCCATGACTCTATCATGTCCACTTATAGTAGCTACAAGAACAAGAGGAATAAAACAACTAGATGGTTGATCTGTCCGATACTCTGCTGTCTCTGAGAATCAGAAGTCATTACTAAGGCTCTGAGAGAGAATTGTGGGTTGTTTCTTCCAAATGAAACAGGCATTCTAAACTGAGTTTCCAGAACAGCCAATAAACCATAGGAAGACAGTTCTTTAGGCCTCTGCTTGAAACCAACAGCTATAGTGTAACAGCTGGTCTTCAGTCAGGGCCATTAACATCCTACTTCAGAGAAAGAAGTCCAGTCATCAATCAACAATAAGAGCAATTGTAGTAACAAAACTCTCCCTAAAAAGAGACAATTCCCTATGAATCTTTCATTCAAATAAATTGTTCTACTTTAATACGAGGATTAAGACTCACTCGGAGTCCCAAGGTCCATGGGGAGAACTGGAGCAACTCAGGCATTCAGAAGCAAAAAAACTCCCCCCCCACCCCTCCACCACCCTCCCCAGAACTTTGTATATTCTAAGAGTGCAATCTACCACTGAAATACATTTCCAGTCCAAAAAGGGCCTTTTTTTTAAGTGTTTTCCCTATATGGGGAAATAGTGGCTCACTGAAAGAAGCCACCTCCATCTGGGGCACGTTTGTGCTCTATTTGTGCACACCCCCAGCTCCCAGAAATTCATGCTAGCCAGCAGGGAACCTTCAGCCTGACCAGGTCACTATATAAACCTAACTGGGATTCATTTGCCAAGATACCCACTGAGCCTTCAGCAATTTCTTTGACTGTGTGATCTTCAAAGGTTAGTGAAGGATCAAAAAGCAAGGGTGATGGAGGACACTGCATACCATCGCCCACAACATCCAAATCCTAGGAAATAAAAAGAAAAGTCTATCAGCAAAAGTCAGGAAGCCAATAAGCTAAAATCGGCAGATTTTTCAACAAAGCTCAAGGTAATTCTCAAGTCCCTCCCTCCCAGTTTGCCCACCAGAATGTACAATCAATTAAACAAGATCCATACAGGGAAAACTTTTTCTTGGCTGATCATATTGGTTACCACAAGTAAAGGGAAAGACAGGATTTAACAAGTAGAGAATTGATGTTGGAGGTGATCAAATGGGCTCTAAAAAAAAGGTTCTAGTTATGTCTGCACAACACACTAAATGCTAACACCACTGACCTGTACACTTACAAGTGGTAAAAACAATAAATTTGGTTATGGTCTATTACAATAAACACCATTAAAAAAAATCCAGGGCAAGATGGATCAATGAGCAAAGACACTTGGCTGCTTAGTCAGATCCCTAGAGCCCACATGGAAGAAGGACAGAACTGACTCCCAAGTGGTGCTCCTCTGTGAGCATGAGTGCAGACATAGAAAATAAATGTAAAAAAAGTCAATAAATTTTTTTCCTGTTTTTGGAAAAGCTATCAATGACTCAGTGAGTAAAGACTGACCACTTGAGTTTGATCCCCTCACCCCAAACAGTGAAAAGAACAGACTGCCTACAAGTTGCCCTCTGACCTCCACATGTACACTGTGGCACAAACACACACACACACACTCATAAGTGTAATAAAAATAAGTTTTCAACTAAAATAAAAAAAATATATTCCCTCTGAAGACAGTAAAAGTGAACATTTAAGTTCCTCACTGAAGAATCCTGTAAGAGCAATCAGCATTCAGGTAAAATACATGATGAAAACACTAGGCAGTGAGAATGACAAATGCTCACAAAGTGAGCAACTAACTCCAAGAGAGAAAAGGGAGACTGGGGACAGAGGAAGGAGAAAAGGTCAAGAAATATTTTGGTCTGATCCCTATCCCTAGAGTAAGTCTCTGATTTGGGAGGAGAGGGAGTACTGGGAATTGAAGCTAGGGCCTCTCACATGCTAAGCAAGCATTTTACCACTGAGCTATCCCCCAGCCCTCTGTTCATTTCTATTTTGAGATGGGTCTCACTAAGTTGCCCAGGCCACCCTTGAACTCACCCTGCAGCCCAGGCAAGACCTCAACTTATGATCTTCCTGCTTCAGCTCCCCAAGTAGACGGGATTTCAGGCCTGTGCTACCCAGCCCAACTAAGCCTGATTCCTAATCTTAACCTTAACACAGTTCAAGTGTTTTATATAAATACATATAATGTTCTAAACTATGCTTCCAAATGACTTGGCCATTCCAACAGAGATACAGAATAGCCAACAGGCCAATGGAAGACATTATCTTGGCTCCTGTCTGAAACCAACAACTACAACAAATACTTTTGTGCTCTATCTGTGCACACCCCCAGCTCTCAGAAATTCATGTTAGCCAGCAGAGAACCTTCAGCCTGGCCAGGTCACTATATAAGCGTAACTGGGATTCATGTGAGAAGATACCAACTGAGCCTTCAGCAATTTCTTTGACTGTGTGATCTTCAAAGGTTAGTGAAGGATCAAAAAAAAAAAAAAAAAAAAAAAAAGCAAGGGTGATGGAGGACACTGCATACCATCATGACTTAGGGCCTAAGCCACATAACTAAAGTTTCATGCCACTTCTGGGAGTCTAGTAATAAATTCTACTTCCCAAGAATCAAATCTACTTCATAAAAGACTGTTTCTAACAATCTAGCTTCATGAGAAGCTTAGTTTTAAACTTTTAAATCAGTCTAAGAACTTCCAGTTCCCACATGTAGAAGAGAAAGATCAGCTAGTAAGAAAGGAAAACAGACAAGAGAGGATAATAGGGGAACGTATGATCAAAATGTTATATATGCATATGAAGACATCACAATGAAACCATTATTTTACACATTATACACTAATAAAAAATTAAGTCTTTTCCCTTTTTCTATGCCAATCACCAGGAATAAAAATCATAACCTTTTCAAAATTGGGAGACTATACGTATATAAGGAGTTCCAGGCTCTATAATATGGCCTTTTCTCAATACAAGAACAAATAATACACACACACACACACACACACACACACACACACACGAAGAAATGGGGGTGGGGGGGAAATCTGCTTACTCTAAGCAGAAACACAAGAGTCACTTTACTAATATCCTTTACAGATACACTAGAAACATCCACAGAAACTAATGTTCTCATACCACTGAGACTGTGGAATCTATTTTCTATGGTTTTTTTAGCTTGGACTTTCTCTCCTAGCTCCTTCTACCCACAGTTACACCACAGAAACAAAGGCTGAATACAATGCCCTCTGAGAATACAGAGGGGTAAAGGTTCATACGTCACGAGTATGACAACCTGAGTTCAATCCCTGGTACCAAGTGGGTAGGAGAAAATTAACATTGCCAAGTTGTCCTCTGATCTACACACATGTACCACGGTGTACCCATGTGTATACACATAATATGCAAAACAAATAAATGTGAAAAAACTTTTAAAATACTTCATTTTATTTTTTTATATGTGAGTGTATTGCCTGCATGTATATGCACCTGAGTCGTTCAATGCCCTCAGAGGTCAGAAGAAAGTCCCTAATTCCCTGGAACTAGAGTTACCGACAGTCGTTAGCCATCATGTAGGTGCTAGAAATCAAACCCAGGTCCTCTGCAAAAGTAGTCAATGCTCTTAACCACTGAGTCATCTCTCTAGCCCCAAAACTTTAAAATTTAGTCAAGTGGAGTATGCTTTTAATCCCAGCACTCAGAAGGCAGAGGCTGGAGGATCTCTGTGAGTTTGAGGTTAGCCTGGTCTACATAGAGAATTCCCAAGCTAGTCAGGACTACATACATAGTGAGAGCCTGTCTTTAAAAACAAAAGAGGGGGAAGGGGGAGGCTGGAAAGATAGCACAGCATTTAAGAGAACTGGTTCCTCTTGCAGAGGATCTGGATTCAGTTTCCAGTATCCACATGATGGCTCATAACTTTCTTTAACTCCAGTTCCAGGGATTCAATACCCTCTTCTGGCCTCCATGGGTACTGCATCACACAGGTGCACTTACATGCCGACAAAACTCAAATGCACTTAAAAAGAAAAAATCAAAATAGGAGGCTGGAGAGATGGCTCAATGGTTAAGAGCACTGGCTGTTCTTGCAGAGGAGCCAGGTTCAGTTCCCAACAATCACATGGCAGTTAACAGCTGTTTGCACTTCCAGTTCCAAGAGATCTGACACCGCTTCTGATCTCACGGGCGCCGTACAGCACCAATACACTTACATACATACAGGCAATGTACGAATACACATAATATAAAAATAATAAAATATTTTAAGCAAAAAAAAATAAAATCAAAACATACTTTTAAATAAAATAAAATGTGAGGGGTTGGAAAGATGGCTCGGCAGTTAAGAGCACTGGCTGCTCTTGCAGAGGACCTGGGTTCAGTTTCCAGCACCCACACTGCAGCTAACAACCATTTCTAACTCCAATTCCAGGAAATTCAACACCTTCTTCTGATCTCTGTGGGCACTGCACAAGATGAGTGCACTTACATACATGCAGGTAATACACGTAAAATAAAAACGAGTAATAAATACATTTTTTAATTTTTTAATTATTTGAAACTATTAGAGCAAAATTACAAAACTTTTATATATACCCAATGACCAAAAACAGGTAAAAGGAGCAGTCAGTGGCAAAACATGACCTTGCCTGTGCAAGACCTTTGGTTTGATCCCCAGCACCGCAAATGAGGAAACAGGTGAAAGAGGAAAAGCAAAAAGGTCAAAACAAATGATTCTATAAGTATGAAATGAAACTTCTCCTTCTCTAAAGGAAGAGGAAAAAAAACTGAAATTAATTTATTACTAACAGTACTTTGTCCTCAGACAGCATTCTATACTATTTGAGTTGAAGACTACTGAGACCACCTAAATCCTGTTTCTACCCTTAGCAATCTTGAAATTGGCATTTAGATCTGTGACCTTAAATAGGTCACAAGGCAAGAAACCTTTATAAAATCTAGAAAATTTATTTAAAAAAACAGGGAGGGGCCAGAGATGGCTCAGTAGGTAAGAACACTGGCTGCTCTTGCAGAGAAGCAGATTTAGTCCCTAACACCAACATAGCAGCTAACAACTGTCCTTACCTCCAGTTCCAGGAGATCTGACACCCTGTTCTGGCCTCCCCAGGCATTACAGGCATGGGTGCACTTATATACATGCATGTAAAAAACTCATACACATAAAATATTTTTTAAAATACATCAAACATGGTGGTGCACACCTTTAATCCCAGCACTCAAGAGGCAGAGGCAGCTAGAACTCGGCCAGCCTAGTCTACATAGGAAGATGTAGGCCAGCCAGGTCTATAAAAAATGACCATCTCAAAAAACAAACAGTGATAATTAAAGAAACAGCTAAGATCTTAAAATCATCACGACTGGCAGAGCATGGCAATCCATGCCTTCAGTTTCAGCACAGGGGAGGCAGAGGCAGGCAGACCTGTGAGTCTTGACAAGTTCCAGGCCAGCCAAGTTCCTATTTTAAAATTTTTTTTAAAAATTTTAAGTGACTTAATAGGTACTGAGTTTCTTTTTAAGGTGATGTAAACATTCTCCAATATTGATGAGAGCTGCCTATGTGCCAATACTTTAAAAAAACATAATAATCACCAAATCATAAACTTCACAGTGTATGGCATATGAATTATGTCCCAAAGTATGAAAGCAGGCCAGGCTTCGATTGTACAAGTCTATAATCCCACCACTCAGGAGATGGAGACACAAGAATGAGTTCAAGGTCAGCTCAGGTGATAATTCCACACCAGCCTAGGCTATATAGTGAGGCCCCATCTCAAAACAAAAAACAAAAGCCTGGAAAAAAATAATGTAGGACAGAAAGTATCTAATAAATATAGTAACAAACAACTACAACTATACATGTATCACTTCAAAAACCTTATCAACTGCCTTGACCACAAAAAAAATCTAGCTCGTCTCACCATTAATAAATAGGACCTTCTCTCAGGGCCAATCAAAGCAGAGCTTCTCTAACTTACATCACTGAACTCCAGTGGTAAACTCTCAGTGGGCTGAAGCTCGGCAGCACTCAAGTACAGATCCATGGGGCAGGCTTCCAGATCGTCTGGCACAGACAGTACCTGCTCGGGCTTATACATCTGTGGAGGCAACTGGAAATGCAGTGGACAGCAGGGATCCTCAGAGAGGCTTACAGGAACTGGTTTGTTGCAGGGTACCTCTTCAGATCCCTGGCAGCATTTGAAGAGAACCTGATTCGTATCCTGACAAATATCTGTAGAAAACAGTTAAGGGAAATAAACCTAGAGCTACAAAGGTACACAATACAATAGAGGTGTCTGCCATGCAAATTCAGATAATCACTACTACCTCTGATACTGAAAGCCAAATGTAATGAGTAAGTTTTAAAGTTACTTCTCAAAATAAGTGTCTTTTCCTAGCACGCAATTTTAACTCTACTACCCATAATTTATAATTAATCCTCAACTTCCTTTTCAGGATTCTGATCATTTAAACTAGGGATACTAATCCTATTCTCCCTATGGCAGTGCTAAGTAAGCAGCAGTAACACTCCAAGGAACATAAATCTACAGAGAAAAGACACATGATAGCAAATACAAAAAGCTTATATAAGTTGCAACCATCCCCCTTCCAATAGTTAAGAGACACAGTACAGTTTCTGCTGTTAAACAGACTGCCTTAGTTTGCACAAACTTTTACATATTGTTTCTAGTAATATAAGTTCCTTTGAAACATACAATCTTGAGGTAAAAGTACTAATATTCACTAGATACCATTCTAAAAGGAAATTAAGTTTCCATGCCTTTTTATTTTTATTTTATTTTATGCATGTAAGTGCACCCATGTTGTGCAATGCCTGAAAACAGAAGGGGGTGTTGGATCTCCCGGAACTGGAGCCATGGACAGTTGTGGGTGCTGGGATTCAAACTCAGGTCCACTTTGAGGACAGTCAGTGCTCTTAACTGATGAGCCATCTCTCCAGCCCTGTTTTTTTCCTTTTTAAAGGAGGGTAGAAGTATAGGAGTCTGGTGTGTTAATTTTGCCTTGAGGATCCAAGAGAAATACTTCAGAAACACTCTAGAGCTTTATGATAATTTGTTAATGGTAGAAGGAGAAAAGGACTATACTTCCAAGTGAACAAAAAACCTCTAAAGCAACAGCAGATCATAGGAACTAACTATTCAGTGACCAAAATAAATACTTACAGTAAACATGAATCCAACAGGAACCATATTTGGACTATATACTTAAGAAAATCTAAACAATACCTAATACAAGCCTTATCTTATTTAAATATTTAAAACCTTAATCCATTAACTTAAACATCAAAAGACTCTGCAAAGATCTCTTATATAATCCCCAGACAGCCTAGAACAACCCTCCACCTACCCTTCTCCAGCCCTCTCCTTTGAGATAGGGACAATAAAAGGGAATGGTGGACCTACAACTAGAGTCTGGGTCCTTCACTCTCAGTCCAGTGCTGTTTCCATTAAACCACAGTAAAGAGCTAACAGGTCACCAGTGTTGTTGCATCTTTCTTCTCTGGGATAAGGACTTAAGGAAGGGTAAGTGACTTAACTATGACGCAAAAAGGAAAAGAGCGTAAGAGCCAAAAAATACTCCCCTCTTTAAATACATAGCACATTCAACTTTGCCTCTAAAAACATTTAATTCTAACAAACTGAGTATAAAATATCTAAAATAGTCCTAGGTATTTTCTTTACTAAAGTTATTCTTTACAAAAAAACCCAAACAATAACAATCTTTTATCTTGCTTACATATAAAAAATGATATTCATATTCAATCAAATAAAAGTAATCACTTTTCTTGTTAACGTAATCTACAGAATTCTGTGTCCTACCTTCTTTCTATTACTTTCCTCATTCATAATTTTTGTTGAAATGTAATGTCAGAAGAGATTATGTAAGGTGTCATGTATTAATTTACTTATCTTCTGAACACTTTTTTTAATTTTAATTTTTATTTTATGTTTATGAGTATTTTGTCTGCATTTATGTAGGTGTGCCACATGTGTCATACAATGCCAGAAGAGGCCTGAAGAGGGCACTGGAACCTCTGGAACTGGAGTTATGCAAGTTTATTTTCCGCTGTGTGGGTGCTGGGACCTGAACACAGGTCCTCTGCAAGAGCAATCAGTATTCTTAACCCCTGAACTATCTCTCCAGTTCTCTTCTGAATATTTTAAGGCTGCCTCAAAATAGAATGTGGGTTTTTTGTTTTGATAAATACTAAATTTCATTATCTTAAATTCAAAGAGGTAAAATTACCCTATGAACATAGAACAAATATACAAATGCTTTCAACTTGTTTCACTAAGTGTTTAGAAGCCTGTTTTACTAGTTTTTTTTTCTTGGAGACAGGATCTCACTATGAAGCCCTGATCTGCCTAGAATTCACTATATAGACCAAACTGGCCTGGATCTCAAAGATCTACCTGTCTTTTCCTCCCAAGTGCTAGTATTTAAGGGCATGCACCAGCACACCTGACAACCTTACCTACTTTTGAAGTTCTCTAATAAATAACAGATTTTTATTTTACAATGTACAAAAATTATAGATTTTAAATTATCTTTTTATTTCATTTATTTAGAGTAAAATAAACATTTTCCAACTACTGGCAACCTCTCTTTTCCTTTAAATTTGTCCACAGATAAATAACTTTTTACAATTAGTCCAATTAGTTTTAAGCATTTATTTTTACAGCATCTCATGACTTTGCTTAAGCATTTTGTATATTAAACAACAGTAATCCTAAACCTGTAAACCCAGTATTGAGAGGCTAAGGTAGGAGAATCATGAGTTCAAGGTCAGCCTGAGCTACACAGTGAGATCCTGTCTCAAAAAAAAAAAATTAAAATTAAAAAAAAAAAAAAATCCTTTATCAGGTATTACTGTAACCTCTACTTTTTAACGTTTATTATATTTATTTTATGTATAGGAGTATATTGCCTGCATGTAGGTAGGTCCATCTGTGTCATGCAATGCCCAGAGATCAGAAGGGAACATCAGATACCTTGGAACTAGAGTTACAGATGGTTGTTAGCTGCTATGTGAGTGCTGGGAATCGAACCAGGATCCTCTGCAAGAGCAGCCAGTGCTCTTTACTGAGACATCTCTCCAGTTCCAATAAACTTTTATTTTAAATAAACTGATTGGGGGCGGGGGAGTCCTCACCTTTCCTTTCCTGTCAAAGACTAATAATAGGTTCTTTAACATAGTGACTGACTTCACTGTGTTATCCAGACTGGCCTAAAATTCCTGGGCTCAAGTGACCCTCAGTCTCTCAAGAAGCTGAGACTACATGAGTAAAATAACACACAAAACTAAGAAATGTATTTTGACTTCTAAATGTTTGGCAAATGAAATCTAATAAAATTCTATACATGTCATATAAAGAACATATTTAATGCTTCTACTGTAAAAATGTTAATTTTCTCAATGCCTCTATTAATAAAGCAGCACTTTCAAGACTTAATAAACAACATAAGAAGTTATGTAGCCCAATGGCAAATGTAATCCTACACCAGAAGGTACATTATATAATGGTTTAAAGACAAAAAGAATGCGGGGGGATTCCATTTGAGGGAATGGTTTCTAATTTTAATGAAGTTTTAAATACACAAGTTAGGGTACTAACCATAAAAAAGGATAATACAATAAAGAAGTTCATAGAACAGAATCATTCTTCTGTTCTGGGTGGAAAACTCAACAATAACCTTTTTTCTTGGCAACAGATTTAAGATAACAATGAACAAGCTAACTTGGTAATATACATATAATATATATCAGTATTATCCGGGTATTTTGGAATCCCATTATAAGACTTTAAACAACTATTAGTCAATATCTATCACCCATGACTCAGCTGTTTCCTTGGCTTCCCCCTGCACCCACAGGACTTTGCTGTATATCGCACGTTGGCCTCAAACTCTCAATCACTTGCCTTAGCCTCTCGAAAGTGCTGTGTTAGGCACTTTCACTCACAGTGTTAGGCAACCAAGTCTAGCCACATGTTTCTTTTTAATGAATTGACCATTACATCCAAATTTCTGAAATGGTCAACAGACCATAGAAAGACATTTCTTTAGGCACCTGCTTGAAACCAACAGCTTCACCAAACTGTTGGCCTTGATTCAGGGCCAGATCAAACAAAATCTTTAACAAATTAGCAGAGATTTCCACTAGCCTTTGTCTCAACTAGAAAACCAGAACCTAAACAAGCAATTTTTAAAAGATACGGGTAAGGCAGTGTCTGGTCATTGGAAGAGACTGATTAGAACAACGTACATCATCCACAAAGGCTAAGCACCTCTGACTGGAACGAGTGGTGTGGGCCTAAAATTGAGAAAACAGACAATAAACTCACAAAAGCACATAAACCAACCATGATGATGGTAATACCAGTTATATAAGGAAAACACATTTATACAAGATAGAAAACTAAATTTTAACAAGCCAATATTAAGTAAAGTAACATTAAAAATTCATGTACCAATAATTCTGAGTTCATCTTAATCCCAAATACATTTCTCCATAGTATATAACTTAAGATATAGTACTCTGTCCCTTAACTAGGTTTCAGCTACATGTAGTCAACCTAGGCCTGAAAATGTTACATAGAAAACTATAGGAATAAACAATTTCTAAGTTTTAAATAGTTTTTATTACTTTGATAGTTATAAATGCCCTGTATTGTTATATTACTATTCTTAATTATAAAATTAAACTTCACCATAGGTACATATAGGAAGAAAACATGGTATAGATAAGGTCTGACGATACCTACTTTGAGGCCTCCACTGGAAATATTAGAAACATTTCTCAAATAAGGAGGGACTACTGTACATGCTACACACTTTCAAACTAATTTTTTATGCCATGTTTTTAATTCTAACAGAAGCAAAGGCAGACAGAAGTCTATGAGTTCAAGGCCGGCAGGTCTTCACCTAAGTGAGTTCCAGGCCAGCCATGGGTACATAGTGAGATCCTGTCTCAAAAAAAGCAGTACTGGGAAACAAATCCATGATTACACACACATGCTCTAAGACCAAGCCACATCCCCAGCCCAACTAGTCTTTTAGCAACAAATTCTGTGTGTGTGTGTGTGTGTGTGTGTGTGTGCACATGCGTGCTCACATATGCATGCGTATGTGCATATGTGTGCCTATGTGTATCCAGGGCCTCAAACATGATAGACAAGTGCTCTACCACTGAGTTATGTTCTTCACCCTCTTTTTGAGACAAGTCTTATTAAAGTGCCCAGGCTAGCCTTGAATTCATTCTGTAGTTCAGAAAGGCCCTAAACCTGTGATCCTGCCTCAGCCCCACAGTTGCTGAGATTAGACCTGTACTACCAGGCCCAGGCAACAAAAACATTTTTGAAATTACAACCTGCAACGGTTAATGTGGATTGTCAACTTGATTAAACAGAGAAATCTCTTAGACTAGTGAAGCGATTCTGTTCTACCATGTTCTCAGCCTACCATGTTCATAGACTAAAGCCTCTAAAAGAGAGTCCAAATGAACCCTTCATCTCTTCAGTTGTTCAGATCAGGCTTTTTTATTCCCAACAGCAACATAAAACTAATACATAACCTCATCTGAAGCCTCAACAAATCTAATAGAATGATCACTTAACAGTCTCATCAACCTTACTTTCCTAACATCCACCCGCTGCTATTCTCCCAGACTGATATGCAGAATTGCACTACATAGCCCAGGTTCATTTCAAACTTGTCATCCACTAAATCTTCCCACCAAGGACTGAGATTGTAAGCATGCAACACTACACCCAGTTCCTTTTTGTGAGCAAGAGTCCCAAACTACTAGGCTCAACTTTTGTCTATTTCTAAATTGAGGACTCCTTGAACCAAAGAACTTATGAATACTTGAGATCCAGAGAAGTCAAGCTGCCTGTCAGCGTCTCCTGACATCCAGACAAGTGCTTTCATTAGAAGTTAACAAAGTCAGATATCAAAGCGGGACTAGACATAATGTTTTGGTAATAGCTCTAGCAATAAAATGAATGTATGCAACCAGGGGCATATAAACAAATCACCTGTTGAGCGGCACCATCTGTGGCCAGCATTCTCCGCTCCTTCAGCTGCCTATGTAGTAATGCTTCTACTCCATAGCGTTGGCGGTATCGTCGAAGACATTTTAATCGCTTTAAGTTCTCTCTTTCTTTGGCCAAAAGACCCTCTGGGCCAGTCAGGAGACTACTACCTAGAGAGTCACAAAAGTTTTTTTAAACAGGGTCTCAGTCAGTGGCCCAGGCCTAGAACACATAGCAAACTTCCTACCTCAGCTTTTCAAGTCCTTAAATTACAAACATTGCCCAACACAAATGGCTACAAAAGTCAAGGTGTAATCTGAAAAGCAATCGATGAAGAATACTTTTCCAAATTAAGACATAAACTTTGGCTACAAAACAGGCAGACTAAATTACATCAAACTTGCCTAGAGCTTCATGTTCCACTTTGCGATTATGTAAGTAACGTCGTTTCTTCTCCTTGAGCAGGTGCTGTAGTCGCTTAAATTGATCAATATACAAAGACTGCAAACGAATGAGCTTCTCCCGCATAATAAGAGCCACTTCTTCAGCTGTGTAGACACCAGCATGTCTGGAATAAACAATGAAGTTGGCAAAGCATTAAGAAACAGTAAAAAGCTGAGAATGAGGGCTGGATGCTCTTGCAGAGGACCTGGGTTCAGTTCCCAGCACCAGCATGGCTGGCACTCCAGCTCCTGGGGAATCCACCACCATCTTCTGACCTTCTTCCACAGGCACTGCACAGCACAGGTGCACTTACATACATGCAAGTAATACACTCACATACCAAAAATGATCAACTTTTTTTAAAAAAGCTAAGAATGGTGACATATGCCTATAATGCCAGTACTTGGAAGCTAGAGACAAGAGAATCAGTTCAAGGCCCATCTCGACTACATAGCAAATTTGAGCCAGTCTAGGCTACGTGAGACCATCCTAAAAAAAACCAAACACACAAAAAATGATTTGCTTGTTTCTGTCTCCTAAGTGCTGTTAATAAAGGTGTGTACCACCTTACCCAGCCTGTGGCTAACTTTGAAAGGCATGATTTTTGGATTTAATATTAATATGGATATGTAATTTGTGTGTACTACCTCTTAAAGGAGCTAAGTTTTAGTCTGCGAAAGTATAAAATTATTAAGTAGCTTGCTCTTTGTGTTTATATGACTGTTCAGATAAACTGAACCAAAAATAGCTTAAATTAGTTAATCTCTCAATTTTGAGTAATTAAGAACAGGAAACAATCCTCACCAGAGCCTTGGATATATGTTATACAGTCATTGAACTAAATCCCCCAGCCTACAGTCTACAGCTGTTTGAATGGTACACACCTTTAATCCCAGAGGCAGAGGCTGGAAGATCTGTTTGAGGTCAGACAGATCTACATAGCAAGTTCAAGGCCAGCTGGGGCTACAGGGAGACCCTGTCTCAAAAACAGCCACTAGAGTTCAGCATTGATGGCACATGCCTATGATCCCAGCACTCAAGAAGCTAACACAAGATAACAGTTAAGTTTGAAACCTCCCTCTGTAATTTAGCAATACCCAATCTTAAAGAAAAAAAGATGCAAGCCAGTGTGGTGATGAATGAATGCCTTTGGAATGAATGCCTTTGGTAATCCCAGCACTTGAGAGGCAGAGACAAGTGGATCTCTGTGAGATCGAGGCCAGCCTATTCTACATAGCAAGTTCCAGGCCAGCTATTGGTACAGGGAGAACCAGTCTCAAAATTAAAAAAAAAAAAACAACAGTGTGTTACAGTACTATAATCCCAGTACTCAGAAGATGGTAAATTCAAGGTCACCCTCAACTATTTAGCTTGTTTGAGGTCAGTCTGGGATACAAGATACCCTGTCTAAAAAAAAAAATAACAAAATTAGCTCTTAGGTCACTAGTTACATAGAATACACAATAAAATTTACTTTAGGACTGAAAGCAAATCTGTCCAAAATCTTTCATACAAGTTGAAGCCAATGCTATCTGTGCAGAGCAGTATTTAACCTCACAATATTATGAAGTAAAAACAAGTGAACAGAGATTCAGAATGAAAACTCAATAAAATGAGAAAATTACAGAAATGACAAAATTATGGTAGCCAGGTAGGGTGATACACAGGCTAAAGAAGGTGGTTTACAAGTTCAAGCCCAGCCAGGAATATATATCTCAAAAAAATAAAATAGGCCAAGCATGGTGGCACACACCTTTAATCCCAGATCTTGAAGAAGCAAGTGGATCTGAATTCAAAGTCAATTTGGTCTACATAGCAAGTTCCACACAGCAATCTAGGCCAGCCAGGGTTACATAATGAGACCCTATGTCAAAATAAAAATAAAAGCTAAAAAATAAGGGCTGGAGAGATGGCTCAGCAGTTAAGACTGACTGCTTTTGCAGAGGAACGGAGTTTGGTTCCCAGCACCCATATGACAGCTAACAACCATCTCTAAGTCTAATTCCAGGGAATCTGATGTCCTCGTTTGACTTCCCCAAGATTCTACCAGCACTGCATAACACAGGTACACTTATATACATGCAGGCAAAACATTCATACACAAAAGTAAATAAACCAAAAACAAATAAATAAAATAGCAGTAATATTTTAACAATGTGACTAAGTTATATCTTTAGGAAAATGACCTATGTCTGCATTAACCTGTCTACAACCCTGAAACAATGAGGCATTAACACAGTAACAAGTATATTAGATGAAATTAAACCAGGAGTGGTGGCCATGCCTATAATCCCAGAACTCATGAGGCTAAGGTAGAAAGGCTCCACAGCAAGAATCTGATTCAAAAAACCAAAAGTAAAAACAAAATTATTTTCACTGCACTAGTAGAGAATATAAACAATGGTATGGAGACGAGAATTTATAAATCTGAAGCCACTATAAGGGGAACAAGGCCAGGCATTCTGGCAGACTCCTTTAATCTGAGTCCTCGGGAAGCAGGTAGGATCCCTGTGAGATCAAGGCCAGCTTGGTCTACATAGTGCATTCCAGATGGGATGGAATTAGGGAGACTGTCAAAAAGAAGGGGGGGGGGCTAGATTTAACAATTATTCTTTGGCTAAAATTTCAAATGTTAAAAAAAGTTTTGAAAATTTTAAATCAAGATTTATAAATCAATTAAGTACAGGGTTACTTTGAAAAAAAAAATCACATGTCTCTAACTATAAGGGGTGAAAACAATTCTAGGTATGATAATGTCTCCACTAATATTAACAATAAGTCATCTTTCTATTATATATAAATGAAGATAAATGTTTTATTGTTAAGATGATTCAAAAATTGGTTCTAGAGAAAGCAAAGACACTGGCACCAAGAAAATGTAAATTATCTTTTGTTTTGACTGTTTTTTGAGACAGGGAAGCACTGTAGCCCCAGCTGGCCTGGAACTCACTATGCAGACCAGGCTGGCCTTGAATTCACCTGCCTCCCAAGTTCTGGAATTAAAGGCCTGTACTACCAGACCAGCTCCTGGGTTTTGTTTTGCTGAGTCAGGATCTTACTATGTAGCCCAGGCTGGTCTCAAACTTACCACCCTCCTGTCTAAACCTATCTAGCACTCAGATTACAGGCTGCTATCACAATGCCTACCTAATAATGTAATTAATTTTTACTGGCAGGAATTTCATTTAATAATTATTAAACTAAAGCATTAGTAAATAAGATAAATACATAGCCATACAAAAATTAAATATATAAGGAGACATTAACTTTATATCCCTAAAAATGCAGATACTTAGCAGACCAGTATTTTAGGGGAAGATAATTTCACAGGAAAAACTAAGGAAAGTCTTATACTTAGTTGATGGCTGAGAATCTGGTATTTCTCAGCCAAATTCTGGGATTTACTTAATCTTTTAAGTATGTTTCTACTAATATCAACCAGTCTTCCTAGCATATATATTTCATAAAACTAACTGCCATTTTAGTATACTATAATCTGGTGAATTAGATTAACATGAAGGTGTTGACTATAGTCTGACCTACTAAAAACTACTAGTGACAAACTGAGCCTTCAAAGCTTAAGTGTTTATTATACCAAAAATCAGTGATCCTACAGAACACACACCAAAGCAGCAAGTTTGGCCATCTAGAACCATAATGGAGAAGAAAGAGAGTATATTTGGTATAAGTTATCACTCCAAAAGAATCCTGCAAGACAGCACATATGCCCATTCAAACTACTTTCTAAACTACTACTTTCTGAATAGCTGAGTAAAGACTGCTCAGTAAGAATGGATAAAATGTCTCCCAAAAATGCAACCCTAAATGACTTTATTTTTAAAAAAGGAAAAAAGGAAGGAAAGGCTATTTCAAAAATTTAAGTCAAATACAAAGAAATAAAAAGGTGGAAACAAAAATCAAACGGGACACACACACACACACACACACACACACACACACACACACACACCATGACCCTCAGGCTGGGAATGTAACTCAGCAGTAGAGCGTTTGCCTAGTAAGCAATACCTTGGGTTGAATCCCTGGCACAATAAAAAAAGTTAATTAAAAAAACAAACATGATACAGAAACACACTTCTGGAGTGGCAATGTTCTGATGTTTCTGCAACTCTCAAGATGACCATGGCTTAAGAGGAAATAAGATAATTTCACTTCAAGGTTTCTGAATTAATTTCCCCTTTCATTAGGCATGAAACCAAAAACTACTAAACACTTTATTTCCATTTTAAGAAGTGAGAATTTCACAGTATGTATTCAAGCATAATTATTTCAGTGTTCCTGGGATTAGAACAAGCACTTTCTTTCATCCTTTTTCCTCTCTGTACCCAGCTGACACATTTCTGTATCTCCTTCCCATTCCTGTGTCCAAGAAATCTTTCTCCCCTACAATTTCTCATGGGCTGATTTAATGTTCGAAATGTTTTCTAAGTTACAAGACTTCTACAAAAGCATCAAATCTTGCCTTGAAGCAAGAGGGTGTTGAACCTTGACACTTAAACCCACCTAGATTGATTAATTAACCACATGCCACACTACATTCTACATACTAACTACATAAAATATTCAAAAGCCTTATGTGGAGCTACAACTTACTTTAGGGGATCTTCTTGATCACTGTCTATGCTATCAGCTTCACTGTCAGGGTCACCTCTCCATGTCTGATCCACAGTAATGGGTTCCTGGTCCCCATCACTCCAGCTGTCTTCATCTGAGGCAAGGAAGGGAGAGCAGCCATTAAGACTTCCCACCTCTGTGACTCCACCACATAAAACTAGATTACTTAAGAAATCAACCCGAAACCATAAAATTAAAAGAATTCTTCTTAATTTTTCAAAATTAATAGAAGGAAAAGTCATCAGATCAGGAGAATAAATCTAAGCAAACTCTAAATTCAAAATAAACAAAAACAAAACTAGGAAACAGCAAAAGCAATCCTAGAATTCTCACCAAATTCCCAATAAACAAACAAGAGTAGTTGCCACAGAAGTCTAAGGCACTGCACTAAACCAAAACTAAGCTCATTCTTAACCTCTTCCTTTTTTATCCTAGGAGGGAAGCTCCTTACCCAGTATTCGGCTGGCTTCGCTGCGACTACTTTCTGGCGTTTGAGAGCCCAGCTCTGTCTTAGCATAGGAGCTCAACTGGCACAGGAGTGTTTCACCCATAGGCCCTGGGTTGTTCTTCTTCATTTGAGCATGAAGAGCTAGGGCATTTCTACGGGCATGTTCAGCACAGAAGGACACCCTAAAGAGACAAAATATTAGTATGTCATAGGTTCTCTCTTGAAAGGATTCAACAATCTTTAGTCACAGATTTTCCATTTTTAGGAAATTAAAATGACTATTCTAGTCACTCCCAAAAGACCAGTGAATCAGAGAAACTTTGGTGTGGTATGGATGTGTGTTGCTGTAAGCCAAACCCAGGGCTCATCCATGGAAGGGCAATATCCCCAGACCACATTTGATGTTAATAAAGGGAAATGCAGGGAGCTTAGCCAGTGTTCTAGTCATCAAACAGAACATTCCAACTATAAAAATGTGACCAGTGTTTCATGGAAAAATCAATCAAGAGATGCTTTCATTTTTTCCAAATAAATTCTGGAAGGCACATTTTACTATCAATCCACTGTAGATAGATATGGCACACAATTTTTAAATTGGAAGATAAATACAAAATTACTTAGTAGAATCATGGTTTTGCATAAACTACATATATGATTAAAAACTATGAAGCCTCTTCTAAAACACAAACATTCTCACTGGGCCAATTATTTAACAAGGAACATAGCCAGCCAAGTGAGTCAGCATCCCTACATCAAGAATTTAGAGGGCTGGTAAGATGACTCAGCAAGTAAAGGCACTTTCCACCAAAGCCTGAGAACTTGAGTTCCATCCAGGCCCATATGGAGGAAGGAGAGAGCTAACTCTACAGAGCGGTCCTCTAATGTTCACATACCCATTCTGGTACACATAACTACACACATAATAAACATGCTGTTTTTTTTAAAATAATAATTTAGAGCCGAGTATGATGGTGCAGACAGTAATTCCAGAACTCCAGAAGCTGAGGAATGAGGACTAGCAGTTCAAAACTAATCTGCACTACATAGCGAACCTGTATCGAGAAAGGGGGGAAGGAGAGAGAAAGGTAATTTAGAACACCCCTTCATTTTACAGATAAGGAATAAATAAACTGACCTGACTCAGGTGGCCTTCCAGTTTTGACCATGAATGTTTTCTGATTATCCCCAAATTATCCTTAAATTCAAACTCCACAGTTATACCCAAACCTATATATCGTGTCCCCCTTTTAAAGCTGCAGGCAGAAGCAGGGAATGGTCCACACCTACAATCCATGCACTCTGAGGGCAAAAGGTTGCCAAGAGTTCCTAGCCAGCCCTGTCTCAAAAAAATAGGGGGGTGAGGGCTTCAGGATGGCTCAGGCCAGACCCGACCACCTGACCTCTATCCCAAGGACCCACAATGTGGAGGAACCTCTGACCTTCCCACATGCACTGTGACATGACACCACCTACAGGCACACACCACACACGTGCACACAAACGAAATTTTTTAATAAAAATAGTAACATAAACCTAAAGGCTTAAGGGTACAATATGCTCAATGGCACAACCTGTACCTAGCATGCACGAGGTCCTGGGTTCAAAACTCGGCGTTAAAAATAGAAGTTCCAAGAAGGACTACAGGCACAAACATATACATATGTCTACACATATATACCCATCTTTCTTCTCTGGCTTTGGGGCAGCACTGGGACATCTTTTTCCATTCTTCGTCGAGACGTAACTACACTGCTTGAAGGGTGCATTCTTGTCTTCAAGGATATGCTTAATGCAATACTCCTGTCCTTCCAGCCGTGGTTGAGAGCATGGACGATGAGTGAAGGAACAAGAAAGGGGCTCCTGAGATCTGGGCACTGGGGTGATCCTCCCCCGATTTGTTGGCAAGACGTGAATCCGAATCCTGTTCATACCAAAACCTGGGGGTGGGGGGAGACCACAAATGATCAAAACC
Organism: Eospalax fontanierii; assembly: GCA_035773235.1. NCBI lineage: Eukaryota > Metazoa > Chordata > Mammalia > Rodentia > Spalacidae > Eospalax > Eospalax fontanierii. The sequence goes on from CM069537.1 coordinate 13,449,423, forward strand.
CTTTCTCCGCGCTCCGGCCCGCGACGCACGCCCCGTAGCTCCCGCCAGGCTCTAGGCACCGTTACTAACCCCCACCCACCTTTAACTTCTCCCTCCACCACCGCCGCTACCGCGCCGACTGCCTTCCTCCGCAGCAGACCGGAAGCGCAGCGCCCGACCCACCCCAAGCCACCGAAGTGCCCCGCCCCCACGCCTCCCACGCCGCCTTTGTCCCAGCCCGCCTAAGCGCTCACTGCCCCGGCCCGCCGCGCCTTGGGCGCCCTGCAAGCGCCATCTTGTCCTAGGGCTCCCGGCACCAGAGACCCTGGTTCCCGAAAGCCTACGGAAAGGAAGGAGCTTCCAACACTGCCGGAGGCTAAGTGCCGCTCTGAGGTGACAGGAAGGGCGAGCAGCAGACTAACTGCAAAGGCGAAACGCGCGCGTCGCCATCTTACCTCCGCCGCGCCGCTCGCCCTCTGGAGCTCCGGCCGCTCAGAACGCGCCAGGGCCCTGGCCGCTGATTGGCCGCTAGCCCTACGGTGCTGCGCCCCTATTGGTCAACGCTTACCAAGCGCGGCACACCGAGGAAAATACGCCACTGGAGTGGCTGAGATGAACTGTCTGTCAGAAACCCGGACCCGGGAGTGGCCGGTTCAGAAGGCGGGCGAACGGGCGGGTCTGCTGAGCCAGATATTTTTCCGCCTCTGCGCCTTTCGTTCTCCGGAAGCTTCGAGCTCTGCTCCGAGTGGTTCTAGGCAGCTGTTTCCTTTCCGTCCCTGAACAGCAGAGACCGACCCTGCTTATGCAGGAAGTCTTTAGCATGCCTTTGTGAGCATTCCATCCACTGCCTGGTCACTTTTATATAAAACACTCCAAGAAACACTTTGGGGGGTGTAGAGTCTAGAATCACAAGTCTAATTATTGTTTTCAGAGCAACCTGAGGTAGAGATTTTCTGCATTTTTACGGATAAGATTGCCTAAGAGCTCGGGCCTTTAATCCCAGCACTAGGGAAGCAGAGGCAGGAGGATCTGTGAGTTCGTGGCCAGCCTGGTCTACATCTCGAGTTCCCAGTCAGCCAGGGTTCAAAGATTACCGGAGGGCAAAATGGGCAGAAATTTGAAACCAGCCCTTGCCTTTTCTCTCACATAGTAAAGAGGTTATTGGACTGCGTGGGAATAAGGAGATGAGTTCTGGCATAGAATTCTGCAGTACATAAATTCTGTACCTTGATTCTCAAAACTCCAACTCCTTTAAGAATTTTCAGGCTGGAGAGATGACTCAGCCGTTAAGAGTACTGGCCACTCTTCCGGAGGACCTGGGTTGAGTTCAACCCAGGACTCGAATGGCGGCTAACAACCGTCGATAACCCCAGTTTCAGGGTTCCAGCACCCTCTTCTGACCTCTGTGGAGATGCACGACATGGAATAATACATTTATACACATAAAAATAAAATTTTTAAAAAGAGTTTTCACCACTCTTGTAGAAATCCAAGGCCTTCTACATGTTCTTTTCTTGTTTTGGATTGTTTGCACTTTAACCTCTTCTATTCACTGTCAGGTTCATTTAAATTAGGTGTCCATAATCAAAGAGCAGTTGAGCCTCATTACAGGGAGATGACGGTAGGGATCGTCTATCTCCCTCAAAAAAGTCTGTTTAGCCACAAGAAATGGTTAAAGTTTGTGGAGGGGTGCTATTTCCAAAGATTAAGGCAGTCCTAGAAAGCTTCCCAAAACTTATTCATTCAACAAAATATTTATTAAGCACGTAAGTGCCAGGGATACAGGAGGGTATAAGAAAGATAAGTCTTCTATCTTTTGTGCTGCCACAATCCAAACATATTAAGAGCAAAAATAATTTATAAACCTAAGCAAATACTTGAACCCTCAAGAGAGAGTACAAAGATCTTTGGTTATTAACGTTCTAGAACTCAAAACTAGATGGCAGAAATCACACTAGAGAACATTTGGATCAGAATCCATAACCATATGTGGAAATATCAAAAGTATTAAAAGTACTATAGAAAGGAAGTAGAGAGACAAGGGGAAAGAGAGAAGCAAGACTTTCTTCTGATTAGAGGAAAATTCCCTCTAAACCCGAGGCAGACAGAAAACCATATAAAGAATTGCTTCCTTTTAAGCCTATATGAAAAGTCAACATATTGACAAAATATTTTATGCTATTTCTAATTTGTGTGTGTGTGTAAAAGAGGGTGGTTGGTATCCTATATCATTCTCCATTTTATTATCTTAAGGGTCTCTCAGTAAATCTAGAGCTCGAACTCCTTTTTATAATAAAATTATTATTATTATTGCATTTATTTATTTATTACCAGGGATGTCCAACATGTGGAAGCCAAAGGGCAACTTGCAACAGGAGACAGTTCTTCCTTCTATCAGGAGGGTTCCAGGAATCAAACTGGTCATCAGGCTGGCATCAAGAGCCCTAACCACTGAGCCATCTTGCCAACCCTGTTTGTTTGTTGTCATTTTTCTGGCTAGGCTGGTGACTAACAAGCCCCAGTGCTCTTTCTTTCTCTGCACACACACGCACGCACACACACACACACGCGCGCGCGCACACACACTCACTGGGGTTACAGGCACAAATGCTCTTACCCGCTGAGCTATCCTCCCAGTCCCGTTTCTAATTCTTTCCAGGTTTTGAGCACTGCACACTCTTCTCCACAAGCTCTCCCTTGATAGCCCATGGTTTGTTTGTTTTGGGTGGTTTTTCCAGTTGGAAGCTGATGTCTCCCAAATATGCACTACCAGCCTGATCCCTTCCTTTGGCTTTTCACGAGCTACATCAACTGAAAGCCGGCAATTTAGTCTTTTTTTTTTTTTCTTCAAAAATATTGTGGCTTAACTGGCCTTAGTCCTACTGAAGGCAAATCCTCCATTTGAGCACTAAATTTCATACCATCTACTCAGGGACATCAATACTTCATCTCTCACATTTTCTGAATCTCTTCCATTAAGTATATGTACATACTGTAATCTCTCCCATTAAAAAATAACAAAACCCTTTGGTCGTACCTCTTCTTTCAGTGACTGTCCCATCACTCTACCTGTTTTTCCTCCCTTAGGAGCTCCTTATTTAGTCAAATCCAGCATCAAACCAGTTATCCTCCTGCTTCAGCTTCCTGAGTGTTGGGATTATAGGTGTGTGCATTCCTGGCTCCCCTACTCTGTCTTGAATTCTCTCCAGTTAGGATTCTCCCAATATCAAATAACTTTTGACACTGTCAATTCCAATAAAGTTTCTGAAGTTTCCAGGCTTCATTTTATTAGATCATTTTGCAACATCGAACACGCCGGGTCTCTTCCCCACTCCCAAATCCGGATTCTCTGTAGTTCACACTAGCCTCAAACTCAAAGCTATCCTTCCTTAGCTTCCCAAATGCTGGAATTACAGGCATGAGTCACTGCACCCCGCAACTCTCTCCTCCTCTAAATGTGTGTGCATGCGTGTGTGTGTCTGTCTGTCGGTGTGCTGCATGTGAGCTCATCTCTGCATGTACATGTGGAAGCCAGAGGTCATTGACTTCCTGTCTTTCAGTGAACCTGGAGCTTTCTCATTTCATCTAGACCAACTGGCCAACAAGCCCCCAAGATTCATGGGTCTCCACCTCACCACCCCCCAGCTCTGGGGTTACAGGTGTGCCATCACACCTAGCTTTTATGTGGGTGCTCAAGACTGGAACTCTGGTTCTCATGCTTGCAGAATCATTTTATGCTCTGATCCATCCCTCCAGCTTCTTTCTTAAACTACTTGGCAGACTGCTATACTCTTTCTAGTCTCCTCTGTCCTCACAGTCACCCATTCTCTGTCCCCTCTCCCCACCAAGTTCTGAACCTTGGACATTTCTACTGACATTCTCTTGGTTATCTCACTATTTTGTTCCATTCATAAACTGGCAAGTCCCAAATGGGTATCTGCAGCCTGGGCCCTTACTTTGAACTGCACACTTGACATCCATCTGTCCAGTAGACATCTCCACTGCAGGTCTAAATAAAGTTCCAAATTTAATGTTAAAGCCAACTTCCTGTTCCCTTGTGATCACTCCCATCTCCATATACAGTAACTCTATCCTTCCAGTTTGTCAGCTCAGACAGACTCATCTTTGCCCTCCCTTCACCTTATAGCAAATTCCACTGGCTCTGTCTTTGAAGACACACCTTTACCTTCAGCACTTGCCAACTGTTGGAGCCACCTGTATCGCTTACCCAAATTTGTGAGAACCTTTGCCCTTGACCCTTACCATGCCCAAAGGGACATTTTAAAACCTAAGGTGTCAATTCTGTTGCTGAAAATTTCCCCAGTTTCCTGCAGTATGTGGATTTCCACTTTGTCCCTAGTGTCATTCCCTACTAGCTTCCCGGCCTCACTTGTCCTCAAGCCACACTGGCCTCTTACTATTTCTCACATACTCGAGACCTCTGATAGTTCAGTGTTCATGTCTTTGCCAAAATGTATTCTCATTAGGCCATCCCCTAGTTATCTGGGATTTTACCCCAAATGCAGCAACCCTTCTCACCTGCACACCAGCCTGGGCACACACATAACCTTTTCTTGCTTTATAGTCTAAGTGTTTGTTACTAACATACTGTTTTACATATTTGTGAATTAGTCAAAGGCAGGATCCCTATTTATTACCATTGTCTCATCAAGAATGGTACATAACATACGAACAAATGAAAGGCAAGGATCTCTAACGTACTTTTCCTAATTTTTTGCTTTTTGGCTGTCTAGTGATTTTGAGTGTTAGGTGAAATGTGAGGGAAGATTCTTTGGTACAAAAGTGGTTGCCCAAGTGGGACAATATGATCGCCCATAAACTAAATCAAATCCGGAACAAAAAAGTGGGCCCTAGGCCGACACATTACTCTGAATACAGCCTCTAAAAGAAGACACAGGAGTCTTAGAAAGGGACTCAACTTCCTAGAGAATAGTGGAAATTGAATTTTTTTTTTCCAGCTAGGTGTCCAGATCAAAATATGTAGGCATTGATCACAGAATGAAGCCTGGCTCTATACCAATTTGCTTAACAAGCCCTGTAATCAGGGTCCTAACCGTATTCAAACTTTAAGATGATTTAAGACTTTATTCCTAAGGATGAAAACCAGACTAGAATTCCTACAGTCTGAAACCTCCATAAAATTTCAAGAGAGGTATAGCAAATGAAATTTGAAGGATTGTGTAGCTAGCTCAGTGGCATAGCACCTGCCCAGCATGTAAAAAGCCCTGGGTTAAATCCCCAGCACTGCATACAAAAAGTGTTTGTCCAACAGAAGAAAGCTTGTCACTTTATTTTAGAAAATGGAATGCCAAGTGTGGTAGCTCACCTGTTATCCCAATACACACGAGGTTCAGGTAGGTGGAGGAAGACTGCTGTGAATTTGAGCCCACCCTAGGTTACATAGAGTTCCAGGCCACCCTGGGATAGAGACCCTGTCTCCAACCCCCTCAAAAAGAAAAGCAGGAAAAAAAAAAAATCAAAAGAACAAGTGACCTTTATTTTTTCCCCTCAAAAGGGTCCTTCTTCCATTTAATGCTCTTTACTACATTTTTGTATGTGCATGGGAGGCAGGGGTGGAGGTTTACATCATGGAGCACATATGGACATCAAAGGGCAACTAGCAGAAGTCAGTTCTCCTACCATGTGAATCCCAGGGATGAAACTCAGGTCATCAGGCTTGGCAAGTGCTTTTACCTGCTGAGCCATCTCACCAGGCCTCTTTTGAAAGTTCTTAAACTACTGGTCATCTTGGAAGTACATGTTTTGTGTGTAATACTCTTTCCTTAATAATGTAATTTGTAAAAATTTACTATATATAGTAGTCACAATTTTTCCAAGTATCAAGAAGTGCTATCTTCCTTTTTCAGAACATACTTCCTGCCAGGCATGGTAGTGCATGCCAGCAACCTCAGGACTTGGGAGGATGAAGCAGGACAGAGCTTGAGGTGAGCCTGTCTTGAACAAAAACAAAAACATACTTTTTGCCAAAGACATTGCTATGGCTATCTTAATAGTTCAGGTTTTTCAAAGATGCAAGAGATGATGAACTGTACTGAGAGCAACTAAGTGAGTAGTTTCTTATTGCTATCATATTAAAGCTATAATTTAAAATTTTTTCCAGGTACTCAAGCAACACTAGAAAGTGAAGGTTTGCTTCCCTCTGACTCAGCATATTTTATACTAACAGGTTCACTGTGGTAGCTGAATCTTAAGCCGCAATGGACTCAATCTCCATATGATATTGTGTGATAAGAACATAACACTATTAAAATGGAAGCAATCTGATAATGATAGCAACAAAACTTAAAATTTGAAAACATGGTACATATAAACAACAATCAGATGAGTGTTTTGTCATTAACGTTTATTGATGGGATGGATAAATACAGATTGAGAAACATACTTGACAGCAAGATATCAAACTGATAGCCAGACTATAAAATGTATACAATATCCTTCTGTAAAATTTTTTCAATTTTAAAAATTTTTTACAGAGCCCTTATGATAATGGTCACTCACGTCCCATCAGTCACACGACAGCAGTAGAAATCCCAGGGGTAGCACCCAAAACTGAGGTGCCCGAGGGAGACAGAGGCAGCAGCAGAGTGATATGCTGAGCAGTACAAAACAGACCGGGAGGAAAAATTTGCCACAAAGTTGTACCTGAGTAACATAAACTGGTAAAGTATATTAACTTTGCTCTTTTGTTTTACTTTTTTTTCTTTTTGTTCTTTGGTCTGATAAGAAAATGGATAGTTTTAAGCGTGGAAAGTAGGGTAACAGTTTCCTGTTCCGCAGCCTACGTTAAACCTATTAGGCTGCTGCAGTGTTGATGCTTAGTCCAGACAGCATTATGACTTTGTAACCAATTTCATTATGGTCAGCAGCTAATCAGTTCCTCAGCTTTCACTGGAGTTCCCAGCTCACCGGATGGACACATACTTGCTCTGGCTTAATTAGCATGCTGTCAAGCATCCTTCTCTATAATTAACATGGCAACACAAAACCCAAGAATTTCTCTTCGTACAACCAGGAATACACACTCATAAAGGGAGAGTAGACATTGCTTTTTATTAAACATTCTTTTTTCTCTGCCCTTTCCATTGCCAAGTTCATGTTAAAAACTAGAAATATTAAAATGGAGACTTGCTCATTTAGAAAACAATTCTGATTCTAGAGCACTCCATCAAATAAATACAGTACCATTCTTTCAAACCCACAGAGGGCTAAGAAAATGACAGTATGGTGCAACAAGAACACATCCGAAACCATCAGGATCCAAATCTCAATTAAAACCAAGATATTTGGGGAGGTATAAAAGTCATAGAAAACTTTGGGGGATTGGTAGAGGGTCATTTCTCACTATCTGATGGGTTGCATAGACTGCTTAAATTCTCCTAAACCCAGGAGAATAAAATACACATTCCAATCTCAAGATGTTTTCATTTCTTGCTTTTCCTTAGCATTAATATCAAAATAACTCATCAACAAAAGAAAAAAATCTTTTAAAAAATAATTAGTTCCCAAAATAATGGAAACACATGTATTAGACTCTAACCATACTAGGAGAGGCTCCTCAAATCACCTTTGCTGAGAAGAAAGGTGTGAGAGGTAATGAAGGGTTAGGTAGCAGAGGCTTAAGGAAACCCAGCAGTGATGTTGCCATGATTTCATCTCTATCTCTGAATCTATTGCTATTTGCAACTGGAGATTTAAAATTTTTCTATCACCACTGGCAAACTCAATACAGAACTATGTAGGATACACTAAACCAAAACACTAAAATCATTTAAAAGAAGGAAAAGATGCCGAGAGACTCAAGACATAAAAACACAATGATTCATGAGTAAGAAAACTACACTAATACTTAGGTATTTTCTAAACCCAAAGGCGCATGACTAGGTACTTCAGAAGACCATGCTGGCTTTAGACTAATGATTCACCAGAGTTCAGCCAAAAGTAACACAGGTGTATGATTAAATGCCCTAAAGACAATCCACAGGTATTTATTTTTGCCAACATAAGAGTCAAGCAAAATTTTAGGAATGAGATTTATATAAGTTGAGGCTCCAAGCCTGCTTAACACTGTCACTTATCCTTGACAGACCAGAGTAAGAAAAAACAAAAAGCCATGTTTACAAGGCTACCTTTGGATATATAAATCCCCTATCTCACCCTTTGAAGGTGTGGGAGGTAGGAAAGACACATGGCTTAGAAATCACACAACCCTTGGCAGCCTTATCCAATTATACAGAAACTGAATAACATGCATGCTAGCTGGCAAGCCCATCTACTAACCCAAAATGAGGCAGCAGTTCATGCCGAGTCCACAAGGATCAGAATTTGTGCACAGACGTAGGAGCAGACACTGTAGGAAGCTTTACTGTACTAGGAGGTGTTAATACAGAAAAGTCTCCAAATTAACCAAATTCAATACTGATCTACTAATACAAAGCCAGACTCTACAGCATGAAGCATCTCTTTAGGCTTTAGTAAGCACTTTTTTCTAGTTCACTCCTGACAAGAGTTCTAAGAAACTTAACTACAGTACTACCATAAAGAACTGCCATGATAGCAAATATGCCTCTGTGGTAAGGGAGCACATGTGAATAAAAAGTACATGACATTAACAATAATATTTAAAAGCTGGAAGAGCCATTTTCTCAAACCAGTGATCATCAATTCCACACATACACAGATGTAAACTAAATGGCATATTCCCTTTGGGGAAGGTCAGGATGGGAAACAAAATCTAAATAACTATCAAGCCTAAATTTAATAATCATGATGACACATTAAACAATTATCTTTTATAACATAGACAATACCATGGAGAGAAGACCAAGAAAATGTCACCTTAAAGTGACATTCCAAGAAGCATCACTGGTTTACAATCAGTGAGCTCCTGATCTAGCACAGCAATAGCAGGCACTCCTGACAGCTCAAATATGCAGATGCAGGACCTCAAACTCACCTTAATATTTACTACTTCCTATAAATTCCTTGCTGTATTAGGCCAGTACATCATCAATAACTCCTTCAGTTTTCCCCAGTCTGTTCTTGGCAAGCAGCACATATACAACTCTTTTATCCCTGACTTGCAGTATAAAGAATCTGACTTCTCTCTAAAGACTATTTGGCATGATAGAAGCTGCATTCATATAAGAAACAAATTATTTATCATAGCAAAAAAACAAAAAAAAAGCATAAGAGTATACGCTTTCAAGCTATGAAAACCAAAGAACAGAATGATTTGTGGCTAGGTAGCTTTTTTTAGTTAGCTTGAATTAGAATTATTTTCTAGCCAGATTTCTTGAAAGAGTTCCTTCATCAAAAATATTCACTCCTAATATCTAGAATAATCAAACCCTCATAGCAGGACTTCTGATTCATCTTTTTAGAGGTCTCAAAGAATCTCTGCTCAAAAGCCAACAAAAATAGACAATCTAAACACAACCATATCTGTTAGCGAGGCTTGCTCACTCTCATTACACTAGTGCGTTAAATTCACAAACTTGTCTCTGAAGTCACATAGGCTCAAACCCAAGTATGCAGTTGTTTCCCATTAGATACAGATAAAAAGCAAGTCTTAGATTCATAATGTGATTTAAAATACAAAGTCTTCAGAATCCCAAATCACAATTTCATTGTTTTTAGTATCCTCTAGTTCCATGGCTTATCCCAGAGCTATTATCATATATTGTCTAGGCTTTTACAGGGAGGATATGTAAAGCCTATCCTCCTTCCCTTCAGAGACCTTGAGACTGCTGTTGTTTGAACACTTTCCCAAAGTCCACCCTGAAACACATAAAAGGCCCAATTCTGCAGGGTAGAATCTGGCCTTGCTCTATAAACCTTCTTATTCAATCTCACCTCCATTCTGTATTAAAATACAAAAAGGGGTAAAAAAGGAAGTTTTCATAATAGTGCTCAGAGTCACTGGCTATACTTGCCCAAACTAGAGACTAGTTTACTCAATTACAACATAAAAAGTGTTGCTGTTGTGGGGAGGGGGTTACAATGTCAAATACATGCCTTTTCATGTTTTCAAAGTCGACCACATGCTCTCTAGTGACTGTTGGGAAGTGAAAATGGTAAAAAGGTGGGAGGAAGGTAACATGATTTTTAAACATACACACACACACACACACACACACACACACCAAAACCACACACTTAAAAGGTCTCAACACTTCAAGTGGCCTGAGCCTATTTCAACTCTCAGACAAAAGTCTACCCTCCCACCCACCCTGCACAAATTCCCACCCTCCAACCCCCACCCCATCAGTCAATTGCTATGTATTTCATACACACAGCAAAATCCCTATCCCTTTCCCAATCATATAAAAAAACTAAACAGATAACTTACTTTCTTTAAATTATCTTTTTAAGTCTCTTAAAAGATTCTGACGTTTAAATACTTCCTCTCTTCTGATATATTAAACACCAAAATAATCCACAATTGCTTGATATACCCTCCATGTTTCAGTTCTGGCAAGAAGAGAGAAGATAAACTACTCCAATCAACCTAATTAAGATGAGAGGCCAAGAATAGAGAAAATGCTCTTAGTCCTTCACAGCTTCAACATAATCCTACCTCTCTAATACTAGCACAAACTATAATAAAATAGATGTATGAGGCAGATAGAATAACCGAGGCCCTCTGTCACCCTCCCACCTGTCTCAGTATCAGTTTATTCCTTAGTCCAAGAAAGGTGACATATTTCATAAGGGAAATAATTTTCTTAGTTCAGTGTCAGTAGTCAAAAAAACAAGAACCACGTTGTTTTTTTTTTTTAAATGTTTTCTTTTTCACTTAGGAAGAGGTGGAAGTGGTGGAGGAGGTTCTGAAGGTAGAGGTGGTGGCCGAGGTTTGTCTGTATTGCCAGATCTGGAGGAGATTCCACTAGCCCGTGGATTCATATATTCACCATAAGAATGGACAAAGTCAAATGCAGGGGGCTGAGTGGGCTGAACACCTTGGGCACTGAGCAGGGAGTGGAGCATATTCACAGTATCTTGATAATCTATTGACTGGGCTGTGTTATGACCATTGGCCCCAGGAGGACCTTTATCCAGTTTCATATGAGGAACTCGAGTTTTACAGCTGGGCTGTGAAAAGGGCAGGCCACTAACGTCTGAGCTATGCCCAGGCAACTGGGACATTGTAGGAAGAGGAGGGAAGGGGAAATTCAAAGAAGGTTTAGTACTCTTAGCAATCTTGGCTGGATGATCAAATACTGTTGCTCCAGTCTCTTCAGGGGGACCCCTTTTACGAGTAGAGCTCGAAGAGGACAAAGTACTAGACAAGCTATACGTTTTGTGTGCTAAGGTACTTGTCTGGCTGCTATGTTTTGGATCACTAGGACGTTTGTTTACAGTACCAACTGGCAGCTGTGAGTGAGAGTGCTTGTGGGAATGGTGATTATGATGATGGTGATGATTGGATGGGTGGGTCTTGTGCTTTTCTTTGTGCTCCCGGCTCTTAGTGATACTGTCTTCAACAGAGTTGTGCTTATCAGTGGTAGCATGGACTTTAATGCGCATTTTTATCTCCTCTGGTTTTGAAGAGGCAGCTTTATCTCCACCAGCCACTGGGAGTCTCATTTTCAAAGCTGATTTGTCAGCCTTTTCAAGAAAAGGTCGGTCAGGGTTTTCTGAACCCTCTATGGGCATTTTTAGAATGACTGAAGAATGGCTGTCATGGTGAGATAGGAGATTCTGGGCGGCATATGCATACTGTGACTTCACATTGGCCTCCATGTTCTCCAGCTGCCTCTTCTGAGCAGCCAACTCTTCAGCGTGCTTTGCACGGTATTCTTTAAGTGAAACTTTAGCTGATGGCACACTCTTATTAGTCTGCTTCTGGGAAACAAATGCATTTGAACCATCATGCTGCAAGGAATGATCAACTCCTATAAGTGCTAAATTCTCCGTCCGATGACTCTGAGCAGGTTCTAGCTTAAAAGAAGGTTGTGAAGACAACCACCGTTCGCCTTGCAACATGTCCACGTTGGTTAAATTGCTTGATGATTCCTCAGAGGCAGGAAGGGAAGGCACTGCACTCGTGGCAGAAGTAGTTGACATGCTCATTAAACCTGCAATAGTTGTGTCTGAAGAGCTTTGGGAAATCATATTGAGGATTGTCTGCTCTGATGTGTTTTCATCTGCTCCTCGGTCATCTGGTTTTGCTTTCCTGGCAGTCTGGCAGGCCTGAAATGAAGCAAATAACACCCCTTCACCTCAGGTAGTATATTACATGGTAATACATTGAAACTCCAACCAAAAGAGAGCTTAGGCTCATCTAAAGTCATTCATAAAAGCTGGGCATGGTGGTACATACCTTTAACACCTAGTCTACATAGTGAGGTCAAGGCTAGCCAGAGTTACATAAAGCAAAACTGAATCTTAAGAAAAAAAATACAGCCATTCTGTATTTTGAGGTTTTGTATGTGTATGTATGTTTTGTATTTGATACAGGGTCTCACTATTTATCCCTGGCTAATGGTGCTATGTAGATCAGGATAGCCTCAAACTTACTGAGATTCACCTGCCTCTGCCTCTTGAGTGTTGGGATTAAAAGTGTGCATCACCACACCTGGAAAAAAAACATTCTTAAGCACTCAATATGACTATTTATGACTATAGCTAGTTTTTTAAAAATTCTAGAAATTTTGGTGAGGTTTTATATGAAAATAAAGAGGTAGTATGTGCTCTTAAGTCTACTTCTAGGAGGCAAACATTTTTTACAACTTAATAGATTTAGGAGAGTAAAATTAAGCTTATCAATCCAGAGTAATAAAAAATAAGGGCCAAGCTTGGTGGTGACTCCTTTAATCCCAGCACTGGGGAGGCAGAGGCAGGTGGATCTCTGTGAGTTCAAGGCAAATCTGGTCTACATAGTCAGTTCCAGTCCAGCTGGGATAGTGAAACTCTGTGGTAAGGAAATAAAACAAACGTTCTTTTTGGATGCTTAGGATTGAGCCCAGGGACTGGTGCATGCCAAGTACTCACCCTACCACTGAGCTGCACCCCAAGTGCACTTTCAGACGCTGGGGGAAAAGGAATGATTCTATTACTCATAAGATTGAAATAATATATCTAAAATATAACCTTAGACTGCAACTCACATAAAAACAAAACCCTCAAACCCATTTTAAAAATAGCCAATGCCAAGTCGGGTGTGGTGGCACACACATTTAGTACCAGCAAAGGCAGAGGCAGGCGGACCTCTGTGAGTTCAAGGACAGCCTGGTCCACATAGTGAATTCCAGGCCAGCTGAGGCTGCAGTGGAACCCTGTCTCAAAAAGACCAAAAAAAACAGAGTGGTCAATGCCTAAATTATGCTCTAGCCTTATAATTATGTAACTTTGTCTCTCCACCAGAAGTCAACACTTTAACAAGAGCATGTTTTTTGTTGTTTGAAGTTTTGTTTTTGTTGTTTTGAGACAGGGTCTCCCTATAGCTCCAGCTGGCCTGGAACTCACTATGTAGACCAGGTTAGCCTCTATCTCAGAAATCTGTCTGCCTCTGCATCTCCAGTGCTGGGATTAAAGGAGTGTACCACCAGCCCAGGAGCCATGTTTTTGTGTAGTCTCTATTCAGAAAATACTCAACCAGGGGCTGGAGAGATGTCTCAGTGGGTGAAATATTTGTCATGCTTTCAAGCATAAAGACCTGAGTTCAAATCCATAGCACCCTTATAAAAGCCACGGGCAGTGGCGTGTGCCTATGACTCCAGTCCTTGGAAGAAGTTGGGGTGGGAAGGCAGACAGGCAAACAGAGGCAGATCCCTGGAGTTGTTGGCCAGCTGAAATACTGAGCTGCAAGTTCAGTAAGAGAGATCCTGTCTCAAAAATAATGTGAGGAGAAAGAGAAACATCAAATTCTGATTTCCACATGTATATGCACATGTGTACCAGCCTGCACACACACAAATAAGTCACTCAGCCAATGTTACCAAGCAATCATGTAAAAGGCATTATAGGACACAAAGCAAAATTTCCTATTCCCTATAGACATCAATATCTTTTGTCAGTATTTGTGCTATAAAGTCACAATTATTGCACAAGTATTAAAAGAGAAATTCCAACCCTAGTGCACATACCTAATTCTGGTATATTCACTGCTACAGTTTTAAAAAGTAACAAATTTGTCAGCAGCAATCCTTACCCTCCAATTCCGAATGCGTTTCAGCCTGTTGTTAGGAGTTTTCTCCAGAATCTGTAGAAATTCATGTGTCAATTCTACAAATAAAACATTCAAGAAATACTCAGCAACACTGAGTTAGTGAAACAAGAATAACCTCAACTAACTCACTATTTTCATCTGAATCAAGTCACCTTTGGCCAGATATGTGACCAGTCAAGATCAAGTATGTTTCAAGGTCCCTTACTCTACAACTTACCATCTAAAAGTTCCAAGGTCACAGTGGCGTCAACATACTCCCACCAGTGCTTCCCGTCAGTTGAGACTGGGATCTCCCAGTTGGACCACTTGCAAGCCAGATGGATGCAGACACAGGCCACCACAGGAGGTGTGTACTGCAGGCTAAATGTGGTCAAATGCAGGCTGACATCAGAGGGAAGGAAACAGAGAGTATCATGAGCCCTCAATTCTCAACCCTAAACTAAAACTCTCCACTATTTTAAAAAACAAAACAACAGCAACAACAAAAAAAACCACAGGAGAGAGCAAGAAGGGAAAGAAATACCCAGTGCTCTCAAGAAATAACCTGTGCTCTGAGTTAGCACTCAATGTAATGACTTTCTATTACATTACTGCTCAGGTTTAACAACATTTCTAAATTTCCTATTATCATTCAACGTATACGCTGATTAGGAAACAGAAAACAAAAACAAAAACAAAAACAAAAACAAAAAAAAAAGAAGCTAGGTAGTCAATCACGTTTTTAAAATATTGACTTCTGGACCAATACCTAAGATATGAAATCAATATTTATTACCTGTTATCTTGAAAATAAACTCAAAATTTAAGGAAAATTCTAAGGTTTTATAATATGTGTGTATTTAAATCTAAGTCAAATACTTGAGTCAGCAATAGTCTAAAAATTATTTTTGGCCAATTATAATTCTGTTCTCCTTAAAATAGGCACACACCTATAATCTCAATACTTGTGGGAGGTACAGACAGGAGGATCAAGAATTCAAGGCTGGGCAAAAGCCAAAAGAAAAAATAAGTAACATACTCAAGTATGAATATGCTTGGTTTGTTTTTATTCCCCAAATATTTTGATTTTTTAAGATTTATTTTTAATTATGTATATGGTGGGGGGGCATGTATACATCAATGCGATTGCCCTCAAGAGGCCAGAGGTGTCCACAGCTGGATATACAAGTGGTTGTGATGTGCCTGACATGGGTACTAAGAACTGAACTCAGAACCTCTGTAAGAGCAGTACATACTCTTAACAACTAAGCCAGCTCTCCAGTCCCATGGTTTGCTTTTGAAACAGGGTTTCACTCCTTGGCTCGCCTCAAACTCACAGCAATCCCATCCTCATCTCCCAAATGCTGGGAGGTACAGTACTGTACCACCATGATGCCTGTCTCTTATTTCAGAGACAGAGAGAGAGAGAGAGAGAGAGAGAGAGAGAGAGAGAGAGAGAGATTGATTGATTGTGTGTGTGTTTATAAAACAGTCTCATGTAACTCAGACTAGTCTCAAACTTGCTATGTAGCAGAAGATGACCTTGAACTCCACATCCTCCTCTTTCTCCCTCCTGAGTGTTAGGGTTATAGACAAGGGCCACCATACCCATTTTAAGCAGTGACAGGGACTGAAGTCAGGGCTTGGTGCATGCTAGGAAAGTACTCTACCAACTTAGTTACATCCCTAGCCAATTATCAGTTTATTAAAACTGAACTTCTTACACTTGACAGTTTGAGGTATATTTTTGTTTGTTTTCGCTTTTGCTAGCCTGGAACTCAGTATATAGACCAAGCAAGCTTCTAAGATCCACCTGCCTCTGCCTCCTGAGTGCTGGGATTAAGGCATGACCACCACGTCCAGCTACACTTGAAAGCTTTAAAGATATTAGTTTCTCTAAATAATACTGAAGATCAGACACCAGAAAGCAAGTCATTTAATAACAAATTAGATACTAATAACCTTTTTTAAAAAGAAAAATGCATTTTACAACTCTATAAAACCTGTAAGTGCTCACTGCTTAGGCAAAATGAAAGAAAATTAATGAGCCCTAAAATTACATGAACTTTCAGATTTGTGTTCTTGGACATTATATAGCAAAGTAAAACATGTAGAATGGCAGGCTATCAAAATATCAGCACTAAATAATTATATCACCTTAGCAAATTAAACACTACAAGGTAAATGTAAAGCACAAGAAGACTGTGCAGAAAAATCAACACTTTGCAGAGAATTGTCTATATCACACCAAAGATTATTTTCATGTCTTTGGGTCTTTGGGCTCTTAATTTCTTAAGTGATTCTATAAACCTTTCAAAAGATGGTAATTCCAACCCACGTTAATACCCAGTCCCAAAACTAGAAGGGGAAAAAAAAAATTAAAATATAAACCTGTTGGTTGCCATGAAGTAAGATGTCTGTGCTAAGTCCTTGCTTGCTAAAAGGGAAAAAAAAAAAAAAAGGAAAGAAAGTCATTAGATCCATTCATTCTCAACAAATACTTAGTAAACATTTATTATTTGGAAGGTACACCAAACAACAAATAGTGGTAAATAAGGCAGAAATAATGCCTGTAATATTACATTCTACCAAAGTAAACATATTGATGATTTGGGGGAGGGCACATGGGCAATTTTCAGTTGCACTGGCAACTGAAATTATGGCTTCCACTCATGCTAAGCTCATGTTCTAGTACTGATTTCTAATTTTAATCATTATGCTACTTCCAGACCTAGAAACTCAAACTTTATTCTTCACATCAGTTATTGGGGGCACTTGTCTAAAATGTAATTCCTGAGGCACCTCCAAGGAGTTTAATTCAATGTTTAAGGCAGGACACAAATGTTTTTAACAAACATGGAAATTTTGATGCAAGAGTTCACTGAGAAACAGTAAATCAGGGGGTTAACTAATAGAACCAAGAAACAAAGTCAGAATCCAGAAGATGTTGAAAAGAACCATTTTTTAAAAAAAAAACATTATGTTTATGAATGCCAGCCTGTGCGTGTGTGTGTGTGTGTGTGCGTGTGTGTGTGTGTGTGTGTGTGTATACCACAGGCATGCAATACTCTTGGAAGCCAGAAAAGGTTGTCAGATCCCGCTGGAAGAGCAGGCCACTGAACCATCTCTCTTGCTCTCAAAAAACAACCTATTTCAACTGGGTAGACTGTGATAATTCCCTTAAACATCAAACATCAACTGTTTCACAGGGTATCACAAAAAAGGTGTGGTATACACCTTTTAATCCCAGCACTCAAGAGGTAGGCAACATAAGTGAGTTCCAGGTCAGCTGGGGCTAAAGGTAGACCTTATCTCAAAAAGCCAAAGACAAAAGAAAAGAAAAGACGGGGGAGAGGATAAGAGAACAACATAAGAAAAACAAGCTATTCCTCATCCCCTCTGCTTCCCCAAAAACACTGCTCAAGTAACAAAGCAAATTTTATCTTCTTTAGAACGAGTCTTTTTTGTATTAGCATAGATCCATTTCTCTTTAGCCTTACTCTTACTCAGCACAATGAAAACATTTAATGCTTTTAAATATACAGAACTTGGGCAGATGAGATGGCTGAGCAGGTAAAGCACGTGCCATCAAACCTGAGAACCTGAATTTGATCCCCAGGATCCACATGGTGGAAGAAGAAAAACTGGCTTCCAAAAGTCGTCCTCTGGCCCCATTCATGGCCCTGTGGCACATGTGCACACCACCCTCCAAACACACTTAATAAATAAATTTAATTTTAAAACATTTTAAATATATAAAACTTGGGGAAAATGGGAATTTCACACAAAACATACATTATTAAAAATGAAAATAAGGGGACCGCAGAGATGACTCAGCAGTTAAAAGCACTGGCTGCTCTTGAAGAGGACCCAGGTTCAATTCCCAGCACCCACTTGGCAGCAAACAACTTCCTGTAACTCCAGTTCCAGGGGAATCCGACACCCCCTTCTGACCTCTGTGGGCACTGTGCAACACAGACACACTTACATGTAGACAATGTACTCATACACATAAAATAAAAATAATAAAATATTTTCTAAATAATGAAAATAAGGCATCAGTTTGGCATATGAAATTCTAAAAGACATTTAGGCATGATGATACACAGATTTTTTCTTTCCAGTTCAGCAGATCTCTGTGAGTTCCCGGCCAGCCAGAGTTACGATTTTGAGACTGTGCCTCCAAAAAAAAAAAAAAAAGCCAAAAGCAACTTAAGGGAAAAAGGGAGAAGGATTTAAAGCAGGGAAGGAGCTTGAAGCAGCTGCTCAGCTCCCTTCTCCAATTACACAGTCCAGGATCCCAGCCAGGGAATGGTGCCACCCACTGTGAGTGGTTCTACCGCCTCAATGAACAGATTCAAGATAATCCCATTCAAGCAGACCCAGAAACCTATCTCTCAAATGATTCTAGATTCTGTCAAATTGATGGCACCAAGCATAACTTCTCATGAACTTAAGATCATACAAAAATATTAAGTTTTCCAGTACAAAAACTCCAGGTCAGATCAAGTATTTTGATTTAAGCCAAGTAGACCTTTTAACACAGCTTTTTGCCAAAGCAACTATTATGCATTTGTCTAGAGCAAATCACAGCCTCTAAATAGCAAAACTAAGACAGAACTACTTACCTCGAACAAGTTGGGTACACTTTACCACATGTGTATGTGGGTGATCAATTGTTAGTTCAAACCCTTCAAGAGAAAAGTAACTGTTAAAGATATTCAAAAATTTTATGCATCTTCTTTTTCCTTTTGTGGTCTTTTTTGAGACAGGATCTCTCTGCAGGCACAGCTAGCCTGGAACTCGATATGAAGACCAGGCTTGCCTGGAGCTCAGAGTGATCCACCTGCCTCTGCCTCTTGAGTGCTGGGATTAAAGGTATGTGCCACCATGCACGGCTCCTATACTTCTTTTTATCTGAGTCATCATTAAAGGTCTCTCTCATTTTTTTTCTCCCAAAAACACTGTGCAAAAACTAAGAGTCACACAAAGTATTCATCATATTCTTCGAGACCATGTATTATCTCCAAAGAGGTACAGGGTACCAGCAAGATCTTAAGACCACTAAAGAACCCAAATTTCTAAACACAAAGTTTTTTAGGGACAAAAGAATATAGTATAAAGTTGAAAGAAGTACTCATACAAATAATGGTACTTTCCAAAGCTTAACTAACCTTTCTTATTGGAGTGGAGTAGGGGAATCAAGAAGGGTAGAGAGAGTCTCATGTAGCCCATGATAGCTTCAAACTCACTATGTAGCTAAGGATTACTTTAAACTCTGATTCTCCTGCCTCCAACCTCCAAGTGCTGGGAATTCAGACATGTTCCACCACACTCAATTTATGAGTTACTGGAGACTCAATGCATGCTAAGCAAGCACTCTATCAGCTAAGCTACATCCTCATATCCCTAAAGCTTAACCCTGGAAAAAACATTTATTTTGAGACAAGGCCTCACTCTGTAGCCCAGGTTGGCCTTGAACTCTCGGCAATCCTTCTGCCTCTGCCTCCTGAATTCTGGAATTAGAAAAATTCTGAACTTACTCCTCTCATCTCAATTTGTTTCACTGAACATCTCCATAATAAAAGGTGCTTTAAAAATCCAATTTCAAATGGTCTTTATCAGAATTACTTAACAGGGTCAGTTGTGTCTATAAAAATGACCTTTGAATAAATTTTCTTTCTTGAATACATGAATAAAAATTTCAACCATACACAGTGGTACACTCAGGAGAAAAAGTAATGGGATAGCCGTAAGTCTGAGGTCAGTTTGGACTACATAGTGAGATGTTGTTCAAAATGAATGAACAAAGGAATGAATATGTAAATCCTAGATAGAATACTGAGAAATCTGTATGATGTAAACTATTCTAACAGGATAACTGATTTCTGTGAATTAAGAGTCTACTTGCTTTATTGGGTGTGGTGGTGCAAGCCATTAGTCCCAGGACTCATGAGGTAGAGGAGGATGGATCTCTGTGAGATTACAGCCAGCTTGCTCTACATAGTAAGTATCAGGCTAGCTGGGGCTACAGGGAGACCCTGTCTCTCAGAAAAAAAAAAAAAAAAAGATATTCAGGGAAGGCCTAGAGAGATGACTACGAGCTTAAGAGCACTGGCTGCTCTTGTGGAGGACCTAGCCAGATGGTGGCTAACAGCCATCCTTAACTCCAGTTCCAGGAGATCCAATGCCCTCCTCTGACTCCATGGGCACTGCATGCACAGGTGCACTTACATGCATACAAAACATTCATACACATAAAATAAAAATAAATCAAAAAAATTAAGACATTAATATTGTTTTATTACAGAAATATCATTATCCTAATATATGATGCTCTTGAAGATTAAAGTAAAAAATTAACTAGCAGGGCTAGAAAGACAGTTCAGCAGTTAAGAGCATAGACTGCTACCACAGAGGACCCAAGTGCAGTTCCCACCACCCACATCAGATGGTTCACAACTGCCCATAGCTCTAGCTCCAGAGGATCCAACATCCTCTCTGGCTCCACAACTACCTGCACTCACATGCACACACCTTCATTAAGACACACACATAATTCAAAAACTAAAATCTTACCCTAATCCTCCCACAAAAAGCTAGACATGGTAGCACATGCATTTGATCCCAGCATATGGGAAGCATAGGCAGGCATATCTCTTTGAGTTCAAAACCAGCCTGGTCTACCTAGCAAGTTTCAGACCAGCCAGGGCTACATAAGATCCTGTCTCAAAAAACTAAAATAATAATAATTTCCATGGCAAATCTTGAAAAAAACTCAGCATATGTATATATGTGCAAAAATACTGATACACCAGTAACTTTTTATTAACATATATTATATATCAATAGCTTTTAAATATAATTCATGAAATCCTACCATTCATAGTGAAAAATACCTATGAAATACCTACTTACAAACATGTGCACATATGCATACATGCACACACACACACACACACAGTCACAACTGCATGCATACAGCGTACACATGGAGGTCAAGGGCAATTTACAGGAAAGTCAGTTCTCTCCCTCTACTATGTAGGTCCTAGAACTTGAACTCAGGTTATCAGGCTTCACAGTAAGCAGTTTTACTCACTGAGCCATCTTGCTGGACCCCCATATTTTTTATAAATCATTAAGGCTGTCCATGCAAACACTATAGCTTGAGTTCCTCCAGTTTCACTCTGCTATGAATACTAAATAGCAGCTACCAATTATAAAGACAAATGCTGTTCTAAGCCTATTCCCTACCAGGTGGCATGCAACTGATATGTGTCTGTAATTCTGCCACTCAGAGGCTGAAGCAGGAGGATTATGAGTTTTTAAGGCCAACTTAACTACTCCATGGGGGGAGCTATCAAGTCAGACCAGAACAATTCGTGGAACTATTTTTAATTTTTTGCCATTATTAATCAGGTTAAAACTTACCACCCTTCAAAAAAGGTAAACCATGAATCTTAGAATGGGAAAAAAAGAAAATAAAAAAAATTCCTGCTGTTTCAATATCAACTGTACCTACATTCTCTCTATGCAATACAGACCTGAATTAAACTATGAGCTCTATAATCACTATTACCCAGAACACCTAGGAATGTTATAAAAATCGAAATATTTTCTTCCAAATTTGCAAATTTTAACACTAAATCATTACAATCCATATATTTTTTTTTCATGCTCTTAAGTAAAATAACCTTACCTAAAGTCTGCAATATTATGCTCTCTAAAATCACCAGATCTTGGACTTGTTGCAGGTAGGCCTATGGGAAAGAAAACAGAAGTTATTCCCTCAAAAGACACAATATATGAACAACAAGCAACTTGAACAAGAAATTAACAATACACCTTTAAGTCATAAAAAGAGATTTTTCAGACCCTCTGACAATATTGTAAGCATTTGACTGATAACAAATATTTCCTACCTATTGAATTTTTTAAGATTTTAGTTTTACTTTTTAATTATGTGTATGTATGTATATGACTGTGGGTTTGTGTGCAGCTCCAACTCTCATTAAATTTTTATCTTTGAGATAATACTAGATCTCTAAACATTACTATAAGAATTCAAAGGAAAAGGGAATAAATGGAAAAGATTTTCTCAGATGTCAGCCAACCAAATCTACAGCCACTATCTATGGCTGACTGAGAGCTTGAAACGTAGCTAGTGAGCACTAAAATAACATCACTGCAAAATAAAGCCTGAATTAAGAATGTCTTCTTCATATCTGTAAAATCACTTATAACTCTAATTCAGTTCCAGAGGGATTCACACCTCTGGTCCCTGCAGCACCTGAACTCACATGCACACACACACGCACACATATGTACATACATACATACATATATACACACATACATACACACATACATAATTCAAAATAAAATAAATCCTTAAAATTTTTTTAAGTAAATAAAAACAGGAAAAGTTGCCCTTCTTTAAGAAAATCAAGGGGGGCAAAAGGTGTGATCTAATGAGAGATTTCCTGAGGTCTTCGATTCAATATCACACACATACACAAAGAAGTATGGAGAAAACGAAAAGGAAAGGGCTGAGAGAGTATATATGGAACTAAAATCAACGGTGTCCTCCCAAAAAACGGAAAATGAACTTTAATTTTTCACTTGAAGTATTTTTTAAATATTTGGGCATTTTTAAAATTTTATTTTTATGTGTATGAGTGTTTTGCCTGCCACCACACGCACACAAACCTGAAGAGGCCAGAAGAGGATGTGAGATCTCCTGGAATTGCAGTTATGGATGGTAGTTAGCAGTCATGTGAGTGCTAGGAACAAAGCATGAGTCCTCTGGAAGAACAGCAAGTGCTTTTAAACAACCAGGGAGCTCTCTCTCCACCTCCAATGTGGTTAGACTTTTTAACAGCCTCTTAGATTGATTTCTAGGCATGTGGCTCATTTTCAGACTGATATTTGTCATCTGTCCATCCCTCCCCCGCCCCACACCTTTTCTTGTGATAGAGTCTCACTACGGAGCCCTGGCTAGCCTAAAACTTGCTATGTAGACCAAGCTGACCTTGAACTGCCTGCTTCTGCCTGCAGAGTGCTGTAATTAAAAGCTATGCTACTACGCCCAGCCCCTTTCTTTATTTGTCCTTAAGAAAAGGAACAAGGGGGCTTGGAGAGATGGCTCTGGTTAAAAGCACTGGCTGGCTGCTCTTGTAGAGGATCCGGTTCAATTCCCATCACCCACATGGCAGCTAACTGTCTATAACTCCAGTTCTAGGGAATCTAACACCCTCTTTTTGACCTCCATCGGTATTGCATGACACAGGAACACTTACACCCATGTAGGCAATACCTTCATACATATAATAGTAACAATAATAATAAAATTTAAACTTAAAAAAAATTACTTTTAAGAATGTTTATAGAGTTGGGCATGGTGTACATGCCTTGTAATGTCAGAGGCAGAGGCAGGTATATCTCCGTGAGATGAAAGTCAGCCAGGTTTTATATAGGGTGATCCATACCAGCTGGGGCTACAGGAAGAATCTGTCTCAAAAAAAAAAAAAAAGGAAAGGAAGAAAGAGAGAGAGAGAGAGAGAATGTTTATAAAGCTAGACATCTACATAGCAAGTTCTAGACAGGGAAACAAAAAAAAAAGTGTTTACAGGACAGGTGTGCTGTACACCTTTAACTTCAGCACTCTGAAGGTGGCAGATCTCTCTTTGAGGTCAGCCTGGTTGATATGACAAGTTCCAGGCCAGCAGAGCTACAAAGAGAGACCCTGTCTCAAAAAGAGAAAAAACAAAGCTTATAACCCTGATAAAAAGCTGGAAATTAAAGAGACTGCAGAGATGGCTCAGCAGTGAAGAGGCTTGGCAGCTCTTGTAGAGGACTCAGGTTCAATTCCCAGCACCTACGTAGGGACTAACAACAATCTATTAACTCCAGTTCCAGGGGAATCCAATGCCTGCTTCTAACCTCCACCAGCTTTGCACAACATTTACATACATGCAGGCAATATACTCATTCATACACATAAAAATAAAAATAGTAAATATGTTTTTTAAAAAACCTGGAAATTATATATATACTTCCTGTCAGAATGGTTACAGATATAAAAAACATGTGTATGATGAAATACTACCTAGACATTTTTAAAAAGTAGAGAGTAAGATAGGAAAATATTTTAGATCTAGCAGGTGAAGAAGCAGATGTGAAGTGCAGAAGTGACTGGAAATGATGCTGGTTGGCTTATATATCAGAGAGCGCTGCTTCGATCATGCCAGTTTATTTAGGTGATGTATTTACTTCTTTCCTCCTCTGCATCTTTCAATGTTACAATAACCTTCTACTATAAACTGGCTTTTCATTAAAAAAAAAAAAAAAAAAAGTACACGAAACAGTTTATAGTTGCCCAAACTCGAAATTACATTACGATAAAGTGTAAATAACGACCTACCTCACTCCTCGTGTCGGGAAGCGACTCCTGTGGATGCAGACAAGTATGTGCAACCTTGATGACATGTTCCAATTTTTTTGGCTGTTCTTCTACTTTAGCTGCTAGGAACAAGGCTGCTGGAGCCACAGACTTCACAGAAAGAAAACAAAGCATACTTGTTATTAATTTCTAAATTATAATACCTCCATAAAGTGCTAACTCTAAGTTCTTTGCTTGCCACAATTTCACCAACTTTTATGCTTTCCCCTTTAAATCTTCATCTCCTCTTCTAGCATTAATCTATGTCCACTCACCAATCCATCTGTGTGAGAAGCTCATAGATGTAAACGATTTTTTTTTAATCTAAAACATTACTTTGTTTTAGTTTCATTGTGCAGCCCGGGCTGGTTTGCACTCACTATGTATGTAGTGCAAGCCGGCTCCGCACCTCCTGCTTCATTCAGTCTCCTCTGTATTGGGATTACAGGCATGAGCCCACCACGTCGAGGCTACTTTCAAACAAAACAACAACAACAACAACAAAAACCCAGTAAACTGAAATACAGAGAATAAGTAAATTCAGATAGAAAGCAGGTTAGAGCCAGGAGCTGCAGGAGAAAAAGAATGGGGAGTGAGAGTTGATACAAATGTTCTAAATCTACAGAGTGGTAATGGCGGCATAATTCTGTGTATATGTGGAAAACAGTGAACTATATAATTTGAACAATGAATTCTGGGGCGTGGGAGACAGCTTAGCAGATAAAGTGCTTGATGGGCTTGCATAAAGATGTATGCTTAGTCTCCACCACCCATGCAAAAGCCAGACACAGCAGCCTGTGTCCATAACCTCCAGCTGTGGGAGTGGAAGCAGGAGGATCCTGGGGGATCACCGACCTGCCAATCTGGACAAAATGGTAAGCTCCAGAATAAAAGAGAGACACTATTCCAAAAAATGAGTTTGAGAAAGCCAACTACATCAACCTCTAGCCTACACACACACCAGCGTATGCTACACACAAAAAAATCAAAAACAATTTTAATTAATTTCTATTTATAAATCTTTTATTTATTTATTTATTTTTAAAGATTACAGTGACTGGGAATGTGGCTCAGTTGGTAGAGTGCTTACTTTTATATTCAGGAAGCAAGCCCTGGTTTGATCCCCAGCACCACATTAAAAAATAAAAATGGGGGCTAGGCATGGTGGCACACACCTTTAATTCCAGCACCTGGGAAGCAGAGGCAGGCAGATTTCTGTGACATCGAGGCTAGCCTGGTCTACATATCAAGTTTCAGGCCAGCTGCGGCTACAAGGAGACCCTGTCTCAAAAAGACCAAAAAATAAAATAAAATAAAAAATAGCCCAGAGTAGAGTTGCAAGCCTTTAATCTCAGCACTCAGGAGGCAGAGATAGAGGATCACTGTGAGTTCAAGGGCAGCCTGGTTCCGTGGCAAGTTCCAAGCCAGCTAGGGCTACAGGGACATCCTGTCTCAAAAAGTAAATAAATACTAAAACAAAAAACGAAAATGAAAATATGGATATGGTGGTACACTTCTGTAATCCTGGGGTTTAGGATACACAAGCAGGAGGATCCTAAATTTAAAGTCATATTCCACTATATAATGGGTTCAAAGGCCAGCCTGGGCTACATGCAACTCTATCTCAAAAGAAAAAGGATTACAAAGTATTAATCACACAAGATTATATGTAGAAAACATTTAGGGAAAAAAATAATCCAAGCCAATATAAAAGGAGACAAAGATCTCAAGAGACAAAATAACATAAAAGACACACTGGAACTGAAACATTTTAATACTTATCTGTAACCCTGATGCCACTTAAGTTACAATTTTCTACAGCAAAGTCCACATACCACAAAGATACTTGCACAGCCATGCTTATGGGTGTGTGCACTATTCATCATAGCTAAAAAGGAACTCGTCCAGATGTCCATCAACAGATGAACGGATAAAGAAAAAGTAGGTGCTAGTTGTGTAGTCAGTTGGCAGAGTGAATGCCTGGCATGTAAAAATCCCAGGGTTTGAGTCCCAGTTTGTTTTCTCCTTTCATTAAGTGGTTTCCAAGGATCGAACTGAGGTTGTCAGGCTCAGGAGCAAGCACCTTTACCAGCTAAGCCATCTTGCCAGTTCAGAATCTTCTTTCTTTAGGCAAGTGTCCACTTGCCTAAATTGGCAACTCTTCTGCCTCAGTCTCCCTAGTACCTGGGACTACAGGCACGTGCCAATGCACCTAACTGTAAGAGACATTTTTATGCCAGTTAAAAGATTTTTTCCCATTAAGAAGAAGAAGAAAAAAAAAGACTAGGGGCTGTAGTGATGGCTCCACGGTAAGGGCACTGGCTGCTCTTGCAGAGGACCTGGGTTCAGTTCCCAGCACCCACTGTGGCTAACAGCAGCAGCCTGTAACTTCAGTTGCACCTCTGACCTCTGTGGACATTGCAGGACACAAAAATTTTACATAGGCATATCCTTGGCATTTATATTAAAATGTTCAAGTAAGTGATCTAGGAAAATACAAGACTATCCATGGAACGTTATTTCTAACAAACTAGAATCAAATTGAATATCCACCAACAGGGAATTAGTTAAATAAATGTAATAACACAAATGCGATATGGCTATTTAGCTCTTTTTTTTTTTTCAGTGCTGGAGATCTTAAGCTCCAGGGCCTCACACATGCTTGACAAGCACTGTAGCAAAGAGATACATCCCCTGACCACTTGAAAAATTATTTTGTATGTGTTTGTGTATATGAAGCCAGAGGTCCATGTCTGGTGTGTCTTCCTCAAGTCCTCTCCACTTTTATTTCTTTGTTTTTGAGACAGGGTCTCTCACTGAACCTGGAGCTGGAAAATTCTGCTAAACTGGTTAGCTAGCAAGCTGCAAGAATCCAATCTTTGCCTCCCCAGTGCTAGGATTAAAGGCTTGTACAACCATGCTCCACACCCTTAAATTTTTTTATTTAGTTTGTGTGTGTGTGTGTGTGTGTGTGAGTGTTTTGCCTGCATGTATGTAAGTGTACCACATGCATGCAATGAACCTGCAGGTCAGAAGAGTGCATCAAATCCCCTGAAACTGGAGTTATAGTTATTAGCCCTCACGTGAGCACTAGAAACTGAACCCAGTACTCTTCACCACCTGAGCCATCTCTCCAGTTCCTTTTTTTGGTTTTATGTTTTGTTTTGTTTTCTGATGTTGTTTTTG
This sequence comes from Eospalax fontanierii, assembly GCA_035773235.1. NCBI lineage: Eukaryota > Metazoa > Chordata > Mammalia > Rodentia > Spalacidae > Eospalax > Eospalax fontanierii. The sequence continues at coordinate 13,477,220 of CM069537.1, forward strand.
TGGGGTTTTTTGAGACAGGGTCTCCCTGTAGCTCCAGCTGGGCTGGATCTCACTATGTGGACCAGGCTGACCACTGGCCTGTCCCTGGCTCCCAAGTGCTAGCATTAAAAGGCATGCACCACCAGACCAAGACCTGGCTCCATGTTCAGATTTTTAAATTGCATTTATTTTTATTTATATGTGTGTGTGCCTACATGTCTATAGGTGCAGGTATCCTCAGAAGTCGGAAAAAGGCGTCACATCCAAGGGACCTTGAGTTACACTGGACTGTTGGGAACTCACTGAGGGTGCTGGGAATCAAACACAGTTGCTCAGCAAGCTTTCTTAACCACTCAGCCATCTCTCCAGTCCCCCAGGCTCACATTTTTTATGTGAGGTTTTGGGAGATCAGACGTAGGTCCTCATGTTTACATGGCAAACACTTCACCAACTAAGCCATCTCCCAATCCCCTAGTGGTTCTGCTTGTTTGTCTGTGACTAGGTTTGCTGGCCTCAAACTCTGTCAATCCCCCTTTCTTTAACCCCGAATTCTGAAATTACAGGTGTCCGCTACCATGCTCTGCGTCCTTGTAGCCACTTACATCATGAGAAAGCAGTATGAAGAGACATTCTAGACAGCTGCACAACACTGGTGTGGTAAAGCATGACCTTTTTTTGGCAAAAATCATAAATGCTAGTTTATAGTACAGACAATGGTCTGGGATACTGTATGTCAAACACTGATGAATGATTACCTCCATTGGGCAAAAGGGAGTTTTCAATTTTTATTTCTGTGCTGTCTTAATTTTCACTCTGTGAAATTATCTTTGTAATTAAAAAAAAAAATTTAAAAATCACAAGGCAGCCAGAGTGATGTTGCAGCAGGTAAAAGTACTTAATACACAGTCACCTAAACCTGACAATCTGAATCTGGTCCAACAGTGGAACGACAGAACTGACCCCCTCTGATCTCTACATTCAAACCATGGCAAGTGTAAGTTGCACTCATACATATATACATCATATACACAGACAAGGAGAAAAACTGACAAGGGCTTGAGAGGGCACGTAACATCAATGCCACACTAATGTGTTAACCTCTCTCAAATCTAATTTTAGTTGACCACAGCTAAATTCAGGTCATATAATTAATGTATTTTGAGGGTAATATTTCTGATGTGCTAATTCCAGGATCAAACACTTCAAATTAATCTAACGATTAGATTTCAGAAAAGGTTGTGATACACAAAAGTATGTCTCTATATTTAAAAAAAAAAAAAAAAAAAAACACAGATCATTAATTCAACCAGCTTTGGAAAATACACAGGCGTTTGTCTTTATTAAGGCAAACACATAGCCAGGTACAGTGGTGCATGCCTTTATCTCAGCTGTCATGAGGGAGAGGCAAGTAGATCTCTGAGATTGATGCTAGCCTAGTCTACATATTGAGGCCAGCTGGAGCTACAGGGAGACCCTGTTTCAAAAAGACAAAAAAAAGAAAAAAAAGCTACAGTTAACACATAGAATTTAAAAGATAAAGAAACATATACTAACCTATACATGCACACTAAAACAAACTGATTTGGGATTTTACCCTAGATTTCAAATCTGTACCACAGTAAAAGAGAAGAATTAGTAGCCAATATGCCCCTGTCCATTATCCCAGCACATGAAAGGTCAAGTGAGTATAGACTACATAGTTCAAGGTCAGTCTGGGCTAAATAGTGAGGTCCATCTCAAATGAAATGAAATAAAAATGAGAGAGAGAATTGAACTGTATAAAAAAAACCTTCAAACTTAGTAAGACAGCTATGGCAGTCATTCACTACCTTCTGTTTTGGTGCCAGCAGATAGCTTCAATAGATGCTGAATTGTTAAGTATAGGGGTTAAGGCAGGGAAAAAGGTCAAAGTGACTAGGTAATCACCCAGTATCAGTAATACTTAATCCACAAATCCAAAGGGTCTCCGGTTACTTCTAATCCTGACTTTGCCAATTTCTTACATGAAAGGAAATATATTTAGCTTCACAGATTTTATTCCTATAGCACTGAAACAAAAGAATTCAAAATGCATTATCTGGGCTAGAGAGATTGTTTGTACTGTCCTTGCAGAGGACCCAAGTTCAGTTTCCAGCACCACCAGTTGGCTCACCTGTAACTCCAGCTTTCCAGGCCCTCTTCTGACCTCCTTAGGCACCCGCATACATGTGGCATACACTCACACAAACAGGCACACACACATACATAAAAGTAAATGTTTTAAAAGTACATTATCCAGGGTTGGAGAGATGGCTAAGCAGTTAAGAGCACTGGCTACTCTTGCAGAGGACCCAGGTTCACTTTCCAGCATCTACAACTGTCCATAATTCCAGTTCCAGGGAATCTGATGCCTTTTTCTGGCCCCATGGGCTTTGCATGACATGGGTACACTTTCATACATATAGGTAATATGCTCATACACATAAAAACAAATAAAATTTGAAACGCATTATCCTAAATTTGAAACAAGTTTCCTCAAAGACATAACCTTTTAAAGATTGCAGAAAGCTGGGTGTGATGGCCCACACCTTTAATACAAGCACTCCTAAGGCAGAGGCAGGTGGATCTCTGTGAGATCCAGGCCAGCCTGGTCTACAAGTTCCAGGCCAGCTGGGACTATGGAGAACCCCTGTCTCAAAAAGATCAAAATTAATTAACTAATTAAATAGCAGAACATGTGGCTCACAAATCTATATGCTGTGTTCTTCGAGTTTAACTTTATTACTTTAGAATTTTATTAAACAAATACAGTCTTCCCTGTAACTGGGTATTATGATGCATTCACTTCCAAATCATTTATGTTAAATGAGACCATTTCAGGTAGCAAAACAGAAAATAGCACTATTGTATTTACAACTTTGTTAAAAAAAAATTATGCCATTACTATTTTTCCCAGTTCTTAAAGGGTGGCCTTAATACTGCCTGCCTCTGCCTCCCAAGAGGGAGGATTAAAAGCTGGGATTAAAAGCTGGGATTAAAAGCATGAGTCATATGCCTAGCATCTTTACACTTTGGAAGTTATACTTAAAAAGGGGTTTCTTTTTAACCTATAATGCTATTGCACCAAATCAAAAAATGTTAGTTGTTTTTCTTTACTGGAAATCTACCTACATTATGGATATACTAAACCCACAAGAAAACTAAAACACTTCATAGGAAAACTAGAATGCTAGATTCAGAGCAGTCTGACTCAATGAAAATGACCAGCCCCACCAGGTGTGGTGGTACTCCTTTAATCCCAGCACTGGGGAGGCAGAGGCAGGTGGATTTCTGTGAGTTCAAGGCCAGCCTGGTCTACAAAACAAGTTCCATACCAGCCAGTCTACATAGTAAGACCTTGTCTTTAAAAAAAAAAAAAAAAAAAAAAAAAGTTCTAAATTCTAAAATTCAAATCTCAGTTCAGTAGCAACACAGACAACTGGAATCAAACCCAAAGGGATTACATCATACAAAAAGTTATACTTACATTTCGATGAAACTGTGTAAAAGACTGAATCATGTAGAATCGATGCATGTATACTATAGCGGTATTGATAGTCAATTGTGACCTGAAGTGCTCAAGTTAAGGTCCAAAAGCACATAAATACCAAATATATAATCTCCATCTCCTTCCCAAAAGACTAAATGGCCCAGCTCAGAGGATGGTCATGCGTGAAAGAAGTACTTATTTCTTCAAAGAGCACGTTTAGTTTCTTTCACTATCATTATTAACTACCAATTGACATTACCATTTGACAGCACAATGTCTTCTACCTAACAGGGACAGACATAAACTTACTATCTGAATAAACAAGATATGTACAACAAGATGAAATATAAAACAAAACAATATAAGATCTTAAACTTTTCTGTCACTTGCCTTCTGCACGGATGATCAACTAGTTCAGACTTTTTTTTTACTATGTAGGGCTATGGAGGAGGACCACAGCACACATTTGGAAGTCTGAGAACAACTTGCAGAAATTAGTTCATTTTCCACCATGTAGGCCTCAAGGCCCTCCTTATCTGACCCCTTATCTCTCTTATCTCACCTTCTAAACTCAGTAATTAATTTTTCAGTTCTACTTCTCTCAAGCAATCTGACATGAACCCTAGAACCTTTGAAATGATCTGATAGTCATTCATTGAAAATAAGGCTCTCCTTCAGCTAACCCAGTCTTTTATTTGCATGGGATCTACTATTAGGGATCCCAGCAACCATCTACTGTCAAGAGACGACACAAAGTGGCAACAAGCTTAAACACTTTTTAAAAGGTGCGGTAAGGATACACTGAAACAAAACTTTAAAAAAAAAAAGAACTTTAATTGTGCATAGAAAACAAATTATGTATCAATAGGAAACAGCTGGCAGTAAAGAGGACACTATTTGGAACCAATGTACATCCTTAAGACCCAAACATTACAGTCAGCACCACTCTTAAATAAATGATGTATAAATGGAAGCTACACCCAAAGGGGGGTGGTTATACTGAGAATGTAAAGAGCTGTAAAACTACATTAGTTTTACTACAAACTGTTATTTTCTTTTTTTAAAAAAGGGAGCGGGGATCACTAAATTACCTTATCTTTGAAATATAAAGAAAACAAATAATCACTAGTACCCTGAATAACAAGGACCTAATATTCTGCAAGCTATTTACCATCTGTCTATATCCCTACAAAACCGAAGATGACATCTTTCCTTGCTGTTAAATTTTGTGATACTAACAACATCTATTGGAACGTCTGAATGGCAAGCGTTGAGATGGGCATCGAAAAGACCAAGAATGTGACAGGTTACTTAACCAGTTAATAAGTGGGTGGGACGGGTTTGGAATTGAAGCTAATTCTAGATCACCTTCATAAGTCCGGGTTCCGGGTATTGAATTTCCCGCAACTCTTTATATACACTAAATTTGGGAGGCAGCTATCAAGAGTTAAACCTTTAACTAGAGCCTTGAACACGGCAAAAAGGAGACTCTCAAAAATCCCTAGAACAGGTCAGAATACAGTGAAGAGGGGCTAGGAAGGACTGGCTGAAACACAAAGCCAGGAAAGGTACGGCTTCCCGGAAAGGCTGTGGCACCGGTGTGCGAGCGGGAAATCAACTCCGCCTCGCTTCCCTCGCGCGCAGGGTTTCGGCCAGCGCCATTTGGGCTCTCCCACCAGGGGTCCAGCGCCTGCCACCCTTACCCACTCTGTCCCCGAGGCCTGGGCGCAGAAGCATGGCCGGACGCGCCCCGAGGCCGAAGGCCTAGGCCGCAAGGATACACGTTAAGACGTTGCCCCATGTCCTGGAGGAGGTTGGCCGCCTGCTGGCGAGAAGAGAGCTCTTTATCTGGGTCCATACCAAAACGACGCGATGGGGTGTTTTCCAGCTGTTCTCGAGTGAAATACCACCGTTTGTTGTTATTCTTCCTGTCTCCCTCCATAGTGCTTCAACCAAAAGGCAGCGGCAGAGGCTGCAAGCACTTCCCAGCGTCACCGAAGCGGCGACACACATCCGCTGTGCCCAGACAACTGCGACGTGACGGACTTCCGCCAAGAGCCGACCACCAGGTTGTGACACACTTCCGCCGAAGAAGGCGGAAGGATCCAGCGCCGGCTTCCGGGATGAACTCCGCGACACCGGGGTAGACGAATAAACAGCCAGTCAGCGACCAGAAAAGAGCCGGCGAGCCGGACGCCGGCGCCGGGCACGTGACCCGGGAAGGCCTGAGAAGTGGTTTAAAAACCTCGTTCCTCCCCGCGAGACCTGAGTGGAGCCCCGCGGCCACTGTGGCCTTCGACGAGCTTGCCGCCCGCGCGCCGCACCGCGGCTTCTCGGAGAACTTCCGTGTCCCGGCAGAGAAAGTACGCGAGACTCCCGAAAAAAAGTTAAAACGACAGAAAGGGCCGTCGTACGTCAAACATAAAAGCAGCTAAAAGGCTTTCAGACTGTTTAGTAATGTCAGGTGCCAGAGCCCTTCCTGCGTCTGGGCACTGATAACCAACTTGAAGGAATAAAATGAAATTAATGCTTACAGGCCGCAAGAAATGAATGCTTACAGGTCTTAAATATAGTTTCATTGAGGTGGTGAGCCGTTCTCTCCTGCTTCGTGCTGAATGCTACGGTGGCAAAATGCATGCGGGAGGAGCATGCCTGGCCAGCTGGGTCCGAAGGGTGTAGCGGGCACTAATGCAAGCCAGTTCAGTAATTCCTAGGAAACCCTAACCCGAGGGAACGATTTTAGAGCAAAGGAGATCGGGAGACGTTTTGCGCGCTGGACACACTCCCAGGCCTACCCCTGGGGCAGGGAGTGTGGGGGTTTGTAAAAGCAGGACCCAGGAGACTGATGTCTGCCTACCCTTCCTCGGTCCACTTTCTTCGAATCTCTGTCTCCAGTATTGGTGTTAACGGACTTCCAGATCACACAGGTATGAGTGGCCCCACTCTACGTTTACCAAAAGAGCCCACTGCACCCACCCCCAGGGTGAGAGTTTGGGTCTACTTTTTAACCTCGCCCGTGTCGTTTGGGACTTCCCTGTATGAGAATTAAGAGGAGGGGCCCCTCTAGATGACTCGGGGTAGAGCAGCCTATTGCCAAGCCTGATGACCTAAGTTTGATCCCTGAGTCACACATGATAGTTGGAGTGAGAAAACTAACCTCCCCAAGTTGTCCTCTGACCTCCACACACGTGCGGGAGCATGCACACACGTATACTAAATAGTTTCATTTAATTGGCACAAAAGTAATAAGCTATCCTAGTATCTGCAAATGGTTGAATTAAAACGGCCCCTCAGGGTGGAAATTTCCTAAATTCAAGGAAATCTATTAACTTGTATCCCAGCTCCAGTATCTAATAGCTTTCCGTCCTGAGCAAGATAGTAACCCTTTTTGTCTGCCCTCCCATGCCTCACTCCCATTGCTTACGTACTGGAGATTGACCCTAGAGCCTTGGGCTTATGCTATAAGCCACTTAGCTGTACCCTTAGCCCTCTTTTTAATTTTTTTAACTTTTATGTGTGTGAGTGTTTTGACTGCATGTATGTAAGTGTACCTGTGTTGTGCAGTACCTTCAGAGTTGTGAAGAAGGCTTCGGATCCCCCTGGAACTGAAGTTACAGATTGTTGTTAGCCTCCAGTGGGTGCTGGGAAACTAAACCTAAGTTCTCTACAAGAGCAGCCAGTGTCCTTAACCACTGAGCCATCACTCCAGCACCTTAATTTTTATGCTCTTTGCTAAGTTGGTCTTGAATTCACTTTGTAGCCCAGGCAGGCATTGAACTTGCCGTCCTCTTAACTTAGCTTTCAACTTGTTCTACCAGGGCTGACTAGCTCTTTGTGTCTGTTCTATAAAACATAAGTAATACAGAGCCAGGTGTGGTGATACAGGCCTTTAATCCCAGCATTAGGGAGGCAAAGGCAGGTGGATCTCCAGTAGTTTGAAGCCAAAGCTAACCTGGTACATAACAAGTTCCAGGCCAGCCAGAGCTACATAGTGAGACATTGTCTCAATAAAATAAAATAATATATATATATGTATATATATATACATATATATAAAAACCTCTTCAACCTATATATATGTTATATATATAATATATATATATATAGGTTGAAGAGATGGCTCAGCAGTTAAGAGCACTGACTGCTCATTCAGTGTTTTCTAGATTCATTTCCCAGCACCCATGTGGCAGCTAACAACAGTCTGTAGCTCCGGTTTCAGAGGATCCGATGCCCTCTTCTCGCAAAACATACATATTAAAAATAAAAAAGTTTTAAGAAAATGTAATTATTTGAAAGTAATAAAGATACAATTATTGCTAAATTTATTAGGAGTTTTGTGTTTGTGTGTGTTGTATGTGTGCACATGTTTTGCATGTGCATGTGTGTTTTGCATGTGTGTGTATGTGTTATATGTGTGTTTGAGTGTGTGTGTAGGCTAGTGGTCGATGTGTGGTGTCTTCCTCAATCACTGTGCACTTTTTTTTGACACCAGTCTCTCACTGAGCCAGAGGAATCCATCTGTCTTTGCTTTCCCAGCACTGAGGTTACAAGTGCTGCCACTAGGCGAGCAGATCTCTGTGAGTTCCAGATCAGCATGAGCTACATACAGAGTTCCAGACCAGCGGGGGCTCATGTCTTACACAAACAAACAAATAAACAAGCACAACTAATTAGTATGCTAGAGACTAATGGAAATATAGACAAAATATAAGAACAAAATGGATAATGTAAGAAAAAGATGAAAACTGAAAAAAGAATCAAAATGAACTGCTAGAAGTCAAAAAATACAGGAGGAATAAAGATGCCTTCATTGGGCTCATCGGTAGACGGAGTACGACTAAGAAAGGAATCGGCCTAAAAACATGTACACAGAAACTCCCAAACTGAAAGAAAAAAAAAGAATGAAAAACAGCAGAATATCAGATGGAATTAAAGCAAACCCATGACTTTAGATAACAATAAAATAATTAGGAAGTGACAAACTCTTAGTATTTACAACCTTTATTTTTAATATGATTTATTTGTTTATAAATTTAGATGATCTCATTCTGTTTTTGATTCTGGGGATTGAACTCAAGATCTTGTATGTGCCAGGGAAACATTCTATCACTGAGCTATAGCTCCAACTCTAGACAATGCAGTTTTTTCTTTTCTGGTCTTTTTTGAGACAGGGTCTCCCTGTCGCCTCTCTCTATGTAGTCCAGGCTGGCCTCAGTCTCTCAGAGATCCACTTGTTTCTGTACCACCACACCCAGCTAGATAATGTAATTTACTCATGACTTATTTTAGCATATTGTCACAAGTTATCATCAAATGGCACAGCACTGTTGAAGCAGGTTCATTAGAAGTATCCTATTCAGATTTAGGTACTGGTTGTTAGGTGGACTGGGGATGTAGTGCAGTTAGTAGAGTGCTTCCCTAGCACACACAAAGCCTTGGGTTCAATCCCCAGCAAAACATACCTGGCACTCTAGAGGGAGAAGTGGGAGAAGTTCAAGGGCATCCTCAGCTACATAGCAAGTTCAAGGCCAGCTTGGGATATGTGAGAGCCTTTCTCAACCAGAAAATTATTCCATTAAATGCTGTGCCAAGGAGATTTGCATATTTAGTTTTCGTAACTATGAGTTCTCGTCATTGCCAGTTTTTGTTCATTTGTTTGTGTTTTAGAGATAGGGTCTTACTAAGTGGTCTTGGCTGACCTGGAACTAGATCAGGCTGGCCTTGAGCTCACAGAGATCAGCGTGGTGCTGAGATTAAAGGTAGGCACCACCACACCGGGTAAAATTGCCATTTTTTAAACAAAAAATTAAACCTCAGGCCTAATCAAAGTGAGACCAGCCTGTGCTCAAGACAGCCTCAAAAAATAAGAAGAGAAAAAAATTACATTGGAAGCGAGATAGTCTTCCTACATACTGCCTTAATCTTATGGTATGAGGCTGGGTCAAGAAACGTAAGGAATACCCAACATAGGAAATCATCTTTGACTGACAAGGAAACTCTCCCTGCTGGCTAGCTTGCATTGTGTCAGAAGGGCTCCTGGGGGAGAAAAGACAGCAGTGATCTCAACCTGCATGCTAACTTACTGACCTGCTTGGCAAGATGTGCCCACTGGTGCAGTAGTGGCACAGAGACTATGGGAATAACTGGCCACTTTCTGATGGGGTATCAGGCCTTCTCAACAGGAGACATTATATGCCTGGCACTGTAAACCTGGACAAAAGCCCATGATTGGGGAGATCATAGGCTTTGGGGGACCTACTGTTGTTATTTTGCTAAATGGTCATGCTGTCAAACTATTTTCTAAATATTTGTTTAGGCCCATAGACTGGTATTCTCTCAACTTTGGTAAAAGAAGCTTCTTTTTGTAGTGGGTAGTAGTTAATGCAGAGCTTCACAACTGGTCAGAGTACTTAGTATAAGTAACTGTGAGTACTTATCTTCGGATGAATCATCTATATCAGCATCCCTCCATCCAAGGCTCTGGGCTCATTTTGGAAGAGGGATCAAGAAGAATGTAAGAGCTGGTGGATGGGCAGGAGAGTTGTGAAATGCTGACTTCTGAATAACATGGCTGTTAAACACATCAACTCACAGCAGCTGAAGTTACTGACCCAAGACCTGCATAAGATCAAGTCAATCAAAGTCCCACCCTTACGGAAGGAGCACTTGGCAGTTGAAAGCTGCTGAGGGAGGGTGAGTGACGATTCTTTGGGGAAGTGGCCACTGATAGGTTGCCCATTCCCCAGTGCACATATGGGCACCAGTAATGAGACTCAGGGAGTTACTAGTAACAACAAAAAAGGGGGATAAATTTGAGAGGGAGACAGGGTAGGGAGCACTAGAGGAAGTTGGAGGGAGGTAGTGGTGGACAGATATCATCAACAAAATACATTGTACAGCTGGGCCTGGTGACTGACACCTTTAGTCCCAGCACAGAACAAGGCTAACTTGGTCTGCGTAGTGAGTTCCAGGCCAGCTGGGGCTATAAAGAGATCCTATCTCAAAAAAAATTACATTATATAAATATATGAAATTTTCAAAGAATAAATAAAAATATTATAAAAGAAAGATAGTAATGATACATAATTCCTCCATTTTCCTGAAATTATTTAGCCCACTCCATTTCAACTCCATGGTGAACCCATAAACCATGTACCTCATTAGACAAAGGAAATGTCAGTCATGGTAATTCTTCAATACATTACCATGGTTACCAGAACCCAGTGCTCCAGTGTAGACATTCCAAAGAGCAAGAGGAGCTGAGATGGCTTTCTTCAACTTGTATCTATTGGGATATCAACATCCCTTTCAGGATAAGAAAAGAGACACAACTAAAGAAACAAGTAAGGGGAATGTCAAGTGGTTGGACAGAGGGTCGTGCCGTGTCCTAGACGCTTCTTAGCTGCTTCCTAGTCACTTTCTTTCCTACCATGGTTAGAGATTTACCCTCCATTCATCCCATCCTACCACAGTTAAAATTAAGCTGCAGGGACAGTAGCCACTTAGTTTCACTTCTCTGTTATTTTATATCCTTGGTAAGACATACACTCTGTTCAGCCAAATAACTAATTCATCTGACCAGCATTAATTAAGCACCAACTATGTGCTGGGTTTTATAGTGATGACTGAGGGTAGAAGAATGGACAGAATAAGGCCTCTTACTACTCTGCTTATAAAGTAGCTACTACCTGATGAGGAAGATGAATAATCATACAAAATTGTAATATTGTGTACAATTAAATTAAATATGGTCTGTTAACCACACAGGATTGATACTGCTGGGTTTGGAATATGGATGGGAGGAGCCTTTAGAGAAGAGTTTATACAGGAAAGGTTTCCAGAACGGTGTGAAAGGATGATTGAAGTTTGTGAAGTAGACAAGAAAGGAATTGACACTGAAAAAGGAACAGAGACCAGAGAGAATCATGTTAAGTGAATTCCAAGGACTTGGGAAGTGACAAAGGATGAAGCAGCACTGGGAGGCGGATGCTGAGACAAGGCCAAAGCCAGCTAATCGAGGGAGCCGCTGATCTGGTCACACGCTTTAGTTTGATAGGGGACTGTTGATTTTTAGTAGGCAGTGAGTAAATATTGGTCTGCATTGAATTCACGATGCCCAGCCATACAAAATACACGGTAGAGGTTCAATGAATGTTTTCAGGGAGAATGAATGAATGAATGGCTGACATGGGGAAGTTCCAAGAGGTTTGCAGAAGGTGACGATTTAGGAGTTGAAAACACAGAAATGGAGGGAAATGGTCTTGAGGTTAAGGGGAACGTACCTGAGGGAACGTAAGAATGGAGAGGTACTGACGTAAAACGTGATCCGGTGTCGGGGAAGACGTGCCGGGGCAGCATTAAGCACAAAGCGAGGACTGTGACGGACCGTCTGGTATAAGGCTCCATTGAGCACTCACTCGCTGTCCTCTTCTGATTCCACACAGACTTACACAGAGTTTCTAATGCGCCCTACAAATCCCTTGATAGCCTTCCAGCACTCCTTGTCCCTGATGCCCCCACTGTACTAGGTCTCAGCTATGCATGAGAATATCCTTGTTTCCAAATAAAAAGAGGAACTCTTCTGCACCCACTAGCAGAAAAGTACATGCTTTAGGAAACCTCCAAGTTTCCCTTTCTCCAGGTCCACAGTAGCCTCTCCCAGCTGCTTCAACCTTTCTTACCCTTACTCCATGGGACTGCCTCACCAGGAGCAAAATATGCACACCTATCCTAGGGTTTTCCTATCCAGTTAGCTTCTTATAGATACTGTTAAGAGCTGGAAGCTCAGTGGCAAGAAAGTTCCAGCATGTGCAAGGCCTGCTGTTCAATCCCAAGTACCACCACTGCCACCCCCCAAAAATGAAGCTAAAACAAAACTGATGAACAGGGGCTGGAGAGACGGCTCAGCAGTTAGGAGCACTGACTGCTCTTGCAGAGGATCCGGGTTCAATCCCCAGCACCCACACAGCAGATAACAACTGTCTGTAATTCCAATTCTAGGGGATCCAACACCCTCTTCTGACCTCCAAGAGGATTGCATGACACAAGCACACTCACACACATGCAGGCAGTACACTCATACACATAAAATAATAATAAATAAGGGACTGGAGAGATGGCTCAGCAGTTAAGAGCCCTGACTACTCTTACAGCACCTACATGACGACTAACAACCATCCATAACTCCAGTTCCAGGGGATCAGATGCCCTCTTCTGTTCTCTGTGGGCACTGCATGACACAGGTACACTTACATACATGCAGATAATACACTCATACATGTAAAGTAAAACAATAAATTAAAAATAATAAAAAATTTTAAAAAACTAATGAACAAATTTTAATCCAAAGAAAGACCTGGAACTGATTTCTGATTAGTTTCTTTGCATACTTCGCATTGACTTCACTTTCTAGAAATCAGAGTCCTCTCTAAGATGATAGGGAAATATCCTGATAGCCTCTGCTTACTTGAATTTTCTCATTCTGGGGTTATAGCATCAAAAATCAGAGCCTTGGCCACATTGATGACCTAGATAGAATTTAAGACTAGAGGAAAGACTGGACTTCAAATATGTTACTCCTCTTCAATGCTCCAGTTCCAATTTTCCATCTTTCAGGCACCCCCTTAAGATATAGACAGACTGAGTTGGAAGAATGGCTCAGTGGGTAAAGTGTTTGCTATGTATGAGAACCTGAGTTCACAGCCTCAGAACTCACATAAAAAAAAAAATCAGCCAAGGCAGTGGATACCTATAGCCCAAGCACTTCGTGGTATGGGGACAGGCAGAGCCCAAGGGCTGCTAGCCAGCCAGCCAATATAACTGAAATGGTGAAGTCCAAGTTCTCTGAAAAACCCTGTCTCAAAAAACTCAAGTGGAAAGCAGTAGAAGAGACCTCAAGTCGACCTCTGGCCTTCACCCTCACATATATAAGCAAGTGCACCACATACATTTGCATACATATGCACATACCACATACACACAACCTCAAAGATTTGGACATACGAATCCAGTTGTGTGACTCATCCTTGTAATCTAGCACTTAGGAGACTGAGGCATGCCAATCTCCTCTGCTTCTCCAGGAACAGCTTAGCTATGAGTCAGAGTCTCTCGTGCATCTCTCGTGTGTTGCAGACAGGCTATCAGGAGCCGCAGTCATAACAAGCTAGAGTTGGCGCCAGGTGGACAGATCCACTTCTAAGATGCCTAGAGTCTGAAGCCTCTTTGGCAATTAACAGGACAACTCAAATTTCTCACCATGTGGGCCTCTCCATAGACTGCCTGACTTCCTACAGCTAACTTTCCTGAGAGCAGGTGGTGGTGGTGGTGGTGAAGACAGAGAGAATACAAAAACAAATGTCTTTTTATGATCTTAGTCTTAGAAATGACTGTCACTTTTACCTTTTCTCTTTGCAATATTGTTTGGATCTTAAATGTCCTCCAAAGATCCATCTGTTAAAGACCTGGTCTTCAAGGAGGCACTAACAGGAGACGGTAAAACCTTTAGGGTAGCAACTAGGGTGGCCACTGGAGCCAGGGGTGCGTCTTGGTCTCTTTTGTTCCCTGGCAGTAAGGTGAATGGTTTTGCTCTGCTCTGCAATCCAGCCGTGATGTGCTACCTCACCACAGGGACACAGGGCCCAGCAATGATGGACCAAACAAACCTCCAAAAATGTGAGTCCAAATAAAGTTGATTAGCTCAGGCATTTTATTACAGTGACAAAAAAAAGTTACTAACACAGTTTCTTAGAAGAAAGTCACTAAGCCAAGCCTCAAGAGAAGGGAAAGTAAACTCCTTTTTTTGAAGGAAAAAATTAAAAGAGTTTGTGGACATATGTGAAAACTACCACATCTTTATCAGGTGCCAGAACATTTTGTTTTGGTTATTACAGTCGTTTTCCCATATTTGAGGAGGTTATGTTCTAAGATCCCAATACAGACAGTGTCAAACACAGATGCACACATTAAATAAACATAGAAGAATTTTGAGACAGGCTCTTACCTTGACTGGCCTCTAGACCAGGTTGTCCTCAAACTCACAGAGATCTGCTTGCCTCTGTCTCCTCCTGATGCCAGGATTAACGGCATATATCACCAAGCCCAACTTAAAAATTTTTTTTGAAGGTAGAAATTGTCAGAGGAGCTGTACTAAAGGTTGTCCTCTGTACTCTGTAAGCATTTTCTCCGGATTTCTTTGTTTGTTTGTGACAGGGTCTCAAGCAGCAAGTGCTGGTCTTGAACAAATCTTTCTGGCTCTATCAACCAAGTTTGTGCCCCATGCCCAGCTCTTATTTCTTATTCTGGATTTTTTTTTCTGTTTCTTTAAGATTTATTTTACTGTGTGTGTGTGTGTGTGTGTGTGTGTGTACACATTCGTGGAGGCCAGAAGAGGACACTGAATCTCCTGAAGCTGGAGTTGCGAGCTGCCTGACAGTGCTGAGAACTGAACTTGGATCCTCTACAAGAGCTTCAAATGCTCTTAATCACTGAAATTCTTTATTCTATAATTTTAAATTTGTTGTTTCAGACTGCAGTTTACCACGACTAACTCAAATTTCAGAGAATAGAAACACAGACAGACAAAAATAATGTGTATTTTAATTCCCAAGAGCCACCTTCCCCCTCTGGTTTTCCTTTGTCATATAGTTTTTTTCTCTTCTCCGTGGATATTATGCTTTATTTAAAGTTATTTCTATTTTCTGCATTAACTCTATTAGCTTTGCTTTCTTTGATCCATTTTTCCTATGAGTTTGTTTTGGCTTCTGTTTTTCTCATTCATTTACTGTCTTCAAATAACTGACAATCTTACTCTCTGTTCTAATTTAAGAATAAGGAATAGAAAGATAGATGTGTGGCTCATGCTTGTAATCCCAGCACTCAGGAAGCTGAGGCAGGAGAATTACCACAAGTTTGAGGCCAGTTTGGGATACAAATTAAGACCTTGTCTTAAACTAGGTATTGTGGCCTTTAATGCCAGCACTTGAGAGGCAGAGGCAGGCATATTTCTGTGAGATGCAGGCCAACCTGGTCTACACAGAGAGTTGCAGGCCAGCCCAGGGATACATAGTAAGACCATATGTCCAAAAACCAAACAAACAAAAAGAATCTCACTTTGAGAAATGACTTTTCATTTAACTATCAGCTTTTCAGCTCTGTGTTGTGTGTCAACCCTCCGTGACTACTGCTTCACATCAGCAGCTCCCATATTCAGTTGCCCTGGAAAAATCATCCGTTTTTTCAGTGAGGCAGGGCATTTTACTTTGGGCCATATGTTCTGTAGACAGCATTTCAGTTCCTGTTCTCAGGCCTGTTTCATACTCTTGCCTTCTGTGGTAACTATTCCACTGGGTCTGAAGCCTTTCCGACGAGCTAGCTCAAATCTAGATGAATCCTCCACTGCAAAATCTTAGGTAAAAACTTCCTGTACACTGTCAGGTGGTCACCACACTTCTATTCCCTTTCTGTTTTCAACAAGATATTTCTGCTAAAATGTCTCATTTGTTATTCCCCTACTAGCTAATGCAGCTGAGACTGGTGCTGAAGAGGATATTACTAATTTAGCAACTTCTTTTTGAGACAGGGTCTCACTATGTAGCTCCAGCTGACCTAGAACTCACTATGTGGACCAGGCTGGCCTCAAACTCTGAGATCTGCCTGCCTCTGCCACCAAGTGTTGGAATTAAAGGTGTGTGCCACCATGCCCAGCTATTTGAGCAAATTTGAAGAGGAAAGGAAATAAACTCATAGAGTCAATCTACCATTTAAAAAATTTTTTTTGGTGATGTAGTTCAAAATTACAGAAAAGATGTTAAGAGTAGTACAAGGAAATTCCCTCTACCCTTTACCCAAATTAACCACCAGTCAACATGCCACTCTGCTCTGGTTCTTATTTACCTAATGTCAATTTTCTCAACTAGTTAAAAATAAGTTGCTCACTTTATATCCCTTTATTCCTAAATATTTGATGGTATTTCTTAAAAACAACAGTATGTAGTATGGGTACCAATTTAGCAGATTAATTTAATTATCTGTAGTCCATATTCCAGTTTTGCCAATTGTCCCATTAATACCCTTTAAACCAAAATTTTTCCTACAAGGATCCAATTAAGGATCAAGTATCACATTTGGTGAACACGTCACCTTAGTTAGTCTCCTTTAATCTGGAACAGTTCTGTGGCCTTTGTCTCCTGGCACCGAGATTTTTTTGTATTAGTCCAGGCAGGATATTTTTCAGAATATTCCTTAATTTGGACTTACCTGCTGTTTCTCATAATTATATCAGGTTTAAGCATTTTTGGTGGGAATAAGTGACATCAATACATCCAATCAGGAGGCTCATGGTATTATCTTTATCCCATTACTGGTTATGTGAGCTTTGACCACTGAAGGTGGTTTGTCAGGTTTCTCCTGTGTCAAGTTACCACTTTCCTTCTATAAGTAATAATAATTTATGGAATGATACTTTAACTATGGACTGGGCGCTGGTATGTAGTGCTGGAGATGGAACCCAGGACCTCTGACATGATGGACTATACCACTGATAGTTAGGTGTGATAGTTAGGTGATAGCAGGTGTGCTACAGACAGTTCTCAGCTGCAGTGAGAGTGCTGCAGGCACCTTTAAAGGTTTTCAGAAGAAACAGAGACCATAAATTAATCTGGCAAACCTACTAAATGGGGCAGTTTGTTTGTTTGATTGATTGAGTTGATTTTGTTTTGTTTGAGACAAGATTTTGCAATGTAGCCTGAACTGGTCCAATACTGACTAAGTAGCCCAGGCTAGCCTCAATCTTGTGCACTCCTCCTGTTTCAACCTCTCAAGTAGTGGGATTACAGGTGTGAGCTACCGTACCCAATTTAGAACATTTTCTTAGAAGAATTTGTGTTGTACATAATTCTGAGCTGTTTGTATGTAATGTTCTGAAATATATTCAGAAACTGGGACATCTTTATCACAATAAGAACTTCCATGGCCTTTTCCTGGACTGAGCTGAAGACTCTTGAATATTTACCAAATTTTAAATACATGAGTGAGGAGGCAAAAGAGGAGGAATATTAGATCCCTTTCCAGACACAGTTCACACTTTCAGAATTCCCTGTGGCGAAATAGAATGTACTTAGGAAAAAATGGCAAGCTATTTAAGATGATGGAAATGAAAGAGACTCAGAAGAGGCAAGGCAATCTGGAATAATCACATTTCTCAATTAAAAATATTCTATGAGCCTGGTCTGGTGATGGCACACCTCTTTAATCCCAGCACTTGGAAGGCTGAGGCAGGCAGATCCCTGTGAGATTTAGGCCAGCCTAGTCTACATAGCAAGTTCCAGGCCAGCTATGGCTCCAGGAAGACCCTGTCTCAAAAGAGACTAAAATAAGTAAGTAAGTAAGTAAATAAATGTTATGGGCTAGCAAGATGGCTCAGTAGGTCAAAGTACTTGCCATACAAGCCTGATAACCTGAGTTTTATCCCTAGAACCTATGTAAAAGTATAAGAAAAGAACCAGTTCAGAAAGTTGTCCTCTGAAACTCCTCCCCACACACTAAATTTTTAAAAATATTTTATTTATTATTTGTTATTTGTATTTTATGTGTATGAGCACTTTGTATGTATGCATGCAAGTATACCGTTATGTATGCAGTACTTGCAGAGACCAGAAGAGGAGGCCAGATCCCCTGGAAATGGAGTCGCAGAAGGTTGATAGCTGCCATGTGGGTGCTGGGAACAAAACCTGGGTCCTCTGCAAGAGCAGCCAGTGCTCTTAACTTCTAGGCCATCTCTCCAGTCCCCTTTTTTAAAACCCTTAAAACAGATCATTCCACTTTTAAAAGCACAGAACAGAGTGAAAATAGTTTTATAATACAAAGGCAAAACTGGTTAAAAATAAGATAAAAATAAGAATATAGTATAGAGGAACAGACAGATGTCAATGTAAATTAACAAGTCCCATTAGCAGATAAAATTAAAGAACATTTTAAAGCTGGATTGAGGATGTAGGCAAGTAGTGGAGCATTTGCCTAACATCCTCGAGTGCTCAGCACCAAAACAAAGGGATACGTTAAAGACATCATTCTACAATCAAAGGGAGTGTACTCCAGGATTACAATGATAATTTACTATTAGAGGATAGATCAGTATAATACCTCACACCTATATGTCAAATTAGCAAGATATTTACAGCCAGGCATGATGCTTAACACCTGTAATCCCACCACTGGGGAGCCTGAGGTGGGAGGATTGTGTTTGAGGCCAGCCTGGGCAACACAGCAACACTGTTCTCAAAAGAAAGGATGACCAAGGGCTAGGCTGTAGCTCATTTGGTAGAGTGTTTACCTAACGTGTAAAAAGTCCTGGCTTTGTGCTGTATAAAACCAGGAATGTGGCACATGCTTATAATTCCAGCACTCAGGAAGTTCAGAAGTACATGGTCATCCTTTCTGTCTAGTGAGTTCAAGACCACCTGTGTCTTGAATCTTGTCTAAAAAAAACAAAACAAACAAAACCCCACCAAAACCAAAAGCTAACCAGTTACTTAACACCAATACAACCATAAAAGGGGAAATGGGAAGCAACTGGAAGATAATTTCTATAAGCACTCACAAACTACAGCTAGCCATCCACTACACTTTAGCTGTATCCGTGGCCAGCTCTAGTATGAATGGTCCACACAGCTATGAAGACAACACCCACATGTGCATCTCTTTTTGCCAACTTGAGGACACCTACTCACTCTCATTTTCCCGTTTCTGCTGATTCCTATCCATGCTATAATTCATTCTTCCACGTTTCCTATTTCCTTGCCTTCCACAGAGTGAAATTCTTCAAAGATTTGTCTGCTTTTCTTGTCCATAGTTCTTCTCTTGTGATTCTCTCTTGAGCCCACTCCAACCAGATTCTTCCCCCAGATACTATACCAGTGAGTTGCATATTGCTAACTTAAATATAGTAAACGCTTAGTCTTCATCCTTTTAACATACTGGCAGAAGTGTCTTTCTACTGTTTCAGGACTGCTTTGAGGAATTTACAAGGAGATCAGGGAGATTATAAATGAAATCTATCATTCTCTTTGGCTCCTAGCAAGTCGCCCTTGCTTGCCTCATTCCTCATCTCCATTTCTCTGTGTGTGAATTCAAGAACTCACGGGTCTTGACTCTACTCACCTTTGGTTGCACAAGCCAAACAGTCTGGAAGGACTCTCACCTGTAATCCAAGGCCTTTTTCTTTTTAGTTGACTTCACCTTATTAATTGCACCCCCTTAACCACAGTTTTATCTGCTGCTTCGTTTATCTGTCATCAACTGTAGTCCAAAAGTATTAAATGAAAAAATCCTGTAATAAACAATTCACAGGCCTTAAATTCTACACCATTTTGAGTAACATGATGAAATTTCACATTGTCCTGCCCAGGACTTAAATTGTTGCTTTATCTAGCATATCTTCACTGTATCTACTACTCAGCCATTAATCACTCAGTAGTCATTTTAGTTATCAGATGCACTCTCTAGTACCATAATGCTTTCGTTTAAGTAACTCTTACCATACATCGCCTGTCATTCACCTCACACCCTCTCATTACAGAGGCTTTATTTTTTCTCCTCCTCCTCCTCCTCCTCCTCCTCCTCCTCCTCCTCCTCTTCCTCCTCCTCCTCCTCCTCCTCCCTCTTTCTCCTTCTCCTTTTTCTTCTTCATTTGAGACAAGGTCTTACTACATATATGTAACCCTGGCTGGCCTAGAACTCAGAGAGATCCTCTGCCTCCTAAGTGCTAGGATTAAACAGTACGCAACCACATTTGGCATTGCAGAGGCTTCCTACCCTCTCATATTAGCACTGGAAGGGTGGGCACAGCATAATGTATTTTGAGAGACAGACACACTCACATAACTTGAATTGCAGTATATTGTTAGTTTCATTATTTAATTCTATATTTAGCTACCTAATTCTATAGCTAATCTCTTACTGTTCCTACTTTATAAATTAAACGTTATTATGTACATATAGGAAAGGCATAGTGTATGCAGGGCTCAGTACTGTACTCAGTTCACATTCATTGGAGGCGGGGGGTCTTAGAGCATATTTCCTGCAGATAAGAGGAACAAATATACTTCCATCCAGGCAATCTGACTTTTTCTGATCTCCCAACTAGCACTTCAACCCACTTTGCAGTCTCAAATCAGCCACCTGCTTACTCGGCTCCTCTGCTAGTCCTTCAATAGTAACTAGAAAAGCGAACCTATTAATAGTCATTCTTCATTCTTAACATGCTTACTACCATGACATATTTATATCACAATTTTTCTTTGAAGGATAGGACTTTTTTCTTTCCCAGTGGGTGTGAGTGTACTAACATTCAACTCAAAAGAGCCTACTCAAGCTTTCCTTATTACAGTCATCGTGAAAACTCACAGGGGTGAGTCAACATACAAAGTAAAATATTCTACTCGTCTTTGCCTCCTTGTTTTTCCTCTTGCTTAGAAAAAAGAGCAGGGGCTAGAGAGGCAACTCAGCGGTTAAGAGCACCTGCTGCTCTCACAGAGAACTCAGTTTCAGTTCCTAGCACCCACATGGTAGTTCACTACTGTCTGTAACTCCAGGTTCGGGGGAACCAACACCCTTGTTTGGCCTCTGTGGGCATTGCACAGATGTGGTATACTTACATATAGGCAGGCAAAACACTCATACATATAAAATAAAATCAAATAAGTCTTTTTTTAAAAAATAGAAAAACCAAAGAGGAAACTAGGGTAGGAGCATACTTTGGTCCGTCCTCAACTTCAGAATTTCAGGCTTTTAAAATATTTTATTTATTATTTTTACTTTATGTGTAAGTATATTGCCTGTATGTGGGTAAGTGTACCCATGTAATGGAGTGCCTGAGGAGGTCAGAAGAGGGTGTCAAATCCCCTGGAACTGGAGTTACAGACAATTGTTAGCCACCATGTGGGTGCTGGAATTCGAATCCGGGTCCTCTGCAAGAGCACCGAGTGCTGTTAACTACTGAGCTATCTCTCTACTCCCTAGAATCTCAGGTTTATCGGGTACTTAAAGTTGCACAGTAAGAGCAGGCTAAATTGTAAACTGAGATAACATCCACCTTCTTGCTATAGAGTTTGAATAATGTGAACCAACTGTGATGTTCAAATGTGGAATCTTAGCACTTGGGAAGCTGAGGCAGGAGAACTGACATGTATTCAAGGCCAATCTGAGCTACACAGTAAGTTCCAAGACATATGTAACTTAACTATTTATACACCTAATATACACCTTTTCTGTGGCTATAGAAGCTTTATCCACCACTAGGTTAGAATGCCAGGAAAACAATATTTTTAACCACAAACTCCCTTGAAGAGCAAAAAATGCTGGCAGGCTTCAAAGAAGATTTCATCTAGGCCATGTGGTCAACTTTAACCCACAGAAGGCGTACCTTCATCAGTAACCAGGACTCACATCCACCCATCAGCAGAGTCCTGTCTTTTACACTCACCCTGCCTAACCAGACTACAAGTGCAGACACTCAGGACACGGAAGTCTTAGAGGCCATTGGTAGGGGGGTGTGTTAAAGAAAGATGACACAAATGGCCTGTCCCTGTTAGTCTTTCCAATAACTGCCCTCTAGCCACAAACACTGACCTCCAGGTTTGTCACATTCATTCGGCCTCCTTCACTGCTGTCTTTATCATCCACCTTCCCTGAGGAACTCACCAGGTCCTCAGAGTTGATCTCACTTCCATTTCCAACTAAATTTCTTTAAATGAAGGCTAGCCCCACTGGGTGTGGTGATGCACACCTTTAGCCCAGCACTCGGGAGGCAGAGGCGGGCAGATCTCTGAATTCAAAGCAGGCCTAGTCTACATAGCAAGTTCCAGGCCAGCCAGGGTTACATACATAGTGAGACGCCCCCTCCCACCCCAAAAAATGCTAACCTTAGAGACTTTGGTAAAAGTTGAATACTTTCCCATGTTCTTATTTTCTGGATCCTATCAGAGAACACAGAGGTGGTTTCCTGGCCTGGAGAGATGGCTCAGTGGATAAAGTATTTGCAGGGATGAACTAACAACCTGAGTTCCAGTCCCCAGAGCCACAGAAAAGTCGGTGCAGCAGCACATGCTCCCTACCCTGGAGACAGGAGAACCTTTAGAAGCTTATGGTTCAGCCAGTCTGGCAGATCCATCAGGGAACCTGTCTTAAACAAGGTGGAAGGTCAGGACGGACGGACGGAAGGACACACACACACACACACACACACACACACACACACACACGGTGGCTTCCAATCCAGGCTGTAAAGTCCTCTGCTCAATCTCCTAGGCCTCTTGGCCTCTCTGAACTGCTTAGTTGGTGACCAACTTACCAACTTACTGGAAGGCAGAGATACCACTTTTAGGCTCCAGCAGAGGGCACTGTAGCTCTGGCTTTTCAAACAAGAGGGTGAATGGCATAGTTCAGCCAAGAATAAACTGGCCGGATCCCCTCTGCTTTTGCTAAGAGTAGAACTACTGAAACAATGGAACTGCATCTTGCAAACAACCTATACATATCGTAACTGCTGCAGATCACCACAGGTGACCCCCATGAAACTAGAAGGAGAGATGTCCATGCTACCCGTAGCGACAGTGCCAAAGCCTCTAGGCTGGCCTCACCTCCAGTGACTCTCTACAGGCAACAGACAGACTGCTACCACCAGAGGGTTCAGTCTGTTCCTACTGCTCTTTCCCACTGGGACTGTTCAACCCACTGGGAGAGTGACCTACCAAGTTCTAGTCCTGTCTGCTCCAAATGCTGGCCTTGGGAAATTATCCCCCAGTCAGTAGAGTTCATAGAGCTCTGGTTCTCCCTCTGGAGCATGGCAATGGTGTCATGTCCCTTCCCGACTCGAGGATGTCCCAGGTGAGTAGATACACTTGACAAGACTCCCAATCAGCCATACACATCCACTATGAGGTTGAAGAATCAAGTCCCTTGGTTTTTCCTAGAATCCATGATGAGGTTATTTTGAGACATATGGTGTGTAAAAGCATCCTGGAGCTGGGCTACTTGGGTCAAACTCATGTTTCTGTCACATGTGAGCTATATAACTTTGGGCAAATTACTAAATTTCTCTGTGTTTCTGTCTTCCCTTTGTGAAATAATAATGGCATCTAGTTTATGGAACTGTACAGGGCACGTTACATACTAGCTATAGTTTATGGAACTGTACAGGGCACGTTACATACTAGCTATTGCTATCTCTAGAAAACCCATGTTACCTAAGTAGTCTGCAACCAGCACCAACTTCTCCTGCTGTCTCATGCCCCATCTGCTTTCCCATGTCCAGAATCAGCAGGCACCACTGCAAGGAAGATATTTTTGGATATGAATGCAAAGAATTGTCCCCATATGGCAAACATTCCCTGAGGAACTGCTCCCCAGGCTCATGCTTCTGTACTTCCTCCCAAAGCACATATAATTCCCTTGTATCAGGGAAGATAATAAGTGCAAGATAGCCTCCAAGTATACCTCATCCCATTGCATCTTAATACCCAGTGCCACCATGTACTATGACCTTCTGGATAGGAGATATTTTTTAATTAAAAAAAAAAAATCGCTAGGCATGGAGGCACACACCTTTAATCCCAGGTCTCTGGAGGCTGAGGCAGGCAGATCTCTGTGAGTTCAAGGCCAGTCTGGTCTACATAGAGAATTCCAGGAGAGCTGGGGCTACAGGAAGACCCTGTCTCAAAAAAACTATATATATATATATACATATATATATATATGATACATATGTGTGTGGCATATGCATACTTGTGTGTGAGTGAGCATACATGTACACACATGAAGATCAGAGGAAAGTGTAGGGTGTCCTCTCCATCTGTCCCTGCCTTGTTCCTTTGAGGTAGGGTCACATTTTTCGACTAGGCTTGAAGTCAGAATGTGACAGCGATCCTCCTGTCTCTAGTACTGGAGTTACAGGTGACCATGGGGCCACACCCAGTATTTACTTGGGAGTGGGGTTATAAACTTCAGACCTTATGCTTCCACAGTAAGCACTCTTTTTTAAAATATTTATTTATATTTTGCCTGTATGTGTGAAAGTGGATCACATGCATGCTATGCCCTTGGAAACCTGATCTCATCTTAATTTCTATTGGAGTTGTGATAGCTGTTTGCAGCACCAAGATCACTGCAAATAATGTATGTTGGATATCATCACTGTTATATCCTAAGCACCTGGAGCAAAACCTTAATCTAGAAGTCAGAAGTCTTCAACTGAAAACCCTGGGAGAAATTAGCCTCAGTTCCAACAAATAGAGACTTTGAGCCAAGATGTGATTCAGACTCTCCCTGCATCACAAGACAGCCTGTGATACTGAAAAATCTGTACCATTAATTTGGATGAGTGAGATCACCTGGGTACTGTCATATTACCCAGGTGCCCTTCAAGGTACATCCAAAGCATTAAATGTGGTTTCACAGCAACTGCCAACTTCTCCCCCAATTCTCAGGAAGCCATTCATGGTCCTTCCCATCTGTTTACCTACAAAGACCAGACCAGACAGGGGATCATCCAGGGGATGAAGAACCTCTGCTTTACCACCTGCCAACAAAATGATGGCTTCGGCTCCCCTGCCACAGTAGAGTTCGCTCCTATAGAACATTCCACATTAACTGTGGTATGTTTCTTACCTACCCTTCCACCCTTCATTGCAGATGCTTTCTAAACCCTGGCAGTTTGGAGAAGCTATATGTTACCAAGACTAGCTCCCAGCTTGGCAATAAGGAAAACAACAAACAAACACTCGAGGAGCTAGTTAGTGTATACTTGATTCCAGTGGCAGGCATCAAAGTAAGTAATACTGTCCAGCACACCTCCAGGCACACAGTAACCGTCCATATGGGACACTGAGAGATGCTGTTTGGACACTGAAATAATAGAGAACATCAGCTGGCTGTACCTTGAGAACAAGCAGTCTCACGCCTAAAGGACCAGATAGAGCTCTTGTTACCTACATTTAGACCAATGATTTACTCTCGGTCTAGATCACATTGCCCACAAGGAAGATGTTCATTATTTCTCCTCCATCTACAGCTCTTTGTCCATGGACATACTGCCACCCTTACCTTGCACAAAGTTGAACCACCAGACTCAAATGATACTGGTTCCAGGAAATGACCCTCATGGCTGGAATCTGTGATAAAATATAGATCAACTCCTGGTTCAGTCCAGGCTCCCAAAGCTAGACTCTTACAAATCTTCCAGGACTGTCAATCCTTCTTAAGCCCTCACTTCAGAGAGAGGAGGCTCAGATTGTGCTTTACTCTGGTCTTGTCATCATCCCAGTTATACAATGTTAGAGACTTTCCTTCGAGGGCAAAAAGGAAAGGGGGAAGACAGATGATAAAGGAGCACGGCCGAGCCAGGAAGAAGCTAGAAAAGAGCTCTGCAGCAGAGTGGCACCCTCTCTCTCCACGGAGATGAGTCAATAATCTTCAACAATTTCCAGAGAGAAAGGCAAATGATGATCTGGTTCCTGACAAGCATTAATAAGCAAGAAATAAGTATCTAAGGCAATGGGACAAAGCTACAGAGCAGAGGCATTGAAAACATGCTGGGTTTGATGAGCTAGACTCTGAGACTCTCCTGCATCACAGGACAGTGTGTAATACTGAAAATTCTGCACCATTAATTTGAATTAATTTTCATGAGCTCTGACTAGCAGCAGAGCATAATGGCGCATACCATTAATCCCAGCACTCAGGAAAGGCTGGCAGATCTCTGTGAGTTCAAGGCCAACCTGGTCTACATAATGAGTTTCAGGCCAGTTGAGGTTACAGGGAAACCTTGTCTTTTTAATAAAATGCTCTCCCAGGGCTGGAGAGATGGCTTAGCAGTTAAGAAAGCCCTTGACTGCTCTTGCAGAGGACCTGGGTTCGATTCTCAGCACCCATATGGCAGCTAACAATTGTTTATAACTCTGGTTTTAGGGGATCTGATGCCGTCTTCTGTCCTCTGTGGGCATTGCATGATATGGGTATACTTACACACATGTAGGCAATACACTCATACACATAAAATTAAAAAGTAATAAAATATTTTTAAATGCTCTGATTTATTTGGCATCAGAGCCTAGCTAGAGGAGATAGGACTCGGGGTCTAGCCTCTTTATGGCTTGGATGGTGAAATGGATGGAACTCCAAAGAGGAATCTTGGAGCGACCTAGACAACTTCCTTATCCTCTCTCCCTGACCAAGTTATGCTCTTCTACATCTTAAAAATGTCACCATCTGGGTCTGGAGAGAGGGGTCCATAGTTAAGAGCACTGGCTGCTTTTTCAGAGGACCTGGGATCGATTCCCAGCACCCACATGGTAGCTAACAACTGTCCATAATTCTAGTTCCAGAAGATCCACTGTACTCTTCTGACCTCTGTGGACATTGCACAATATGGATGCACTTACATGCATGCACTCATATATATAAAATAAAAAATGATAAAATAATAAAACATTTTTAAATGATTCACAATACACTTCTATTTAAGATTCTGAGATTCAAGTCAAATGTAGTCTATTTAAGCAGAACATGTATGTATTAAAACAATGTTGAGAAACAGAAAAGCTGCCAGAGGAATGGGGAACTGAGTTTGGTAGATAGCAACCAGAACCAAT
The DNA here is from genome assembly GCA_035773235.1 of Eospalax fontanierii. Lineage (NCBI taxonomy): Eukaryota > Metazoa > Chordata > Mammalia > Rodentia > Spalacidae > Eospalax > Eospalax fontanierii. The sequence goes on from CM069537.1 coordinate 13,504,349, forward strand.
GCTTAGAATCATTCACAGACCTGGTTTGGTACAGACACTTCTGCATTGACCACTACAGTAAGTACTACTGTCCCGTATAGTGTGAGAAACAAGATGCAGTGCCCCTGCCTTCAGTGCCCATCACTTGCAAAAAAAGCTCCATAGGGATACTGCTTCCTTGTAACATCATCTGTGGTTCAAATTCTGGACTAGACTGTTAAATGTAAGCCTAACCGGCAGTCCTTGTCTTACCTTGCTTGGAGAGGCTGGATGAGGGAGATCAGGTCCTTCTTGCCTCTACTGTGAGACACAGGTTCTGCTTTGTAAGAGATAATTCCCAAACATGATGAGCACAGTGTACCCACCTCACTACCTTTCTAGCCCTATCCCCTTCCTTTCCACGTCACCTGACACTCCAGGTTCCAAATCAACAAAAAGCTCTTTGATACTCTCCAATGCTTCTAATGTTCCTGCCATGTGGTGTCGCTGCCTGAAGTACTCTTCCTCATTCACTGCTGTGGCCCATGAATTGCTTATCTTTCAGGACTTAACAACATAGTTTCCCCTTTCAGACCATTTGAAGTTCTATAAGCATGCTAATCTCAGGAAAAGTATGAGGGGCCAGATAAGAGGCCATTTTCACCTACAGCGATCCTAAATATCTGTCCAGTGACCAGAGTTCGGCGAGAGGTCACTCAAAACCTGGGAGTCAGAGAGTCAGAGCGGTGAGGGAATGCTTGTGACCACTGGGATCCGAGAACCGAGTGTCAGGAGCTAAGAAAGATGCCTGTAGTCCCATTTGCCAAGTATTCAGAATGAGTTTGTTTTCATTTCAGACCAGAAGGAGCCAGCATCCACTAGGTTTCCCCCAATTACCTCAGAAGATGGGAACTACTCCGTGCACCAGAATAGCCACATAAAGTACCATGAAGCTGTAAGGAAGGTGTGGTTAAAAACCTGTAAGTACCATTGGTGGCATGCCAGGGAGGCCCATGCTAGGGAAAGAAAGATGTGTCTGAGCACCCACACAATGGCCGTGATGCTATAAGACACAGTTCTTGGGAGCAGGGACTCAGATGGACCATCTCACCTGTCTCCCCAAATTGTGAAGATCACAACAAAGCTAAAACAATTCAGGAAAGTACTTTGTTGCACTGCACCCCCTGAGGAGGAAGATTGGAGCCAGCACCAGCTTTGTAATTTGACCTGAGCTTAAACTCCAAACAAGTTGTGTGACCTTGGGGAAGTTCCTTTGGCCCTTGAACCTCTCAAACAACTTGAAAATGGGCACTCTTCAGCATTGTCTGGAAAGGCCACATAGGACAAACTTCCAATACATACATATGATGTAGGAATCTTCAGGAAATTATGATCTGTAAAGAAAGCCATTCCTGGGGCTGGAGAGGTAGCTCAGCAGTTAAGAGCACTGGCTGTTCTCACAAAAGACCGAGGTTCAAATCCTAGCACCCACACGGTAACTAAGAACTGTCTGTAACTCCAGTTCTTCTGACTTCCACAGGCATTGCACAACATGGGTGCACTTATGCATATGCAGACAATATACACATGCATATAAAATAAAAATAAAATTAAAAAAAAAAACATTCCTGGAGCTGGTGAGATGGTTCAATTGTTAAGAGCACTTGTTATTCTTCTAATGGACTCTTTCGAAGTTCTGTTCATAGCACCTGTATTGGGTGACTCACAACTGCCCTTAACTCCAGTTCCTGGGGATTTGACACCCTCTTCTGGCCTTCACAGGCATCTGTACACACGTGTCATACAGAAATATACATGCACATAAATAAAAATGAAAAAACAAATGTTTTAATTTAAGAAAGCCATTCCTCAGACTCTCTGTACACTGCCCTCTCACTTTTCTCTCCTTCTTTTATTTTATACTTTTTGGTCTTTTTGAGTCAGGGTCTGCCTACAGCCTCAGCTGACCTGGAACTCTTTATGTAGACCAGGTTTGGTCTCCATCTCACAGAGGTCCACCTGCCTTTGCCTCCTGAGTACTGGCATTAAAGGCATATGCCTCCATTCCTGGTTATGTAATATTCCTCTTCAATATTTATTGTATTTTAAATTATGGGTTTATGTGTATGTCATGTTTTGACCTGTGTGGAGATGTGCACATGTGTGGGGTTGCTTTCATAGGCCAGAGGAATAGGACTCCCTGGGGTTGAAGTTACAGGTGGTTGTGAGCCACCTGACATGGGTATTGGGAACTGATCTTGGGTTAAGAGAGCAGGATGTTCTCTTAACCACTAAGCCATCTCTTCAGTCCTATATAATATTGTATTTTAAATTTTATTTATTATTTTTTTATTACTTTGAGTGTATTGCCTGCATGTGATTAAGTACACCCATGTTGTGCAATGCCCGCAGAGGTCAGAAGAAGGTGTGGGATTCTCCCAGAACTGAAGTTTATGGACAGTTGTTAGTGACCATGTGGGTACTCGAAATCAAGCCAGGGTCCTCTGCAAGAACAGCCACTGCTCTTAATTGCTGAGACATCTCTCCAGTCCCATTCTTCTTAAAATGGCAAACATAGTATGAATAAATCATTATACCAAAGCCCACAAAATGGCAACTCTAGATCATCAGTATAGAACCATCCTGCAGCAGTATGCTCATATCCCAGTTGTGACAAAGTGCTATGTATGGTTCTGCAAGATATTAACACTGAGGGTAATGGGCTCTTCCAGTGGTATTTCTTGTAACTGTGTGTGACTCTATCTAAATTATCCAAATTATTTTTTCCTAGTACTGGGGGTTGAACCCAGGATTTTTCACATGCATTTCACTAATGTGCCTAGGCTTGAACTTGTGGTTCTCCTGCCTCAGCCTTACAAGTAGCTGGAATTACAGTCCTGTACCACCAGGTCAGGCCCAAATTAAACTTAACCTAAAATACTTTTAGAAATCAAAATAGACATATACAGGAAGAAGGGCATTTAAGTTACTTCTAATAGCAAAACTTTTTTTTTAAAGTTTATTAACAGTAAAACAACTAAGTAAAAAATGTGACATTTAACCAATGAACTAAGGATTTTAAAATTATACTTATAAAGACTACAGAGCAAGTCAGAATACTAAGCCATAATTATGGCTTTAAAATATCAAATTTTAGGGGCTGGAGAGATGGTTCAGTGGTTAAGAGCACTGGCTGCTCTTGCAGAGGACCCAGGTTTGATTCCCAACAACCACATGGTGGCTAATAACTGCCTGTAACTCCAGTTCCAGGGAACCCAACACCCTCTTCTGACCTCCACGGGCACTGTACAGCACAAGTATACTTACACACATGCAGGCAATACACTCATACATAAAATTTTTAAATTCTATATGAAAATAAATGATATAAGTGATATGAAAATGGAAGGGACAGTGGGATGAGGGACAGAAAGACGGAGACAAGGGAGACTCACAGTTAACCAAAGCTGTGCATGAAGATACCTAAAATGCCTGCAGCTCTGTATGCTATTTAAAAACAAATACAACAAAGATTTCATATGCCAGAAAATTAGATTTGCCTAAAAATACTTATCCAAACAAATATATGTTATTGGGGGGCTTTTCTTGGGGAGGTGAATCTTTTGCTTGTTTGTGGTGCTGGGGATTGAAGCCAAGGTCTCATACATGCTAGGCAAGTACTGTACCACTGAGTTACATCCTGAGACCCTAGAAAAGAGAGAGAGAGAGAGAGTATGTGTTTGGTCTTTTTTGAGACAGGGCCCCAGCTGGCCTGGAACTCGCTATGTAAATCAGGCTGGCCCCGACCTCACACATGAGACTGCTTTGCCTCCCAAGTGTGGAGACAAGAGGCATGCACCTATGCTGGCTGAAAAAAAAAAATTTTTTGGGGGGGGCTGGAGAGTCCTCTTCTCTGCACAAGCCTTGAATTTGGATGCCAAGCACCCATATAAAAGCTGGGCATAGGGCTGGAGAAATGGTTAAAGTTAAAGCACTTGCCATACAATCCAGAAGAACAGAGTTCAGAGTCCCAGAACCCATCTAAATGACAGGCAGGTGTGGTAGCCCTCCTGTAATTCTGGCCTCGGAAGGCACAATAGGATCCTCTGAGCAAGCTGGCTAGCAGAACTATTCATATCAGTGATCTCTGGGATAACTGAGAGGCCCTGCCTCAGTGAATATGGATGAAGATTCCCAACATTAACCTTGTGTTTCCACAAGCACATTTGTATGTATGTATGCACACACATGCAAACTCATATACTCACAAGCATGCACACCACATACACACATGGAAATGAAAAAAAAGAAAAGAAAAGAACTAGAGCACGGTGGCCCCTACCTCTAAACTCAGCACTGGGGAAAGGAGTTGGACCATCAGGTGGACCCAGGAACTTGCTGGCCAGCCATTCTGGCCAAATTAATGAGTTCCAGTCCCAGTGAGAGATTTGGTCTCAAAAAAGCACACCTGCACACATATGAATACACACACACACAGAGAGAAGTATCTAGGTAAGATTGATATTATTTTAAAAATTTTAAAAACACCTTAAAGGTGAGGCTGGGGAGATGTGGTAAAGTGCTATATGCAGCAACTCAGCAAGACCTGAGTTCAGATCTCTAGCTCTCATGGAAAAGCCAGATGTGGCTGTGTCTGTAACCACAGCACTGACGGACGGGCCTGACAGGAGTGAGAGGCAGATCCCGGGGGCTTACTGGTCAGCCAGTCAGTGAAATGATGAGTTCCTGATTCAGTGAGAGACCCTGTCTTAAAACATTAGGTGGAGAGCACTCAGTATCAACCTCTGGCCTCCACATGTGCACGCAGAGGTGAATGTACTTGCATGCTTTTGAAAAAATGAAAGGTGGATAGTTTCTTAGGAACCGTTGGCCTCCACATGTACCTGCACACAGATATACACACAAACACCTTCTACAACATTTTGAGCAACAGGTACTTGGTAAATGACATGTGTGTGTGATATCTCTAAGTAGGGTGAGATCACTGTTCAGGTTTAAGGACTTGCCTGGAGTGAGGTAAGGAAGGCATCGTTTCATACTGAAGGGAAAGGAATGAGATGGTTAAGACCCCCCAAAAAAAGAAAGACACTTGAATCAGTGGGCCTAATCTTGCACATTTCCCAAGAGGATTGACCACCTATTTTCCTACCATCTTGGCACTTGCAGGGAAGCTCTCTTAGAGGTGAGTTTACTTAGCAACAAGATAAACCTCAAGACTAATTCATCTGACCATGAAGGGTGTGAGATTCTGGAATCCGGAAGTGAGGTAGGGTGTGGAGACCACACTCACTGGACCTCTCAGCATCTGATCAGGGCAAGTTGTTGGACTGATTTTATTCTCTTGATATAGAAAAATGAATAATGAACCTGAAGGAATCCGGTAACCTGCATTTCTTCCAACCCATTCAGTCCCCAATCAGGTCTTCAGAGTCCCTCTGACTGATGCTCAGAACTTCAGCTTCTGGCGGTTCCACAGTCCAGGGGTGCGTCCAGAGGAAACCATACCATGGATCCGGGGTCCACGCCATTGTCTCATTAAAAGCTCAATGACCAGGTTAGGATGAGAAGGGGTGGGGAGACCAAGGGAAGTGCTCTCAATGAAACCCATAGTGTGTCTCAGCTCCACTCCATCACAGACTAGAAGAGGTTTGTCTTATTAGGGAAAGCTGGCCTCAGAACCTGGGCAGTGTGATGTTCAATGGGGTTCAGGATTTGTCTGTCTTGTTTCGTGGGTGTGACTTCTGAACAGACATAGAATCAGTGTCTCTAGCATTCCATAGGAGTCTGAGGATGTTTGCACTCCAGTCACCATCCGTCAGCAGTAGCCCCATTTCATCACCCCGCCCATCCTGCCCTGAGGCAGTCTGGGGACCAGTTTTAAGGGTGTCCTCTCCCTCTAGCTCAGCCAGCCGAGCTGAATCTGAGATACGTGCCCTCCTTTCCAGATACATGGATCATTCTATTCTCACTGACAGAAACTTCAGTCTGTACTGAGGAGGGTGCAGTTGTAGAAGATGAGCCCGGAAAAGAGCACAAGGAGTTGGAGAATAAAGATGGAAAAGTCTCCACGTCAAGACTGTTAGTGGGAGGGCATCGAGAAAGCAGAGTAAACAGACTGGACTAGAAGTCGCCTCTGTGCACGGGGGTGAGGGTGGGGGTGGGGGTGGGGGTGGGGAGGGCAGTGAAGTTGTCCCCGTACCCTGATTCCTGTGAGAGCTGATGTGTGTGAGATTCCTGACAATGTCAGATCTTGGTTATGCGAGGTGAAGGGGCCAAAGTGCTGGAAGGACGACCACAGGGACTCTGTCATATATAACAGGGGTCAGAGTAACATCTGGAAAGACGCACACTTGTTCTCATGGTGAAGGGCCCAGACTGCTCGTGCTCTCTGAAGGCACTGCAGCTTTATCTTGACAGGGAGAAAACGACAGGAAGCCCGACCCCTGGATTGCAGATGAGGGGCCCATGGATTCCCAGGATAAGAGTTTGCCTGTTGCACCAGGCTATGCTACTTCTGATCCCACCCAGAGCCCAGAACAGCTGCAGAGAATGGGGCATTTTACAAAGAGTTTGATTTTATTGATATTTAAATATATTAAATATTTCACTGAAATACATGGTACACCACCCCTCCCCCACTCCCACAGTGGTTACATTGTGAAACCAGAGCCCATGGCTTCCCATACCCTGACTCCTCCACCAAGTGGTAAGGAAAGGGCAATGGTAACCCAGGAGAAGGATGTGGCTGGCACTGTGGTACAGGGAGCCAGGGTGTGGACAAGCCCCTCCCACCTGGCAAGAAGCAGACAAGTCACCCAAAGCTGAGACCTTCCCTCTCTAGCTTACTTAAACACCTCACCCCACCCCATGGCACCAAGTAGTTCCTTCCTATCCAGGGATATGGCTCGGGGAAAGGGAGTCAGTTTTCTATCTGGACCAGCTAGTCTTCCCCTTCTCTGCCTCAGCTAATCAAGTGCCTAGTGGTCCATTTGGCTGATACATGGAGAGCCTCAGAAAAGCAGTACCAAGCCAGAATCCAGGCCTCTGCAGGAAGCTGGTATCAGAAGGAGCCTGAGGAAGGGCAAGATTACTACCTGCCTCTTCCACAGCCCCTAAAACCTCTTCTCTGCTTTTCTAGTCAATGTCTAGGACAAGTTCAGTCAAAACTTAGGCTTAATACCCCTGGCTTAAACGGGTACAGACATATAAACCAAGGCACCAACTAATTCAGGCCAGAGTTGAGGAGGTTACAGGGGGGTCAAGGAAAGCAAGGATGGGAAGGGAATAGAGTCCAACCCTTGCAGGCTTCACGGGGATTAGAAGCCAGGACTAGAGTCTAGCTATGCTAGATTCAGGCTGAAGGCTTGGGAAAGCCAAGTTTAAGGTTCCCAGGCTCCATCCCCTAGTACCAAAATCTGGGTCCTCAGAGGGATCCCATGCTACCCCAGTCCAAAAGCATACCACATCCCAGGACACAAGCTGAGGAACCCAGGAAATGCCTGGGCCTCCATCCAACAAACCCCCAACAGTTCAAGTGCAAGGAACACTAGAACTCAAGCAGGTGCTTGGGTCCCTGCCCTGGGCAGGAAAGACAGTCATACTGCACAAGTGGCCCCCAAATGGCACTTAGGGATTTGGCACAAAAAGGACTCCTCTCCCCAGGTCACCCTCCTTTTGCTACCAAACCCCATCCTGCTCCTGTGCAACCTGGGCATCTCTCTCCATCCCTTGAAATAGGAAACCCTGCCTTAATGCTAGAAGACAGAGGCCCACAGGAGAGAGGCAACCCGGGGTGGAGCACTGAGGAACTGGAGCACAAGGACACATACAGACCTGGAAAACAGATATGCACACACAAAAAAACATGCACACACAGTTACACAAACACACAGGCTCTCCCTAGTACCAGACTTGAGAGGCCAGGTTTGGGGTCAGGGTCCTATTTCTTGGAGCCCTGACCCATTTCTATTTGGCAACAGAAGGGATAGAGATGCTCCATGCCCCCTTGTCAGCAGACAGCAAGTGAGCATTGGGGCCAAGGGAGCTGATCGTGGCCACGTTGGGGCCTCAGATCAGTCTGGCACCATCCTCCTCCCTGGCAGCCTCCACTGTTCAGCATCTGCAGGTGAAGGTCCAGCTCCTGATCTTCTGATGTCCCCCCACACAGCCTTGCTCTCTGGCTGATCATTTTCACAGTACCAATGAGGCCAGATACCCCTTTCCCTGGAGCATGCAGGGACTGGGGCTAAATCTGAGCTGTCAGAGGTCCCTTTGTTCCCCTTTGGGGACAGATCATGGGACTAGGATTTGGCAAATGGAAACATTCCCCTGAAATGTGGTCAGAGCTGGGTCCCTTCAGGACCTCCTTCCTCTGCCCTGTGCCTAGGAAGGAGATTTGGCTGGATCTGGGTGTGCTCGAGACCAGTGCTGGGGTCACAGGCATAGCAAAGGCAAGCATGGAATAGGCATTCCTCATGCCCGCCCAAGTCTTTATACAAAATATTCCCAGGAAAAAGAGGGAAAGGAAGGACCCAGACCTGAGCCTGTCGCCCAGACAGGGAGACAGTAGGCCTAGCAAGTTGCCATTTTCCTCTCTCAGGCAGGAAGGCTCCGTAGCCTCTGCCACTGCCCCCTCAACTAGAAGAGAGGAGAGGAACCGCCCTACCCCAATTAAGAAAGTCACTTGGATATCGTCTTGGTGTCCCTTCCTTCGCCACTCTGAAGGCAGATGAACATGGTCCAGGCACAGCCTGCTGGTGTTCCCTTTTGCCGTCAGCAAGATCTGGAGGCTCAGTGCCCCACAGCTCCACCCAGCGAGCACAGAGTCCACTCAGTGCCCAGCTTGGTCCCTTCAGCTGAATCTGTAGCTGTGTTCTGCTAACTGCTGGGGCCCCCATTGAGGAAGTAGGTGGTCATCTCCCCCTTGCCCTTCACCTTGACCACCCCTCGACACTCCAGTTGATAGCCCTTGGCAGTTAGAACCTGGTACAGGTCCGTGGTCACCTGGGGGAGTGGGAGGGGAGCCTGCTTAGCCTGGAATCTTTCGTGATGCATTGGTAGAAGCCCAGGGCTTCTGTGTCAGGCTAGCTTCCCTCCCTCCAGTCCCTACCCCACCGCCACAGCCTGCCACCCTACCCCTGTCCTGCAGAGAGACCTGTGAAGCCTCTCTGGACCAGCGCTCCCGTCTCAGCTCAGCCCTCACCTGTATCCGGTCAGGGACCCCGGTGCTGTCCATGCGACTGGAGACGTTCACTGTGTTTCCCCAGATGTCGTACTGTGGTTTTCGGGCCCCAATGACACCTGCCACAACTGGACCCATGTTCAACCCTGAGGTGGACAGAAAAGTAAGAGATTGACACTAATGGGTGCTCCAGGGCCAGTCCAGGGAGTCATCCCACCGGGAACCTTGAGAGGGGCCCAGAGAAAAAAGGTGGAAGGAGGACAGTCTCCTGGTGCTTAAAAAGGGGGGGAGGGGTCTGAGCATAACGGCTGAAGCACTCCCCTGAGCCAAGGCTGTCCTGTGGTTTGTACTATAGCTTGTCTACTACATGCTGCTCTGTGCCAACTACTAGTGAAAGCAATTTGCACTGCTGCTGCCACAATCTCACAGACAAGGCACTGGGGTGACTTAGTACATAAGCCAGTACATAGAGCTGCCAGAAGTCAAACCAGTCTGACTCCAAACTTCTATCAATCACTGCCTTCCACCAGTTCCTAGGAAAAGTACCTCTATCAGACTGACCACACACAGAGACAGTAGGCAGTGGACTTTAGATAAACCTACGTTTTAGTCTTCTGACCTTAGGTAAGAGTCACTTAATCTCTAAGAGTCAGTCTCTTTTATCTTTATAAAAGGGGCACAGGGAGCTGGAGAGATACTTTAGCAGTTAAGAGCACTGGCTGATCTTGCAGAGGACCCAGGTTCAATTCCCCGCACCCATATGGCAGCTAACAACAGTCCTTAACTCCAGTTCCAGGGGATACAACGCCTTCTTCTGACCTCTGCAGGTATTGCACAACATGGGTTCACTTACATACAATGCAGGCAATACATGCTATGCATAAAATTTTTTAAATTAATAAATAAAATATTTTAAAAGGGAGGGATAATATAATCAAAATGGGTTCAGAATAAGACAAGACCCTAGCATATAGTAGACTCATAAAACAAATGATCTTTGTCCTTAATATTAGAGTTGACATTGGAGATGAGAGGGGGAAGGAAACCCCACAGGAGTCCTACCCAACCTGCACTCAGCTTCACCCATACAGGGCCCCGAGAAAGCCTGCCAAGAACCAAGCCCTCTCACCAATCTTCATCTGGAAATTGTTGAAGGAGTGCTCATTGATGTGCTTCATCTGCTCCATGAGCCGCATGGCATAATCTGCCAGGGCAGTGATGTGGGAGCGGCCCACCTGGTCGTAGGTGCTGGCATTCAGCCCAGAGGCAGCCATGTAGGTGCTGCCAATCGTCTTGATTTTCTCCAGCTGCCGGAACCGCTCCTCACTGATGATCTGGACATGAGGTATCTGTCAGGTCAGACCCAGGTCTACCCCAGAGCTCTCTCCTTGTCATTCTTGGCTCCCTTCCTCTTTTTCCCCCACCTCAAAACTCCCCTTATTTAAATGGGTGAGCCCCCTTGCAGCCGCTGCCCTCAGTGAAGATCTGAGAGGCCAAGAAAGTGGGCAATCCAGGACCCTAGGCAAAGGAGTTGGTCATATAACCTCTGAAGGTCAACTATGATGGTCGCCTCACAGGACAGCAGAAACACTCTGACCCTCACCTTTGAGGAACTGTGTCCCAGAGTGAGGAAGGGACTTTCCCCCCAGAACACTGAAAGGCCCATTCCTGACCTGGGTACTCAGGACACTTCCTCACAGTTTGCTCCCATTTTCACTATTCAGGAGACCATCTTGCTGGCTTGGTCTCACAGGGTTTTGCCCACAAATGGCTGTCTTCCTCTTCAATAACATCACCTGGCACTTACCCTGTCCTGCACAGAGCCTCATGTCCTCCTTTGCTTCCCAGCAAGGATGACCCTGCCCTGCTGAGGCTGACCCCATTGCTACCTCTGACCGGGCAAATAACAGGGTTCATGTCTGAACTTACCCTTAGCCCTCTCCATGGTATCTCTGGCTTCCACCAAATCTCCCTTGCTCTTCTTAATACCACCCACCCTTCCAGTTCATGGCTTTGTCATCCAAAGTGTGCATGCTTCCCGGGTCCCCAAATCTTCCCTACTCTGACAACACTAGCCAATGGACCAGTACCTCATCAAAATCAGCAATGATCTCATTGAGCAGCCGCAGGCACTCGACACCCTCATTGTTTGCCTCCAGCTCCACATAGAACTCAGAGAAGTTGGCAATGGAGGCAAACATTACAGCCACGCATTCACACGACTGGTAGTAGAGTTCATCATTCCGGCGTTCCCGGGCCAGAAAGTGGGCAGCCACGTCCTTGGGCAGAATGTTATGCAGCAGGCGTCGGTTGTATGCCTGGAGCTCTTCCATCTCCTCCTTTTCCCCTGTTGCCTGTGGGCACCACATCCATCACCCATTGCCCAACATTCACAAGGGGTGGGTGCAGTGGCCAAGGCCTGAAGATGGGCATCAGAGAGAACCACATGGAGGAAGAAAGGCACAGGCAGATAAGGCCTAAAGAACAGGCAAAGGAGTGAGGGGAGCAGGTACGGGGGCAGGGGACAGGAGGTGGACGGAGAGAAGGCACAGAACAAGGTGGGCTCAGGGCAGCCTCAGCCTTAACCATCTAGCAAAAGATGTTTTTTCTGGCTTGGCCCAAGCTCTGCCCACAGGATTCTCCCCTCCCCCAAAGGTCCAGCTAAGTCACCTGTAGTTTCCAGAGGAAGTCCAGTCGGGCAGTTGACTCCACCTGCTGGGCATGCAGATACAGTGCCAGAGCAAAAACCAGCAGAATCACAGGGGTCATGTGTTTGAGTGCGACCCTCCCGACAGCGGGACTGAAAAGAAGCAGAGAAAGGCTTGGGTCTGGAGGAGACATCAGCTAGCCTCATTCTTCGCTGCCCCAGAGCCCTCACTTACCAGGCCAGCCCATCAAAGGTCTCATTGGAAGAAGCCCTGGCAGGAAGATACAAAAATCATTGGTTGCCAGTTGCTGGGAGGGGCATGGAAGGGAGACAGACTGCACTGTTGAGCCTACACGTGGGGCACGGGGCAGGGGCCTCTCCGCACATAAATGAGCTCATCGAGAGCAAAAGTTCAAAGAACCTCTACTATGAGTGGTAGTTTCTCTACTGACCAACTATATGACCTGGGACAAGGTGCTTAAAACTCCACCTTCCACATAATGAACCAGGGGTCAGGTCATATAAAAGGTTTAGTATGTGCCTATGATGCCATTAAGTAATGATGCTCATTACTGTAATATTGACCACTATCCTGAGATATAGCTAGTACTGACACTTCAGAGACGAGATCATCAAGGCCCAGAGATGAACTCCTCTGTCCAAGGTTACACAGCTAATGAACAGTAGATCAAGTACTCAAACCCAGCAGACTCCAGAGGCTCTTCCTACTGCAAGCTATGGCACTTTATCACAAGGGATTGGGTTTTTCAGGGGAAAAGTCTCTATGGGTCCCAAGCAAAGACTTCAAGGAAGAGTCAGAAGGTTTGGCTCCTAGCCAGAGCTCTGCCACCAAGCAGCTCCAGGACCTACATGTGGTTAAGACAGTGGGTAGGAAAGCACCGTGGAACTGTGGGTTTTGTTAGGCTTGTTTTAATGCCTAAAGACGCAGGGATTTCCCACGGCTGGGGCTTCTTTAGAGTAACTACTTGGTCAAATGCCCAGGATCTGCTTCATTGCCTCTCTTTCTCAGGTGACTTGTACATGCCAAGAGCAGAGTCTAGGTACCAGAGACTCTCAGTGGCCCAACAAGGTCAGGGAGATACTTGGGGCATTAAAGGGGCTGATAATTAACTTACAAGCCATGGACACTGAGCAGTAGATCATAGTTGTCAAAGATAGTGGCTGGGGGACCCAGCAGAAGCAGCACCAAATAGATGAGCCCCAAGACAAAGGTCATAGCCAACTTGCCGATGCTGCTGATGTGCAGGAAGACCGAGCTGGCCAAGAGACTCAGCAGCACGTTTCCGACGAAGTACTGGGGGGAGCAGAGAGGGCAGAGGCAGCGTTGGGTGACAGCAGGGACCAAAGCATCCCGAGCAGGGAGGGCCCTGCACGCCCGTGTCGGACCTAGCCTCCCTTCCACCACCTTCAAACAAACCCCACCTTCCATGCCCAGTTACACCACACCAGGGCCCCTGGCTGTTCCTGGAGGTGGGGACACTGCTAAATTCCTAACTCTCTGGTGCCCATCACCAGGCTTGGCACAGCAGGGCCAATAACTGTGCCAGGACACCCCCCTCTGCCTGAACACTGCTAGGACACCTCAGGGAAGCTGCAGGTGGGTGCGGTGCCCTCACACAGGGGAGCATCCAGGCCCAGAGAGTAATTGAGCTGTTGCAGATGGCAGGCGGTGATGTCAGCGGGTGTTAAATTCAGCATCCGGGCTGCGCAGGTCCGTATGGGGGTGTGATTACAGGTGAACTGCAAAAGTTGGGTGTATATCAGGCTAACCAAGGAGAGAAAGAGTGACAAGGGCCAAAACCCAGGTGCCCTCCACTCCGTGGAGCAGAGTTCTCAAAGATGACAAAAGAAAGGGGAGACAAAGTGAGAACCAGAGGTCCCCTCCCCTCCTCTGGAACGGCAGGCTCCCAGAAGGCAAGGAATCTCCCAGTCTCAGGTCAGAGCCTGGCCCAGAGGAGAGGAGGGAGAATTACCATGTTGGCAATGGCAGAGATGAACACAAGCAGAATTGAAAATGTGCCAACTGCTGTGCTGTGTGCCCGTGAGCGCACGATGCTGCGAGACAGACGTCGGAGGACCTTTGGGAAGAGCTGGAGTAGCAAGAGACCAACAGAGGCAACATTAATTAAGGAAGACCAGGCAGGAACCGGGTCCAGCAAGAGGCATGGCCTTCTCCTCCCTACGCTGTGGGATCTCCCCTCCTTCCCCAACAGTCCCAGGGAAGTTCCCCTACTTACAGAACCACAGGAGCACACAGCACAGATCAGCACAGTGACCAGCAACAGCAGGAAGACACTGACATAGATCCCAAGCATCAAGGTGGAGCTGGGACAGGACAGGACCAAGGAAAAGTCAGGAAAATCTGGGCATCCTGGTCCCATCCCCCAAACAGGCAGGGGTACAGACCTCAGGAACCAGGGGCTTGCATGGTTCAGGAGGGTTCAGGGATGTGGCTGAAAGGGTCAGGACTTACTGTGGGAATATAAGGAACTGGATGAAACAGATGAAGCAAAAGACCAACAGGGCGCAGCTGACGTAGGCTCCAAAGCGGGGATCCACCTTCCGTGAGTACTGAGGGAAAGGAGGCTGAGCTGGGTGCTGACCCCACCCTAGGGGAGGCAGGGACAGCAAGGACAAGACACTACCACGAGTCTGGGGAGGAGAAGCTGTTGGCCTAATTTATGTGAATCTCCACCTTGCACTGTGGTCTCCCCGATTCCCAGAACCACTCCGTGCTCCTCCACCCGCGCTCCTCCCCTGGCTCTCCTCCCCTCACGCTCCTCCACCCGCGCTCCTCCCCTCGCGCTCCTCCACCCGCGCTCCTCCCCTCGCGCTCCTCCCCGGCTGGGCCTCCTCCCCTCCAGCCCCCGTTCTTTTGCCCTTATATCCCCCAAACCTTCTTCTCAAGATCCTCTCTCTGGAAGGTGAGCAGGAACCGGCGCACATGGTCCTTTCGTAGTTGGTCGATGCTACGGGCATCAATGGCACGGCCCAGGAACTCGTCTACCTCATCTTCAGGGTTCAGGGCATCTTGGGCACCCCGGCTGAAGGTAGGGGACAGGTTTTACCAGGTGTGTGAGCAATGCCACATGATAAACAATGAAAAGGTCAGGGCTCAGGCAGCAGCCAAGTAAGGGCAGGTGAACCACGTGTGTGGTACGTGTTTTCACACTCTAGCTCCCACAGCACAATCCCAAATGCCTTCTCCCTTCCTCCTCTCACCCCTCCCCCACAGTCAGACTTACTTGTCTTTGCTGGAATCATCAATGCCCTGGAGAAAGGGACAGAATGTGTGAGTGAGGTGAGAGCAGTCAGTCTCAGTACCACGCTGAGGGTACCCAACACATAATCCGGGAGACTTGGGGCTCTTTGTATGAAACTTCCCCTCCTGATCCCAATTTTATGAAGCATACATGGAAATGGCAGCTCTAGAAAGGAAAGGGACACAATGTTGAGGGGACAAGAATGTGAGGCCCCAGGTCAGGGTTCGGAGAGCCCTCACCATCTGGCGGAAAGCCTTGGAGTCCTTTGGCCGGGAGAAGGCACGATCAGGCACCCAGCGTGGCATCAGCCCTTCCATGGAGTTGGCCCGCGTGCGCTGCAGCTTGGCCAACATGGCCTTCTCCTCTTTCTGGGGGGGCAGCATCAGTACTGGCTCAGAACTGGGACCCCAAGAAAGCCTTTGCTAGCACCTCCCATTTTCCCTTTCCCTGCTTGCCCCTCCCACCAGCCCTGCCCTGGCCTGACCCTTTTCTGGCTGGCGCCTAGTATGAGGAAGGTCTCAATGCGCTGCTCCTTGAGGTAGGCATTGCGCTCACCACCACGGCCCGGCTCGACTTCATAGTCCCCATTCAGGTACTGCAGTGTGGCACGGGTGATGTGAATTCGGCTATATGGGACGAGTAGGTAAGACCTCAGCTCTCCTACTTTTTCCCCACCCCCACTCCCAGGACCCTTCCACTCACCCGGCACGGCCCCCTGCCTCCATGTGGTTGGCTAGGGTCACATCGTTGGACCACACATCAAACTGCCATTTCCGCAGGCCAAGGACACCACAATGCACACGTCCACTGTGGATGCCCACACGCATGTTCACATTTACACCTGTTACTTCACGCACCAGCCTGGGAAGACGAAACTCTAGGTCAGCTCCAAGAAGTTTTCTCATCCCCAAATCAAGAACCCAAGCAAGGGCCAGCAAGATAGCTCAGCACGTAAAGGCCCTTGCTGCCAAGCCTGACGACTGGAGTTCCATCCCTGGTACCCACAGGGTAGAAGAAGAGAACTGACTCCAACAGGTTTTTCTCTGACCTCCACACTTACACCGTGACAGGTACACCCACACAAACACACACACAGTAAATAAATAATAAATTTTATAAATAATAAACATTAAAAAATAAAGGACCCAAGCAGCCCAGGCAAAGAGAGAACAGGCTTGGACAGACAAGGGCCAGAGGCTGCCTGGGGCTCAAGGACAAAGGTGCGAGAACTAGGTTTGACAGGGAACCCCAGCATCTTGCGGGATTGAGAGGTTGCTGCATTTTCTACAGCCCCAACCCACACTGCTCTAGCTACCTGTACCCTCCAGCTGGCTGGAGTCCAGGGAGTACATGGGTGGGTCTTCACACAGACTGGAGAAAGATCCACTCCCCTTCCCAGTGATAAACAGATCTCAAAGATAAAGAGCCAAGACTGGGAAAATTCCTGAGGACACATCAGAGTAGGAGCAGTCTGGGCACCCACAGTTCCAGGAAGCCTGGGAAGGGGGCACTGCTTACGAAATGGCCTCGATCATGTCCACACCCATCTCCACACAGCAGTGGGCATGGTCTGCCCGGGCCTCGGGCAGCCCTGACACACAGTAGTAACAGTCTCCTAAGATCTTGATCCTCAGACAATGATTCTCCTAAAGGGGAAGAGGTGAAGGGTCACCTTTACTCTCTTAACCACCCGGCACCCTGACCCACCACCTTCATTGCAACCTCTGCCCCTAACCTCCCAGCTGCCACTAGCAAAGCTGTGCTGTCGTCACAGTTGGCACTATCCCCAGCCCCCAGCACCCTCACCGCAGCCAGCTTGTCAAACCGAGCAAAGAGCTCATTCAAGGTCATGACCAGCTCCTGAGCAGTACACTGGGAGGCCAGGCTGGTGAAGCCCTCGATGTCCGCAAATAGGATGCTGTAGATGATAGCAAAGGACAGATGGCCCTCACAGCCTTCAAAACCTCTGAAACACCCTGCAACCACCTTGGCAAAGTCCCCATCCCCACCCTACCTGACATTATCGTGCTTCTGAATGTAGATCTTATGGAACATCATGTCTTCCTTTTTGGTGTTGATGTCTTCTTTCATCTCCATGGCAACATGCTGGGGCAACACTGACAGCAGCAGCCGCTCCTAGACCAGTGGTTCCAACCACTATCCTCTTTGTTTCCTACTTTGACCCCTCTGGTTCTTTCCAATTTCCCAGAGCCCTCCCATATCTCCACAGCGACCTCAGCTTCCCTTCTGGACCTTGGTTTGTCCCTGCCCAACAGAGCCCTAGCTCTCTCTGATCGACTGCCACTCAATCCTCCAAATGCA
The DNA here is from genome assembly GCA_035773235.1 of Eospalax fontanierii. NCBI lineage: Eukaryota > Metazoa > Chordata > Mammalia > Rodentia > Spalacidae > Eospalax > Eospalax fontanierii. The sequence continues at coordinate 13,521,762 of CM069537.1, forward strand.
TCCCTGCCTACTGCCTCCCACTCTTGGATAGGACAGGACCCCAGTGTCACAGGGCTTTTCTGATGCACAGTCCAGGGGACCATTCACACTGTACTCCACAGACCTGGACAAGACAGTAGATCCAATCTGCAAGTTACTTGGGGATGAGGAGGGAAAACACCCTAGCTGAGGGAAGCAGCCCCCACCTGCTGGCGATTCTCATGCTGCAGATGTAATCGAGCCTGGATGTAACCTCGGGTCTCCTGAAAGGCCTGGCGCTGAGACACTTCAGCAGGGTAGTGTGTGCAGATACCAATGACGTTGGTGCAGAGGAAGAGCACCATGTTAGCACCGAGCTGTAGGAAGGTGGCAGGAGCAGATGAGAGACCATTTCCCCACCATGCACATACATGTGTGTGCACGCACATGCATGCACGCACACAGACACACACACACAGACACACACACAACCTGCTGGGCTGTCTCAGAATATACTACTACCTCAGCAGGAAGTAAAAGTCCTGCACCCTGCCTGTCCCCAAGCTGTTCCCTCCCTGTAATATATCTCATTTCCTACAGAACTCCAGAGAGATTCCAGTCTTCCCTTACATTTCATAACTAGAAAGGTGAGCTTTTTACAGCTTCAGGGAGCAGGACCACCAACCAGTGGATCATGGACCCAACCCCAGAACCCTATGGTCTCCTGCCCCACAAATACTCCTCTGCATGTGGGTCTTACTGGACAACACCAAGGAGATTTGAACTTTCCATCCTCCTTTGAGTAAACCAGAACAGCTCACTTCATCTCTCTGGGCCTCTATTTGCTATTCTAATAACCCAAACAGGAAGAATAAGTTCTCTAACATCCTGCAAACTGAATAACAAGAATGACCATTATTGGAGTTTGTTGTTTGATTATGGATTCCTGAGATATGGTCATATTATGTAGTAGTGATCCTCCTGCCTCAAATTCCCAACTGCTGGGGTCAATGTAAGCCACCACACCCAGCTCTATTATTACTGTTACTACTGAAGGTAGTCTGCTGGCCTCTTGCCAGGACTCTAAAGATGCTTTCCATACATTAACAAATGTAGTTCTTTCAAGTCTTTGAATTAGGTAACAGAATCCAGTTTCAAAACGGAGGGATTCAGCACATAGAATCTCAGTAATTTGGCCAAGATCATATAGTTGGTTGTGATTGACCTGAGATTTGAGTCTTGGACAGTCAGGCTGCAAAGTCTGTGCCATAGTCCTGCTGTCTAATGCATCTAGGTTTCTAATAGCCTTCCTTTCTTTTTTTGAAAATTATTTTTATTTTATATATATATGAGTGCTATGCCTGTCTGTATATAAGTGCATCTGCAATGCCCATGGAGGTCAAAAGAGAGCATTGGATCCCCTAGAACTAGAGTTACTGATGTTATCAGTGGTCATGTGGGTGCTGGGATTCAAACCCGGGTCTTCTGCAGGAACAGCCAGTGCTCTTAACTGGTGAGGCATCTCTCCAGCTCAAGCCTTCCTTTCTCTACTAACTAACTCTTGAGGACTAGTTCTGAGAGCCAAGGATTGACTGTCATCAATTCTAATAGAAAGAATCTGCCCTAACTCAGGATGTGGCACCACCAGGCCTGGCCACCTCCACAAGTATAATTCATAATTCATAGCGCTCTCTCTCTCTCTCTCTCTCTCTCACACACACACACACGCACACATACATACACACAGAAGTACACATACACAGACAGCCCTGAAGGACCTCACACCTAAGGCACCACCCTGAGCATAGCCATCTTGGATCACCATTAACTATCATCATCAGTAGAATTAACTAGACAGCAAGTCCAAAGGAACAAGGAAAGCCCCCTCAATGTTGCTGGAAACTCAGGAGTTAATGTGGCACTTTCGGCTCCACCCAAGTTAGATGGGGCCGGGCTAAGGTTGGAGAGAAGGGAGGGACAGCTCGACAACAGCCCTGAACCAGAACTAGTCTTGCAGACTTGGCCAGGATATTTAATCTTTGGGACCTCGGTTCCTCTGGGTAACACTGAGGTCTGGCTAACCCCTAGCATTTCCAGCACTGACCCACTAGAACTGGCCTCTAGCTGCCCTTCCCTGTCCACAGGCCCCAGGAGGCCTAGGCAGAGCTTCCCCTCTCAACAGCAGGGGTGAAGAGGGGCATACCATCTCCCTGGGGGCTTCTAAGAATAGCCCCCAGTGGGGGAGAAGGAGGGGGCAATCCAGGCAACTTCCCTTCCTGGCCCCAGGAGCCCAAGAGGAAAATGTGAGTCACGGTGGAGGGAAGGGGAAGAGTAATGGGAGACTGAGATAACTCTCTACACACATCCCTGTCCACTGTGAGAAAAAATGGATGTCAGAGTCCTGGGGGGACCTCACCTGACCAACGTCACTGGGTGAACTGCGCAATGTGTCTGAATGAGTGGATGGGAGAAAAGGGCCTTCCCATGAGTGTGAGTGGGGCTGGATCCGGGAAAGAGAGGCCTAAGCAGGTCACAAGCCCCTACTCCATCCAGGAACCCACAGGTCCCAATGGGCACATGGGACTGTTCTTAGCTCAGAGAGGCTGCATGAGCAACCCAAGCCCCACAGATGGGCAGTGCAGCATGATTTTCTCCACCATGCCAAGAATGTGTCTACAGAGACCCACGGGTGAGACCAGAGCCAGGCACCCTGGGGAGGTAGGAGGCTGGCAGTCCTGGCCTCCCAAGCTGAGCCTCCCCAGTCAGGCACTGGGCCTGGCTCTGGGCACCACGCCAGCTGAGAGCAGGGAAGAAGCCACACGCCCACCTTCTGGCAAGTCTGGGAGGAAGGGAGAAGGGAGGCACCACCCCTAAGCTCCTTCTCCCCCAAAAGGGCAGTCCAGCCACCAACCCCCACTTCACAGGCAACCTGGAAGAGAATCTGGGAGCCAGCACAGACAGACCTGACCCTTAAAGAGGCCGGATAGTGCCCTGTGGGCACGCGCTCCACAAACAAACCAGCTATAAAGTTACTTTTAAAAAGGTACGTTCTGTTCGAGCGTAGTCTGGGCGTGGAAGGGCACTGGGCCAGAGCACCCAGCTTCTCACCCGGGAGCCCTGGGCAACTTTCTGTTTGTGAGGCCACGGTGGGCTAGAGGCCACAGTCCTTGGCAGAGAGAGGCTGGTCCCTCCCACAATGAGCAGAGGATCCTACACCCACAATGGCACTGATTAGAGGCTGTGCGTACAGCAGCCTGGTCTCTACTCCCTGGTCAGGGAGTGATGTAAGACCACAGACCCCACGAACATGTCTCTGAAAGGGACTTCCTAAAACCCCTTACAGGATTACCCACTGCTGACTGCCCCCAGGTGAGAGTCCTGCCTTGCCAGGTCTACTCCACTCTGGGAAGTGAGGTCTAACAGCAACACCATGAGACAGATACATCTATACCCAGTTTTACAGACTGGGAAACAAGAGGCCGGAGACTTGGGATCAGTTGTCTAAGATCACTTGCAGTAAAATATGGCCCCTAACGCAGGCATATCTGCCTGCAACCAAGTCCACGTGGCTATTAGACCCCACTCAACTATACTCAACCCAGGGCAGTAGCTGGGATAAGCAGAGAATCTCAAGGCAGGAATGCCAGGCCCCTGGCACTCAGGGTGCAAAGGCAGGTCACCAGACTTCAGGGCCCCTTTCTTCTAGTCCAACCTTTTTCAAATCATCTCCAGCCCAGGAAAGATCTGACCCCAACTCTCAACCTTCCCTGTCCTCTCAGAAATGCCCTTAGTCCCAAACAGGGCTCTCTCCCTTACCAACTCCATCCTAAACCTCATCCCTCCACATCAGCACCTAGAGCTGCTCCTCGGCGATGACACTGATGCCTAAGTCTCAAGAATCAACAAGGAGGCAGAGAGGCAAGGCCTGGACACCAAACCAGCTGAAATCCTGTTCTATGTCTGCAGGCTGCACTGCTTCTACAGGCCTAGGCCAAAGTCAGCCTGTGGTGACAGGCTACAGACTTTGTCCCGAGACCCCCTTCTCAGCAGTGCCCACTGATGCAGGTCCCAAACAGAGGCCCACCAGTGAAACCCAGCCTCCCGGATATAAGCAGACATCCCTGCACCAAGTCCCTCCTCAGCCAGCCTCCTCCCCACTCCCACACAGTGTACTCTATGTACCCACCTGCTTCCAGAGGAAGGGATCATCATGGTTGAGGTGCCAGGCCAGAATCAAATGCAAGGTGGAGAGGCCCAGGCCGCTGAGCACAGCAGCGCGCATGCGGATGGGTAGGAGCGTGTAGGTGATGTAGACAAAGAACACAGGGCACCAGAGGCCTGCAGAGGGGCTGTGTGGGTTGGCTGCCAGGGCACCCCCGACCTGCACGGCTGCCAGGATGCCCAGCACCACATAGCTCACCACCCACATGGAGTCCTGGCGGAAGCTATGTCTGTTACACACCACCATAAGTGCCACAAAGAGGACGGCGGCACAGGTCAGCAGGGCCACGTAGGCAGGCTGAGGTGGAGCAGGTGTGGTGTGAAGGGTTAGCAGCACAGCCGTGAGCAGCACAAGCACTGCCATGAGCAGCGTGAGGCTGCTCTGGTTCATCTGGAAGAAGTAACGCTGGTACAGGCGCTCCAGCTTGGCGGAGCGGAACTGCTTAGACTGGAACACTTGCACCAGACGGTGCCAGCAGGATCGCCCACTCCTAGGTGCCACGTCGGGTGCCACTTCGGCTGTCCCTACTGGTGTTGTCACCTCAGTGTCATCGAAACCCAAGGCCACTGACCGCAGCCCCAGCTCCATACCCCTGCCTGGGCCAGTTCTCCTGATGAAGGCCTCGTCCTGCCAGGGACACCGAGTGGGAGCCGCAGGGGTGGGGCTGGGTGGCTCTGCATCCTTGAGGCAGCTCATATAGCGGGGTGCACAGAAGCCACTGGCCCGAGTCCCACGTCGCGGGCGCTTCTGCCCATTGCGTTCACCCCAGGCTGTTTTCCGTTCATCCACTTTGGGAACCAGGAGGCCGCTAAACCATGACATGCTCCTGGAGGAAAGGCACAAGACGTCAATAGCACGGCTTGGGTCACTGCCACCACAGTCCCTTATTCCCAGTGCACTCCCGCAGCCGAGCTATGCTCTTCATTTGCACCATTCTTATAAAAATTACTCTGAGGTAGGCAGTGGGGTCCCACGCACAGGTAAAGAACACAGACACAGAGAGAGGGAAATCATGCCCCAGATGTCAACAACACAAGCAGGTGAACCAAGAGTCTAAACTTGGCTTGTCTGACCCCCAATACACTTAATAATTCAATAATTCACCTCTCCCCTAAGGTTAGCACTGACTTCTTGGTAGTCACAGACACGGTTATCCGTGTCAAGTAGGAAAACAGCCCATAGTTGAGGACAATGGGAGAAACAGACTGCGGACTGGTCCTGGGGACAGGGACCACTCAGAACCAATAGATTTGTGCCACTGGTGTAGCAACGAGGCCTGAGGGTCTGATATTTTCCAATAGAAGCTAAAAGGAAACCTTGGATTCCAAGGTGATATCTCCCAATTTTTAAATGTTGGCATCTAATTCATATTTTACAATGCTATTTACAAGCCAAATAAATCATGTCCAGGGAATGATTTCTGCTGTAAATTGCAAATTAGTGACCTCTGTACAAAAGGGAATCTCCATATCCTTCCTCAGTACTCTCTTCTCTCTTTCTCTCTCTCTCTCTGTCTACACTTCACCAAGCTAAATTCAACTTTCCCACAGGTCACAGCTCAAGTGTTACTTCCTCAGGGAACGCTTCCCAACCCCACCCCTAGACTAACTTTGGTCCAGTTTACCTCTGTGCATTTCCTCCATAGTACTTAGTGCAATTATAATTAAAACATCCTTATTTAATGTATGCTTCTATCCCTATGACTACAAGCAGTGTGAGCGTAGGAATTATATACATTTTGGTCAGCACTTTATCTCCAGAGCCAAGTACTGGGCCTGGTTTACAGCAGGAACTCAATAAATGTATGATGGAAAGATAAAAAGAAAGCTGAGGAGTGTAGGTCAATGGTAGAATGCTTGTCTAGAATACACAAGGCCTTGGATCCCATTCCTAGTACCACAAGCTTTTAAAAAGGCAAGGAGGGGCCGGACAACACACAAGCTCAAGGGCATCGGTATAAAGCAGTCAACAACCCTGACTTCGCCTTCCATACTGCATCCGGTCACATTAGCCTGTCTGCTCTTCCCTGATACGCCAACCTCAGCCCAGCCTAGGACCCTAGTACTTGCTGTTCTCATCTGGAGCCAGAGTTCCTCCAGGTCACAGCCCAGAGTCTCTTATCAGTGTGACTCTCACCACCCTTTTAAAATAGCAGCTCCCTTTCCTGGGGTTTCCTATCTCTCTTCCCAGCTTTATAGGTTTTCTCTCTCCACAGCTCTTATCAGCAACTGCCAGTCTATCATTTTTCTTAGTTGCACATTGTTGCTAACTGGAGTGTCAACTTGATGAAAACAAAGATTGGGCCTGTTCGCTCTCTGCAGTCTCTATAGCACCTAGTAGGACCTAAGTATTTGCTGAGGTGGATGGTGGCTGGAGAGATCATGCTTTCTCTGTATCAGAAACTTTTCAAGATCTTTCCACATGCCTAATTTCATCTGGTCTTCACCAGAACCCCATGAAGCTGGTCCTATGGTCACCCAGGGAACAGAACAGGTTTGAAAGAACAAAAAATGGCGTCCAGGGCAGTTTTTTTTTTTTTTTTTTTTGGCTAACCCAGATTGCAGAGATCCTGAATAACCAAGTAAGTGTCAGATCCTACATTTCCGGGAAGAACATGCCTTGCACTAGGCTGGAGGATCCATGACAACTGCTTTGACTTGTTTCCTGGCTGAACACAAGTCCAGGGATGAGCATGAAAGCCACATCATCCATGGGTGACACCAAGACCACAGACTGGCATGCCTACAGGGCACCCTGAGGGGCCCTTTGTCTTACACCCGCTGAGCTGGCAACACTGACATTTGTACTCACTGAGGAACTTGAGAGTTTACCCAGCACCTGCCCCAGGTGGCCACAGAGCCAGATCCTGAGGAGAGATGAACAACACTCCAAGCAGACGTTGGAGGTCCCCAAAGCAGAAGGCAAGCTGAGGGCTTCTCTGCCACCTTAAACCTCCCTTTCTGGGCCCTCCTCAGCCAGATTCTGCGGGTATCCTTCTAAATCCACAGAGCAGCAGGCCCTGCAACTTAACACCATCTCGAAAGTCAGATCAGAAGTACAAGAATTCTGGTCCTACTGGCATCAGGAAAAGGTCACTGAAGAAAGCCTGGCTCTTCAAAATATTTCACTGGAAGCATGATGATCTTGGCGCCAGACCAGGTTTTACACTTTACGAGTGATTATTTGCTAGTTACCCTGCCTTGAACAAGTTGTTACCCTCTGTGTGTCAGTTTCTTCACTAAACATGGAAGTGTAATGGTCCTGAGGAGAGAATTTAATAATACCTGCCCTTTAATTCATACTTGATAAATACTAGCCCTCCCCACCTTGCAACACGTTGAACCCAAACTTCTGTCACTGTCCAAGAGATAGAAAGAAAAGAGTCATAAGCAGGAACGTGCATTCCTGCAGCCAGCCAGACACCTCATTCTATTAGTCCCTGTGTCCCCCCCACTGTCAGTCCCCAGAGTCGCTGAGGACAGAAAGCAGAGTGAGCAGTGTCCCACCGCGTTCCCCACCCCACCCCCTCACACCATGACATTTTGCTTCAGTCTCCTCCCATTCTCAGTCCCCTTCCCAGTTCTTATCTCCCCTTACCCCCACCCCACCCCACCAGACCAGGTCTGTGTTCCCAAAGGACCTGTTTCTGGCCATGTTCCCAGCCCCTGAGAAGCACATCCTAGCATCTGGCTCATCCCCACAGAGGAAGAGGGCAGACACTATGGGGGAACACATGACCCCTCTAAGAACACCCTGACCCCCGCCAAGGGGATAGCTTCAGAGCTCTGCAACTATCCAACCAACTGCAACCATCCCACCCCTGGGCTCCACTCCAACCACTGCCCACCCTGGAGAGCTTGCTGGACTCACAACACTCCTCTATGCCAGGCTAGTATGGCAGGAAACCAGAAGGCACTGCTCCAAGCCACAAAACTTCTCTATATGGTCCCCCACCCAAGCTCCCGGTTCAGGAACCCCTCACCATGACCACGACTGTCTTCTGCCTTCAGGCACTTGAGCCTCTGACCTCTCCTCCCCTGAGTCTTAGTCCCTTTGCCCTCTCTCACAGATGTGCTGCTCCAGACACCACCCACAGCCGCAGCCATGTTCCATTTAGCATCACAGTCCCACAGTCCCAGGCCCAGGACTTCCCAGACCTCAAGTCCCTCCCAAATCCTGATCCTTCAGCCTGAGACCAGATCTGGAGGCCAAGGCCCAGCCTCAAGGATGGATCTGCTCACTGCTTTGCCAACCCTCTTCCTAACCAACTCTTGGCCATCTCATCCCCAGGGCCCATCTGCCTCTGCCCTTGTTGGCAAAAGGAGATTCCAGGGGTTTAAAAGACTTCAGAAAGGTCACGGTAGAAAACTATTGCCCAGGGGTAGGCCCAACAGTGCCAGCATTGCGCCCCAAGCTGGGACCCTACTCTCCCAATTTCCAGGCCTCTCCAGCTGTAGAGGAGCCTCCTCAGGGCCTCCATCTGCAGAGTCAACACAGTCCTCCCCATTCCTGGTTCACCCTAAGAACTCTCACTGCCAGTCCCAACCACACAACACCCCACCAGGCCTGTCAGCTGCAGGGGCTCTGGGAAGACACCAGTACACGGAAAGACTCTCCCATCACCCAATCCCACCTCTGGCTTTTCGGTCAGATCACTGGGCATGTTCTGGTTAAAGTCTGTCCCCCGGCCCACCTTGCAGCAGGCCTTGGACAGCAGGGACTGACACCACCCTTTTACTCCAAAGGTTCAGGGAGAGGGCAAGGAAGGGAACTCCAGCAAATGGAGAGCCTCCCTCTCCTCTAAACATAGTCACACTACTCCAAACTCGTCCCACAGCACAGATGCCAACCCGTGCGGGCACCCCACCGCCAGCAGCATGCCTCCTTCCCTGCTCTGGGCAAACCTGGAAACTCCGGCGAGAGGAGGAAGGGAAGCTCCGCCGTGGAGGGACGGTGGGCGGGAGGCGCCCGGCCGGCCGAGGAGCACCGGGTGCCCTCTCCTTCCGCCAGCCCCACGGCCTCAGATGCCCCGCACAGTCCAGACTCCCCAGCCCTGGCTCCCCGCCCCGGCCGGAGCCTGCTCCCCGCGGGCTCACCTGCCGGGGGGTGGGCGCCTGCCCCGGGCCCCCGCCCCGCCGCGCCCGCGGGCTCCGGCCGTGCGGCCGGCCGTCCCGCCGTCCAGCTCGGGGCCCGCGTCCCCGCTGTCCCGCCCGCCGCCCGGCCGAGCTCCGGCCCTCGCCCCCTCCCTTGTTGTCCAGCGCAGCCGCCCTCTACCCCGGATCCAGAAGTCCCCTCCCCGCCGGCTCCCGGACTCCCCGCCTTAAAGGCACAAGCTCCTTTTGTCTGCGCACCCCCTCCCCCTCCGCCGCAGCGGGGGCGCAGCCGCCCAGGCCCCTCCGGAGCGGCGGGGTCGGAGGCCGGAGCCCGGGGCCTCCCCGCGCGCCCCTCCGCTAGGGTCCTCCCCCGGCCTCGGGGAAACAAGAGGCCACTGTTCCGGGGTGACGACCCCGCGGGGAGGGTCCGGGCACCCGCCCGCCTCTCCCTCACCCCAGGGCGGCATCCTTCAGGGTGCCCTCCTGCCCTCACCCGGGGGTCCGCCGGCCAACCACCCACTCGCGGCCGAGCAGCCCGCCTGGCCCAGGGTTCGGCTTCCTTCCTGTCGGGGCGCCCGGGGCCGAGCCGGAGCCCTGCGCCCCCTCCTCACCCACCTTTCCTCCCGGCCCCAGCCCCCACCCCGCCGCGCCCGCCCTCCCTCCGGCGGGAGCTCGGCTTAATAATTAATTAAGATTTCATTCCACAAGGCGCCAGGTGTGTGCGCCTGGCACCCGCTCGCCCGCACCCCACTTCTCTCCACTTCCCCAACCCTTTGGGGCGCGGGCCCCGCCGCAAACCTGCTGCGCCGACCAGCCAGAGCGGCCGGGGGAAGGGGCATTCTCGGTGCCGCCCTCTGGCCCCACGCTCTCTGGGGCAGCCGCCCCCCCCCCCCCGCACCTGCCAACTTGCACAGTCCCTCCCCCGGCACCTTTTACCCAAAAGGTTGTGCAGCTTTACTGTGGGGGGCTGGGGTGCATTGCCAGGTTCATGAACTGAAAAATTGTTCCGGGACGTTTATTTATTTCCCTCATGAAGCAGCTGCCCAAGTTACCTGGGAGATGGGAAAATCATGTGAAAGCTACTTTTAACCCTTTGAGGGGTAGAGTGCTGTTACCGGAAAGGAAGAGAGGGCTCGTTTCCAGGATGCAGGTGAGCTTGATTTAAACCTCCCTTTGAGGTCCCCTCCCCAGTCCTCTAGCCAGACCTGTAGCCCTAGGCTCATACCGGGCCATCCCTACGTTCTTGTCCTTCAAGACCCATCTCTTCTCCACTCCAGATCCCACCGAGGACCCACATGAGCTAAGGGAGTCATCTATCAGAAGTACTGTGGATAAATCATCCCTTACTGTCTTGGACCCTTACCCCTAAAATGGGGATAAACCGCCTCATCTTTCTCACAAGATTCTAAGGATCAGACAACAAAATGCTAGCTACAGTGTTTGAAAATGGAAAATGATGGGGAGAGATGGCCCAGCAGCTGGGAGGGTTTTTGTTTGTTTGTTTGTTTGTTTTTTGCTGCTCTTGCAGAGGACCAGAGTTTGGTTCCCAGCAAACTGGCTGTAACTCCAGCGCCAAGGAATCCAATGCCCTCTTCTGGCCTCCACAGCACCCACACTCATGTGTACATGTACACAGACAGAGCCCAACCCAGTGTGGTGGCAGACACCTTTAATCCCAGCACTGGGGAGGCAGAAGCAGGGAGATCTCTATGGGTTCAAGGCCAGCCTGGTCTACATAGCAAGTTCCAGGACAGCTGGGGCTACAGGAAAACCCTGTCTCAAAAATAAACTAGTTTTTACAAAATGAGAACATGCTCATCTGTGCTGCCATATATGGTTCCCAGGTGGTCAGGCCTGGCAAGTGATTTTGGAGAGTGTCTGCTTGACTTCTCCCTTCCAAGTGTCCTGTGTTCCCACCACTGTCAAAATTTTTTTTTCCATCAGAATCAGGAAGAATCCACCACTTTCCTCTTAGAATAATGTGGTTTTGAATCATATGGGAAGAAATGCAAAAGATAACTGAGAAAAGGAAATAAAGGTCTGTCTGGTGTGGTGATACACATCTGTAATCCCAGTGCCCTGGACACAAAGATAGGAGGAACGCAAATTCAAAGTCAGCCTGGTCTACAAAGTAAGTTCCAGGCAAGTCAAGCCTATATATTGGAACCCTGTCTCAAAAACCCACAAAAGAGGCCCGTTGAGATGGCTCCATGGGCAAAGGCTAAGGTGCTTGCCACCAAACCTGATAATCTGAGTTCATTCCTAGGATCCACATGAGAAAGAACCATCCCCACAGGCTGTCCTCTGACCCACAACACAGTGTGCCATAGCACACGTGCACACACACATTAATTAATTAAAATGTTTATCATTTTTTAGGGATCATGGGAAAAATGAAAATCATTTGCAACCAAACTGAAGAGAATTAAAATTTTTAAAAGAAGAGAGAAAATTGTGTGATTATAAAAAGAAACTTTATATTTATGGGGCTGGAGAAATGGCTCAGCAGTTAAGAGAACTGGCGGCTTTTGCAGAAGACCCAGGTTGGAATTCCCCCACGTGGTGGCTGACAACTGTCTGTAACTCCAGTTCCAGGGGATTTAACACCCTCTGCTGTCCTCCTGGGGCACAGCATGACAGAGGTACAATTACACACATGCAGCCATAACATTCATACACATAAAATATAAATAAATAACAAAGATGTTTTAATAAATAACTTTATATTTGAAATGTAAGACTTTGTCTTTCATTTTCTATTTGAGTAGAAAAAATGTGGATATCAACCAGGAAAGCAAAGAACATGTAGGAGTCCTCTGGGCTCTTGAAGTCCCACTGGCAGTTATTACTGCTCTAGTGGGTAGCCAGTATTAACATGGCCTCCTGAGTTCTGTTTTCAGTTCCTAGAGGGCAGGACCAAGCCTATTTGTTGAGCTATACAATACTGGGACTTTCAAATGATTCTACTCCCTTATACTGTAGGTAAGAAACATGAGCTATGCTATATTCACAGGCAATGTTCACTTATGGAATTTGAAAATTTGTAGGTATTTCAGCAGGAAGGTGTCTTAAAGATTATCTAACCCAGTTGGTACACTTTCGGTAATTATAATATCAAACATATGATATTACTGTGTACTGAGCATTCTTCTCAGCCCTTGATATAAAATAACTCATTTCAGCATAACATCTTGGAGATGGGACAAATACAGAAGAGAAAATTCTATAATGTCTCCAAAGTGAGCAGGTAAGTGATGGACTCAGATTCTGACCTGCTGTGCTCTGCCTGTGGAGTTTGTGTTTGTAACCACTGTGTGATACTGATTAGTATGGGGTGCAGGGTGGCTTATGCTGGCACACAACTGGTTCTTGGTAGAAATAGGACCAGAACTCGTAACCACTGGCCCCAATTCATCGCTGTTTTTAATAGTTTTGGGTTTCCTATATTTATTTATTTGTGTATGTGTATGGAAGGGAACACTTTCAGCAGTCCGTTCTCTCTACGGTGTGGGTCCCAGGGATTGAACTCAGGTCACCAAGCATGGTGCCGTTTTACCGGCCCTCACTGCTTTCCTAATCTACTACTGTATCTACTATGGGCGTGAACTATGCCAGTCTTTTCTTGAGGTTTTCTCAGAGGGCTGGGTGGGCTTTGCCCCCATTTGGCATTGGAGAATTCATTAAACTGTAGTGCAGGAAGCCCATGACTTCCAGCCTCCGTGACTAGAACCTCTGCCCTTAACCACCAGCAGAGGACCAGGGAATCCTCAGACCAACAGGGTAGAATCTGGGCCTTCTGCCAACCCCTTCCATGACAGAAATGCCTTTTCCAGACATGTTTCAGTCAAATTATCTGTCGCTGAACTGCACCAAGGTTGTTTACAAAGGTTTGCAGGGGAAAGTGGCAGGAAACGTATGGTTCCAGACTTGTCTTGAGCCCCTCACGGAAACAACACCTTAGCAGAATGACTTACTATTGACATACTGAAATACATCTGCTACTGCAGAGCTAATAGAATCTAGTGCAGTAGACACTACAAGTGTTAGAAACTAACGTGAAAAAAAACAAAATGAAGAACATTGTATTCATTTCTTTTCTTGGAACTGGAACACATTCATTATTATTCCATTTTCTTGGCAAAACCTTTGATCCAGGTGTGGAATACAGCCCCGCTGAACCTTAGTTGAAAATGCTTCAGTAACCAGACTATTTGGAAAGGACTCATTATCCCAGCGTGGGAATAAACAGCAAGTCGGGGATTAATTGGAAAGCTGTTTTTTGTTTGGTTGGTTGAGTTTTTTTGGTCTTTTTGAGACAGGGTCTCCCTGTAGCCCCAGCTGGTCTAGAATATACTATGTAGACCAAGCTGGCCTTGAACTCACAGAGATCTGCCTGCCTCTGCCTCCCAAGTGCTGGAATTAAAGGTGTGTGCCACCACACCCAACTTTAAAGACTTTTTTTTTTTTTAACATGTATGAGTGTATTGCCTGTATGTGTGTACGTGCACTCATGTCAAGCAATGCCTATGAAGGTCAGAAGAGGGTGTTGAATCCCCTGGAACTGGAGTTACAGATTGTTGTTAGCTGCCATGTAGATGCTGAGAATCAAACCCTAGTCCTCTGCAAGAGCATTTAGAGCATTAACCACTGAGCCATCTCTCCAGTCCCTAATTGGAAAGTTTTGACCCTGATGAAGAGAAGGAAGAAGAGAGGCAGTCAGAGGAAACTAGATCTAATACTCCAAGTCCATCCTAGATTCAGTGGCCTTTTTGGTTTTTATAATACAAACCTGTCACAAGATGGAGTTATTCTCAACCACTCTGTCTTTCATTTTCTAGAAGAAGAAACTTCTACTTGGAGACTATATTATATATAAGTTCCACAAGGCTATAAGTGTATCTGGACAAAAGTCTATAAATATGCAGTGTTGAAAATACCCTGTAGTGTGACACAGATAGGCTTAATCTGCATTTTCCTTGGGGTGTTCAGGTAACAACTAAGTTCTAACAATGCAAACAACCATTCCCTTACATTTCTGGCTTGAAGATAGGGTTTCTACATCTTTTATTTTCTGAAGGTGTGGAAGACATAGGGGTGGGGTGGGGCTGAGTGGCAGAGCACCGCATAGCGTGCAGTGGGCCCTGGGTTCTATCCCCAGCACCACAAAAGGTGGAAGAGAAAAGTTACCTACATTCATTCAACCCAGCAGACGTGCCTAGTCCGTCTCACTGTTCCTAAGCCCCGACCACTGGGCTCAGTGCTTCCTCTAGGGTCCATGGTTGGAGTAAGTCTTGGCCAACACCAGGCCCACCACCAACACCTACGAAAACAGAGTGATTGGTTTTCAACTTCAAATGAATGTGAACATCCTTCATCTTTTTCCTATCCACTTAGGCCCCTATCAGTTACTCATGTACTCAAGGAAATACCTGCCTGCGGTGTGCTAGGCATTGTTCTGTTAATAGCTGCTGAGAATATAGTCATCAAATTCAACAGATAGGGTCCCTCTTGTCAGGGAGTTTATTTTCTGCAAACAAATGGGAACCTGGCCTAGTCACATGCTCCTTGCTGAAGCAAGCAAGGGATTGAAGTTGAAGGTCAGCCTGGGCAATATAACAAGACCCTATCAAAAACCAACAACACGAGCTGGAGAGATGATTCAGTGGTCAAAAGTGTGTATAGTGTTCTTGCAGAGAACAGGAGTTCGGTTCTTAGGGTCCACACTGGGCAGCTCACACAGAGGGCACTTGTATTTATGTGCACATGATCTACACACATAATTAAAGACAAATCTCTTTAAAATATTTTTATTGAATTTTGTATATTTCATACACAACATCTTAATCCTCTTTATACCTCTTTCCTCATCAGGACCCTCTCATAATGCTGGATTTCTTGCATTCTGTCATTTATGCTCTTGAGTCAAGTTAGTGTCTCCTGACATCCCTCAGTGCAAGTACATCCACTGGGGTCTAACCAGCCTATGTAGAGACACTCCCTTAAAGAAAATCAGCTCTTTCTCACCCAGCAGTAATCAGCTTCTCTCTGTCCCTTGTTCCACTATGTTCCATGAGTCTTAAGTGTAGAGGTTCCATTGCACATGTGTCACTTAAGGTTGGGAATTCACAGTCACTTAAGCTCTGTGTGTGACCAGTTGTGGAACTCTGTAATAGTGTCTGTTGCAAAAGAAGCTTCTTTGATGAGTGGTGACTGGCATACTTCTCTGTAAATATAAGGATCCATATTTTGCACATAGTAAGAAATTATATTTGTCTAGGATGTGACAGTCTTGGGGTTTTCTCTAAGATCTATGACCTCTCTAGTTATGTGCATTTGGCCATGTTTACAGTACCACATATGAGTTCCCTCCCATTGAGTGGGCTTTTAATTCCATTAGGTACCTGTTGATTACCCCCAAGGTAAAAGTGCGACTACTGGCCCCAATATAGTTTGCTGTGCTGGTCATTGTTGTGCTTATCAGGCCTTAAACCTCAGGATGGACCTTTGACTGATGTTCTCCCTTAGCAGCTATCAGTGTTCTCCAAACTATGAGAGCTAGCCTTCAGGGAAGTAGCTAGCCTTCCAGATCAGTTCCAGCTCTATTTCTCCAAGTCCAGTGTCTGAAGTATGTGCTGTCTTCAGTAGTAGGGCTTTGCCTGTAAGTTCTGGGAGGCAATCAAGGACTATGGCAATAGCATGTGTAATTTTGGGCGTCTCTTGGACTACTGTGGCCAACAACTCAAAGGAAGGTTTCTCCTGTCTGGCACTGTTTCTTGTTATGTAGCCATCAGCTATACACATGGACTCATGTAGAGATATTGCATGTGTAATCTTTCAGTGGGTAAAGGAGAAAAAGGAGCTCAAGAGAGGGGGGACCATAGGAGACAGGTATTATCAAGGGGAAAATGGGGAGGAAGGACAGAGGGTTGAAAACAAATCTTAAAAACAAAAAGAAACAATTAATGGACAGAAGAACAGCTGCTAAGTACTATGATCATTGAATGATGCATGGATCAGAAGTGACTGAGAAAGAAATCTGTGCTGAGTTGTCAAGAGCTGTCTCTTGGAGGAAGTGACATTTATGTGGCGACCTAAATGACAGAGTTGGCCATGCAGAGAATCTTGGTAAGAGCATTCCAAGCAGGGAAACAACTAATGCAAAAGCCCTCTGGCAAGAGCAAGCTCTCTGGGCTCTGGAAACACAAAGAAAGTCAGTGATGCTGAAGAAGTAGGAGATGAGGTCAGAGAGGAAGGCATGTCCTGGCTAGCGTAGAACTCACAGGCCAGGGGAAGGAGCTTGGATTTCATTCAAAACGTAATGAGAAGCCTTTGGAAGGTGTTAAGCTCGGAAGTAGCACAATCTGATTTATGGTTTTAAAAGATCATGCTGGCTGCTGGGCGAAGAATAAATTGTGGGATGAAGGGATTCGAGGGAAACCACTTAGGAAGCTATTATAGTGGTCCGGTGGAAAAAACAGCGGCTTGGGCAAGGACAGCAATAGTGGGTTTGTTGGAAAGTAAAAGAAGGCCTCAAGCAATGTGAAATTGGAGCACCTTAGCCACTTGCCTTGGTTCCTTCTGTGGTAGCGTTTATTCATGTCAAATAATTATCAGCGGGCAACAAATATTTGTCAGGCGCCTACTCTGTGCTAAGCACTGTGCTAGGTACTAAAATTTCCAGTCCAAAGGAGAAGGCACCTCTACTTCCTTCTGCCCAACTGTCACAGGAAGCTCTAGGTAAAGACAGCCTTTGTAGGGCCAGAGGCATATGCCTCACCCTGCCTCCCCTGCCCTGTACTAAACCAGGATTGATGGGCAGGGTTGGGGGGGCGGTGTTTACAGTGGGGGAATTGATGCCATAAAAAGAAGGTTCAAAGTCCTCTCAAGATCGCAGAGCAAAGATGAGGGGAGCCCAACGTTCCCACAGTTCGGAAAGAGTGCAGCCAGGGTCAAAAGAACCATAGAAGCCTCTTGGGGCACACACCACTGCCTGTCTTCTCCCCCACTGCCGGAGCCGCTCTCCAGTCTACCCAGGGTCTGGGGGCCCTAATCCCCCCACGCTCCTTTGGTAAATTTATAACTCTCTTGTGCCCTCTGGTGGCAGACTGTGAGCACTGCTGCTCATAGTTGTCCCCGCTGTTCACTACTCGATCTTCTGGGAAATTCTGGAACTCCTGAGAGGGGTTGGGATGTCACTGCACTGGGGCACAGGGCCACTTCCGAGCCTGGAAGATGGGAGCCAACCCTCCATCTACCGTGTATACAGTGCCAGATGTACCTGTAGTTTAAGAGTTGAATAAACCGGTTTTGAACACCTACTGCCAGCTAAGCCCAGTCACCAATGTGTACAGGGCTCACCCGAGCTCTAATGACTGGATGCTTCCACCCAGGACTTTGAATCTGGAAGTGATGACATCGAGCAGGGCAGTTAGAATTCACCGAGTTGTGGGCCACAAAAATAGAAGCCACGGAGCCACTCTTCATCATTACCCTGCCTTGCTTCCCTTGGTTCCTGCTTGGTTTTTAAGCCTGATACGCTGGCCTTTCCCCCAATCTATGAGCAAGTTGTTCAGTGTAATGCCAATAAATGTCTCTCATACTCACATTAATTAACAACTGCTTCTATTTTTATAACCAAGAGTGACTGGTGCATTGGACGATGGGTCAAGCATGTCTGAGTTAGCGTCTTCCTCGGTGGAGAGGGACAGCAATAGCTTTCCTGTGGAAGACTGTTTCATTAAATGGGAATGAGTTAAATATTCCTATGCACCAAATCATCACAAATATAGTAACAGACACACATATTATTTCATGGTTTCTACCCATCAGGAGACTGGGCATGGCTTATTCTGCTGCTCTGCTTCGGAATGACAAAGCTACAAGTCAAGGGCCAGTTGGGGGTTCAGCCTCTCCTTAGTGGCTAGAGGAAAGAAGGGTCCGATTCTACGCCCACAGGGTGGCTGACAGGAGTCAGTTCTTGGTTGGCTGTTGAACTAAAGTCCTCAGCTTCTTATCACATGGCACTCTCCAACATGGCAGCTTGCTTCCTCAAAGACAGCAAGAAGAGTGTCTGCTAGGCAAACAGCACAGTCTCCTGCAGGCTAACTGAAGAGCCATCCACCACTTTTCCTGTGTGAAGTAAGTCATGAGGCCACACTCAGAAGGAGGGAGATGCCCAAGGGAATGAAGAGATGTGAGGACTGTGTGGCCATCGTGGTCTGCACCACAGTGAGAGGACTATTAGTGGTCAAGCCCTGTTCAGTACCCCAGTTCCTAACTGAGCATGCTGTCACATGCCTGCAGTCCCGGTACTTGGGAGGCTAAGACAGGAGGATTATTGTGTGTTGGAAACCATCCTAGACTGCATACAAGACCCTATCTCCAAGAAAACAACAAAACAAAACAAAAGAATCCCACTCCTTCCTTACAGGTTTTTTAAGTTCCTCCCAAATTTAAACCCATAAAAATTAACCCTTCATTCAAATGGGAAAATTTAAGGCATAGTATTAGCTGGATTTTTTTTTTCCTGTGCTGGGTTCAGAACCCAAGGCCATGTGCCTGATAGACATGCCTATCCAGCCCTGAAAACATTATTCCATAACTGGACATGGTGGCGCATGCATGTAATTCTAGCACTCAGGAGGAACTTGAGTTTTAAGCCAGCCTTCAATATATAGTAAGATCTTGTCACCCCTAAAAAGAAAGAAAAGGAACAAACAGGGGAAGGGAGGGAGGGAGGGAGGAAAGGAGGGGGGGAGGGAACACTCCTGAAGCACTTAGTGATAGAATATCAAGTACCTCCTCTTTCCTTTAAAATTCTTTAGAGTAGTAAAATGATTATGAAGATTGTTATTAATAAGTTCCAAACTCCATCTCTTAAGCCTCAGAAGGTTCCACTTTAGGCCAAAATCTGAACACAGGCGTCTCCCTGCTCACAGCCAGCTCAGCACACAGTTAGGAGCTTGATGGGACAGACAGGACCCTATTTTCATTTGCTTTTGACCCAGGTGTTGCTCAGCCTTTAGCACATGGGCTCATAGGGAGGCTGAGGAGAGGAGGACACTTAGCTGCCAGGCAGGATGTTAGGCTTGCAGTCGCCCGGTGGGGGTGTGGGGACAGGACTCCCAACCACAGCTGCTTTCTGGGCCACTTCAGCGGTCTTGTCATTCTTCCTGGCAGCTCTCCTTATTTTTTCCTCTTCTGAAAGTAGCATTGTCCATGATTAAGAAAAATGCCCACAGAAGCCACCTTAACCAAGGGATCAAATTTAACAGCACCAAAAATGGACAAACTGATACCACATGCCCTCAAAGGGACGAGGTAGGAAAGACACAATGTCACCTAGGTGGTATTTGTACCAGAAATGTTCGACCTGAATCTAATCGGGAGCAAACAGACTGAGGGACAATTGCCTGTACTCTCCAAAAATACCAGTGTGGCGGAAGAAGAAAGGTGGAGAATGAATCCTGGTAACGGGACTGGAGAGTCGGAACTAAATGATCTGGATCCAGCTTTCTCTAAGAAGGCATGAGCACATTCATGGAGCAATTGGGGAAACTGGATTAGATGATAGTGTATGGACATTAACCTTCCTGTGTGATAGCAGCTCTGTGGCTGCAAAGCAGTCCTCTGCTGGGTTCACAGGCCTGTAACCCCATCTGTTTAGGAAACTGACAGAAGGAGCACAAGCTTGAGAGCAGCCTGGACAACTTACTGAGACTCTATCTCAAAACAAAAGTATATTTAAAAAGAGAAAAAAGGAGTGGCTATGGAACTCAGCAGTGGAAAGCTTTCCTAGCAGTGTGAGGCTCTGATTTAATTCCCAGGTCAGGAGGGAAGAGAACAAGGGAAGGGAGGGGAAGAAAGGAGGTGGGAGGGAAGGGGAGGGGAGAGAAAAGGAAGGGGAGGGGAGGGAGAGGCCCTGTTCCTGGTAAATACCAGTGGAGTGTTTAGGGATTCCGCTGTATCTGCAATTCACTCTCACAAGGTTCAGCAAATGTGGGAATTCTGACAGTAAATCCAGGCAAGAAATATATGTATTCATTATATTATTCTGGCCACTTTTCTGTAGGTTTAACAATTTCAAGATAGAAAACTGGGCAGGGCATGGTGGCACAAACCTTTGATGCCAGCAGGAGGGAGGCAGAGGCAGGTGGAGCTCCATGAGATCAAGGCCAGCTGGGTCCACATAGTAAGTTCTAGGCTTGCTGAGACTACAGGAAACTGTGACTCAAAAAAAATAATAAAGATAAGAAAAGGCCAAGTAACGGGGCACTGTGGACTCCCTAAATTTCATGTTTCCTCTAGAGTGTGACTAAGGGTTGGGATGAAGTCTGAGAGCCAGATACCAGCCAAACAGGGTCACCAAGCAAAGTTTATTTAGAAATATTTCTATTAGGCATTTTCCACAAATTTGTCAAGGAAATTTTCACAATTTTGTCAGTCTTAATTTTTTTTACAGTTGAATTGGGTATTTTGTTTGTTTTATTCTTGCTCTGTTTTCAGACAGGGTATCATGTAGCCCAGGCTAGTCTCAAACTCACTATGTCTGATGATCTTGAATGTGTGATTATCCACATCCCAGTGCTGGGTGGCTACATTGAATTGCTTTTCACCACATGGGGTCATCACCATTTTTTTAGTGCTTATCACATCCCAGAGGTCTTACTGTCATCATAGGCAAACAGGCTGGAGATGCAAGGAGGCTGGGAAACCAAAAGGCCACACAAGGGGACTGAAAAACTGGAAAAGCCCTCTGGAACTGGTCCTAGCTGTCAGGGAAGCAAGAGCCGGGGGAGAGCCCCTGTATAGCATGGAAGCTTTACACCCTGGTCTCCTCTGAGCTGGCTTTTTATTGTTGTTATTATTTGTTTTTGTTTTGTATAGTATTTGTTCGGTGCAGGGGGTTGAATACCCAAAACCAAGTTAGGATTCACTGGATTTCATTATTTTCATTTTGTTCTTTTTTAATAGTAGGTAAAATTGTTTGTTTGTTTGTTTGCTTGCTTATTTCCTGTGTGTCACAAAAGACGGTGACTCTGCATGACTCTAACTGCATGACATTCTGAAAAAGGCTCCAGGAAGCAGGACATAAGCAGGGGAAGGACGGGGTTCTTAGGGCAGTAGAACTGCTGTGTAGCATTACAGGGACGGGGATGCAACATTACGTCCAAACCCACAGAATGTCCACGGAGAGCGAACCCTGACATAACTGTTGACTTGGGTGGCAGTGACATGTCATTTGAACAAATACATAGATCTGGTGTGCAGTGTCAGGAGGTTGTGCAGAAGGCAGGGAAGTACTGGAACCTTACTTCCTCCTCAGTTTTGCTGTAATTTTTAAAATGTTTATATGTGTATGTCTGCATATATGTATGTGCTCATGTGTTTGGGTGTCCATGAAAGCTGGGGAGGGGGGTTGGATTCCTTAAAACTGGAGTTACAAGGAGTTGTGAGCTGCCTGATATGGGTGCTGGGATATGAACTCTTAACCGAGCCACCTCTCCAGTTCCTTTGCTGTACAACTTAAATTGTTCTAAAAATAAAATAAAATGTTGGGGTTTTGTTTGTTTGTTTTCTTGGATTTGTCTTTCTCAGGGTTGGTTTTGTTTTTTTCTTTTTTCTTTTTTCTTTTTGTTCTCCAGGAAATTAGTGTGATAAAGGGCAACCAGGGGGACAGACTTTATGCAGGGAACAACAGGAAGCTCTGTCTAAGGATGTTTGTTTACTCCTGTACAAGATGGAGGTGAGGAGATTTGCCTTCCCAGTGGTGTCAAGATGGGGGGGGCAGTGTTTTTCAGTGCTGGGAATTGAATTCAGGGATTTATCACATTCCAGGCAAGCTCTATACTTCTGAGCAACATCCCCAGCACCAGGACGCTGTTTTAAAGTAGATTATCATGAGGTGCCTCCTCCATTCTCCATTCCTCTGCATCTTCCCAGGCTGGGAGCTGGAATGGCACCCACAAGTCCTGTAGGCAGCTCTGCAGTGGCTCTGGTGCCTCTGTCTCCTGGCATTCAGGCTTGGACGGAGCCCCCATACGCTTTGTGTGGCTTGGACCTAATGAGTACTTTCTAAGGAATAAAATGAAGCAAAAGATGAGACATCACTTTCAAAATTAGATTACAAGAAGCCCATGGCTTCTACTCCCTGCCTACCCTCTTCCCAGAAGTAAACTGCCATGTTGTGGTGAAACTATGAAAAGATCCAGATGGCAGGGAACAAATGCGTCTAGCTGACAGCCTGCAAGGCCTGGAGTAAGACTTGGCATTACTAGATATGTCTGTCTACCACATGGAACACATATACAATGCAGGATCCTTGATTGGACACTGAGCGGAATTTTATCAGCATTTGTAAAAGACAGGTGGGGGCGACTTGAGTATTGGCTAGGATTAGATAAAGTAAAAATCAACAAAATGGAACAGTTGAAAGCGTTGAATGAAAAAAGCAAGTTCCAAACAGCATGTTAATTTTGCTAAAAAAAATTAATGTGTTGTGAAAAGACATACATCCTACCCTATAATTCTACTTCCAAATATATATTCAAGAGAAATAAGTTCATGTGAATACCAAAGGATATGTTTACAATGTTCATAGGAATTTTATTCATTACAGACCAAACTAGAATCATCCTAAGTGCTCCTTAACAGAAGAATGAACAAAGTAAAATGTGTGCATTCCAACAATGGACTACTACATAGCAGTGAAAAAGTACAAGATGCTGATGGAGACGATAAATATAATGCTTATAAGTATAATGCTTCAGGAGCTAGAGAAATGGTTCAGTAGTTAAGCGTACTTGCTACTGCTCTCTTAGAGGACCCAACCCAAATTTGATTCATAGCACTCAGGTTGGGCAGTTTGCAACCATCTGTAACTCCAGCTCCAGGAGTCCAGTGCCCACTCCTGACCTCTGAGAACACCTGCACACCCATGGCATACACACACACACACGCACACACACACACACACACGAATTTTTAAAAATTTAATCTTAAAAGAAAATGCTTCAGGAAAGAAGCCAGATACAAAAGAGTACAGGTTCTCCACACACTATTCCTTTTTTTCTTTTCTTTCTTTTGTAAAATTGTATTTATTATTTTTATTTTATATTTACAAATATAAATAATATTTATATTACAAGTGTATTGCCTGCCCATATATAAGTGCACCCATGTCGTGCAGTGCCCAGGGAGATTAGAAGGGGTTGGATCCCCTGGAACTGGAGTTCCAGATGGTTGTTAACTGCCATGTGGGTGCTGGGAATCAAACCCAGGTCCTCTGCAAGAGCAGCCAGTGCTCTTTACCGCTGAGCCATCTCTCCAATCCATTCTTTCTTATTTTTAAAAGTTTTATTTATTTGTATATTATGTGTATGAGTGTTTTGCCTGCATGTATGTAAGTGTACCATGTGTGTCTTGCCCATGGAGACCAACAAAGGGCATCAGATCTTCTGGAACTGGAATTACGAGCAGTAGTTAACCACCATGTGGGTGCTGGGAACCAAACCCAGGTCCTGTAGAAGAACAGCAAGTGCCCTTAACTGCTGAGCCATTTCTCTAGCCTTCCCTCCCACCCGTTTTTTTTTGAGACAAGGTCTACTATGTAGTGCCTAGCCTAGAACTCACAGAGATCCATTTGGCTCTGCCTCCCAAGTGCAGAGGTTAAAGGCATGCACCACCATGCTCCATGATACCATCTCTTTTAAATGAAGTTCAAGTACGGGCAAATATAATCTACAGTGTTAAATGTCTGAATAGCCATATCCATGGGAGGCTGGATGCTAACTGGGAGAGATCAGGAGGAGACGTTCCAGAGTGAGGATAATACCTAGATCTTGACTTGGTTATGGATGCACAGATAGAGATTCATAAACACAAATGCAAAAATTCATCAAGTTGTGTGTCTGATATCAGAGTTTATGAAAATCAGTTACATCTTATTCTGTATGTTTTTCTTAAGAAAATAATCCAGAGGCTAGAGGTGTAGCTCAGAGATAGAGAACTTGCCCAGCAGCCGAGTTCCTGGGGTCAGTCTGGAGCATCACAAGAATAAAGAAAAAGAATCTAGCCAGAGTGTACCAGAAGTGTTAGCAGTAGTCATTTCTAAGTGGTGGGAATATAATGTTGAGTTTTATTCTACTGATGATCTGTATTTTATTTGGGGAGAGGGGTGGTGAAACAGGGTCTAGCTCTGTAACCCTGGCTGTTCTGGAACTCACTATTTAGCCCAAACCAGTCTTGAATTTACAGAAATCCTCCTGCCTCAGTCTCTTGCTGTTGGGGCTTCAGGTGTAAGTTACCAAACCCAGCTTCTTATCTTGCAATACATAGACAGCACTTCAATAATAATAAAAGGTTATTTGGGAACTACATTCCAATATTTGATACTATTATTCACACTGCTTCAGGGGTATTATTCACACTGGCTTCTCTATCCCTGCAGGAGAGAGGGGTGTGGCCCCGCACTACACAAAGGAATGAAAGGTTTACCACTGTGGCATCTGGTTGGGGTGGGGACATTTGTCAGGGAAGGTCCCAGTGGCCCTGAGTATCAGGTCATCCACTGTAATGGAAAGAACCCAGGAACCAGAGCTGGAAGGTCTGGGTCTGAATCCATCTGTTGACTAGCTGTGGCCTTTGCAAGTTGTTTAATCAGAAGTTCCTCTATGACTTAGTCATAGGGCGGGGCTAAAAGCCTCAGCTCTGCCCTGTGCAGGTTCTTCCCATCACCAGCTATTTCCCTGGTTTCTGGTATTCCTATTCCCAGCTCTGACAGGGCACTTTACATATGGTGAACCACTAAAGTTCCTGTTTGTCTTACAGAACCTTTTATCGAACCAGTATTGCTCTTTCCTGGTTTTCCTTGTGGGTGGGTGTGATCACTTTTTCCTCGGCTTTTGTGTGTTTGTTTTATTTACTTTTATTCGTACAAGTTTTGCTTGCCTGTTTGTTTAACTGGTATGTGTAAGACCTTCAAAGACCAGAAGGCAAAGGAACCACCTGTGGAAGAACAGCAAGTGTTCCCGAAGCCCGAGTCACTGCTCCAGCTCCTGCTTCTTTGGGTTTTGAGACAGGGTCTCACTCCGTTGCCCCAGCTGGCCTCAAACTCACGATCCTCCTGATTCTGCCCCTGAATGCCTGATTATAGGTGTGCACCGCCATGTCCAATTTTATTCCTTTCTTTTTTTGACAGGGTCTCATGGAAACCAGATTAGCTTCCAACCCCCTGGATAGCTGGTGATGACCTTGAACTTCTGCGCCTCCTGCCTCCATCTCTCCAGAGTGCTGGGATTACAGGCATGTCTGGTTTATGCAGAACCAGACTGAAGATTGAACCTAGGGCTTCATGTATGGCAGATAAGCACTCTTCCAACTAAGCTACATTCCCAGTCCTTTTCTACTCAGTTTTATTTTAAAAATTGTGGGGCTGGAGAGATGGCTCTGCAGTTGGGGATGCTGGCTGTTCTTGTGGAGGAACTGGGTTTGAGTCCCAGCACCCACATGGCATCTGTGGCTCCAGTTCTAGGGCGTCTGACACCCTCTTCTGTCCTCCATGACTATTGCTCAGCACAGGTGAACTCCCATATATGCGAGTGGGACACTCATACACATAGAATGGAAAGGTAGTAGATCAAAAAAGGAAAAGAAAAAAATTTATTTATTCAATATATTTTATGTGTGTGAGTGTTCTTCCTGCATGTATGTAAGTGCACCTGCATGCAATGCCTGTAGAGGCCAGAAAAGGGCATTGGATCTCCTGGAACAGGAGTTGCAGGTAGTTGTTAGCCACCATGTAGGTGTTAGGTACCAAACGGGGTATGTACGTAGTGCCTGCAAAGGCCAGTTCTGGTTCTCTGAAAGAGCAGCCCATGCTCTTAACTGCTGACCCATCTCTCTAGTCCCTGTTCTTTCCCTTTAAAAAAAATTATTTATTGTTTCTATTTTATTTGTATGAATGTACTGCCTGCATGTATGTAAGTATATCCATGTCGTGCAATGCCTGTGGAGGTCAAAAGAGGATGTTGGATTCCCATTACTGGAGTTACAGATGGTTGTAAGCTGGGAATCAAACCCAGGTCCTCTGCAAGAGC
This sequence comes from Eospalax fontanierii, assembly GCA_035773235.1. Lineage (NCBI taxonomy): Eukaryota > Metazoa > Chordata > Mammalia > Rodentia > Spalacidae > Eospalax > Eospalax fontanierii. The sequence continues at coordinate 13,548,131 of CM069537.1, forward strand.
AGCCAGTGCTCTTAACTGCTGAGCCATCTCTGCAGTCCCATCCTTCCCTTTTTAAAGATAAGTTTCTGAAGTGATGAGTTGCTCATGCCAGGTAACTGGCAGAATGGGGCCTTCCCTCTGGTCTTCAGATTCTAAGTCCTGCCTTTTTTCCAAGATGCCAGCAGGCACCCTGTTCAGAACCCTGCCGCTTATCTCCCTGCCCACCTACCTTCATCCCGGGAGGTGCAGAGGCTCTGCCTAGAGCCACCCCGAATGGCTTTCAACTGTGTTGATCTCACTCATGGAAGAACCCATGGTTACAGACTCCTGGCTCTGTAACCCCAGAGGCTTATGGGAATCCAAACCTGCAACTCCCGGCACTCACTTGGTTCAAGCTCCTTGTAGCCTGGTTCCTAGGCGAACACCAGCAACCCTCAGGGTAACCTCTTTCTCCATGATGGGGGCCCCACCACCCTCCTCACCAGGAGACTTCTCTCCAAGCCCAGCACCACATCCCGTTCTCCCTCTTACCCCTTCTCTGGCTCAGGGCCCCTCACAGCAGTGAGAAGTACAGTGAGAGGCCAGGCTGGGCCCAAGAGGCAACCGCTGTGAGCAGCCAGCACTACGCCCTCTTCAATAATTCATTCTCCAGCAGGCAGCAGGCACAATGCCCTCGTTCTGAGCCAGAGATGGCTGCCACAGCTCAGAGCCTCCCATGGAGTGGGAAAGGGATGGCTGGGGGGGGAGCAAGTAGAAGGTACCCAGCATCCACGCCCATGACAAACCTGCTCTGTGAAAGGGGCTCCAATCTGGGTTGAGATCCCTTTCAGGGAGGCAAAGGAGCCCAGTGCGCTAGGGGCCACAGGAAGATCTCAGTACTGTGTCTGCACCAAACTCCCTAGAGTCCCTGGCTCGGCTCCCTTATACCCTCTTCGTTCCTGGCATGTCTCTGCTGCTCCCACTTTGCCGACTTTTTTTCAAAAGGGCTCTCAGCATTTAGGCCTGTAATCCTGGTCCAATATCCCCGAATCTCTTCCTGAATTCACCACCCCTCATCCCCATCTCTTTAACCCCAGCTACCCCACTAAGCTCTGATGTTTGTGGAACCCATAGACCATGGGATTGGCGGACCTAAACCACCTAAACCAACCTCTTGGTTGTGGTGAGAATTCAGAATCCTTAGTGTGGCAGGACGGGTTCTTTGCCCGTGAAGAGGGGCGCAGTGGTCCAGGCTAGCCCCTTCCCCAAGCCACACTTGGGACTCTGCCTTTCCTGCTCCCTTCCTCCACCCAGGACAGCCTGAGTCCTGCGCATGTGCCAGCTGTTTCTACCGCAACTCATTCTACACAAGTGAAGTTGCCCAATGCATGCTATGAAGCCAGAGGGGAAACTGAGACCTAAGACTAAAACAAACATCCATGGAGCATCTTCTATGTACCAGGCTGAGCCAGACCTAGGCAGCAGGAGCCCGAGAGCCAACCAAGCACCTCCAGCCACTCACCTTCTTCTCCCAAGCAAAGAGGGACCCCAAATCCACAGAGCAGTCCCACTGTCTGCCTGAAGGGGAACAAGAGTTAGTCTAGAAGCCATAGCTTCTCCTCAGTCCCTCCCAGGGCCTGGTTTCAGGAAGGAGGGTACAATCTTTCTGGGTACTGTCAGCAAGAAACCCTTCAGGCATATTTATAGCAAATGCTGTATCAGGGGATGGAGTCTGAAAGTGCCTCAAAGCATCAAATAACACCATGTGTCCAGAGGCAGAGCCCAGGAAAAGAATACTGACTGCAGTAGTAAAGACTGAGGTTTGATGCTGGAGGAACTTCCCCAGAGTAATATTTGTACTAGCAATGGGGATTCCCTATAGAAGCTATTTCTGCAGAACTTTTTCAGAAAAGAAGAATTAGACATCTTGGTCTGGTAGATACAGAGAACGGACATGGTGGTGCACAGACTCTGTCCTGGTAATGCCCAGATTTTCAGATGTCAGGGCCACTGAGTAGGCTGTACATGTTGAGGAGGAGCATGGAGATGGAAAGCCAGCTGTTTTCAGCCGCGTGGCTTCCTGTGCAGAGCTGCTTCTGTGTGCACACCAGCCAGAGCTTCCCTAGAGACCCTGCCCAGTACCTCGGTTCCTGAAAACCTGACCAGGGGAGCTGATGAAGCCTGTCTGGGAAGCCCCAGGGGCTGCACGTGGAAGTCTAGGGTCTGCATGAGTCATGCTGGGGTAGGGGATACTCCCAGGGAGTGTCCACTATCCATGTTGGGGCTCCCTCTGAGGTAACCAGCCCTGAGACTGTGAAAACACTCCGGAGAGGAGCAGCTGAGGCAGGTGTGTGCCTTGCCAGTTACCTCACAAGATGGGCCTACCACAGGCTCTTGGCTCCAGCTCTGAGGTTCCTGCCTCCTCTGATAGCAGAGACAAGGTATGTCGTCCAGGTCCCACAGCCAGAGTGGAAAGGAGACAAAGGAGGGGTATAGGGCTGCCCCGCGCACCTCCCAGAGGCTCAGAGAGAACTGATCTTCTGTCTTAAAGCCATGGCCTCTGAGCTGGAGGTTCAGGCAGGGGGAGGAGGGGAGAGGGAAGCCAGGGACAGTTGCTTCTCCTGTGGAAACTGAAGCTGCCCCAAGGCCCAGAGGAGCTAGTCCATTAGTTGTGGTCAGCAGGGGAGGCGGGAGGGTGGGGACAAATCTCTCCCTCCAGGTCTTATTGCCAAGGCAAAACTTTTGTCTCCTCCGTTATAGACCCCAAGAAAAACAAAACAAAAAGAAGAAACACCCTCCCCGCCCCCTAACACACACACACACACACACACACACACACACACACACACACACACACACACACAACCTTTGTCTCCTCAGCAGAGTGGAAGCTGAGTAAGTTGGGGTAGTGAGGCAGTAAGGGGACCATGCCCTTGGCAGGACTAGACCACAGAGGGGGGGAGGCAGTGTCTTCCCCAGGCACTGTCCAGGGAGGAACCAGAATGGAGAATGCTCTGAGAAAGGATGTTCTTCCAACTTAGTGTCCTCTGAAATGGGACAGTGGGGAGTCAGCTGAGCTGAGAAGGAGGGGCAATCTCCAAAGATCCTCAGGGAATGGAGAGGTGGAGGAGGGGGGTCCTGGAACCTCCCCCCTCTCCTGCCAGAAAGTGGGTTCAAAGAAGGTCTGGGAAAGGGAATCTAGCGGGTGCTGAGGTGAAGCTGGAGACCTAGGTCATTTGCTTTGGGGTCTGTCTCCGTAAGAGGGTCTGCCCCGACCAGCCCCCTGGCCCAGCCTCTGACTTAAGTACACGAAAAGGTCCAGTGTGGGTGTTGGGGGTGTGGAAGGTCCAATGAGATGTTGGTCCGCTTAAAAGGGTGCAAGACAGCGGACTGGGACTACACCCTCGCTCCCCCCTCCCCTGCCAGAACTTGGGCTTGTCCTCTTTGACGCGCCCGCGGGAGGGGAGAGGGGGTACTGACCCGAGAAGCAGACCTGCGACTTTGTCCTCCTTGCCGCCCAGACAGAGCTGGGATGCTGCGCCCGGGCGCCCCCTGAGACCAGGATGGAGGTAGGAACATCTGGGACTCTGAAGGGGGGCGCAGAAATGTCTCCGAGGAACCCCACAGGGGGTGGGGGCATAGTGAATCCTAGAGTTCTCTCCCGGGGACCCCGGAGGCGGGAGGTGGCTCCAGGAGAGAGGGAGAGGGGTTCTTCCAGGGCTTCAGCAGGGTCTAGATTCCGGCTGCACCCTCTTGGACAGCGCCTCCTGCTGGCCAGAGACCGCGCGTCGGGAGGGTGCCACCATCTGGAGGGCGCGTGCTGACACCCGGGCATTGAATCTAGGGGGCACTGCACAGGGAGGGGGAAGCAGCCGACGCACTCCGCCCTGACCTTCCCTTGAGACCTAAACTCGGAGGTACATTCCCTCTGGCTGCCTCTGAATGGATTCTGCAGGAGCCACAGGGTCGGAACCTGGAAAGGGCAGAGGGGCATGGCTTCCCCGGAACCCCGAGGGGTGCCTTGAGGCTTGGGCAAACGAACAGAACACCAGCATTCTTCCTTTGCGGTCTTTCTCCTGGCCGAGGTCGGAGGCAGCGGGATCTTCCTGGGGTGCTGAGGTCGGGAGGGAGAGAGATTCCTCTAATACCTAGGTGCCAGGCTGCCTTTGAACCAGTTCTGCCCTCGGCCTGCAGCTGAGCTTCGCAAACGCGGCCCTTTCGGGAGACCCGGTGGAGGAGGTCTCGGAGGGAGAAGGGAGGATGGGGAGGGAGGGCGAGAGATGCGGATGGAAGGGCAGTGGGAGGCACCAGATGAACAGAGAATGGGATGGTAGAGGAGAGACGGAAGTGGAGAGAGACTGGACTGAAGGCGACTGGAGTGCGAGCGAGACTGACGGAGGCGGCGAGAAAGAGGAGGGGGGAAAGGAAGGGAGGGAGGAGGGAAAGGGGAGGAACCAGGAGCGAGCAAAGGGAGCGGGCGGGAGCTGGGCGGGCAGGCGTGGGGCGAGGCCGGGCGTGCAGGCTGGAGCTGTGTGCAGCGGCTGGGTCCTGCTCCCGCCTCGGAGCCCCTGGCCCGGGGGGAGGGGGAGAGGCTGCCAGCACGGTCTATGTCTTTTTCTGATTCCAGTGCAACCTTCCTGCTGAACGAGGTAACCGTTGGGGCCCCCTTCCCAGAGGGGTGGGGGGAAAGCTCTACTCCAAGCTAGGAAGATGGTCCCCATTTGGGGAAAGACTGCGGGGGGGGGGAGGGAAAATAAGAGGGGAGACCTCTGGGTAGGAGAGGAGGGGTCCGCTGGAGCTGGCAGCTTCCCAAATACGGGTGAAGAGGATTGACTGGGGAGCCAGAAAAGGGGCTAGACTAGGAGGGCTGTGCGAGCTCCCTTTGTGCCCCTCTCTGAATTCCCTAGGGGCAACCTAAGAGCTGGAATGCTAGGGGCCTTCCTAGAAGTCCTAGTTCCTGCCTCAGTTTCCCCACTCAGTACCCAAGGATTGGGATCCGGCCAGCTTCCTGGCACAGTTAAAGAAGCTGGGCTGTTTTCTGGAGGCTCTTAAGACCTCCGACTCCCAAACCTGGTTATTTAGGCTCCCCTCTCCGGTCCTGCTTCAATGACTAGGTTGGTGTGGAATAGGCAGGTATGAGTCTGGTAAGAAACGAAAAGGAGCATTGGGCAGCACCCAGAAGTATGGGAGGAGAGCTCTGAAGTACCTGCAGGACTCAGGGGATGCCTGCAGGTATGAGGAACTTGAACTCCTCTCCTGGGGGGATGGTTGGCATGGCAACTGATTTCTCTGGAGCAGACTTAGACAGCACTGCCCCAGCTGGGGATGAAGACAACAGGGTGTGAGGAAGAAGTGTGGCTGGTGTTAGAGCCACTGTTCCCGCAGTCCCAGGACCCCGTGTGGGTGGAGTCCCCCCAAAACCTGAGAAGCCAGGAGAATAGATTCAGGACGGGAGAGAACCATCTCCCAGAGAAGAGTGCTCAGAGGGTCTTAACTCTTTGTGACCTCTCCACCCTCTGGAAAGAGAGCGGACCTGAGGAGACAGAATGGAAAAGCAAGATACAAGGGACACCAAGAAACTGAGAGTCACAAAACTGAGAAGACTGGGATCGTCCAATACAAAAGATGTATATGATTACATATAGGGCACATAATTTCCTATCAATATATTACTAGCCCTGAAACACTCAGTAGAGGGGGCTGGGAAAGCTATCTCCCCCAGCTGTGGTGGGTACCCTCAGCCACAAGGGCTCCAACAAAGTTATCTGCCCACTCAGTCTCGCAGGAGGAGGGAGACCGGGCAGTCTTAAGATGAAGCCCTTTCTCTTTCCCTTGCCAAGGAATGAGGAAGATGTGACAGGTGGGAGCACGCACTACTTCTACGGATCTCATCAAAGCTTTTCAAATTGTGGCTTTCTGATTTTGCTCTAGCCAAAAGGTATGGACAGTTCTGAACCCACCCTTCTGAGTGTAAGAAACTAGGAATGGAAAAGGACCGGGCTTGATGGCACCAGCACACTGTGTACTCTAGGAATAGCTGGTGCCTGTCTCACATCCTCCTCTTGGGGATGCCCAGGCAGGTGGTCAAAATTCAAAAGGAAAATTTTCGGTCAAAGAAGAGAGTGCAAAGGGTTAGTGTTTAGGGAGAAGTTTCTTCCGAGATAAGGGCTGCAGCTCTTATCCCTCAAACCTCAGCGTTCCTTTGAAGGGGACTTGGAGGTGCAAAGTGGCTAGAACCGGTTTCCTGCCTACGGGAGACAGGCCATTTCTCCTTTCCGATCCCAGGGTGCCAGTCTCCCACCGTCTGCTCCCAAGGCTTTCCGCCAGCCTCCACTCTCTGGTTCCATCTCTGCCTTTCCGCTCACCTAAAACAGCCCCTTTCTGCCCCAGTTCCCACGGATGCCTTGCCAATGTCTGGCACAATCTTTGGCAGGGAAGTGAGGAAGAGAACCTCCATCCTAGCTCAACGGGGACGAAATCTGCCCGCACAACAGGTGTGGGAAGGCCTACCCTGTGCATCCAAACTTCCCTTCTCTTTAAGACTTGTCAGATGGGATGGCCTTTCATTGCAGCCCAGAACGTAGAGGGCCGGGCAGCTATTGGGGCAAGAACTGCTTTCATGGCATCAGCCTCGGGTCTCCAACCCACTTCTCCTCAGTACCGTCGCGGGGGGTTTGCTCTCGGAGTCTCCTGGACCTAAAAAGACCACACACTTCAGCGCTCTCACCAGAGATCTCCCACCTGAGACCCCGTCCCCCAGCATCTCCAGTCTCCCCGAGGCTCTCCATTTTCCTGTCTCCCGCTTCCTCCCACTGCAAGCCCTTCTTTCTCGCCCTCCCGCCCTCCCGTCACCCGCACCCTCTTCTTTCTCCGCTGGGGTCGCGGCTCCACGCCGCATCTCGCCCCTTCCCCTCCCCCGCGTCAGCCCTTTGTTTCCCGGCGGAGCAGTTCCTGGGTTGCGGAGCGTCCCCGTCTCCGCATCTCTCCTCGCCCCGCCTCCTCCCTGCCTGGATCCGCCCCACGCGCAGCCTCTCGGCGCTTCCTCCCCGCCGCCCCTGCCCCCGAGGTGCCCGGGACCCACCTTCCCGGCTCGCGTGCGCCCGGCTCCCCGGCCGCGGCGCCCCCGCCGCCCGCCTTCCCCGGAGGGGCCAGGTGGGCGGGCACTATTGTTGTAGGAGCGGGCGCCGGATTCCTCAGCCTGCTCGCTCGGGGTGGGACCGGCTGGGCTGGGGGGTGGGGAGGGGAGCGGAGAGCCGAGCTGCTAGCAGCTGGTCTTCGCGGCTCGCTCCCTCCTTCGCGCTCGCGGTCTCCGCCGCCCGCAGGGCTGCGCGGCTCGGTGGCATCTCGGGCGCGGCCCGCCGTCCTCGCCCCTGCCTCCGGGCCGCTCCCGCCCCCGGCGCCGCTCGCTTTCCCCCACCCCGGACTCCCCCATGTATGACGACTCCTACGTGCCCGGGTTTGAGGACTCGGAGGCGGTGAGTGCCCACGGGGAGGTGGGGGTTGGGGAGTTGGGGTGACACCTCTCTCTTCAACCCATCCCCCAGTTCAGTACTTTGAAAAACGCCTTGACTGCGGGGCAGGGCGCGTGAAGGGTCTCTCTAGAAAAGTGGGGAGATGGGTTTTCATGGTCGGGGCTCCCAAGTGCCCCAGACCTAGATCCCGGAGCGTCAGGTGTAGGCACGATGGGGCATTGTGGGGGGAAGGCGCGAGCAGGTGGCCCCAAAACTCCGGAAGACGGGTCACAGGGAGGAAGGGCTGAAGGCCCTGGTACTGAGGTTTTAGAGGGAGAATGGGAACACGCAACGTCTGGAGTTCGAATGTTGGGTTTATGTGGTCTGAAGACAACACGAGAGGTTGGGCTCCAGGGGAGACACTCCAGACCCGAGCCTCAAATAAATGAGAAATAGGGGAGCTGGAAGAACATTCCAGCCTCTCCAGACAGGGGAACCATAGAACTTGAGGACCTCCATTATTTCTCTGCACACCGCCTGAACTCCTCAGCCTGCCTCTAGACCAGTTTCTCCGACAGAAAGGCCACCAGCCACATGGGTGGGCCATGACTGAATTCCAGCCATTTCCCAGCACCCTGCTAAGGTTTCCTCTGAGCACTGGGCATCCTGAGCCCCTCCTCAGCATGGAGGCCTGGAAAGTGAGGCCCGAGGACTTAAGGGCCTGGGGATGGAAAGGAAGCTCTTTGCTCAGAGAACCAGGCAACCAATAAATATTTAATTCTCCTCTTTGCTTTTATCTCCTGACCCACTGAGACAAATCAGCTCATTAGGCAGTGATTCCCGGAGCTCAGAAAGCCGAAAGGCTGCCTGGAAAGATGGGACAAGAACGGGGAGCAGCTTTGCAGCCCCTTGGAGCCACCAACCTTCCATCAACTGTCCCACCTGAAGGCCTTAAGAAAGGACTACAGGATGACTTGAAAGGGTTCCCCGATAGGACCAGAGAGTGGGACACTCCTGGCTCTGAAAGCACTCCTAGAGCAGGTCTCCTAGATAGATGAGTACTGACACTCAGAACTGGCATCTTGTCAGTCGTTTCTGGGACTAGGCTCCTTCCGGGCCCAGTTTTCCAGGAGCCTCTGTAGCTAATTACATTGCCACTAGAACAGATAGATGATTTTCAAGGCTCTGGTGGGCACCTCTTTCTGATAGTTGAAGGGACAGCTGGTGTAGCCCAGGGTGCCAAGGTGAGCTTGAGAACAAACCTCTCTGGGACGGTAGGGCCCTAGGAGATTCTTCCCATCCCTGGTGAGACAGGCTGTTTAAAGGAAGGGACTGGCGTGGTCTGGGTGATACTTGAAGACAGCCTCTGACCCATTGCTCCCTCCTGACCCTCTCACATTCTGGAATGGCCCTCCCCCACTTCTTGTCTTGCTGGTTCCTTGCTCATCCTGAGGCCCCCTCTGAAGCAGTAGGAGGGAGATCAAGCTCTAAATAAATCCACTGGGCTCATCTCCCTCCTCTTCTTCCCCCGTGCCAGGCAAGAGAGGAGCTGCAGCCTGCCCACACACTCACCAGGCAAGGGGGGCACCACCAGGGCATTGTGCCAACTCTGGCAGCTCCCAAGTACTGAGCCTTTGGTGTTTGGGCATAGAGGAGTTGGGGAAGTAAGACCCTAACTTGTGTTCCACAGAGTGCTTCTGACCTCTCTGGGCAATGCCAGGGCAGTGTAGGCATCCTGCAGACTTAGGAATCAGGGGTAGGGCCTTCCATTCTGAGCACAACTCATTAAATATTTAAGTAGAGAGAGAGCCTGCCTTCCTAGGCTGAAGAGGTCATCTGGCCCAGACAGGGGCATTGAGGGCCAAATTAGGCTAAAAGCCTGGACAGCTGGAAGTCAAGGCCAGACTCCTCCCAGCACCTGCTGGGCACCTAGGAAGTAGCTGATGCTTACGCAGCGGGTGGTCATCCTGCCTTGCCTCCTGACTCTGTCTGCTGGCCTCTAGCCATTCAGCCAGCCACATCCCACAGAGCTAGCTAGCACTTCTGTCCTAAGACACTTGGGATCAAGGTCCCTCACCCTATGCCGGGGTTCTTTCTGGGTCTCAGCCTCTCTATCTTGTTTGTTCTCTGAAGAGGTGGGGAGCTCAGGCAGACTCTACTTCTTCCGGCTTTCTCCTGGTGCACCTTCGTGCTTGGATCTACTACAGACAGACATTAGCTTGGATTCTGGATCTGGATGACACCAAACTGACCAGCTCTCTTACACAGGCAGGGCTGGACAGAGGCATGATGGACAGCAGGTGTGTGTTTGCCTTGTTCAAGAGTCTGGCTTCTGCTGCCTTCTAGATGCTCATACCCAGAGGGTTTGAGAGACTCTTCCTCAGCCTGAGGGCATTCTGCAGACTTGCTCGCCAGTAAGAACCCTTTACCTGGATTCCTACGTTTTCTATGCCATTAGCATTTCAGAATTGAGGGAAGAATCCCTTCAGTCACCTGCACCTTAGAACGAAAAACTGAGGAAAGATTCTTTTCCCTAAATGAAGGAAAACCCAGACGTCCTAGCTTTCAGCTGCTCGTCTCAAGGTTTAGCTTTCATTATATGTTTGGCATCCCCGTCATGGCTTTGAAGGTGAACTCTGCAGCGCTTTAAATGTACTCTCTTTGACCCAAGACCTTCCTATGGGTAGAACTCAAAGACTCTTCTCGATCACATTACCACAGACACCCCCATCCCCAAGGTCCTCTGTCTAAGTTGGGTTGCCTGGCACCAGCCTAGCCTCTCTCCAGGGACCGATATCCCTTGGGTGCATGGAAAGAGTAGGCCACACAGGCCGCATGGTAGGTGTGGCCTAGCCTCACCCATACCTAGCTTTGTGTCGCTCTCAGTCTGTGTCTTACTTGCTCCTCGTGTCTAGACTATCAGGCGTGGGGGCAAAGAAAGCAGTGAGTGGGGAGCAAAGGAGAGGAAACCTCCAGGAGTCAGCAGCTTTGGACCCAGTCTTCACTCTGAAAGGCCAAGCTTTTACATGTTTGAGGGATTTCAAAGCCATGTTGGAGCCCGAGTAGTCAGATGACCATATCCTGACAAGATCAACCAGTATTTCTCTTGTTTGTTGTTTCTTTGGAGTTTTTAAAAAATGTGTTATTGCTGTGTGTGTACACACGCATGCCGCTGAGTGTGTAAGGAGCTCAGAGAACAACTTTGAAGAATTGGTTCTCTTCTGCTGTGGGTTCCGGGGATTGAACTCAGGTCATCAGGTTTAAGCAGAAGATGCCTTTACCTGCAGAGCCATCTCACTGCCCCTTACCCCCTTTTTTTGAAGGGAAGGCCTTGTGTATCCCAGGCTGGCCCTGAACACTCTGGCTGAGGCTAGACTAGATCCTCCTACTTTTGCCTGTCAGGTGTTGGGATTGTAGGTTGTGCCATCATGCTCAGTTCCAGCCTTGACTAGCTGTACTCCTAACAGTCAACTTAAAGGGATTATATCCAGGCTGCTTCAAGCTAGAATGAGTAAGATTCTGAACCAGCTCTCCTATGTCCTCATCATACTTCTCCTTTCTTCCCTCTGTTTCAGAGGACATGGTAGAGAGAAGAAGGAGTGAATTCTATTCAGAGCTATAATATTAATAGGTTTATGGTGATAGAGCCTTGATTTTTGCCCTAATGGATTAGGCCTGCCTGCCTGGCACCTCAGAGAACTGGAAGGCTGACAGGAGCAGGGTTAAACTGTGCCCTAGAAGATGGAGGAACGGCACCGGGGTTAGGAGGGTGCCTGTATGGAACCTTTTACTTAGAGTCCAGGAGTCACAGCCTCTCTTCTATCCCAGGGTTCAGCTGACTCCTACACTAGCCGCCCATCTCTGGACTCTGACGTCTCCCTGGAAGAGGATCGGGAGAGTGCCCGGCGTGAGGTGGAGAGTCAGGCTCAACAGCAGCTTGAGAGGGCCAAGGTATATGTTCTGGCAGGAGGCCAGGCTGGGTGCTGGGTCCCCAGGGTGATGACAGGGTGTACTTGAGTATAGAAAAGTGTGTGAGTGTAGCAGGCAAGAGGCATCTTAGCTGGGGCCTTCACTCCCCCCATGAGGTGCTCTGAGGGGCCTCTCACTGGACTGATGGTTAAACTCCCCAGCACAAACCTGTGGCATTTGCTGTGAGGACCAATGTCAGCTACTGTGGTGTACTGGATGAGGAGTGCCCAGTTCAGGGCTCTGGAGTCAACTTTGAGGCCAAAGATTTTCTTCACATTAAAGAGGTGATCAACCCTATTCTCCCTAGCTGCCTCCTCCAATACTTAAGCTTCCTGCTGCTGTCCCAGGTCCCGTCCCTCTTACGCAGTTCTCTGTCTGTAAATAAGTCCCAACATCTCCATTTTTCCTTCTGCACACCTGTATACCCCTCAGACCCAAGACACCGTTCCAGGAGTCTCCTCCCTTTTAAGACCTAGCTGGGTCCTCAGGTTCTGTGTCTGTAAAGTGGGCAGTTAGAGTGTCTAACTGTAATGGTCTCCCTTGATGCCACACTCAGGCCCCATGGCTTGACAGCCCTTTGCTGAGACATGTTGTCTTCCCAATGGTCCTTCCTCTGTCCTCCGTAATCTGGCTTCCCAAAGGCTTCTCTGGTTGCTTCACATTGGCGAGCCAAGCAGAAGCCCTGGCAAGCTCCTCTCACAGCTCCTTCCTGCTCCGCCCCACTCCCAGAAATACAGCAACGACTGGTGGATCGGGAGGCTAGTGAAAGAGGGCGGGGACATCGCCTTCATCCCCAGCCCCCAACGCCTGGAGAGCATCCGGCTCAAACAGGAGCAGAAGGCCAGGTGAGAGTAGGCCTGAGACTCAGGAAACACCCAATCCCAACACATGCACCCGACCCACAAAACGGCATTTATACAACACATATCTATATACACGCAAATGCTCGCATAGCATTCAAGCTCAGCTTCCATAAAAGTAGGTAGAAATTTCTACCAAGAGACACATTTGTATTTTACCATGCCTCTTCTCTCAGGAGATCCGGGAACCCCTCCAGCCTGAGTGACATTGGCAACCGACGCTCTCCTCCTCCATCTCTAGGTAGCCTCCCCCCAGCTCGCCCACCTTGGATAGATGGGTAACACCGTGGAAGGGGATCCTTCCCAGTGAACTTTACGGGAAGGGGCTGGTAGAGGGGTCAGAAGAGCTGGGAGAAGCCAGCATCTTCCCTGGGGAAGGGACTGCCAGGCCCCCAGGGCCTTTTCCCTTCACCAACTGTAATCTTTTATTTCCTTTTCCAAAAAGCCAAGCAGAAGCAAAAGCAGGTGAGTCAAGAAAGGGAGCTGGGCCAGGGCAGGGTCATGGATTATGGCTCAGGGGACACTTCTGGGCTGTCGTTGCCAATGACAGAGTAGAGGAGGAGCCCCAGAACTCAACTCTGCTCGCAGAGCAGTCGGGCATGAAGTGGGCACAGGGCCAAGATTTTGTCTGACCTCCTGGTGCTCTGCAGACGGAGCACGTCCCCCCGTACGATGTGGTGCCCTCCATGCGGCCCGTGGTGCTGGTGGGGCCCTCTCTGAAGGGCTACGAGGTGAGAAGACGCTTCAAACCCGCTTCAGGGACAGTGGGAGGGTCTGTGTGGAGGGGATGGACTCTGCATGGGATACTGCCTCTCTCCAGGAGCCTTCTGTCAGCCCACACCCTGTCCTCCAGGTCACAGACATGATGCAGAAGGCTCTCTTTGACTTCCTTAAACACAGATTTGATGGCAGGCAAGTTACGCTGTCTTGGAATGGAAAAGCATTGTCTTTTCCACATGCCCAGAGCTAGTCACCTCAAAAGGGAAAGTTAGCTGGGTAAGGAAGGCCTCGGGTTAGAAGGCAGCTGTGACTCTCCACCCCCACCCTAGGATCTCCATCACCCGAGTCACAGCTGACCTCTCACTGGCGAAGCGGTCTGTGCTCAACAATCCTGGCAAGAGGACCATCATTGAGCGCTCCTCTGCCCGCTCCAGCATTGGTGAGGACATTTGTTTCCTGTGTCTCTGCCTGCTGGATGCTAGTAATAACTCCCTTCTCTTCCCTGACTCCTTGTTGCCCATGTCTACCACCAGCCCCAGCATCCCCTCCTCAATTCCCTAGTCCTCTGCCTGCCCAGGATGTCAGGTCCTTCCTGTCCACTGTGTAACAGCCCTCAGAACCCTGGAAGTAGCACTGGGCAGAGCCCCGGTGAGCTGCTTCCCTTCCTTAGCTGAAGTACAGAGTGAGATTGAGCGCATATTCGAGCTGGCCAAATCCCTGCAGCTAGTGGTGTTGGATGCTGATACTATCAACCACCCAGCACAGCTAGCCAAGACCTCACTGGCCCCTATCATCGTCTTTGTCAAAGTATCGTCACCCAAGGTAAGTGAGCTGGGGTGATGGGGAACCTAGAATGTAGCACACCATTGCCTAGCCCCTGCTCAGGGTGACCGGTTCCTTTCCTTGCCATCCCTTGACATCCTCACCTGGTACTTACTAATGCAATATCCCAAGTAGTGGACGTGCCCAATTCCAGGCCCGCTCTGACAAGGGCCCCAAAAGACTCCAGGCCTAGCTTTACCCTTCTATCTCAGGTACTACAGCGACTCATCCGCTCCCGGGGGAAGTCACAGATGAAGCACCTGACTGTACAGATGATGGCATATGATAAGCTGGTTCAGTGCCCACCGGTGAGTGCCTGGCTCAGCTGCAACCACTCCCTGTTGCAGGATGCAGGAGGTGTACAGATGGGTAAGGCTGCTGTCTGGAGGAAGCCATCCTTCCCATATCCTCTCTCCCCAGGAGTCATTTGATGTGATACTGGATGAGAACCAGCTGGAGGATGCCTGTGAGCACCTGGCTGAGTACTTAGAGGTTTACTGGAGAGCTACTCACCATCCAGCCCCTGGCCCTGGACTTCTGGGTCCTTCCAGCGCCATCCCTGGGCTTCAGGTAACCATTTTCAGTGGGCACAAATGTGCAGGCTAAGCCAGAACAGAGCCCTACCTGCCCAGAGGCTCTTTCTTGGTCTGTAGTTCAGGCCAAAGGAGTGCTGAGCTCTCAGCTCTGCTTGTTTGCTGCACAGGGGCCAAGAAACTTCCTGATTGAAGAGAGTCCAGGAAATCAATGAGATGAGCAGTCAGATGGGCCTTTTAAGGGTCAAAGGCAACATCCTCTCCAAACCTTTCTCCTAGTAGTTTTTGAAGGAAAAGCATGATTTACAGGAGCCCTAACTCCAGTTTTCTGTATCTGACTGGAATGTCCTAGCTTACTTCTTCCTTATTATTTTGTATAAGTAGGAATTGAGAGTAGAGAGGGAAGAATTCCCCCACTCTGCCGTGCCAGAGTTGAGAGGGGACAAAGGCCAGGTCTGTGCTGCCTCACTTGTCACTCGTGTGTGGCCCCCAGAACCAGCAACTGCTGGGTGAGCGAGGTGAGGAGCATTCACCCCTGGAACGGGATAGCTTGATGCCCTCAGACGAGGCCAGCGAGAGCTCCCGCCAGGCCTGGACCGGGTCTTCACAGCGCAGCTCCCGCCATCTGGAGGAGGACTATGCAGATGCCTACCAGGACCTGTACCAGCCTCATCGCCAACACACCTCGGGGCTGCCCAGTGCTAATGGGCATGATCCCCAGGACCGGCTCCTAGCCCAGGACTTGGAGCACAAC
Organism: Eospalax fontanierii; assembly: GCA_035773235.1. Lineage (NCBI taxonomy): Eukaryota > Metazoa > Chordata > Mammalia > Rodentia > Spalacidae > Eospalax > Eospalax fontanierii. The sequence goes on from CM069537.1 coordinate 13,563,198, forward strand.
CACAGTGACCGGAACTGGCAGCGCAACCGGCCTTGGCCCAAGGATAGCTACTGACCACCTCCTGCTGCCCTGACCTGGCAGGCACAGGCACAGGCACAGCTGGCTGGGATGCCCTCTCCAGGCAGGTTGGAGTTAGACTGGCATTAGGCTGCCACTAGGCTCAGCTCCCACAACCCCCTGCCCAGCCCCAGCTCCAGGGATGACTGTGGTCCCTAGGTTCTGGGAGAAGCAAGGGGCTCCCTCACCTCCTGGGCACAGTGACCCCGTAGGCTCCCATTCCAGGCACTAGCTGTGTCCTGTACCCCTGGCACCTTCCTCACCTCCTGCACAAGAAGCTGTCCCAGTGGGCCGCGACTTCAGGCCAGGATCACTTTAGCAGGGGATTTCCCACCAGACTCAGGAAAGGGATGCCCCTTTGAGTGACATCCCTCCAAAGGTTGGTGGTATGGCAATATGACAAGGAGGAAACAAGGTTTCTAAGCAGGAACAAGTCCTAAGAGACTTGGGTTGTGCTTTGGGGTCCAAGGGCCTCCATTCACCTCACTGCCACACATCAGGAATGAGACAATCAAGAGCTCAGTGTGATGGCACTTCTATCCATTAGCTGGGGTGGGGCATATACATCAGTCTGGAGCAGCAGGCAGGTGAAGCTGGACCAGACACCTCACAGCTGAAGCTCTGAGAGGAATGGGCCTGCCTCACATCAGGAAGCTGAACATTTGACAGGACTGGGGAACTGGATGGACCATGGTCAAGCTTTCAGAAAGGACCAGCCTGGCCTGGAGTCTGGGGAGGGAGCTTCAGGGCCCCTGGCCTTTCTCATTCTTTTGCCCTTGCATCTGTCATTTCTGTTCTCTCCCTCCACACCTTCTGCAAGATAGGGGCTCCAGACCTAATTCCCTGACTCCTAGCCGCTGCTTGTTACATTAGAGTTAGATGGGGAGAACAGGACACAGTAGACAGCCCCTTGGGGCCATGTCTACCTGGCTACCCTTGCCTTATGGCTCTAACATGTGACCTACAGAGCATGCTCCACAAGAACCTGCCCCACCTCACTGTCATCTCCAATAAAACACCATGCGCAGTCCCTCAGGTGTCTGTCTGCTGGTATGTGCCTTAGCATGCAGCCTGTCTGGCAGAGGTGAAGTATGCCGGCCCCTTTCTGTCCAAGGATCCATGGGTAGGAAGGGAAAGACTGCAGCTGCGGGAAGCACTGCTCTAGCAGCCCCACAGCCTTGTGTCCTGGTACCTGCAGACAGACAGCTGGCAGTACCAGAGGGACTTGTTCTAAGAGGTAAGGAAGAGGTTTAGTGAGTGCTTCTGCTGTGCCTGCCACAGGCTAGAAGGTCCTACAGTTAACTTCAACCTGATTTCCACATACTTGCCCAGCTTTGTGTTGTAAGAAGGCCATTGAGCTTAGAGGGAAGACCAGAGATCTGTGGTCCTCTTGTGACCTGACTCAGCTGGGTCCACCCCTTGAGGCCTCTGGTGCCCACCCTTCCTTCACCATCTTCTACAGTGGTCTCAGTAAGGGTTCTGAGACTAGACGTGAGGTACACAGGGTGTAAGTGTGGTTGTAACTGCTTCCTTTTCACGTCCCGTGCAAAGCTCTTTGATGGTAACCTGGACAAAGCCCCAAGTCACGTGAGGCAAGAGAAGATGTACTATGATTGTGCCACTGTGCTTTGCCAGCTGCCCTCAAGTGCCACCCATGGACAAGACCATGAGAAGCTGGGTCTTTTAATGTGACCGTCTTTTTCATTTTCCCAGCCCGCCCAGGGTTCACCAATGCTGTTCTCTGGTTCCTGGGAAAGTGCCTGGGAGGGAATTTTAGCCAGAACTTGACATAACCTTAATATTCATGTATTTATTCTCAGAACATACAAACTTAGCTTCTCAGAGAATAGAAAACAGAAATTTCACTCAGTGACTTTAAAGATGGACACAGCCAGCTCACCCTGTCCCCGTATCTAAAAAAAAAAAAAATCCCTGGGGGAGGGACGCCTAGAGTGCACAGCACCCCTTGGCACAGGGCTGTGCACAGTTCTAAAGGCTCTCAACCTGTTTTTACTCCAAGTGGGAAAACAGTTGTCAAAGTGACAGAGAGTCCAAGGTCCACAATCCTCATGGTACCAGATCCCCTGGATCATTTAGGGCAACAATATCGCTGCAGCATACAGTTACACGTTGACATTTGCTGAAGGAGGTTCTATCCACATGACCATATATTGTTCAGTCTTGGGGGTAATGCTGCACAGCTGCCCCATAACCAGGACATCACCAAGTGGTGATGGACAGAGATGAGCCAAGACTGGTAACTGCTCTCCCCGCCTCCGGCAGCACCTTCCTATCATGCAACCTGGGCCAGGGAGTCTGTCTCCTAAGTCCCCATAACCCAAGAATGAGAACCTGGGAAGAGACACAAGGGTCTTAAGAACAGAAGTGAGACAGCTTCAGAGCACGCCCTTAACCCAGTGGAAGTGTATCACGCAAAGATGGTCTCTTCCCGGCGCTTCTTGGTGAGGATGGTGCCTGGCTTGTGCTGGGCATCTGGATGGTTGGCTAGTTCTGGGGGACAAGACGACACTGGGCTCTCTAGGATAGCTTGCTTCAGCTCATAGAACACAGCTGAATCCTCTTTGGTGAGGAAGGTGATGGCCACACCACTCTTGCCTGCTCGTCCCGTGCGGCCAATGCGGTGAATGTAATCTAGGAAGCAGGAGAAATGGCACTCAGGACCAAGCCAGATGTCCTGGTGAGTGGTATCCGCTCCTAAAGGCGCCCTCCTCCCCAACAGACCTCTATGGGCAAGGGAGCCACCTCAGGCTGTCTGTACCTAGTACACTTGCAGAGGTTGCTAGTGCTGCCTGTCTCCCACTCCCATTGCTGACTGGTCATATTTAACTCTGAGGGTCACTAGATCTACCCTTCATATCCATGAAAACAGATGTTATCCAAGGGGCTGGGACAACCGTCCTCAGACCAGAGCTGAGTTTTTCAGTGCAGCACCCAAGAGGGAAGAGATACATACTTTCTTTTTACCCAGAATTGAAGTCACCTTCCCTGGCACTTACCTTCAATATTTTTGGCCATATCATAGTTGACAACCATAGACACATCTTGGATATCAATACCACGACCAGCCACATCTGTAGCCACCAGAATATCCTTGGCTCCGGCCTTGAGGTTAGACAGTGCAAACTCTCGCTGCTCCTGGCCTTTTCCACCATGTAGTGTGCAGGCATTGTACTGTTGGAAGAATGGTGAGGTAAAGAGCAGTGGGACCAAATGAAGACAGATGTGAAGAGGGATGGGAATGAGCCTGGGGAGAGCAGCAGGCCGGAGAAAGCACAGGAGGCCTGAGAAAGAATGAGCTCAGATGACGGAGGAAAGAACAAGTAGGCTAAAGCAAGGAATGGAAAAGAAAGAGGTGTGGTGTGGCAGAGGCAAACCAGGCAGGTCAAAGACCCAGCAATCTTTGAAATGTAGAGCTGGGCAGGGGAGGAGTTCTAAAAGCAAATTAGGGGGAAAGAATCAAGGTGGAAAGTCGGGACTAAGAAAACTGAAGGATGCTCAAGAGCTGAGCATCAAGTACCAGTATCAGGATACCAACTGTCAGCGTCTCCCTCCCTGACCCTACCAGCTCACCTCCCAAACGTGCACACACAACACCAACCCACTCTATACCATATCCTCAGATTCTGCCAACATGTCTGGAGAACCTCTCTCCAAACTAGAGAGATGGCTCAGCAGTTAAGAACACTGACTACTCTTGCAGAGGACCCAGGTTCAATTCCCAAAATGGTGGCTAACAACCGTTCATAACTCCAGTTCTGGGGGAGTCCAGTGCCCTCTTCTGACTTGGGTGAGGACTGCATGACACGAGTATACTTCCACACAAAAATATAAAAATACTAAGGAAAATATTTTTTTAAAAAAGAACCTCTCTTGGCCCCACCCTACTTAGATGAGGCCCACAACTGCTCTGGTGGCTGCTGCTGGGATAAAAGGGACACTAGCAGTTGACCCGTTCTCCTTACTCCCTCAAACCACATTTTTTCCCTTTGGTCCTGACTTGTTAAATACTATAAAGATTAAGCAATGTGTGAGAACTGAAAGCAGGTAGCTTCAACATACCCCCGCCCCGCCCCACCTACCCACATACCCTAGACTCAGAAAGCAGCACCATAGGGCTAGACTCTGCTCCTCCCTGCCAGACATACCCCCATCTTCTCCAGGGACTTGGCCAACACATCACAACCCTTCTTCTGGTTGACAAAAATGATGATGGGTGGATCAAAACCTTGTTCCAAGATTGCAAGCAGCTTTTTCCTAGAAGAAAATAAAAATGAGACAGACAGTACCTTCCAGCCCCAGTGAAACACCTGACCCCAACTTACTGAACAGCAATTCCAGGGTCTCCAACACCCATGGCATTGCCAAGATGCAAGCAGAAGCTCAACACAGTGAGCAGTTACCCGCAGCTGCCGCTCACAATGAGGCCCCTCTTCCCACCTGGACTCCGAGCTCAGTCACCTCCATACCTCTTCTCTGACTCTGACATGAGGAAGACCTTCTGTTCCACACGCTCATGGGGCTTGCCTGCAGAGCCAATGTACACCACAGCAGGTCGACGAAGATAGCTTCTGGCTAGACGCTCCACAGCTGGAGGCATGGTAGCCGTGAACATGACTGTCTACGAAAACGGGAAGTTCAGCCCTGGGCCCAGGCAGATGTAACCACACACCCAACTTCCACAAGGAGCTCAGCTCTGGCTAAAACACACTAAACCAGTCCTGTCTGAAGTCTGATAGCTGTCACCTTAGAAAACAGTATCTTCCCTTCCTTTTTCCTCAGTACCTGTTCATCATGGCACTTTACATCTTATGAAGCCAAGAAGGACCTATGTGCTAGCACCTATGATCCTTGGTTCTTTATTTTGTTTAGTTTCTTTATGATAGGATCTTGCTATATAGCTCTGCCTGACCTGGAATTCATTATGTAGCCTTGAACCTATGCCTTTCCCTCCTAAGTGCTGGATTATGGACTTAAGCCACCATGCCTGGCTTTTTTCTTTTTCTTTTCCAAGTAGCATGATTCTTTAGAATCACTTTTCCAGGACTAAGCCACATGGCTCCACCCCTTGGATTATCAGAGGACTATACTTAGGTATACTTTAGCATTCTGGAAACATACACTGGTTCCATCCTTGGCAAGAAAGGTCTGAAAGATCTGGGAACTTGCCAAGTTTCTCCCAAGTGAGCCTTACTTGGCGGTACTTATGTTTTCCTGACTCAAAGTTGGCCAACATCTTCTCCGGGTCCTCAGCCTCATCCGTGTCCGGCTTCTGGTTGCTGACAGGCATGTGTTCCAGGATCTTCTGGACGTCAGGCTCAAAGCCCATGTCAATCATCCTATCTGCCTCATCCAGAACCACATAGGTACAGCGGCTCAGTACCAGGTATCGGTTCTCCAGCACATCAATCAGACGTCCCGGGGTGGCGATCACAATCTGGGAGGTACAATGTAATCATACATGTCCTCAGAAGCCACTCATTTCTTTCCTCTGCTACAAATTATGCACCCACTTGGGCAATAAAGCTTCAATGCCAAGGATTGCCAGATCAGGCAGGTTTGGTAGCTAAGGCTCCTAAGAAGCAACAAGAAATCAATTGCTGCTACCTTTGATTTTTTTCAAGAATAAACAGCGTTTCTGAGTAAGATCCAAAGGTTAGGTAGGTGCCAAATAAGGAGGAACTTTCTTAGATAGAAAGGTTAAGGAACAATGGGAGAACTACAGGGAGAGATTACACTGAGAAGTCCACATGAGATGAGACTCCGTTCCCATGGCAGACTCCTAAAAGGCTCTCTTCATCTATCCTGAGAAGGCAGTTCATGCCAACAGCCTGGTTTGATGGAGTACTGAGAGCACAGGCTCTGGATATGAGCATTCCCTCCTCCATATGGCTCATACCAGACATGTGTGACTTCAGGCAAGTTATGCCTCAGCTTCATCTATAAAACGGCACAAAATCTGTAGCACTGCCTACTTCAATATGGCTGTTGTAAGAATGCTGGCTAGAGACACAAACCTCACAGCCCATGCGCAGCCTGAAGCCTTGGTCTTCTCTGGAGATGCCACCGATGACAGCCACAGTGCGGATACCTAGTGGTTTTCCAAACTTGATAGTCTCTTCCTCAATCTGCTGAGCCAACTCACGGGTGGGAGCCAGGATGATGGCATAAGGGCCCTGGTCTGACTCTTCAATCCTGTGGTAAACAGGGTGTCCCACAGCCTCATAAGCTTTGGTTCTCATCTAACCACAAACAGAAGCAAGACAAGCTCACTTTTAAGGGCAGCTATAGGAATGGGCAGGTTGGTGGAAAAAGGCAGTAATCCTACGTAAAACTCAGAGACTTGACCAAGTTCTCCAGGGAGTGACCCTTGCTAACAACAAAATCACACACTTTTTAATGTTATTAATTATTCCCTAACATCCAACCTAGAGAAAAGAAAAGAGCTTTTGAAAATACCCTAAAAAAGTTTTTAAAATGAAAAGTAGCTAAAAACAAAACAATCAGCCAGGAATGGTAACATATGTCTTCAACCCCAGCACTCGGGAGGCAGAGACAGGCAGATCTCTGTGAGACAGAGGCTAGCCTGGTCTACATAGTGAGTTCCAGGCCAGCTGGGACTACAGGAAGACCCTGTCTCAAAAAAGACATAAATGCATGATAATAAACAGGAATGAAGGTATCAGGGATAAAGCCCTTGCCTTATGCTCAATCCCAGCACCACATAAATCCAGACACAGTAGTATACACATGTAACACCAGCACTAGGTGAGAGGTGAGGGTTGGAGGATCAGAAGTTTAAGGTCATCTTTGACTATACAGGGAATTCAAGGCCTGTCTCAAAAACAACAAATCCTCCCTCCCCTCCTCCCTCCCACCTTTGTCTTGTCTTTCCTACCCGGCCACACTCACCCCAATGATGCCAGCTGCCTTACCTGTCAATTTTAGGAAGCGTGGTGATCCAGACCAGTAATGGGATAAGAAAGGCTGCTGTCTTGCCACTACCAGTCTCAGCCACACCAATGATGTCACGATTCTGTAGCCCAATGGGAATTGCCTGACGCTGGATAGGTGTTGGCTCCTACAGTAACAAGAGCAAAGGCACAGGCAGAATTACACTAGCTGGGATACTGCAACACAGTGGGCACACATGCTGCTCCAATGAACCTGAGCCCCACAGGAAAGGGGGCCCAAGGAGAAACAACTCCCAGAGGCCCATGCTTCCACCAGAATGTGATAGGCATGATTAGTTTGGTACCCACGGGAACAGAAAACACAAAATACTTAAGGAACAACGTCCTTAACTTTGTTCTCCAATTCCAAGCTACATTTATAGTCTAAGAATATAGGAATATGGCAGATCTCCTAGGCCAATCTGTCCCTTTACCTTATAGCCACATTTATCAATGACTTCCAAGATATGTGGAGGCAGAGAAGAGTCTTTCCAGGATCGAATGGGATTGGGGATCTTGCCACCTTTAGTGGTGATGCTATAGTCCTCACGGAAGATCCGCCAGTCCCTATCTGTCATCTCATCTAACTTCTTCTGGGACCAATGGCGATCATCCCAGCGTTGCTTGGCTTCCTTCTTACGAAGTTTGCGGAGTCTTGCTCTGAAACAGGACATGAGGATTAAGCCATTCGGTACACTCCTCTGGGCTCTGCCCAAGCACCCCTGGACTCATTACTCACTCCTCCTGCTCCTTTTCTTCCAGGGTTCGCCTCTTTTCCATGAGATCACCATAGAAACGTGACTGCTCCCGTTTCTGCTGCTTTAGGTCAATTCCCGCGATGAAGCCTCGCCCTAACAGCTGCACCTGGTGCCGTTCCTTGTACCTGAGATTGAAATGGAAGAAAAGAGAGATGTTATGCCGCAGGAGGGCAGGGCAGACTGCCAGTCTGCATCGATTCTTCTTCCCAGCCAGTGTCTTTTTCCCGCCCTGAAAGACGGGTACTAGTCTGCCAATTTCCAAATCCGAGTTCGTCTTTCATTTCTTTTCTCTAGGACTACCTAGTGTTCAGGACCCAACATGCATGTGCAAAGCTACTCACAAAGGGTTGTAGTCAATGGAGGTGTCTTCAGATGCATCCCACTCAAAGACAAATTTTCGGTCATTGAGATGCCTTGTTCGGCGCCGTTTTTTGATGCCACCCAGATAACGCTCCTACTCAAGAAAATACAAAGCCCATAAAATCTTAAGGCCCAAATTTCACACGCAGAGGCCAGAATGGCCACATTATAACCTCATTTGCAGGGTAGCCACCTTAATAGCATGCAATTCCTTGCTCTTATCCTTCTCTTCCCGGATCTTCTGCCGCCCTTCCTCATCCTCGTTTCCATTTGTCTCTCGCTCCATCCTCTCTCTACGTTCTCGACGTTCCCGTTCCTGAGGGTCTTCTGCAGACCAAAGAAAGAAAAGATGCAGAAGAGCTCAGTAGAAGGAGAAAGAGGAACAATGGGAGGAATCCAGGCAACAGATACAGATGAGGAGAATGGGTAGATGTGTGACAAAGGAGAAGGAGATCTAATCAACTGTCCATAAACTTCCATGATTCTGGCCTTTTCCAAAGTCTGGAACAAGCAAGTTCCTGTTCCTCCCTGCCACCGTACCCACCCACCCCACGGTGTTGAGCATCAAACACAGGGCCTTGTATATTCTAGGCAAAGTCTGCCACTGAGCACTACAAGCCCAGGTCCCTCTCTCTTTGAAATTATATCATTTTAATTTCATCCACGCTTTCTACATGGGATAGAAAGACAAACCCAGCATCTTCCTGCCCAAGTCCTGGAACTGCTTCCTTTTTTTCCTTTCTTCTTCAAGCATCCTCTGTCGCTCTTCCACCTCCTGCTGCCGTCGCTTTAAAGCTTCAGCCTCCCGCTCTGCTTTGGAGAGGAATTTGGGCTGTAAGACAGATGGGAACTGTTAACAAAGGGTCTAGGATGGGGAACAAACATATCGCTGCTACAGAGACCACAAGAAGCCCCCAAATATTTGCTTATGCATTAAATCTGTTGAGAAAAATACAGAGGCCCAGGACTGCTGTGGCTAAAGCTCCTCTTCATCATTCATAATCTGAGTCCCTAAACATTAGCACCTCAAGATTTAAGCCCTCAGGACTTCAGAATGTTTACTCATCTGGAGATGGAGCCTTTAAAGGTATGACTAAATTAAAATGAGGCTGTCAAGGTAGGCCCTAGTCTAGTCTGACCAGTGCATTTATAAGAGGAAGGGCTGGGCTAGGATATAGCTTACTGGTAGCACGTCTACCTAACATGCATTAGGCTTTGGGTTCAATTCTCAAAAAGAAAGAAGGGAAAAAGAAAGAAAAAAAAAAAAAACACTAGGCCTGGAGACACATGCCTATAATCGTAGCTACTCAGAAGGCTGAGGCAGGAGGATTGCCAATTCAAGACCAGCCTGGGCAATGCAGTGAGACCTGATCTCCACATAAAAAGTAAAAAGAGGGCTGGTGATGTGACTTAGTGACACAGCAGTAAGTCTTGGGTTCAATTCCTACTTCAGAAACAAACAAAACAAAACATGGAAACTACTCCAGAGCCATTAGGGACATGAGCAGACAAAGAGGTGACTGTAAGGACAGAGAAGGCACCTATAAGCCAAGGACAGAGGCCTCAGAGAAAACAACCACTGATATTTGAGCTTGGACTTCTAGCTTCCAGAACTATTAGAAAATAATTTACGGCTGGGGCCACCCAGCCTGCGGCATTCTGTCACGGCAGCCAAAGCCCAGTAATGAGGACCGCTAGGCTTTACCTTGGCTTCCGCTTCCTCTTCAGCCTTTTTCTTGGCCAGAAGTTCTTCAAGGGACAGTGGCTGGATCTGAAGATAAAACACACGAGTTTAGTCCCAAAAGATGCTCTCGTGGATCAGCAAAGCAGGACCTGAGCTGAAGAGAAAGACAAAATGATCATCTGTTTACCTTAGGTTTCTTATCACCATGCTCATCCTCCTCATCCTTCTTAGAGTCTCTGTCCTTCCGAGATTTAAAATCTTTTCCTCGGCCAGGAGATAAGCTTTAAGGAAAAAGGAGAGATGGCCCAAGAAGAGGATAGAAGCTTTCCTAATATTCAACAAGATTATCCCATGGTCACCAGTCATGTCCTAAACTCTCTTAGGAAAACCTCATTTCTCTGCCTGCCCTGAAACCTAATTATGGCCCTATCTTGGCTCAGTCTACCTGAATCTCCTTTTCTGACTGATCTTTTCTGGGAATTAGGTTTCACTAATGTTACCAAAAATTCTAGACAAGCCAGGCTTGGTGGCACATGCCTTTAATCCCAGTACTCGGGAGGTAGAGACAAGCGGACCTCTATAAATTCTAGGTCAGCTGGCGCCACCATCTATGTGTGAAGGTGTGAGTGCCAGCTCTCTCCTTCCATCATGTGGGTCACCAGCATCAAACTCGGGTTGTCAGACTTGCTGGTGAGCAAGTGTTTAACTCACTGAACCATCTCGCTCACAAGCCCTCCAGAGTTCTTGCTGACCTTTTCCTTAATAAATCTGTATTTGCTCTACTCAAAAAACAATAAAAACAAAAGAGAACTTTGCACAGAAACTTCCCAAGACACAGACATTAAGATAATCTATCAAATATATTTTTTGTATCTTGGATAGGAAATAAAATGGCATAATGGAGCTATAGAATGTTTTATAAACTGCTAACCGTTTCAAGTTAATTTCTAAGTTCCAGGAACAATCTGTGCTTCAAAATGTTGTGACCTTGTGAACTATTTGACTTTCTATATTTTTTCTTGTGTATGTGCATGTACTTGCAGACCAGATGAGGACATCAGATGTTCTGCTCTATCACTCTCTGCCTTATTCCTTTGAGACAGGGTCTCTCACTGAACCTGGAGCTAGGCTGACAGCCAGCAAGCCCCAGGGATCCTCCTACCTCTGCCCTCAAGAGCACTGAGGTTATAGGTGGTAAAGATGGCCATACCTGATGTTTTATGTAGGTGCCCAGGATCTGAACTCAGGTCCGTCCTCATGCTTGTGCAAAAAGAGTTCTTACCACTAAGGCACCTCCTGAACCCCCATTTTACTTTCTAGAAAAGATACATGCTGAAACAAGCATAGTGGCTCACACCTGGCTTTCCCACCAAGCACTTGGGAGGAAGAGGTAGGAGGACCAAGAGCTCAAGGCCATTCATGACCAGATGGTAAGATCCAGGTCACACAGGGGACACTGACTAAACAAACAAAAAAGAACACATACTTTCTGAGGAACATCATCTTCTAACAATTACCAACAGGATCTGCTAAGAGAAATCTTTGTTTTCCTATGATGCTGAGTTGCAAAGTGCGGGGTGGAAACATCCCCCAAACCCCTCTCATTCCCTCAGTACCTAGATCGCTTACGGTCCTTGTCCCGTCGGTGTCCATCCTTGTCTCGATCTCGGTCCTTCTTATTCCGATCCCGTTCCTTATCTCGATCTCGTTCTTTATGCCGTCGTTCTCTGGAAGACAGCAAATTTAAGAAATCACTTGATATTTCCAGAGTGCCTCACTTCACTGCAGCCCTGAGAAGATTCCCTTGCTCTTTTCTCTTCAAAGTAATGTTTAACTCACCAGGAGTATCGTTCTCAGGGAAGTTATGAGGGAATTCTAATACGATCTGTGTGTGTACATTTGTGTTAGTGTACAGATACACATCAGGGCACACACTGCAGAACATCGGATGTCCTCCTCCTGGCCTCAGTACTGGGATACAACCTCTCTCATTGATTGAAAGCTCACATTTTTGGCTCAGATGGCCGGCCAACAGTTCTTGGGATCCATCTGTCTCTATTCCCCAAAGCTGGTGTTACAGGCATGTGCAGCCATACCTGGCTTTTCATGTGGGTGCGAGGGATTTGAACTCAAGTTCTGGTACTTACCACTGAGACATCTCCCTAACCCCTCCACTTTATTTTGTGAAACAGGGTCTCTCACTGAACCTGGAGCTTACCAAGTGACTAGGCTGGCTGGATAGGCAAGTCCCCAGATTCCTCCTGTCTCTACCTCCCAGGCTTGTGATTACCAGCCCACGCCACCATGCCTGGCTTTTTACATGGATATTAAGAATCCAAATGAAGGTCGTCATGTAAGCAAGGAAGCAGACACTTCACCACTGAGCCATCTTCCCAGTCCATCAGAAGATCTTACAGATCAGAGTTGCACTTCTATTTATTAACAGTAAGGACAGATTACAGACTAGAACAGGTGCCACGGACCGTCCCTCTTGGAGACTGGACACCGAGGGAGAACAGGGACTTGAAGGACAGGTAATTTTTTCTTTCCTCTTTATTCAGAATTTAGGATCGGATCTCTCAAGTCGTCATTTCGTGTGTTCGTCTGTTTTGTATGTTTTGTCTGTTTGTCCCTTTCATTTCAGGTGTCTCTAGGGTCCTTGCTCACCGTTGATCCCCGCAGGCCGGGGCAAACAGGTAAAGTACCTTCATCAATAATCTGGACCTTCAATTTACAAGTTTAGCCTCAACCTTTAAGAGCCAAGCCATGAAGCTGGGTGCCATGGCAAACACCTATAATCCCAGCCCTCAGGAAGCTGAGACAAGAGAAATACCAGAAGTTCCTGTCCAGTGTAGGCTACACAGCAAGACTGCATCTCAGAAAAGCAAAGGAAAAGAGAAAATTCACTGTCCCATTTGCAGGTCCAATTGGGACAAGGATAGGCTAATGTGTAAAAAGTAGATGTTTAACCCTGGAAGCATCAGAAGGACCAAGAAAGAAGTCCGGAATATTTTCTCCCTTCTCCTGTGAGGAGTGCAGAGTCAAAGACTTTTTACCTCTCTGCAGACTTGGAACGGGAGCGAGAGCGGGAGCGGCTACCTCCACGACGCCTATCCCTAGACCGATGCCGTTTCCTGTCTTTAGATGGGGAAGACTTTCGGTCCCGGTCTCTATCTCGATCTCTGTCGGGAGTCCGTGATCGCTTCCTTTCCTCCTTAGAAGGTGACACATCTCGGTCCTTTTTGTCAGCCAGTTCTCCTGCCATCTGTGTGGGTGAGACAAGTATTTCTTATGTCTAATTCACCAAATCTCAGAACAATCCTGAGGTACATGTATTAGCATACCTTCTTCATGGATGAGGTTCCAGACTCAGGTACATACACTAACCTGCTTGAGCAATGCAAATACTTCATGCCAGAGACACAGTAGTCTGGCTCCAAGACTCATTCTTACTCACTATACTTTTCTGCCTCCCTTTGATTTCCTTCTGTAAATCACTTATTTTTGTTGTTGTTATTGTTTTGAGACAGGGTCTCACTCTATAGCACCAGCTGTCCTGGAATTCACTTCGACATGCAGGCTGGCTCTGAAGTCTTAGCTCCCCATGTGCTAGTACGGGCCACGCCTACATACATAGTATATCATGATTTTTGTAATTAAACTAAAAAGAGTATTATTAAAAAGATGTTTTAGAAGCCAATGTATTAGCTTCCGTCTGTAACCCCAGCACTGGGGAGACTGTCAAGAACTACCATAAATTCAAGGCCAGCCTGGGTTAATTAGTGAGTTCAAGGACAGCTTGGGCTACAGAGTAAGAACCTATCTCAGAAAACAAAACAAAATCAAGAAACATTACTAAACAACCAACTACTTCTATTTCTTACGAGTCTATTAGAAATATTAACCCAGGACCAGTCAGCATCCAATAAACACAAATTTTCGTGCGCCTGTGAGATGGCCTGGGGCATCAAGCCTGATGATCTGAGTTTGATCTCTGGGGCCCAGATGGTGGAAGGAAAGAACTGACTCCCCTGGCAAGTTGTCCTCTGATCTGTTCACCTGCATCTGCCATAGGCACACACAATGTGAGGCACCAAAGCTTTGCTTTCTTTCTTTCTTTTTTTTTTGTTTTTTTTGAGACAAGGTCTCTTCTCTCTATAACCCCAGCTGGCCTGGAACTCACCACAGAGACCAGGCTGGCCTTGAATTCACAGAGATCCACCTGCCTCTGCTTCTCAAGTGCTAAGATTAAAGGTGTGTTCTGTTATGCCCAGGAAGACCAAAGCTTTTTTTAAAAATGAAGTAAAATAAAGTGCAGAGTGAGAGGGAAAACACTTAATGCTAATCTCTGGCCTATACACACACACACACACACACACACACTATGTACCTCTAGTTAAGCAATGGGAAAAACTTGGTTAAGGGTACACAGGGCCTTCAGGCACATTTTTTTCCCCCAGCTTCCTGAGAAAATGAATTATTTCACTATAAAGCAACAAAAAGTACCACAAACTAAAAGTCACAGGAGTCCCGACTGGCATTCTGTCCTCAGATTTTTCACAGAGCGTTAAGCAGGAATTTGATCTATTCCCCTTCCTACCCAGGGCATACCGCACACCATTTGGCAGTGTCAACTGCTCCTTGGACTACAGAATCTAATTTAGCCGGAAGTTAAAGGACAAGCAAGTCTGGATGCGCCTCTATTCCAACATCATCTCTACAACTTGGGACACGATTCTCAGAGTTCACGTTGTTCCCAGTGGCTCAGCTACAATATGTTTCCTAAGTTCTAGCATACAATCCTCCTTTCCCATGCCATTCACTGCTACATATGCTAAAGAAGAGTGAGAAAACCAAGATGAACAAGCAGCATTTTCGAAAGACAACCTATTTTATCTCATAATTAACTAATGGAATGTCCCATATCGGCACCTCATGCATTTCACATTATGTCTCTTCCATTTACCCCTAAGGAAAAAATCCAAAAGAAAAGTTGTTTTCTCTATAAAGCATTCTGGACCTTGCTCATTCTTTCATCAAATACATACTGAGCTCTGACTAGTGCCAGAAACTGTTCTGGGTCCTGGAGATGTAACAGTAAAGAAAACCAAGTCTCTGACTTCATAAAGCTTAAATTCTAGTATAACAGATTATTTCGAATATTTAGAATGAGCTCTCATGAAGAAAACAAAACAGGGTACCATGAAAGGGAATGATATACACAAGAGCTAGCTAGCGCAGGGGAAAATTCTTAGGTAGACAATTAAGCTAAGGCTCAAAAGATGGAAGAAAAAGCCAGAGAAAAGAATGTATTACATAAAAGAGGCAACACATACTAAGGCACTGGGACAAGAACTAGCTTAGCATGTCTGACAGTTAAAAAAGGAAAAAGACTGTATGGCTCAGTGGGAAAAGAAGCTTAGTGCTAAGCCTAACTCCTGAGTTCAATTCCCAAGACTCACATGGTAGAAAGAACTAACTTCCACAAGTTGTCCTCTGACCTGCACACACACACAATGTGACACACATTCTCACACAGACATGATAGATAGATAGATAGATAGATAGATAGATAGATAGATAGATAGATAGATGTTAAATTTTTAAAAAGATGAAATCTATGGGTAGGCAGATGTCAAATCATGAAACTTTTAAGAGGCCAGAGCAAAGGCACTTGGATTCAACTAAACCTCAGTAGAAATCTTAGGTTTTTAACAGGGTGTAAGAGCCAATATTATATTAGAAAGGAATCATTCAGGTGACTTATAAGAATGCTATTACAATAGAGCCAGCCCGGTGAATCCATCTGCAACCACAGAATCAATCAACCATTGACTGAATTATTTCAAAACACATTCTATACAGAACATGTACATTTTTTAAAATCACTATTTCCTAAAAATACAAAAAAAAAAAAAAGATTTGCATAGCCATTTATAATTTATGATTAATCTAGAACAAGTTTTAAGGTATGCAGGAGGGTTGTGTTGGGCATATGCAAATACTGTGTCATTTTATAAAGGGTACATGAGTATCTGCAGATTTTGTTATTCACTGAGGGTCCTGGAAACAATTCTCTTCAGATAACATGGGACAAGTAGAATCTAAGCAACAGATGACAGTCAACAGAGACAGAAAGGCATATTTTGGTATGGTTGGCCTGACAAGACTTACTGATAAAGAGAAAACACAAAGACAAACTCCTGTAGCTAGGGAGATGCTTCAGTGGGTAAAAGTGCTTGCTACACAAGCTTAGAATCTGAGTTCAAATCTCCAGAACCCACATACAAAGCTAGACATGATCACAGGTACCTGTAACCCCAGCACCATGAGGGGCATAGAGATGGGGGCCTTTAGCCGAGCTCTGAGCTCATGAGAGACTGTGCCTCAAAGGAATAAGCTACAGAATAACACAGCAGGACACCCGATGTTCTCCTCTGCCCTACACACACACACACACACACACACACACACATACACGGCATGCACATATAGATTCACATGCATGCACATACACATAAAGACAGTTCCTTTTGTATTCTCCACTTGATGATAAAATATGTTACTGTTAAAACTTGAAAAGAGCTCCTAAATGCATAGTTTGATCAACCAGAGAAGACTGGAGAAGGAACAGAACAAAAGTCCAATCTTGGTCAGACTGGGTATACGATGTCAATAAAAACAACCTGGGACAGATCGCAGGAAAGGGAACAGAAAAGTCAAACCTGGAACTCAGAAAAGAGGTTTAGGAGGAAACATGTGAGTCACTAATCATAGATTGCTTTTAAGGAACATTAAACAATATTACCTAAACAGGCATAAAGACGAAAGCAGATGAAAAGACCCAGAATCGAGTTCTGGAACACTCTATCCCTTAATGTGACTAAGAGAAGCCAGAAAAAAAGACTCAAAGAAGCTGAAGCCAGTGAAGAAAGTTGTTTTGTTTGTTTGAGATAGGGTTTCCCTGTAGCCTCGGCTGGCCTGGAACTCCTATATAGACCACAGTAGCCTTGAACTCTCAGAGATCTATCTCCCTCTACCTCCCAAGTGCTGGGATTAAAGGTGTATGCCACCATGATCTGAGAGAAAATTTTTTTTTTTTTTTTTTTTTTTTAGTAAAACATACCACTAAGCAAGCTCAGCAGATAAAGGCTCTTGCTGAGCAAGTCTGGCAATTGAGCTTGAGCCCCTGGACCCACTTAAGCGTGAAAGGAGATAACTAACTCCACAAAAGTTGTCCTCTGACCTTCATTTGTATGCTGTGGCATGCATGCCCCATCCTAGCATCATATACATGTGAGTACACAAATACACAATAATAAAATTTGAAAATATTTTACATATTTCAAGGAGAGAGTAGTCAACAACTTAAAGTTGTGTCTGAAAGGCAAAAAGACTAACTGTGGTGGAGCACGTCTTTAGTCCCAGAACGAAAGAGACAGTGGATTTCTGTGAGTCTGTGAGTTCAAAGTCAGCCTGGTCTACATAAGCTCCAAGCCAGCCAGGGTTACATAGTAAGGCCATGTCTCAAACACACACACACACACACAAACATACCACACACCCCTACCTCACTCCTTCACCAGAGAAAAAAGGCTAGGGGATAGAGATTTGAGAGAAAATGGAGATTAATGGTGACCTTCACAGGAGCTGTTTCAGCGGCAGGATAAAGAAGAATACAAGCTCGAGTGGACTGTCTGAAGAGAATGAGAACCAAGAATAAAAGCAGAATACTGTTAGGGGCCGGGGAGAGACGGGTGAGTTTCAAATAACCTCACTGGGAACATTAAAATGAGGTTTGATAAGATCCAATATTACATTAGAAAATAAATACTCGGGCGACTTACAGGAAAGTATGTAGTTTTATATATAAAACCATAGAGAAAGAAATGGCCCATGTCTCTGATTCCAGCACTTGGGAGGTGGAAGCAGGAAGATCAGTTCAAGGGCAGATGCAGCTGCATAGTGAGTTCAAAGTCAGTCTAGGCTACCTGAGATCCTGGCTCCAAAAACAAAAATGTAAATATGGCAATATTTATTATTGATTACTCTGCCCGTGCTTCCCAGCAACCCTTAAGTCCTTCTTGTAACAGCAGAGGGAAGTTCTTCTCATTTAATGCAAGTGTTTATCAAGTACCTACTATATTTGCAAGGGTCAGTGATGGGCAATGTGAATTTACAGAAGGAAATTCTGTTCACAAGAAGCAACAGAAAGAAAGCATGAAGGTTCAGATGAAGCACTGCGAGATTTCTTTTCATTAGTAAAAGGATCCACAGAGGAAGTGGTTCTTGAGCTTTTAGGTATGGGTAGAATTTGAAGATGTGTAATTGTGGAAGAGATTGAACTAATTTTAGGTAAAAGATACTGGCGACGCCGAGGCGGGAAAACATGAACTAATTTCTCGTAGCAAACTGGAGTTCCAGTTTGGCTGAATCAAGGGTTATTCGAAACAAGAATAAGATCAGAATGCGATATCCCCGGCGCGAAGGCCAAGGGCCGAAGTCTGGGCCCATTAGCGCGGTCCTGGAAGTGGCCTGTGCCCCAGGCAGCCAAACACCGCTTCTAGGGCCCGCGCCCCTGGCCCGCCAGGGCTTCCCAGGCTCGTGCCCCTTCCCTGGGGCGTCCTTCCCAGTCTCGGCCCGGAGGCTGAGGCCACAGCTCTGTCCCGGCTCTCGCCCACTCTGCAAACTCGTGGGAACCGCCTTCACCTCCGGGAACTCACCACCTTGTGCCTGAACGGCCTAACGCGGCCTTAACGTCGCCGAGCAGTCGCCATCTTTCGCGTTTCCTGATCGCAGAGAAGCACCCTGACCGCGCGGGCAGCCGGGAAGTTGAGTTCCTGGAGCTGCGTCGCGCCGGCCGGCAGGTGGACCTAGGAAACTACCAATCCCCGAATGCATGGCGCGAGGTCCCGACGGGCCGCGGGGTCTTCTGGGCAATGTAGTTAGCCAAAGGTTTGAAGCCTTCAGGATGAAGAATTTTCTGTGTGTTTTTTTCCCACACAGGGTTCTCGCGCCGTGCAGTCTTCCTGGAATCTTCTAGTAGCAACTGCTGTTAATAACAATCACTGACCCTGGCTTACAGTAGGCAGGACAAAAAGGTAACAGGAGTAACCTAGTATTTCACAATGAGGGTAGTACAGTTTTCATGGTAGAACTACTGTAGTCCTAGGAAAATATTTCAACACCCTGGTCCTTAGCAGCCCCAATTAACCGACCCTACCCCCCCCCAAAAAAAAAAGCTAAGCCTACACTCCAAAGATATTCCTGGATAGATTAATTCTGAGCTGTGGTGCCTGTTTGCTCAACATTCCGGAGAGGACCTTGGCTTCCTCGTTTTCTAGTTCTTTGGGATCTGCCCACTTGGGCTATCTTATTTTTGCTTCTTCCTTCTGAGTTTTTCCCCCAGTCATATGATCATTTTGTTTCTATTGGTTCAAATTCCATCACCAGCACCATCATCACTTGCCAAAAGAAAACAAAAATTGCTCAGATGGTTTCCTTACCGGGAAGCATCTACCGCTTCCTTCTGGATAGCTCTATCATCCGCTTTGTTTTAATTCCACCTGGCTCAGTTCTCAAGCAGCGCCTCCGAATACACCCAAATCCCAAAACTCGGCATCATGGACAGTAGTTTGGAGCACTCCTAGGAGACCACATTTTTGCTCTTAGAACTTTTGTAGCCTTCCTTTGACTTTGCAACCTCTGACTGTGAGAACTGAGTCTGAGACCTACTGGGTAATTCATACAATGAACACTAGAGGGCTCTCCACTCACAGACTGGAACCCTAACTAAGAAACGACAAAGCTGAATAGGAACCTTTAAAACCTGCAGCTATTTATTGAGAAATCTTTAAAGTGCCCAACTCTGTGCTAAACAATTGGTCTATTGCCATAACAGTATGAGATGGGCGTTGTCTTGATTTTACTTATAAAGAGATTATGGCCTATAATACGCCTTTAAAGTCCACATAGTTAACAGAATGGGTCCTGAATTCTTCTGGTACATTTGACTTTACAGTCCTTACTTTTCTCGTATTTGCAGGATATTATATCTACTGGCTTAAAGATGAGAAAACTGGATCTGGATGTAATGGCACACGTCTTCAGTTCCAGCACTGGCGAGGCAGAGGCAGGAGAATTTCTGTGAATTGAGGCCAGTCTGGTCTACATAGTGAGTTCTAGGCCAGCCAGCACTACATAGTGAGATCTTGTTTCGAAAATTAAAGAAGAGGAGAAGAAAGAGTAGGGTGGGCCAGTGAGTAGCTCAGTGGGTAAAGAGCTTGTTGTACAAGCTGAAGCATTTGGATTTGATCTCCAGAACCCTGTAAAGGTAGACGAAAACCAACTCCATACAGAGCTGTCCTCTGACCTCCATATATGGGTCATGGCATATGCATGTCCACACTCACACACACATCACACACACATCACACATACACACAACAATAAATAAAAATTTTTAAAATATTTTATTTATTTATTATTTATGTGTATGAGTGTATTGCCTGCATATTTGTAAGTGCACCCATGTTGTGCAATGCCTATGGAGGTCAGAAAAGGGTGTCAAATCCCCCCTGAAACTGGAGTTACAGATGGTTCTTAGCCATCATGTGGATGCTGGGAATTGAACCCTGGTTCTCTGCAAGAGCAGTCACTACTCTTAACTGCTGAGTCATTTCTCCAGCCCCATAAATAAATAAATCTTTAAAAGAAAAAGTAAGGACTGGAGAGATGGTTCAGAAGCTAAGAGTCCATATTGTTCTTACAGAAGCCACAATTTGGTGGCTCACAATTGCCCTTAACCCCAGCTCCAGGAGACCTGACACCCTCTTCTGGCCTCCAGAGGCTGCTATACTCACATACACATATCCATACGCAATTGTACACACACGTGCACATAATTAAAAATGAAATAAATCTTAAAAAAGAGTAAACCGTGGGGCTGGAGAGATGGCTTAGTGGTTAAGAGCACTGGCTGCTCTTCCAGCAGACCCCGGTTTGATTCCCACACTCACATAGCAGCTAGTGACTGTCTATAACACCTGTTCCAAGAGATCCCAAGTCTTCTTCTGGCCTCTGAGGGCACTGCACCACACAGATGTATTTATATATATGCAGGCAAAACACTCATACACATAAAAATAAACAAATAAAAAATAAATTTTTAAAAAGAGCAAACTGTGACCCAGAAAGATGACTAAACTTGTCCAAGTTCATAATGACAGCTCCCTAGTACCTCTGCCTACCTCTCAAGACACATGGAAGACACTGAGTTGCAAGGAACTTGTTTATTTTACTCTTGTTTTTAAAAATATGTGTTTATCTCTATGAGTATAATGCCTACATGTATGTAAGTGCACCTGTGTCATGCAGTGCTGGTAGAGGTCACAAAAGGGTGTCAGATCCCTTGGAACTGGAGTTACAGATGGCTATTAGCTATCATGTGGGTGCTGGCATTTGAACCTAGGTCCTCTGCAAGAGCCACCAAGTTCTCTTAACTGCTGAGTCGTCTCTCCAGTCCTATTTTACTCTTCTAGTTCTCTCATAAACATTTAGTCTTAGAATTGAAGACACAAAGACTATTGTTTTGTGTGTATGTGTTGTATGCTATGTGTTTTTGTGTGCAGGACATACCTGCTGCTCATATGGAGGCTAGAGATGACCTTGGTGGCAATTCTTGCCCTCCACCTTGATTGTTTCTGCCTTCCATCTTGCTGCAGGAGCACTGGAATTATAGATGTAGCAGACATGTAGCACGGCCAACTTTATGTGGTTCCAGAAGTCTCAATTCAGATCCTTGTGCTTGAAGGGCAAGCACTTTACCCACTAAGCCATCTCCCCACTCTCCAAGACTCTATTTAGTAAGGATCATAGATAGTCTACTATTAGCCACATGGCTAGCAGTAAGAGTCCAAATAATACAGTAAACAGTGAAACTTGCTTTGAATACTGATTGAATTGCTATCATTATGATCTTCTGCATGTCCTATGGCATCTCCGGCTTTTCTCTTTCCTCACTTATAAAACAGAAACAATAATGCACCTTGTTTCACAGGGTAGGCTAGTATGCCAGGTGTGGTGACGCATGCCTGTAATCCCAGCATGAGTGAGATGAACATAGGAAGACCATGAGTTCAAGGTCATCCTTAGCTACATACTGAGGTTGAAGCCAGCCTGGGCTACATGACACCCAGTCTCAACCCTAACTCCCCTCTTCCACACACAAAAATAACACATTATATTGCCATGTACAGTGTCAAGTGCCTGTAGTCCTAGCTACTCAAGAGGCTGAGAAGAGAGGATCACTTTACCCCAGAGTTTGCGTCCCATCCTAGGCAATTCAACAAGACTCTTCTAAAAAAAAAAAAACAGGAAGAAAGAAAACCCGTACTTGGGAAGTGGAGGCAGGAGGATCAGTCTTAGCTACATAGTAAGTTTGAGGCTAGCCTGGGCTACCTGAGAACCTGTCTCAAAAAACTAGTGAGAAGAGTCAGGCATGGTGGCATACACCTTTAATCCCAGCACTCCATCTTTGTGGGATGAGGCCAGCCTGGTCTACATAGTGAGTTCCAGGTCTGCTGGGGACTACAGGGAGAACTTTTCTCAAAAAGAGAAAAAAGAAATCACGCAAAACTAACTAGCTATATATAACTAAACAAAGAAAGAAAGAAAAGAAAAAAAGTCAGACTTGGTGGTGACATCTTTAATCCTAGCACTCAAACAGAATTGCTTTGAGTTCCAGGCCAGCCTGGGCTATAAAGTGAGTTCCAGGACAACCGAGGCTACAGAATAAGACCATATCTTAAAAAAAAAGTTCTTGAGTTAGATCTCCTGGCTTTGTATCTATTCTACACTTCCTAGCTGCATAACCTTAGGCACATTCATCTCTTTGAATACCCCTGCCTGTCTAAGGAAGTAAGTACTACCTCAAAGGGATGCCACAGGAATAAATAACCTAAAAAACTCAAAAGTGCTCTACATATAGAAAACAAATAACAAATGGTAGCCAGCTAGTATCATTTATGAGATTAAATTTGGTCACGTGAAGCAGATGCATGGTATTTTTTTTTTCTTTTTGAGACAGTCTTGCTATGTCATAGCCCAGGCTGGCCTGGGATTCATGATTCTCTTGCCTCGGCCTCCAAGGGCTGATATTACCACCATACCCAGCCACAGGAACTTTTCATTTATTTCTAGTACTGTTCTGGGAAACTTGGAAAACATGGGCTGTGAGTCTCTAAGGTTAGTTAAGATTCCTGAGCTACCATCAACAGACACTAGACTTGGAAGTTCAGTGAATTCAGAGATGGGAACCTCAGGGTCTCTACCTGGGCTCTGGCCTAGTCTGTGCAGCTACTACTGGGGATGGGAAAATTTAGCAGCTTGAGTCTCTTCTTGGTTCAAGCTTTTTCTCACCTTCAGACTCTAGGGCAATGGTCCTCAATAGGAAGTGATTTTGTCCAGGGGACATTCAGCAATATCTGGAGACAGTTTTGGCTGTGACAACTGGAGCGTGCTATTGTCATCTAGAAACTTCCGGATGCCAGGGATGCTGCTGAACATTGTACGATGCATAGGACAGTCCCTTACGAAAAGCTATTTTCCAGGTCACCATGTCAGTATTCTGAGGTACCAAAGCCCTGCCCTAGGGCTAAGGTGATTTTCTCTAACTGGGGATGGGAGAAGAGAGACCAGGTGCTCAGAACCGTGGAGGCAACCACTCTCTAACTCACAGAAAGGAATCCAAGACAGCTTTTCCCTCATCATCAGTTACCAAGAAAATAGAAACAACATGGGTCTGGAGAAGTGCCTCGGAGAGCACCAGCTGCTCTTGCAGAGGACTCAGGTCTGGTCTACGTAGAGAATTCTGGGCCAGCCGGGGTGATAGGGAAACCCTATCCCAACCCCCTCCTCCATAATAATAAAAATCAAATGAGATTTAAATTTAAAAAGCAAACAACAATGAAACAGCCAACTTCTTTATATGTGTCATATTTTCATTAATAAATAGGTTTTCTTCTTTAAACACAGAACATATAACAGATTGAAACACTCCCCCCTCCCCCCAATTCCAAAGACAAGAGTCTATAAAACAAATGCCAACTGTACCGCCCTAAGAGCAGGAAAAGTCTGGTGATCCCCACCCAGTCCTGCCCCTGCAGCACCACCACCCCCGCATTCTGCAAGAGAAGGGGGTCTGGGGCTTCTCCCTTGGACCCTGGGGACTTAAGTGAGAAGCATGTGAATGTATGATGTCACCTCTCCATGACACATGAGCTATGCAAAGATGAGGTTTCCTTCCTTATTAGCTCTGACCGGCCCCTGCCCTCCTGGTTTCAGTTATGAAGCACCTAGACTAAGCTCCCATGGGAGCTGCCTCTGGGCTTTCCCATTCTCCAGTCCTCCACAACTTCTTAAAGGGGAAAAGAAGGGCTCGGGGACCCTCCCATCCCCCAGCCTGCCTGGGGACACTGTGTGGAAGAGGCGTGATGCTGAAGGTGAGGCTCCTGTAGGCCCCCAAGCTCGTGAGGCCAGCATGCCCCCGACCCCCCAAGCCCTTCCTTCCTCTGGAGTCGGGGGGCATCGGGACAACTACCCCTCCACAGCCTAGTGCCTGGCTTGGGGTGTGATGGTTCTTGCTTAATGTCAGGTCCTCGTGCCAGGCCCGGCTCCTTCTTCCTCCCATTCCTGTCCCCTTCTAAGCACTCACTGTGGCCATCTGAAAATCTCATGTCCAGTATCTTAAATGTCTCATCCTCCCTCTCCCCGTGCCTCTGCACCCCAAGGGAGGAAGTGGGGGGCTGTCTCCCCCCTGAAGATCCCACTTCACATAATGGAACAGCTTTTGGCCTTTTCCTTCTTGAAGGTAGAAGAGATGAGTTCAGAGCGACTGGGAAGGTGGAGCAGTCGCTTGGAGAGGCTTCGAACAGGGCTCTTCGGGGGCACTGAGCTGGGCTTGTTCAGACACACCATGGATGCCATCCGGAAGATGCTGTGGATACTCTTCTCTGAAGTGAAAGCAGAGCCCTCTAGGTAGATTTCTGCGCCCAGCTGCTTGGCTATTGCACAGCCCTGTGGGAAGAGTTGAGATCACTAATGCAATAGTCTGAAATGGCTAGGAAACACTGTAGCATTCATGTGACATTCCTCAGGGCTAGTCTAGATGGCACCCACTGCCAGTCTCCTACCACCAACCTTTCCCAGTTATACGTGTAGGTGAAGCCTGACTGAACATGAGAATCACCTCCCGATTGCTGGGATTAAAGGCGTGTGCCACCACACCCAGCCGATATTCCTGTTTTAAAGAGCTCTCCTAAGTGACTTTAAGGAGAAACACTGGCTTAGCAGACATGATTCTTATACTTCCGTGTGCATAAAAAATTATCCTTGGGGCTGGTAAGATGGCTTAGCGAGCAAAAGCATTGCCTCCAAGGCTGGAAACCTGAGTTCAATACCCAGAACCCACGAAGTAGAAGGAGAGAACCAACTCCCACAAGTTGTGCTGACATTCACAGAGGTGGTGGCATCTACCCACTTTACCAAATAAGCAAATATGTTTAAAAAGTATACTTGTCATTTATTATAAAAATACAAATTTCCATATCTTTCTCCCAGACTTATTTTATAGGTATGGTGCCTGGAACTCAAAACTGCAACAAACAATTCTTTTTTTCTTTTTCATTTGACTTTTGTTTTTTTGGGATCTTTATTATATAGCTGAGGTTAGCTTTAAACTTGGATCCTTCTGCCTCTACCTCCTGAGTTCTGGGATTACAGACTATATCTGGATCTAACAAGCACCTGTAATGATTCTAATGCAAACAGTCTACAACCACACAAACCCAAAAACCAAAACAAAACAAAAATCCTTAGAAATGCTGGCACACATGGGATGGGTTCTCTGGCTAACTTGCAGTGTGAATCTGGGTAAACAGGTACCCATTACCCCGATCTAAGTGACAAGCGCCCTTTATGTGGCAAGAATTATCTCTTGGCATAGAATAAGAGCTTAAGTGACAGACAGTTACAAGTCCTCTGCCACAGCCTTCTCTGTGCCATCCTCCGTCTCACAGAAGCACACACACACACACACACACACACACACACACACACACACACACACAAACACACACACACCTGCTCATAAGAGATGGGTGCCTGCTTCTGGTGGGACAGCTCCATTAGAGTACTCAGGTCTGTTCGCAGATCTGTCTTGCAGCCAATGAGCAAAACACGAGTGCTGGGACAGTAATCTAGGATTTCTGTCCTCCACTGAGGGCCAGAGCAGGAAGAAAGAGGGGAAGAAGGGAAGTCAGTACAGACAGGTGTGAGGAGAACCCCAGTTAGCCACATCAAGCATGCCACCCAGATTATCACATACCAGTCCTCCCTCTGAGTCACAGCATCTCTGCTGCACTAATTACATCATCTTCCTGCCCATGAGGCCACTGGTGACACTGGTGTGCTGACCCAGGAGCCTGTCACCCAAAAGCGTAGGGCAATCTTTTCCCATTCCCTACCACACAGAGAAGACAAGGGTCTGCCTTCTTACCCCAGTCCGAGGGCCTCACAAACCCAGAACGCCAAGAGAGAAGCCAAGCAATCTCTCCCAAAGGGAAGGACATGATCGCAATCTTCTGGGATACGGCTAATTCCACAGGATTTCCTACAGCTTTTACTGTAGGCAGATCTCACCATCCAGATCTAGGTATTTCCTACCAGCTCTGACCTGCCTGACTCAGTAGGCCTGGGATCATAGTCTACAGAAGCTGTTTCCAAATGGCCTCATTCTTGACCATCAAAATAACACCAGAAGGTTCCCTGATGCTGAATCCTTTGTTTCCTGAGCCTGCATCAGCACCCTCCGTGGGTAGGCCTCTAGGAAGGGAGTATAGAATCAGGAGGACAGAAGCGGGAGTACCTGGTTTGAACCCAGAACTACCTAGCATATGACGAGGAGACCTCAGGCAAAACTCTTCTTTCCTGACCCCAGGTTCTTCCTGGATAAGAGGATTGGAGGACAAGCCTCCCATGATTCCTTTTTGTTCTTCTGGGTTAGAAATTATAGAGCTTATTTTACCCTACCTTTTTTCTTTTTCTAGGTGTTGAACCCAAGCCTTGCTTATGCTAGGCAAGTACTCTACCAACTGAACTATATTCACAGCTCTATTTTCAGTTGTTATTTGGAGACAGAGTCTCATTAAGTTCCCTAGGTTGATCTTGAACTGGTTCAAGCTGAACTTGAACTTGAGATCCTCCAGTTTCAGCTTCCCAAGTAGCTAAGAAGCATGCACCTTCATGCCCAGTTGAGACTTACCTTCTTGAGTGCACTGTCCACAGTCTCCGGGCGGCTGATGTCAAAGCATAGCAATACTGCATCTGAGTCGCTGTAGCAGAGTGGACGGACATTGTCGTAGTAAGGAGACCCTAGTATAAGGGAAGAAGAGCTGATGGTGAGCCAGGGCATCTTCCTTTCTCTACAGGCCTAAGCCTTAGGAG
Source organism: Eospalax fontanierii (assembly GCA_035773235.1). Lineage (NCBI taxonomy): Eukaryota > Metazoa > Chordata > Mammalia > Rodentia > Spalacidae > Eospalax > Eospalax fontanierii. The sequence goes on from CM069537.1 coordinate 13,590,530, forward strand.
CCCTGGGAATATAATTCCTGATGCCTCGATATCCAACCACTTCCCAGAGTACAGTACTATGGCATAGAAACTTGGGACCAGAGCACCTGTCAGAAGGCTATTCGGGAATATCATTTCCCTTGGTCCTAAAAGGGCGAACGGGGGAAATAAAAAAATTAAAAGGGGTAGAGTACAATCTGGTCCTGTCTGGGTTTCCTACTGTGAGCTTAACTTTAGATCTACTCATTTTCAGAGTCTCAGAAAATACTGCCAAAACTGATGGGGAGGCCAGCTTGATAGGGCTCCCTTCTCAGAAGCCTGCCTGCTGCCCAACCTCTGCTCCATTCTCCTGCTCTAGGGTCTCCCAGTGAAGAAATAAACCTGCCTGTTACATAACTGGCTGTCCTGATTCTTTACCTAAGGGTCAGAATTCCAGGAGGCTGGCAGGGGAGGGGAGCATCCAGGATTTGGTACTCTACTCCTCTATCCGCGCAAGTCAGTTTACTGAGAAGGGCAAAGGGAAGACTGTGGCCCCCACCCCTCAGTTCTCAGGGAGGCCCTCTCAAAGACAGTGACACCAATAGCTGTGGAGTTAGAGGCTGGAGCAAGGATACTTGGAGCAGGGGAAGAAGGCAGTTCAGACCCAGGGTCTGATGGAGTGAACACTAGGAGCTCAGCTGCCCCCCCAACCCCACCCCAAGGAAGGAGCAGGAGCAGATTTGGAACCCAGACAATCCGTGCTCAGAATAGCAAGCAGCCCCTCTCCCTGTACTGCAGTCACCATGGAAACTGGGGGGAATCCAAGCTGGGGTGGGGGTGTCGGTCATAAGAAAAAGAAGTAAGGGGGAGTTGGGATAGCTGCCTGCTCCCTCAGCAGTCCACCCCCACCCTTTTCTGCAGTGAGGTGGGGGCTGGACCGCGGCAGCCCTGAGGTAGGGGAGTGCTGCGGTACAGGAAAAGGGGGAGGGGAAGAGGTCTCCATTTTGGCTCCAAGCAATCCCCCTCCCCTAAGGCCAGCAAGTGAACAGGGAAACAGGTTCACCCTGGCCCAAATGTAGGGAGGCTCCAACCCACGCACCAGGGCCATTTCCTTCGTCTTTATAGGAACCTAATTTGAAAGAGGGATAACGGACATCCTTCATCCTCCTGGACATTAGGAGCAGGGGCGTGACCTGGAGTAGAAAGCCCACACTTGCTCATTATCCACGATCTGGGCCAGAGATTCAAGGGCTGTGAGAGGAGGGGGAGGCAATCGGGAAGGGGGCTCAGGGTGGTGGTAACGAAAAGAGACGAGCTGCAGCGAGAGTCAGGGATGACTGGGAGGTGGGAGGGTACAACAGAAGAAAAACCATACATCATGCAGCCACGCTGCATTCAAGCCAGCATAGCACAGTCCAGGATAACTAGATCCTTGCCTCCCTACCCCCTGGAACTGCAGCAGAAGAAAGCATATGAGCTTGAGGAATTTTTATTCTGGGGAAAGCAAGAGGAAGAATTGTTTTCTGTTTACTCTGTTTATCTTTTTAGACCTCAAAATTGGAGCATGGGAACAACAGCTTTTTGGAGGAGTAAGGTGGTACATTTATTACACACGCAGGAAGCTCCTGGTGATTTATAGTTCCTCTTTAAACTCAGCCTAAATATGCTTTTTTCTTTTCTTTCTTTCTTTCTTTTTTTTCAGAACATGATTTTGTTTTCTTTCTCTTATTTCTGGTTTTTACTCCTTAATTATGTCTGAGCCAAACTGTTAAAAAAGGGACTGGGATAAAGATTGTGGGAAGGGCTCAGAATCAAAGCAAATGATAGCTGAGCTCTAAAGGGCTTGGGGCGGAGAGCTGGGAAAACACTGCTTTCTACATTTGCAAAAGACAGAGCCTTTTCTCCCTCATCCCAGTACAGGGAGAAACAGTAAGAACCAGCCCTCAATGCACCCTGTTGGACACGAGCCCCAACAAGAGCATGCCCTATATTTGCCATCTCCCCTACCCTCCAAAACATCGATGATGCATTGCTCCATCCCCGAGCCGCAGCGTGTGACGAGCACAGCCCAACTGCGGCAGGCAGACAGCAGTGGTCCGAGGTGGAACGCAGGGGACAGGGCTGCCTCCACAGCGGGCTGGGAGTCTCCGGCCCCACCGCAGCTGCCGCTAGCACAGCCTTTCTCCTCTCGTTCAACTTTGCTCTGAGGGACTAGACTCTCTCTGTGTCTCTCCCTGTCTCTGTCTCTGTGCGTGTGCATGTGTGTCTGAGTGAAGGGGAAGACTTGCTTGCTGCACCCCAGGAGTACTCATGAGTCCCTTCACCTCACCATTCCAGCTTTCTGAGGAATGGAAGCAGACCAGAGAAGTGAGTGGCTCCTGCGATTCACCCACTGCTTCCCTGGACCATCCAACAGAGTTGATTCCCCCAACCGAAGAATCTTTAGATTCCTTCTTTTGGTTTTCTAGTAAGTACCTTTCTTCTCAAAAGGGGGAAATTTGTTTCTAAAAAACAAAGCCACCAGCTGCAGCTGGCCAGTGAGAGTGGGATGGGCCATTTGAGGCCACAGTCTTACCTGAGGTATCCCAGAGACTAAGCTCCACTCTCTGCTCCTCTGTCTCCAAACAGGCTGCGTAATTCTCAAACACCGTAGGCACATAGGTCTGTGAGAAGAGAAGAAGCATTCACACCTGGCCTCCAGGCCCTCAGAACCTCACCCAGTGTTGACTGCCCAAGAAGCCTCACCCACCCTCCTGAGCACAACAGTGTCAGGTGTTGGAGCAGGAGGGAATGCTGGGGCAGAGGGATGGAGTGCGTCAGGGAGGAGGCACTGTAGAGGCAGGCACCGGCACATTGCCTCCCAGCCAGGGGACAAGCCCCCACGTCCTGCTGGGCAGGGACACATACATGCACATTTTTTTCTCAACCCTAGGTTTGTGTCCCAATTTCAGAGCCACAAGCGAATTCCAACCTCCGTCTTCTGCCCTCAAATCCCTTGGCACAGGGTGAACAGCAGAAACCTGCCTGGGAAGGGGTTGAAGGGCAGGCAGGTATTGCGTCAAGAAAGCCCAGGCTCTCCAGGGCCTCCAGGTCCCTCTAGGAGGGCGGGCTCCAGGGATGAAGGAAGTGGGAGGGGATCCGATGGGTAAAGAGGTGAGGAGGAGCCGACGGGGCGGCAGAAGTGGGACAGGTCTCAGGGGAAGCAGAGCGGGGCAGTCCTGCAGGCAGGACGCTGCTGAGGCGATCTGGGGGTGGAGGAGCCGGCTCTCCCGGGCAGATGGGACCCGACCCGGAGTAGGCTGCGGGGCAGCTTACCTCGGGATAGCAGTCCTTCGCTAGCACCTGTAACATAGCCGTCTTCCCACACTGCACATCCCCTACCAGCACCAGCTTACATCTGACCACCACTGGCTGGGGCGCCCGTCTCTCCTTCATGGTTGCAGCCTCCGCAGGACTCGGACTCCGATTCAGGGGGAAGGAGGTCGTGCCAGACGTCCAGCACGCTGGCTAGAGTCAGGTCCCTTGCCTCCTTCCAACTGAGGCGGAGGCCGGTACAGCCTCAATATATCTACCAGACTGAGCCAATCACTAGAGGAGGCGGACTCTGCCGAGGCCAATCCCTACGGTGGGATCCCCTCCAGCAGCCAATAGTAAGAGGCTCTGAGTCAGCGCCCTCTTCCGCCCTTCCTTACTGTTAAAGCCGCACGGTTGCTTCCTCCGGGAAGGGGATTCCCACGCTGTTTGTATTTATATTAGAAAGCGGGGAGGGAACTTGAAACAAAGCTAAAAGATCTGGAATGTCCATGAGTTAGTGTCAAAGCCCATAAACTAGCCATGGACCCAGAAAGTGAGGTCTACCTGGAGTTGTAGAGGCTGTCTCAGGACGACAGCAGGACCTGCCTAACTGTGGACAGGTGACACCTGTGGGGAAGAGGTGGCCCCAGAGACCTCTGACTTCTTAGTTCTAAGTAGTTCCTATCCAAACTGGTCCACTTTTGGCACCTCCTAATACCAGCTTCTGAGGTTTCCCTTTTTAAAGCCCAAGTCCCTTCCTCAGGAATCACCTCCACTAAAACAAAGCACAGCTTCTGACCCACGCACCCACGGAGCAAAAGAATTCGGAAGTCCTGCAGGTGGGGATAGGACAGAGGATGATATCAAAGTCTCTCTGTTTTCTGTGAGTCAGGGAGCTTCTCACTCCAGCCTAGCAGCAGCTTGGAAGCGTATTTTGTTCCGTGGCCTGTGTTCAGCTTCCTGGATGAATCAAGTGCAGGTCTTGTTCCAGGTTGACACCAACTGACACTGACGTACTAATGTGTGTCACCTGGTGAAAGTCCAGCCTGGAAGACTGGGCCTGGGCCTTTGGGATTAGAAACTGGAGGACAATCTAAGAAGGGGCCAGGTTACGAAACTGCGCACTGGTCCCATCCCTCAGCGCTGCTGCATGCTCCAGAGGCCTCTCTACCAGACAGAACTGAGGACGCACACAGCTCACACAAGTTCCTATCTGGCAACCAAAGCAGTTCAATGAGGCCTCCAGGGAGTTAGGGACTGATTTCAGGTAAACTTGAGAGCAACCCATGGTCTCTCTCTCTCTTTCATTTGTTGGTTTGGTTTATTTGTGAGACAGGGCCTCACACTGGAACTCACTGTGTAACCCAGGCTGATCTCAAACTAGAGGCAATCCTCCTGCCTCAGCTTCCAAGTGCTGGAATTACAGGCGGGAGCCAGTACTTCTAACTCAGGATTGTCTTTAGGTTCCTTCATTGTAATAAGCCCAGCATTTCTGCAGTATGCCCTGAGTCCCACTCTCCAAAAGCTTTATTCTTAAGTCACAGTTAATTGCCCCACCCAAGGACATTTCCCTGCAATACAGGTATTTAAAAGCCTTTTCCAGACCTAATGGGACAGACTTCTAAGTGTAAGATTCCCCAGCCTCACTGTAGATAGTGGAGTTTATTTTGAGAATATAACGCAGCCAATGTCCCTTTAGTCTACCCTGTGGTCTCCAAGTCCAGGCTGCTCAGTGGTGGGCTCTGGGGCCTAGGCTGGGCTGCACTGCCCTGTCCTCATCTGTTACCCACTACCGCAAAGGATGGAGTCACCCGAGGGAACCTCCAGGGCAGAAGAGGTTATTCAGAGTTTACCTTTAGCTGGTCACCCACTTCTCCCAGACTCTCTGGAAGTTTCTTCACCTTATTCTCCCCATGCCTCACCCTCGGCCTTCAAATAAAGTTCAGTTTGTGAAGCTTGCCCTCTCTTTGCCCTTTTTCAGAGCTGCCCATCATGTGCTTTGGGAGAGTTCCGGAACAGCTGTAAGACTGTTTCAACCTGGAGTCTCTTCAGCTTGACCTTCTTCTATATCTGCTGTTCTGCTGCTCCCCACCTTCTCTCTCATTTGGACATAGTTCTAGAAGCATCAGTAGGGTCCCCACGTATCCTCTTAACCCTGACCAGGTGTCCCTAAATATTTTAGCCTCCTCCACATGCTCTTTCCCAGTCTCTCTCTCTCTCTCTCCACACACATACACACACACACACCCTGCACTAGCCACTCCAGATAAACACTCAATACAAGTAAAACTCTTCTTGCTATGGAAATGGCTTCCTCTGGCTTCTAATAAGACTGCCATGCCCAAGCTCCTCTGGAGTAGAGATTCTGGGAGCTAAGTGCCAACACTAATCCTTCCTGGGTGGCTGCATTTCCGGGTCAACAGCAGGTCTGTGAAAGAGCCTCTGCCGTGGCTGAGTCTCAAGATGTGTCTTTAAAGATATCTTGTTGGTCACATGTTTATGAGTTGTGGTGGAGAAGGAAAGGTGTTGTGTGTGTGTGTGTGTGTGTGTGTGTGTGTGTGTGTGGTCAGCAGAGTGCCACCATACAAAAGAGGAGAGCCCAAATTCAGCAGGTCTGAGGGTTGGAGCCAGCTCTGCTCCAAAACTGTGTGCTGGAATTTCACTAGAAAAGGGGTTTCTAGACCTTTGTTTTATTTTTTACTTTAAAAAAAATTTTCCTTTTTAAATATTTTGTTGTTTTTATCTTATGTGTATGTGTGTATTGCCTGTATGTATGTAGGTACACCCATTATCAGTGCCTGAGGAGGTCAGAAGAGGGCGTTGGATTCCCTAGAACTAGAGTTACAGGTGGTTGTTAGCTGCCATGTGAGTGGTTGGAACTGAACCCAAGTCCTCCTCAAGAGCAGCCAGTGCTCTTAACCGCTGAGTCATCTCCACCAGCCCCCTCAGACCTTTGTTTTAATAGTTAGGTTCTCTTCCCCAACTTTCATTTTTATTTTTGTTTTGTTAAGCCCACTGTAGCCCAGGTTGGCTTCAATTCACATCAATCCTCCTGCTTCAGCTCCTGAGTGGCACTGACATTACAGGTGTGCTACACTGTCTGGGGGAACTCCCCAGGCCAGCTTCTATCTCTAAAATAGTTTATTACATATTATTTATTTAGTGTGCACATTTGTGTATGTGTGTGGGCATGCTGATGCCATGGTGCATGTGTGGAGGTCAGAGAACTTGCAGGAGTTAGTTCTTTCCTTCTACCATGTGAGTCTCTGGGATTGAACTCGGGTCATCAAGTTTGATGGAAAATATGTTGACCCAATGAGCCATCTCACCGGTCCATCAGTTCCCATCTTTGTATAAACCTCTTCAAAGTGTTTTTATTTAAAACTCTGTAACCATAATAATACATTTATAAGATAGCTGTTTTCTGTTAAGACCAAGAACATTTAAAACAACACTGTACTTGATATGCCAAGGTGAAAGAAGCCAGTTACAAATACAACCTATCATATGATCCATTTACATGAAACTATTCCAGAATAGGCAAATCCAATGAGATGGAAAATAGATTGGGGACCAGCATGATAGCTCAGCGGGTAAAAACACTTGCTGCCAAGCCTGATGAGCTGTTTGAACCCCAAAACCCACATGACGAAAGAAGAGAACTGCCTCCTGCAAATTTTCCTCTGACCTCCACATGTATGCCATGGTATGTATGTGTGCTCACACACAAACTAAATAAAATGTAATACATTTTTTAAAGAAAATAAAGATTAATAGCTGCCTAGGGCTGGAGGGGAAATGGAGAGTGACTACAAAACCACTGAATCCCACAGCTTAAATTAGAGAATTATACAGTATGTGAATTATATCTTGACAGAGCCTCTGCCTGAAAGTAAGGCTGTATCCAGGCATGCATCCTCTACTCACAGCCCTTGAGAAGCAGGAGGATCAGGAGTTCAAAGTCATCCTCCACTGCACAGAGAATTCTAGACCAGCCTGTCTCCAAAGACAGAGAGAGAGAGAGAGAGAGAGAGAGAGAGAGAGAGAGAGAGAGAGAGAACACTTTGGGGATGGAGCTTAGTTGGTAGAGTGCTTGCCTAACATGCACCAAGTCCTAGGTTCAGTTCCCAGATCTGCATAAACTGGGTATGGTGGTGCAAGTCTGTCACCCCAGCATTAAGAAGGTATAGACAAGAAGACCAGGAACTGTGCTCAGGAGGCAGAAGCAGGCAGATTTCTGTGAATTCAAGGGCAGCCTGCTTTACATAGTGAGTTCCAGGTCAGCCAGGGTTTCACAGTGAGACTGTGTTTCCAAAAAATAAAAAATATTTTTAAGGCCTTGAAACAAACAGATTGCCCTTGAACTCTTGCTCTTCCCGCGCCCTCTGCTCAAGTGTTAGCATTTCATTTTCTTTTCTCTGGGGTTTGTCCAGAGAAAAGAAATGTCCCACTGCATGCTTCCATTCTGATTCATCTGGAGAAGTTGTTTTCCATCTTTGAGTTTTAGGATTCTGTATAAGATTCCACAGGCTTTTATTTTGTAGATCTTATCATCTTTCATTTTTAACTTGAAACTATTTTTAGACTGTAAAAATCTATTGTGCTGGGCATGGTGGTGCACGCCTTTAATCCCAGCACTTGGGAGACAGAGGCAGGTAGATTTCTTCCGTGAGATCAAGGCCAGTCTAGGCTACATAGTGAGTCCCAGGCCAACTGAGGCTACATGGAGACCCTATTTCAAAGAGATTATTTACATTTTTATGTAAATAAATTTATATATTTATTTGTAGGTGAGGCTCACAAGCTCAAGTGTAGACGTCAGAGGACAGCCAATAGGAGTGGGTTCTCTCCTCTGTCGTGTAGGTCCCAGGGATTGAACCCAGGGTAGCAATCTCCTTTACCTGCTGAGTCATTTCACCAGCCTGCAACCTATTTTTTGAAAATAAGCAGGTTTGTTCTAGAGCATCCTGGATTTTGCTGATTATGTCTCCAATAGTGTCATTTACAAAGTAAATTTTTTACAACTTCAATCTTATACAGAATCCTAAAACACAAAGATGGAAAACAACTTTTCCAGAGGAATCAGGATGGAAGCATGCAGTGGAGACCATTCAGTCCCTACTGCCTTCATAGGGACAAAGCCCAGGGAAAACTGTTTAAAACTCAACCTGGATAATTATCTTCTACCATGAGTGAGTGAGGGTGTGTGTGTGTGTGTGTGTGTGTGTGTGTGTGTGTGTGTGTACCACATGCTCAAAGCTCAGAACTGAACTGTCTTTATCTATTAGGAGCTCTGATTACTCTGATAAGTTCCCATTCTGGGACAGTAACAAATACACAAAGATGTTCAGGCCGGCAGCAGATTAAAATTCACCCGACTTTACCAGAGAGTACACAAGCCAGCACTTCCTCTGCCCTTGGGACTCTTACAGAGAGCTCGTCTCATGGGTACCTGGCAGGCCAAGCTCTTTCTCCCCCACCCCCAATATGACTCATGAGCTGCACTCTCCAGTGGGAAGTTGTAACTTCTCCTGATCTCTGGGGTCTCTACCTTCAGAGAACTTGCAGTTCAAAGAACAAGCATGCAAGCAGCCTGCTGGGTAATTAGATGAAGACAGGAATGCATTTGGAGACTACAGATGTGGTTAGGGCATTCTGAAAGAGGGTTTCACCTGCGCCTCAATTCTGATACAGGACAAGGGAGGGAAATGTGGATGTGTAGATGTGCCAGGGACAGCGCAGGCTGAGGAGCAGAGTGGTTTGCCTGGAAACGAAAATGTTGGGGGAGGAAAATCTGCTGCTTAAATACCACATAGGGTGTTTCAAATGCAAAGACACTGAAGTATGCTGCCTAAGGAAATGTATACACGTCTAGGGCTCACTGTTGTGGATTGTGAATGTCCTCCAGCCAAAGGCAGCCAGCGGACACCTGTAAGTCCAGCAAAATTGGATCTATTGCCTCCTTTCCACAAAAACCACACACAAGATGAGGCACAGCCAGTGTTTGAACTTAATTTTGATTATTTAAGGGAGACCAAAAGCAGTGGGACTTTGCTCTGGATGGACTCAGTCATAAAGTGAAATATCTTAGTAACCTTTGTTTAGAAGTGGGTAGTATGAAGCAGAGCCAGAGTCATGCCTGGAGGAGAAGCAGCACTCTCTCCTAACCAGCTAGGATGGATGGGTGGCAGTTTGGGTATTTTTGTTTTTGCCTTTGTTCAGATATGATTATGGAGAGGTCTTGTTTTCATCTTCATCTGTCATGGTCATAGAGCGGCCTTGCCTGGTAATAGTATCGTCTGAAATGTCTTATGTTCATCAGAAAACCTCCAGTTCCTGGCTGCCAGGGACTGACTTTCTCCTAATGAGCAACGCCTCTACTCCTGTCCCACAAGTTGCTTGCATCTTCTGAGAGAGCAGAAGGGAAAACCAAAGGCAAGAGGACACTCCCAGGAAAACATCTTGAGAGAAATAGCGCTGAGCCATGGTATGAAACAGGGATATAGGATGCCGAGAGCTGGCCAGGGTACAGAGAATGCTTTAGACTAGAATCTAGGGGAATGAGATGGCTCGGAAGCGAGAGATGGACGCCTGAGGAAAAGGAGCACTGTATGTAGAGTGTGTGTGAGTGTGAGTGTGTGTGTGTCTGTGTCTGTGTCTGTGTGTGTGTCTGTGTGTGTGTCTGTGTCTGTGTCTGTTTGTCTGTGTGTGTAAGCAGGTGTAGGAGGAGAAATGACAAAAATAAGAATTGGATAATTGGATGTGGCAGTTGGTGCTTGCAATCCCAGCTACTCAGAAGGCTGAGGCAGGAAGATCAAAAGTTCAAAGCCAGCCTGGTCTACAGAATGACTTGAAGGCCAATCTAGGCCTTTTTAAAAGTGCGGAAGATGCACCTCAGTGGTAGAGTTAGCATGTTAGGACCCTGGGTTCAACTCCCAGTACCAGACAAAGAAAGAAGGAGGAAAAGAAAGCTGAAAAGACAGAAGGAAGGAAGGAAGAAGGGAAGGAGACAGGGGAGGGGAAGAAGGAGGAAAAGAAAAGGAAGCAGCCGGGAACTAAGGGTTAGAGGGGAGGATAGAAACACTTGAGGATGGGGCTGGAGCAGAACAGGAGGCACTGAAGACGAGGCAGGAAGAAGCCTGCTCCCCTCTGCTTAGAGCTGGATTGGCGGGTGGCTGTGGAGACAGGGAGATAGAAGGCAAGTGAAGGAAGCTCAACAGCAGTCACCCACGGGTCAGTGCCTGTGGCGTCAGAGAATGGCGAGATCACAGCGTGCAGGGCCTCCTCTCTTCTTTGCTCCCACTCAAGGCTTAGTCAAGACTATATTTACGGGATATGGTATGACATTTCCATCCATGTATACAACATGAAATGACTACTAAGATAAGTAGTATATCTATCAACCAGATGTTTACAATTTCTTTGTGTTGTGGAACTTTTTTTTTTTCCGGTTCCTCCATAATGGCTTTCAAACTAGTCTCAGACAGGAACACATGTTATTTAATGCAGGGGGAGCATGTATGTGGAGCCCAGAGAACAATGTCAGCTGTTGCTTCTCAGTCATTCTCTACTTGATTTTTCAGACAGTCTCACATTGGCCTGAAGCTTACCACGTAGGCTAGGCTCGCCAGAGAGCCCCAGGGATCCACTTGTCTCTGTCTCTACACCTGGCTTTCTTATGTGTGTTCTGGGGGATCAAACTCAAGTTCTCATGCCTGCAAGGCAAGCACTTTCCTGTTGGAGCTATCACCCCAGGCCAGGAATACAAATTGAACCGTAACCTAAAGCGCATCCCAACACTAAGTAAGACATAGATACGCAGATATAGACACGCAGATGTATCATACTATCTGTGGCTGTCTTCTACAGTGTCCTGAAACGTTTACTAAGTGTAATGACTCTGGTTTTGTTTGTTTTTTGCTTTGTTGAGATGAGTCTCACTGTGTAGCTTGAACTCACAGAGATCTGCCTGCCGCTGTCTCCAAGTGCTGGGATTAAAGGCGTGTGCTACCATGCCTTGTGGACACTCAGATATTTTCTCTTTTACTTCATTAAAAGAACAAAATTTGTCAGGATACACTAAATTGATTTCCCTGCCCCATGTGTTCTGACAATCAGGCACATGCTAGGACATTTTCACTGGCTGTTCCTTCTTCCAGGAATGCCTTTTCCTTGGTCCTTCCAATTGACATCTTTATAACCTTTAGATCTCAGGTTAGCATCACCTGCCCAGAGAAGTCACACAGACTGAAAGAGCCACCTGATTCTTCTCTTCCACTGCCCAGTATGACTTTCATTACTGTATCTTTCTGTTTTACATGTTTGTTAACTATTTTCTGTCAATTTTATTTTCTTGAAACATGTGGGTGCACGCATGCCTTGGTGTTCCTGTCAGTCAGAGGACAACCTTGGGAAGTCGGTACTTTCCTTCCAATATTCTGAGTTCCTCCATCAAACTCAGGTCATCAGGTTTGGCAACGGGTACCTTTACCAGCTAAGGCATCTTGCTACCCCTATTGATTATCATTCTATCCCCACTATAATTAGGTGAACTCCAGAGGGACAGGACCCTAATTAGTACTATGTCTAAAACAGTACCCAGAATCCAGCAGGAGCCCAGTGATTTGGTAGAATGAAGAAATGGGCCTCACTAGGCTCTTCCTCTCCTTGAGCCTCATCATTCTCCTCCACAGTCTGCAAGATTGGACAGGGTCAGGGGACCTCTCCCGCTCCACGTAGGTCCAGTTTTCCAGGATATTTGATAGCCTATACTCCAGACTCCCGAAGTCCACACAGTGTGCCAGACAAAGAGATCAGGCTAATTACCCATAATCCTGTGCATCATCTGAGATACTGAGGAAGGGTCTTGCAGACCTAGGCAGAGAACAAACAATGGACAGACTGAATGGATGGGACACCAGTCTGACACGGTGAAGACAACCAGAATGGTGGACACACTTTGCCTGAATCGTTCCTCAGTCCTCAGTCCTCTGAGGGTTTAGAAGAGGTAAACGGAACCTTGTGAGACATGCACTCAGGAGGCAGCCAGATCCCATTCAAACCCTGACTCTGACAGGAGCAGAGCAACAGGCGCTGAGAGCCCCCGTGCCACTCCATGCACAGCTTGAATCCTGTCCCTCCCAGCTCCTAGGCGTGTGACTACTCACAGTCTCCACAAATTTTTTTATGTCTCAGATGAGAATGATATTAATTGAATTACCTCATGTCTTCCCAGCATGGCTCCAGGAAGCCTTCCAAGGGTTTGGGAATCTGAAGCAACTGGGACTCTCCAATCGGCTCCTGTTGACTCTCATCCCTCCCTGACCCTGAGGCCCCTGGCCTGAGTACAGTTTATGGATGGAAGGCTCTTTCAGCAGACTGAGGCCAAGTTCAGGTTCAGCACTAACCTGTGACCTTAGACAAGCCATAATCTGGGTGCCTCTATTTCTCAGCAAAAACTTTGGGTTTCTAAAGCTGGGTTACATCCACTACCGAGGCATTGTTCAGGTGGCCAGTCTATCTCCCCATTCCCAACACACCTCCTCCCTGAAGCAGAGGAAACAGAATCGCTATAGAGCACTCTGAACTCTGTTTTGACTCATTGTGTTTTGTATCCTATGTACGTGTGCACATGAGTGCTTTACATCTGTTCTGGGGATCAAACTTGAATCCTTGTGGCTGCAAGCACTTTGCCAGCTGAACTATATCCCCAGTATGCAACAACTCTTGTTATTCTTCAGTCTTTGTCTTTTCTTTTCATGCATCCTAGGCTGTCCTCAGACTTGCTATGTAGCCAAGAATGACCTTAACCTTAAGCTTCTAGTTTTTCCTAAGTGCTAGGATTACAGGAGTTCATGACACATCCAGGTTATTGGGGTACTGAGGACAGCACCTAGGGCTTTGACAAGAAGCACTCTACCATCTGATCTACATTCTCAGACTTTAAGAGTTTTTCCTTCCCTCATCCAGCTTCCTCCAAGTTGGAGAGTGGAAATCTCATTCTTGGGCCCTCACAAGGCTCTCAGCCCATCCCACACCATCCCCTGCTCCTTCTCCCTCTCTCTCTCCCCTATCCTGGCTGGAGTTTGAACTGAGTTGAGCAAGAAGGCTGGGAAAAAAACGACCCTGGGACTCAGGGTTAACATCTCATTTTCAAGTCTTCTGCTACTGAAAATCTGTGCTAAGCACTCTGCTTGGGTGACTTCACTTAGACCTCCCTTTAGCCCTCGCCCTCAGTAGTATTTTACTGATGATGACACCGACTACAACTGAGAGGTCAGGTCATTGCACTCCCTTTGAATCAGGGTACTGGGGGCGGAAGCAAGTGAAGGACTACAGGCTATGAGAGTAGGTTTTTCTGAAGGGAGAGGCAAATGCCATAGTGAGGAGAGCTGCTAGGGGGAGAACGAGATAATGATATAAAAGTGATATAAGACCCAGAGGCCAGAAGCAAGCAGTTCACCATATTCAATATCTGTGTTGATGGATGGGAGAGGAGGGGGGACAGGAATTTTGTCATCTCCTCCTCCTCCTCCTCCTCCTCCTCCTCCTCCTTCTTCTTCTTCTTCTTCTTCTCTCTCTCTCTCTCTCTCTCTCTCTCGTGTTTGTTGTTGCTATTGTATGAATAGAGGTCTCATGAATGCAAGCTGGTATGGAATTCACTGTGTAGCTGAGGACAACCCGGAGCTGGTCCTCTGCCTCCACCTCTTGAGTGCTGGGGTTACATGCCTACACCACCACATCCTGATAAACTGAGAAATTTTCAACAGCAAGTAATGTGTGATGGAGGCTGAAGACTGGTCAGAGAGAAATGCCCCAACACCCACTCCTGAGAAGCAAAATATCAGGAAGGTGCTACTGTGTGAACTGTGTTTATTTTTTCCAAAGTCTAAAAATACAGAGAAAAGGAAATGCACATGCATACACACACAAACTAACCTAACCAGAAGTGGGGAAAAGCAGTCACAGCAACAGCTGAGGAGCTCGAGACAGGAAAGTCAGGAACTGGGATCACGCAGTGACCTGAACTTGGAAATTCCACTCTGTGACGTGTTACCAAGCTCTTGAAGTTGCAGGCTTCTGATCAGAGTGAGGAGCTCTTTCCAGCAGCCTGGGCAGGGCAGAGAGGACTGAGGGGGAGAGGTGAATGCCAGGACAGACCTGTCACCTCCGGGTGGCAGGCGTGGGATGGATAATGTGCAGTCCCTCCGCTTAGTCCATTTTCCCGGCACAACAACCCCTAACTAAGTGCTCACCAAATGTCAACAATGACTTGTGAAGTAATATTATCCCCACTTTACAGTTGACATGGAGGCACAGAGAGGTTAAAAAGCCTGCCTAAGGTCTTTCAGCTGGCAAACGGCAGCACTAGGAACCTAGCCCAGATCACAAGCCTTTGTGAGGGTCTGATGAAATTTTTCCCAGTACCCAGGGGAAAAATTATGAACTTATATACACATTTTAAATTTAACTTGGAGAGGGGTGACAAAGAGCCCCTAAGCCCATTCCACATCAAGGACCTGAATAGCGGGGCCATGTTGAATTATCGCCTACCTTTTACTTCAACCCCATAATCCAGTAAACAAAGCACAGCGTACTTGGGCAGGGGGCTTACAGCAAACCTGTCTCTCCTAGTAACCTCTCTTCTCTCGGGGCAAGGTTTTGCCCAAGTAGGTTTGCGAGGTCTTCCCAGCTGGGGTGAAATGGGGTTAGGAATGGCAGCTGGGAGGGAGGGAGTGGGCCAGGAAAGTCACACTGGACTCTGGGGAGAAGCCTGACTGCACTATTCTGGAGGACAGCACTCTTCCCTCGCCCCCTCAGGGTATCCTTTTCGGGCTGAGATTTGGAACTGCCCAGCCTAGAAGAGATGAAGGCCTCCTCCCTTAATTAAATGCCCAGGGGTTGCTATGGAAACCAGAGCTTCCAAATCCTGGCCAGACAATGGGGAGAGGAGCTGTCTCCAGGCTAGACAAGTGAAGCTTCAGGGGCCTCGTTGGAGACAGAGGTGGGGGCCAAACGGTGAAGACAAAAAATGGATGCCAACTAATGATAGCATTCTCCCCTCTTCCTGGGAAGAGGCCTCTTGAGGGTCAAGAAGGGGGTCTGTCTGAGACAGTAACTCTCCTGGAAAGGAGTAGGAGGTGGGGGGGGGGGAGCCTGAGCCCAGCAGTACCCAGAACTGAACACCTCCTTTGTTCCCAGATGAGAAAGCCAGCCAAGTTGGTAAACAAAGGGAAGAGGCCAGAGGGCAGACAGCAAGGCGATAAGGCCTGGAACTGCAAAGGGCTGAGTAATGGAGCCCAGGAGAGGGAGGGTAATCTCCAGAGTCCAGGGACAGACTCAGCAGCTCCTTTATACACACTGTCAGCCGAGGTGGACACCTGTGGTTCACAGACAGACACCTCTGCTGAAGCCTGGGTCCCCAGGGACACTCGGGCCCCATGCTCCTCTGTCCCCTGCCTCTCCTGGGAACCCCCTTTTGTTCTCCATCTTCTGAGGTTTCTGTTTAAAGGCTGAGGGATCTTCACTTTACTAAGTTCAAGCCCCAACACTGTGAACATCAGATGAAGCTTCAAGGACTTCCTGGGTCTTGGGTGCTTTTACCTTAGGTGGAGAGGAAAGAACCCATTTTGGAAACATTCCAACACCTAAGTCATGCAGCACCTACGTGCCAGTCAGAACGCTGAAGACCTCTCCTCTGACGGCTTCTACAGCTCTGTGAGATACAAATTCCCTGGCTTTTTGCTTGTTTTGATTTTGGTTTTGCTTTTTGAGACAGGGTCTCATTGTGGCCCAAGCTGGCCACAAACTCAATATGCAGCTGAGGATGACCTTGAACTTTGATCCTCCTCCTCTGTCTCCTGCATGCTTGGGTTATAGGTATGAGCCACCATATGTACTAGAGATAGGACCCAGGGCTTCACGCATGCTAGGCAAGCACTCTACCCACTGAGCTACACCTGAAGCCCCAAAATGACATTCATGTTCTTAGTGTGTTTTATTTTTCCTATGAGAAAGAGGACTCTGAGAAGATGTTAGGCTCAGGCAGGGAACAGCAGAGCTGGGATTTAAATCCAGGTTTGGCTGACTCTGGCCGGTTTTCTTTCTTTGCTTCAAAAGCATCTTGGAAACTTCTGAGCAAGCCCACTCTGTCTGACCCCTTCATGCTCCCACTCAGCGTGACCTAAGTACTTCTATAGAAGCAGCTCCCAATTCTGATCTGGTTATTTAAAGGGTTTCTATGTAACATGGTTGTTTGGAAGCAAAATAACATTTTTCCCAGAGAGGAGAAAATATTAAATGGGCTCAGAAAGGCCATTTGACCCAGAATGCAGCTGACAATGGCACATCGAGTTCAGGACCAGCCTGGCCTCAAACAGTAACACTGTTTCCTAGAAAAACATCCACTTCCTCCTCCCTGGCTCTAGGGACCTATTTTCTGTCCTTCACAAGTATGTGAAAATAAAATATAAATTTGGGTGCCGACCCAAGAGAATATTTCTTGAGAAGAGACCAGGGGAGACAAGGGTTAAGAAACTACACCCTGGGAGCTGAAAGGATAGATGGCACAGAGAAGCCGCTGCAATCAGGGAAGCTCCAGACCCCAAACCAGGACCAAAAAGGACAGGGCATCAGAGGTTTTTTTCTTTGTTTTTTGGTGAAGAACTGTTGTGGGTTTTGTTTGGTTGGGTTTGAAACAGAATCACACTGAAATCCCTGACTGGCCTTGACTTCACTGTGACGCTCGGCTGAGTGAGGGAAGATTATCAGGAGATGACACCAACAAGAGATCGGGGGCTGGATCTCACAGGTCACTGGAGAAGACCGCACACTGCCCGGCACTCCGACCTCAGCTCATTCTCCTTCTTCCCTCCAGCCCTGATCTAGGCCCTGGTCTCCAGCATGTCCCCCAGTTAGAGGATTCACATTTCTGAGGTTCTTCTCGATCCCTTGATCCCACTCCAGTAGCAGGTGTTCCTTGAGCCTTAGCAGTTACACAATAAATCATAATAATAATAAACTCAACAAATACATAAATGGCAGGCCTAGCTGAGCTCACTCCCAAATGAAAGACGCTCAGGATGGCAGACTGCAGCTGAAGCCAGGACTGAGACCTCCCTCCTCTTCCTCTCTTCTGAGCAGAGAGTATTCTGCACACACTAAATACAATACTAAGCATCTCCTACTTGGAGTCCCACTTCCAGGGCCCCAGGCGTGATCTCCAAGGGGAAATTTAATGCTCCTCGCGCACACCGTCACCCTGTGTCCACTGCATCACTGCCAGCGGCTTTCCTCTGTGTCCTTGAGGGCAGCAGCTGTCCCCCGTTCCCTGCTGTGCCGGGGCCTACACATGGCTCTTACCCCTCCAGCCTCATTTCTCACCAGGCCTTTCCTGGCATCTCTCAGCCGGCCATGTGGGCCCCCTGCGGGCTTCTCAGCTTTCTGTTCTCCCTCCTCAGGCCTTCACAGCACTGTCCTCCCAGCCAAAGGTGAGTGTTCTTCCACAGCTCCAGGCTTCAGTTTCTCTGTGAGCTTCCTCTAGAAAGGCCTCACGGGTCCCGACCTAGGCGGCCTTCCTCTGGTTCTCAACACTTGTGTTTCACCGCTGTGCTGTCTGTTTGCTTGGTTTTTAAAACCATTTATTCCTATTTTATGTGTATGAGTGTTTTGTCTGCATGTATGTTAAGTGCACCATGTGCATGCAATGCCTGTAGAGGCCAGAAGAAGGCATTAGATCCCCTGGAACCAGAGTTACAGGAAGGTTGTTGGCTGCCATGTGGGTACTGGGAACCAAACCAGCTCTCCAGACCCTTGTTTATTTTGAGATAGATTCTCACCTAGACCAGGCCAGCCCTCTAAATTTGGCCTGGAGGCAAGGCTGGCCTTGAACTCTTGTTCTTCCTACTTCAGTCTTCTTTGGTGCTGGAAATTAGAAGCATGTGCCACTGTTCCCAGCTTCCTACTGTGTTTTAAGAACCCCTTCACTTACATGTGCCTCCCACTCGTCTGTTAAATTTAGGCCAGGCAGGATTACAGTTATCTAAGTTACTGTTGTATCCCCAGTGCTCAGCATATCCAGTCCACAAAAGACCAGGGAGGGGTCTAGGGATGTAGCTCAGTGGTAGAATACTTGCCTATACATACAGATTCCTGGGTTTAATTCCCAGAAATGAAAGGAAAAAAGGCAGATATAGTGGCACTCACCTGTAATCCTAGAACTTGGGGGTGCTGAAGCAAGAGAATTCCCACAAGTTTGAGGTCAGTTTGGGCAACGTTATTAAGACCTTGTCTCGAAAAAAGAGTGTGTTGGGGTATGGTGGTGCATGCCTTTAGTTCCAGTACTCGAGAGGCAGAGGCAGATGGATCTCTGTAGGATCAAAACCAGCCTGGTCTACAGGGAAACCGTGTCTCAAAAAACAAAACAAAACAAAAAAAACTGGCGGGGGGGGGGGGGGCTGGAGAGATGGCTTGGTGGTTAAGAGCATGTACTGCTCTTGCAGAGGACCCAGAATCCACATCAGGCAGTTCATAATCACCTTTAACTCCCGCTCCAGGGAATCTGATGCCCTCTTTTGACCTCTGCCGACACTGTGCTCACATGCACACACACACACACACACACACACACACATGACTCATGGTTAAGAGTGTGTACTGCTCTTCCAGAGGACCCAAGTTCAATTCCCAGCATCCCCGTTAGGTGACTCACCACCACCTGTAACTCCAGCACTGAACGCACACACACAAACCCACACACATATACACATAATTTTAAAATAATAAAAAATAAAAATATTTTTTAAAAAACAAAAAAGAAACTTTAAAAAAAAGGAGGGAGTCTGAGAGTATATCTCAGCTGGGAGAGTATGTGGTAGGTACATGAAGCCCTGGGTACAGTTTTCAACACCACATAAAACTGGGCATGATGTGCTGGGCATGTTGGCACATGCCTTTAATCCCAGCCGAGGCAGGTGGATCTCAGTGAGTTCAAGGCCAGCCTGATCTACATAGTGAGTTCCAGGCCAGCTGAGGCTACAGGGAGACCTTGTCTGAAAAAAATAAAAAGACCACCACCACCAACAACAACAACAACATCAACAAAACTGGGCATGGTGGCACATACCCATAACAGGTGGAAGCAGGAGGATCAGAAGTTCAAGGTCATTCTCAGCTACAAACAGAGTTCCAGGCTAGCCTGGGCTATATGAAACCATGTCAAGAGAGAGACAGAGACACAGGCAGAGGCAGAGAGACAGAAAGACAGAAGGAAGGGAAAGGAAGGGAAGGGAAGGGAAGGGAAGGGAAGGGAAGGGAAGGGAAGGGAAGGGAAGGGAAGGGAAGGGAAGGGAAGGGAAGGGAAAAGGGGCTAGAAAGATGGCTCAGCAGTTAAGAACGTTGCTGTCCTTGCAGAAGACCTGAGTTTAGTTCCTAGCACCCACATTGGGCAGCTCATAATTGCCTATAACTCCAACTCCAAGGGCATCTGACATCTCTAGGCTCCACAGGCACCTGCATTCACATACACATACCCACACAACACACACAATTAAAACTAAAATAGCCAGGCATGGTGGTGCACACCTTAAATCCAGGACTCGGGAGGCAGAGGCAGAGGCAGAGGCAGGTGGATCTGTGAATTCAAGGCAAAGACCCCTAAACTGGGACTGGAGAAGTGTCTCATGGTTAAGGGCACTGACTGCTCTTGCAGAAGACCTGGGTTCGTTTCCCAGCACCCACATCGCAACTAACAACTGTAACTCCAATTCTGTGGAAATCAAGCACTCCTTTCTGACCCATAGGCATTTCACAATATGGGTGTACTTACGTACAGGTAGGCAATATATTCGTATACATAAAATAAAAATAACAAATAAAATATTTTTAAGCCATAAGTAAATAAATAATTATTTTTTCAAAAAAAGGAAGGAAAGAAAAGAAGGAAAGAGAGATAGGAGGAGGAATTGTGCCCTGAGACCCATACATGACATCGCAGAGGGTTCATGAGGCTTCCAAAATCATATGAGAATGTTTGCAGTTTTTTACTGCATTCTTTCTGGGAGAAAGTCGATACTTTTTTTTTTTTTTTTTTTAATTCGGGATCTTAAAAAACATGACACCTCTCTCCTTCCCAAAGAAAAGGTTAAGAACCGCTGTGCAGTTCTATAAATACTTGTTTTGATTGGATGTATCCATCTGTGAATAGTTGATAATGAATGAATGAGCAAGCTTCCCCCTCATTGGGATGTTTTTTAATGTTTTCAATGAAAAAAAAAAAAAAAGCTCTTCAAAGAAGACTACGGACGAAAGTTAAAGTGACTACTTTCACCCCTGACCCTGCGGCCCTAAGTACCCCTCTTTCTCAGTGGGGTCCACAGCTTAAGACCCACGCTTCAGTGGCTCTCAGCTCCTGCCAGAGCCCATCTCCTGTCCTGCAGTCCACCTACTGAGCCTTTGCAGCCTGTCAGCTGAAAATAATCCTGGAGAAAGCAGGGGGTGTGGTGCGAGCGGTGAAGGCGTCTTGGCCAGCTTCACTGAGGGAGACTCGGCCCCCTGCCGGCCGCCTGGCTCTCCTGCACCCGGCCCAGAGAGGGTGGCTCAAAAACAGGTCAGAAGAGAGGGCCCAGCCAGACCGGTGCCAGGCAGAGGGGCCACAGAAAGAGTGGACTCCCACGGGAAAGGCTTCCCCCCAGAGACTAGGCTTCGTTCTCAGAACAAGTCTGGGGCGGCAGCTTCTGCTCTGAAGGCCAGGGCTCTCGGGGCTCGCGTCTTTACTCCCAGATTAGCAATTAGCAGTTAGCACATAGAGAGGCAGGGGCGTGGCAGTTGTGGAGGCTCTTCTGGAGCTCCGAGGAGGTCCGATATTTCAGACTTGGCTGTCTCATCGATCTTTTTTCCCTGGACCAGGCTGTTGCCAACACCTTTGGATCTTGAGCCAATTCTCTGCATCGCCTACACTTGGCGTGCGGTGTACCAGCCTCCCTACATCTCCATGGAAACAGGAGCCTCTGCATCTATCCTAGAGCAGATTTGCAAAGCTATGAGAAGAATCTAGATTTGGGAGGGGTGTGTGTGCAGAGACAGAGAGACTGGAAGGGGCAAAAAGAGAGAGGGAGGGAGGGAGGGAGGGAGGGAGGGAGGGAGAGAGAGAGAGAATACGAATTTGCTTATAAAGGCTATTGAATAACATACCCTATAAAGATGGGTAACTTCACTGCCATAAACCAAACTGACCAGCTCCTTCTGACAGACTATCAGGGATCATATAACCTTGAGCTAAGCCCTCTAAGCATCACTTTTCCCATCTGAAAGATAAAAATAATAGCGGCACTTACTTCACAGAGCTGTTGTAAGAACCCCATTAGGTAATGCATACATAGCACTTAACTCAAGGCCTAACATAAAATGAGTGCTCAAAATGTAGTTATTGTACATACTTCTGCATATTTATTATTTGGCTGTTTGTTATTTCTGCTGCTAAATTGCCAGTCCTTCAATAATAATGCCTTGGACCAGGCATGGTGGCTCATGCCTGAAGTTCCAGCACTTGGGAGGTGGACGCAGGAAGATCAAGATATTCAAGGATAGCTTCAGCTACATAGTGAGTTCAAGGCAGCCTCAACAGGAGACCTAATCTCAAAACAAAACAACAGAAAATGGAAAAGCATAAATTTTCCATTTCCCTGTTTTGTCTGTGTGCGCGCGCGCGCGTGTGTGTGTCTGCGCGCGTGCACGTGTGTGTGTGCATGTGTGTGTGTGCGTGTGTGTCTTGAATACAACCTTAAGCCAGGGTAGCGCTGAGCTTAAAGCTCACCATTTTGGCTAAGTGGTCTGACCAGCGAAATCCTGAGATATGCCTGTCTTCCTTGGTGCTGGGGCTACAGCCGTGCACAGCTGTGCTGAGTTTTTTCTTGGACTCTAGGGATTCAAGCTCAGGCCCTCACACTTGGAGAGCGAACAATCTTACCCACTGGGCCATCTTCCTGGCCCCCTTTTTGTTTTATTTTTCTTCCTGTCTCTTCTTTGCATACAAACCAAACCCTAAGCATACTTGCCCTGACCCTCTGGGATGTCACACTTTTCTCTAATAATCCCCTCTCGTCCATTCAGCAGACCTCCATTACTGACCCTAACTCAAAAGCCATGATTCTTCTCTTTCCTCTTCTGTATCTTCCTCCCAGCAGCTATGGAGATTTTTTTTTATCATTTTTTTTAATGTATATGAGTGTTTGCCTGCATTTATATAAGTGTGCCACATGCATGCAGCGCCCATTGGAGGCCAGAGGAGAGTGTGTGCTGGGAACTGAACCTAGGTCCTCTGCAAGAGCAGCCAGTGCTCTTAACCACTGAGCCATCTCTCTGGTTGCAGCTGTGGAGATTTACAGATTGCTCACCTTGTGTGTGTGTGTGTGTGTGTGTGTGTGTGTGTGTGTGTGTGTGTGTTTTCTCAAATTCTAATAAAATGATCCTTAGTCTTCAAAAGGAAGAAGGAAGGGAGGGAAGGGGAGAGTTCAGTTCTCAGAACCCCCAGGGTAGGAAAGGGCTGACTCCTGAACATTGTCCTCTGACCTCCACACACTCCCACTATCAGGAGAGTGCACACACACACACACACACACACACATAAAGAAAAGAAATAAAATATGTATAATAACAACAACAACAAAGTTTCTACAAGTCAATGCTGGTGGCCCGGACCTGTCATTTTGGCTACTTAAGGAGGTTGAAACAGGAAGACCAAAAGGTCAAGCCCTGCCTGGGATGCAGAGTGAGTTCAAAGGAAGCCTGGCAAATTTGTAAGACCTACTTTAAAAGAAAGGGTGAAGAGGGAGCCGGGGATGTGTGCGGTGCGGCAGACAGACTAGCATGTACAGGCACTGGATCCAATTCCCAGCTCTGTAAAAGAAGATTAAAAAAAATTCTAAAAAAGGAAGTGACTGCAAATGGTTTGAGGTTTTACTAGCTATGTAGACAAGGGTGACCTTAAACTTCCGATCTCTTGCTTCTACCTTGGAGGCTGGGATTCCAGGCTCTCTACCATCCGATCCACATCCCCAGGGCTGGGATTACAGGTGTGTACCAAATGATCTACATTCTCAGTCCCTTGTGCTTTCTTTTCTTTTCTTTCTTTCTTGGTTTCTTCCTTTCTTCCTTCCTTCCTTTCTTCCTTCCTTCCTTCCTTCCTTCCTTCCTTCCTTTTCTAAGTACTAGAGATATACGCTAGGCCCTCATGCACACCAGGCAAGTATTCTACCATTGAGCTACAACCCCAGTCTAGTCTGGGGTTTCTTTATGTAGTGAAAGTGTTCTAAAATTGACTGTGGTGATGGTTACACAACTCAGTGAATACACAAAAACTTTAGGTTGGGACTCGAGAGATGTCTCAGTGGTTAAGAGCACTGGTTGCTCTTGGAGTGGACCTGGGTTTGGGTCCCAGGACTCACAGCATGGCTAACAACTGATGGAATTCCAGTTCCAGGAGATCAGATACCTTCTTCTGACCTCTTCAGCATTTCGTTTATTATTTTTATTTTTATTATTTTTATGTGTATGCACGTATTGCCTGCATATATTCAAGTGCACCCGTGTTATGCAATGCCCATGAAAGATGGAAGAAGAGATCAGATCCCCTCGAACTGGAGGTATGGATAGCTGTTAGCTGCCATGTGGGTGCTGAGATTCGATCCTTAATCTTCTGCAAAGAATAGCCAGTGCTGTTAGCCACTGAGCCATCTCTCCAGCCCCTCTTCAGGCATTTCATGTATGTGGTGCACTTACATACATAAGGGCAAAATACTCATATACATAAAATAAAAATAAATAAAAAATAATTTTAAAATTGTGAGTTGTGTATTTTTTTAACTATTTACATTTTTATTTGGAGGGACCATGCATGCCACAGCATACATATGGAGGTCAGATGACAGCTTTCTGAAGTTTGTTCTCTCTTTACGCCATATGGGTTCTGGGGATCAAACCTCAGACTTAGTGGCAAGTGCTTTTACTTTTGAGTCCTTCCCTTGGGCTAAGTTGTACACTTTAAATGTGAATTATATCTCAATAAAGCTGTTATTTAAAACATTTCACAGATCAAATCCCAGGTCCTGTGTCTAATGGTGTTATCAGTGAATTCTACCAAATGTTTAAGAAAGAATGACAAATGGATACAAATGTTTTCAAATAAGAGGAATAAAGTCTACTATCCCCAACTCATTTTTTTTCATGGACAAGTCTTGGTTCTTATTACTTTAAAAAGCTTAATATTTATTTCACTTTCTGATGCTGTTCTTGTGCCTTTAAAGCTTTCATGATTTTCTACTCAATAAGGAAAGCACACTAGATCCTGTCATGGACACATTTTAGTACACATGGAACCACCATTTTGAACTCTCTCATAACAACTTTAGATCTCACAGCACAAACTCCTCAAAATCTGCCAATGCACATGCCACTTACAGGATGTCTTGTTCACCATCACGGTATTCCACACAGCATCACTTCTGACCAAGGAATTTTCTTCACAGCAAACAAAGTGTGGCAATGGGCCAATGCTTGTGACATTAACAGGCCTTACCATGTTCCTTAACAATCTGATGTAGCTGGATTGATAAAACCATTCTGGCCTTTTGAAGACACAGTTACCATGCCCAATAAGTGGCAATACCTTGCTAGGCTGAGGCAAGATTACCTAGAAGACTATATATGATGGGGATCAGAGATCAACATATGTACTGATTCTCCCATAGCCAAGATTCACCGGCCAAGAAATTAGGGGCTAGAAATGGACTAGAACTTGGGAGGTAGAGGCAGGAGGATCAGGAGTAGAAGATTATCCTTGATTACATAATGAAGTTGAAGCCAGCCAGCCTGGGTTGCAAGAGACCTTATTATATAAGAGAAAGGAAGAAACAAAGAAGGGAAGGAAGGAAAGACAGAAGAAAGAGAGAGAAAGAAAAAGGAAGGAAGGAAGGAAAGAAAACCAGAGAAAAAGAAAGAAAGAAAGAAAGAAAGAAAGAAAGAAAGAAAGAAAGAAAGAAAGAAAGAAAGAAAGAAAGCACTGGCTGCTCTTGCAGAGAATCCAGGTTCAGGTCCAAGTATCCACATGGCAGCTAACAACTGTCATTGACTCCATAGTTCCAGGGGGTATCTGGCGCCCTCTTCTGACCTCCTTGGGCATTCACTACATACTTGTGCACATGCTGGCAATACACTCATAAACATAAAATAAGAAATAAAAAATTCAAAAAAAAAAGAGACAAGAAAAAAGAAAAAAATTAAAAGGTTAGAAATGGTGATGACATCACTCTATATTGCCCTAATGACTCCCTAGCAGAACCCGAATCAACAGATCAGGAAGGGAGAGATGATGCTTTGGGAAGTGATTGACCTTGACTACTGAGGAGAGATTGAACACTATTCCACAACGGAAGTAACAATACCTTTGGAGTTCAGGAGATCTCCTGGGGCCTCTCAATATTGCCTCATCTGTGAGTGAGGAAGATGGAAAAATGCCATCACAGGCAGGACTGAACAGTCCAGAGCCTCGAGCAATCCCACCAGATGAAGCATGCCTACTGAACTGCTCGCCAAAGGCATGGACAGGTACAGCCCAGAGGTTTCTAACGCTGCCATGTGCTATGAGTGTTTGTACATAACAGAGTAAGCAATTCTCCTTTTTCATTCATTATGTAATATGAGATGTTATCACAATATTATTTAAGTACTGTTAACTTTACCACAGTGTTTGAGTTATTAGATACCAAGAAGTATAAAACCAACTCAAAGACTTTACCTCCTTTTCTGAGGAAGCAAGCAGCTAACGTGCATTTGTTGTTAGTGGTGATAATTTTTTTTAATGGAGCAGAGTTGGAGTTTATTAAAGGACATTTTTAATCTGAATTTTAAGTATGAGGGTTAAGAGAAAGATACTCCACAACACATCAAAACATACCCAAGAGCATTGGTGTAGGCTTCTCAAAAACAAACTTATGGTGGGAGCTAGTATGTTTTGGGCTAGTATATTAGGGAGGATTAAGACCTTATTGTCTTTATCTGAAGGTTAAGTATAGTTTAAAGAGATTTACATGGGTGCCATGTTGTAAAGGGGCATTTGTGAGGGTTAATTTTATGTGTCAACTTGACTGAATCACAGAGTGCCCAGAAATTTGGTCAAATATTACTCTGAGAATGTTTCTGGATGAGATTAATGTTTGAATCAGTAGACCAGATAAAGCAGACTATGCCTAGGTTCATCTAAGAACCCTGCCTGTTTGAGCTGACACTGGCCTTTGTCTTCTGACACAAACTGAAACATCAGCTATTCTTGGGTCTTGAATTACACACCTTGGTGCTCCTAAGTCTCCAGCTTTCCAGTACAGATCTTTCAACCCCCATAATCACATGAATCAATTCCTCATAGTACACACACACACACACACACACACACACACACAATTGGTTCTGTTTCCCTGGAAAACTTGAATATGAACTTCATATTTCATACTTAAAACAACTTTCTGGCACATTTTGCATATTTCATAACCCATCCTCTTTCTTTTTCTTTCTGTCCTATTTATCTTTTCAGAGACAGGATCTCAAAAATATAGGTAGTCCCAAAATGGATGGACAAGGTAAGCAAGAAGCCCCAGCCCTAGCTAAGGAACTTTTGGCAATTGATAGCTGCTGGGAGATGAAGAGTCTGTTTTCTTTAAGGGTGTGATGTCAAGTAAGTTCACCATACTCCAGGGGATAGACCTACACCCAAGAGTATTTGGGGAACACAAATTGCACTCAGTAGGCCTTAAAAAATTAGAGGGCAGAAGTCGGGGGGGTAGGAAGATGGGGAGGGTCTGAGAAGGGATGGGTGAGAAGGTTCTATATAGGATCTAAGTACATTGTATGAAATTCTCAAAGACTCTTTTAAAATATATGCACCTTGACTGGCCTAGAGATCACTGTGTATGCCAGGCTTGCCCCAGCTCACATGTGTTTGCCAGCTTGCCCCAGCTCACAGAGTCTGCCCGGCTCCCTACGGACGGAGTTAGGGTGTGACTGCCACACCTGCTCCACTTCTGTAATTTACTTTTTATCTTGAAACAGTCTCGTGTATCCCAGGATGGTCTCAAACTCGCTATGTAGCTAAGGATGACCTTGAATTTCTGTCTCTACATCCTGAGTGCTAGGATTGTAGACATGTGCTGCCACACCTGATTTCATGTGATGCTGGGGATCAGCTCCAGGGTTTCATGCATGCTGAGCAAGCACTCTTATCAACTGAGCAACATCTGTAGCCCTATTTATTTTCTCAATTAGACGTAACAGTCTTGCTGCCTCCCAAGCAGATGCCACACTGAATCCTACGGCCTCAGCCTCCCAAGTACTAGAATTATAGACATGTGCCACCACAATTCATTAATCCACCCTTTTACAAGAATTCAGGGATTGGAGAGATGGCTCAGCAGTTAAGAGTACTTACTGCTCTTCTAGCAGACCACAGTTCAGTTCTCAGCACCCAGAGTTAACACCTGTCCTTAACTCCAGTTCCAGGGCATGTGACATCCTCTTCTGGCCTAGTGGGCATTAGGCATGCACATAGCACATTTACATACATGCAGGCAAAACACACATTCACATACAACAAAAATCTTTTTACAGATTTAGTCCCAGCACTCAGGAGGCAGAGGCAGCCAGATCTCTGTGAGTTCAAGGCCAGTCTGGTCTACATAGCAAGTTCCAGGTCAGCTGAGGCAACAGGGAGACCCTGTCTCAAAAAGCCAAAAAGAAAACAACAGCAATATAATTCAATGATTTTTTTAAAAGATTTATTTAGTTAGTTAGTTTCTGTGTGTATGTTTTGGAGAGGGCACGTGTGTGCCATAACATATGTGTGTAGGTCAGAGGACTTTTTGGGAGTCAGTTCTCTTTATCCACATTGTTTTGAGGCAAGGTCTCTTGTTCCTGCTAGTGCAATGCATATTTGAGCTTGTAGTACCACCGTCCCATCTCTTCACCTGTAACTCCAGCTCAAGGTGATCTGAAGCCCTCTTCTGGCCTCTGAAGGCACCAGCACACACGTAGCATGTGTGTGCACATGCACACACACATACAAACACAAAC
This sequence comes from Eospalax fontanierii, assembly GCA_035773235.1. Lineage (NCBI taxonomy): Eukaryota > Metazoa > Chordata > Mammalia > Rodentia > Spalacidae > Eospalax > Eospalax fontanierii. Next base: position 13,618,895 of record CM069537.1, read on the forward strand.
AAAAATAAATCTTTTTTAAAAACCACCAAATTTACCAAGCTGTCCAATATAAGTGTGTTTTAGAACATTTTCACCATTCCACAGTGATGCCTCATGCATATTTACTATTAATCTTCTCTTCCCAGACAAAGGATAACTATCTTAGTTCAAACTGCTAGAACAGAATACTATACAGTGTGTGGCTTAAACAACAAGCACTTATTTCTCACTGTCTAGAGACTAAGAAGTCTAAGATTAAGGTGCTGACCGATCTGGTGTCTGGAGAGGGCTCCTCCCTGCTTTCACAAGGCTGACTTCTGGCATACTCTACTCATACAAAGCCAAGAGAGGCAACTCTGGTTGCTTTTTATTCTAAGGATATTAATCCAACACTAGGAGCTCACCTTCATGATAGTCTAAACCTCATTGCTTACCAAGCCCCACCTCGTAATCCTTCTTAATATAACTCTAACTATTTATTATTACTTTAAATGTGTATCATTGTTTTGCTTACATGTAAGTGCACCCATGTCATGCAATGCCTATGGAGGCCAGAAAAGGGCGAAGGATCCTCTGCAACCGAACAATTGCAGCTGTCACACCGGTGCTGGGAACTGAACCCAAGTCCTCTACAAAAGCAGCACGTGCTCTTGACCACTGAAACATTTCTCTACTCCCCCTCCCAAAAGAGACTTTTTAGAGGTATATTGTGTGGGCTTTCAACTGGAGGAGTGTGAGTAGAGATAAAACATTACTCAAAAGGGCCCTTGTTTATGTGTGTATGACAAGGGGACTGGTTACACTTCTTTGGCTTGGTTAAGTTGAAATTCCTGGTGTCAAGTAGAGAGGTAGAGGTCAGAACCGGAAGAGTAGGCAGGAAGCGGCCCTTTCTGTTACCTTTCTTCCCTGACTAATGATATCTTAATTTCCTTAATACCATGTATGGTATCTTGTGTCTGATTCTTTAACTGCATGTTTTAAAATTTTTGTTTTTATGTGTATGAGTGTTTTGACTGTATATAAGTGCACCCATGTCATGCACTGCCTGCAGAGGCCAGAAGACGATGTCAAGCCTCCTGGAACTGGAGTTACAGATGGTTGATAGCTGCCACGTGGGTGCTGAGAACCTAACCTGGGTCCTCTGCAAGAGCAGCCAGTGCTCTTAACTGCTGGCCACCTCTCCAGCCCCACCACACGTTTTGTTTTGAGGTTCATTGCAGCAAGTATCATACTTTGTTCTTTACTGCTGAGTAATATTCTGTGGTATGGACATGACATATTTTGTGGACCCATTGATAGACATTTGCGTTGTTTCAAATTTTCCATTTGGGCGATTACAAGTGATACAGTTGAGAACATTCCTGTGGAGTCTTTGTGCTGATGTGTTTTCATTTCTCTTAGGATGAGCGCAAGATCTTTTTGCCTTGTTTCTTCAGTACTTAGGGGTTGAACCCAGGACTTTATGCATGCTAGGTATACGCTCAATTACATTTACAACCCTCAAGACCTTTAATACTGAAATTTTTTATATTTCAGGAAGCTGTCGGCTGCTTTTTTGTTGTTGTTGTTCTTTGATTGCTTGTTCTTGAGATAGGGGCTCCCTGTAGCCCCAGCTGGCCTGGAACTTACTATGAAGATCAGGCTGACCTCAGTCTTACAAAGGTCTGCCTGCCTCTGCCTCCAGAGTGCTGGGATTAAAGACATGCACCACCATGCCCAGCTTCAAATCGCTTTTTAAAGTCACTGTAGCATTTTACATTTCTACCAGCAATATATGAGCTTTCCTGCTTTTCACGTTCTCTCTAGCAGTTATCTTCTTTACTATGGTAATTCTATTAAAAACAAGCAAAAAGGTATGTGCGTGCGCACGTGTGTGTGTGTGTGTGTGTGTGTGTGTGTGTGTGTGTGTGTTGCCTGTGTATGACCTTGGGTTTTGGTCTTCACCTTCCACCTTATTTATGGCAGGGTCTCTTATTCACAGATGTGTATGCCAGCCTAGCTGACCCATGGTTTTGTATAGTTTCTGGGGATTCAAACTCAGGTCCTCAAGCTTGTGTAGCAAATGCTTTAGCCACTGAGCCATCTCCCCAACCCACAGAAGATTTTTAGATTTTGTGTGTACATTCATGTGTGTAAGTATGTGGGTGCGGGCGTGCCACAGAGTGTGTGTGGAGGTCAGAAGACAATTTGGGGGAGTTAGTTCTGTCTTTCCACCATGTAGGTTCCAGGGATCAAACTCAGGTCTTCAGGCTGGGTAGCAAGCACCCTTACCTGCTAAGCCAGCTCACCAGCCCACCCATAATTTTTAAAAATTTTACATTTACTTATTTATTTACTTGTGTGTGTAAGTGTGGTGGGCTACAGAGTGAGTTCAAGGTCAGCCTTGGTATCTTAACTAGACCCTGTCTCAAAGTAAAAAAAAAAAAAAAATTAAAAAGGACTGGAGATACAGCTCAATGGCAAGAACTTATATTCAGTCTTCAACACAGAGGGAAAGAAGGAGAGAGGAAGAGAGTGGGAAGAGAGGAGAGGGAGAGAGACGGATAGAGACAGAGGGACTAGAGAGAGAAAGTACACACTGTGTGCTTCGGACACACCTGTACTCCCAGTCAGCGTTCAGAAAGTCGGCCAGTTTAGTTCCAGGAGTTCTAGGGAACCCTGGGCTATATATCGAGTACCAGGCTAGCTAAGGGATACAAGGCCAGTTCATGTCTCAAGAACAAACAAGGAAAAAGGCAGCTGGGGGTTTTTAAGCTTATTCACAAAAGCTGACTGCGGTCCTCCAGCAGGCAGGGGGCGCTTCAAGACAGGGCTTCGTCCCCAATTTCTCACGCGAGGTCTCAGCGAAGGTTCTTGTTGCTAGGAGACAAGATGCATCTTTCCGCAGGAGCGCCAGGGCTCACCATTAGCCTGGGCTCTCTAGCCCTAGGACTGAGGTCTGAGGTCCCTCTTAGTTCCCGAAGGGCCATCTAGGGGAGAGTTTTCCGTCTAGAACGTGGGCCGAGGCGGCAAACCGAGGCTCCTTGCCTGGACCACCGCCCAACCATGCCTAAGAAAGGAAAGAAGTCCAAGTTACCCCTGTCGGATGCGGACCAACTGCTTCTGTTTCAGCAGAGGCTGCTGGCAGAGGAAGAGGCCGCCAAGAAGAAAGAGAGGCTCCTCAGCCAGTTCTTGAAGGTGATGGTTGTCCCCAATGTGTCCGGCACAAACCCGCCGCCCCAGCCCCGGCGCGGTTGCCTGGGCTGCGGCACTGTGGCAGCCTCATTTTCATTCCAGCCTTCCCTCCTCTCAAGTCCTTGGTCCCGATATACTTAGGTTTCAAGCAACACATTGTCTGCAAGCTGGAGAGTTCTCCGAAGCACGGGGAGTGGAGGACGGAGGTTGGCAGCCCCAACTGAGCCCCAGAATTAGAACAGTAGGCTCGTCAGCTGTTCAAATTCAGCTGTCTTGAATTCTGATCCTGTTACTGGAGTTGGAGCAATAGAAACAATGTCCTGCTCTGATGCTTTTCCAGAAGGAAGCTCATTCTTGCCCTGCCTAAAATGCCACCGGGATCTTTGTTCTCGTTCTTCCCAAAACACAAACAGGAGCCCCTTGAGTGTTAGCCTCTGAAAGCGCTGGTGCTTGAGAAAACACAAGGGCTAAAGGGTCAGCTGACAAACTCAGAGTGATCTTGCTTGCACTATGGTCGAGTGTTGGCCTTGGCCCCCTACAGATGTATTTATTCCACACACAGGACAAGCTGGCCAAAGAAGAACACAACAGTGCTCTGAACCTTAATAAAATTAACACACAGTGGAGAACTGTCCTTAGGGAAGTCAAGACCAGAGAACTTCACAAGGACATAGAGATCCTCAGCCAAACATTTGAACGGGTGGTAGACTGCAAGGACAGTGTTATTAAGGTAAGCACTCTCTCCAAAGAAACGCAAATATGGCTTTCCTTGACCTCCTCTCAGTAAAATGGGCCCACTGAATTACTTTTTGTTTTTGGAAACTAGGTCTCATGTATCCCTGGGCCTCAAACTCACTATGTAGCTGAGGACGGCCTAGAATTCCTCCTCCTCCTCCTCCCTCCACCTCTCAATTGCTGGGATTACAGGTATGGGCACCACACCCAGATCCACCTAATCAGTCTTAAAGCCTTCACAAGGCACAGGCTGAGACATATCCAGCCTACTGGTTATACTAGTCTTCACTGAAGTGAGAACGGAATACTGAACTGTCACTTATCCTTTCCTTAGAGGAACTACTTTCATTGGACTTTTACTGCCTCCAAACAAGTTCTATACAATATTAGAGTTGTAAGACAGAGTAGACCTCATCCAGTGACTTGAACTTAGTCCCAAACCTTTATTTCAGTATCAGAAGGCTCAGTTCCAAAGAAGGAACTGACTTGTTTTTGTTGTTTGTTTTGAGACAGGGTCTCACCCCAAGCCCTGGCTCTCTTGATGCTCTGTAGACCAGATCCACCTATCTCTGCTTCCCACGTGCTGGGACTAAAGTCATGTCTGGCAAAGTATATTTTGACTCCCACTCCACTGTTTCATTAACCAGTTGTTTGGTTTCCTTTATCTAACTTCAGTGGTCCTGGACAAGGTTGGGAAGCCCTCAAATGGGCAAGAATAATTTTGGATTTCTAAGCCATTCAGCCAGGCATCCTTATATTCTTTCGGAAGAAAGAGGTGTTTAAAACAATCCCATTGTATAACCCAGGCTAGCTGCCTCCTACCATCAGCCTTTCAAGTCTAGAATTATTGGCAGGTGCCAATAGCTTGGCTCCATCCATAGGTTCTTTTAAAAAACTATTTTTTGTGTATGGGCGTATTGCCTGCATGTGTGTAAGTGCACCTGTGTCATGCAAGGTCTGTGGAGATCAGAACAGGGTGTTGGATCCTCTGGAACTGGAGTTACAGATGGATGTTAGCCACCATGTGGGTGCTGGGAATTGAACCCAGCTCCTCTGCAAGAGCAGCCAGTGCTCTTCCTTGCTGAGCCATCTCTCCAACCCCATCCTTAGGCTCTAAGAGGTGCTTGATTCTGTTCATCTTTTTTCCAAGGGATTTTGCTGCACCCATTTTCCAACACTGTGTGTGCAGGCGCGCACACCATGGTACACATGTGGAGATCAGACAACAACTGTGTGTAGTTGCTTCTCTCCTTCCAGCTTTCCATGGGTTCTGGAGATCAAACTCAGGTTACCAGGCTTTTGCAACAAGCAACTTTACCCATAAGCCATTTCACTGGCTTAACCCACCCTACCCCACTTTTTAATTTTATTTTATTTAAGCACAAGTAAAAGTGTATGTGAGCTTTCTGTTCATTTTCTTTGCTGTGCAGCCTGGCACTGGGATTGGACTCTGATGACCAGCTGTGCTGCTCTTGCCACAATGACTTTGTCTTGGAGGAAACGTTTATTCTTAGCACATCATGAACACTTCCAGCTGCTTGTCAGTGTGGACTTCCGGAAGCCACTGAGCAGCATGTGCTTTGTTTTCTTGTGCCTCTCATAACCACATCATGATCTGGCCCTCACATCTTTTCTGCACCCTATCCTTGATGCCTCTGCTTAAATCTGATATTGGTTTGACTTTTGCTGGATGAACTTTTGTTTTTTTGATAATCTCGGGCTTCATTAGAAGTCTGAGAGCAGCCAGCAGGAGACGGCAGCCACCTCAAAGGCAGCACTGAGAAAGAGGAAGTCACATCCCATCTATTTATATACTTGTTTTGAGACAGTATCTCACTGTGTAGCCCTTTGGGTAGCCTGGAATTCACTATGTAGACCAGGCTGACTTCAAACTCAGAGATACACCTGATCTACCTCCTAAATGAGTGCCACTACGCTGATATCTGCATCCCTTTTTTTATTTGTAATTTTTATTTTATATATATGAATGTATCGCCTGTATGTAAGTGCACCTGTGTTGTACAATTCTCATGGAGGAATGAAGAAGGCATCATATCCTCTGGAACTGGAGTTATGGATGGTTATTGGCTGTCATATGGGTGCTAAGAATCGAACCCAGGCCCTCTGTAAGATCAGCCAGTGCTCTTAACCACTGAGTCATCTCTCCAGCCCTGCACCCCTTTTTAATCCTACCTTTTATATCTTACCTGTTTACTACTCCTTTTTAGTCTTTTCTATCTCAAAACAGCAAAAAACTCCACAGCAACAGCCAATATTCACTGCCAATGTGGTATTTTCTCCCTAGACACATTGCTCCTTCACAGCCTAACTTCCAAGAGAGGGGGATTCAGCAGATCCTGAAGCTTGGGGATTCATCTGTCTCCACCCCTCAACCCCCAGCACGAGGTTATAGATGTGCCACCAGGTCTGGGTTTTTATGTGGGTTCTGGGGATCCAAACTTGGGTTCTAATGCTTGTTTAGCAGGCATTTTACCTTTCTGTGTTTTGTTAACTCAAGATGGCCTCGTACTCAAAGCAGTGCTCCTGCCTCAGCCTTCCAAGTGTTGGGATTGTAAGTGTGAGCCACTACACCCAGACATCTTATGGCCTTTTTTTTTTTTTTTCCAATTTTTAAAAACTTGCCAGGTGTGGTGACACAGGCCTTTAATCTCAGCACTCCAGAGGTCAGGGGAAAACTTTGGGGTCATGTTTGTGCTGCAAGCACCTCTACCTTCTGACTATCTCGCCAGCCTTCCTGACTTTATGCATTTTTAGGTGGGGCTTTCTCCAACCTCTTATTGGAAGTTAGCAAATAAGTGAGAGAACATAATCAGACGTATTTACTTTTCAGTCCTCTGCAGTTCTTCCCCTCACGGATGCTAACGGCCCTCTCTTCCCACCGGTGGACGTGCTCCAGCTCCCTGCTGCTGTATACCAGGTCACCCCTGGACTAGTGTCTTACAACACTCATGATGTCTTATGATTCTATAGGTAGACTGAGCTATGTGGTTCTTTTACATACTGGGGATTTAGCCCAGGGCTTTGAGCTTATTAGGGAAGTACTCAATTGCTGGACCGCACCCTGTTATATGGAAATTCCCTCCAAATTAAACATTCCATTCCAGATGGAGGCTCATTAAGACTTAGGAAATAAGCAAAATTTACCAGACTCAGGAAGTTCCTGAAAACAAGATTCCCAAGGCCCCCCCTTGGAGGGCTAGATAAGCTGTAACAGCTGCTAGGGAAAGTGCTCAGACCAGCTGAGAAGTTGTCCAGAGCTCCCTGGGAAGCAGCTTTTATGAGTCATCACCTACACTGGGGTGGGCTTTTCAGTGATGCCATCCATGCTCCTGTAAAGTAACGCCAATGAACTGGTTCACCATGTTGGACTTCAGTGGAATCATTATTTAGGTCTGCTTCTTATCTGAGGTGAGTAGGTATTTTTTCATACCTCCCCAGGCAAAGTCAGACAACACTGCCATAACCTCAGGGTGCTTTTTCGTGAAGACTCACAAGCAAGAACAGTTCTGAGTCAGCTGTCATTTGGGACTACCATCACCTAGGCCTTACTGGACTGGGAATATAGATGACTGGTATCCATTCGGCTGTCAGCTTAGGAGCTCAGCTCAGATGCTGACGAGAATTCACATGACCTCTCCATCCGCTCTGGGCTTCTAGCATGCAGGCTAGGTTCCTGGAGGAAGTACCCTAAGAAAAGGAGACACGAAGTAAACGTTGCCGGGCTACTCAAGGGCTGTGCTTAGAACTGGCAGTGTCACTTTCAGCCATTAATCCCAGTGGTCGCAGGCTCTGAGGGACCCGGGGACAGGAGAGACCACCTTTTTTCCGCTTCTTCCTTTCCTGCCCCCCCCACTCCCATTTTTTTTTCTGCCTTTTTCCCCATTTGGGGAAAAAGTTTGGCATAAGGTAGCCTCAAATTCATGATCTTCCTGCCTCCCAAATGCTAGTATTACAATTAGGTCACCATGCCCAAATGAGACTTTGATGGAAGAGTGACAAGGTCACATTGCAGAAAATTGTAGGATGGGTGGATATTATACTCATCCTTGGGAAATATAGGATGCCACAGTCAGACAGTTCATGTTGGTCCCTGAATCAGTATTTGACAGCTTCTTTGCTTTTTTGTTTTGTTCTTGTAGTACTGGAGATTGAACCCTAGGCCTCAAGCATGCTGGGCAAGCTGCATCCCTAAACCTTTAATGTCTTTGTTTTTGATCCTCCTACTTTAGTATTGTGAGTGTGCAACACCATTCCTGCCTCTGCTATTTTGTATGAGAAGAGAAACTAGATTCAAGCTATTTTCTACCCTCAAAACAACCAAATTGCCAAGGACTCCTGGTTCTTTTTAATAGTGGCTCCATCACTGTAAATATTGTCAACAGGACACTGGCTGACTTCATGATGTTAGTCTTGCTTTACGTTCAAGACTGAAATGTGAGGGCTAGCACTCCTGAAGCCAATAGGAGCTAAGAGGAAAATGTCATCATGCCATCTACCAAAACACATTTGTGTGTTGTTCATGTGTGTGGAGGCCAGAGGTTGATGTCAGGTGTCTTCCTCATTCGCTCTTCACCTTATTTTTTGAGATAGAGTTTTTCACCAAACCAGGAACTCACTAATTTGCCTAGGCTAGCTCACTAGTGAATGGCAGGAACCCTGTCTCTACTACTCCAGCACTGGAATTACAGGGGTACCAACACACCAGGCTTTTTGCATGAAGATTCAAACTCAGGTCATCAGGCTTGTTCAGCAAGCACTCTGCTGATGGAACTGTCTTCCAGTACCCTTAATTCATTTTTGTTTTATTCACAAATGTTACTTGGCCAGAATGGTAACATATTCTCTCATATTCTCTCTTCTCTCTCTCTCCCTCCTGCCTAGTCTTTAGCTAAGGACCTGTCAGAGGCTGAGGAGCAGTATGCTCATGCCCTGCGTAGCCACTTGCACAATATTGACCAGCTCTTGACCCTGCAGAGGCGTCGCCTCAGCCTCCTGGAGGAAAGTTACAACATGGAGCTAGAGGTCCTAACCACGGAGTTTGAAACAGAAAGGTACAGGGCCCAAGAGATTGAATCCTGGGAAGTTTCCAGAGTCTATGTCTATAATCAGGTGTCTAGAGCCTTGAAGCCTCCTACCTGGATTCCACATGACCCCTGACAGAGAAGTTTCTTTCTAAATGGACGTGGGTTTAATCTTACAGTCTGAGTTTACCTTTATCCCACGCAGATCCTGTTTGTATCTCCTACTTCCAACTATCACAATTCTACCCATGTGGCAGTTGACAGGGATGGGAGGGAGATTTCACTGTAAACTTATGTACATTTTTATATTATATGAAAATCATATAATATAATAAAAAATCAACATAATCTTATTCATTCATTCTGGTCCTAAAAACCCCCAAGCTCTCCCTGTTTCCTGTCAGTATCATTAACAGTTTGTTACCTATTGCTTTGTTAGCATTGGTCCACTGTTATTGGTTCATCTTGCCTCCTTCAGGAAGACGATCATTGATCAACATGAGAAAGAGATTCACTATCTACAAGATGTCTTCATGGCCATGGAGCAGAACTACATAGATTCTGAGTATGAAAGCAAGCTGGAGTTCCAGAGCATGTGGGATGATCTAAAAAACAAGGTACAGAAGGAAAACAGAGAGACACGACATGGCAAGACATGAGGGGAAAGTTGCTTGAGGAAATCAAAGCTAGAAGAGAGCCCTGTAAACAATAAAAGTCTGTCATCGTATAGGTGCCCCTAGTGCTTTTGTGAAAACTGACTCGGAGGTAGGATTGTTCTAAAATGTCAAGGGAGTATATTTGGAAGCCAAAAACCTCCAAAGACATGATCTGGTATCAACTCTGTGGTTTTCAGATGAAGAAACGAAAACCCAAAGAAGTAAAATGACCTATCCAGGTTATGCTGCCAGTTTGTGGTAGAGCCACAATCTAGGTCTGCTGCTTTTTGGTACTTAATTCTTTCTGCCATCTTAAAGGTTGCAAATCTAAACTACATGCAGAGCTTTAGGTTCTTGTTTTTACTTCGTTTAATTCATTAATTCATTTACTTGTTTAATTTTATTTTAAAGATTTGTTTTTATTTTATGTGTGTGGGTGTTTGCCTTTATGTCTGTATGTATGTGCGTGGTGCCTGCAGAAGCCAGAAGAGGGCTTCAGATCCTTGGATCTAGAGTTACAGAAGGTTGTAAACTGCCATGTGGGTGCTGTTAATTGAACCTAGGACCTCTGCAAGAGTAGTCAGTGCTCTTATCTGCTGAGCCATCTCCCCAGTTCCTTAATTATTTAATTTTGAGATAGTCTTGATTAGCCCAGGATGACCTTGGACTCACTGTGTAGTAGAGTATGATCTTGAGCTTCTAGTCCTCCAGCTTCCACCTCCTGAGCAAGATACCAACTTTATTGGATGCTACCCAAGTACCCCACCTACCAACTGAGCTACATCTCTGGCCCTTGTTTATTCTAGCCAGTGTTTTATACTTTGAATAATTTCCTCTATCAAATAATCAGATTTATTAAGATCCAAAATTTCAGCTTCCCTTGAAAAGTTAAAAGATTTGGGAATGTTTTTATTTCCAAATGGCAACACGCACATGACGCTGACCCCGCCTGTGCTTTCCTCTGCGGTTCACTATGGACTGAACTCTGCGAACCCTTACTCATATTCCTTGTAGGCATTTTTACTGTCAGTCTCTTCACTAAACAGTTCATGAGGGTAAGATTGCTGCTGGGAGTGAAAAGCACTAACAGGGTAATTCTAAGCCCTTTCTAGAATTTAGAAGAGAAGCATTTTCTACGACTGCAACTAGAAAACATAGTGGAAGATCTATGGAGAAGGTTCCAGGATACACTCAAGAACTACACTGATGCCACAGAGGATCGGAAGATTGCCTTTGAGACCCTAAGAGTAAAGGATGAAAAAAGCTCCAAAGAGATTGAAATGCAGATGAAGAGAATACAGAAACTGCAGGTTGGTGTGCTCAACCAAAAAGACTTGTAATCGCTCCATTTTCTCTTTTACCTGTCTCACTTTCAACCTTCCACTCTGTCCTTCCAGGAAGCCATAAGTGTTTTGAAAGGAAAGCTCTTGGCACACAGCCGTGAGAGTGAAGAACAGAATCAGTGTATCCGCAATGACAAGGAGCTGGTCCATGTACAACTTCGAAAACTTAAGGCCCAAAAGACTCAGGCTCAGGGATTATCTCAGGAGAACTTAGTGAAACTCACCCTGGAAAGTAATGCCACTCTCAAGGGCCTGAGAAAGATTGTGGAGAAGGTAAGCAGGGAGAGGACAGTCCGAGCAAAGTCAAGAAACCTGGCTGGAAGGGAAAGGGACTTGGGGGAGGTGGGGAGTTCTGCATCCTGACTGAGGGAAACACTTGGGTTATCTTTCTTGTTTCATTCCCTTTACATTTTAAATGAATGATTACTATCTTGTTTATGATAAGAATATCAAACACTTCAGGCAGTGCTTGACACACGGTAAGCATTGTGTCAAGGTCAAATGTACTCATTACTGTTGTCTCCCACTTGGATGAGAAGCTTCCCTGGACTCCAGCAGGGAAACCAACTCTACTGTCTCCTCCCCCTTTCTTTCCTAAAAAGTCTCTTCATGCTCCCAACAGGGAGAAAAGATCCTTAAGCTTGCAGAAATATGTAGGAAATTTGAAACAGAGGAAGAAAAAGTGCTGCCTTTCTATTCCTCAGCACTGACTGCAAAGGAGCAGGAAGAGATGAAGAGACAGAACCTGGAAGAGCTCACAGAGGAGATGGCCAAGGTAAAGGCTGACGAGGACGGGTGCTGGGCAGCCTTTGCTGGTGGGTGCAGTCATGTATCTCCTTCCTCTGTCTCAACACACAGGTTATGATGGACTATACAGGGATGGAGAACTTCTGGAAAAGATACAACAAAGTGAAACTGGAGGTACTGAGCCTCCAACACAGACGAGCCCAGCTGTTAGACATCAGCGGGAAGCTGAGGGAGATGCTCAAGCAGTACTTGGATGGTATCTCAGTGAGTGACGAAGTGTTGAGCCAGCTCAACCCCCTCTTCATAGTCAACCATCGAAGCAACTTGCCCCAGCCTTTGCCTATACCTGCCGCCCAGTCTGGTGACAAACAACCTCCAACCACTTACAACATCATTGAAGCAGCCCATGTTATCTCCCACACCCTGTGATCCAAGGAGGAAATCTTTTTCCAAACCTCAGAGAATTAAAAAAAAAAACAACAAACCCCGAGTGCTTTGCTATTAAAAGCTTCCATGGGGACTCTCAGTACTCTCCTTAGTTCCCAGCCCACTACCCCTATACAGTATGAGCAATAAATTATTCTTCCAACAGAAGAAAAACTTCCATGTAGTTTATAAGTTCCTTTAAAACAAACAACAACAAAAACCCAGGTGTCATATAGTCTAGGCAGGCCTCAAACTCCCTATTTAGCTGAGGATGACCTTGAACTTCCGATCTTTCTTTCTCTGCTGGGATTACAGGTGTATACCACCATGTCGATTTTATTTGGTGCTGGGGATCCCAGGGCTTCTTAAGCGCTACACAAGCACTCTACCACCTAAGCCACATCCCCAGCACCTGTAAGTTCCTCATCAGCTTTTCCATACTGGACACAGCAGTCTATTTTAAGGATACTACGTACAGTGCCATCCCGGGGAGAGGAGAGAATACCTAGGTAACTCCTCTTCTAAAACATGGCACCATGTGAGCCAAAACTATACCTTATAGATCTAGAAGTCCTATGGGTAGATTCAAGACCAGTTCCTTGGAATTAATGGGACGAGTAGGCCAAAGGAAGAGCTGATCCAAGGCCTCCAACCACAGGGAAGATCCAGTTCTAGAATGCCCCTCTTTCTCTCCTTCACCTTATTTCTACTTTGTTTAGTTTTGTGGGTTTGTTTTTTGTTTTTGTTTTTTTTGAGACAGGGTCTCCCTGTAGCCCCAGCTGGCCTGGAACTCACTATGTAGACCAGACTAGCCTCGATCTCACAGAGCACCTGAGTGCTGGGATTAGAGGCATACATCAGCATTTTTTATTCCTGCTTATGAAAGCAGCCACAAAAATATTAGGTGAACAGAGCATGGTGGTACACATCTGTAATTGCAGCACTCAGGAATCTGAGGCAGGAGGATCATGAGTTCAAGGCCAGCTTGGGCTATGTAACAAATTTAAGACCAGCCTGGACTCCACAGCAAGACCCTGTCTTAAAAGGAAGAAAAGGGATAGGTATAGTGGCACACACTTTTAATATCTGCATGTGTGAGGCAAAGATAGGCAGATCTCTGAGTTCTAGGCCAGCCAGGGCTACATAGTGAGACACTGTCTAAAAAAGGGGGTGTGGGAGGGTAAAGGTCAGTAGTATCAGGAGAGAACACAAAGAAGTTTCGTTAAGAATTACTATTATTTATTATTTCTTTTTACTCTTGTTTCGTTTCTCTTCTTTGAGCTTCTTTTTGGAGACTTTGGGTCTGCTGGCTTTTTTGTAAAGGTGATACCCAATGAGGCCCAGGAGGGCTGGCACCATAGCCATGCCTACCAGAGGCAAAATGCCTTTCACCAGCTTTTGCCAGTAGTTGGCTCGGATCAGTGCAATCAGCTCCACGTCATACTGCACCACTGCATCCGCTGAAGAGGCAGAGGGAAGGGAGGGGAAGGGGGGTGAGGGTCTCGCATTTTATCCAGGGCTCTATCTTTGAATTAAAACAGGGAGGGTGGGCCGCAAAAAAGCCACCATGAAGTTGGCAATTTGAAATGTAGGGTTGGGTTTCCTCAGAAAAGGGTGAGGAGCAGTCTAAGGAAAGTCACATTGACCTCAACTACACATATGGCTGGGATTCAGTGACAGATCTTTGATAGCACAGGAAACCTGTGGATGTGAAACATCTAACAGGTCCTTCTGAATTTAGAAGCAAGCATTCATACATATGAGAATCCTCTATATTAACTAGAGCCCATTTCCAAACAGCCACACCCATAGAATCTGTGTAGGGCTGAAATTGATTAAACCAGATTCTTTTTTAAATTTCCATCAAATAATGAGCACATACAGTGTAATTACTAGCATGCTTTTCAAATAAAAGCTAGAGAAGAAAGATATGGCTTAAAAAGGAAGCAGGTATAACAGGAGAGTCAGAAAAGTTGCAAATGGAAGCAAACAGCAGCACTAGGAACCGGGAGAGTTTTGCTAAGAGTTTCCTGGTTTGAATTTTGACATAGGGTTTCACTATGTAGCTCTGGCTGGTCCAGAACTTGGAGATTTGCCTTCCCCTGCTCCTCAGTGCTGGGATTAAAGGCATGTACCATCATGCCCAGCTTGCTAACAGAGTTTTTGCTTGGTCCTTTCTACCCTCTTTCTGGGGCTCCCTGGAAGCTGGTACTAGTATAAGAATTATGTTTCCAGTAGTTCATGGAGTACAACACATTTTACCTAAAAGAACAGACAGTTTGGATTTGTGTGTGTGTTGTTGTTGTTGTTGACGATGTTTAATAAGGTTTCTCTATAGCCCCAGCTGGCCTGGAATTTACTATTTTTTATGTAGATTCTGGGGATCAAAGTCAGGTCCTTGGATTGCCATCTCACCAGCTGTACATGAAGGTTTTTAAAGGTTGCTTTTTATTTGTTTTGAATTACTTGGCAGCTCTGGGATAGGTAGCACAAGCAGCAGTCCCATATGGCTCAAGCAGGTGTCTGTTCCCTAAGTAGCCATGAAATCAAGCTAGGTAGCAGCAGCCAGGTTGTCTGTAGTCATTGCAGCAATCTGTGATCTGCCCAGAAAAGAGTGGCCCTGCAGGAGGCCCCAGCTATTTCTGTCCCTTCAGCATATTTGGCCTGGCTTTTCTCAAGCCCTAGACAAAGAGTGGAGCTTGTGGGTCTTAGGGAGTATGTATTTTGATGGCCAAAGAAAGGGCCTAGTCAGGTTACCTGGGATAGATGGTGGATATCCTCGTTTTCCATAGGCCAAATGAGAAGGAATGACTGCCCTTCGCTTCTCTCTGAGGGAAGGAATGTGATCACAGGCAGAGCAGGAAAGGTGAGCCAGCAGCCTCAGTTCATCTGAAGCTCCACCAGAAGCACTTCCCACCCTAGATGTTTACACCTAAATCGTGAATTTTCCTACCTAACAGGATGACCACAAAGGTCCATCTCCCCATATGCCTCTCCCCAATAAAACCAACAGCCAGAGAGGCACAGAGGCTTTGGATGCCCTGAGAGGTCCCATTGGCTGTACCTTTCCAGCATGAAGCCAGAGCCCTTTATCCCCCAATGCCCTGCCTCTTAGAAGAAATGGGACAGCAGAGAAAGATCCTACAAAGGCAAAGTCAAGGCCCACTCTACCCAGACACTCACCCCACACACATGTCCAGAAGGCTCTGCTCCAGACCTTAAGGAAGAAGACATAACTGAACTAGAAACTACCCATAACCTCACACCACCCAAGAGGAAAATCAAGGGCTCCCCTTGACCTTCCTCAATTGCACTTTCCCCCAGTTGTCAAATTCCTAGCCTCAGGTGAGGTATGGGTTAAAAATATCAGAAGTGGAGTTGGAACATGAAAGGAACAAAAGCTGGAAGACCCTTGGAGTCCTATTCATTCTAGGAGGCATTTCAGGAGCAGTTCAGAAACTGAAGACACTAAGAAAGGGCTTATGTTAAGAAGAAATAAGACAAAAGCACAGGTCACATACCTGGAATCACCTGCTTTTGGCCAAGTTCTATAACCAGAGGATCTCTGGTCAGAGAGGTGTCAATAATTCGTCCATCTACCAAGCTGCCCTGAAGGAAAAGAACGAGAACTAACCCCACCTCCCCTCTCAGCAAACAGGCAGTACACATCTGGACCGCTGGGAGACCGAAACCCCCTTACAGATGCAGCCTTGCATCCCCACCCTCCACTCCTACCCTGAGCCCCACCTGGGGCAGAAAGGAACAGGAAGCCCCAAAGGGTTAGCACTGCTCGGAGCTCTCACCTCCCGTCGTTTCTCCGTGCGGGGGAGGGCTAGCATAAAAGCTGGGCAGGAAATAGGCAGGCTAGAGGTGCGCTTCACCCCCAACCCCCCACCCCCGCCACGTGCTTGACGACCCCAGAGACCTGAGTTCTCCGGCACAGATTGCCACGTGTCCAAGCCAAAGCTGACGTGTTTCAGCGGGGCCCCGCCCCTTCCCAGGCCCCGCCCCGGCCCCCCAGGCCCCTCACCGTGTAGTGTATGTGAAGCGTGTCTCCAAAGGCAGCGGATTCCGTACATGGTTCAGGGGGCTGCACCTATGGTAAGACTACAGGGGTCAAGGATGGCTCCTCCAAAGACCCCGTTCTCATCCCTGGACCCGGCACCTCCCTTCGACTCAGGTCTTGCGCCTCCTTTCCTCTTCGTTCACAGATTCATTTAAACCCCCGCGCTTTCCCATAATCCCTGGCCTCGAGGGGCAGGGGGCCGCGCTGGGTCTCCTCACCAGGGTCTCCACTTGGAGGGTCCGGATGGGACTTTCGGTTTCTAACCCAGCGTCAGCCCGGCACACCGCCCCACTGAGCAGCAACAGCAGCGGCAGGAATAAGAGGCGCAGGGTCATGACTGGACCAAGTCAGAGCACCTGGGCACCAGGACAGGCTGTTCAGGAAGGCGACAAGGACTCGGTTGCCTCAGAGCCCAGGCCAGACTGGACGGGGCGGGTCGCAAGGAGCGAGCTCCTCCCCCTACAGCCCTCCTTCAACCTTGTCCCCACCTCCTAGAGGGAGGAGGCTGCGGGGAACCTTCCCTGCCCTCTGCGATCAGAGGCTGCAGATTCTGACCTGTCCGACCGACCGACCGTTGGCGGTTCCGTCCCATAGTGAGGTTGGCTCATCTAACAGCATCCATTTCCTAGTGCCCACTGTAAGGAGGGTGTTAGTCCCTATCCCTCAAATCCCCAATTAAAGGAGGCACAGTTGTTCCAATTTTACAGCTAAGGACAGGGTGTTCAAGTAACTTGCCAAGATCCTCAAGCTAAGTGGTAACCATTAGAGAATTTAAGCTCAAGGCTGCATCTGCTCTCTGCTCTTGATTCCTACTAACCTAGCAGTGTGGAGCCTACCTGGCTCACTCCATCAGGTGTCAAAAATGACATCCTCTTCCACCTCTACCTACTCCCCTCTGATCTCTGGAGGTTATATATCCAAAGAAGGTGGGCAGCTGCTCTCCCGGTGGAAAGCTAACTGAAAGGCACAATGGGCTCATCTTTTTCTCCAACACTGCCATTTCCTTACTGCTCTCAACAACCTTTTCACAACAGCAGTACATACAACCCTCTTGTGTTTGTGTAAGGGCTTTAGTTTTTCAAGGGAGTTTGAAGTTCTTGCAGACGATCTTACTGGTCTCTCTTCAGGATTTAAACCCTCACAGATTGCCAACTCAGGAAATTCCGTCTGGATTCTTCTTACTCAAAGGCTATGCTGGGACTCAGGACAACAAACTCTTGGTCTGTTTTTTGGTCCATTGTACTCTTTAACATCTTCAGGGTTTGGTGCCACTGAGCTCTGATTGTCCTCCAAAGCTTTCGACACAACTCCACCTGGGTCTTTGGCCAGCACCTTGGACTGCACACACCCAACACACACTCCTATTTGTCACAACCTGTCCTTCCTCGCCCATCTCTTTTCTCATGTCATTTGGAGTAGGCCTTCTCAGTCTTCTTTCATCTCTCAGATCCAACAAGACACCTCTGGGTTCTCGTCACAGCCTCTCCAATTCTCAGAGCTACCACTCCAAGCTCTCATTGTCTCTTTGGGATTGTTCTGCAGACTTGGGTATTCAGCCCAGAGCTTTCCACATCCTAGGCAAGTACCACTGACTTAACATCTCCAACCTGAGAATGATTTTTAAAACCTCATTGCCAGAGCAGGGTATGATGGCACACACACACACAGCCTGGGCTACATAAAACCCTTTCTCAAAACTTAATTTACCAAATCACTGCAAGCAGGTTCTTGGGACGTTGGAATGCTGTCTTGAGGGGAACAGGCTACATGCTCGCATTTTCAGACCCTATCAAACCATGCTTAGTTCACGAATTTCTCACATTTTCAGAACCTATCAATACATGCTTAGCTCATGTATTTCTCGCATTTTCAAAATCTATCAAACACATGCTTAGCTCATGTATTTCGCTAGAGATGTAGCTCAGTAGTAGAGTGCTTACCTAGCATGTCCAAGTTCAATCCCTGAACTCAATCTCCAGCACCAAAGTGTGTGCGTGTGTGTCTTTTAAAAATTGAACACCTATACAACAAAGCTACATTTCTAAATCTCTGTTGAAATGAAATACAGCCACCTTTTGTGGGTAATAAGGCATAAATCAAGTGCTGAAAGCATTGTCTTGGATTTTCAAAACTGCTTCTTGAAAGGTTCTAACTTGGCTAGGAAGCAAGTCAGTGCACGCTCCACCTCCGGCTCAGTGGGCCTCCCTTCCTTTTCCTGTCCCTGAAAAGTAATGAGGTGAATGATGCTCTAGCAGCCATTTTCCACCATGAGGTTGAAAGCCAGCTCCTAAGATGGTGAAACAAAAAGATGGAAGCCTAAGTCCTTGGCAAGTGGAGAGCCAACATATTGTTTGTACAAAACAAAAACATGCTGCATATTTTTGATCCCAGCACTCAGGAGGTAGAGGCAGGTATATCTCTGTGAAATCAAGGTCAGACTGGTCTACATAGTGAGCTCCAGGCCAGCTGGGCTACAGGGAGACCCTGTCTCAAAACAAAACAAAACCAAGAATAAGCCTCAATCCCAGGCTTTCTCTCTCCAGACCATTTCCATACATTGCTATCTATATTCATGTTACCTGTCATGTCACTAGGAGTTTACCATAGCTCAGTATTGCCCAGTGACTAAAACTGATTCCTTGACATCCAGTTAAAAGCTTTTGTCAACAAGCACTAACCTCCTTTCCCAAATTGGCCCTATATCCTATTATACTGAAAGCCTTCAACAGTTTTTGATATTTTATTATGTCTGTGTATGCATGTACTACCTGCATGTAAGTGCACCTATGTTGTGCAATGCCCTAGGAGGTCAGAAGGAGCTGGATCCTCTGGAACTGGAGTTGCAGTTGTGAGCCACCTTGTGGGTGCTGGGGATTAAAACCCACGTCCTGTGCAACAGTAGCCAGTGCTCTTAACTGCTGAGCCATCTCTCCTACATTTTTTTAATTTTAAGTGTATGAATGTACTGCCTACTTGTAGGTAGGTACACCGGTGTTGTGCAATGACCTAGGAGGTCAGGAGAGGGAGGGGGATTCCCTGGAACTGAAGTTACAGACAGTTGTTAGCAGCTTTGTGGGTGCTGGGAATTAAACCCAGGTCCTGTGCAAGAGTAGCCAGTGTCTTTAACTGCTGAGCCATCACTACAGGCGCTGAAAGCCTTTCTTTGTAAGACAGGATTTTTCTAGTCCAGTCTGGGCTAGAACTCTCTATGTAGTCTAAGATGGTGCAGAACTTGGGATCCCTGTGCCTCAGCCTTCTAAGCGCGAGGACTATAAGTGTGCATGTACCACCACTCCTGGCTCTGAAAAACTGACAGGAATTTCATGTTTCTTGTTGCTGTATCCTTATTGTTCATGTCACATGACACATAAATGCTTAATATTTATTAAAGGAATCATATCTTCCTACTTCTGGACTATGGTGTAGCTTCATCCAGATGAACCCACCATGTGTTCTCATCCCTGGACCCTAGATCATCCTCTTTCCATCACCTGTTAAATTCCCTTTATGTTGTTTATCTCTTCTTTCAAATCCTGATTCTCTGAGCTAACAGTATTCCTGTATTTGTTTATGTGTTATGAGTGTTTTGCCTGCTTGTACGTAGGAGCACCACCCTTGGAGGCCAGAAGAGTGTGTTGGAGATCCTGAAACTATAGTTACTGACAGTTGTCAGCCTCCATGTAGGTGGTGAGAACCAAACCCAGATCCTCTGCACTGAGCAGCCAGGGCTTTAACTGACAGTCCACCTTTCCAGCCCAAAATTCCCATATTTCTGAACTGAAGGCATATACTAGGGAACATTGCTCTATGGTTTATTGTATAGCCCAAGCTGGCCTCAAACTTGGTATGCAGCAAAGCCTAGCCTTGAACTTTTCACTTTTAGTTTCTATATTAAGAGTATGAGTGTCATGCCCCCATCGTGTTAAGTGCACATGTACTGTGCACTTCAGAGAACAGAGGAGGGTATTGGATCCTGCGCAACTGGAGTTACGGACAGTTAGGCACCATATGGGTGCTGGGAGTTGAACCCAGATCCTCTACAGGAGCAGCCAGTGCTTATAACTGCTGAGCTCTCTCTCTCCAGCTCCTTAAAAGATATTTATTATTCTATTTACTGTGTCTGTAAGGGCACACACCTGGAGGTCAGAAGGCAACTTGGAGGAGTCAGCTCTTTCCACCATGTAGGGTACATACAGAACGCAAGTGGTAATACTTGGTGGTAGATACCTTCACCAATGAGCCATCTATCTCACAGCTAAGCCTTGAACTCTTAATCCTCCTTCCTCTACCTCCCAAGTGCTGGGGTTACAGGCATGCACCATCATCTGTTTTATTTATAAAGATTTTATTTTTAATTATATATTCATGTGTGTGTGTGTGTGTGTGTGTGTAGGTCAGAATGTCAGAACCCTTGGAGCTACAGTTACAGGTGGCTTACCAACCACCTAACATGGGTCAGATCCTCTGCAAGAGCATGTTTTCTTGTTGCTTTGTTTGTTTAAGACAGGGTCTCACTGTGTATCCCTGACTGGCCTGGAACTCACTGAGATCCACTTGCCTCTGCCTCTACAGTGGAGCGCTGGGATTAAAGGCATATGCCACTACACCCAGCACACTATATAGGTCTTAATTGCTGAGCCAATTCTCCAGCCCCATGTTTTATTTTGAAGAAATTATTTAACTATGAAATGAGATACCATTTAAATATCCTAACTGTATTAGTATGAAAATCTCTAAGATAAATATATATAACCTTTAAGATTTTTTTTTTTTTTTTTGCCTTTTTGAGACATGGGCTCCCTGTAGCCCCAGCTGGTCCGGAACTCACTATATAGACCAGGCTGGCCTTGAACTCAGAGACCTACCTGCCTCTGCCTCCTGAGTGCTGGGAGATCACACCCAGCCCATAACTTTTAAAGAGAATATGTAATGTGAGCTCATTTTATTTTAGCTGCTCCCCAGGTATGTGTAGGTCCTATTTAGAAAAAGGGCTGGGAATATCTCAGTTTGTTGACTGCTTGCCTTAGCATACATAAAAGTTGTTTTCAATCCCCAGTATAAACTGTGCGTGGCGGTGCACACCTGCAGTCCCACCATTTGGGAGGTAGCGTCAAGACAAACAGAAGTCCAAGTCATCTTCAGCTACATAGTGAGTTTGAGGTCAGCCAGGGATCCATGAAACCCCATCCTTATAAAATAAAATAGTTGTTCATGGTGGTGTACATCTTTAGTCCCAGCACACAGGAGGCATAGGAAAGAGGATCTCTGTGAGACTAAGGCGAGCCTGGTCTACGTATCAAGTTCCAGGCCAGCCAAGGCTACATAGTGAGAGTCTAAAAAAATTAAAAATAAATAAAAAAGAAACTCAAAGGATGTACCCCAAATCACTGTTTGGAGATGGGAATGGAAAAAGTGAAGGGACTAGGTGTGACAAGTTGTTCTGCATACTTACATATTGTCTGGATCATTTATAATAAAAAATGGCTGGTTATAGAAATAGTTTAATTAAAATAATAAATGACTGAACAAGATACAAGGGACTGTGTGGGAGGTGTTGAATAAGTGTTCTACCAGAGCTCAAGTGGCCAGGGCAGGAGGAGAGAAGAAGGCCTTGTGGTCAGGCAGGTCACGGGCTCTGTGCAAGAGGTGAAACAAACTGGATCTTCAAGTGGGACTTTTAAAAAATACTTATTTTTATTTTAGGTGTATTGGGGGGGTAATTAAGGACAGAGTACAGTGAGAAAGAAAAGGGTAAAACTCTTCTGATAATAACCCACAGAGGGCAGCACACCCAACAACCCAGGAAGGACCAGGAAAGGAACACTTCCACTGAAGTCAGGAGAAACCTGACTTGTGGTTCTGAGAAGGGAAAACCAGTCCAACCCAGCCTCAGGTGAAAGTACAGAACTGCTTGTAGAAAAACTTCCACACTCACAAGTGTCTGATTTCAGTCAGCATCACAGCTGTTCCTTCAGTTCAGCTACTGATCAAGTCTGTGTGCCAACAGGTGTCAAGATAGAAAGCAGGGCAATGCTTCACACCACCCCCTTTGCTGTGGGGGCTCAATCAAGGCCTCAATTCCTTGGTTTTCTGTTTTGTTCTCTGGTACTAATGACGGAATCTAGAGCCTTAAACACACTAAGCACTTGTTCTACCACTGCACTATTTAGCTCCAGTCCCTTTTAGGTATGCTTATGTACTCAAGAATGAAGCAGTTACTCTCAAACCCTACAGCTACAAGAATATACCACTCTATCCTAAGATCTGACAAAGACAAAACAAATATTCCCCTTCTATCTATAACCTGTAGCAGTGTGTTCCTTTTTGCTATACTGAGGAATCAGAGTAAATCTTTGTGGTTCAGAGCCCCTAGATAAGTAATCACTTCAAAATTCCTATACTCAACTAAGTCATAGGATGATCTTCAACAATGTTGGCCGTTGTGTGTGTGGTACTGGGGATTAAACCCAGGGCCTCCCATGTGCTAGGCAAACATTCTACCAGTAAGGTACAATCCCAGTTCTCTCAATATTATCAGTGTTTGGAATAGAGGAATCAAAAGGGGAGGAGGTTGTCGGGGAATGCCAAGTGAAGGGGTCATTCCCAAACCTCTTGCCTGGCCTGCCTGATTGCCAGATAGCTCTCAACAAGAGCTGGCTTATGAAAACAGGTTAGTGGAAAGAACTGTGTATAGAGAGAACTGGTCAGCTCTATGCACAAACAGCCAGAGTTCTGCTGAATGTTCTCTTTATATCCACATCCAGCTTAGAAACCACACTGGCTCTAACTCAAGTCCAGACACTCTTCCTAGAGCTGGTGGTCAAAATGACATTCATTCAAGGAGACACTTACCTTCGGGCTTTGACTGTGAAAAGTCCTGACCCAACACCCTCACTTCCAGATCCCACTCCCTGCAGCAGCTTTGCTCCCTTTACCATATTCAGGTTTCCATTACCTTAGTCCTAATCCTCTGCACCTTTTTCAGGAACTCGGGGTCATTCTGTTCCCATACCAGTAATCAGGGCCAGGAAACCCATTTAGAAAGCCCTGCAGAGGAAGGAAAGCATCTGGGTTCTGTCATTCCCCAGTGACCAGCACTGATAGTCCCACCTCTCCACCACTGGGTTAGAGAAAGAACCAAAGATCTGCTCAATGTATGATAACCTGTCCAGGGATGTCACTCCCTATACTAACCAAAAGGGAAGAAGGGGCCTCCTCTTCGGTTATTCCCAAGATCTCAAGATTTCAGAGCATCTGGAAACGATCCCCAGCTCCCTCCCTGAGTATACTGGTTTAACCCATTTTCAACACCAAAATATACAGACTGGTATTTGCCAGACTTGAATTGGTAGTGATGAGTGCAGTAAGTCCTCAGAGCCTTCAGACACTCAAGGATAAGTCATATATCCCACTCACTGTCATATGAAGGGGGCAGGCTGCCTTTTATCTCACCTGAGTCATTCAAAGCCCACTGACTTGCTGCAGATTCATTTTGAAAGCCACATTGCCCAGATTATTCTGAAGTGTACCCTGGATCCAGGTCCATAAAATTATGTCAAATGAACCATGTGAAGGCTTTTTGCCCTAAGGCTTGGGTACATTTACCTTTTAGGGTTAGTTGCCTCATCCCATGTCTCTTCAAAGCAGGTGGGTTTAGGCAATTGCCACAAGAGGGCTCCCTCTACCTCCCTTCTGATCTTATTACTAAGTCAGAAAAGAACAGGTCACATTCCAAGTTGTTCAGGTGTCAAGATTCCTCCACTGGCCTGTCATTGAACTAAAGTGTTCTTTGCCAGCTTTTTGGGGGGAAGGGTGAGAAGAGTCTTGCTACATAGGACTCATACCTGCAGATTCCTGCATGCTGGCATTACAGGTATGCACTACCATGCCTAGCTTCTATTATAGTATTATGAAAACTTAAAGCTCTGAGGCCAGGTATAAAGGCACACACCTGTAATCCAACACTTGAGAGGCAAAGGCAGGAGTATTGCTAAAAGTCTGGGATCAACTTGGGCTATACAGTGAGACCCTGTTCAAAACAAACAAACAAAATATAGTTCTGGAAGTTAGCTACTTATTAACATACAAATAAAACACTTGGAGAAGGTGTTCCTAACTTGTCACTAGCAATTTGTCATTGCAGAAACTTGGAGGAGCCTTGAAGGAAGAAAACTGTCATTTGATTTTCAGGGTAAGTAGGTAATGCTTGAAGAAAGAGGGTTGGTAAAGGGAGGTCTAGTTGGAGTAGTTTGAAAGTCAGACATAGGCAAGAAGCCTTGGTCTTGGCTCATTAAATAGGTCTAAAAGGAAAACTGGCAACAAGAGCAGCAGAAAGGTAATGAATACAAAGTGTCTAGTTACATGGTGTGGGGGCTCTCCAACTCATTCTTAAATCTTGCGCTTTTCCCACCACCGGAAGCTGAGATCTCTGTCCTCCAAATTTAAGAGAGCAATGAGAGTAAGGGGTCCTGTTTGCCTTAAGAGTAGCACCATGTCTTTTCTTTGTGTAGAGTTGGACAATAGCAGCAGAAGAGGAACAGAGTACTGGAAGAGCAACAGGAAAATACTCTTTACAGGAAAGACCTCTGTGCGGTTCTGAATGAGAGTTAGCTTTCTGACAATGGGGAACCACACACCATAAGTACAGCTGTGCAGGGCCATTAGCTGAAAAAAGATCAAGTTCATTACACTGTCCAGATGTTTACCTTTCTTTGTGTCTACCACCAAAAAATTCAGACCTAGATGGGTGAGTGGACTCCAATCTAAGCATGAGGGGGCCATATTCAGACTAGAAGCATCTACACTGCAGGGCTGGAAAGATATAAGAACAGACCTCCAAGTTCAGGTCCCTCCATTCACTTTAGTCCTTCAAGTCTACCAAGAAGTGGTAAATATAGCTAAATACAGGGCCAAGCCATTCAGAAGTAGAATTTCAAGGTCCCAGACGGCTCACATTCTGGTGCTAGATTCATTTGGTTCTTTTTCTGGGTGTGATGGGAGGAAGTAATCGGCATTCCTAACAAGCCTAAGTTCCTCCATTACTTACTTACTCTCCACCCACTCAAGCTTGTCCTACCTCTACCGAAAAAAAGAGCAATAGAGAGACGGGCCAGAAACAGAACTTTCCCACTGCCGCACACTGCTGCACACCAAGGATGAAGGTCTGCTCCAAAACTGCATAAAACAAGTTTAATTTCCAACCAGGGTCACAGTCATTGCGTTATCCCACATTTTGAGCAAGGATAGAGAAGGTGAGTTATTAAACATATACAATCTACATTCCAGAGGAAGGAAAAAAAAGAAGGAAAAAAACCAGCTCAGAACTGCAGTTACCACTATAATGCCACAAACAAACTTCAGAAGTGGGGGAAGGGGAAATCCCAGGAAGAAGAAAGCTGAAACAAGGAAAAGTATAAAATTAAACCAACCTCGGGAGAGGGAGTTGGCAGAAATGGAATGAAACACCCAATCCCAAAAGAGCTCCCAAGAGCCAGGGGATCTTACTAAGATCACTTACTGTCCCCTGCTGGACAGATCTGGAGCAGCACCAAGGCAATATCCAAGGCTGCTACAGAACACACTCAGCCTCAGATTGGTCCCAGGAGGCCCCAAGAACAAGCTGTCAGGGGTAGGAGTGGAAAGATGCCTTAGATAGGCAAAACTTATTCGGAACTAGGATCAAATTACGGAGGGTCAGAAAGAGCATGGCAGAAGAGGCAAAGTCCTCCCCAGTCATAAAGATTAGAGTAGGAAATCATTAGAAAACAAAAACAAGGGAAAAACAAAACAGGCAACAGAAGTGAATGAATTAGGAAGGCAAAAAAAGAGTTTACAGACAGAGAGGCAACAGAGGTGGGGAAAAAACAGGAAACAGTACAGAGGGCAGCATCTGTGGAGTCAGGAAGGAACACATTTTTAAATGAAATA
Organism: Eospalax fontanierii; assembly: GCA_035773235.1. Lineage (NCBI taxonomy): Eukaryota > Metazoa > Chordata > Mammalia > Rodentia > Spalacidae > Eospalax > Eospalax fontanierii. The sequence goes on from CM069537.1 coordinate 13,644,990, forward strand.
GAACCTCCAGCACCCCCACATACACACATACATACACACACACACACACACACACACACACACACACACACACACACACACACGAGAGCAGGACACCTACACAAACCCACAGCATCTTGGGTAAGTAACACAGCACTAAGTAACTCTGGCACTGAGAGAGACACCCCTGGAACCTCTTTCACAGTTCAATTGGGGATAAGTTGGGGATACTGATCTGCCTGTTGTAGAAAAAGGTGGCAGGACACCTGGCCACATGAAATGGGGCTATGGACAAGTCCTTCTGGGAAGGAGTCCCTCAGCCATACTGTGGAGGACCCAGGATCCTGACCTTAGGAGAAAGGGTAGCTGTCCTGAAGCTCAGGGCGCAGCCAGCACACACAGGAGCCCATAGAACAGCCACAGCCTCACAGCAACCTTATGTCAGAACCCACGCCACGACCTAAGGGACAAGTGCCCCTGTAGACAGAGATGCAGTAGCAGCAGCTTCTGAACAACCACAGAATAAAGGAGAGGACCCTGAAGATCACTGCATCCCACCAGCACCAACAACCACTTAGGGTCCTATTTCTTCCACTCCAATGCCCCCCAGATCTATTTACAGGAAGTATGAGGACTGAGGAAAGCTGCTGGAATGGAAGGAAGGGGACAAGGGCGTTCTGAGGGCCTGGGAACAATAGAAAATCATCTTTCAGCTTGTCCTGCACTAGAGAGAACTGCAGAATAAGGGGACTGATACTGAGGTCTGTTATGTCACTCCTCCTCCATGGCTTTTCTTTAGTCTACTCAGTCAGTCCTGATCAGGCCAGCAGGGCTACTAGGTGAGGTCTGACAAAGAACAGATGGAACCACCAAGTCCCCAGGATCAGAAGACGAAGAGGGCACAGGAAGGCAGGACTATGCCTCACCTTCTAGTAACAAGAACGAAGATGGAAATTCATTTGGGGCCTTCCTCATACCACACACCACCCTCAACACTTGATTCCCAAATACACCAGACTTACTATCCCCACCTCCCTTCAAGCTTCTGAGGAACATATCTAAGGATGGAGGGGGAGGATCAATAGAACACTCTGAACTGATAAAAAGTGAGTGGGATCCTCTTTTCCTCCTACTAATAAGGCAGAGTGGAACAGCATCTCCTTAGAAACCGTTATCTAGAGATAAATGCCATCCCACGCCCTCAGAAGGGTAGAGAAAAGGGTACAAGGAAGATGGTTGTAGAGAGTCCATCAGCTGTCCTAACATCCAGGAATACTACCTTCAGAGAGGAGAGGAATGAGTCCCAGACTGGGGCAGTGCAGCCTGATTGAAACCCTCCCACCCTTTTCCTTTTCTTGCCAGCTCAGAAGGGACAGATGACAGGCTCCAGTGGACAGTGTCCTGACTGCAAGCCCTGAGCTGCACTCCACCCCCTCCCCACTTCCCCCACATATATATCTCTCTATACATGTATATACAGGCGCACACATGCACGCACACACAGAGAGGCCCGTGCAATTTCCATGTAGAATAGGGAAAGGGTGTAGAAGGAGAGGAAAACAGGAAGAAGGGCCTGGGGAGACAGGGAAGGAACTCAGATGCCAAGAGCACAGCAATCAGTGCTAAACAAAGCAAATGGAGAGAACACCCCCACTCTTCCTCCTGAAGCCAGAAGGGCAAGGGAGAGGGGGGACCACCCCATGAAACCATAACAGCCTTGTTTTGTTTTAAATCCGGTAAATTGGAATGATTCGTCATCAGGACAGCAACTAGGAACTAGTCATACCACTGGACAGGGAGGAGATGGGGGAAGGGGAGGCAAGGCTCCTTTGGGGCATGATACCCAGGGCCTTGGCCATACTTTCAATAGGAAGGAAGGGGAGAAGGGCTGGAACAGGGAGACAGCAGGTGTGTTAGGAATGGGTGGGGCAGTCAGAAAGGGCTGCCTGGCTCTCACTTCTTGTTTTTGAGCTGATTGGCCAGCCAGTCCAGGCCTTCATACAGCCCGTCCCCGCTGGTAGCACAGGTGGCCTGAATGTACCAATTGCGGTGACGCAGAGAATGCAGCCCCAGCTTGTCCGTGATTTCAGCAGCATTCATAGCATTCGGCAAATCCTGTAGTACAAGGGAGACACATACAAAGGTACCTTAGATCTTTCATAGGCCTCTAGAGAACCTATCTACCAACGACATGTATACAGGCACCTTCCTCACCCGCACCAAGATCTAGACGAACTACTGGGGACTCGGTAATCCTAGAACTCCACTAGATAGCTATTCCATTGTGGAGTGGGAAACGCCTCATGAACTTTAGGGAAATAAATGTGATTCACACAATCAAAGAATCAAGTCTGACTGACAGTGGGCATCAAGGGTAAACTAAAATGCACAACAGAGAAGATGAAAACCTGAGGTGGCCTATCTACCACACTAAATGAGAACTAAAATGTTGCTAACTACTCAGAGGCAGTTCAAAGCCAGCCTGATCTACATAGAGAGTTCCAGGTCAGTCAGGGCTACATAGTGAGACCCTATCTCAAAAAAAGGGGGGTGGGGTGGGATGGAGAGAAGGCTCGGTGTTAAAAGTACTGGCTGCTCTTGCAGAGGACCATGTTTGGTTCCCAGCATCCACATGGCAGCCAACAACCATTCCAGTTCCAGGGGATCTGACCTTTTCTGACCCCCTCAGGTATTACACGACACAGGTGCATGCAGGTGAGACACTCATACACATAAAACAAAGATAATACATAAAATATTTTTCAAGTTGCTAAATAAACTGAGGTAGAGAGACAAGAAAGGGGCATGAAGAGCCAAATGCTCGTATTTCTCATATGTCCAAGGTTGACCGTAGCCACAGGCCTCTCCATATAATAAGTCCCAAGGCTCCATGATTTCTACAGCCAGGTTGCCTCATCCCAAGTTCAGGAAAGGAAGAACCCGTACCTGTTTGTTTGCGAAGACAAGAAGCACAGCATCCCGGAGCTCATCCTCCGCCAGCATCCTCATCAGCTCTTCCCGGGCCTCATTTACTCGCTCCCGATCATTGCTGTCAACCACAAATATCAAGCCTGGAGAGGGAGAGCATGTGACACACAGAGATGACAGATGTCCCCTCTCCCATCACTGAAAGAAAACCCTCAACACACCCTCCGAGTAAGAGTTCCTTTCCTCCACTCCCAGCTGCAGCAGAGCAAGAGTGAGCTGCCCATAACTAAGGAAGATAGCCACATTCTGCTCATGCCCAGTAGACCAATGCCAATCCTTGAAGTTCATCTGCCATACCTTGGGTGTTCTGGAAGTAGTGTCTCCAGAGGGGTCGAATCTTGTCCTGGCCACCTACGTCCCATACTGTGAAGCTGATATTTTTATACTCCACTGTCTCCACATTAAACCCTTTAGGGAAGGGAAAAGTCAATGGCCCATTGGCTTCAAACACCAGACCTGCAATTACTGTATATTCCCATTTCCTCAGCCTTTATCATGAAACCAACAATGGAAAGTTTAAGGGTTCCTGGGACCTGGAAATCCCTGACCTGGTAGCCTGAAGGCCAAAAGGAAAATCTACAGAGGGAAGTCAAAGACAAAGAAGTCTGATCAAGAGGTTCACAGCTGCTTGAGTAATATGAGTGAACCTTCCCCTTCTCTGGCTCACATTCTACAAAGAAATGACTCCAGTTTACTTTTATACCTTGGCCACTAGAATCTTCCTAAGTTGAGATGTGGGGCTGCTTAAAGAATAAGAAATGAGCTAGAGTGCTGGAGCCCCAAAGGCAGAACAAACTCTTGATGATGATCCACAGCCCCCATGTATGTAATGAATGCTCTGCCTCCAACAGGCAGGTCTTAACCAAGATCACCACTGAAGATGCAAACCAAAGCAATTCCAGGCCTTCTGGCAGGAACATCAAAGCCCTTCACCTGCTTTCCAAATAACAGAAAGAACAAACCAACTCTAATGCCTGAAGGCAACTGCTAAGTGCCAGGCTTCGGAAGTTCCCAAATCAGGGAGGGCCCAGGTAGGTGGCAAATGATAGTTCCAGCATCTGCTAGCAAGTTAAACAAGACATTCTTCTCTGAAGCCCACAAAATGTATGGACTTGCCTGGGGAGAACAAGCCAGATGGGGGATCTAGGAATAGGCCCCCTGCCCTGCCTCAGCCATCAGCATGAAAGCCAACAAACTGTGCCCTTACCAATGGTAGGGATAGTAGTGACAATCTCTCCCAGTTTCAGCTTGTACAGGATGGTGGTCTTTCCTGCAGCATCCAGGCCCACCATTAGGATGCGCATCTCCTTCTTCCCAATCAGGCTCTTGAGAAGGTTTCCAAAGATGTTGCCCATGATTACAGCAGCTACTTTCTGAGGTCAACCGGGCCCAAGGTGGGGCAGTGGCAGTTTGGGTTTAGCCTGGTCCCTGGTATACAGCACTTGAACCTAGGCAAGGAAAATGCAAACTCCTTACCATCATTTGCTTGTAAGAATTTCATGCTTGTGGAATCTGCCAAAGTCATAGCTAGAATTCATTCACTACTAGCTGAGGCCCACTCAGACACATCCTGAGCTTTTGGGAATAGAGGCAAAACAGTAAGCATTCAGGATCCTTGCTATGCCAGTAATCTCCTGCAGTGACTAGAGAGGTTGCCTATTTCATCTTTCCAGATCGGCACCTAAGTGAGAGGATTCCACTTGGTTATTTAAAAGCCATTCCAATTCTGATGTTTTATACTACATCCCAAGGCACTGAAAACTCATTTATAACACCCCCTCCCCACTTCAACCTGAAACTTCTGAAAAGGGTAGAAGAGGAGGGAGCAGAGTGGCTATCACTCCTGACAAGGTTCAGGCTTGCCAGGTTCCCAAGGTTTATGCTCTGCTCTAGTAGAGACTGTTTCTTCCTTGCCTCTAATTCTGCAATTTCATTTTCCTTCCATACCAATGTAAATTAGGAAGATTCTTAAAAGAACCTGATCTTTTACACTCTGAACTGTTGTTAGTTGTGCCATGTCCATAAACCTGCATACTGAGTTGAGAGGAAGGTAAGAAGCTTTCCTCTCTGCAGCCATACTCACTGTGGCCCACCTGTGCAGAGTTGCTCCATGAAACTGTTCCATGAGGTCACCTGCAATGAGGTCATCATCTCATGTTCTGCATCTTCCCTAACCCCTTCAGCCTATTCACAAATCAGCCAGAATGATTTTAAAGCCAAGACCAGGTAAATATAATTGCTCTGTTCAAAATCTTTGGTTGACTTCAAGCTCCTTTTTCAGTAAAATCCAAAGTCCTTGCCATTTTGTGTCCAAAAAGGCCTAGAATAGCTCAGTAGTAAAATAGCTAAACAGCTAAATAGTTGAATAGCTAAAGTAACTTCTAAGGTTTCTACCAATCTCATCTCCAGCTCAGTCAACTGGATGCTTGTGCACGGTGCACAGCAGACACTTAACAAATGCCTGCGGAAGGGATGAAGAGAGGCAGTACAAACAACCGTGGAAATGGAAGACACGTGCCGTTCCCGCTACCATTCCTTACAGATGAAAATCACATGGATTAGGCTGGGCGTGGTAGCATATACCTTTAATTCCAGCACTCAGGAAGCAGAGGCAGAGGAACCTCTAAGATCAAGGTCAGCCTAGTCTACCTAGCAAGTTCCAGGTTAGCTGGAGCTACAGGGAGACCCTGTCTTTAAAAAAACCAAACAAAAATTCACATTTATTCATTCATCCCCTTTCTTCCTCCCTCCCTTCCACAGTCACAGGACAGCCACAGAAATACACACTGAGAAGTGATAGCCCATGCCTGTCATCTCAGCACTCAGAAAACTGAGGCAAAAGAATCCTAAACTTCAGGACAATTATAAGGCAAGAACATGTCTTAAACCACTCCCCACAGGCAAAAATAAACATTTTTTATTTTGTTTTGGGGGGTAGGGTCTTATGTTGCCCAAGATGGCCTCAAATTCACTATGTAGCTGAGGATGAATGTGAGTGCTAGGATTACAGATGTGCACCACCATTCTAAGCTTAGAAATGCATCTTTGAAACAATCACGAAATGGGGGGTAAAACCACCATGCCAGTCAGTTCTCTGTGCCTGTAAGAGGCATGTGTCAGCGAGGAGCTTATTCAGCCATCACCATATGCCAGCTGCTGGCTCTCTCTACAGAGTCTGGAAACCAGAGACACACCCCCCAAACCCAGAAGGCGAAGAACAGGTCAAGACAGAGTGCATCTAAACCCAAGAATGTGAAAGGTGGATGACAAAGAATTCTAGGTTCAAGGTAAAACAGGGAAGGCTGAGAGTTTTGTTGCGTTTTTCAAAAACTTCAGGCTTGGTTTTGTTGTTTTCCCTACTCAGTTTGCAGCAAATTCCCGACTAGTACAGAGAAGTCAGATCAACAGCCCCTGGAGACCAAAGTACTAGTGTCTCCAAAAAACAGAAACAATGAGTGTTTCAACTTCAAAGACATCCCCAGATATCCACTGAGCCAGGCGCAGCACTCCCAGTAGGCTTCACAGATGGGCCCTGCCTCTGACCCAGAGCTCAGAGCCCAGGGAGAGGGCCTGGCTCAGCCATGTCACCCACTAGCTATCCTCCCTGTACTTGCTGCCTCAACCCATCCAAGCATCCCAAAGGTGAGGGTAGGGAAGGGTGGGGTGGACACCAAAGTGACACCTGTCCAGCTACTAAGATTAGGCCATACCAAACTTGACCATCTGTGGCAGCTGGACTCTGGTTCTGCTACCATTACCTCCACAATGAAACCTTCTCCCAGTCTCTGGAGATCAAACAAAGATATTTTGTATTAAGCATTTATTACCAGGTTTTAGCCCAGATTTGAAATTATGACATACATTTTTCTTGATGTCCTTCATGACCAAACTAGCAATGATTAATATGTGAATATGGCAGTGGCTGGAAAACATAACAATCACTATCCCCTGATCCAGAATATGTGAACACAGTCCTTTGGTTTGCTTCTCTGCTGAGCTGAAGTTTTGCTTCAAAAATGATCCTAAACTGAACATGGGGACACATGCCTCTAATCCAAGATCTATGGGAGCTGAAGAGGGCTGTCTTTAAAAAAAATAAAATAAAAGCTGTTACACCTACTTCTGTTTCATACCATGCTCTACTCAAGTTCCTGAATGATGGGCACTTCTCATGTAGCACTTACTACCCTGTGAAGCTTTCTTCCTTCCTTCATTTATAAACTGGCACATAACTGTCTCCCTAATTAAACTGTATCCCCACACTGGCAAAGATGACATCCTTTATTTATTTGGGGCCTGTGTTCACCCCATGACAAGGCCACTATGGATGTTTAATCATGAGCACTGACTTGAGCCTCATCTAGAGACATCCTTTTATCATTTCTTCTGTCCAGCAGGATTTGGTATCTCTCTATGTAACACAGTTAGGTGATGAAATGTGCTGTCAAGCTGGATGTAGGAGTACACACCTGGATCCCAACACTTAGGGCCCGGAGGCAAAAGGATCTGAAGTTCAAGGTCAACTACAGCTACTTAAGAAGTTTAATGCTGCCAGACATGATGGTACATGCTTTTAAACCAGGCACTTGGGAGGCAGAGGCAGGTGGATCTCTGGGAGTTCCAAGGCCAGCCTGGTCTACATAGTGAGATTCAGGCCAGTTGGGACTACAGGAAGACCCTATCTCAAAACAAAACAAAAGAAAGTTTAATCTTTAATATCAGACTGGACTACAGGAGACCCAGCTAAAACACATATATTATATATAACATTATGTCTAGAATGAACCCCTACAAAAGCCACATGCCACTGCACCTTCACCTCCCATGCCTACTGTCACTGTCCCCACATACCCAAAATAAAGGCTGAAGGAGATGCTAAAGGAAATAAGGCCAAGGAAAAAGTCACAGAAAAGAGTCACAAGGCTGTCTGCTAAACCTGCTCCTCCAAAGCTAGGGCCCAAGTCTCTTTAAAAAGGGCCCTGCAGAACAGAAAGATACCCAAAGGGGGCGCGGAGAGATAACTCAACCTTAAGCACTAGCTGCTTTTGCAGAACTTAAGTTTGGTTCCCAGCACCCAAATGGCAGCTTACAACCACCCAAAACTCCAGTTTCAGGGGATCCAATGCCTGATTCTGGCGTCTGTGAGCAAAAGGCACATACATGGTACACATGCTGGCACTCACACATATACCTAAAATAAAGAAATCTGAATATAACAAAAAATTTAAAGATACCAAAGGGAAAAAGGAAAAAATGATGCTGCCAAAGACAGCAATAAATCTAGCGAAAATTGAGATGGCAAACAGACCAGGCATAGAAAGCTAAAGGTACTGCAGATGCCGATGTGTGTATATTTTTATAACTGTATTTCTAATGACTGTACATTTTGAAATACTATTATGTCTTATAAAATGCAGAATTGTGTTGTACCTTTCTTTTAAGCTATGTTGTTAGCATACAGAACACTTCATTGTTTCTGTACTTCTGAACAAGACAGTTCAATAAGGTAAAGGCACTTGCTGCTGAGTTCTAACCCTGAGACCCACAAGATGAGAACCAACTTCCAGAAACTGTCCACTGACCTCCACATATATACTGTGGCATGAATGCACACAAATAGATAAATCAATAAACAGAATGAAATAAAAAAGAATATTTCACTGCTTGGGGAGAAATATCACTAACAGAATGTCTCCCCAGCTGGACTGTTATGGGAGCAAACACTGTTTCTTGCTAATTTTGATGCATTCTTCCTGACCACAGGAAGAGATTCCCTGATGTTGACACACTTGATACGAATGCCTATGATGTGAGAACATTCAAAAATATTGTTCTAAATTTTATACTATTTATATTTGTTGTTTGTGTCAGGATATACACATACCACAGCATACATGTAGACACTGAAGGAGATGGACAACTTGAGGAAGTCAGTTCTCCTCTTCCATCAGACTTGATGTCAATTGTCTTTACCCACCGAGCAGTATCACTGGCTCCTCAAAATTCATTCAGATATCCTCTCTTCCTCTTCCACCAAACACAGATTTAACTCCCTTAAAACTAGAGACCTGGGGCAGGGGGGCTGGTGGCACACATCTTTAATCCTAGCACTTGGGAAACAGAGGCAGGCAGATCTCTGCGAGATCAAGGCCAGCCTGTTCTATACAGCAATATCCAGGCCAACTGGAGCTATAGGGAGACCCTGTCTAAACACAAATAAAAAAATCTAGATGTTCCTCAAAAGCACAGTGGTACTTCTTCTAAAAGACTAGATTTTCAGACTGAGAATTCTACCCTTCTCATTTAATTTCCTGAAAATCAGGTTTAGCTTATGAAAAGTTGCTTAACCATGTGCTTAATGAGAAATGCTAACCCTTTCTCTAAACTTTCCCTATTTAGATTATCAAATTAAGTCTTCATTGGAATTTTTTTTTTCCTTTTTTAAAATAGGGTCTCATTCATGTATCTCAGGCTGGCCTCAAATTATGTAACTGGGGATGACCTTAAACTTCTGATCCCCCTGCCTCCACATCTCTCCACGCCACCTCACTCAGTTGAGGTGCTACGGGTTGAACACAGGGTTTCACTTATGCTAGGCAAGCTCTCTACCAACTGAGCTATATCCTTAATCCTTCCCTGATCTTATAGTGGCCTTCTGATTTGGGTAATTCACATAGTGAAGCTTGAATGTTCTTGTATAATGTTAATGACTGTCTGCACATGTTGTGCCTGAAATACCATGAGTATTTATGAAAAGTATCTTTAATAAAGCTGGATACAATCTGACTTAGAAAAAAAAAGCCATCAGTTTTGGGCTATTTTCCACACATAGCTGGACCCAGAACTAGTTCAGGAATACCATTAAAGGACTAGAATGGTGAAATTTCTCCTTGCCACAAATAAGCAAAGAGACCTGATGAATATCCAATTAAGTATCTAAGAGCTACTGTGAGTCTTCCTGGAGCAGCCCAAGGCCTTGAAACTAATGGACACAATGATTCTTTTTAAGCATCATTAGGAGTTGATTTAGGTAACATTCCAAAGAAAATCCTGGCTTTTTTGGCTTTCCCTCCCACCTACTACTGGGCAGGGGCAGGGGCAGGGATGAGGCAGGCAGATCTCTGTGAGTTCAAGGCCAGCCTGGTCTACATAGAGTTCCAGGTCAGCTGGGGCTGCAGGAGATTCTGTCTCAAAAAAAAGGTAAGAAGTTTAAGATCATTTTCAACTACATATTGGATTTGAAGCCAGTCTGGAATGCATGAGACCCTGCCTCAAAAAATAAAGAGGAAAGGGGAAAGGAGTTAAGTAAGAGAGGGAAGAAAGAGAGAGGGAGGGGGAGAGGGAGAGGAAGACAGAGACAAAGAGACAGGGAACAGGAGAAGTGGGGGGAAAGGAAGAAGAGGGGAGAGGGGAGGGGAGGGGCTGCGTCTCTATGTACTATATGGCCTATAGTTACTTTCGTTCACCATAGATGGTACCTCTGTGTAGATAAGGCAAAATGCCAGGGTTCCACTGGAAACCAGGAGTAGCAGTTAAAACTGAAAGAGAGTGGCTCAAGATGAAAAATGGAATACTGTAATGTCTCTTAAGAAAGAATACCTGAATATCCTATCTTGCATAGCAACTTTTGTTATCAGAGGTAAAAATAACAGGAGCTTCAAAACTGTGCTCTAGTACAACCTGGAGCACTGTAGTTCAATTAAGCACAGTGGCTGATTTAAAGTTCATCCAAAGATGTCCTCATCTGAGGATGACTCTCCAGCCCCCATCCAACTCCCACCCCAGGAGAGGCAGGCTGTTGTTATAGATGGCTGCTCAGTCATCCTGGCTCGTGTATGTTGCAGGAACATGCCTGCCTCAATCTCCAGGGTATTTTGACAGTCACAGCCCATCAGTCACATATACTCTTCCCACCTCATTCCAATGCTGAACCAAGCATGTGTCCTGAGATGCTTCTGAGGGGACTTCCAATCTGGCACTACACCCCTTGTCTTCAGGAGGAAGGCAAAACAGCGCCTCTTGAACACTCTGCTGCCAGGCAAGACACAATAAAGGCAGCTGTGTTCCCAGTTACCTTCAGATTGAAGCATCACTAAAAGGAATGCTATTTGTACCACTGCTAACCGAAAGACAAATACAATTTAGGGCAACAAAGCAAGGGATGCCTGCATTTAGTCTGTCTAGTACAGCTGACTGCTCACATCTGTAAATTTTAAGTTTTGTCTCAAGAACACTGAAGTCAGACTATAAGAACTGATTAATATCGCAGCAATTTCTAGATTTCCCAAGGCCAACAAACCACTTCTGCTGTCAGCTATCACTTATTCATCAAATAGTCTACTGATGCAGCTCAGCAAAATAGGAATTCCCTAGGATGCACAGGCCTTGTGTTCATGCCAAAAATGAAGTATGAAGGTTAAGAGTGAGACAAGCACAAAGTATTATGAAAAAGGAAACCAAAGCTATCAATCAAAACTGAAGGGTGAGCCACTGAGATGGCTTAGTAGGTAAAGGCACTTGCCAACGAGTCTGATAACCCAGTTTAATGTCCAGGACCCACATGGTAGAAGGAAAAAACTAACTCCACTAAGTTATCCTCTGACTTCCACACAAGCACTACAGTAAGCATGTGCCTACACCCGTACCCAGACCCACTCTAAATAAATAAAGTTTTTAAAAGATTGAAGAGTGAGAGGCTTAAGCTGAGAATAGAGCTCAGCTGGTAGAGCTCCCAGTACTGCATAAAACTAGGTGTGATGGCACACAACTGTAATCCTAGCACTCTAAAGATGAGGCTAGACAGATGTTCAGGGTCATCCTGCTGCACGGTGAGTTCCATGCTAGCCTGCAACATGAGACCCAGTCTCAAAAACAAACAAGCTAGGTGTGGAGGTGCAGGCCTTTTATCCCAGCACTCCAGAGGCAGAGGCAGGAAGATAGAGGCCATCCTGGTCTACATAGTTAAGTTCCAGGCCAGTCGGGGCTACAGGAAGACCCTGTCTCAAAAAAACACCATTACAGATTAAGGCTAATTTCCAGACACGATTCTCAGGTCATACCTGCACAAATCTTTAAAGGAAGAATAGGAAGTAACCAGATAATAAGGTGAGAGTGAATGACAGTAAATAGTTTGTGCAAAGACATAAACTTGTGTTACAGATCACATATTTTCTCAGACAAGGCCATGTGCAATTAGTTAAGTAAATTATTTGGATACAGCATGGTGAATAAATAGAAGTGCTAAGAGGACCTGAGAGATAAGAAGGGGCTGGATCATGAAGGGTCTTGAAAGCTGCAGGCTGAGTAACAGGACCAGGCTCATGCTTTAGAAAGACCACTTTCAACAGCAGTTTCAGGATAAAATTAAGAGGATAAAATCAAAAGGAAGGCTTGTACAATAATACAAATTAGAAATCAAAAGTTCTTTCTTTAAAATTTATTTTTATGTACGTGTGTGTGTGTGTGTGTGTGTGTGTGTGTGTATGTGTGTATGCGTGTATATAAGAGCACCATGTGCATGAAATGCCTGAGGAGGCCAGAAGAGAGCATCAGATCCCTTGGAACTAGAGTTATGATGGTTGTCAGTTGCCATGTAGATGCTGGGAACCAAACCCAAGTCCTCTGTGAGAGCAGCCAAAGCTCTTAATACTGTGTCATCTCTTCAGCCCCCAAGAAATCAAGTTCTTAAACAAGAAGAAGCAATACAGGACAAGATATATTTGAAACATCAAAATGGTAGAATGTACCGGTTTAATGACTGATTAAATATAAGAAGGAAGGTCAGAAAAGTCAAAGATGATCCCTAGGTTTCTGGCCTGGATGATGGGGTTACAACTCTTCAAGTAGGAAATACAAAAGGAATAGATCTGATGAGGATAAAAATGTTTGCTTTTAATTTGATTTTGAGGAGTGAAAGTATAAAAGCCTACTAGACAGGGGTGAGATGGAATTTGGAAGTCATTGTGAGACTGGTAACTGAAGCTTAAAGGGAACCAAGATGGCCCCAGATGAAAGAATTCCTGGTTGCTTCTACAATAGCCACTCTTCCTCTTTTCTTCCTCTAACAGAACCCTTATTTTGTTTAAAATTGGGAAGACACCAAATATTAGATGAATTTCAGCAAAGATGGCCCTTCCCCAGCCTGAGGGGATGAAAAATGACCTGGCTAAAAGATGTGGGAACTCATTTCTCTTGCCAGTCATTAGCTAATGAATGGCCATGCACAAACTCTTCTCAATAAGACATGAGCAGAGACCCCTAGGAGCATCTAGGAATGTTCTCTTCAATCTTAAAGGAGAACATTTTGCAGTGTTCTCTTGTTCAGCCTTCAAATGATGAGACACACAAATAAGAGGCTAACCCAGGGGTGCTGGCTCATGCCTGAAATTTCAATACTCCAAAGGCTGAGGCAGGACTGCCAAGAATCTGAGTTACAGAGACCCCGTCTCAACAACAACAAAAACTAAGATTAGGAGGATGGCTCAGTCAATAAAGGACCTCCAGAACCCACATAAAAATACCAGGCATGGTGGTGCACAATTGTAATTCCAGGGTTGAGGAAGCAGAGCCAGGCAGATCCCTGAGGCTCACTGTCCAGGCAGACTAGCCTAATTGGTGAGCCAATGAGAGATCCTGTCTCAAAGAAGGTAGGTGGCATTTCTGAGGATAACACCCAAGGTTGTCCTCTAGCCTCCAGTCATTGGAAAGTTGAGATAGGAGGATCATGAGGTAAAGGCCAGCTGAGGCTACACTGAGTTCAAGGTTAGCCTATCACAACAGAACCCCCCCACACACTCATTAAAAAAAAAAAAAAAACCCTCTAGTCAGAGCAAAAACTGGAAGAACAGACCCTTTAATAACAAAGCCAGTAGATTAAACGAAAGTATTCTATCCTCAGACTTCATTTTTAAAATATTACATATAAGCTGAGTGTGGTGGCACATGCCTTTAGTCCCAGCATGCAAGGCAAAAGCAGGTTTGTATCTGTGAGATCAAGGCCAGCCTAGACTACATAGTGAGGTCTCAAAACACCCCCAAAATCACATATAAAACTTAGCATTTTAACTATTTTCAAGTATACATTTCAATGGCATATTTACACTGTTGTGCTATAGTCACTGCTACCCGTCTCGAGAACTTTCTCATCTTCCTAAACTGAAACCATACCTGTTAAACAAAAACTTCCCATTCATGTGAGGGGATGCAGCACTTGAATGCACAAAGGCCGGACCTCCACCTCCAGCACTACAAAAAACAAACTTCCTCCCTCATGCAGCTGTTGCAAACCACCATTGTGCGTCTCAAAAATGTTGTGCGTGCATGAATGTGGGTGTGCAAGAGGTGGTTCTCTCCTTCTACCTTGTGGGCTTGAAGAATCAAACCCAAGTTGTCAGGCTCAGAGGTAAGTGCTTTTACCCACTGAGTCATCATACCACTCACCATTCTCTTTTCTGTTATTTTTGACTTTATTACCATAACTCACTGAAGTCAAGTCATATGATATTTGTCCTTTTTGTCTGGCTTATTTCAACTATACTCATTGCTACTTTAATAAAGTCAAGGTCAACCGTGGCTACACAGTGAGTTCAAGGGTGATTTGGCCAATTCCACCAACTCCCAAAGTTGTCCTGTGACCTCCGTGGCAAGAGAACACATCTACACACACAATTGTTTTGAATCCTCTTACTGTCTGAGGGAGCACTTGTAGACTGAAGCAGGAGAATTTCTGTGAGTTCTCTTTTTTGTAATATATATATCCTCATTATCTCAGAAGAATGTATACAGTGGGGAAAAAGCTAAGGGCAGATCAACATTTAAAGTAGTGGGGAGCTGAGCATGCATGTTGGCTCATTCCTGTAATTCCAACATTCAGAGGCTGAGGGAAGAAGGTGGTCTTAAGTTTGAGGCCAGCTTGGGCTACATATTGTGTTCCAGGTCAGCCTGAACAACAGTGAGAGGATGTCTCAAAAAAACAAACAAACAAACAAACAAACAAACAAACAAAACCCACAACCACAAGAGGCTGGAGTGATGGCTCTGTGGTCTAGAGAACTGGCTACTCTTGCAGAAGACGCCAGTTCAGTTCCTAGCACCCACATGGCAGCTAACAAACACATATACCTCCAGTTCCAGGGAATCTGACAATCCTCTTCTGTCCTCCACGAATCTAGCATGCATGTGGTTCACATACATATATGTAGCCAAAACACCCACACACATAAATTTTTTAAAAGAATAAATGTATCAGCTGGACATGGTGGTGCACACCTTTACCCAGCACTCGAGTCAGAGGCAGGTGGACCTCTGTGAGTTCAAGGCCAGCCTGATCTACACAGTAAGTTCCAGGTCGGCTGGGGCTACAGGGTGACTCTGTCTCAAAAAGACCAAAGAGATCAAGACATGTCAAGCACAATAAGGAAGATCATTAAAACAACAAAGGGTAAGGCTAGGGATGCAGCCTAATGGTAAAGTACTTGCTTAAACACATATAAAAAGCTGGAAAGACAAAGAACACTTGCTGTTCTTGCAGAGGACTTCAGTTCAGTTCCTAGCACCCAGGAGATTTGACATCTTCTGGCCTTCAAGGGCACCCATACACATGTTGTATACACTCACATAGAGCCACACACATACACAAAAATACAAATTAAGTTTTTTAAAAGAAAGATATGGGGAGGAGGATAAATTAATGACTTTGGTATATATTAAAATATGCTTAAAACTGCCCCATTTAACTAAACTACCAAAGTTGTTTTGCCAGCATATATAAGAATGCACAGTCAAGTCAGACAAAACAGTGACCAGGTAAAAACTAGATTGTTTGTTTCTCTGGGACATTCTGTGGCACTGCTCTGAGCAAAACTTTTTTAGTCTTCCCTAGTCTTAAAAGCTGACCCGCTTACAACTGTTTTAAGTATCTACAGCTGCTTATATCTACAACCCTGGAAAGTCAAATACTATACTTTCTTCACTACAAAAATCACTGAAAATAGATCAGTAACCTTGTGTCATTATTATAAAGCCTTAATAAATCAAATCTGGTCTCTGGGTACAGGTCAAGAAGGAGTTCACAGTGAACATGTCAAACAGGAAGCCAGGCAAGATCAACCATTACAGAAAAGCCTAAGGATATAGAAAAATGTGGGGTTTATTCAAACTTATCTATTATGTTTTCCACAATGAAACTTCCCAAAGTGCCTCTAATGCATTACAGGTCATCTGGAGATGGAAAGCTAGACATGACTTGTAGCAGTTATCTCAAGTTCCTAGCAGTTGTCTAACTATTATCATGTTCTGTGTATGCCGTAAAAGGAAAAAAGGCTGCAAAGTCCTGCAGTAGATTATGAGCCCTTTATCCACAGGACTATACCTTCCGCTTCATGTCTTCAGCATAAAGCACTATGACTGACCTGTAGCTAGTGAATGACATGCTTTCTGAGAATGGTTTCACTGAGGATGGTAAAGTATCTATTAAATCAAGGTAGACAGTATCCATCGATGGCCCTCAATCCTTTTCCTGTATTTGACAAACTAGAGAAGTGGTTTCTGTGTTCTCTAAGTCCTAGGATTCCCTATGTGGGAGTGAGAGGTGCCAAAATAGTAGGAATGATACTGTATACCTATAATCACAGGACATGGGAGACAAGAGTGTCAGAATAATCAACCATGAGGCCAGTGAGGCCAACACAGCAAATACCAGGCCCGTATGGAGTAAGTCTCTCTCTTTAAAAGAAACAAAAAGGGACTGGAGAGAAGATCAGCAGTTAAGAGCACTGGCTGTTCTTACAGAGAACCTGTATTCGAATCCCAGCATCCACACGACAGCCAATAACCATCCATAAAATTAAAAGTTTAAACAAATGTATAAATAAGTAAAAATTTAAAAGGCCAGGCATGGTGATGAACACTTTTACTCCCAGCACTCAGGAGGTAAAGGAAAGTGGATCTCTGTAAGCTCCAGGCCAGTTGGAGCTACAGGGATACCCTGTCTCAGAAAGACAAAAAAGGTCTGGAGAGATATCTCAGTGGTTAAGAGCACTGGCTACTCTTGCAAAGCACCTGGGTTTGATTCCCAGCACCAATTCCCAGCTATCACCTATCTAACTCCAGTTCCAGGGGAATCCAATGCCCTCTTCTGATCTCCACAGGCACTGTACTACATGGATATACTTACATACATGCAGGCAATAAACTCATAAACATAAAATAAAATTAAATTTTTTAAAGACCAAAATAAAAGGGGAGAGGGCAAGCAGGTAGGTAAGCAGCAAGATGGTTCAGAAGGTAAAGACACTTACCGCTAAGGCTAAAGACCTGAATTCAATCCTCTCGACCCACAAGGTAGAAAGAGAAAATCAATTCCTCCAAGTTGTCCTCTGACCTCCATATACTTGCTGCGGTACATGTGCAATTCCACATATAAACACCCATGCACACACATGCCACACAAATAAACAAACATAAGAAAAAGAATTATTGGCCATGGAGATATACACCTTTAATCCTAGCACTTTCAAAGCAGAGGCAGGCAGATTTCTATTGAGTTTGAGGCCACCCTGAGATACAGAGTGAAAGGCTGGCTCAGAAATAGAGAAAGAGAGAGAGAGAGAGAGAATGAATATACATGAGGTCTCCTATTCTCCCCATCATGAGAGCAGCCCCACTACTCTGGATAAAACATCTCATAAGCCGAGTGTGCTAATGCACACCTTTAATTCCATCACTTGAGAGGCAGGGCAGGTGGATCTCTGTGAGTTCAAGGCTAGTCCAGTCTACAAAGCAAGTTCTACAGTAGCTGGAGTTACACGGAGACCCTGTCTCAAGAAAGACCAAAAAAAAAAAAAAATCATTTTATGTATTAGACATCAAGTAAAACTTTGCTTAAGTCAGGCATGGTGGCATGCGCTGTTAATACCAGCACTCAGAAGACAAATGCAGTGGATCTCTGAGTCTAAGCTTAGCCTGGTCTATACAGCAAGTTCAAGGCTAGTCAGGACTATGTAGTGAGACCTGTCTCTACAATCAAAGAGAATTTTACTTAAAGCGTGAATGCTTTAGATTTAATAATTAAAAAAAAAAAAAAATGGGGATGGGAATATGGCTCAGTTAGTAAAATGCCTGAATGGTGCATTAAGTCCTGGGTTCAATCCCCAACACTGCATAATCCAGAGGTGATTGTGCACACCTATAATCCTAGCACTAGTGAGAAGAAGTAGAAGAATCTTAAGTTCAAAGCCCTCCTCAGCTATATCACAAGTTTGATGCCAGCCTAGACTACATGAGATCCTGTCCAGAAAAAGATTTTTACAACAGAAAGCAAACGCTCTCCTAAATTCATGTTGACATTTAAACTATTCATGACTGACACTCCTGTGCATAAACTAGTAAAGAGTTATGCTTGGCTCCTACCAGCAACTGAAGAGTTAAAAGGCAGTGGGAGAACTGACACATTCAGTTATGTACCTTTCTTCGGGAACATTGAGCCATTCCTTTCTAGTCTACATAACATGAGATCTTTTGTAGAAACCCATGAGTGTAACACAATCACAAAATCCTTTCTCCATGGACAAATCTTTCCCAGACTATAATATGAACCATTCACTTTAAAACTGTTTATCTTTTTAAAGATCTATTTTATTTTTAATTATATTTACAAGTATGTATCTGTATATGCATGAGTACAGGTACCCAAGGATTCCAGAGGAGAGCACTGGATTCCCCAAAGCTGGAGTTGCAGGCAATTACCAGCCACCGGAATCACAGCTTCTGTGAACGGTACAGTGCTAGAAGCTGAACCCAGGTCCTCTGCAGAGGTATCAAGCGCTCCCAGCCACTGAGAATCTCTCTAACCCTGAAAATTTTAATTACACTTTATAGTATGCATGTGATATGTATATGGGCAGGTGTGTTCCATGCACATATGTGGAGGTCAAAGGACAACTTACAAGCCAGTTTTCTCTTTCAACCATGTGGGTTCCAAAGATCAAGCTTAGCTGCACTATCACTACCTGCTGAGCTACCTCACAGAATCCCTGAGGTCTTCATTTTATTTCTTATTTTTATTTATTTTATTTACGTAAATTTTTTGAGACATAGTCGCAACTGTGTAGCCCTGGCTGGCGTGAAACAATGTAGATCAGGCTGTCCTCAAACTCACAGAGAACGCTACGCCACCAGTGCTGGAATAAGGGCATGTACCATCACACATAGCAAAGCCTTTACCTTTTTGGAATTCTGTTCACCATA
The DNA here is from genome assembly GCA_035773235.1 of Eospalax fontanierii. Taxonomy (NCBI): domain Eukaryota; kingdom Metazoa; phylum Chordata; class Mammalia; order Rodentia; family Spalacidae; genus Eospalax; species Eospalax fontanierii. The sequence goes on from CM069537.1 coordinate 13,664,202, forward strand.
CCCTTTCAGTACCAAAATGTTTCATTAGCTATTTACCTATTCACCACAGGTCTTAAAATGGAGAAGGCACAGTAGAGAATTATGCAAACATCGCAATTCTGGACCTTAATACAAAATCCTCTGAAACAGACACTCAAAGAGGCAGACATTTTTAAAAAGACAGGACTAAATGAAAAGTTATCCAGCAAATGGAGATCCTGAAATACTGATTGAATGTTAAAATAATAGGACCATGAAACTGAACTAGGTCAACCAGGATGTTCAATCATACCTTAGAGTTAGTACCCTTTACTTTTTGGGTTTTTATTTTTTGAAACATAGTCTCATTTATCCCAGATTGGCCTCAAATTCAACATGTAGCTAAGAATGACCTTCAACTTCTGATCTTGCCTCTACCTCCTGCAGGTGTGTGGCTCTATGCCCAGTTTTATGTGATACTGAAGACAGAACCCAAGACTTTGAGCATGCTAAGGAAGCACTCTACCAAACTAAGCCACATTCCCATCCCTAATTTTTTTTGGAGGAAAGGTCTCACAGAGCACCCGCTGACCTCAAACTACTAATCTTCTTGGCCCTACCTCTCAAGTGCTATTATTACACACACGCTTCATCACACTCAGCTCTACAGTGGCTTTTCTAACAAACACTATTCTGGATCACCCATGTCCTTACCCTACATCCAAGATGATGGTTCCAGACCCCTGCCTTTCTCCAGCTTCACCTCCCACTCAGGCAGCAGGAGCTGCCTCTATGAGACTGATACTGGGGAAAAAAGAAAAAAATTCACTGCTTATAAGCCTACAGCCAGCACAGAAAGTCATTGTAACAATCACCCTTCTACACAGGCACCTGCTCTTTTGTTAACTTTCTGTCCTTTAAAGCAGCCCTAGGTGTTCATATTATTACTGTTATGACAGTGGATTAATAGTAAACATTTATTTGGTGCTATGTATTCTATACAATACTGAGTACTTAACATTTATTATCGCATTTAATTCTCACAACAACCATATTAGGTAGCTACTATCATTACCCCTTTTAAAGACAAGGAAAATTAAACTAAGCCAAGACAATTTTCCCCCCAAAAAATGCAACTCATAAAATAGCATGCACAGGAGATGAACCCAGTTTTGTCTGAATATACAGCCCACCTTTAATTACTACATAATTCCACATCTAAAAGTTCCCTGAACCAAAATGGTAATGAGAGCCAAACATTGGTATGTTTTAGTCAAAACTAAAGGCTTCTTGGCATCTATTTCCAGTTATATGAAGAAGCAGATTCCACAATTTCCCCAGTACAATCTCAGCTTTAACAAACCTAGTTTTAATGAAGTTTCTCCTTCTCTCCAAAAAATACTATCTTCTGTCCTCTAACTCCACTATTGAAAAAGAGAGACTGACAGACAAACACTCCACGGCAGCTCCCGGAAGACTGCACCATCCTTTCCAGTCTTCTGTCTGCTCTCCCTTTTTACTAGCTTTCAACATAATAGCACCTACCGTTCAGTGGAACCAATCCTGTCCAAGCATCACATACATGCGTTAGCCCCTTCTTGGCAATCTCTAGGATCTCTATTCACAGACAACACTTTAAAGGACTTAGGTCATATGAAAGAACTCCTCTGGAAAACAGGAAATCTCGAATCTGCGATAAATAAAACTCTGCTCTAGTAATACTTTTCCTTTGAGGGTCTTGATTTCCATTATCTCTGTCTCTTTATGGCTCCTATGAAACTGGAGAAAATAAGACTTCTCAACTGCTCAGATATCTCCAGCCTTTTTTTGTTTTTGTTTGTTTTGAGACAGGGTCTTGCTATGCCACCCAGGCTGACCTTAAAACTCTCTAACCTGCTGGTGTGATGGTGCATGCTTTTAATCCCAACACTCAGGAGGCAGAGGCAAATGGACCTCTGTGAGTTCAAGGCCAGCCTGGTCTACATAGCGTTCCAGGCCAGCTGGGGCCACATGGAAACCCTGTCTCAAAAGGAACAACAAAAGAAACATAAGAACAAAACAAACCCTCTCTACTCCCTGCTTCACCTCCAGAGCTGGGACTAGGGCCTGGGTTACCACAGCTCCACTTTCCTTTAAACTGTAGCTAGAAACTATACTGTATTCTTCGCACTCACATCCTCTGTCATCTTCCTTAGAAAAACAAGATTCTTAAGTTCAAAGCCAGCCTGAGTTACACTGGAAGATCCTGCCTCCAAAAAGGGAAATCAGGCAAAAAGAGAAGGAGGGTGGGGACAAAAGGGAAGGGACAGGAAAGAAGGAAGGAAGCAACATTTCTGACTATGCAAGATGGCAGAAGGAATGACTGTAACAAATGAGAGCCCTTTCTGGATAAGTCCAAAGTCAATGATTCATTTGGTGAAAAGCTGAACCTAAGTGGATCAGGCCTCTTTCTTAGAATGAACTTGAACAGACAGACAGGTTATTCAACTAATATGCAAAAATCAATCCACTAGCCGTTGCCACTTGTAACAAGTAGAGATACTACCCCTAAAACAAGCCTAACACAAAATGGCAGCAAAGACCATTTCCATCTACCTGACTGGGGACAGACATGGCGGTATGTGGAGACTAGATTCTATCCTGTTGTGGTGACCCAAGCAATCTGACTCCTGAAGCACATCTCCCAATGAAACTTTCATGCCACGAACCATAGGTGACCTAATCTAACAGCAGAGACAGGTTTTACTTTACAGTACTCACTCACTCTGATGACCTCACTGCTACCTTCTCACCCTGTACCAAGTACCCCACACACACTGCTTCACCTCCACCAATTCTTCCTGGTTCAGACAGATGGGAGACCGGTACTACTACAACCCAAAAAAAGAACAACTCCCCCCAAAGCGATTACCACTTAACTAACCAAGTGGCCCGCTTTAACAAGCGACTTCACCTCCCGACCTCCCCCTCCTTCCTACAGGATTGGCGTAAGCAATGGCTCCATTTTCTGTTCCGGGAATCCTGGTACTTCCTAAAGAAAGAAAGCGGATTGGAAGACACAAACTCTGGGCCAGTGACAAGATGCTCCCTCCTCCTGTGAGACCGCCCCCGCTACGCCTGGGGGAGGAAGGCCCCACCTCTCTTCTCTGAGCAGGCTCCGGGCCCCCTCCCCCCCTCCAGCCTCCTCTCCACCCTCTCCCCACCTGCTGCCCTCTTCCCAACCCCCGAAAGCCTAGTGCATCCAGCACCACCACAGAGCGTGGGGGTGCCTCTCCTGCACTCCCTGATGCTAAATCCCAGGCCCCCAGCGCGCCCTGCCCTAGGTGGGGGGAGGGAGCGTCACCACCGCCAGGCTTTTCCTCAGTCCCCCTACAGCTCAGGCGGAGGAGGGAGAGGGAGAAGGCGACATTCCCCTAGCCTTTACCAGCCACACCGCCCCCGCAGCACCTCTCAATGGACTGCTGGCCTCCCCCTCAACGCCTCCCCCCTCGAAAGCTCCATCTCCTGCAGCCCAGGTCGCCCCCACGGGCGAGGTGGAGGACACATCGGTGCGCCCCCGCCCCCACCCCAGCTCGGCGTCCTTCTAACGCGGGGGCAGGAGCGGCCCCCAAAGGACCCTGACCCCAGCTCAGCGAAGGGAAGTAGCACGCCGCAGCACGCCAGGCGGCGCCGCGCGGGGCCGGGGATCTGGATCTCCTCTGCCCCCGCCACGGCCGAGCCTCTTCCCTACCCGGACCCGCCTTCCCTCCCCAGTCCTGACCTGTTCCTGCTCCCGGCTTCGCGGCTGCGACCGCCGCCTCCGCCTCCGCCCCCGAGGTTCCGCCTGGCTCCCGCGCCGCTCCCTCCGGCTCCCCAAGCCGACAACGGCGACGCTGCTCCGCTGGCCCGCTCCCCGGCTCCCTCCTTCCTTCCCTCCACCTAGCACCGGAAGCGGCGACGGCGACAGGAGCTGTGCGGCGAACCCCCACCCCCAGCCCGGGATACTTCCCACCTCCACGATCCCGCGAGAACTGCGCGGCAGCGAGCGGCAGTTCTCGCGAGATCCATCACCATGGCAGCCGCTGCACCAGAAGCAGCAGTGCGCCGGAGCCTGAGTCTAGGCTGGGGCTTGTGTGGGGGCTGGAGGCTGCGGGAGTCAAAGGCGGGAGTCGAGAGTCCGAGATGAGGCTGTGGCGACTGAGGTGAGAATCCCGAACGCCAGTGCCTTGCCTAGAATTGAGGACTGAGGCTGTGGTCTGGCTGCACTGAAGACTGCTGTTGAGCCAAGAGGTCTTGGGCTTCTTACTAATTCCAGCAGCGGTGCCAGTCGTTGCTATAACCTGCCTTACTCGGGCCATACTTCGTCTTTGTTAATCTGGTCCAGCAGAATCCTCACCACCACCACCACCTGCACTGCTATTGCTCTTCGCTCGTTCCTAATAATCTGAGTTCTGAATCAAGAGATCCTTTCTCATAAAACATAAAGGGAGAGAATGATGAATTTACGAGACTAAAGGAAACTTCTGGGCTCCTGGCCACTTAGGAAGCTGGAACTTGAAAGCCAAAGAACAGAACCATAACACTCAGAGGCGCATATGATGAGTATGGATTTTAGCATCTCAAGGAAAATGCATCCATGTCTCTCATTTCCTTCCCATCCTGAGACATACACTTTCATCTGGTAGACACGTCCAAAACTTCACTGGAATAGTCATAGCTATGTTAGAAGCTGCACTGGAAGGATACTGACTTGTAACTCTAAAAACACCAAGTCCTTTAAATGCATTTAGTATGAGACCATGTGGCTTTTCCCTGAAGTTTGACTCAAAATTGCCACTTCTAAATTTTTTTCTATGGTTTCTTATCGCCTTCCAAGAACAAGACTAGTAAGTGACCACTCTTGGGTCTACCCCTTGTTCCACTGGTCCCTGGTTTGTGCACTTACCAGATCCTTTCCTCTTTTACTAGCTTGTCTTTTATGTTAACCAGAATAGTAACATGGCTCTGGGGACTGGGAGATGGCTCCGGGATTAAAAGCACTGCCTGCTCTTACAGAAGATCCAGGTTTAGTTCCCAGCATCCACATGATGGCTAATGACTGTCAGTAACTCCAGTTCCAGAACATCTGATTCCCTCTTCTGACCTCTACCAGCATTTTGCAACATGGGTGCACTTACACACATGCAGGCAAAACACTCATTTAAATTAATTTTTTAGTTAAAAAAAAAATAACATGACCCTAGAATATGAAAACAAGAGGATCCCTTAATTTGAGATGGTAAGAGATGCGCTGGATAACAAGGAACTTGTTTATAACAGAGAATTAATTCGCTCTTTCCTGACTGACTCACTGTTGTTAAGGGCCTTTATACCCTGTTAAGCTCTGGGGTTTGTCCCTTTTTGTTTTGTTTTTCAGTCTTTTTGACACAGGGTCTCCTGTAGCCACAGCTAGTCTGGAACTCACTATGTAGATCAGGCTGACCTCCATCTCACAGAGATCTGCCTGCCTTTGACTCCCAAGTGCTGGAAATTAAGGCACGTGCCCCCACGCCCAGCTTGGATTTGTCTTTTTAATTTACTTTTTAATATTATTTACATTGTGTGTGTGTGTGTGTGTGTGTGTGTGTGTGTGTGTGCTGTAGCACATATGCAAAAATCAGAGGACAACTTTCAAGAGCTGTGTCTTACCTTCTACCTTTTTGAGGCAGGGTCTCTGTTGTTTCAGGCAGGCTGTTGTTTCGCTGCACACTCCAGGCTAGCTCTATGCAGTTCTCCTGTCTCTACCTTCCATATCACTGTAGGAATGCTGGGAATACTGATGCACCACCAGCATCCAGCTTTAAAAAAAAGATTTGTTTGTTTGTTTGTTTATTTATTTATTTGAGACAGGGTCTCACTATAGAACCCTTCTGGCCTAGAACTCACTAGGTAGACCAGGCTGGTTTCAAGGAAAAAATTTCAGTTGTGTGTGTGTGTGCGTGTGTGTACATGTAAGCCTGCTTACAGTTCATCTGCAGGTGCCCATAGAGGGGAGAAGAGGGTGCTGTATCCCCTAGAACTGGAGTTGCAGGCAGTTGTGAGCTGTCAAATGCGGGTGCTGGAAACTTGAGTCCTCTGCAAGAGCAGTATGTGCTCCTAACTACTGAGTCATCCCTTTTAGCTTTTTACATGGGTTCTGGGGATCAAACTCAGGTCATCTTGCATGTTAGCACTTTTAAGGGCTAAGCCATCTCCCAGGCACAAGCTCTGGGTTTTCCAGGGTAAAAGACTCCCCCTGTATAAATACACATTCCTACAGTGAGCCCTGTGATACCTTTATGTGCTCACTCTTTCTACTTCTTTCCTAAAACTTTCTAGCAACACCCTACCAGGTTATATTCCCAACACTCACCACCAGAGTTGTGCTTTCCCACCACCACCTACCCAGCCTCCCGAGTGCAGCAACCACACCAAATGCTTTGTGGAATTCCAACAAAGAAATGGAACTTGTGGATAAATGAAGACTTCAGATGCTTTCAAGGCTGTATCCCAGAGCAAAAGCTGAAAATGATAACTGTCTAATATAATTAGCAAGAAATATTATGGTATATGACTCAATAATGATGGATGGGACAAAGAATCTCCTAACTCTTTTGTCCTTCGCTTCTGGAGTATGGAGAAGAAAGTGTTCATCATAGTATCACAGAAGGTTGACCATGGCACAGGCAGGAATACGGATAAGAGGAGTGCCACTTACTGACAATTAACTGGCCACTGCCACTCTCCAACATCCAGCCACTTGGTGGAGTGAAGGAAGAAAAGCTCATCCAGACCTAAAGGAGGTCCAGCAGCCTGACTTACAGTTCCTGTCTTTTTTCCTCCCTCTAGCTGCCACCAGAGCCCAGTAAAAGCTGGAATTGTAGCCACCAGCTCTGTGGGCTGCATACTCCCACCCGTCACTGACCCCATGCCTGGGCCTGAGCCCAGTGCATGTGCTGGTAGGGGGTGTTGGCTCTGCTGACAAAATCCATTTGGAATTTGTCAAGGTTGTGGTTTGGGGCTTAAATTTGCCACAGAGTGTACTGGAAGAAAGAAGAGGGAAAGCTAGAAAAGAAAGGGAGCCAGAGAGACTGCAGAGAAGCAAACAGGAGAAGTTCAAATTCCCGTGCCGCACTCCATCGGATGCTGTCCTTCGTCTTCCTGAATGTAAAAAGTCCCATTCTGGATATTTTCTAGTGTTCTGTGTCATATCCTATGCCCATTCTAACTGCATTTCACTCTCTTTTATCCCTCCCCCATATACACATTAGGGTCAGCAAGTTTCTCATAACTCCTGGTATCACCAAATTACCAAACCCAGAATTCTCAGTACTCAAGTGGAAATTCAGTAGTTAAGAGCATTTGCTGCTCTTCCAGAGGACCAAGTTCAGTTCTAAGCACCCATTTCAGGCAGCTCAAAACCACCTAAAACTCTTAATTCCAGGACATTCAATGCCCTCTTCTGGAGTCCATGGGCACCTGCATTCACACATGCATATACTCACACACATACATACACAAAATGAAAAAAAAATTAATGTAGACCAGGCATGGTGGCATACTCCTTTAATCCCAATACTTGGGAGGCAGAGGCAGTTAGATCTCTGTGACATAGAGGCCAGCCTGGTCTACATAGTGGGACCCTGTCTCAAAAAAAGGAAAAAAAAAATTTAATGCTGCCATGAAATACTACCCTGACCCAATATTCCACAAAATTTTCTGGCACCTTTGGTGCTAGTGTCATTTCAGTTGATTTAAGGGAAATTTGGATAGCAGAGACATCTATTACCTAGAGAAGTGCAGAGAACTACTTCTGCATTCCTTGGAAACATCTTGTAGCCCCAACTAGGCAGAAATTCTGAATGTGTGGTGCAGATTCTTCTTCCATATTGTATCTTGGAAAGATAAGTTTATTTCTAAAGATATTGTGCTAGGAATAGAGAGGTTGGAAGAAGAGGTTAGAGAAGAAATTTTCTCTCTGATCATTGCTTAAAAGATGACATAGGGGCACGGCAAGATGGCCCAGCAGGTAAGGGCACTAACCACCAACCCTGAAACCTGAGCTTCATCCCTAGAACCCATGTGGTGGTGGGAGAGAAGCAGCTTCTGCAAGTCCTTCTGTGCAGGTGACCTCCACACATGTGCCATGATATGCATGCACCCACACATACACACACAAATAATTGTTTAAAAACTTAAAGATAAAGGAATTATTTTACTCAGATTAAGAACAAAAGAACAATGAATAAAGGACAAAATACCAAAATACGTTTGCAAATAATTCAATGGCAGAATGCCAGTTCTGCTGAAAATCTCTCATTTTAGCTGGGTATGGTGGAACCCACTTGTAATGCCAGTACTCAGGAGAAGAGGCAGAATAGAAAGTTTGAGGCCAACCTCGGATACATAATAAATTCCTGGGCCAGCCTGGGGTACATAGTGATACCCTTCCTCAACAATCCATAAAAACAACTGGCATTTTGAACTTAGGAATCCCTTTCTTATTTTCTCATCGGTTGTACATCTACCTACCAAATTCCTTGCTTTGGAGCAAGAGACAAAAGTATCTGCTCCTTTGGATCCAAGTTAATTGATGGAATATATGACTTGAAATCCCTAGCACATATGTAACTTCATGGGATAGGGGAGGAATCAACAAACTATAGCCAGAGGACTAAATCTGGTCCTACATCCCAGTTTTGTGAATTAAGCTGTTTTTAATGCAGCCATACCCATTCATCTATGTATGGTCTATGTCTGCTTTTGTTCATCCCCTATCCTTGGCTTCTTTTGGTCTGTAATAGCAGATAGTTATGGTAGAGGTGAGTAATTGATAAAAGACCACAATATAGACCACCTAGTATATTTACCATCTAGCCCTTTACAGAAAACAATATCGCCAACCTTTGTTCTAGGTAATGACCGAGGAAACACCTGAGTTGAGGTGCTTTAAAATGAGCAAGGCCTACATTTGGATCAGTAAGCCCACCCACCCAGATATCCCCCTTGGTTTTGGAAATTAGAATTTTCCAACTATGTCATTCAGTATCAAATCCTTTGTGGAACTTAGTAAGATATACATAAAATCATTGAGTACTGGAGTGTAGGAGTCTTCACCTGGAAAAGAAACCGTAGGCTGGTACCCCAAGTGTGGCTAGACATATCACCATCACTAGTCCAGTAACTTAATTTATTTCTGTTTCAAACAAGAACCAAGAACATGTTTCAGTACAATAAATTATCCATTCCCATCCTTCCTGCTGGAGAAGGAAAAAGAGACTCTAAGAGTCAAAGATAAAACCTTTCCTTTGAAGGGGTCCCTTTAACATCTGAATGGAAAGAGACTTATTTCCCTAAGGGCCTGGACAGGTAGCTCTTTTGGAGATTCAGAGTTCCCTCCCCACCTGCAATGTTCTGTCCTTTTCCAACCAAAAACCTCTCTACCATTATTGTCACCCTTGGTCCCATAAGAGGGGGGATCTGGATTGTAGTAGAGGAATTAGAACTGTAAATAGGAAGGACGCAGTTCTTTTTGTATACAAGTCTTAATGATTCCATACAAGCCTGATGTTATTCTTCAAAGAAGAGGAGTGGCCAAATTATAGATACTCCCCAGCCAAAGGAGCATAAATCTGGGCCAAAGACACCCTGGGGTTGAGAAGAGGGGAGCAAAGCAGTACATTTCATCCACTCAGGTGTTTAACCAACAGAAGACGGCGACCTCTTCTCCTGAAAGCCTCCACCTAAAGCCTCCACCTGACCCCCGCATCCCCCAAAGCTGTTTCCAAGTAGATACTTTGAGATTCCACCAGCTAAGATTGACCCCAACAGAACTCAAAGCAAAGGGCTGAGAAAGAGCCCATCTCACACAGTCCTCTTCCTTAACCCAAGGTGAGGCTGACCTTCACTTACATACATTGACCCATTCTGTGACTTTGCACTCATCACATAGCACATAGCAGCACCAGTGGAAACGGCAATGGCAGCGCTCAACTCGTGTCTGCCGGAGCACATTGTGCCCACGGCCACAGCACAGACTGCCACAGCCATCCAACAGGCGGCTTGTCTTGTTGCAGACCCGGCCTCTTGTGCCTGGCGAGCCCACTGTGGGGTCTCGCTCACAGAAGTCTGGAGACTTCTCAAAGTAGACCAGCTCTCCTGAGAGGCGTCGGGGTCGCAGGCGGGGCTGGAAAGCTCCAGAATTGCGGTTATGGGTGTCAATGAAGATGGCTCTGCTCAAGCGCTCTCTCAGTGCTGCCCCTACAGCCCGGAACTCAGGGGCTGCCCTCCAGCACGTCTTGAACTGGCAGCTGCCTGATGTGCCATGGCACTTGCACTTCCGCTTCAGATTTTCAGTTACCACCTAAAACATCAGAAGGGCAAGAAATGAGGGGGTGGGCATCAAATAAATGGAGCACAAGGACAAGGGAGAAGAAGGAACCGAGGAACATCGGGAGGGACAAACAGAATGCCAGAAAAGTTGCTCATTTTATAAAGCCAGAGCAGCTTGAATTTCCCATCTTTGATCACTAGCTGCTGACAGAGCCAGAAATCAACTTCAGTTATCCTGACTTCCAGTCCAGTGCTCTTTCCAGAGTAAGCACTGATAAAATGGGGTGTATAGCCTAGAGTGCCCCTAACGTCCGTAGAGAAGGCAGCTGTTATAACAGTTTTTTTCAATGTGCCAAAGGGCTAGGCACAATAAAGAATACACTGTTTGCTAGCTCAGTCTTTGTGAGGTACATTGACATCAGGCTCTTCCTATAGATGCTAATGGCAAGTGGTAAGCATCCATCACGCCTCATCCTATTATTCTAACAGCCTCTTGGCTGAAAGAGTGGGGGGAGGGAGACTGGGCACAGTGGCACACATCTATAATCACAGCATTTAGTCTAAGGAGCCAAAATTTGAGGCTAGCCTAGACTACTAGCAAAACCTTGTCTCGAAAAAGTAAAAAATATGATCCAGGACAAGATGCACACACATACCTGGCGCCCCACCCTGTTGTTGTGGATTCGCATTCGTGCCTGGATGTCCCGGGGAGCTTCCCTGGAATCCAAGAAATCCCGAGAGAACTTCTCTCCAAAGTCCATGTCATGGTTACAGCCACCCCATTCCCATGTGTCCTGGGGGCCAGGGTTGGGGCCTGAGCCTGGGACAGGGCTGGGCACTGAGTGGGGAAAACTCTTGCCCCGGGACAGTGCCTCCAACTGCAGCAGTTTGGCTCGAAGCCGGTCCTGCTCACCACTGCCCTTCCAGCCGCAGCCACAGCTCACCAGCTTGCCCAGGCTGCAGGCGGTGGCAACAGCATGCATGACCCCAGCAGCCAGCATGGAGAAGGAGAAAGCACTCTCACGGAAACCTGGGGAAGAAAAGGGTGTGATGGTGGATGTAAGGTTGACAGGCAACTGAGGACAGACGGCAGGAAGAAATAGTCACTCGCCAATGTCTTTTTTTTTTTTTTTTGAGACAGGGTCTTGCTATGTAGCTCAAGTTGACCTTGAACTTTTGACAATCCTCCTGCCTCAGCTTCCCAGTTGCTGGGATTATAGTTGTGAGCCACCATGCCCAATGTCAGAAATTTCTAACTGAATTCTGGCTCTGTCATTTACCAGCTGAGTGATCTGGGACAAAGTCCTAGGACAAGAAATAGCACTAAGTCTCAGTTTCCTCATTTATAAAGGGAGACTCATGGGTCAAGATATTGCTGAAGCCAATTCTCTGTAAAGTAGTGATTTTCACGGGTGAATGTAAAAGCCAGTCCCAAAGGAGAGACTTCTGGAGTTGAGAGATGACTAAGAGGGAGTCCCGGAGGACTTTGAAGTTGTATTCAAGGAATTTATATCCAAAAGCTTTAGAATTCCCGCAGCCCTGCCGGGAGGCAGGGTGAGTGAGAGCAGAAACCTTTGGGGTTCTCTACCCTTATTAATCCACTGTTACTGTAACCCCCTAACACAGTGGAGCTATGGTCCTTCCCTGCCCCTTCCCAGGTCTTAGTTTTATATTTGCCCTTCAAGATTGCCCTTTATGTTTATTCTAACCTGTTATTACCCTATAAAACACTGGGAGGAGGAGAGAGGCGGGGGTGATTTTCCCTAAGGCCCTTTTAAAAGGCTGGCCTCTTTGTTATGTTTTGGGGGTCACTGAGGAGGCTCGGGATGACAGACCTTTCTCAGGTTTAGAGAGACACCCTCCCTGTTCAGACGTCAAAGTCTTCCACTGCGCAAGGCCCTGCGGAGAAGGAGGGGCCTCCCGCTTCATTTTTTAGTAAGGGCTCTCAGGAGCCCTAAGATGAAAGTCAGTACTTCCTTGGAGGCCCGGCCTCTCTAGCAGAAAATCCAAGGCTCCTGGGCCAGCCTCAAGATCCCCCCAACCCTCCAAGGGTGAAGCTGTTTGCACATGTCTTGGGAATTCCCCTGCAGATGGCAGCTGCCTATTAACCCCATAGTCCCCAAAGTATTACCCTTACCCTTGGGCTGAGCCCCCATGGATCTTTACTCCTGCGGGAGTAAACTCCAGCCCAGCATGGGGAGAGGCAGTGGAGCCTCCCGGACCATTCCTTGTAGACCAGGCCAGCAGTGACCTGTTCTCTGCCCCTCCAGCCATTCCTCACCTGCTCAGGTGAGGGACACCTGGGGCCCCCACAGCCCAGAGGAGGGGGCTGCTCCCCAGCTTCAAAGCCATCAGGGTCTTTGTTCCCTGCTTTGGCTCCTGGGAACCCCAGCAATTAGGGGAGCAGGTTTAACCCTTAAACGGTTGGGGGCGTCACCCCACCCCCGCTGAGACTCTGGGGACACCAGCCTGGGCTTGTTCCAGTGGAGAGGGAGGGGAGTGAAAAATAGAAGGAAACGGGGGGCGTTTGAAGCTTCTAGGGTGGGGGCATCTCTTGCTCACAGGTGCAACTCAGCTCCAGCTGGATGGAGGCAGAAAAGGGGGGCCTAGGCTGGGGAGCCGAGACCCAGCTGCCTTGCCAGCAGCGCAGGTGGAAGACAGGCGGGCAAGAGCCCAGACGGGTGACCAGACCCAGTTCAGCGCGGCTCCTGGGGAAATTCCCCGAGAGGCCCCTCCCGTAGCCGCGAACCCGTCCCTTCCCGCCTCCGCGCGCCTCGGCCTGCCCCCCACCCCCTAGCCTGGGCCGCAGCGCAGACACCCGCCCCGCCAGGCTCACCGCGCTTGAGGATGGCGCTGTGGTGCGGCAGGCGGCCTCCGCCCTCCAGTGCGGAGCAGTTCCAGCGCTGGTCCCGCAGCTGGTGCTGACACTCGTGAACCGCGATGTGCAGACCCTGAAGCGCGGACGCCGTCACGTCGGGGCTACGTAGGCACAGGCCTAGCTGTCGCTTACTCAAACCGGACAGGGTCAAGCACACGGTGTTGGCGGTCAACGGCGGCTCGCCGGGAAGTTTCAGGCCCAGAATCTCATTGCTTAGAGCCCTGGGAACAACGGACAAGGCGTCTCGTCTCGGGATCTGTGATCCAAGTCACATGCCCTCCGACTCTCCCGACCCAGCCCAGGTCGATGCTTTTCCCATTGGCTGGAAGACAGGAGAAACTGCTCACCGACTGCACAACGCCAAGAACAGGAGACCCGCGAGGCCCGAGGGCGGAGGTCGAGACCGGGGCTCCTTCAGCATGTCGAAGCCCGGAGGCTCCGGTTGGCGGACCAGTCAGCGCCTGTGGGACAGGGAGATTTGTTGAGGAATAGTGTGGCTCCAGAGAATCCAAGGATGCGCTACATTCGGCCTCCTAAGCTACCCGTGCGTCCCCACCGATCTCTCCCAACTCTCCCCAAATTAAACAATAAGTGAGTCCTTGACTCCTAGAGTCTCTGAGTTCTGGAGTTCTTTCGGGAGGAAGGGTTCAAGCCTCAGAGCTCAGGGGAGTCCCTGGAGTTCTACCCAATCAGAAACAATGCCCCCTGATAAACACTCACATGCAAACTCAGGACAGTTACTCTCAAACCGTCGCCCCCACCTCACCAACCAACCCACTGCTCCTCTTTGAAGGCCCCAGAACTGACTTCCCCCGCCCTTAGAGGGATAGAGGGAGGGACCAGAAGGGGGTTCCCCACCACCTGGAGGAGTGTCGCCTCCTGGTGCTGGCAGTAGCTGGCGAGCTAGGTTAGAAGAGTCCAAGCTGTCCACCCCACTCTACGCCCTCCCGGCCCAGCAGGAAAAAAGAAGAGGCTCTAGGCGAGGGGGGAAACCAGGAGCCCTCATGCAAGTGCCACAGGCTGAATCTCCTTCCCACCTAACATCCCCCTTCCTAACTACAAGCTCCGTGCGCCACTGAACTGCTCCCCATGAGTCCCCACCTCTTTGCTCTCGCCTTCATTTCCCTCTAATCCGGAGACACTCCTTTATTCAGTTTATATCTCTATCAATATCCGTGGCTCCCTCTGCGTGTCTACGCTCTTGTGGGTGGATGCATATCTGTCTGTCTGTCTGTCTGTCTGTCTGACTGCCCGCGTGCCGGTCTGGTCCGGGTGCGCGCGTCTCTGCCCTCCTTGATTTTCCGCCTCCCGTTACCTCCAGCGGTTCGGGTGCAGGATCCACGACCCACGCGGCTGGGTCGCCTGGGCTCGGCTCGGTGCAGCCTAAAAGGTGGGGAGACAGTGCCGGGCTCGGCCTCCTCGGCCGAGCAGCATTCTTCCAGCGCTGGGCCACTCCTCTTCGCCGCTTCTTGCGCCGCCGCGGCCGCCGGGAGGAAGGGAGGGTAGAAGGAGGGAGTGATCCTGAGAGCTAGCGAGCGAACCGGCAAGCCAAGAGCTGGGGGCTTTGGCTCTGCTCGGCCTAGCTCACGGGTGGTTCTTCCGAGCTGACGAAGCTGCGGCCCCTCCCAGAGCCCGGGGCATCCCCACCCCACCCGCACCCCACCCCTCGCCTTGACCAGGGGAACGCAGCTGCCCCCTCTCAGCGCGCGCACACCCTCTCCCCTGACGCCCGGGTTCAGCATCAGGCCCACTCAAGAGGGAAGTGGCCGGACACCTCTCACCTGTTCCGGGGTCGCCAAGGCTGTAGGGTGGGTGCAGTGACCCAGACTAAGGAACCAGGACCCGACCCTAATGGCAATATCTTTCATCATTTCGGTTTGCCTCAGTTTCTCCAACGAGTGAGATGACTGGAGAGTTCCTTTAACAAGACGAGGACGGAGCTGGACTACTTTCCGGTTTCAGGCGTTGGACAGTCGCTGGTAGAGCCCACAGCCTGAGCGCACCGCAGGGCACTCTGAGCCTGTAAGAAGGGAGCTCTGGTCTGCGGCTTGGCTCCCGCCCACCTCCCAGCCGTACGCCTGCCCCTTGGGAGGGGTCAGCTTTGGCCTCAGAATTTGGCCCCGTTTAAAGGCTCGGATAGCCCCCAAAGATCTCCTGCCTATCCCTATGCCTCCCTTTTGTAGACATCTTTCCCAGAGGTCGCCTGCTCCGAATTCCTGCGCCAGCCTCGCACACTTGCTTCCTATGGGCCGAGGAAGGCCTTGAGATTCCAAAATTGAGCCCAGCACCATGACAGCAAGAAAAAATGTGGTCTTGGGGTGCACAGGCGGAAGCAAAACGCCTTAGGGAGCTCTAGCGGCAGCGAAGGGGTTAGGCGTCACCGCACTCCCGCCTGACTCACCCTCCTAGCTCTAACCACTGCGGACTATTTTTGCCAGAGAGGGGCCCCAGGCTTCCCAACCGCCCGAAGCCCCTGCCAGACCGCAGCCCAAAGCACGGCTGGCCCTGAGCACCCAAGGCACACTGACTCAGGGACCACCCCCAGGAAACAGAAGCACAAGCCACAATCACCTCTTCCTTGGTGGTGGCCCGCAGCTTTGCCAGGCAGCCAGTCCCTGGTCTGCGTTGTTGCAAGTCATTTGGGCTGAAGAGGGCGCCATAATAGTGTTCCAGAGGAGGTTAGGGATTTCCGTTAGTGGCGGATATTTCCTGAATGCCAGGGAGGTGAGAGTACCTTCACCCCTACAATGGCCAGCCTAGACCACAAGGGTTACTTTTATGATTCCACCTCTTGGATAGGGAAAGGCAGTCCGAGAGCTAAACCACCTGTCCATTTAGAGGGCAAGGGTCAAACCATCTATGACTTTGGAGGTCACAAACCCTATCTCAGAATCCACAAGCCCTATCTCAGCAGTGTCCCTCCTCACACCAGGACTCAGAATTCCCACCAGTGCCCCATCTTTTCTCCTGCTTGTCAGCCTGGGACTCACCCAGATCCCTAGAGGAAGGGAAGGATGTTTTCTGTTCCCCATTTCTTCATCAGCTTCTCATGGACATTCGTGTCTCCTCATGTGGCTGTGGTCTCCCTCACGTTTTGGATTTAATTTTGTCCTGTTTCTATTTGTTCGGTCTCCGATACTAGACTTGTCTAACTTAGCATAGTCAGGATGGGTTGGGGTCAGATGTACAGCCTTAGATTCAACTTCTCAGTGACCTGGGGGCTCCCCAAGCTATTCCAAACCTGAGGACTCCTACTGGTGCTACAGCTCCCTTATAAAGCTAGCTCTCAAGATAAGAGGCTACAGGGCAGGCAGGCAGGCTGGGTGGCCTGAACTGGCCCACAGTGCCCTCCCGCCGACCGGCTGGCCTGAGCACTGACCCGCAGGCAGCTAGAGGGCGGTGGGACAGGCGCGGCCTGGAGAGGGCTGTGGGTGCACACCCATTGCCTAATACCCCAAGCACGCGGCCAACTCCAGGAAAGGGGAGGGGCAGTAACCAGAGAGACCTTAACAAGAATTGGGACAGTGACAGAAGGGGGAAGAAAGGGGACTGCCATCACTTCGAGGACAGATTAATAGCAACCTGGTCCACTTTCCTCTTTAAAAAAGTAAAAGGCTGCTCTGCCCATCTTGGAGATAGAGGGTATAGCAAAAGCATTGTGGGAAGAACATTGAGGCCCTGCAGGGCGGGGGTCAAAAGAAAAAAGTGGGAGCCTCTAGAGATGGGGGATCAAGCAACTGAGGAGGTGGCTAAAGCTCAGGAACCTCCTCCCCCCACCCCTTGTTTGCCTTGGCCCAGGGTCTTGGGTGACTCATCTGTTGCTAAGCCGCTGATAGGGGCGGCTAGCCCAGGGAACCCAAATTATAGGCCCGGGAGGGATGGATGCGCCCCGTGGCGGTGAGCTCAGCTGTGCTGCCTACCCTCCACCTCACACGTCTTCTGTTGCAGCACCAAAGGCCACCACCCGGAGGCCCAGGAGAAGCTGCAGACAGACTGTGCTGGACTCTTAAGAAGCCTCCTTATTCAGAAGTTAGCCCCCACATCCAACAATTAGTCCCAACAAGGAGGCTGATGGATGGGCTGTGTCTTCCCAGTCCAAAGGGTAGCGCTGAGGCAAGAGGCTCCTCTGCCCAAGAACTCTCAGCCCTGGTTCCCTGTTTTCTTTCTAGATCCTAAGGTCTAAGCAAAGCTCCTTTGCCCTCCACCACCTCTCTCCTATCCCTATGCCAGGAGAGGGTGTTTTGCTACTGATTTTCTGTTTCAATCTTTTCAAGTTATCTGCAGCAAAAGTGATATATAAGGAGCTGGATGTGATGACACACACCAGTAATTCTAGCACTCAGGATGCTGAGGCTAACCTGGGCTACATAGCACCTTTAATCTGTCACACCTTTAATCTCAACATACAGGTAGATTCAGGCAGATGTCTGTGAGATCAAAGCCAGCCTGGTTTACATACTGATTTCCAGGCTTCCTGGGGTTACTGGGAGACCCTGTCTCAAAAAGACCAAAAACAAACAAACAACAAACAAAAAGTGATGGGGGAGGAGTAAAGCAGAACAGCAGAGACTGGTAGAGAAGAGAGAAGGGTGAGAAAAAGAGGACAGAAAGAAACAAAGGCATGAAGATACCTAAGGAAGAACGTTCCAAAGACAGAAAGGTGGGTTCACAGACCGAGAGAAAGCAGCACACCCTTACGTCCAAGGGATTAGTAAGGAGATCAGTTTGACTACAGGGGAACAATCCACAAGGAAAAGATAGGTAGGTGATGAAACTGAAGAACTAGGAAGGAACAGAGTTGGATCTGATGTGGGCCTTGTAGGCCACGGTAAAGATTTTAGCTTTTGTGTGAGATAAGGAATAATTGGAAAAATTTGGTCAGGGGACTAAAATGGTCTGAATTCATTTTTAGAAAGGATGAACTCAGCTGCTGTTGGAGAGCAGACTGTAGGAAGAAAGAGTAAAAGCAGAAAGAGCTGTCAGGAGGGACGAGGTGACAGTGGCTCTCCACTGTGCTGTGAAGGGGCAAGAGAAGACTACTGAGGAAGAACAAAGTAGAGCCATGGAGGAATCAAGAGTCTGGCGGGGGGTGTGTGAACTTTGAGACACGTAAGCATTAGGTTTTATATATATATATATATGAATTATATATATATGTATATGTATATATGTATATGAATTCAGAGTGTATAGGCAAATTTATGAATTAGGAAGCATGAAGACTGATAGTTCACCAGGTAAATTTGAGTAGACCAAAAAAGACAGCTTAACCTGAATATACTTTACATGTTTGCTTGCTTTGTTGTTTTCTTGTTTCCTTCAGATCTGAAGCTTGCTGGCTTCAAATGACATATGTAACCAGAACTGACTTTGAGCTCCTGCCTCTACTTCCTAAATGGTGGGATTACAGGTGCAGTCCACCACACCTGGCTTTGTCTTTCCTTTATTTTTGTCATGCCCATGGTGAAGCTTAGGCCCTAGAACATGCTGGGTAAGTCTTTGTGGTATGTGTGTATGGTGTATACATGCGCACACATGTGCAAGCCAGAAGTTGAGGTAGAGTATTTTCCTCATTGTTCTCTACCTCATTAGTTTTAAAAAATATTTTTCATTTATTTTTATGTGTATGAGTGTTTGCATGCATACATGCATGCCAGAAAAAGGCATCAGATCCTCTGGAACTGGAGTAACAGATTGTTGTGAGCCACCATGTAGGTGTTGAGAATCTAACCTGGGTCCTCTGCCAGAGTAACAAGTGCTCTTAACCATTAAGCCATCTCTCTAGTCTCCACCTTATTTTTAAATGTATTTTATTTATTACCATTAATATGTGTGTATGATGTGTATGTGGTGCATGATAGGGGCAAAGTCGGTGCTATGGTGCATGTGTGAAGGTCAAAGACAACTTGGTGGAGTCGGCTCTCTCCTTCCTCCCTCCTTCTCCCCTACTGCTTACCACCAGTGCTCACCTTCAACTTGCTTTCCACCCATGGGGTTGTCCCAGCATACCGCACCAAGAAGGCACCTGACCCAGGTCCCAGTGCTGAGAAATTCCCAAGAGACAAAGTTAGGTCAGCCATGCATATTTTTCATTTACTTGGTTATCTATGCTGGGTGCTCTCTGCAGGAACTCCTGGCTTTTAGACTTGTGCAGGATGCTAGACCTTTCTATTTTCTTCCTTAGAGAGAAATCTTTGGGAAAGGCATGTATACTAGGCTAAGCTAAGTCTACTAGGGCCTAGGAAGTATATTTCCTTTCCAAAAAAATCTCCATCAGTCTTCATTTGGGTTAATATGCATGTGATTTTATTTGTTTTTATGTGTATTTTATGTGTATGAGTATTTTTTCTGCATGCATGTAGGTGCACCAGATGCATTAAATGCCCACAGAGGCCAGAAGAAAGGTCCTCTGGAACTGGAGTTACAGACAGTTGTTAGGTGTCCTGTGGGTACTGGGGACAGAACTTGGGTCCTCTGCAAGAGAAGCCAGTGCTCTTAACTACTGAGCCATCTCTCCAGACCCAATATACATGTCATTTTAAACACAAACATAGTACCAACAAGATTGTTCAGCAGGGAAAGTTGCTTGCCACCAAGTCTGACCACCTGAGTTTGATCACTAGGACTCACATGGTGGAAGGAGAGAACCAACTCCAGCAAGTAGTCCTTGGATGTCCACACACATGCTGTGGCATGCTCCCACATTCATATATCCACATTCATAAGCACACAAAAATAAATAAATATAATTTTTAATTACTCTCAAGTGTCCCAGGAATAATAACTAAATGTATCAGTCATTCATTCTTTACAGTAATTTGTGCTTTAGTGAGAAAGCCTGATCAACTCTGGGACTCAAAACTCTTTAGGGTTAGACCTGGGTCAATAGTAAGAAAGCATCCTATAAAACAGAAGACATGGAAAAAAAGAGGTCCCCAAAGGGTGACAGTTTTTTAAAGTTACATTTATTCATTATTTAGTGGAGTACGGATGTGTCATGACATGTGTGTGGAAGCTACGACATCGTGGGGGAATGGTTCTCTTCTTTCCACCATGTGAGTCTGTGAGATTGAACTCAGGTGGCCAGGTTTGGCAGCAGATGCCTTTATTCACTGAGCCATCTTGCCAGTCCTTGGCAGTCAATTTTGTAACAATTTTGAAAAAGACCTCAGCCTTCTCTTGCTATACACTGGCAAGCAGTTGATACAGTAGAAAGAATACACATGGGCTTTGAGTTCAAATACTCTGGACCTCCAGGTCTAGTGGGGCATACCTCTAATCTCAGCACTCAGCACTAGAGAAGTGGAGGCTGGAGAATCAGGAGTTCAAGGCCAGCCTCCACTACATCTTGACTTGAGTCCAACTTGAGCTATATATATCAGGAAGAAAGAAAGAAAGAAAGAAAGAAAGAAAGAAAGAAAGAAAGAAAGAAAGAAAGGAAGGAAGGAAGGAAGGAAGGAAGGAAGGAAGGAAGGAAGGAAGGAAGGAAGGAAGGAAGAATCATTCAAAACAAAATAAACAAAAATCCTCTGGGCTTTTTGTTTGCTTTGTTTTTGAGACACAGTCTGGCCTTCCAGGCCTCCAAGACCTTTCATTCCTTCTTCCTCAGCCTCTCAAGTTCTGGAACTGCAGGTATGTGCCACCATGTAGAGTTTATCTGGGTTTTACTTACTATAATTTTGGGGGTGGGGGTCTTTTTTGAGATAAGGTCTCCCTGTAGCCCCAGCTGGTTTGGAACTCACTATGTAGACCAAGCTAGCTTGGAACTCACAGAGATCCACCTGCCTCTGCCTCTCAAGTGCTGGGATTAAAAGTGTGCAGCACCATACCTGGCTTTTTACTATAATTTTTAATTAGTTAATTTTCGAGACAAAGTCTTGTTACACATTCCAGGCTGAACTTGAACTCACTGTGTATCCCAGGCTGGCCTCAAATTGAGAGTGATCTTCTTTCATCTTTTCTGTTTGTTTGCTTGTTTTCCAAGTACTAGGATTATGAGTAATGCTTCACCATGCCTGGCTGGTCTGTTTGCTTCTTCATTTAATTGTTTATGATTATTTATTTAGTGTGTGTCCGTGTGTGTGTGTGTGAATGTGGAGGTCAGAATACAACTTTCAGAAGTTGATTCTGTCAGGTGGGTCCTGGGGTTAAACTCAGGTCCTCAAGCTTGGCAGCAAGTGCCTTTACCTGCTGAGCCATTTTATAGTCCATTTTTGTTTTTTGAGAATGTTTCTCATGTATTCCAGGATGGTGGAGGATAACTGAACTTCTGTTCTTCCTGTCTCCTGAGTGCTACAATTACAGGCATGTGCCACTGTGTCTGGGTTTTGTTGTTGTTGCTTGTTTGTTTGTTGTGCTCAGAATCTGAGCCAGGGTTTCTTGCATGCCAGGCGAGCACTCTACCAAGTGAGCTATATCCTGATCTGGATTTTATTTCCTTATTTATTTATTCATTTAGTTAGCTTGTTATTTTGAGATGTGGTCTTATGTAGCCTAGACTGGCCTTGAACCCTGATCTTCAGCCTTCCAAGTATTGAGGTTACAGGTGTAATCCCAGAGCCACCACACTTAACTCTGGTCTGGGTTTTAAACTGGTTTTAACATTGATTTATTTGTTAGCTGTGGCCTTGAACCACAGGCTTATCATTTGTTCATTGGTAAAATGAAAGAGAGGAGAAAAACCCTTCCTGGGGGGTGAGGGGGATTCTCTGTGTGGTAGTGGGGCATGATAACCAAGCTGGCAGTGCCCCCTGTATCCCACATAGGGAACAGCAGCCGTTTCAACAGGAAGCATGGCCTTGAAGATGGATTGGAGTCTCTAGGAAAGAAAAGAGCAGAGTGAGATGTTGAGGTGCTTGCAGGCACATAGGTGAAAGTGGGGAAATGATAGATTTGGGGTGCCAAGGAACTTGGCTGTAAAATCCAAAAAGAAGCAGAAAAACAAACATGTGGAAGCACAAAGGGGTTCATCTTGAGCTGGGCAGGTGCGATGTCAAGTGCGTGTAATCTCAGCACTCAGGCATCTGAGACAGAAGATCATTATGAGTTCTACTTCTGTGTGTCGAACCCTAGGTTAGGCGGAGTTACACAGCAAGATTTTTTCTAAAAACAATAGCAACAATAAAAGCAAAACGAATCGGACAATGCAGGTTCCTTTCAGCAAGCACCCTCTTTCTTTGTGCCCTCAGTGACCTGACACCTACTCAACTGTCCTATCCTTTCTGAGACTAGTTGTCAGAGACACATGTATGGTTCATCTTCAAAGCCCCTTCAAAATAGGCTCAGCTCCCTCTGCTAATGATATGCACAGCCTGACGCATGCCACCGGGTGACACACCACAGGATGACACAAGGTACCCTGTACAAGCAACAGAGTGACACATACATGCACATATTCAATCTCCCCCATGCATACACTCATCCACCCACCTCCAAACATAATTCCTCCAGACACTCTCCATCTCTCAGTCAAGCTTCTGTCATAGCCACCACCTCCCTCCTGATACACTGCCTTAGGCAGTTACTATGGCAAAACAGCTTAATAATCTCTCTGTCCTGAACCTAATTACAGAATTATTTGGAAAGGGTTCCAACGTCCCTCTTTAGAAGTTTCTGAATATACCAGTACACAGAAGCATGCACGTTCAGAACATATGTATTCTCAACTTGCACTGACATTGTTACACAGACACTTGAGCTCCCTCACATATAAAAACTGCCGCACTGCTTTAAGGCTTTTCTCCACCACCAGCCCACCCCTCCACCGCACGCCCCCGGGAATCCCTGACCACAGCTCCACCCATAACCTGTCTCCCCCCTTCCTTCTTTGTCCAGCCGTCGGGGTTCCTGGGCCTGGGCCGGGGAAGCTTCTTTACGGAGTCCCTGGCCGGAAGCACAGCCTCCGTTCTGCCATTCAGGATGGGGACGAGAAGGGACAACAGTTGGGTGACGTCGAGGGGGCAGCCCCGCCGCGCGTGGGGAGGCAGTCTAGGTGCAGGCAGGTTGTCCCCAGCACACTGTCTCCGCGCCCCCTGGCGGATGCTGGTCCCCGACGGGCTCCGGACGCGAAGAGGAGTGAGGCCGGCGCGCGTGGGAGGGCGTCCCAAGGGGAGGGGTCGGCGGCCAGTGCAGACCTGGAGGCGGGGGCCACCGGGCAGGGGGCGGGGGTGAGCCCCGACGGCCAGCCTGTCGGCTCTCTGCTCAGACGGGCGGGAGCCAGAGCCCCACTCGCTGCCCATTGTCTGTGGCCCTGACCGGTGCGCCCCGGTGCCTCAGTGCGGTCCGGAGGGGCAGCCTCTTCTCGTCATTCCAGTCAGCGCCGCAACTATAAGAGGCGGTGCCGACCTCAGTGGCCGCTTCAGCCCACCAGCCGGGACAGGGAACCATGCTGCCCGCCGCCCGCCTCCAGAGCTGTTAGAGCCAGACTGAGAACGCTCGCCGCCGCCGCCGCCGCCGCGTCCAGTCCCACCGTCGCGGGCAGCAGCCAGAGCCGCCACAGCTGCAGCACAGACCCGGCCGGGCCAAGCAGGCCATGGGGCTCTGGGCGCTGCTGCCCAGCTGGGTTTCTGCTATGCTGCTACTGGCACTGGCCGCTCTGCCCGCAGCCCTGGCCGCCAACAGCAGTGGCCGATGGTGGTAAGTGAGCTGGTGCGGGGTCGCCACTTGTCCTGGGGCACAGAGCCAGGAACCAGCCCTACCCAGCTCCCACGTTGTGGGGCTCACCAGCCCACAGACTCCCTGCTGCACTATGGTTTCACCACACTGAGGGTGCTCGCACCTGGAGCTGCCCAAAAGACTCCGTCTCGGCTGAACGAGGGTGACTGAGTTTCGGACAGAAGCGGAGATACCTCAGGCTCTCGGAGCCCACGCATCTAGTAGAGCTGACCCTTCTCCCTCTGGGTACCAGTTAAGGCCTCGCTGTAGTGGCTAGAAACCTCACCGGTGTCCTTCAGGTCTTGAACTGGGTGTTAACTTAGAAAGGGGTTAAGAAGAGGATGGGATTCCTAAGCATTTCAAGGTGGACAAGGCTGCAGACCAGAATTTCCTCTCAGGAACTGACTGGAATGAGGCTGGAAGAGACTAGATAGTCATGCAGTCCCTGCCTCACCATGCCTCTTCTGTCAATCACTGGACTCAGGGCTCCTGGCACCCAGTTCTACCAAACTCAGGAGCTATTATTGATTCTCTACTGCTCTTTCTAGGCACACAGCCCCAGGAAGAGGCCAGGGTGGGCACAAATCTATACGGTTAAGGTCGCAGGTCTCCTTCCCCAGACTGAGCTCTTATACGTCCCACCAGGGGCATCGTGAACATAGCCTCCTCCACGAACCTGCTGACGGACTCCAAGAGTCTGCAGCTGGTGCTCGAGCCCAGTCTGCAGCTGCTGAGCCGCAAGCAGCGGCGGCTGATCCGCCAGAACCCGGGGATCCTGCACAGCGTGAGCGGAGGGCTGCAGAGCGCAGTGCGTGAGTGCAAGTGGCAGTTCCGGAACCGCCGCTGGAACTGCCCCACTGCTCCCGGGCCCCACCTCTTCGGCAAGATCGTCAACCGAGGTGGGTGCCCAGGAAGGTGACGCTTCCGGGATTAGGGGAAAAGCAGGGTCAGCCCCAGGGCATGGGCGGGCGAATGCAGGGAAGTTGTCTCTCGCTGAGCGGGGTTTCAGATCGACCTGTCCAGCTTTATACCAGGCTCTTTCCAGCCATGCACTTTAGCATTAAGCTTCACTTTTCTCAGCCGCTGACCCAGAGAAAGGGAATTCCGGTTCGGATCGTGGGCCTTCCTCAGAGGTGCCTGGGAAACTGCTCTCTACGGGCACGAGTCCTTGCTTCGTGCCTAGCAAACTTACGTCGCCAACATAGACCGAAAGTTTGCACTAGTGAGGGTCTTAGCAACGCAGAGTTCTTCTGCTCCTCTCTTTTGGTGTTTTCTCTTTGGAGCTGTCCCACTTCCGCTCTAGAGTCAAAAAGTTCCCCAAGAGTCACTGTGAGGCGTGATCACGACCATATTCATGGACCCGGGCCCACGCACCTGCCTACCTTTCCTATGAGACCAAGCGACCAGCTTTCCAGATCTTCTGCCTGTCCAATTCTCAGGACTCCAAGGGCGGAGTCGGAGCGTTGGAGGCAGGGTACCAAACCTTCCAAACAGGGTGCTGACTGGCCAGGCCCCGCGCATCCTCTCACTCGGGGCCGGGGGCGCTTTACCCACAGGCTGCCGGGAAACAGCGTTTATCTTCGCCATCACCTCCGCCGGGGTCACGCATTCGGTGGCGCGCTCCTGCTCCGAGGGTTCCATCGAGTCTTGCACTTGTGATTACCGGCGGCGCGGCCCCGGGGGCCCGGATTGGCACTGGGGAGGCTGCAGTGACAACATTGACTTCGGCCGCCTCTTCGGCCGCGAGTTCGTGGACTCTGGGGAGAAGGGGAGGGACCTGCGCTTCCTGATGAACCTGCACAACAACGAGGCGGGCCGGACGGTAAGTGGTCAACCCGGGAGGCTCTGCACCGGAAGCCGAGTGGCAAGAGTTGGAAATTAATTAACAAGAGGACCTAGGGTACCAGGAGAGGGCTTTCTGAGAGGGCGGGAGTCTCGAAGGGAAGACAGAGAAGAGATGGTGGCCGAGGGCAAAGGGATGTCTAGGCTGAGGAGAGAGCAGAAGAGGTTAACAAAGCGCGCAGTGTATGGCTTGGGATGTGTTGCCTATGGCTCCATTGCACAGTTTCTAAAATAAAGTTGAGGGGCAGAGACTGACTTGCCGGCTTGGAGCGGAGTTTGGCTAAGTGTCCACATCCCCACAAGACATTTCGTACCTCCCTCCCCCAGCTTAATTACACTCTGACTTTGGGTGAGGTTTCTACAGCCTCCGAAGGGTCAGTGACTGGCGCTACGACCCTTTTCTTCTCTCATCCCCCAGACCGTGTTCTCTGAGATGCGCCAGGAGTGCAAGTGCCACGGGATGTCCGGTTCGTGCACGGTGCGCACGTGTTGGATGCGGCTGCCCACGCTGCGTGCTGTAGGTGACGTGCTGCGCGACCGCTTCGACGGCGCCTCTCGTGTCCTCTATGGCAACCGCGGCAGCAACCGCGCTTCCCGGGCGGAGCTATTGCGCCTGGAGCCTGAAGACCCTGCGCACAAGCCGCCCTCTCCTCACGACCTGGTCTACTTCGAGAAATCGCCCAACTTCTGCACGTACAGTGGACGCTTGGGTACCGCCGGCACAACAGGGCGTGCCTGCAACAGCTCCTCTCCCGCGCTGGACGGCTGCGAGCTGCTCTGCTGCGGCCGGGGCCACCGCACGCGCACGCAGCGCGTCACGGAGCGCTGCAACTGCACCTTCCACTGGTGCTGCCACGTCAGCTGCCGCAACTGCACGCACACGCGCGTGCTGCACGAGTGCCTATGAGGCGCTGCGTGGACTTGGCGTCCGGGAACACTCCCTTCCAGTCCTGCCCAAACAAGCTCGCTGTCACTCAAGACCCTGGTGTTCGCCCACGCGCTTCCTCCAGTCACATTCTCGTGGTTCATACATGTTCATCTCTCCCACCTCCTACTTGGGGACTCCTCAAACCACTTGCCTGGGGCAGCACGAACCCTCTTTCCATCCTGAGGGCCCTGCCCTAACCTACCTCCCACTCTCTCTGCCGGAGATCCCTTGTTGCACTGCCCCCCTACTTGGCCAGGAGGTGAGGGAAGGATTCCTCCCCGCCACATCCCCCTCAGGTCTGAGTGTTGCAGTCCGTGCTCCACAGTGCCAAGTGCCAGTCACTTCTCTGCCTGTCTCCTACCCCTTAGACTTGCATTCTCTGTGTCCCTACAGGCCCCTTTCCATTCTCTAGCCAAAGGTGCAGACACTAAAGACACACCCGGGCACTGGGGCCTTGCCTTCCCACCTATAGCTGAAGTGAGAGCTTCTGAGGTGAAAAGGCAGCTGTGGTGATGTGGAAAATGAGGTTGGGGAACCCAGCAGGAAAAAAAAAAAAAATTCTTCTAAGTCTGTCATGGAGCCATTGAACAGCTGTGAACCATGCCTCCCTCAGCCACCTCCTACCCCTTCCTGTCCTGCCTCCTCATCAGTGTGTAAATAATTTGCACTGAAACGTGGATACAAAGCCACGTGTTAGGTTGTTGTAAATAAAACTATTTATTGTGCTGGGTTCCGGCCTGGTTTGCAGAGCCCACCTTCACTCCAGCCCATTCCCTCTTCTTGTTTCTTCTCCAGAGTTTCTCAAAGATGCCTTTGCCCACTGGACTCACTCCTTCCTACTGTAGCTGTTAGTGGCTCGTCACCTCCACCAATGTAGTATCTTCCTCTGCAAATAAAATCTCTATTTTTATCAATGACTTGGTAGCTTTTTCTTGACTCTAGAACACAGCATGGCCTATAGTGTCCCCTTCCCCGCCTGCATGCTCATTTCTCTTAAACAAGTGGAGTAAATAGATTGTTGAGGAACTGAGTTACTAGCCCTGAAAGAGGACCCTGACATTCTGACCCTTGGATGACCCTAAATGAGGCTGCTGGGGATCCATGTCTCCTGAGAGAAGGGCCTGGTGAGGAGCCAAAAGATCCTGCAGTACTCTTCTTCCTGCTCTGGCAGCAGCTGGTTGTGGGATATGGACAAGTATGTTGACTTGATGAATGATGGGGTTCCATAGACAAATAGTCTACTCCTACTTGTGAAAAACGGGGAAAATAGCTACAATGCAGTGATAAGTGTGACCATATTCTGAAAAGTAGGAAAACCCTCTACAAAAACCCGAGCAGAAAGGGTGTCATTGCCCATCAAGTGGAGCCTGTCCTATTTTGCTGGGGTCTGGGCTTTGGGTGGTGGTGGGGCATCTTCCCACATTCTCCCATAAGACTTAGAAACACCTTACTGTACCCCAGCTCCCAGCCTTGAGCTGAGGAAGATCCAGGTAACAGGTGATAGCCTCTGGACTTGAAATGGAAAACTTAAAATTGATAATAAGAGAGAAGGAAGGTGCAGGAGGCTTAGAATCCAAACATGGGCGAGGCTTAGAGTAACATGACCAAAAGAAAACTCAAGTGTGGTTGTTCCATAACCAAATCATTAAGCTAACCATTCCCACAAAGAGCCTGAATGAGATTCCATTACTAGCAATACTTACAGGACACCTCTGTATGCATTGTCAGTAGGATGCTAATCCTGCCCATAACCCTAAGCCTTCCTAAGTCTCTCCCCCTTCTTTCCTTGTCCAACCATACCCTTAACCCTAACTCTAGGGAATACTAACCCCTTCCTAAACTCTACTGTCTATCCTTAATCATAACCCCTGACGCCAGGGGAAGACCAGAAAAGCAGCAGTGGGAGCTATGAAGCACCCACCTTTCCATGGGAAACAACTGGTTCCAGCCTACTTGAGATTTACTTCTTGTGAAGACTCTTTGCCTGTCTCTACAGCTTGCCATCTCTCTTTGGAGGATGTGAACTCTGATGGTCTTTGGGCTCTGTTTGAGGGTAGGGGAGTAGATCCAAGGCCTTCTCAAACCAGCAGTACATTCCTTTCCCTTTCTCTCTATTGGCCAACTAGCATCATCTCAGCTCTGATGGGCAGCTCTGACCTTGGGCAGGAAGCATCTGAAAGGTCCTGAGTTTCCAGTAAGAACATCCTGTAGAGAATAGTCAATGCCTAACCTGAAGAGCTGTTAGATCCCTGGCTCCAAAAGTAAGAAGTAATTGGGCTGTCCCAGGGGTGTATGTGTGTGTGTGTGTGTGTGTGTGTGTGTGTGAAAGCTTGGGCTCTGCTGGACAATGCTCAGATGCTGAGAGTTAAGGAGGAGCAATAGGATAGGGAGTCCAGGCTACCTTCCATCACTCTCACCTAACTCCTAACTCCAGAAATTGGAGCTTTTGGGCCTGGAAATTGGGGTGTTCTGAGCTGGGATAAACTTTCAAGAGCTGGAAGGAGAGCAAGGACAAGCAAATGTGATTTTTTTTTTTTTTTTTGCCCCTAAGTAGATATTCAGCATCTCTTGTTTTTTCAGCCTCTGCTGCTTTGGCTATTAATTGGGATAGTTGTTATTATTTATCCTTCAAGGAAGTGATAAGGTTCAATTGAAATACCGTATGTGAAGATTTGGTCATTTGAACAATTACTGATACTTTTCTCTACCAGGCCTATGCCAAATGCTGGCAATGCTGTGCAGGCCAGAGTTCCTGCTTAGAGGAATTTATGGTCCAGTCAGGAAATCAATTGTATCCACAAACCTTGTCAGTGTAATAGAAGAGTGTATTGAAAAACTAATGATATGCACCACCCTCTGTAAGTTTGAGGACAGAGATCCATACCCAAGCCCTCAGCAAGACAGACGCCCCTCTCTTCCAGGTGCTGGACTTGGAAGAAGGGTGCTCTGGGAAAATACAGAATAAAGCTGGGCCCCAACAGCGCATGCGCAAATCAGTGAAAAACCGCAAGTTAAAGGGCTGGGAGTGTAGCTCAGTGGCGGAGCATCTGCCTAGCGCGTGCAGGGACTTGAGTGTGATGCTCAGCCCTGGGAGGAGGAAAATTGAGTCAATAAAAGGATAGTAGGGCTCCAGGCATTGCTTTGCTGTTGCAACTCAGTTCTTTGCTGCGCTGCTCTCACTCTGAACTAACTCAGTAGGTACTGGGGGAAAACTAGCTGTACCTAGAAAGAGTCTCAGGGCCCGAAGCACAAGGCAGAGGCCAGAAGAGAGTGTCATCTGCAATGTGCCTCATGCACTTCCTGCAGCTTCCACCCACTTCTGATCTTCAGGTGCCACACACACACACACACACACACACACACACACACACGGGGGGGGGGGGTTCTGAGGCTGGCAGGGACCCTGGATACAAGGTTGACCTCAGTAAATGCAGGAGGGACTAGTCCTGAAATACCCCGTGGTGGCGGAAAAGCTGAGAGGCCTGAGAAGGCAGGGCCGCAGGGTCCTGGGGCGAACACCCTGCCGCGCGCACTTGCACCTCGGAAAAACCCCGTCAGTGGGGCTGCAAATACCCTAGGGTCCAGCCTCCCTTCCCAATGGCCCCAAGCTGGCTCAGTCCTCCCCTCCAGGACAGAGGCAGAAAAATAACAAGATGAGGAGAAAATAAGCTGTTTGGCTGTGGTGTGAGCAGGAATATCCATGCAGAGCTGCCCACCACTCACCCTTACTCACTCTTTCCACACCCAGCCAGGGCCCAGCATGAGACAGACCACCCTCCTGCCCCCTCCCCCGTCTGGGCTAAAAGCAGACAAGCTGGTGAGAGAGCAGCAGGTTATAAATATGCCCAGGGAACTGCCGCCAACTCTCTCCCCTGTCATCCCCTGGGAGGGGGTAGGGTGGGGTGGCACCTAGGAGGAGCCAGGGCTGCCCTGTTCCCTGAGGCCCAGGAGGAAGTGGGGCTTCCAACAGGCTACTGCAATTTGTTTGTTTGTGTTTTTGCTTCTTCTAGGTAAGGGAACCACTGTTGCTCCATGATCTCTGAACATTTGTTCATCTCAGAAACCGAGTTCCCACCCTCCATGAGCCATAGCCAAAATTCATCATGAAAGGGCCCAAAGCCACCTGCTCTGTGTCAAGGTGTAGTCCAGTGCCCCGTGTCTTCTTTACATCCTCAAGAAAACAGGAGTTTCTTCACTCACTGAGCAGGTGTTTCCTGAGGTGCACAGGCACATGTGCATTCAAAAGTATATGCACATGCACATGCAGCACACGGCACACATGTTCTGTGTTCCATACCACCTACACACACACATACACATGCACACGAGGATGCACTGCTTCTAAACTCGCAACCTCCTAGGGAATGGTAAGGCTGGCTCAGAGTAGGTTATGTGAGGAGCTAAAGAAGAGAGGTGAAGAACAAGCAAGACCACTAATCATGCTGCCTCCACTGCTCCCCAGACAGGGAGAATCCTGTCTCTACCCTTCCCAACCACCCTCTCCATGTAGAGGCTGTGGATCACCACCCAGGAAAGAAGAACCATTCTGTGAGACGCTGAGGATACCTGTCCAGGCTGTCAGAGCCTCCTGCCTCCCAGACACTTGCTAGGTAGGTGCCCAGCTAGGCAAGAGGGGCAGCTCACCCTGCGAAGCTCCCAGCCCTCCTCCCTCAGGGCTGAACCCCTCCTTCTCCCTCTTCCCTATTAATCCTCGGAAGTGAAGGGGCCGTCCCTGGCGGCCCTTCAGCCCCGTTGTGGCCCCTCGCCCTCCTCGGCTGGCGTCTAATTAACTCCTCCTGCCCCTGGTTTTGTGCGCCCCCCTTACTCCACCTTGTCGGCCCCGCCCCTCCGCTCGGCCCGCTCCCCCCCCACGGACATTCCAGCCAGGCCGGGCCAGTGTGCCAGGGCAACCAGGGCCGGACCGAGGCCTAATCCCCCCGCCGCCCGGCCGGACTCAGGGAGCCCCACTCACCTCCCGGCTCTCTGGGGGCTGCTCGGCTCGGCTGTGGCGGAGACACACAATCAGGACAAAGGCGCAGCCCCCAGGGGGCTAACTCAGCCTTCACGCCCAGGTTGTGCGGCATTTGGGGAGTTTAATGAATTGTCCATCACGCCTTTCAGGGCCCGCCCGTCAGCCTGGATTAATCTTCGGAGCCCTGGTGGGGTAGGAGACACTAAGCCTGTATTTATTACTCTCCCATTGTCACTAATTGAGGTAATTATCTGTGACTCTGGCCTGGCCAACAATGCGGCATTCACTCCTGGGACCTCGATGGGCCTGGCTCCCACTCTCTTCACCAATCCTCCCTCCCTTCCTCTCCAAAACGCGCCAAGGGCTAAGATGCGTCCTAGAGCATGTTGGGAAAGTGGACAATGTCCCACAATGCTCCATCTCCAACCCGTATCTCCTAAAGCCAACACCACTATGGAGAAGCCTGGTTCTCCTAAAGCAGGTGAGAAAAGAAGGCAGACAGGTTTGGCTGGCAGAGCCCTCAGGCCCCTGGGGGGTAGGCATTTTTCTGAACTTCTTGGTTTTCTACTCCTCAACACCACATCTGGGTAGATGGCACCAAGGTCTCCTGGAGCCTTTTTGAAGATCCACCTGAATGTCTCCTGTAGCCCCAAGGACTCTAGAGTATTAGGAGGCACACTAGTCTCTACTAGGTACTTCAGGAGGTACTGACGCTAAATAGGGCTGAAAGAGTGGCTGTGGGTATTTTAGAGAAGGTTAGAAAGAATAGGAAAGGTGTGCCTGGGAGGGAAAGGGCAGGGTGAAGAGCCATCCTGACAGAAAGCAATCTTGTCAGAGTGTTCCCCAGCATCAACAGTAATGTGAGCATTAATTAGTGCATGGGGCAACCTTATGGAAAAGCTAATTTAGATAAGTGAGCAGTCCCAAAGAGGAGATGTCATGTGGAGCTGGCTTTCTGGGTCAAGAGGATAGACTGGTCCTCAGGAGGAGTAAGCATGTCTAAGTGTGTGTGTGTGTGTACGTGTATGCGCACACGCACGCCTAAACACATACATGTCTGTAAAAGACATGAGGAGAGCGGTTTTGGACAGGATTAACTAGACTCTGAGGTCTTTGAGGGCAAAAAACAGTTTTGGTCACTGTTGTTTTTACAAGATCTTAATATTGTGCCTGGAATATAGTAGGCACTATCAGTCAAATGAATGACTGGACAGATGAGGCCTGTACTTTCATTGAGGTGGGGGTGTCTGTCTGGGCTTCTCTTGCACAGCTGCGCTTGGGATCTTCATTTTCCAAGTACTTGACAGAAGGAAATGTCTAGACCATTCCTGGACAGTCCTGGATGGGCACTTGACCCGTTCAAACACTAAGGACCCTGGCAGAACTCAGAGCTACAGTTTGAACATTGCCACCTTGTGGTGACTCTTAGGGGAGTGTCTGGAGAGGTCTGGTCTGGCTGGGCAGCAGTCATCCCTCTATGCTTGATGCTGCATTGTCATGACAGTGTTCCTTTGACAGCTTTTAAAATCTTCTCCCCACTTTGTTTTTGAGACAGGGTCTTTCTGTAGCCCCAGGAGGTCTGGATTTCATTATGTGGAACAGGCTGGCCTCGATCTCCCAGAGATCCACCTGCCTCTGCCTCCCCTAGCGCTGGGATTAAAGGCGCGTGCCCCTGCACCCAGGGATTTCCCCATTTTTTTGAAGGTAGGATGTCATGTAGAGCAGTCTGGCTTTAAATTCCTTATGTAACTGAGGATGACTATAAATGCCTGATTCTCTCCCACCTCCTGACTGCTAGACTTTTTGAGTTACCATGTCCAGTTTATGCAGTTCTGGGAATTGAACTCAGGACTTTGTGCATACTAGGCAAGCACTCTATCAACTGCATTACATCCCTGGGCCTCATTTTTTTCCTTTCTTATGCCATCATTTTCAGAGTATGTGCTTGTGCTCCATGACAAGATTGTAGGGGCAGCAGAGTGAACTGGGATCCTTGACTAGCTCATATTGCAGGAGCAGATTCCACAAGGTAAGACAGTCAACAAGGTCATGGACCGTGGGTGCAGCTCAGTGGGTAGAGTGCTTGCGTAGCATGAATAAAGCCTTGGGTTTGATCCGTGGTACTACATAAACATGTGTGTGTGTGTGTGTGTGTGTGTGTGTGTGTGTGTGTGATCCCAGCATGGGTGTGTGAGTTCCTATACTAACAAACAAACAAAATGCCGGTGTGGGGGTGCAAACCTCTGATCCCAGCACCCAAGATGTAGAGTCAGGTAGATCTCTCTTTGTTTGAGGATAGCTTGGTCTGCATAGTGAATTCCAAGTCACTTAAGGCTACATAGTGATATTTTGTTTCAAAACAAAAGAAAAAAAAACCCACATATAGATAAACAACAAAAAAGAAAAGAAAGTCAGTCATGGTGTCCCATTTGTTTAATCCCATCATTTAGCTGGGAGGCAGAGGCAGGCAGATCTCTGTGATATCAAGGCCAGCCTGATCTATATAGGGAGTTCCATGCCAGCTGGGGCTACAGGGAGACCCTGTCTAAAACAAACAAAACAAAAGAAAGAAAGACAGAAAGAAACCAACAAAGATCATGATCAAGCATCAGGAAAAACTTTTAACAGTATTGTAAATACACTAAGATTTTCCCAGCTCAAAAATTGTCTCTCCTCTCTCCCTCAGTTCCTTTCACAAAACCTCAAGTGTGTTTGTTTGGTCTGAGGCAGAGTCCCAATGTGCTTCCCATGTTGGCTTAAGGGATCCTCCAGTTTCAGCCTCCCAAGTAACTGCTACTCCCAACAGATGCGTGCTACTGCTCCAGGCTAAAGGGAAGATATTTTATTCTTGCCTTCAATAATCACTTCAGAATCTCACCCCTATCATCGCTCCAGAATCCTACTCCTTCCTTTCTTTCCTCAGTGTCCTACTCCCTGTGAAAACCCTGTGCTGCCCCACATCTTGGAATGCACCATTCCTCATCTCCCTGTTGAAAAGTGCCTCAAATATCCTTCCCCTGTGAAGACTCTTCTGTTTTCTCTTGGCAAAGTGACCATAGCTATTTGAACTGCTACATACTTTGTTGGTGGGACTTTCCTTCACAACACCTACTGGCCACCCATGGGTAACTTTTTTGTGTAGATAGTAGATTAGGCTTCTACCTCCCTGAGGACATGGGCTCTGTGTTTTCTTCATCTTGCCATCTTTTCCAGCATGGAGCTAGGGACATCATATGCCCTCATTAAGTGATGAACAGATGGCTGAATGGGTTCCTGGATGAAGAAACAGATGCATGGGTAGGCAGATATGGAGAGATGGGTGGCGGCTGGAGGATAGAGTTAGGGTGGATAGGTGGGATACATACATGCATGGATGGAACATCCATTCACAAAATTACTCACAAAAGCTTGGACAATACCAGGGGATTCAGAGAAGAGAGGCCTCCCCATGCCATGCAGAGGCAGGGAAAGCACCTGGGTTGAAGTTTCCTCGTTAACATATAATACACCCTTGGTAATTTATCTCCTGGAGAACTGGGTATAATCTCACTCCCGTTAAATCCTAGTCAGGAAACTGTCCCTTTTTAATGCTTACTGTTCTCTCTCTCTCTCTCTCTCTCTCTCTCTCTCTCTCTCTCTCAAGAATATGGAATACTTCACAAATTTACATGCCATCTTTGCACAGGGGCTGTGTTAATCTCTGTATGGTTTCAATTTTAATATATGTGCTACTGAAACGAGTTTCTCTGTTCTTTTAGCAAGGCCATCATAAAGAGTACACGGCCCACACACACTCTAATATCCCTCCCTATGGGGTTCCTCTTCCACATCCCTTCCTCTCTCTCATACACCCCTGGAGTGTGAGTTCCCTACAGGTAGAAAGTAAGCCTGAGTCTCCTCTGTGTCCCTATCATACATGCTTAATGGCATGTGAGCAAATGAATAATAACTGAAGGAACACTGACCCTGTTGTCCCAAGACATACTTTGCACATGTCTTAAGTTCTATGTTCAGTAGTTTCCCTTGCCCAATCCCTGAGGTCACAGTTATGGTCTACTTCTGGTTTCCTTACCAATTTGTAGCTGGTCTCAGGATACCCCAGAGCTCTCCTGAGTCTGACCAAGAGAGAGGACTCTTGGACCTTCTAGTGCCATATTAACTACGACAGAAATGTGGGCACAGAGTGCTTTCAGGAAGAACCTGGCTGTTGGAAGTTTCATGGAATCCCATGTTAAACTAAGATCAGCTGCCCCAGACTGAGCCTGAGCCTTCCCCCTGTGTTTGCTGTCCATCCTCCTGATCAGAGAGGCTGTCCCAGGGAGGGGGTGGTTGTGGCCTTCTTCAGGAGGCTGGGTGGCTGGCAGACGCAGCTAGATTTAGAAGTAATTTTCGCAGCAGGGAGCTTCCCACCTCCCACCCTCAGGGAGCTGTGGGGCCAGCCTGAGATGATACTCCTTACCAGGAGCTGACCCCTCAGATCTATAGTCTCTGTCTTTCCTCTCTCCTTATCTCCCCAGAACTTCGGAAGTTGATTCTGCCTTTATCTTTAGCAAAGATGGAGAAAACTGGAAGAAGGGGTGTATTGCTCTGACATCTTAAACACTTAAATTCTCTCTCTACAAAGGGAGTAGTTTGCACCTAATCTGGGCTTGTCTTTCTTTCTTTCTTC
Organism: Eospalax fontanierii; assembly: GCA_035773235.1. Lineage (NCBI taxonomy): Eukaryota > Metazoa > Chordata > Mammalia > Rodentia > Spalacidae > Eospalax > Eospalax fontanierii. The sequence goes on from CM069537.1 coordinate 13,700,431, forward strand.
CTTCCTTTCTTTCTTTCTTTTTCTTTCTTTCCTTCTTTCTTTCTTTCTTTTTCCAAGATCAAACCCAGGACTTCATACATTCTAGGCAATCACTCTACCATGGAGCTATATCTCCACCCCTCCCTGAGAGAATCTGGGTCTCTCTCTCTGTCTCTCTCTCTCTAGTGTTTTTGAGGCAGTCTCATGATGGAACCCTAGCTATGATTGGTCAGATAACCAAGCTGAGCTCAGACTTGCAGCCATCCCCTTGTCTGGCCTCCAGTGTACAAGTTTGTGTCACCATGGCTGGTCCCCCTCCTCCCCTTTTTTTTAAAGAAAGCATTTATTTTTTTTTTTATTCTTATGTGTGTGTGTGAGTGCTGGCATGTATGTATGTGCAGCATGTGCCTGCTGGTGCCATCTAAGGCCAGAAGAGGCATCAGATCCTCTGGAACTGGAGTTACAGGCAGATGTGATCTGCTAAATGTGGAACTGAATCCCAGGTACTCTACAAAAGTAGCAAATGCTCCTGACCGCAGAGCCACCTCTCCAGACTCTGGCTTCTTTTGATGTGATCTCTGCTGTTTCTCCTCTTCCTCTCATTCCCACATCCCATCCCTAATGAAACAGTGCTAAACAGAAACAATAATTCAAGCTAATTATTTATATGTTGCTTACTATATGCCATACACTTTATAAATTGTTGTAAGAACTTTATAAATGGAATCATTTAAACTTCTAAAAACCCTGAGAAAATCACTTTTAGTAAGCTTATTTTATTTTACTTTTTTGAGACAGGGTCTTGCCATGTGGCTTAAGATTCCTCTAACTCACTATGCAGTTCAGGTTAGACCCAAAAGCACTATGTAGTCCAAAATGACCTTGATCTCATGATTCTCCTGCCTCAGTTCCCCCTCTCCAAGTGTTGGGATTACAGATTACCACACCTGGAAATAACCCCATTTATAACTGAGGACCCCGAAACGCAGAGAGACTGAGCAGTTTATCGAAGGCCACCCAGTTAGAACCAGTAGAGGCAAGATTTAAACACAGGCTGTGGGGTCCCAGAGTCTCTACTAAATAAACAAAACATTATGTCAGTTCCCCAATAATGGTGAGAGTATGGATGGGCTCTTAGGAACTGTGCTTCTATATCGAGTCCTCTAAGGGGCTCAGGCAGCATCATGGACCCTCTTCATTGACCAGCCCTCAACTGTTCCAAGTAGCCTCCTTCCTCTCCCAGCCCCAGGAGTCTGGGGTCCCTGAATCTAACAACATGCAGGTGACTGCTCTCACCCTGTCCTGCCTGCTCCCAAATCTCCACCTAGCCCGAGCTCGTGCTCTTCCCAAGTCTTCCCAGCTCATGGCAATCTGGCCTTCGTCCTCACTTGCACCTCATCTACAACATTTTTGGTCTCCAAATGCACTCTCAACGCCAGGCAGACCAGATCATTTGGGACTTTTCTAAATACTGTTTCCTACATCCACGCCCCTATTTTTGCAGATTGTTTCATTTTGAAATAAGGGTTGTCTATGTGGCCCTAGGTTGGTCAAGAATTCCCCAGTTTGATGGGCTTGCTGGCCTGGTGGCACTATCATTTAATCCCAGGACTTGGGAGGCAGAGACAAGCCATTCTCTGTTGGATAGAGGCCAGCCTAGTCTACACAGTGAGTTCCAGGCCAGTTAGGGCTACAGGGAGGCTCTGGCTCAAAAAGCAAAAACAAAGACAAACAAACAAAATCCTCCACAGTTTAAGCCACTCTCCTGCCTCAACCTCCTCAGTAAGTAGGACCACAGGTGAGTGCTCTGGTGTCCAACCTGTTCCCTGTACTTGAAATGCCCTTCCATCAATTTTTTAAATTATTTAAGAAATTATTTTAATTTTTGTGTGCACAAGTGTATTGCGTGCATGTGTGTAAGTGCACCCGTGTCATGCAGTGCCCACGGAAGTCAGAAGAAGGTGTTGGATTCCCTGGAACTGGAGTTACAGACAGTTGTTAACTGTCATGTGGGTGCTGGGAACTGAACCCAGGTCCTCTGTGAGAGCAGCCAGTGCTCTTAACCATTGAGCCATCTCTCCAGACCCCTTTCCACCAGTTTTTAACTCAGATGTCACCTTCTCTATGGACTCTCCCTTGATCTCTCATGATCTCATATGCTCAGTATATATCTATTGGTTTGTGTTTTCCCCTTTACCGCATTGGCAGGCAGGCCTTGCTCATCCTACCCCTGTTCGCATCCCTGACATTTGCTTCTAGTAGGTGCTCAGCAAAAGTTTGGTTAGACTTAGCAGCAGTTAGAACTGTGGTAGAAAGTGAACAGACCTCTGGAACCTTTGATCTTTGCCCAAGGCCACTCAGCCTTCTTGACTTCCTGAGGCAAGAACAACTAGAAATCTGATAACGTAGGTTGTAGGCAGGCTGGCGGGTGAATCTTCCCGGGGAGCTTGGACCAGTGTTTTCTCCTAGAGTTAGGAAAACCGAGGAGACCCTCATCCACTGAATCAAGGCCAGCTCAGGGTCGCCTGGGGCGGCCTCCTGGCAGCCCAGCCCCCTATGTCCGGCCTAGAGTCTTAACTGGGTGTGATGTGGAGATAATTGGAGACTTAAAACCGTAAGTGGTTTGAGAGCAGGGCTTAGGACCTGAACGCGAGCGGGAGTTAGGGTTGGCCCGACTTGGTGAGAGTGGGGACAGAGGCGGGACCAGGGCCGGGCCAGGACCCGGCGACTGAGTCTGGGCGAAGCCCCCGCGCCTGCCCAGCCGGTGGCTAAATTTACCTAGGCTGACTCAGCCTTTGCCCGGAATGGGGGGTGCGAGGGGAGTGCACCGGGCCAGTGGGAAGGGACGGCCGGGGTGGGGCAGGGGGCAAGGAAGGGAGAGTCCCAGTCAGGGAGACAGGATGGGTCAGAGGTTTCCACCGGAGAGGAGTCCTCCTCCCGCTCGTACCGAGGGGAGGCGGAAGAAACCGAGAAGCCCTGGGGGTAGGGATATCATGCGACAGGGGCAGTGAAAGAAAGATACCAAAGCTGCACAAAGGGACAATTAGATTTATTGAGCGCCTAATGTGTGCCAGGCACTGTACAAGACGCCTTAAGTACATTATCGCATTAAATCCTCACAACAACCCTGCGAGGTAGGTGTTTATAAACCCCCATTTGACTTATGAGGAAACTGAGGCTCAGGGAGGTGAAGTGATTTGGCCAAGGTCACATGGCTAATAAATGGCAGACACAGAGGAAGTGCCCGGGGTTGGAGAGGAAAGAAAAAGTGTTATTCCCAAGGCAGTTGGCGCGGATGAGTACAAAGAAGGGCTCGGCGCGCTCCAGAGGTCTGGGAGGCCGGAGGCCTGCTCCCGGCCCCGCGCGCGAGGCTTGGAAGCGTCAAGGCGGGGGAACAGGCGACTGTTAACTACCGACCCAATCAACTGGCAGTGCCGGGGGTAGGGGAACTCGGGCACCAGCAATCGGGGAAATCTGCGACCTGCGCGCGCCCCGTAGTGGCTACAGCGAGTATCACACCCCACCTCTACTGACTTCTTAAGACAGCCTTCCTCCTGGCCTGGCAGTTTTCTGGAAGAGATGAAGAAGTTGTCAGGGTCCTATCTGGTGGACCGTACCGTCTGCATGGGAAACCATGGTAACGTTTCAGAGCATTACCAACGGCATAGGGATGAATGAGAGGGGGCAGGCCTAAAGAGGTACCAAGCTGAGTCATTGGCTCCTTCCCTCCCCAGCTTGGACCACCACAGGCCAGGAACAGTGACAGGGCCACTATCCTGCTCTGCCTTGGGGACACTCACTTAAATTTGGGAAGCTGGGATAGAAGTCCTTTTCCCATTTATATCTTCTTCAAACCTTGAGCCTTCTGAACTGAGGATGAGTGAAGGTCACAGGAACTCTCAGATTCTGTTCACTAATTCCCAAATCTCTTTCTTGGCTTTCTGAGACTGAGAATGAGATAGAGGCCTTCTCAAAGATCCCCAAATCCCAGAGATGGACGAATGAGCTGCAGAACGCCCTCAGGTTACGTACCAGGATCCCTGGAGGCCTGAGGTGGGGAAGTGGTTATCTAAGGTCCACCAGTAAGACAATGGCAGAGCTGGAAGTGAAACTCAACTTGTAACACCAAAGTGAGGGCGTTTCCCCTTCGCTGGTTGTATCTGCATCCTCTGTCAAAAGCCCCTATGTCACCTGCTCACTCTGTCTCTAGGTCCAAAGCCTTTCCATTACTTCCTCCCTTGCTGGGCCCCTGCCCCGACTAGTGCTTTCCAATGACTCGCCATCTCTGCCCTCCGGCCTCTCTGCTCAATTCCACACCCAAATGTAGCAGTTGTTAAATCTGCTCGCTCTCACCTTTCCAGAAACAAAACCATGAATTGGCACATGCTGCCTTTCCTTTCGTTTCAAGTATGGGGACAGGTAGGGAAAGAGGGAAAAGAGAAGCAAAGAAGTCTGTGGAGAAGAAAGGAGACCGGTGAGCCCAAGGATGGATGGGTGTAGGGACACAAGAATAAGAAGCGGGCATCTCTCACTGTCTCTCCCTATTTCCCTGTGGCGTTCCCTTGGTGTCTTTCTCTCGGAAGACGACCTCGTCGGTTTGACTGGTGACATCTAGAATCTCCCGGATACTGTCGTGCCCCAGCTCTGCTGTCTTCCCGCTTTCCCTGGGCTGGGTGTTCCCAGCTGCAGGCAGTGTCCTCTCGTTCCGCCAGGAGGCGCCCGGGGTGTCTGTGTCGCTTCCATCAGAGGAGCCACTATGGACGCTGAGCTCCTCAGCTTCGTCTGAGTCCGAATCCGGGGCGGTGTGGCGGCGGATGCGGGACACAGCTTCCCGCAACGCCCCGGCGTAGGGCCCAGGAGTCCGCGCCCAGGCCCCGCCCGCGCGCCGCGGGACCCCAGTAGCTTCCGAGCCCTTCGCGCCGCCTGTGCATCCCGGAGCCGCCGGGCCTAAGGTTGTGTGCTCTGGGCCGCCTGGCTGCGTGCGGCTGTCTCGCAGGCTGACTTCGCCGACAGGGAGCCCTAAAACGCAGGGGGCGCGCTGCTCCGGGGAGGAATCCGCCGGCTTTCCGCCCTCAGCTTCGCACTCTCGACCCCCGCCCGGCTGGTTTAAGACGCGACCGTTCAACAGTAGCTTTTGGCAAGGGGAAGAAAAGCCTGCGGGCCCCTCGCCCTCCTCGTTGCACGGGTTGGCTAGCCGGGGGCTGTCGCCCACAATGCATGGCTCCCCAGAGGGCAAAAGCTGCACCTGCTGGGTTCGAGGGGTCGGAACATACTGGGACTTTATCACCACGCACGTGGCGTCGATGACAAAGATGCCTTCGCCACGAGCGTGCCCCCGAGAACTGCGGGGTAGGGTGTGGGCGCGGCGGGTCGCCTTCCACACTTCCAGGCTTTCAGGTTCTGTCCCCTGTCTTTGACCCAGGGACTCTCTCCATCCGGTGCCTCCAGGAGCCCAGGGTCTGGGGAGAGTCTGGCTATGCCTGAGTGGCTGCTTTTTAGGGGAGGAAATCCAACATTTGGGAAGCCAAATCTGTTTTCTTTCTTCTTTCCCTTCCTTGGAGCCCTTAAGGTGGTGTCTGGACCTGGGAGCGGGACGTGGGGGGCTGCGAATCGTGGTTGCAGCCCCAGCAGGGGCTGTCTCCGTGCCCGGACTGCCAGTAGCTTTGGCCTGGGGCCGGCCATGGGTCTCACTGTTCAGACCTGCAGCAGCTAGGCCCGAGCTTTTCTCTGCGGCCCCTTGGTAGGACTCTGGCTTCGCTCTGGCCGCTGCACAGCCTGGAGCTCCCCCTAAGAGACCCCGGCCCTGTCGGAGACCCCAAGCCCCGAGGACATCCCGGTAGATCCGAGGATCCAGCCTCTTCTTTGTGCGCCCTGTCTCTGTCCTGGTGGTGGTGGGAACTGGGACTGACGAGGTGGGCGCCCTGGAGAGCTCGGGGCCTCGCTTAGTCCCCAAGGTCCTGTGGGGGCCTTCGTAAGAAGGTGGAGCCACGTAGGGTGGCGGCCTGTCCCAGCGGCGTCTGGGGGCTGTGCCTGCGGCGCCTCTCAACAACAGGTGCGCCTCGTAGCTGGGGGGCCCTGGCCGCCTCCCTCCCCACGGCCCCGCCCACCCCGCCCCAGGGTCACTCTGCGGTTGCGCGGATGGACGGGGTGCTCGCCCCACCTGCCCGAAGCGCTCGGGTCGCAGGGGAACCGGGAGCCCTGCAGGTTGGGCCGCCCGAAGGGCATTTCGGGGCTCGGGGCGGGGCTGACCTAGGGGGCTCCGTCGGGCCCCAGCAGCCTTGCGCCTTTTTCTCTCGGTCTCCTTGGCCTCCCGCTCCTGCGACGCCGCTTTCCTTTTCTCTTGCTCCCGAGCTCGAATCTCGGCGGGGGGTCCCGCCCGCCAGTTGGTCGCCTCCTGTAGCACCCTGGAGGCCCAGGGTCGGCGGGGTGGCGGCTCAGGGGATCCCGGGCTCAGCCTACACCTGGGACAATGAGCAGGAACCCAGGTGAGCAGTTTGTGGGGAAAGGGAGTCGAGGTGCGGGGAGCTGGGAGCACTGGAGACCACTTGGGGCAGCCATGTGAAGGGGCATGTGTGAGTGTGTATGCGTGTGCACGTGCGTCTATGTTGGGGCTGAAGTCGAAATGAGAGTCCTCACCATCTCTCCATACACATTTAAACAGCGGCTGCCCCATCACCTCCTGCCCTTTCTCACCCCTATTCCCGTTCCCCTAATCAACGCTGAAGGAGTCAGGCCCCAGTCCTCGACGAGTGGGGGAGGGAGGCGCGGGAAAGAGAAAGAGGGCCAGCCGTGTTCGCTGGTACCTGCGGGGAGGTCTGGACCCCACTTCCCGCCCCACCACTTGCCGCCCCTCACCCCGCCTTCACTCACGTGCGGCTCTGTGGCCCGCGGGCCCAGTGGGGGGTGGTATGGAAGTCCATGGACTGTCGAGAAGGAGCGCGGCGACTATAATGACAGGAAATGGTCTTCACTTCAATCACCAACAGCTTGGACTTCTGCACCCAGAGGCAGCTGCCAGAGTCCTCATCCTGGAGCTCCCGGGGGCTTTCAGGCCCCTCGGTGATAAGCGGGCCATCCAGCATCCTGCCCCACCCCACCCCGGCCCCCCACCCTCCCACCCGCCCCGTGAGCCCCCTCCCAGCCCAGGGAGCCGGCGCCCACTGCAGAGCGGCGGGCCCAGGGACTGGGAACTATATATACCCGGGCACACGTGTGTGCCTGTGTGTGCGTGTGTGCCTGTGTGTGCCTGTGTGCGTGTGTGTGTGTGCTCGCGCGCGCGCGTGCGCGCGCATGTGACATGAAGCGGACGGCTCCGTGCTGCTACCTCCCCCAAGTGCATGGCCGCCCCCTGGGGCCTGGGATTGGATGCCCCTTCCCACTGCTCATGTCTCCTAAGCCTAAAAGGACCCGAAGGAGTGGGCAGGGGAGGGACTTCTAATTCTTGCTAAACTGACAGCGCCAGGGTCTCCAGCCCCCATTTCCTCATCCTCCCCGACGTTTTAACTCTTTGCTTTCCTGCTTGTCAGGCTGCCTGACCACCAGGGTTCTAGCCTTCCTCCCTGGACTCCTTTCCCTGACAGAGTGGTGAGAATAGAACTCAAGGTCTTTGCCTGTCACTCTCTGCTGGTTTCCATGGGGTTGGGGTGCAGGAGAGGCTGGCCCACAGCTGGGAGGGGGGCCTATTTTTAGCGGCGGTGGCATTCGGGTGCAGATGAGATGAGTAACCAGTTCCCAAGCCTTGGAGAGAGGAGGCGGTGGCTTTCAGGAAGCTTGTGTGGCTCTGGGGGACAGCTGCTCCCCCAAGCTCAAAAAGGGTAACTCCTGCACCTTTTACTCCTCACTTTTTCCCTCCTGGGGGTAAGACTCGGAGTTTGTGCTGGCCACCTAAACTGCTTTGTCCCTGGGCACCCACAGAGCCACCCAGCAGCAGCAGCAGCAGCAGCAGCAGAAGCAGCTAGGAGTCCTGTGTTATAGTTCTGTGCCCACGTGGCTCTACCAGCCTAATGCTGGGAGCATAGAGTTCTTGTATACACTTGCACCCTAACAGAGGGATGGAGGAGGAATGGTGTGGTGTGCTTCCTTGACAAAGCCAAATCCCCTAGCAACTGAAAAGATAAAAGTGGCCTCTCTTTCCCAGTATGGTGCTCTTCTTCATGATTGTCACAATGCTAGTTTACTCAGCCACCCCTTAGTGGAGCTCACCTTTTGGACTCACTGTGTTCTGGGGGTTGTTGCTTACATCCACAGGATCCTCCCCCTAAGTCTATACCAGGTGTCCCTTGATTCACCATGGTAATGTTAGTGGCAGCACAGCCCACGCCAACCCTTCCATGCAGAGACTTAGCAACCATGCCTGGCAACCATGGCAGTAGCTCCAGCGGAGAGGAGGGGTGCAGGGAGGGGGAAGAGAGGGTGGCAATGGTTCCTGCGGAAGAAGGGACCATTTGCTTCTTCTGAGTTAAGAACAGAAGCTTGTGAGCTGCCAAATTGTATCATCTTTTCAGCTCCATCCTTCTTTTGAGACTGTTTGGTGGGATGTTAGGAGGAAATGGGAGAAGCAAGAAATCCCAATTTGTTTTCCATAAAAATACATGGGAGCATTTGGGTACAGACCCTTCCTTTCAAGAGGATGGGGAGCAAAAGGGTTGTTGTGGGGCAAAGACAGGCCTTCTTGAGAAATAACACAACAAAATTCAAGCCTCCTGCTCCCCTGTCCCACCCACTCCCCACTCTGGTCCCACGCACCTGCCAGCTGCGCTGAGGACGATGGCTTAGAGGCACTGCTTTCCACCCTGGGTCCCACCAGAGTCCCACAGCTTTTTAAGCCCTTGCCTCCTCCCTAGACAAACTCTCCTTAATAAGGGAATGTGACAGAAGGAGGCATCTGTCCTTTCTACCACGCACCCTCCACATAAACACACTCTAATAACTTGGAAACCTCCCTCCTCCAAGCTTCGGAATGTGCTGAGAACTCTGAAGATGTGAGTGCAGAAGCATGCGCTCAGCCATGACGCACCCTTGAAAGTTGACCTCTGACAAGTGCCTTGATGTTTGCCTTGTGTTCCATCAGGAAGAACCAAAATGGTGTGGCTGAGGTTCCTCAGAAGGCATAGGCACAGAGGAGGGAGAACTAAGAATTACTAAGAAATTCTTTCTGGCTTGGATGGGAAATTGTCATATTGGCAAAGCTGTGGTGGAATGCAACCTGGGACTTGGCTCTTACCAGTCTGGCAGTACTCATGGTATTTGGTGCTTTCAGTCTGTGCAGTTTCAGCACAGATAATGGCTCATCAACCCATCAGGGTTGACCACAATTCTGCTCTCCCTCCAGTCTCTACTCTAGCTCATTCTTAAGATTGGAAGAAAGGCAAGGGATTCATGGGTTCAAACATAGTGTCACTCCAGCAAAATCCAAACAGTTCAACCTGCCCTCGGAGAGGCTGATAGTATTAGCAGGCTTCTCTGCCCAAAGACCCTTAATCTGTTTACTTTCTGGAAAACTAACACTTTTAGATTTTCCATGGGCTCTAGCTATGGTCCAAGCAGAGGAGGAAGAAGAAAACTAGAGAGAGTGAGGGGCATCAAGAAAGAATTAGAGGTAATGTTGTATAAGACAGCATGAAACCCAGAGCCACATAATCTGGGTTTAAAGAGTAGCTTGGTCTTTAAATTTTTATTAGTATTATCGTGTGTGTGTGTGTGTGTGTGTGTGTGTGTGTGTGTGTGTGTGTCTATGATGTGGGGGGCATGTTATGGTGTACATGTGGAGATCAGAGGACAACTTTGTGGAGTTGCTTCTCTCCTTCCACCTTTGTGTGTCTTCCAGGAATTGAACTCACCAAGCTTGCATGGCAAGAGCCTTTACCAAGTTAGTTTTGTTTTTTCACCAGCTTTGTGGCTGTTAAACCTCTCTGTGCCTCAGTTTAAAAACTTCTATTAAGGGGCTGGAGAGACGGCTCAGAGCTTAAAAGCACTAGTTGTTCTTGCAGAAGACCTGAGTTCAAATCCCAGCACCCACATGGCCGCTAACAACCATAAATTTGGTTCCAGGGGATCTAACCCCCTCCTCTTCTGACCTCCAAGGGCACTGTATGACATGGGTGCACTTACATACACACATGCAGGCATAACACTTATACTTATAAAATAAAATCAATTAAATCTGTTAAAAATGAATAGGGACTGGAAAGATGGCTCAGCACTTCCCTTGAAGGCATGAGAACCAGAGTTTAGATTCTCAGAACCCATGTAAAAAACCAGGGATTGTAGCATACACATTTAATCTCAGTGATGGTGACGTAGGAGGCAGAAAGGTGGATCCTTGGAGCTTGCTGGCCTGCTAGCCTAGCCTACCTGGTAAAACTCCAAGCCAATGAAAGACCTTGTCTCAAAAAAAAAAAAAGAAAAAGAAAAAGAAAAAGAAAAGAAAAGAAGGGGGGGGGTGCGGGCTGAAGATATGGCTTAGCAGTTAAGAGCACTTGCTGCTTTTGCAGAGGACCCAGGTTCAATTTCCAGCATCCAATGGCAGCTAACAACCCTCTGTAACCACAGTTCCAGGGAAGTTGGATGGCCTCTTCTGGTCTCCGTGAGCATTACATCGGTACGGATGTACTCACATACATGCAGACAATACATACACATAAAAAAAAAGCAGAAGGCACCTGAGGACCACCACCTGAGGTTGTCCTTTGACCGTCACCTCCATGCTTATCCATGTGTGAACACAAGCAAACTGCAATTGTATCTAGCATTAAAAAAATTTAAATTGTGTGTGAGTAGGGTACACACGTGCCAGAGCCCAGATCAGAGAACAACTTTCAGGAGTCAGTTCTGTTCTTCCAGGGGATCCAGGGATCAAACACAGGTCATCAGGTTTGTGTAGCAATGCTCTTACCTGCTGACTCATCTCACTGGCCCAGTGTCTGGCTTTGAGTTAGAACTAAAGTTAATACAGGTTGAAAATCCCTAATTTTTAAAAAATCTAAAATATGGGATAGGGAGACGGCTCAGTGGGTAAAAGCACTTGCTGCGTAAGGACTTGAATTCAAATCCCTAGAACCCGTGGAAAGCTGGGTATACACACGCCTGAATCCCAGTGTTCCTACTGACATGGAAGACAGGGACAGAACTGTACTAAGCTTGTGGGCCAGCTAGCCTGGTGTATGCAGCAGTGAACAAGAAATCCTGATTCAGACAGTGAAAGGCAAGGTCCCACATTCAGGGTTGTTCTTGACATCCATGTGCTCATTCACTATGGTATGCATGTGCACCAGTCCCTGACCCCAAAAACATTTTTTAAAAACATCTAAAATATATGCAGTTTGAGAGTTGGTTCAGTTAGAAGCACTTACTGCCCTTGCAGAGGATCTGGGTTTGGTTCCCAGGACCACATGGCAGCTAACAATCATCCATAACAACTAGAGGATCTGACACTCTCTTCTGATCGCCAGGTACACTGCACACATGTGTTAAACTTACATGCAGGTAAAACACCCAGAAAGTAAAAAAAAAAAATCTAAAGTCTGACCCAGGTACGGTGGCATATGCCTATAATCACAGTGCTTGGAAGACTGAGGCAGCAGAAGGATTGCTACACATTTGAGGCCAGCCTGATCTACATATGGTATACGATCCTCTCTCTCTCTCTCACACACACACACAAACACACAAATTCTCCAAAATCTAAAATGCTTATAGTCCCATGCAGTTTGGATAAGAAATGCACCATTTGTGTAAAGCACCAAGAATGGATGGTATATGCCAGTTTATGTGTATAATCATTACTGTGGTTATTAGTGAGCTGAAGCTGCTTATGAGGTAGGAAGGTTGGAGAAATAGTACCTATCAAACGCAGAAATAAAACACTGCAATACCATGATGAAAATCTTGTCATTTAATTAGATTTGCCACAAAAAGCAATAACCTTGGCTAACCACTCTGCCCTCCTCCACATAACCATCTGCCTTCATACACATAGAGCACAGGAACCCAAACGGGCACCTCCCCACAAGGATCATGGGAGGAAATGACATTCAATGGACTCAGCCTCCTCCATACAGAATGAAACAGGATGAATAAAAATATCTTGATGAAGACTTCTGCTGTGCTATTATCTTAGGGTAGAGTCAGGGCACAGACAGGCAGAGGCAGGGTGAGGTCTAGGGATCTCGTAGAGATCAGAATCTGCCTGACGATCACAGAGCCCATGGCTCACCCCAAAAAAAGCTATGTCTAAGGGGACAGAGACTAGGACTGGCTAGGGTGAAAGTTTTTCTCAGGTGTATACATGAGGTAAGGGAAGCTACAGGTCCTTTCTCTTCCTTCCCCGTGTCTCCTCTAGTTCCCAGAGTGGGGTACGGGGCTCCTGAGAGGGAACACTCATTCTCCTAGAATTCCATTGGATTCCCAGAGCTTCCGGCAGGCAGGGAGGGAGCTGTCTTCCCTGGTGCTGCCTGTCCTTTCCCATGTTCAGGGATTCTTCTCTCCTCCTGTGAGAACCAGGGCCTGCAGGATGTCTGACAGTGATACAATGCCTTTGACGACATCATTCTCATCCACCACTACCAGACGATGAACCTGACAGAGTAACAAGAAGCAATGTTTAGTGTCAGCCTCAGAGTGAGCCCCTCAGTCCCTACCCTCCTTGCCAAATCCCTCTTTCAAGGTCGTTCCCCTCTAACTCCTTTTTGGTGACTGGCTTCCTACCTCTGCTTCCACCAGTCTATTGATGATGGTTTCTAGAGTCTCGTGCAGATAGCACTTGAGAACACCCTCAAAGTAGTGTGAACGATGTTGCAGAGCTTTGGTCACAGACACATCTAGGTTGTTGTAGGTCTTTTCTGCTGCCAAATTCTGGGGAGAAAAAGGAAAGGCTTGCAAGGGGGCCTGTTCCCAAACCCTGGACAACCCAACCTCACTAGAAGGATTGAGGGCAATCCAAAACCCTGCCCACAAGCCACACCTGGTTCATTCAATTACTCTTCACACAGGATGTGAAAGATGTAAACATCCACCACAGAAGAGATGCTCCTCTGCCCTCTCCACGATCAACCCCCCATTCCCTACCTCCCAGCCCTCCACTGTCACTCACGATCACATCAAACTTGGAGTAGATGTCCACCACACGCCCTAGGGGGACAGAGGCAGCTCAGCAAGAAGAATCTAACAGCCAAGGCTCCCTACCCATAGAACTGCTTTCCAGGCTGAGCTGAGGGGAAGGAAGTTTTCCCAGAGCCACCTGATCTCTGAACCCTTCCCTCTTCTCTCCCAGACTCTCACCTTTCTCATCCACCACCGGCAGGGCAGAGACTCGGTGCTGTACAAAGATGCCTAGAGCCACATAGACAGGGGTGGTGGTACGGACCATAGCAATATTGGCATAGGTGCCAATCTGCAGCTCTTCCAGAGACTTAGACATGAATTCTGGCTTGGGGAACTCAGTGATCTGAGGAAAGAAATATTAACTTGCAAGGGGATCTGGGAATATAGGCAGAGCATCTGCCCAACATGCATCACATAGGTTCAAGCCTTAGTACCAAAAAAAACACCGAATCACCAGCTTGACTTTAAGGGCCCCCAAACCACCCATGTATTTGCCTTCAATTCAGCACATAAGAAATAAGACCTGTGTTAAGCAGTACTTACAAACAGTTTGAGGAACTTCAGGATGCGCTTGTGAGTAAGAATATACAAGGTGTTGCCTGATTCTGGGTCAATAACTGGCAGCCTGTGAATCTTATTTCGAATTAATGAAGAGACAGCATCAAACAAGCTGCAAAAAGGTAGAGGATAATTGTTAAGTACTACAGTACTAAAGCTGAGTCACACAGCTCCTTAGTGCATTTATAGACAGGAAAAACTCATGATCAGAGGAAGTGGGCAGTGCTCAAACAGACTTAAGGTGTGTGTGTGGTGATGCACACCTATAACCCCAGCACTAGGGAGGGAGAAGCAAAAGGATCCTGAGTTCAAGGCCAACCTGAACTCCATAGTGAGATTTAAAAAAAAGGGGAGGGGGTGCACGCCCTTAATCCCAGCACTCAGGAGGTAGAGGCCGGAGGATCCCAAGGTCAGCCTGGTCTACATAGCAAGTTCCAGGCCAACTGAGGTTATAGGGAGACTCTGTCTCAAAAAGACAAAAGAGAAAAGGAAAACAACAACATGAGTACATGTACCGGAAGGAGTATCTTTTCTCTCCCCTGTCCCCTTCCCTGGATCTTTAGGGATATTGCTCTTTTGGATAAACAGACCTCACCTGGCATTTGGAGAAATGCAGACAAGTGGCTTAAAGGAGTCCTGTAGGTACACTTCTGAAGGAAAAAGGGACAGTTCACAAAATACAGTCATGTAAACATGTTTCCCAGGAAGCCTATCATTCCTTCACCTTTCACAACCTCCCATTTTTTATGTACCTCTCCAAGTTTCTATCTTGTGTTCTTCCAGCTCGTAGATCTGTACCTAGAAGTAGAAATGGTGGATTTAAGACTTGCTCTTTCTTCTTCATTAACCCATGTGACTTGCCTGGAGGGAAAAAAACAGGAAAGGACCAAAGGCAGGGAAATGGTTTTGGTTTGGGGGCTATGGCTCCTTACCAAGGCTGACTTATAGTAGCGATGCAGGATATTGATGAAATCAGTGATAGTCAGCATGCCTAGAAGACAAGACAAGAGGCCTCATCACTGCCCAATGTTTCTTTCTCTCCATGACCAGCAAAAGATGCAATAGTAATGTTCCAGAAACTTTTGCTTACCCACAAAACTTTGCTTTTTACTATCCCACAAAGGGGCAGCACGTACACCATTAGTCACGAGAGCAAAGAAAGCTTTCTTCACCTATAGCCAAAGAGTAATATCTTAAAGGAAAATCTGAGGGGTTGGCACAGTGAGGAAAACATGAGCCTAGCCCCATAGAGCAACAAGGCTATCATCCTGGGGTGCTATGTGATGACAGGTAGTGAACCTGAGGCGCCAAGGAATGCAGAGGAGGAAAGAGGGCTCCACTCACCTGCAGGGAAGTATCAAATACAACCAACTTGGAGCTTGTAGGAATCAGGTCATAGCAGCGGTGAGACTTCATGAAGGAAGTATACACACTGTTGTTTGACTCTGGGGTCCCTGCATTGAGTAGAAAAGTTAGTGATTTTCTTCTGTGTAAGAACTCTCAATCAGAAAATATAGAAACCAAAAACAGTGTTCTAGTTTCTCAGCTGTTTAGATTTATTTTTTTTTTACATAAGGCCCCTATTCTATCTGTTTTGTTCTGACAGGACATGGATAAACTCCTCAGAAACTATTTTATTCAACTCTTGCCTCCAGGTAAGACTCTATTTCTTGGCTCCTTAGGTAAAAGAAAGCTGACTGAAATAGGAAGTCTTAATACCTCTCATTAAACTGTTCAAGTCTAAGATTTTTCGAGTCTTTAGTTCAAGTTCTTCTTCCTGTTTAGCATATTTTGATTTGTCTTTTGTCAATGAAGATGAAATCTTCAAGTTAAGATCACGTAAACATCTTCAATTTCATTGAAGACCTGCAGGTGGGAAACTCGAGATTCAGTAAGCCTGACCAATTTTCACAATACTAAATTCTCAATCAACCTAGCCCAAACAGAATCTATTTTGGTTTTATCCACTGAATCGGAAATCATCCAGCCACTTTAGAACCTCGATAGGTTTATCTCTATTCTTGTGATTTTTGTTTACTTAGGTTTTTTTTGGGGGGGGTTGTTTTTTAATTTTGAGATATAGAATACTGCTATGTTAGCCTAGGCTGGTCTCATGCTTGTGGCACTCTTGCTGCCTAAGTTTTCCAAGTGCTGGGATTACAGGCATCTGTGCCTGGCATTCTGTGTTTTTGTTTTTGAGACAGGGTCTCTGTAGCCCCAGCTGGCCTGGAACTCACTATGTAGACCAGGCCAGTCTCAGTTTCACAGACAGTCACCACTCTGCCTCCTGTGTGCTAGGACTAAAAGCATGCGTCACCATGCCCACACTATTTTTTTTTTTTTTAACCATTATCCTCCTAAAAAAACATAAGGCAATTTTTAAAAGATTTGTTTTTGTTACATTTATGTGTGTGTACATGCATATGCATGCAGGTATCTGCAGGTCAGACGAGGTGGTCAGTCCCCCCCTGGAGCTGGACTTACACACAGATGTATATCACCCAATATGGGTGCTGGGATTTGAACTTAGATCCTCTGGAAGAGTAGTAAGTGCTCTTAACCACTGAGCATCTACCATCTCTCCAGTTCCAAAGACAAGAATTTTATAGTTCTTTTTTCTAACCATCAACAACACATACCTCCCACCTTGTAGGCCCCATCCTTCTAGGAGTTAGACCCTAATGTTGGTTGCCATCAGTATTTAAACCATTTTACTAAATATCATCAGAGCTAAGCCAAAAAATACTTTTTTCTCTTTCTTTGATAACTTTGTTGCCCATGGAATTGACATGGTCTTATTCTTTTATTTATTTAATTTTTCTATATACAGTACTCATAACTAATTCAATTCCCAAAGTCTACCAATTATTTGAGTTTCCTTCAAAATATTCAGAAGCATTAGATATTCTATCAATTTGGAGTATCAAAAGAAGTCTCTTTGAAGGCTTCTGAGCTGATGGGATCTGGGCTGGTTGGCCTAGTGTTCACTGCTGTCATCCTGGGGTTGTCCTTCATCACTGTCCAGGGGACTCTTTCATGCCTCTCCTCTATTTACACTCCTGTTTCTTGTCCCTCATGTTTTCACTTTGATTACTCTCCTGTTTTGGTGGAGAGTATCTTCCAGCGATTCCTCAGAAAAGGCGCCTGAAGGTGTGCTTTTTGAGACCTTATAGCCTGTAGTTTTACTCTACTCTCACCCTTCCCTTAACTTATAATCTGGATGGACAGAGAGTGTTGGGTTGGAATGTTACAGGTATTGCTCCACTGCCTATTAAGTTGCTGATACTGCTGTCCCAGGCGATTCTGATTGTTGCTTGGGAGATGCTTTTCCCTCTCTGGAAACTCATAGGATCTTCTCTTTGTTCCCAGTGTCCTGAAGTCTCATGATGATTGCGCTTTGGGTGGATCAGTTTCATCTATTGTGCTGAATAGTCAGTGGGTTTGCTTTTAATATAAAAACTAGTGTCTTTTGGTTCTGGGAAATGTTATTAAATCTTTGCATCGATTATGCCTTTCTCTCTGAGTTGCCATTTCTCTCATTCTGGAACTTCTATTATGTAGACGCTGATCCTTTCAGGTTGGTGTGGATTTTTTTTTTTTTTTTTTGAGACAGGGTCTCATGTAGTCCAGGCTACGCTTACATTTGCTAAGTGGCTGAAGATGACCTTGAGTTTGCTTGAATCTGATCATTCACTTCCACTCCTGAGTACTGGGGTTACAAACATGCACCATCATGCCCATTTTATGTAGTGCTGGGAACTGAGTCTAGAACTTCCTGTATATTAGAAAAACTACCAACTGAAATATACCCTGCCCTAAAAATTTCCTTAAAATATTTCTTGTACTTGCTTCCTGGTGAAATATCCTTTATCTGAGTATGGATTACTATTATTAAAGATTTTGTTCCCTAAACATTGATTTCTCCTCTAGTTGCCCTTTTCTGTTTATTTACTTGTGACATATCTAGATCAGGGACAGTTTTGATAACTTTTTTTTCACTGTTTTTAGATGTTGGTTTAAAACAGAATTCAGGAGCTAAGGATATGGCATAGTAGATAAAGCACTTGCCTTGCAGTGTGAAGACTTTGGCTCCCCAAAGTCTCAGCACAGACAGTTAATTGGTTAGCTAGACTAGTTGGAACTGGAGAGCTCTGGGTTCAGGGAGAGATCCCACCTCAATAAAGGGGAGGGAGAGTAACTGAAGAAGGAAGACACTCAACATCAAGTTCAAGGCTCCACATGCACACATGTGCATCTGCAAAACACCCCCCCCACACACACACACACATAGAGGAAAAAATGGATTTAAATTCCATTTCTGTGTTTTATCTAAATCATTTATACACACGCACACGCACACGCACACACACACACACATTTTTAAAGTGAAGAACAACTTTTAGGGGCCAGAGAGATGGCTCAGTGGTTAAGAGCACTGGCTGCTCTTGCAAAGGACCCGGGTTCAATTCCAGCACCCATATTGCAGCTAACAACTGTCAGTAATCCCATTTCCAAGAGATCAGACACCCTCCTCTGGCCTCCTTGGGCACTGACCGACACAGGTGCACTTACACATACAGGCAATATACTCATGCACATAAAATTAAAATAATAAAACTTTTTAAAAATTAAAAAAAAAAGAACTTTAAGAGTTTAAAAGAAAAACTCCTATGGCAGGCAAGCTGTAAATCTCAGCAGCTGTCTGGAGAAAGAGAAGGAAAATGTCATGTCCTTTAAATCAGGATGGAGGTCAAACACATGGCAGACAACCAGTCAAATATCAGGGAGGGGAGCTTTAGAAAAAGAGTAAGAAAACCCAAAGTATCAGAAAAAGCATACTTAGGTTCTAGCCAGCATCCAAAAAGAGAGACAGAAAAAAGGAAAAGGTGCTTCTTTCTGACTCAGATCTCAGAAAAGTGGTCCCATGGACCTCAATGGTGGCTCACAGGGACTGCTTTAAATCATCTCAACTGCAGACACATGAATGCTGATCAGAAGCTCTAAGTGCATAAAAGAGCACTGTTGACTGTAAACCATTTAGAGAACACTCAACACTTACAATTTTAGGATTTTTCCATTGAGGGAAGTCTGTAGAGAATGATTATATAAATTCCAAACTTAGGAGCTGAAGTCTTTTCTGCTAGTATTTTGGAAACTGAATGGGGGAAGAAGGCTAGTGGCCTAGGACCAGCACAGTTCATCTGGGGCTCTGGTCTGAAGCAGATTAGGTATCTAAGTACCTCTCTACAGCCCCAGTCTTGGCCTGAGTATGGAGGGACAGTTACCCAATAATAAACAATCAGACAGTCTTGGGATGTTTATTTTTTAGACTTTCAATGTTTTTTGACTTTCTTAAAGTTAACCACTATGATGTGTACTCAGATCAGCTAAGTCATTTAATGCAACTTCCAAAATTCCTTCCTATGGTCTCCTTTCCTGTTATATTTGGGTGGGTTTGTATTTTTAAAACATTGTATAGTGGTGCATACCTTTAATTCCAGCACTCTGGAAGCAGAGGCAGGCAGATCTCTGTAAGTTTGAGGCCAACCTGGTCTACATAGTAAGTTCCAGGTCAGAAAAAATTAAAATTCCTTCAGTGTGATTTTTAGGGTGTGTGTGTGTGTGTGTGTGTGTGTGTGTGTGTGCTCATGATGTATGTGTGAGGTGCCACAGTGCCTGTGAAAGTCAGAAAACAAGCCTGTGTCAGCTCCTTTGCCACCTTTACAGGAATTGGGGCTTGAATTCGTGCTGCCAGGCTTTCAAGGCAAATACCTTTACCCGTTGAGTCGTCTTGCCAGTCTAGGTTTTTTTAAAAAGTACATTTAAATTTATTTTAAATTAGTGTATGCATGTGGGAATGTGCACAAGAGTGCAGGTGCCCACAGACTAGAAAAGGGGGATGGGTCCCCTGGGGCTGGACTCATAGGCAGTTTTCAGCTGCCCAAGGTGGGTACTAATAACCAAATCTGAGTCCTTTGCAATAGCAGTATGTACTCTTGACCGATGAACTATCTCTCTGGGCCACTTGTTTTGTTTTTCAATGAAGGAGTGAAAGTGATCTATGCATTCATTCTATCACTGTTAAATGGAAGCTTTCCATTGTTTTTCAAACATGAGAAATCAGTTCAGAGATATCAAGACATAGCTTTAGATACCATACTAAGTTAGATGCTATCATTTTAAGCCACAAACCCACACACATATTGAGTTTGGATTTCCCACTTTTTAAAATTAATTTAAATCAGTTGCCAAACTTAAAAATTTCCAGTTTTACATAAAATTCA
Organism: Eospalax fontanierii; assembly: GCA_035773235.1. Classification (NCBI taxonomy): domain Eukaryota; kingdom Metazoa; phylum Chordata; class Mammalia; order Rodentia; family Spalacidae; genus Eospalax; species Eospalax fontanierii. The sequence continues at coordinate 13,720,353 of CM069537.1, forward strand.
ATTTCTCAATTTCTTTACAAAACTCAGAAAATCTGGCAAAATTAGGTCTTAATTGACCAGATATTGATAGCTGCTGTCTCTTTTTAAGTGAGACACAGATTTATAGGTTGTCACTATCATATTTAGTCCACGTCAACTGTGTGATCCACATAAATAACTGAGTTATTGCCATCCGCCTTTGTGCTAACACGGATGTACTCAAACACATTCAACAGGCACTGGCATCACGTGTAGTGTCCAATTACGGAAAGTCATCTGGACGTAGTCATGTGACGACACTGATTTTTTTGGATGTCAATAAAACAGAACAATTTAAATTTCTTGCCCAGAACTCAGAGACTCCATAATATGTCCTAGGATTTCCTCTGACACTATGCTACCTCTTTCTCAAAAAATTATTTGTCTCTGTGTGTTAGAGTATATAATTTGATTTTTTTCTTGTGTGTGTGTGTGTGTGTGCATGTGTATGCAGAGGTTCAAATGATGTTGAATATTGATCAATCCTTCTCCCTCTATTTAGTGAAGAAGGGTTTCTCACTGAACCCAACCTGGAAAAGATAGTTCCTACTAGTTGAGCCAACGAGCTTACTCAAGGGATTCCAAGCAAGTATTAGGATTCCAAGTGACTGCTACACCTGCCTAACTTTTATGTGGAATCTGGGAATCCAAACTCCAGTCCTCATACTTGTGAGGCAAGCACTTTATCCACTGAGCCACCTCCCTAGCCCCTGAATCCTATTTTAGAGCAAGAATCAGACATTTTTTAAAAAGTGAAAAAAGGTGATCCATGCTAGAATTGGAGAGATGGCTCAGCAGTTAAGAAGCACTTGCTCCTTTCCCAGAGGAACTGAGTTAAGTTCCTAACATTGATGTCAGTCAGTTCACAACTGCCTGTAACTCTAACTCTAGGTGATTTGACTCTTCTGAACTCTGCAGGCACTGCACTCACACATCTACAAACGTGCACACATATACACAAAATTTTTAAAAATCCTAAAAAGAAAAAAAGTGGTCCAAACCGTTCCCCGTTCTAATATATTTACAACGGAACAAATAGGAAAGGGCAACTGGAGGAGAAATCAATGCACAGGGAACACAAGCTTTGATAATAAGTAATCTATACTCAGGGAAAAGAACATTTCACCAGGAAACAGGTACAAGAAATATTTTAAAGAGAATTTCCATCTCTCTAACCTCACTATACTACCTCTTGAAATGTGTACTCAGTCTCTATTTTAATCCCCTGGGGATTATAAATGTCCTAGAAAGAGTAAGAGTGTTCCTGGGCAAAATCCTTGATCAGAGATGCCACAAACTGCTCTCCTTCTCTCCCCCTCTCCCTCCCTTCCATTAGGGCTTGAACTTTTAAGGCCTTGAGCAAGTGAGCATGCTAGATAAGCCTCTACCACAGAGCTACATCCCAGCAATTCTGTCTCTTTCCCTAGGAGAACCCTAGGAGACTCAAAAGCATTGCTGAAGACAAGTTAAGGTCAGGTTATGGTTTTTACATTCAGTTTCCTTTGCTGTAAGTCACGGCAAACTTACCTGGAAGGTGCTCATTTTCCAGAGGTGAAAAGTTATCTGAAATGACCTAGAAAGAGAAGACAAATACCTTAACTGAAGCGCCATCTATTTTAGTCTAGTGACACTGGAAAAAGGCTGCTTGGAAGACTAATATAAGTGAATCATTGATTTCCTTTTAAAAAAGCACTGCAAGGCCCTTCAAGAAATACTGTTTCAGCTGAGTGTGCTGGCACACACGTGTAATCCCAGGACTTGGTAAGCAGATGCTGGAGAATCAGACATTCAAGGCAAGCCTTGGCTATACAGCAAGTTCAAGGGCAGCCTGGGTGGAAGAAAGATGGAGAAATGGCCTAGTAGTTAAGACCACTGATTGCTCCTGCAGAGGACCCAGGTTCTGTTCCCAGCACCCACATGGCAGCTAACAAATGTCTGTAATTCCAGTTTCAGGGGGTCTGATACCCTCTTCTGACCTCTGTGGGCATTGCATGACATGGGTGCATTTATATACATGCAGGTAATTCACTCATATACATAAAATAAATAAAATATTTTTAAAAAAAATATTATCTCAATTAGTTTTTCTAACAACTCCAAGGTAAGCCCATATTCACAGAGTAGAGAAGTGAGTCAACAGTCAGTAAGAAACTTGCCCAAGTTCACACGGCCGGTAAAGGATGAAGTAAGGACTTGAACACATGTCTGGTTCCAAAGTTCATGGCTTTCCATACCACACCTCCTAATGAAACATTCATTTGTTTTTGTCCTTGTTTTGTATGGTTTGTTTTTTGAGGTAGTTTCTCAGTATGTAGACTTGGTTGGCCTAAAACTTGAAACCTTCCTATTTTAGCCTCCTTAGTGTTGGGATTGTAAGTATATACCACCATGCAAAGCAAAACATCAAACCTAAAACCAGTTGTGGGGTGCATGTGTCAGTACACAGGAGGCACAGACAGGAGGATTACAGCAAGTTTGAGGTCAGTCTGGTTTACACAGTGAGTTCTAGTCCAGCCAGGGCTATATAGTAAAACTGTCTCAAAATCAAACCAACCAAACAAAAAACTCCACAAAACAGAAAGCTAAGACTACAGAGTCTGAACTTAAGGTTGGCCCCAAAAGATTCTCACAGACCTACTTTGTTAAAATGTGGATGGTGTGGTATCATACCCCTGTAACCTAGCACAAAGGAGACTGAAGCAGGGGATTAAGAGTTTAAGCAAGTCTGGGCTACATAATGAATTTGAGGCAAGCCCCAAACCTATGTGAGCTCTCAAGATAAACACTACTTTTCCCCGAAGACTCACAAGAACATCTGTGGCACTAGTATCATAGTCATCCTCCTCAGCTTTGAGAGAGGAACACGTCAGGGAGACGCAAGTAGCTAACCCAGACAGCTAAAGCTTGAATGACTGAGAAGCAGATAAGGAGCACTCACATTCTACAGTTTGAGGCTTAAGTCCTCTCAGCACCCTTGGGCTACTGGGTTTCCAGATTCCCCCAGTCTGATCAGAGAAGGCTCTGAATACAGATAAACCTTCACAGCCACTCCTGAGCTCTCTTTAAGTGGGAACATATGGAAATTTCATTGTTATTTAAGAACTCAGGCGGGATCATGGAAGTTTTTATCCACTGTCACCAATACTGTGGCTCTATAAAGCTGCATTTCACTCTCACAGCTTCTGGAGTAATACGAAGTCAAAGGCCTGGGGTTGACTGAACCTGGTAAGTTGGCTACGTTAAGCTGGCAGGACACCTCCAAACTTCATTCCCCCAGTACTGTAGGGTGGGTAATTAATTTCCCTCTGTTCCTGATGGGCTACATAAGACTATCAGCTTGGCCTGGCATTTTTGGCAAAGCTATCAGAACAGTATCATCACTTAAAATCAGAGAGGGCTGTTCTACAGTAAAGATGCACACATAATATGTCACCACAGTCTCAGGACCTAAAAAGGCACAGAAACAGCACTACTTCTGAAAATATGACATCCATCATACAAAACATACCACTCTGTGCTAAAGTCATTTTGTTCATCTAGCACTGTGCTAGTCATTTTATTAGCTAGAGAAACAGATTATAAATCCCTAGAAGCCTGCACCTATCTGACACCCCCTAGCATGGGGTATTGAACATCATCTACATTTTGTGTGTGTGTGTGTGTGTGTGTGTGTGTGTGTGTGTGTGTGTGTGTGTGTGAGATAAGGTCTCATTATATAGTGCTGGCTGAGCTGGAACTCCATATGTAGACCACTTTGGCCGGGAATTCACAGAGATCTGCTAACTTCTGCCTCCCAAGGGCTGGGATTAAAGGTATATGTCATCACACCCAGTCCCAATGTACAATTTTATTTTATTATTTTTTGTTGTTGTTGTTTTGAGACAGGGTCTCCTTATAGCCCCAGCTGGCCTGGAACTTGCTATGTAGAGCAGGCTGGCCTGATTTCCCAAAGATCTTCCTGCCTCTGCCTCCTGAGTGCTGGGATTAAAGACATGCCCACCACGTCTGGTGCCAACAGACAATTTTTAAAAAAATCTCTAATAATGATGTAAATTGATATGGACAGAAACTTGAAACTGAGAGATAAAAGATATATACAGATCGAGATAGAGATATAAACATCAGGGTCGGACACTGTTCTAATTTCATTTCTATTGTCAGGATAAACTACTCTGACAAAGAGCAACTTGCAGTTTAGGGGAGAAAGGGTTCATTTTAGCTCAGAAGTCCAGGTTATAGTCTATCACTGTGGAGAAATCACAGCAGCAGGAACCTGAATCAGCAGGCTGTATCATATCCAAGGTTAAGAGTAGAGAAGAACTAAGATGTACAAGCTCACTTGTTTATGTTCAGCTTGATTTCTCCACTCTTATATTATTTCTCCTAGAAAATGGTACCACCCACAAGTGGGCAAGGTCTTCCCACATCAATTAACTTAATTAAGACAATACTCTATAGACATGCATGCCCACAGGCAAACCCAATGTAAAATAATTCTCTGAGACTGTCTTTTCAGGTGATTCTAGATTACATCAACTTGACAATTAAAGCTAACCATTACAGACACAAACATGACCTTATCTTACTGCCTATTTTTCCAGAAGTGGGGAGAATTATGGCCACTCCCCTCTACTTTTAATAAGATAGGAACTGAGAGACTGGTGGTGCACACATGTTATCCAACACTCAGGAGGGAGAGTCAGAATGATTAGGAGTTCAAAGGTAGCCTCAGCTACAAAGCAAGTTTTTAAGCCAGTCTAGGGGCTACTTTAAGACTCTGACTCAAAACAACAGGCACCTAAAACAAAACAAAGACAATATAGAGCACTAAGAGAGTACCAGTGTACTATACAAGCACAAAATATTACTACAAAGACATAGGCTAGAATGCTTCCAAATTCCTGATCTATCTTTTAAATTGTTTAACAACCACAGATGTTACAGTGTATTCATAATGCTTTAACAGAATATCTGTTCTTCTCCAACTTTTTTTTTTTTTTTTTTTAAATTGAGATAGGGTCCCTTGGTAGCCCCAACTGGCCTTGAACTCGTTATGTAGACCAGTCTGGCCTTGAACTCACACAGATCCACCTGCCTCTGCCACTTCTTGAGTGCTGGGATCAAAAGTGTGTGCCACCATGCCTGGCTCCACTTCTATTCTTGTGATTCCCCATTCCACAGAACTGCGGCATTCCCAGGTGCTTGGACTGTGGTTCATCCTACTTTTCTTGACATGGAAGGGCTTGAGATGCTAGGTTGGTATGCTGTAAATTCCTCAGATCCATCCTTCATTTTCACAGCCTTGACTAAGGCTTTTATTTCTCACTTCTGCACCATCTCTACGCTTTTGTAGAATTTTATTTTCCCATTCATTCACCTAATAGTGCTGGGGATTGAACCCAGGGCCTTGTGCATGCTAGGCGAGCACTCTTCCTATGAGCCACACTCTCAGCTCTGTAGCATTCTCAAAACTGGTCTCTCTTTACTCCCAAATCTATGTCCTTCTCAATTCATCTTTTGTGCTTTGACCAAGTTCTCTCACCAAAGCAGCTCATTTGGAAGGGGTTTTCACCTCCAGCCATATAAAACTTTGTAGGTCTTTTGATGCAACTCAGAGAGTTAAATGGCTTACTCTGTAAGTCTAATGACCTGAGTTTGATTCCTGGAACCCACGTTAAGATGGAAGAACCAACTCTACAGTCATCCTCTGACCTCCACATGTACTCATGGTACATTTACATACACACATCCCCATCATACACAATCATTTTTTTTAAAAATCTACTTTCTGAAGCGGTTTAATCTATTGACAAAAAGCTGTTAAGAATAATCCCAAAGCAGGGGTGGAGTCTGTCATATAGCTTGAATCCCAGCACTTGGGAGGCAGAGGCAGGTAGATGGAAGCCATCTTGGGACAGTCTAAAAAGTGAGTTCCAGGGCAGCAGAGGCTAACAAAAAAACAAACAAAAATTTCCAGAAGCTCACTCACTGCCTTGCTCATAAATCTTCCATTTTGGTCCCCTTTACTACAAAATAAAGGCAAGGGGCTGGAGAGATGGCTCAAGGGAGGTTAAGAGCACTGGCTGTTCTTGCAGAGGACCCGGGTTGGGTTCCCAGCACCCCGGAACAGCTAACAACTCTCTGTAACTCCAGTTCCAGGGGATCTGACGCCCGCTTCTCACCTCAGTGGGCACTGCAGGACACAGGTACACTTACATGCATGCAGGCAACACACTCACACATATGAAATAAAAATAATATTAAAAAAACCCCAAAGGTCAGAGCCAGAGTGATGGCTCATACCTGTAATTCTAGCACTGCAACCTAGACTGAGGCAAGAGGATTACAACTGTAAGAACAGCCTGGGCTACAATGAGACCCTGACTTAAAAAAAAAAAATTCAAACTTAGCATGGTATACGATACTTCCCACCTAGTCTTAGCTGACTTTTCTTATACTATGACCAAAATAAAAGGTCCAGCAACACAAAGCCATCAGCACATTCCTAATTATTCTCCATGTAATTCAATTTCTCTACTTTTGCTCAGTCTGTAATGGGTTCCTAGGCTTAAGGTAATTTTTCCTTCCTCTATGCTTTCAGTTCTTTTTATCTTGACAGCCCTTGGTCTACCTTAACTAATATCTCTTTCTCTCTCTCCTTCAGTAGCATAATGGATAACTTGAAATTATATGTAAGAATTTTTTGAACCAGAATACATTTTCAAGTAAAAAAATGACACCATTATTTTGAATTTAATCGAACAAGACTACTGCTTAAAATGCTCTTGCTATGTCGAAAATGAGAGCCTTAAGTTAGGTGTGGTAATGCAGCCATTTATAAAATTCCAGCTCTCAGGAGGCAGAGGCAGAGGCAGGGGAATCTCTGTGAGATGGAGGCCAGCCTTGTCTACATAGTGAGTTCCAGGCCAGCTCAGGCTGCAGGGAGACCCTGTCTCAAAAAAGACAAAATGAGAGCCTTGTATAGTTGGCCAATTGTATATCACTTTACCATTTGAATGTTTTCTTCTTTATAACGTAAGGTGCACCACCCCTCTGCAGGCAAAGGACGTGGTAAAATTACTCTGGGTACGTAACTGATTCGGAGAAAGAAAGAAAGAAAAAAGAACCTGCAGACCTTACATAGCAACACAGTGGGAGATGACAAAACCCAAGCTATCTCTAGAGGATACGTGGTTACAAACTGTGGAGCAGCAAGTGAATGGGAGAGCTTCCGAAGTGCTAGAGAAAGGGTGACCGAGAATGAGGTAGGTCAAGTAAGTAGCAGAGAACCTGCAGCATCTGTATAGGGGGACAGAGACCTGCTAACCATTGGTCAATGCCGCTCGCCAAGAATGAGCTAGTCACACGGCTGCCTAAAGCCGCAGAACAGAAGACTTAAACTTGGTCCAAGGCACACAGAGGCTTCTTAAGATTCCCTCCTTCATGGAAACCTCAATTCTCGATCTCATTAAAGGAATGCAACCTCGCTAGAAGCAGTATAACGCCTTTCGGATGTACCTCTGGCCAGAAACTACAGGAAACAATCTCTCGCTCGAGATCCAGGAGCGAACTGCAAGCAGGACTCCCTCACCTAGTACGCGGGATTACAAGCGGTTCCCATGCAAACTTCTGAGGGGGCTTGAGCCCCTAACAGTAAGCAGGCCAAGGAGACCACAGCATACTTGGGCTCCAAGGACAGGAGCTGCGCCCAGCGAGGCGGCAGAGGGGCAGAGTCCAGACACCGGCCGCCTCTCGCTCGCTGGCCGCCAACCCCTGGTTGGCCGTCCCTGGCGCCAGACAGGGGGTCTCCGGCTCCACAGCGCCGCCCGCCGCCCTCCTGCGCCACTCACCGGCTCCATCTCTAGCACCAGCCCGGCTCGACCGCTTTAGGAAGCTCACTTGGAGCAGACCCCGCCCCAGGTCCGGTGCCTTGACGCTACTTCCGCTTGCGTCACGACAACCCTCCCCGGAGCGGAAGGCGGGTAACCCACCCTTCCGGCAGTGGCCAAGCCGGGCCTGGAAAACCGCCCTCCCCCAGGTCCTCTCGGACCTTTTAAGCTCTGGCCTTCGGCGAGGGTCACAGGACGGAGCCGCTTGTATTTAAAATGTTCTTTTTTTATTTGTCGTTTAAAAACAAACTTTGAGGAAGCAAATTCCAAAACTTGCCCTTTGCCTCTCGCAACATAAATTATGTACAGTTCAGAATGATCGCTGATACAAAACATGCCAAGGACAGGGGCGCTGGGGTGGAGGGAGAGAGAGCGCTTTAAAAAAGGGAACCATTTCATCCGTTGTTACGAAGGACCAACCTTGCTGTACAGGATACACACAACACAAAATAAAGTTCTTCACGGGATTCACACTTGTCAGCGATTTATTTTTTTTAAAAAGGGGGAGGGTCCTGGAGGTGAGGGTAGAAGAAGGTAAGGGGGAAAACTGAAAATTGAGTATGTGCAAGTGTAAACCAACCCAAAATACAAACACAGGGGGAGGGAATTCTGATGCAATTATACAGGCGGGGTACTTTAAAAAAAAAAAAACAAACAAAAAACCAACCAAAATTCCAACTTTGTAGCTTGGGTCTGAGTTATAGTTTATATAAAAATTAAAAACTGTATAAGGTTTCTTCACTAAATTCTACAGGACTACCGGATACCTAGCATATGCTTACAAAGTCTGCCCCATCTCCTTATCCCAGTTCCAGGGCCCAAGCCCCAACCAGAGCCTGACTCAAGGAACCAATCTCCCCCAACCATATGCCTAGACCTTTCTGCTCTGTGGCTTTGGGGTCAGAAGCCCAGCCGTCCCACTGTCTGATCTAATTACAATGGTTCCTGTTGGGAGTGGGTGTGTGTGTGTTATTCTCTTAAACATTTGCAGCTTGAAACAGTTGAGGAAGCAGTTTAAAAAAAAACAAAAACAAAAACAAAAAAAACAGAAGAAATCTCCCTACCCCCATCAATCCACAATCCCCCAATTCAAAACAAAACAAAAACAAATCTAAAATCACAACAGCAACCGTGCTCCCCCTCCAGCAGGCCTGCCCATTTGCCACCATCAAGCCCATCTCTACAATCCAGATATCTGATTCTTGAAAATATTAATTACAAAATGCCCTGTGCCCACAGCCCCTAGGAAAGAACTGCATATAAGCTTCATCTTCATCCCCACGGCTCCCTACCAGAGAGGGGTCTGGGGCCTCACCCACCCCTCTACCTACCCTACCCCCATGAAGAGGTTCAACTGCAGCACAAGCTTGGGCAGAAAGGGGAAGGAAAGGGAGGCAGGGAACCCATCACCCTCTGGCTCCCCCTGGGGCCAGCTCACTTTTGTGCGTTATAACATAGTCCAACTATACAACTGGGGTGGGAATCACCCAGCCTCTCTCTATACCCCCCACCTTACAGCAGTCACAGCCAGGGGGTGGGGAGGGGTGAGGAAAGGGCGGTGGGTCGGGTAGTGGAGAGGCCCCCCCACAAGGGGAGCTCCATGTGTCCGCCCCACACCCCCTACCATTTATAAACTGGTTTTGTAAAAAGAAAATAGATATATTTATATAGAATATATAAAGCACAAAAATTAGTAGTTTTACATTTGCTCTCCCCGGGGGTAGGGGGAGAGGGGAGGGTTCTCACCTCCAGCCGGCTCCCCCACACCCCACAAGACTATGTACAATCCCATGTATAAATAGATAAATACCCCCCACCCTCCCCGCGCTGACACTAAGCTCCCCACCCCCACATCACCACCCATTCCCACCAGACCAGCAGCAGTTTGGTGACTGAGGGAAAGTGAGAGCTCCGGGCCACACCCTGCCTCACTGGGTATGGGCATGCCACTCAGGGATAGCCCTCACCCTACGCCCTCAACCCCATCCAGGGGCTGAAGGGCAAATGGGCTCATGATGAGGTTGGGAAAACAGGAGAGAGATATCCTGGTCCTAGGTTTAGCACACCACTCCTGCCTCCATGTCCAGATGGAGAAGGAAGTCCTAGAACAACTAGGGGCCAGTCATCCCCAATCTTCATCACCATTTGCCTCAACCACCATCCCATGCCCATAATTAAAAACAAAGATGGATTTTGTTGTTGTTGTTGTTGTTGTTTTTCCTCCTCCTACCCCCCTTCCACCCACTCAAAAGAGGGCAGTGAGGTGGGGAGAGGGTTGGGGCAGTAGGGGGCTTGGAGAGGGTCTCACATTTCAAAACAGCAAAAAATCCAACACTTAAATGAGGTAGGTGTGGGTGCGGGGTCTCCTTGCCCGGCTTGCCCAGCTTGCCCTCCTGGGCATCTGGACGCCTCTTTCCCGTCACGTTGCATTTGTCAGAGTGGAAAACAAGGAAACACAACCCATAGAGAGACAGAAACACAGAGGAAAAGAGGGAGACAGAGACAGATTAAGAAGGAAGGGGATGGGGGTGAGGGCAGGGGCAGGACCCGGCAGGCAGGGCCAGGTGTGGGACCCGGCCTTTGGGATTGTCAAGCTTAGTCAAGTCTCTTTGCAGCCTTGAGTTGGGCCAGAGAGGTCGGTGGGGGCAGCAGGGCTAGGAGGCCCGGCCACACATCCTCCCCACCCCTGCTGCCTCCCAGATGCTTCTGGGTAGTTCCCGGCCCATTTCCCCCTCAAACCTGAGATGCCCAGTGGCTGCTTCTGTCTGGCCCCTCCTGGAGTTAGGGACAGAGATGCCAGCCTGAGGGCCGGTGGCAGGGAAGAAGGTTTGTCCCTGGTGCCCAGGGTGGGCTTGGCCTAGGGCCCTCTGCCCCAGCCTCCTTCTCCAGGGACTCCGGTCAACCGGCAGCCCCAGCCCTGGGTCCTGGCTCTGGCTGCTACCTCTCTTCCCCCTCATCCCTTTCAGGGAAGAGGCTGGGGGTGGGGTGGACTCCCCTGCCTGGTAGCCTCAAAGCTTCTTAGTTCATCCATTTCCGACAATTCCAGGCTCCACAGTGACAGGGGATCTTGTGCTGATCGTCCTCAAAATCAAACTGATAGTCATAGGTCAGCTGGGAAGAAGAGAGAGCAGAATCAAGGTTTGCATAGAGGAAGACGGTAGTGTTGAAATGCCATCTGAAGGCAATGGACTGGGAACCTCTAGGAAATGGCAGAAGAGGAACTGCTTTGTCTCCTACTCCAGAAGCTTCCTCTTACCTCTTCTCCTTTGGGGATTCGCCGGCTGGAGATGATGATGATTTTATCCTCCTTGTCAAAGGTCACAACTTCTGCTACACAGTTAGGGGCACAGGAATGGTTAATGTACCTAGACATTGGGAAAGAGTCAGAGTCAGGGATGCCAGGCAACTAAGTGGAGACAATTTTGGTTATTTGCTGACCTATATCCAGAAAGCCACCATAACAGACCCTTAAATCCCTTCTTCCTCTCACCTGGCAGGGCCTCCAGTCAATGTAGCATCAATCACATGCTCATTGTTTATTCGAAACATGTAGATGCCTCGATTCTAGAAAGGCAGAAGTTGTAGAAGAGTATTAGGAAGCAAATTCAGGCAGGTGACCTTAATTTCTCGTACCTGTAGTTTTCCACCCACCCTCCAAGATCTAAACCTACCCCTTGCTTCTTGGTTCAGGGTAGACCCTATTCCATAACAGTCCCACACAGTACCTGCTCCTCATAGATTTTCTCCCGCCGGTTGGCCACCTCATTGCGAATGATGGTGCCAATGTATTCGATGACCATCGTGTGCTTTTCTAGGTCCTTGGCTGCATAGAGCCCCAGGCCCTGGATACGGGAGCGAGCCAGATAAACGTTGTTCTTCCACTCAGTGCGTAGGCGCCGGTACTGAGATGATTTGGAGTGCACAAATTGCTTGCTGTATGGGGTGTTGGTCTCGCCTGTGAAGGTGCTCTGATATGCCTTAGACATGCTGGTGCTGTTCAAGGTATGGGGCCTGGGAGGTGATACAGTCCATGACAAGACAGACCAAGCACACATTGCCCGCCTCCTCCCTGGGAACACAATACACTAGCTAGGGGTGTATGCTACCAGCAAGCACTGAGGTGCTTGCTGCTCTGGGAGTGGAGTGGAGGCACCTGGGTCTCAACACTGGTGAGGCAGTAACTAGGTACCGGGACCCTTCTGGACACCCTGGGTAGCAGAGACAGCCCAAGGTAGGGAGTGGGTACGGAGAGGGAGGAAGGCATCAATTCCCCTACACTGAGCCTGTTCTCCCATTTCATACTTTCTACCACCATCCTGCCAAACCATGGGCAAGGCCATACTCCTCCTTGGAGTCTTCCCCGAGTTGCCCAGGCCTAGAATTTAAGTTGATGGTTTGTTCAGTTGTCTGAGTCCTACCTCCTGTATATGCTGTAAGCCCTGAAAATGGGGGCCATCTCTACCATAAGTGGCTATCTGACTTTTAATTGGCTGTGAAATCACAGCCTGAAGATGGTATCCTTGCCTTTCTTCAGACTGTCTCACTCTACAGCGTAGCATTGGGCTCTGTGTAGATGGCTCAGTGCAGGGGAATGACTGCTGCCTGGAAGTAGCCTTTTACCACCCTAGGGCATCAGCCAAATTTTTGCCCATCCCGGAGCAGTGGTTTTCAAACATTTGGAGTTCCTTTCTTTTGTAATTAGCAAAATTTTTTTCTTCAACAAATTGTTGATTGCAACTCCAATCCACAAGTGAAAATGGAACTCTTCTGGTGAAATCCAATTTGGGGAAGATGGAGTTACACACAGGAAGGGCCAAGTCTTCCCACTGGTTTTTGTGCTCCAATGCTTTTGGAATACATGTTCTCAGTTTGAAAACCACTGTTGTAGAGCATAAAGGACTAGGGCTGACTATGGGTAGAGTGTCTGACATTCTATGACAGCCTTGGAGCCACCAAAGGCCTTCACAAAAGCCCTGCTCCATGGATTCTGCCTCCCTCTACCCAAGGACCAAGGTTAGGATGTGGTGGTACACAGAAAGAACAGTGACCCATAAGTTAAGAGGTGAGGGTCTGGTCCCAGCTGTGTGACCTTTATCTAGTCACGCAGTCTTTCTGGGCCTCAGTTTTCTCGGCTGTAAAACAGGGATCATACCACCTGCCCTACCTACCTCATAAGGTTGTTGTGAGGATCAAATGAGATAATGGATGTGAAAACGCTTTGAAAAAAAAAGTATAAAGTGCTATACAAATGTAAGGTTTTATTACTTTTCTATTATATTTCTAATTCTTTATTTCTAAACCAACTCCATTTTGGAAAGGGAAGGTGGCCCTAGCACTTGTGGGGGTGTCTGAAGTTTGGGAGTATCATTGGCCCCTCTGGAAGCAAAACCAAAGAAGGAAGAAATGACCAGCTCCCTTATATATTTCACAAAATTCACCACTGTCTACCAAGAACCTCCCCAGTAGCCATTCCCAGGGTACCCAAGAGAACTCTGTCCTGTATCCCTGGTCAACCCAGTTACACCTGAGCTGATTAGGGAGGAGGAAAGGGATATCTCAGTGACACTGGTGCACCCTCTACTCTGGAGGTCTATGGGTGACTCCCCAGGTTCTTCAAGAAAACTCTTATCTGCACCTCAGACTCATAATGTGTCCAAAGGATCCTACCCATGTCCACACCCACAGCCCATGGCTCCAGACCCACAAGCTCACCGTTTGTAGTGTGTGAGGATTTTAGGCTCTGATCGGGCACAGCCAGTGGGGTTGATCATGAGTGGCAGCTCCATCAGGGGGTGGCGTCCATAGCGGAATAAATAGTTCTGACAGCTCTCTACCCCAGGCAGCTGTGGGCGCAAGCAGGACTGCTGTAGCTCCTTTGAAGCGGGGTCTAGATTCCCAGTGCCCACCAAGCCCCCAGCTTGGCCCCTTGCTTACTGATTCAGCTATGCGAAGCACAGCATGCACCGTCAGTCCAAAGAGCTCTTCGCCTTTCAGGTATTCAGGGAAGAGCCTCAGCATGTCGGCCTCTTTTCTCATGGCAGCCACAGGCTCAATGATACGGTTCCACACAGCTAGATGAGACAGAAAGCACCCTTTAGAGCAACATCCACTTACTGACTTCCTGCCCATAATTCCATTCCTGAACTGTTGTTTTTCCATGGCCTTCACCTCCCTGTGGGTCTTAAGGACCCCTTCATGGTCTCCTAGTCCCAGCACCTTTGATTATTTAAGGGAATCATAGAGCTTGTGACACAGAAAGATAAACCCAGGTCCCAGACACCTAATAAAGGTCATGGTCATTTCTTACTGAATGAACATATATATTCTTTGGAGTTGGGAAGATTGGTTTCAGGGTCTAGTGATGGCTATGGGACTTAAGCCAAATAAGTCTTAAGTACTTAAGTCTAGCACTTATGTTATAGGGTGACGTGAACACAACCTATATAATTCGCTCAACTGAGTTTGTTGCCTATAATATATGCTCAATAAAACATATTTAACTCATAATGTAGACCAGGTTGACCATAATCTCACAGAGATCTACCTGGAATTAAAGGTGTGCGCCACCATGCCGGGCTTCTGCTGTCTTATTTTTGTTATAACACAAAAAGAAAGATTTAAAGAGGCTAGGATTGTAGCTTAGTGTTATAGTGGTTCCTCAGCATGTGCTGGGTCCAGTTCTAGCCCCAGTGCCACAAAAACAAAAATCTAAAAAGGATTTTACATAGGGGGAAAAAAAAAATAATGTAGGATTAGGTAGGGTGCACCAGACAAGAGGACAAGAGGGCCTCAAAATTTTGGTCTCCTAAAGACAGGAAAACAAACTAAAACATGTGAAACATTCTTTTGAGGAAGTCTCATAAAGCCCAGGCTGGCTTCCAGCTTACTATATAGTTGAGGATGACCTTGACTTCTGATCTGACCACCACCTCCCAAGTACTGGGACTACAGGTATAAGCCACCATGCTTGGCTAAGCAACATAATTCCAATTACAGAGGAATTTACAGTGACTAAGGGAAGATGAACTCCATTCTTTGGGGGTTTTCAAGAGACTGCACCTACCTGAGATGGGGGCAGTCACTTACCTAAAAGCTATAGACCTTCTTGACACTGTAAAGTGACCCCTTAGGAGAAATTTGCCCAGTTCCATATTCCGGTGCTCACCTTGGGGAGAGGCATCAGTGAAGACCAGGTCCTCTAAACCCTGCTCCATGACTTTGATCACAAACTCTGGCCGCCCATTATTTTCACCAATGGAACAACGGTAGCAGCAGCGACGATTGTTGGTTCGAAGGCTCCAGTAGATACGTGTGGCCTCATAGCCTACAGGATACAGGGCAGTGGCACTGTGGAAGTCGGCCATCTGGTGTGGAAGCAGCTGTCCAATGGCATGAAACACAAGGCCCCCCACACGGAACATGTGTAGCCTCTCTCCCCGCTGGATGATGCTGGCAATCTGCTTCACTTCATCTCGCTCGATGTAGACCCGCCGGAAGACAGCAAACGAACTTAGTTCCTGCTCACATGGCCCCTTGATCTTATGCATTGGACACAGCATGGTCTTATCCTTGAAGAACATGCACTTGGTGCGGATGGCACAGGCAAAATGGTAGACACTGGGGCAACGCATGCGATTGCAGCTGCTGGTAGCCCCAGTTCGCTGGCACAGGGAACACTTGGTTAGCAACCCTCGGTGCAGGGCAACCTCTACATTCATCAGTGCCCCACCCTGGGTCTCATACACCTCTGTGGACCACAGGGCACAGTTGAGGTGGACCCAGAGGTCCAGGTCTAGGTTGAGTAGGCGGGCAGGCCCGTCGGTGGCACCATCTCCCTCTTCATGACAGAAACAACATCGCCTCATGTCTCGAGGCACCTTGCTGGGTCGCAAGGCTGTGCCAAGCTGTTCCATAAACTCTGCCACCTCCCGTTCATCCTCTTGTCGCCCACTACCCTTCTGGATGGTCAGCAGTAACCGCAGCCGCTTCCAGCGCACTCCTTTCCACTTTTTGAGGCGTGGGGGACGGGAATCTTCACTTTCTTCAGGGGGCCGGGCTCGGGGTTTGGAGCGGGCAGAGTCAGGAGATGAAGCCAATGGCACGGGTGAAGGGATTGGTGGCTCAGCAGAGGGCTCAGCCTGAAGTTCAACCAGGGGTTCAGCAGGGGGGCTGGCAGGAGAGGGTGCCAAGGGAGATGGAGGTGGGGAAGGTTCTTCAGGAGGTGGGGCGGAGAGTTGCCTCACATCCAAGTTGGAGACGTTGTAGGTGTAGCTGTGCTGGGCGGACGGCTCTGGCAGAGGACTCTCCTGCAGGAGAAGCCCTTGGATATTAGTGCCAGTCCCTCAGTCATCAACCCCGTTCCTCCTGTCGCCCAGATTCCACTCCCTCAGAAGCTCTTCTTTGCCCCTTAGCACCTTCCTCCTAAAACTGACCCATCTCCTCCCTGAGACCTACCTGTTTCAGGAGGCTCAAGATGTCTAGCTGGCTCTTGAGGGTATAGCCAGGCAACACTGCATCAAACTGCTTTAGCCAATCAGGTCCAGTATCTGTGCCCTTCCCACTTGAACTCTTTTCTTTCCCACCTGCAGTAAGAAAGAGGTCAGTCTTTTTATTTATATTTTTATTTTATACGCATGAGTGTAATGCCTGCATGTAGGTAGGTGCACCCATGTCATGCAGTGCCCATGAAGGTCAAAAGAGGGTGTTAGTTCTCCTGGAACTGGAGTTGCAGATGGTTAAGACACCATGTGGGTGCTAGGAATCAAACCCAGGCCCTCTGCAAGAGCAGCCAGTGCTCTTAACCACTGAGCTATCTCTCCAGCCCCGAAAGAGATTAAATCTTCCATCAGAACTCTTCCCCTCTGATCCCAAGGTACTCTCCCGCCCCACTCACCAGGACCCTCGATTTCCCCCTTCTTAGGCTCAAGGCCTGCCCGGGCAGGACTGTCTGGGAACAGCACTTCGTAGGAGTTGGGGATCTTCATGCTTAGTAACTCAGCCACTGCTACCATCACACCACTCAGGTTCTGCCCAGGCAAGTGAAAGGACGGAGAAAACGTGTCAGCATGTGAGCCCTGCAGGTAAGGGCAAGCACACCCGACACCCACCGTACAAGGGGTAGTTAGTGCTCCCTGTACTAGAACTAGAACTCCAGTTCCCCTCATACACCTTTCCCAAACCACTGTATGTATAAGAGCTGCACAGGAAGGAAACAATATTCGCTGCACTTACAGATGGCACATGTTTGCAAAGTAAGAAACTAGTTCTGTTATTTCAACTGTTTTCTAATTTTGACCCCAAAACTTTGTGGCAAGTTTCTACCAAATGTGACTGGAAGAGAGCTGTATTGTAGCATTTCTCACAAACATGGCACAGTCTGTTGGCTGTCTGTCTTTATCCTGGATGATGAGTTCCTGGGGGACCTTACTTCGTTTATCCTCCTCCCACAGTCCCTAGCCCAGGCTTTCACACATAGCAAGCACTCATGGACGAATTTTTGGACACTTGAATTTTTTTATCCAGCTAAGCTCTGGAGACTGCCCTGTGACCAAGATCTCTTTGGCCTCAAGGTAACCCTAGGACACACCTTGGCGGCGGCGGCCGAGACCGTCAGCATGACTGACACCTCACTTCCTTTGCCCTTTTCCCAAGCTGTGGCAGGCAGCTTTCCAGGGACCTCAAGGACCCCATAAGGTTTGGTATCTGGGAAGACTGAATGAGGAAGAGGAACTTAGGTGAATTTAGTCATCTCCTTCCACCACCGCCCCAACCCCTGGCTTCTGACAACCCAGCCATACTCGGCCTGGCCCATGCCCCACAGCAGCACATACCAGGGATGCTGGCACGAGGGATGATGGGAATGACAGGGGAGAGGGCCCGGTTTTCCTGCTCCCACCGGCCAGAGCCCAGCTGAGGGAAGCGTGGGGCTTCCTCCCCCAGGATGCTCTCGGGAGATGAAGCTGGCACAATGCTATCAAGAGAATCACTGTCCTCATCGCTCTCCATCCTGCAGGCCAAATGCAAAACAGGTGCTGGTACAGCCCCATGAGTTCTCCCTCTCAAGCTTAAGATCAGTGTGTGTTACAGCCTTAACCAAAATCTGCTGTGGGCTAAAGAAAAATGAGTCCACCTGTCCTCCACCCCACTCCCTTCCCCCACGTCCAGTCCACCCTACCTGACATCCTCAGTCTGATTGTGCGGGGGTGTAGGCAGAGCGGCCAGCAGGTCTAGACTCTTCACCTCTGAAGCATCTGAGGGGTTGGTGTGGAAAAGCAAAGTCAAGGTGAGTGTAACCAGAGCAGATGGTGCTCTGCCCCTAACATCTGAAGCTCAAAAGCATGAAGTCTCAGCTATTGTGACTATCGACCCAACTAAGAGTTTGGGGCAGATAAGCTATATACATTGAGCCGCTTTCTTATGTACTAGCCATTAGGCTTTGGGTTTACTTTCTTTTGAGACAGGATCTTTCTTTTTATCTTTCTTTTGAGACAGGATCTTTCTTTTGAAACAGGATCTATCTTTCTTCCTTTTTTTTTTTGGTCTTTTTGAGACAGGGTCTTTCTCTAGCCCCAGCTGGCCTGTACTCTCTATGTGGACCAGGCTGGCCTCAATCTCAGAGATCTGCCTGCCTCTCTGACTCGCAAGTGCTGGGATTAAAGGCATGAGCCACCACAGCTGGCTGAGACATGATGGATGTAGCACAGGCTGCCTGACCTCGAACTCACAATCCCTGTTGCCTTCTCTAAATTGGCTGAGATTACAGGGATGAGCCACCATATCACTATTTAATCTTATTTTATTGAGCTTTTGTACATTTCATACACCAGTTCTTAATCAAATTTGGCCCCTTCCTTATTTAATTTTTTAACAACTATTAGATAATATTACAGTACCCAATTTATAGGGGTAAAAAATCAAGGCTCACACAGGTCAATCAAGTTACTTGGCCTAAGTAACACACCTAAATATACTTATGCTAGAGTTTAAATATTAAGTCAGACTGTGGCTCCACACACATGAATGCCAGATTGTTTTTTCTAAACAAACTTCACTCAATTCTCCCTGTTACCTACCTCTCTACTGCTTCGACAACAGACTTGAGAAGCCCATTGTTGTCCCCAACAAATGAATCCTGAAGGAGTCCTTCCCACAGCTGTCAGTTGCGGAAGTTCACAAGGGGTTTTTCTGATACCGTGTGGCAGTACCATACATGCCTGGATCTTAGTCACTAAATCCACTGGGAAAGTGAAAGCAGCTCCTCACTTACCCCTCAGTGTTCCTTCTGTGTCCCGGGCAGAGGCCGCATCCTTGGGGTGCTCCCCCAGCTCTTCAGAGGGAGTGACGCCATTCACCATCTTCTGCTGCACCGATGGGGGTGGGGTGGGGGGCAGCGACGAGGGTGGTGTCGGCGGGTTACTCAGGTTATTCTGGGGGGTGGGGTGGGTGTTGTGTGCAAGATGGCATAGGGAGACTGGTATAATCTCCTGGCCCCACACTACAACAGCTATTTCCTCTAGTCTTTCATTCCCACCTCCAACCCCAAGAACTTTATTATTTCCCAAAAGCATTGCCATTTTTCTGACCTTGGTAAGCAGCTGGGAATAGTAGTCAGGGCCGGTGGGCAGGGCCCCACTTCCAAAGGCCCCCCTCAGCTGACTCTGCCCACTGACTGGGCAGCCACTGCCAAAGGGAGCAAAGAGGCTAAAATTGGAGGTGATGGTAGGTTCCGTCAGGGGCAGTAGGGACAGCTCCTAGGAGGGGCAAGATGACAAAGCTGGTAACCTGAAGCATTAGCATCTACCACTATACCACAGGGATATGTCTCCTATCCTGGGATGGGACTAGGGGACCAGTTCCCAGGAGTCACCTGTTTTAGCTGTTTCAGCAAGGCCTCATTTGCTCTGACACCATCTTCCTTCCGCAGCTTCTTTCGGGAAGTCACCAACCTGTCGCTTGCCTTCTGTACCCGCTTGGGTTTTGTTGTCAGAGGCTTCCTTGCTGCTGCATCCTAAGCCAGATAAACCCTGTGATGGCTACTGCGCTCATTTTTCAGAGCCCTTTTCTGTTCTGTCCCAGACATGTTTACTCTATCCCCATCACTACAGGTTCCCCTTCTTATCACTCTAGCCAGAGTACTCACCTCCTTGTTGCTGGGAGTACCCTGTAGTTTCTGCTCCAGCCCCACCAGCTTGCTGTCAATGTGGCCGTTGATCTCAGCTCGAAGCCCCTCAGGCCCCCGCCCAGCACCAAGTTGCACGTTTTTTGCTCGTAGAAGCTTTTGTAAGAGCAGATGCCCAGCCTCTGAGCGGGGGCCTGCTAGCAGAAGGTGGTTGCTGGAGCCTGGTGCCCCTACTGGCTCTCCATTGGCCTCTCTCTTTACTGCCTGGGAACCCAGGGCACATGGTTCTTCCCGAGGTTCCTGCTTGATGCTGAGTTGGGGTGGCTCATGTACCACCTGTCCATTCACCTGCTCCAGATGCCCAGGAACCAGGTTGCTCTGCTCTGGCTTCTGAGCCTCTATGAGGTTATCTGAGGGGTCCCAAGGTCCCAGCCCCTTGCCAAAGAAGGTATCTGCAAGTTGGGCAGCAGCAGGTGAGATTCTCCCAGGAGGCAGCTCCAAGGTTGGTCCCTGGGGCTTTGGAGTCCCTGGATGTGTGGGGGTGAGCTGGGCACTGGGGGAAGGTAATTGTGAAGGTCTCTTTGGCTCTTGGGGACTAGATGGTGGAGGTGTGGGGTGGACAGGGCCAAGGACTGGTCCTGTGGATAAGGCTCCTTGTGGGACAGGGAGCCGGGGTGGGCCCTGAGGTCGAGGCCCTGCCCCTAGCTCCTGGAGGGGGCCTGTCTGGGATCCAGGAAAACCCCCAGGTTGAGGTTGGCAGCTCAGGAGACCTTGGAGGGGAGAGGGTTGGGTCCCCGGCTCCTGGAAGGGTGGAGTCTGGCGTACTGCCTGACTCTGCTGCAGCTGCCGCTGCATGAGTAATGCCTGCAGCTGCTGCTGCTGCTGAGGACTCAAGTGCCGCAGCTGTGGGTTTTTGGCCAGGACTCCCTGGAGTTGTGCTCGAAGCTGACCTACTGTAGGCATGACTCCAACCCCAGGGAGACCCTGCCCAGACTGAGGGATGGGTCCTGATTTGGGAGGCTGTGGCCCTGTGTTATTTTGCATGGGTCGCTCTAGTCCAAGAGGCTGTTGGGAGCCCAGAAGGTTCTGGGTCATAGGCCCAGGCTGCTCTCCTAAGGAAACAGAGGGTTGGGCCAACAGGTGGGGCATAGATGGAGCCTCAGAAGAGGATCCACTGCCTAACTGCTGCCCATGGTTTCCTACACTTGCTGTGTGGAGCAAGTTAGCTTGCTGCTGTGATTGTCCTGGGAGCCTCAGAGGTGGCTGCAGCTGCAGGGAGTTGGGTTGAGGCTGGGCCTGGGATTGGACAAGCAGGAGCTGTGAGTCTCCAGAAAGGGAGGGTTTTACCTCCCCTGATTCAACAGCCATTGACTCAGTTGTAGTTCCTGCTGCAAGTGGCCCTCCTTGATGTGTTGAGGGCCCCTCAGTGACCTCTGAAGGAAGAGGCGTCTCTACAGTGTTTTGTTCCTTGCCTGACAGGAGGAGGGTTGGGCCCAGCGCTCCAGGGCTAGCAAAGTGTTGAAGAGGTTTGGCTGGCATGCCAGGCCCAAGTGTCGTCTGTGTCTGCTGCACCTGTTGCTGCTGCTGTGGAGACAGTAAAGTTCGACTCTGGTTCAAGAGGCCTATCTGTTGCTGTTGCTGTTGCTGCTGGTGCAGCTGAAGCTGCTGCTGCTGCAGTTGTTGCTGTTGAATTTGCTGCTGCTGCTGCTGCTGCTGCTGTTGAAGCTGCTGCTGCTGCTGCTGCTGCTGCTGCTGCTGCTGCTGCTGCTGGAGCTGTTGCTGCTGTAAGGAGCCCAAAGCCTGAGCACTCAATTTGGGCTGTCCACCATGTGACATCAGTCCTTGCTGAAGATGGGAAAGCCCTGCCATAGATCCCTGCTGTTGGTGTTGGTGCTGCTGCTGTTGGTGCTGCTGCTGCTGCTGCTGCTGGGCAGTTATAAGCCGGTGTCCCATAAGGCTGTGACCCTGCTGTGATAGCTGTGGGGAACTCAGCACCCTGGACTGAGTCATAAGCACCTGTCTGTGAGGGCCCTGAGGACCCAAAGCTCCAGGGTGCTGTTGCTGCAACACTGCCACCTGGGCAGGACCCAGCATGCCCTGGGGTCCCTGTGGTTGCTGGGGGGACAACTGCTGGACTAGGAGGCCCTGGTGGTTGCTGGGAGGCAGAAGCCCCTGAGGCTTGGGACCCAGAGCTTGGTTTGCCTGTACTCCGGCACCTTGTTGCTGCTGCTGCTGCTGCTGCTGCTGCTGCTGCTGCTGCTGTTGGACTGCCACCTGCCCTAAGAGGTGGTGCTGCTGCTGCTGCTGTTGCAGTTTCTGGGCCAGTTGCATGCGCTGCTGCTGCAGCTGTAGCTGCCTTTCCTGTAAAAGCCTTGAGTCAGGCCCAAGGCTTCGGAGAGCAAGATTGCCAGGAAAGAAGCCCCCTGAGGGGCCAGTCAAGGATCCAGTCCCACTAGAATGCTGCTGTTGCTGTTGCTGTTGGGTCAAGGCTGTGTTGAGGAATGGGCCACCAGGCTGTCCAGGTAGTACCATACCTCCTGGAGGCAGGCGAAGACCTCCAGCTTGCCCACCCGGAGGTGCCTGTGGTTGCTGTAGCCCATGGCCAGGGAGCAGCTGGCCAGGGAGCTTGGTGAGTACCCGGGGACTCTGAGAAGGGCTGAGAGCCAGTACAGCTGAGTGCTGCTGCTGCTGCTGTTGCTGCTGCTGCTGTTGCTGCTGCTGCTGCTTGTTTCGATATTCTGCCATGAGATTTGTGTGTTCTTTCTGCTGTTTCCGGACCTAATGTGAGAGGGTTGGAGAGGTCAGCCTGGAGCCTGCCCACCCATGCCATCCTTCATCCCTTACTTCTGGGTGCTAAACTGAAGTTTGCTTCCTCACCTGATCCAGCTGTTTCTGGATCTTGCTTTGCTGCTCTGTAACCAACTTAAGCTTCTCAGCATCAGCTTCTGGAAACTCACGGCCAGCCTTTTTGGCAGTGCGCTGCTTGGCACACAAAGCCTTCCGGGACTTGCGGTGCACACCGATCTGCTCCTCTAGCACCTTCAGCTGCATCTGTAGAAGCTGCTGGGTGTGGAATAGCCACTCTTCATACTGCCGCTGGTCAGCCTCATCTGGAAGAAGAACTTGTATGCTAAGATCTGCAAAATGGCAACCTCCTTCGACAGGCACCTAAGCACTTCTTTGCACACTCTTCCTTTGCCCCATACTTACTGATCACTCCCTGGGCAAAAGTAGGTGGATTTGGACGAGGCTGGGAAGGGTCACTAGCATTCCGCTCCTGTGGTAAGAGAGACTGCTAAAAGGTCACTGTTTCATGCTAGGCCCTAAGAAAGATGGTCCAGTGGAACAGCACACAAGTTCCTACTTCCACCTTAACTACTTACCTGGCCACTCCCAGGTGTCACATGGTTCTGCAGATCACTGCCAGATCCCCCAGAGAGCCTCTGAGCTAGCAATGACACTTGCTGCCTAGAGTCCATCAAAGCATAGGGAATTATGTGTCAGTGAGGGCACAGTTAAAGAAAGAAATGGGACAAGCAGGGAGGGGAGCCAAGAGAAGGGGCATGACTGGGAAGAAAAGGGCCGGCTCTACACCAGCCCTGAGCCTTACCTATTTATACCAGGCGCCACCCCAATGCTGCCCTGAGCCATCACTTTCTTGATGCCTTTCAAAGCTACCATCTTGGCCTTTGCAATAGGATCAATGATATCTTCTGCAGCAAACTTGTCCAGGTCTGAAGAGAAAAGAGCCAAATGAGCTGGGCCTGAGGTCAGTGTTCCACTGTATGATTGCTATTTTTTTTCTCAACACCCTGACCTCTACTAGGACATGCAGAACAATGACACGGTAAGTCCACAGAACTAGAAGTCATATAGCCTGGTGATGCAGCCCTATTATTCACAGAACACATGGATCTATGTGACAAGAATAAAAGTACACTATGAGCTGGAAAGCATTCTTCAAAGTAGTATTCTTAGAATAACTAGCATAGCTCAAGAACCTAAGATAAAAAAGCTCTAGATAACAGAGCCGTCTGACACAAAAAATCATCACCTAATAACCTACTGTCCTGACAGTCTAGGCCTAATATTGGGTTAAAAAAAGAGAAATATGCTGGGCACAGTGGTGCACACAATCCCAGAACTTAGAGGCTAAGACAGAAAGACCATGAGTTCAAAGCCAGCCTGAGCTACATAACTAGACTCTCTCAAAGACCAAACCAAATCAAACCAGAATAAACCAGGTGTGGTGGCATATGCTTATAGTCCTAGCACTTGAGAAGTGGAGGCAGGAAGATTCTAAATTTAAGATCATCTTCAGCTACATAGTGATTTTGAGGTTGGCTTGGGATACATGAAACTGTCCAATCTCTCACCTCACCCTGTTCACTTACTCATCCCCCCAAAAAAACAAAAAGCAACCACCCAAAAACCCCAAACAATAAAAAACCCCAACTCCGCACTTTGTTACATATTTCTCCTGCTCAGAAAGCTTAACTGATGCCCAACTCTCAAACTAATTTCACTCTCCTGGAATTCTGAGGCAGTTAAGAAAAGCTCAGATCTACCTCCGCTAGATGCTATGTAATCTTACACAAGTTACTTAACTTTTATGCCTCTGTTTCCTCCTCTGTAATCAAAGCCAAGTATAGTACCCACTTAATGAATCTGTTAGGATGAAATTAGACAAATGGCAAATAACACTACTTAGGGTAGTACAAGTAATATTACAAAGGGTAATGGTTACTGGTGCAAACAGTGTGGTAGCACACACCCCCAATCCCAGCACCAGAGAGGCAGAGGCAGGCAGATCTCTGTGAGTTAAGACGTCAGCCTGGTGTATAGTAAGTTCCAGGTCAGCCAAGACTACATAATACAACCAAGTCTCAAAAAAGAGGTCATTACTCAATAAATGCTGTGACAATCTAAGGTCTTCCTAAAAATGGCCTCACTTCTTATCTCTCCAAAATTCTAACAGCACTCACTCACTTCTACCACATCACTGTTCTCCATAGGTTTCCCTGCCTCTATGGCATCACTTAACCTTTTCACTTGTCTTGATTGCTGATCACCTCTTCTCCTCAACTCCTAAACTCAGCCTTTATCATAGTCACAGAGCTTTGTTGATCAGGCTCCATTCATTCACTCATATATTTGGAATGCCTGTGATATACCCAAAACTTCTGGTTTCCTTCTCAAAAAACATAGTACTTCCACTTACAGCAATATGGTTTAGCCTATCTCCCTTCGCTAGGGCTTATCTTAGGTTGCTAGACTCTGCCCATTATCATAATTATATTATAACCAGGATCACACCTAAGTAACTCAATTATGCCAAAAGGTAAGGTTACCTGTATCTGGGAAGAAGCTGTTAGCAAGCTGCTGTTGCTGCATAGCCAGCTGCTGTGGCTTCATGCACATGGAAGGAGGAATGGCATTCATGGGTTTCTGTGCTAACATTGGCTGTGAGCCCTGTTGGGGCACCAAGCCTGTCTGCCCTGCTTGCTGCCCACTTAGCATATGCCCCTGGTTGGACACCATAGCCATGGATGGGGCCAGGCGCTGCTGAAGGGTATGAGCTGGTGACTGGGTGGGCATCAGTGATTGGCCCAAGCCTGGCTGTCTGCTACTTCCAAGACCCAGGGCAAGCTGCTGCTGGGGCCCAGATAAACTGGGAGAAGAGCCCTCGTGTGGCAATGGCATGGTCTGGGCAGGACCTGGTGTGGGCAGCAGGGAATGTTGTTGCTGCTGTTGCTGCTGCTGGGCAGGCTGTAGCTGGGCTGAGAGCTGTTGCTTCTTCTGCAGTTCCTTTTTCTCATGCTCCAACAGGTCCTCGATGAGCAGGGGCAACTCACTGGCTACAAGTGAGCTCTCCATCTTGTCCAGCTCATCCCCAGATGCTCCATGTCCACCAGGCAAGGTCAGGGCCCCACTCTCTAGCTCAAACTTTTCCAGAAGGGAGGATCCTCCTGGGCCACTTAGTGGACTAGGGGTCAGCAAGTGAGCTGTTGTTCCCCCTGCAGTCCCAAAGGGGCCCTTCTCAGGTGTGTGCCCACTGCTGGGAAATGGTCCTGTACCTATTCGAGTGTCACGGCTGCCTATTACCGTCTGTCCTGGCTTCAGACCCAAGCTGAGGGCAGTGGCAGGAGGTGCTGACTCTACTTTGGGGGGGTTAATGGTGAACTGGCAGGGAGAAGGATGACGTCCTCCCTCCTCCACCTTAGGCTTCACCTCAGGGAGCACAGACGCAAGGCGAGGCTCAGAGTTATCAGTGGCAGGAGGAGGGCGTTCTTCAGAGCCCAAAGATACTGGCTCCACCCCCCGCAGTAGGGCCTCCCGTTCAGCCTTCTCATTTGCTGACTCTACCAGCCTTAGGTGCTCGTTGAAGATGTCCTTCTTGTCCCCAGTGTCTAGCTCAGGGTCAGTATATGCTAGTAAGTCAAACTCATCTCCATTGAGGAGATCATCCAGGTGGGGATCATTAGTCTCCAGGTTTTCCAGGGTGCCCAGCTCATCATCACCCTTTGCCACATCCACACCCAGACCCAGGTGAGCAAGCTCTTCATCATCCTCTAGGGCCTTGTGGGCATCAAAATCATCATCCAGCTCAGGATCCTCACAAGGTAACTTCCCAGTTTCCAGGGCCAGAGGGGGACGACCAAGCTCAGTGCTTGAAGGGGGGCGTGAGACAAGTTCCAAGCCGGCTGGGAGGGCAGGACCTTTGGTGTGAGGTGTCTGATGGAGACTGTTATTCAATTCAGGAGCTGGAGGGGCAGAGGGTTTTTGTGGGGGAAGGCTTGATACTGCCAGGCTCCGTAGCCCTTCAGGAGCCAGTCGATGGGGTTCCTCACTTACAGGATAAAAACGGGGCCTCTGAGGGGGGCCCTGACCAGGAAACGGAGAGCCCCCAGGTCCAAGTCCTTTTTGTACATTGTGTCGCAACTCAATGAACTGAGCGGGACCAGCTGGACCAGGCAATGGCTCAGCAGGGCCTGGAAGCCGGGTGGGAATTCCTGCCAAGGGGGAACCTAGTGCTTGGCGGCCAAGATCAGGTCCAGGAGTTGATGGAAAGCGAGCAGACATAGCAAGTCGCATGGTGGTTGTTGTTGCCTGCTGCTGCTGCCACAGCTGCTGCTGCTGCTGCTGCTGCTGCTGCTGCTGCTGTTGTAAGGGTAGGGACCCAGGGTAGGGCGTGCGCTGATAGAAAGCCTGGGAGCCTCCTACAAGTTGCCTGGAAAAATATGCAGCAGTGAGGTATAATCAGCAGGGAGAGCTGAAACAGGAGCTTAGGGAAGTGAGGAAAGACAAAAAGAAACTGAGAGGAAAGAATGAGGAAAAGTAAGCGACACCAGAGGAGGATGAGGAAGATTAGTGACAGAGAAATCAAAGGCAGAATATAGTGATGGGAAAACACACACAGAGGAAACCTTCCAAACCTCACCGGTTGTTCACGTCCATAGAGGAAGGTGTGGCTGGTGGAAGTGGCCGGGAGAGTCGGTCATCGCTGGAGAAGGCCCCGGGCCCCAGAACTGGACCACCAAGCTTGCTTGAGGATAACCCCACAAGACTATTCTTATCCTAGATAACAGAAATAGATGAAGGTGGAGCCACCTCAGTATGCTGGCTCCACCACCCCTTGTCAATCTACCTACCTGAGTCCCTGTGAAAGGGGTCTGGCCTCGATTCAGCTGCTCAAAGGCAAGGCTGCTGGGTTCAGCACCCCAGTTGCCTGGAGGCCCCACTGCACCTGCAGCCGCTGCAGCTGTTTCCTTCTCCTGCCGTAAGGTGTTGCGCTGGATCTGCTGCCGAATCAGCAGCTCCCGTAGTCGCTGGCGCTGTGAAGGACACAAAAAAGTAAGCCCATTCCATTCTAATCACAGGGCTGGCACAGAGACAACACAAGTATGGAGAGATCCGCCCCAAGACATCTACCCACCTGTCGTTGTTTCTCCAGCTCTGTCTGGCTGAGACTAGACATGCCTGGATCCTGGGTACCTGACAGTTCAGATGTCGCCAAAGAGCTACTCATGGTAGCCCCTGGATCTTCTCGCTTTTCTGCTGGAGAGGTGATGCCTGCCCGCTGTGAGGCTCCATGGGACAGGTAGGAGAGGGATCCATCGGGTGTGGGTGGTGGCAGAACTGATGCGGGGCGTAGTGGGGACAGCCCATAGCCCTCCCCTGTAGACCCACTGCTGGGCCCCAGGGGGCTGCCTGATGGGTGAAAGTTCCCCGTGGCTACTGTGTAGTTTGTGCTTTGAGGCTTGCCCAAAGTGGGGCCAGGCCCAAAATGGCTGTTGATCCCATGGGGTGGAGGGAGACCAGGCTGAGGGACAGGGGGCTTTAGGGAAGGCTCTCCTACCCCCTGTGGAAAAGTGAACCGCATGGAAGAGGGGGTGCCCACAAATGCGCCTGTCCCAGGGGACCGGGCAAAATTAGGGGGCTGCCCACCTGGAACCTTAGCATGGAGCTCACCTGCTGGCCCAGAGGGCAGGGCTGCTGGGAAGCCCCCAGCTCCCAGCGGAGTGTGGGCGAGAGGCCCAGCCTTAAAGGCAACTTCAGGGGGCTGGGGTCGGGGTGGCTTATGCAATGGGGCAAATGGGTCACGGGACTGAGGACGTGAAGGTGGACGTGAATAAGGGTCAGGTGACTGGAAGCGAGGGGTAACAGGTGATGGGCAGAAAGCCTCAGCAGACAGAGGACGAGGAGTCAATGGGGACTGGGAACTAGACTGAGACTGAGGACTAGCGGGTACTCGGGAGAAAGGGTCAGAGGGCAGTGAACGAGGAGGCAGGGCACAGCAACTCTCAGGGGGTGGTGGTTGAGGCCGAGGGGTCAATGGGGGTTGGGCATAGGGATCAGGGTAGGGACCAGGACGAAAGACATCCGGGTGGCTGGGAGGAGAAGGGGCCAAAGCCTGGGCAGGGGGCGGATCCTGGGCCCGTAGACCCAGGCCCGGGCTCTGGGGCTCTACCTGAGATGCCCGAGGGGTTAGGGGAGCTTTGAAGACATCTGGTGCCTTTAACTCTAGACCACCTGGGTGGGGGCCTGAGGAGGGTGAATCAACAAAGCCCAGGTTTGGGGGCCCATAGCCAGGAGAGGATGCTCCAAGCTCTTCCTTCTTCACTTCTAGGGCTTTCCGGGACTCCCCAAAAGGTGGGGGTGAGAGCAGAGGCTCGGAAGCCTTGCCTCCTGCTACCCCTGGGCTCTCAGGCACAGCCAGGTTGTCCAGTGAGGGACATCGGGGTTTGAGGAAAGGGTCAGGTGTGGAAGGCTGGTGTCTGGGTGTACCTGGTGGGGTAGTGTGGAATTCCCCTGGCTGACCAGTCCCAGGACGAGATGTGGTGCCCAGCATTGGGGGCTGGGCAGAGGCCCCAGCCGGGCTTGGATAAGGAGGATAGGTGGGTGGTGCCGCAGAGAAGCGGGGCTCCAGGGCGTAGGCAGGGGCCAGTCCAAAGGGGTCCTGCGAAGGCACTTGGGCGGGCACCTGGGGTGGGAGCTTGAGGAAGAGCTCACCAGGTGAGTCGGGGCAGGGCACTGTGCCCGCTGGCGGCTTCAGGAACCCGTCCGCAGAGGTAGACAAGCCGGCAGGGGTGGTGGGGCTGCCAATGAAAATGGTGGGGGCCGCAGCAGGGGGCGGACTGCCCAGTGCCCCTGGCTGGGGGGGAATGCGGAGATGGAGGGCTGGTCGATCAGTCTTACGGGCTACGTCGCCCACCTTGGTTTGCTTGTTGATCTGGCTCTCAGCCTGCTGCAGAAGGAGATCAAGTGGAGCAGTCAGTCTGCTTGCTGTGGGCATGACCCACGTCCCCCATCCTAGAAGGGCCAACCACTACAGGTCATCAGTAGCGTAGCCGGGCCTAGCCCCCACTCACCTTCTGCACCTTGTTGATGCGATGAGCAGCCCGGTTATCTTTGGCCTTTTGCTGAGGGACAGAGGATAACACGAGGCCTGTGCTCAGCCTCAAGCACACCCTTAAGTCCAGCCCCCTGCCCTCATCCCTCATGCCACACTGCCTACCCAAGAATCAACCCCTAACACAGCTGTTTTAGGGATAGGAGGAGGCAGGGGAGGGGTGGAAGGTGAAGCCCTAGATACGTTCCTCTATCTCAGGTCTCAAGCTGGCCCATGCGCCTGTGTCTCACCAGGTAGGGGGCTTTGTCAGCGGCTGGAACCTTTCTCCAGAGCTTCATGATTTGTTTGCAACGACTAGACCAGTCTGGAGGGCAGAGGGAATGAGTCAGAAGAGACTTGGCAGGTGACCCTTCCACCTGCCAGGTGGTTCCCCTTACCCTCTTACCCTCACCCAAAAGTACCTGGGTAATCTTGCTTGAGATTAGGAAAATTAATGTTGGCATAGAGCACAGGTGAGATAGTGGAGAGCTGACCGAGTTCTTCATCTTTTTCCCAACGCTGTAGACTCCGCTGGTTATAGGAGAGCCCGTCGCCTTCACCCTCTGTGGTAGGGGTGGTGGGAGTAGAGGGCGTGGTGCCTCCTGAGCCTGTCCAGGGGCTGTCTGGCTCACCAGGTTCTGGGCTAAAGAAGCCCCCGCGCTCCCTGGGGCGCAGGGGCAGAAAGTCACAGAAGGCAGGGATTTCAACACCCAATGTAGACAAACTACCCAGAGCTCCAGGTCACTTCCCTGTCCCATCTGAAAAAGGCCACTGATGAGATAGTGGGAAGAGCAAGAGATCAGTCTCTTTAGTGGCCCAGGAGTGAAAAGAAGCAAGGCAGGGGCCAAGATGAAGAGAAAGGACAGCAGAGACTACCCATGGAGGTTAAGCACAGACACCAACCTAGAATCCAGGAAAGGAGACTGGCAGAGGCCCGGGTAGGAGTCCATTGGGCTGCTGGAGGGGAGACTGCCCAAAGGGAGTCCACCTGTAAGAAGAACAGGATCAGACAAAAGGAAGTAACTGACCTATTCAGGGAACAAGCCAAGTTTGATTAGAACCATTCCCGGTATTCTAATCACCTTGGAGAAAGGGCCTCTGCAATGGTGTACGGCTGCCTTCTAGCCCAGGAGTTCCACAGCCTAAATGCTGCTCTCGTTCAGAACCCAGGACATCTTTAAAGAGCTGCTGTAGGTCTTTGGACTCTATCTTGGGCAGTTCTATGGAGGAATGACAAAACACACTGCTGAACAAGACTGGGAAGTTCACATGACACCACAGATCTACAAATGGTCATGGCTGGGAAGGTACCCAGGACTCTCAGCAGAGTGGTACATGTAACGGACCTTTTCCCATGGAAGGACCCTTATACACAAAGAAAACCCTTATAAGCCTCACCTTCTGTGGGAATCCTGTCTAAATCAGAGCTAAGCATTCCTTCACCTGGAGTGCCTGGCTTCTCAGGGTCACTGGGCACTGGGGATGCCTTTACACCTCCATCCTCAAGTCCTATAATTTCCAGAAGAAAGCTATCAGTAGAGGACACTGGAAGTATGGCAGTACTTCACAGGCTAACATGAACCACAGGAGACACGGAACAGTATCCAGTCTCCAAAACATGGCAGTGTTCAGGGGCAGAGCCAGTTGTTAAAGAGGCAAAACCAAGATAGGACCCAATACCCAGCAGCCCTCACCTGGTGTATCAGCCATGCCCTCAGGGCCACGTGATTCTTCATCTGCAACATCTGGACCATCATCTCCTATAAGCAACAGTCCCACTCCAATCAGAGATGATTGATACTAAATTCTCAGAATGGATTCCCAGCCCTATAGGCCGGGCCCCAGCCCACCCTTAACTTCTAAAAACCAGTCACCTTTGCCAACTATGAGCAAAAGAAAATATGGGATCCCAGCAGAAAACTTCATTTCTATATAGCTAACCTTTCTGCGAGGTGGGAAGCTCCTTTCTATCTGGACCTCCATCCCCCCGGGCTTTTGGAGTTCCTAGTCCAAAGCTTGGCCGACCCATTCCAACTGCAAAAAGGGCCTTCCGGCTCAGGTCCAGTAGCTCCTTCCCAAAGAAGGCTTCCTATAGGAGTAGACAGGAGAAATGGTTTCTTGATGTCCTAAGGGCACAGCTACTTCCTTTACCCCTCAGAGCTTGAGAACTACCTGCAGATAAGCCGGAAACATGTCCTCTAGCTTGCTCTTTTTGCGCCCTCGTCGCTGCTGCTTCTTCTTCTCATCCCCTTCAACAAGGCTCTGTTCCACAGAACCCTCTGCAGGCAAATCAGAAGGCATCACTACGGACAAAAGAAAAAAATTCAGGCTCTCTGGGGATCCTAGGTATGTATGCTGCACTCAACTTTCTACCTACTCCCTTCCCCAACCAGCTAGACACCCACCCCACCCCACTCTGCCCTTTCAGTGAATCCCCACCCTGGCCTCACTGGCCCTGCCCCATGTGTCCTGTGATCCCCACCTTCCCCCAGGCCCCACTGGTGCCCTCACCCGTCTCACCCTCGTCCGGCTGCCCATCCCCACTCAACACCTCCGCCTGTGCAGCAGGCCCCCTTTTCACACGTGTATGAGATTTCCGCTGTCGTACCATGAAACCACCAATGCCTATGAGAAAGTGGAACTAAGAATGAGAAGCCCCTGGGGACCTGGTGAGCTGCCCCTCACAACCCCATGTCCCAATCCCACGGCCTCACCAGGCCGATAGGGTTTGCGCTTTCGTTTTTTGCTTTCTTCTGTCTCCTCTTTGCCAGGCTCCACATCAGGGCTCGCAGGACCTTCTAGTTTAATTTCACACTCCATGTGCTCTACACCACCTGCATATGGTGACAGAAGAGACAGACGTATCAAAGGAACAGACCCTTTTGACATCCTGCCACAGTGCTGGACCAATAATGGCAATGCAGCCCCTACCCAACATCCCAACTGCAATGGGCTGGGCTTCTCCCACTAACTGCCTTTCTGAGATTCCCCAGTCCAACCTTCACCCTTGAGCAGCTCATCAGTGTCCAGGTCCCCATCCTTCTTGTCATCGGGGCCAAGGGCATCTGAAGGCTCAGAACCCTCTAGGCCTGCCTCGCCCGGGAGGCCTAGCCGTCCTCGACGCTGCCGCCGCTTGTGTAGTGGTGACATAGTCAGGTTACGCAGCACTGCCATGCCAGTTTCTGTCAGCCACACACCCTCGAAGCGAAAGTACTGGGGTTCTGAACAACAGGGAAGAACATATGACCCCTGGACAGTGGCTCCAGGGAAACCAAAAACAATAAATTTTAACTGATACCCCCAGCTGAGACAAAAACAATGACAGATGACAAGTCCTTTCTGGGTTCTGAGGGCTTAAAGGTAACAGGCCACCCAGGAGCATGGCTGAAACTCTTCATCAGTGACTCAATGACTGAGATGAATATGCTATTGCAGAAACCTGGATAGGTTCACCAAATGAATTCTCAAGACAGGATGGATGCTACTTATTGCATGTCAGCACACAGTGTCCTAGATACTAAGGGTAGGGCCCACAATGTGACAGAGAAGATGACCATATCCCCTCCACTGAAAAGAAAGAGGTGTGCTCCCTAGAATGAAACTCTAGCAGTATAAGATGTCTCTTTACTGTGTCTGGGAATCTAGAAGCCTTAGTTCTAGTGGTTAACTTGGCCACTAACTTGGTAGGTAATCTTGGATAGGCCATTTAACCTCTCTGAGTCATAGTTTTCCTCCTTAAAATGAGATGAGGGTGGGAGGTTGGAACACAGATGGTGTTATGGTCTTAGCTGGCTGTAGTATTCAAAATTTCTGTGACTTACCTGGTTCTTTCACCTTCATAGGTACCAACTCTGGTGGGGCAACAGGTGCTGGGGGTAGAAAGACAAACCAAAGGCAGTTTTGTGTGCTATCCCAAAGCAAAACGTACTTCAGTCTTCTTTGCTTCTTCTAGAACCTGATACTCACCCACAGGCTTTATCACATAAGGCTGGCAGGAGACACAGTCAAAGCCCTCATCAGCTGCCTGTTCCACATCATCCTCTGTGAAGAGGCTCTCGCAGCCGGCATGCATCCACCTGATGGAAGGGAGATGGGGATAAGCACAGACAATGCCAGCTGACAGCAGCAAGTGGGGTTGACTTGAAGGGAAAGGGGTGCTTTCACCGTTCACAGTGACGGCACTGGATTAGCAGGTCTTCCTCCACATAGGGAGCATGACAGACAGGGCAGGTCACCAGGCTGGCACAGGGTCCACAGTGTGTGTAACTATTCTGCCATTCACAGTGGAAGCCAGGGGAGGCAGCCCCACACTGCATACAAGACACACACCTGGTGGGGGCAAAAAGACAGACCTTTAGCACCTAACCTAGGATCCCAGAGGTATCTCTGCTGAGATCCAACCACGCAGGCTAGCCCCCTAAACACAGGCTATCATGTATTCAACATTCTATCTATTCTTAACATACCAGACCCACTCACCCTCTCCTGTCAGGTCCCCAGGTCTCCTTACCACTTGCACTTCCAGCCACCTTTGGGCACAGTGAGCAGTGGGGGGTCCAGGCAGTAGGTATGGTAGCTTATGTCACAGTCATCACAGAGCAGCAGGCGTGAGGGGTCGGAGGCCTGGCCACATACTTCACACACGATACACTCTACACAACGCCAGCCCTTTAGCAGCATCACCTTGGTAATCTAGTACAGAAGATGGGTTTCCTCAGGTGGAAGGACAGGGCTTATATGAGCATAGCTGAAGGCCAGACCTTTGTTTGAGCACAGAGAGGCTTATACAGAGCACTGTTTCCCCAAAGTGCCTCTCAATAAGCTACCAGGGATCTCTGCCAACCAAAGAAGAGTCACTGCCCTGCTCTAGGAGCAAAACTGACATTTTTCACTAACCAAGCCCCAAAAGTCAATGGCAGAATGAAGTTGCACTGCCCCCAATTTTTCTTGAACATTTAGAACCTGTTACTAATAAAAGTTAATAAGTGTTATCAGTGAAAGCCAGGGAAGATGGCCCCATACTGCATACAGGAGATACATCTGAATGAATGCATAAATTAATGGTTTTGAAAAACCCCAAACAAAAGAAAAAAAAAGAAAAAAAAAAAAGAAAAAGGCCAGGAGTGGTGGTGCATAGCTTTAACTCCAGCACTCAGGAGGCAGAGGCAGGGAGATCTCTGTGAGTTCAAGGCCAGCCTGGTCTACACAGCAAGTTCCAGGCCAGTAGGGGTTACAGGGAGACCCTCCCACCCCACAAAAAAAAAAAAAAAAAAAAAAAAAAACCCAAACGACCAATCATGCCTTAGATTATAAAGACACTACTTTCTTGTTGTGGATGTGCACTTGATAGTTGAGTCTGTTTTCTACTTCCAGACTACACATGTTTTCTACTAGTAAAGTTGTCACTGTACAATGGACTGAATTATACCAGCAAGTGTTGTTCTAAGGTAAAGAAACTACAAAGTCTGCATTGAATTTCCAAGCACTTTTTCCTAGGATGAGTTTGATAGCGTCGGAGACTCATGAACAACTTCAAAGAGCCATAGCTCTTTGTGTATGTGTAGTGTATCGGGGCTGGAGAGACGGCTCAGTGGTTAAGAGTAATGGCTACTCTTGCAGAAGACCTGAGTTCAATTCCCAGCACCTACATGACAGATAACAACCTTCTGTAACTCAGGTTCCAGGGAATCCAATGCCCTCTTCTGACCTCCACAGGCATCGCACAACATGGGTACACTTACATACACATAAAATAAAAATAATAAAGAAAAATTTTTTTAAAAAAAGTAGTGCCAGACTAGTGGAATGGCTCAGAGGGTAAAGGCATCTGCCACCAAGCCTAATGACCTATGGTCAATCCCTAGGACCCACACGGTAGGAAAAACTCCAAGTTGTCCTCTTACTTCCATGTGTGCATCATAATACATACACCTCCCTCCTCCCTACCATAAGATCATTTTTTAAGAAGTACTATGGCAGAACAGGTACTAGGGTAATAAAGAACTGGCTCTGCCCTGTCCACACCTCTGGGGCCCTGAACTCACCTTGCTGTTGACACAGTAAGGGTGATAGCACTGAGAGCACTGTGAACAGGCCAGGAGGTGGCCCTCTGCCCCCCGACCAAAGCTGCCGCACACCACACACATGTCCTGGGAAAACACAGAAACCTCCATGTCCAATCTCCTCTCCCTTCCCTCTGTCTCTGTCTTTCTCGTGTGTGTGTGTGTGTGTGTGTGTGTGTGTGTGTGTGTGTGCGTATAACAGAGAGGACGTCAAGTGTCTTTATCACTTTCCACCTTATTTTTTTAATTCCTTGGGTGAATTTTATGAAAGATTTTATTATCATTTAGTCAATTTTTGCAAATTTCATATGGTATTTGGACCCTGCCCCTATCTACACTCCCCACCAGCAGGATTTCATGTACTCTGTCATATATGTTATGGCCTAAGGAGTCAAATTTGTGTTTTCAAATGTCTGTTAGTGTGAGTCCATTCACTGGAGCTTGGTTAACCTGTCTAGTGTCACAACTCCACTTTATTTTTTGAGACAAAAATCTCTCATTAAACCTGAAGTTCACCACTTCAACTAGGGTGGCTGGCCACCAAGTCCCTGGGATTCACCTGTCTCCTCCCTCAACACTGGGGTTACAGGGCACACATGGCCATGCCCAGCTTTTACAGGTATGCTAGGAATTCATATTCAAGTCTTCTTGCTTGCAGAGCAAGTGTTCTTAACCACTAAGCCATCTCTCCAGCCCCTTAACCACTGTGTCTTCATTGTACCCAGACCCAACCAGATACTAACAGTAACATGAGACCAGGGAGTCAGTCAGAACCCTACTCCACAACATTAAGACAGTTACTAGGTCACCAAGGGACCTTTGCATCTCCCATCCAACTCATAGGAACTGTGCCTCCCTAGGATACCTTGGTGGCCTAATCAGGTAACTTGAATTACAGTCTGGCATAGGTAAAAGTAAGACTAAATTATCGAAAGATAAGGTAAGGACTTGTTGAATAAGAGTTATCTGTGACAAAATCCCATCAGCTTCAAGATTATTCAGGTGAGAACCTATATCAACTCCCTGGACTACTATGTGGGATTAATTCATCATCCATTTTCTCATTAGCTGGGTGTCCCAGCAAGTAAAATAGGTACCCGGTTTTTCACACCCAGTTTCCCAGCAAAATAAGCTTACACACACACACACACACACACACACACACACACACACACACACACACACACGGCTCATCATATCCATTCTCAATGCCAGAGCTAGGATATCCCAGTAAAGTATGGTACCTGCATTAGAACAAATTTGTCTGTGTTAGAAAAGAGAACCACAGTATTTTGCATGGTGTCATCATCTTCCTCCTCTTCCTCCTTGCTGGGAGAACTATCAATATCAGCCACCTTATAAGTAGAAAGTTGTAGAAAGTGAGGAGAAAAAGTCTGGGAGCCTTTTCTTTGGTGCTGGGGAAAGAGGTGTGAATTCCTAGCTAAAATGAAAGTCAGATAATAGGACTAGGAGGCAGAATATCAAAACTCCCAAACTGAGCCCTTTCCCAAAGAGAAACCTGGGAGAAAGGGGGCAGACCCTAGGCTAGCAGGCAAGTAGCTGAACATGCAGGGGACTGACAGAATTTAAAGCATGCTTAATTTTGAAGGGGCCATGTGAAATATGCTTGGGGGATGCAAGCCTGTCCTTACTACCAGTGTCTCAATGGAAGAAGTGGTTGATTTCAGTCGGGCCCGTCCTCTCCCTCGTCCTCCATGTGCTCCTCCACGAGGTCGGCGTCTTCCTGGGAAACTACTGCTACGACCCTAAGTAAGGGAAGAGGACCATTATAGGACGAAATATGTTGGGTGCACAAGCTTGAAGGTGAGAAAGATGATGAATGGACAGAGTATGACAGGTTTTAAAAAAAAGCCTAGGAGTCCCACTCAATCGAGAGAAAAGAGCTAAGTTCTCAAATATCAATAAACAGTGAGTTTTGGCAAACCAGTTTTTTTCTCTCAAGAAGAATGGCTACATGATATAAGGACAAAGAGAACCTTAGAGAACCGTTTTAGTCCCAATTTCACTGATTGATCATGAACCCAGGTAAATCATTTACCTCCTCTTAGGAGTCTGCTTAGCAAAGTCTTAAGTTGAACCCAAGGATTTATATGACTCTAGGCTGCAGAAAGCCAAGCTCAAAGGTAACACAGAACCACACCTCACAGTAGCACAAGCTTGGGCACATTCAGTGACTGAGGAGCCTCTCACCTGTTTGATTCGGGAACGGGCCGGGGAGCTGCGCCGCCGTCCCTTGTCTCCCTCAGCTTTGCCTCCACTGATAGTTGTCCCGGCATCACATAACAGTGAGTCATCAGTTTCTGGCAGGGAGTCGGTACAGAGCCGTAGGGAGCCCTCATCTCGGGCTGGACTAACATCTGTAGATACTCCCAGCTCCATGGACAAGGAGCCACCCCCCTCAGGATCAGGAGAGCCCAGTAGAGGCTCTGAACCAGGAAAACTGGCACTGGCATCACCCTGGCTCAGATTGGAGATCTCATTAACGATGTCAGATTTGATGAGAGTGGGTGGTATGGGGGCCACTGGTGCACGGGGCTCCTCTTGTTCTTCACAGGGTGAGCCCTGCCCAGCCTGCTTGCATTCTGGGCCATAGACCTCCATAGGGGTCACAGGGGCCAGCTCCTCGGGGTCCAGGAGCACAGGGGAACCTTTAAGTTCACTAGCCAAACTGCCAGGGGTCTGTCCAGTCTGTGACTGTGAAGGGTTAACAACAGTCCCAGCTAGAGGGGCTGTGTCTTCTCCCAAGCCAGAGAAGTCATCCAGGGCTGGGGCAGGGCTGGGGGCAGGACAGGAAAGGTCCCCCATGAGAGAAGGGAGAGGACTGGTGGCACTGGGTTCCAAGGCTGGGCACTCCAGTTCTGGACCTTTCTCAGTCTCCATCTCATGCAGCTCAGCCTCATCTGAGACATCCACTGCCTTCCCCATGGGACTCAATGGAGAAGGAATAGACAGTGGCAGAGAAGGAGGAGAACACTGGGAAGGAGGAGAGCTGGGAGGAGGCAAGGAATGCTGAAGGAGTGGAGAGCACCGTGGGGGGAGGGGCTCCATAAGGATGGGAGAAGCAGGTCCCATTGGGGAGCCTGGAGATGGGGGGAGGATCATTGGAGGTACAGGCTCAGGATCAGTGCAGTTAGCTTCTGGTGGAGGGCTGATGGGTGTCTCTAGGATGGGGGCAGCTAGTGGTGAATCAGGGTCACTGTCCCCTTTGGCACCAAAGGGGTACTCTAACTCCCCCAAAGGAGACAGGGCTGGTGGGGCTGCAGCTGGGATAATGGGAGAGAGTGGAGGAGGAAGAGAATCTAGGGGAAAGAGAAAAAGAGAGGCTCCAATTAGATGTCACATCAAATGTTCAGACTGTCCCAAAGGGGCAAGAACATCCCCTTACCTGGTGGCATCTGCTGAGGTGACAAGGCTGGCTCCCCCGATGGGGACAAGGGCAAGTCTTCAGGCAGAGGGGATAGAGGTGGTTCCCCAGGCTCAGACAGGGCTGGCTCTCCAAGCAAGGGGGACAGAGGTGGTTCCCCAGGCATGGGCAGCAAGGGCAGCTCCTTAGGTGCAGGGCGGTGGCCTAACTCCTTAGGAGCCTTTTCTGGTCGAGGAGATTGGTGCAGCTCCTCCGGCTGGGGCGACAGGCATGGCTCCTCGGGCATGGGGGACAGATGGGGCTCCTCAGGTTGAGGGGACAGGTGCAATTCCTTGGACTGAGGGGACAGGCGGGGTTCCTCAGATTGGGGGGACAGGCATGGTTCCTCAGGCACAGGGGGCAGGAGCAGCTCCTCGGACTGTGAGGAGAGACACGGCTCTTCAAGTCGGGGAGACGAACATGGCTCCTCAGGCTTGGGGGGCAGATGTAGCTCTTCAGACTGGGGACAGACTTGGGGCTCCTCAGGCCGGGGAGACAGACAGGGCTCCTCAGGCTGGGAGCAGAGTCCTGGTTCCTCAGGCAGTGGTGACAGAGGTGACTCCTCCGGTGGCAGGGACATGAGCGAGTCCTCTGGTGGTGGTGAAGCAGGTGAGTCTTCAGGTGGTGGGGACATAGGTGAGTCCTCTGGTGGCGGTGATAGGCGGGAAGCCTCAGGTGGAGGTGATGTAGGAGATTCCTCGGGTGGGGGAGAGAGGGGAGATTCCTCAGGTGGGGGAGAGAGGCGTGATACCTCAGGCAAGGGGGATAAGTGTGACATCTCAGGTAAGGGGGACAGGCGTGATACTTCAGGTGGGGGAGACATAGGAGAGTCCTCAGGGGGTGGGGACATGGGTGAGTCCTCAGGGGGTGGGGACAGACGTGATGCCTCAGGAGGAGGGGACAAGGGAGATTCCTCAGGTGGAGGAGACAGGGGAGACTCTTCAAATGGTGAGAACAGACGAGATGCCTCAGGTGGAGGGGACATGGGAGATTCCTCAGGTGGAGGGGACATGGGAGATTCCTCAGGTGGAGGGGACATGGGAGATTCCTCAGGTGGAGGGGACATGGGTGATTCCTCAGGTGGAGGGGATAGGCGCGATGCTTCAGGTGGTGGGGAAGTGGGCAATTCCTCGGGTGGAGGGGAGAGAGGAGATTCCTCAAATGGTGGAGACAGGGGTGAGGTTTCAGGTGGTGGCGACAGGGGCGTCCCTAGTGCAGCAGATGGGGGTGACTGTTCCAGTGGAGAAAAGGGTGAGTCCTCCAGTGGAGAAAAAGATGACGATTCAGGTGGGGGAGACAGAGGAGACTCCTCAGGTGGGGGAGAAAGGGGTGATTCCTCAGGCGGTGGAGACAGACGGGATGCCTCAGGTGGTGGGGATGCAGGTGATTCCTCAGGTGGTGGAGACACGCGTGAGGCCTCAGGTGGTGGGGATGTGGGTGACTCTTCAGGTGGTGGAGACAGGGGTGATTCCTCAGGCGGGGGCGGCAGCAGTGGCATCTCCTCATTCAGGGGAGCCTCCAACTGGGGTTCAAGTTGGGTCCCTGCTCTCCCTGCAGACACAACATGCTATACTCCTACCTAG
Organism: Eospalax fontanierii; assembly: GCA_035773235.1. NCBI lineage: Eukaryota > Metazoa > Chordata > Mammalia > Rodentia > Spalacidae > Eospalax > Eospalax fontanierii. The sequence continues at coordinate 13,761,339 of CM069537.1, forward strand.
CTCATACATACTCCACAGAAAGTGCAGGGTCTGAGGCAAAGCAAAAACTGCTTCTTGCCACAGAACAAAAGATTAATTTCAGGGACCTTCAAACCCTACTCACCTAGTGGTTTGGCTTCACATTGCAGGGGCCCCGGTTCCTTGGATTGCATAGAGGTCACGTGCCCACCCTTTGGCTGCCCTTGGCATGCAACGTACAGAGCATCGGGCTCATCAGTGGGGATATCACCAGGCTCTGGGGGTGCAAATCTGCAGAGGGTACAGGGGAGCAGGCACTGTGGCTCTCACCAGCTAACAACTCCTAGAGAGCACACTGAGAGGGGGTGCAAGGCATAAATACTGTGGATTACACTGCCCACTGTTCACTTGCTTTAATATGGCCCCTGCCAGTCTCAGCCCTTCTGATGCCCCATCCCAATCTCAAAAACCACTTACCTGTTACAAACAGGCAGATGCTGCTCAGAAACAGAGCTGACAAGATGACTTCCCTGGGCTTTGTGACAACGGTGACAGAGTGAATAGTTCTCAAACCACTCAGAGTTTGGATCCAACTCTGCTGAGCCTGCACCACAGGCCCGACATACCCGACATGTCTAGAGGAAGGAAGCAGCCAAATCAGGCACTAGGCAAACCCACAGTGAAAACGAAGGGGTGTATGTGACTGGGAATGGCAGGGGAACTATAGGGATGCTGAAGCGGGCAGCATCAGAAGACACTCACCTTACACTTCCAAGAGTGAGCAGGTAGTTCCTCTATAGGTGGTTTTAAGCAGAAGGTATGATATCCTTTGTCACACGTCTCACAGACCAACATCTTAGAGTCATTCCCAGGTTTCCTGTATGGGCACAGGGTACATTACAGACCCTTCCTAGCCTCATTTTCTGCCCTCACCTGTGCTTTGCCTACAATTGCCTTCTTGCCTTGCTATTCTTACCTGCAGGCTTGGCACACTTTGCATTCAGGGCACTGCCAGCCAGCACGCTTGCGGGCAGTCAGAGCAGTGTCCAGACAGGCTCCATGATAGTGATGCCCACAGCTGGTACAGAAGAACAGGTCGCACAACTCCCCTGGCCCCTCACATACTGCACAATGAGCTTCCTCTGTAGTGGGAAGGAAGAGACAGCACAGATCAGTTATAGAATCCTCCTACAACTCAGCACAGTGGTGTGTAGGTAATAGGTATGCCATGGACACAGAATAACAAATAGTTACCCAGTGCCTGTCCAGTACATGCCAGGTACTATTCTAGGCATGGTAGATATCACAGTTAATACAGGTAAAATCTCTGTGCTCATAAAGTTCACATCTATTTTAGTGGGACAGAATGACACTACATAATTTTAGACTTGCAGAACACTTTGCAGAGTACCAAAATCCAAAGCACTCTTGGCCCCTCATGTGTGCTATATGCAAGGACAGAATTTTCTCACCCAAATGTGCAGCCCCCTCACTGTGCTCGGGGCATAGCAGCTGCAGTGTTTTCATGGACAAGAAAGAACCGCTGGCAGTGGCGCAGGGAAAATGGTAAAGCCGTGGACATCCTGGTGAGCGGCAAGGAATGGAGGCTCCGAGCCTGGTGCAGTGGGAGCAGCGCTGCCAAGATGGAGAGAAAGCTTCAATGCCAGTCAGTTTTCTCCAGAGAAACAGTGTAGCCACCAGCCCTTCCCCAGTATGGCTCCCGTCCTTCCCAGTTTTCCTTGACTCTCAAACACCCATCAGCCCTGTCTTCGCCTGTACAATTCTGGTCTCAATCCTACCTGTGAGATCCCTGAGAAGATGGCCTTGTCCACACCACATAGTTCTGGGCCCTCCTGCCCCCATACACCTGCTGACCACACAGCACACCAATGATGTGCCCAACAGTGCCCTTTATAGGTGGGAAGAGGTACACAGAGAAGAATTAATATAGTGGCCGCTGACTTAGGACTGCCCAGCCACCACCCCGTTTCCCATTTCTCTTCACTTACCTCCAGGTTCTCCTAGGTGGGCAGGTGTAAGGCCCTCAGGGAAACCAATTTGTGATAAGTCCTCACTGGACAGCACAGCCTCACTGGGCCCTGGGTTTCCCCCAGAGGACACCACTAGAGACCCGGGCCAGTCAAATGGCAACTCAAAGCGCCGTAGCTCCCGCTGCCCATGCAGACTGGGTTCTCCGCAGTTACAGAGAGCACAACGCCGTGCTGGACCCCTACTGTGGACACAGAAGCATTAGCATTGCCAAGCCACTGACAACACCATGATTCGACACACTTATGAGTCCCACTCATTTTCCTAACTCCTTTTCCCTGAAACCCTATACTCTCCCATTAAATCCTCATGTGCCCTCATATTCCTGTTTTCCCTTAAGTTACCTGAAGTCCTGGGGAGGCTCCTGAAGCCTAGGACTCCCAGAACTGGGAACAGAGACCTCCCCAACATGTGGGTTGGGAAGGTCTGGCTCAGTGGCACCTGGCTCCTCAGAGGCTGCAGGTCCATCAGCTGAATGAACAGACAGAGGAGTACACATCAGCCTGACTTAATACTATATTTATTCATCCACTCATTAGACACATGAGATTATCCAAAACCCTCAGTGGTTCATAGAGATAGCATTTCAACGTCTGTCTCGAGGAACAAAGTTTGTTCTTCAATTACATGTCTATTACATACACTGAACCTGTCTTTGTGCTTGGACCATAAATATAAGGCCAAAAGCTGTCAGCAAACCCAAAATCTGTTCTACTGACCTGCCGGTTCTGAATCTTTATCTTCACCAGGCGGCTTCTGGCTGTCCATCCCTCTCTCCGACTGGGCAGGGCCCTCTCGGGGAGACCTGTTGGTGCCAAGAGATATGTGTATGTCCAGTAAGCTTCTCCAAGGAGTTCTTGTCCCATAATAAGACGTCAGTTAAAGTACCCATACCCTTCGGATGTCAGAGACAAGTCCTACAAACACTATAGTAATGACAAGGAAAATCAGTCTCCTTAACCCTTATTGTACTATCTACTTCTTTCCCAAACATATACCTTCTCCCATCTGGATTCTCAGGGTATCTCTTCCACTTTGCCACCTCCACCCTGCTCTGTCAACAGTTCCCAGGGCAATCGCGTCCAACTAGAAACACATCTAGCTACATCTAGTGCTATCCTTTGCCTCTTCTTAAATCCTAGGCCCTATCCTCTGGCCTTTACCCTCAAATCTCAGGTCAGCTACCACCCTACAGGCCTAAAAATGGCAACCCATGGATAATCATGACCCAGGAAGTCTTAGTCAAGCCAAAATTCCTCTCTGAAGAGGCAGAGTCCTAGAGTCTTGCAAGAGATTGAAGACAATACTGGAAGTAAAAGCTAGCTATGAATGGATCTCCCCCACCTCCACTGGTTTCAACCAGGACATTCCAAATACAACAGAAGAAACCCTAATTGCCAGGTAAATAAAGCTCAGGATCACCAGTGGAACCTGCCCTAAATGAGCCCTGGGTCTCACCCAACATGAAGGCCTCAGGTCGTTGCCCTTAGCAACGCCAACTGCCCTTCTTCCTTAGATGCTCCTAGTAGTTAACAGAAGTGGGCCTTAAGAGTTACTGAGCATGTGTAGCTCAGCCTGAGGCTAAGCATGCTGGGAGTTGTAGTCTCAGGAAGCACAATGCCTCTGAGAGGAGGTCTAAATGGGACAGGACATAACAGAGCAAAATAGTTTCCTTCCTCTTCAGTAAAGCAGGGTTTCTAAATACCTCCTGGGGCAGGGGGGCAGCGGTCCCCTCTCCCCCTTCTAAGATAGTCCAGCCTATACCAAAACCAAATGAAACACACAAAGTCTACATCTGAAAAACCTAAGACCCACACTCTACTGGGTGTATTTTCGTTCAATCTGTAAGAAAGCACACCAACTAAGCATAGTATAAAGATGAGAGAATAAGAATTACCAAGATGCCAGACGTGGTGAGGCATGCCTATAAACCAATATTAGGGAAGCAGAGGAAAGAGGATAAATGCAAATGAGACCAACTTGGTCTACAGAGTTCAGATCAGCCAGGGGTATATAGTGAAGTCTGTTTAAACAAACAAAAAGGAAATACCAAGACTATAAATAAGAAAATAAACCTACAAAAAAGGGAAAAGGATAAGTACCTGCAACTATCAGTGAGAAGGGTGGGCACTTCTCTTAATCAGAGAAAGTGCAGTACTCCTAGAAGGTGATGGTGGGGGAAGGGGAATTCCTAAAAAAAAAAAACTGTAAATATAAAAGTTGGAGAATTCAGCTCCCATGTTTTTTCACTCCTCTTGTATAACCAGAGTGATCACATCAACCTGAGTACAGATGATCTTGCCCTCTAAAACTGGAAGGCAAATATCCCAGTCAATCACTTGTGGTTGAATAACAAGAGAAACCCTCAAAGTGCCCAAGATCACTAAATCAATTCCCCAGCCACCACAATATCAGTTTTCTTTCCCTAAGCTCCCAATTTCATTTCCAGATGTTGGCAATGCCCCTCCTGAGTCATGTCACAGTAAAGGATGTTACTTTATGTTTCTCTTAACACTTAGAATCTGCTAGATAAGAAACATAAGACATCCACCATCTGATACCTGTCACCTCTATTTACCAAGCCATCTCTTTCTCAAAACTGATATATAGCCACCAATTGAAAGGAAAGTAGGGTGGACTATCTGGTCAACTCAGAAAAAAAAAGTTGCTCTGGTACTTCAAGAGGCTCTCAAAAGTCACCGATGGGAAGTGGGAGTGAGAAGTCAGGGCACAAGTCAGGTCCCTCTTCCTACTCAGCCACTGGAGACCTGGCCACACCCAGTAGGTCCAAGAGAGCTTCAAAGTTTTCTAAATGTTTGTATCTTACTATATCTTACTACCACAAAGATTCCTCACCAACTTTGCTCTGAGTTGAGCCCTAGCAAGTCACAAACAGCAACAAATAAAAAGCAACAGTGATAATACAGTGGGTAGGAGGACCGACTCACACAAGGCCAGAAGGACAAATTCCTCTACCCTCCCCCGAACTCAGCCCTCTGAGGCTGGTAAAGTTAGTTCGCTCAAGAAGGTACAGAAACTACCCTCTTCATCCAGCCTTGAGGAACAGAGTAGCAACATCCTCCAAAGTCAGAGTCCCATTCATGAGGCCATGAAAGATGAAAGATTAAGAAGCAAAGAGCAAACTGTCCTGTACTATAAAGAAACTAGGGACATCTTCAGGAGGCCTGAAACCTTAGCCCCTGACTACTCAAGCCTGCAGTGCAGCATCTATACTCAAATACTGAGGCCTAGAGTAATCAAATCCCTGAAGGCTTTTAAGCAAGTAAAAGTGAAGATTCTCCCAACTTCATCACTCACAGGGAGTAAATACAGACACACATACATCCAAAGGAGTCCTCCCCCTTCTTTCCCCGGGATCTAAACTAGGCTAGTACCTGGCCAGGCTTCCTCTGATACAGGGAGTAAAACTCTGCTGATATCCCTTAGTCTTACACCTAAAGGCCCAAAACAGCAAGAAAGAAGGCAGGGGTTTATTCCAACCCACTCTTCTTCCTGTCTTCACCCTAGACCAATAGTTTTCACTCCATTTTCTCTGCAGGGGAGGAAATGGAAGCTCCCAGAGGTGAAAGGCTGGAGCAGGCCCTTGAGTGAACAGCTCTTCAGTGGGACTCAGGACTTCCTGGTTCCCAGCTTGAGAATCAAACCACACCTCCTCCACCCCCATTTTGGGTCACTCCTCTAGGAAGGATCCAAGTGGTAACACACTGTCCCTGGGTCAGCCTGTGGGGGGGGGGGGACAACCATAGCTAAAAAGGTGGGGCCCATCTAAGGAAGTTATTTGAGAACAGACAACAGAAAGGACCCCCCACAGAAGGCAGAAGCAGAGAGCACAGACAACAGCTCACCTTACACCGCCATTCCTGGTGCCACTTCTTAGAAATCTTTCAAGTGCAAAACCCTTACTTTCTCCCTTTCTGAGACTACATTCAAGGGGATCTAACAAATATATTTTGGAGGGTGTGGAACGAAGGAGCAAAATGCAATAGCCAAATCCCTGCTGGGCAGCATGACAGGTGTGAGAGAGGCTGTCCCAGTCCAGGGCCCAGAGGCTGAGGCGGGAGGCTCATGATGCACTCTTCCTGCATACACTTACACACCCCTTCTTTCCAGCACCTCCTACCAGGGCTGGAAACACTGGCTTCCAACAGAAAAGAGCTCAACTCAAGTCATTCCTCCTCCAAAGAGGTGCAGGCCACCCTATTCTTCTGGGCCGGGACACCATCAGAGGACTAGTTAACATTCCGCAGCCAGAAAAGCATTGTGGAGGTCTGGCAGGGGCTTCCAGGATTGGCCAGGGACTCACGGGCAGCTAGCTCTCCACATTAGGCCCAGAGAAAGCCGGAGACAAAAGCCATTTTTTTGCAGTCCACATTTATAGAGAACAAATCTCAACGGCCTCCCCTCTAATCCCCTGGAGATTATGTCCATCCCGAGAGGAGAGAAGGCAAAGCAGGTTAAGACACCAATAGGCCTTGCTAGGGTCACTTTGCCAGGTAGGGTAGTTTAAAGTTGAACAGCAAGGCCAGAGCTGCCCCAGCCCCGCCTCCTTCTTGCCCCGGCCACCCCCTTCATCACAGCAGTCAGTTTCCACCCACCCTCCCCTTTGCCCAGAGAAAGAAGGCCTGGGGAAGGACCCAGGGCTCCCCGAGTTTCCTACAGACTGCTTTGGGTGCCCCGCTGGGAAGGAACAACCTTAAAGTCCAACCAGGAATTAAGTCCGACCTAGCAGTGACACTCCGCCCCCCCCAACCCAAGTTGTCCTGTCCCAAGAAACCTAGGGGAGTGGGGGGACACCATTCTAGGATTGGTACTGGTAATCTGGGCCTGGGTCCTAGTTTGGTCGAACTCCCCCAACACAAAAATAAGCAGGCAGAGAGGCTATCTGGACATGTTCCCAAACTCCTGTGGCTCCCCGAACCCCCAATCTTTAAAGAGGCACACCCCAAGAAACCAGGCCTCAGTTCTGCCTTGGCGACTGGCTCAAGTTCCCTTGACAGACCCTGCCAAAGGAATCCTTCCCAGCTCTGGCACCCCCTTCTCCAACCTAAAGGTCAGCACTGGCCAAGATAGTCCATCTGGCTATGTCCCCAGTCCAACCCTTTCTGGGCCCAGGCCGGGCGGACTTCACTCACCTCTTCACAGGGCGATCCAGAAATCCTCATCCGAGAACATGGCCAGAGCCCGGGCCGCTCCCCGACCTCCAACCGCCAGAGCGATCACAGCCGCCCCCCACACGGGGGGGCTTAGGGGGGCCAAGAACGGTAAATCCAGGTCGGAATGGCCACCCTTGGGCCCGAAAAAAAGCCAGAAGCCAAAAGGGGTTCTCTGCCTCGGGTTCCAGCAGTTTAGGTTTCCATGGACAGCCCCAAGGCGGCGAATCCCGAGCGGACACAAAGAGAGCACCGGTGGCTTTGATCTTGGGTGAGCAGGCTCCGCATCCGCGTTGCCGGGCGGCCTCTCAGTCCCAGGGCCCGGCCAGCGCCCCGGCCGCCCGCGCCGGGCTCGGGCGGAACGTCGAGGCTCTCCAGATGGAACGTCGAGGCGCCTCCCCAGCAGCCCGGAAGGAATGCCGCGCCGCCGCGCGCCGGGCCCGGATGGAACGTGAGCCCCTCGCAGGGGCCGAGCCCCTCTCCCCGCCCGGCCGGCGCCCCGGGGCCGCGCGAGCTACGGCGACGCGGAGCCGGCGGGGCCGCGGGGCTGAGCCTGACACACACCCAGCGCCGGGCTCCTCGACCCCGAGCGTTCCCCCTCGGCGGCTTCGCGCCCCCCACCTTTTGCTCCCCCCGGGGAAGGGAGGAGGGTTGGTGGGCGAGGAAGAGGAAGGGGCGGGCGGTGCGAGCCCTCTGCCCGCTCCCCTCCGGCCGCTCCAGGCCCAGCGCTCGCCTCCCTTCCCCTCTGGCCTCGGGAGCTGCCCCGCCCCCGGCCTGGCCGGCTGTGGTCCGCGGCCCCCCCGAGACCCCCGGCAGGCTGTGATGGCGGGGGGTCTAGAGGTGCATGGCCCAACCCCGGCTCCCGGCGCCGGGGGGTCAGGAAACTGAGCGGAAAGTGGGGAACGAGGCAGCCATTTGCAACCGGAGAGGAAAGTAGTGCAGCGCGGCGCCGCTCCGCCTCCCCCCTCCGCCTCCTGCTCGGCCGGTAGGGTGGTTCCTGCGAAGGGGCTATTTCTCGGCCAGAGATCTGGGCAGCGGTCGTAGAGATCCGGGAAACGTCCGGCGCAAGATCCGGAGGGGCCCTTTTGCCGGGGGAACCCCACTGGAGAAGGGGAGAAAGGAGAAGATGAGGCCCTATTTTGTGTTGGAGCGGGGTGGCGGAGGGGTACAGCCCTCCCGGAGGAAAGGCTGTGACTTTGCAGTTCTACGCACACGCTCCGGAATCCCTCCGCCGCAAGTTAACCCTGACTGCGCCAGGCCGGCCGCCAGGCAGACACGTGGGAATGAAGACCCCCTCCTCTTCGCCCCGGTCCTGGAGCTGCCTCCTTTACCTCCCCGGCGGTGAAACCAGAATTCTGGCCATTTTCTAATTCTCTTCTTCTCCGGTCACTGGTCCTTGAAACTCCTTGCCTTGACCAGAGACAGTCTTTACCGAGAGGGGGATGGAAGAAGAGCCTGGAGATTGGCCGCTGCTCAGCATCCTGGGAACTGGAGTCCACAAATGGAGAAAGTGAGGCACGGCGCCTGGCGCTGCAAAGGGTGGGCTCTTGCCACGTTCGGGAGCCGGAAGAAAACTGGAGTCCCTAGTCTTCTTGCAGAAGGACTGTAGGTGCTCTCATAATCACCACAAACACCACCTCGCCCACCAAAACGTCAATATAGAGCTCCCCTTCGAAGCCTTCCTTTGCAGAGTGCCCCCACCCTATATCTAGTTTTTCAATCTTCAGAAACTGTGTTTTATTTTTTCAACTAAGGTAAGTAACCTGCTACTTGGTCAGAATACGATTAATCTGGACAAGACTCTAGGCACCCCTACCCCAAGTCTGGATGAGAGGAAGAATAGACTGCCTTTTCTGCATGAACCGTATACAAATTAACTATGTGCTTGATACTTTATATCCACGTAGTTATTCCTCACCATCATTATAGAATTATCTCCATATTACACGTGAAAAGACTGAGGCTAAAATAGAGAAAATTGTCCAAGGAATTACACCAAGTGAGAAGTTAACCCATGATTCAAATACCCCCCCCCCCCAAAAAAAAAGTAACATTCTCCTCTGGGATTAAGAAAGATTTAATAGGCCTTCCAGAAGGCTCAGCCAGGTACAAGGGGCTTGCTGCCAAACTTGAAAAACTGAGTTTGATCCCTGAGCCTCACATGGTGGAAGAAGAGAACTGACTTGGCAGGTTGTCCCCTGAACTCCACATGCCTATGTTGGAATGCACACACATAATAATAAATAATAAGTGCAATTAGAAACATTTAAAAGAAGTGGGAAAAGGCAGGCGAAAGTCTAGGACTACTTTTGTGGGAAAAGATACAGTAAGATTCTCATGGAAATGTGATATATCGTAATATGGCTATTAGCAACATGTAGCTATTGAGCACTTTGAAATTTAAGTGGTACAACTCAATAACTTTTAATGATAACTATCTTAAACTATATAACTATATATGACTTGAGCTTCTATATTGGACAGTGCAGATCAGACCACGGTCATAGTAAGTAGTAGACATGTCCTCTGCCTTCTGTATATTGGCATCATGTTCTCTATTCTGATCATTCTTAAGCCTATTTCAGCAAAAAGAAACTTCAGTAATGACCCCACGGTGTCCCAGCTATAGTAGGACAAATTTAGCAGAAGTTGAAAACTGGAAGGCACCTCCCTGCTGTTTGTACCCAGAGGAAGGGAAAAGCAGACCCTCACCAAAAAGACTGATAGTCTCTATTTCCTAAGGGCTTACCATCTATGATGAACTATCTTAAACATGTACATTACTTCATTTCTCCCCCGGCCCCATGTCTCTCTCTGTCTCTTTAAGACAGGGTCTTATTATGTAGCCCTGGCTGAACTAGGACTCATTTTCTAGACCAGGCTGGCCTCAAACTTAGAGATTAGCCTGCCTCTGCTTCCTAGATGCTGGGATTAAAGGCTTAGGCCAGCATACCAACACACCACCACACCCTTATTTCTCATTTTAATCCTCTGAAACATTTTTTAAAATTTTCACACTCACACAGGTGTGGGTGTGGGTGTGGGTATGCATATGCCACAACATACAAGGGGAGAGAACAACTTCCAAGAGTCAATTTTCATCTTCCACTACGTGAGACCCAGGGATCAAATTCAGATCATCAAGCTTAGAGACAAATATCTTTACCCACTGAGTCATCTCACAGTCCCAGACACTTTTTTAAAAAATGTATTTTAAGTGTGTTTTGCCTCCATTTATGTAAGTATACCCATACCTGCAATGCCCCCAAAGGCCAGAAGGGGCTGTTGGATCCCGTGGAACTGGAGCAAAGAATGGTTGTTAGCCACCATGTGAGTGCTAGGGTTTAGAACCCAGGTCCTATTCAAGAGCCGCCAGTGCTCTTACCACCAAGCCATCTTTCTAGCCCAGTCCCCTCACTCACCCCCCACTTCTTTTTTGATATGGTGTCTTGAGACAAGCATGGTAACATAAGCCTGTAATCCTAGGGCTTGGGATGTGGAGTCAGGACAAAGATCAGGACTTCAGAGTCACCCTCTGAACTGAGATGGCTCAGCAGGTAAAGTCACTTGCCTAAGAACCTGAGTTTGAGTCCCAGGACCCACATAGTAGAAGGGGAGAATCAACTCCTGAAAGTTGTCCTCTACACTGCACTATGGCACACACTTGCATGTACAGGTACACACAAATAAATGTAAAAAACTTTTAAAGGTATCGTCAGTTGTAAGGTTTGAGACCAGCCTAAGTTTACATGAGACCCTGACAAAATAAATTTTAACAACACAAACAACCCACTGACTTGGTGGCACTGGTCTATAATCCCAGCTACTGGAAAGGCTAAAGTACAAATAGCAAATTCAAGGCCTGCCTGGTCAACTCACAGAAAATTCAAAAAAGACTAGATGGGTGGTGAAATGGCTTAGTAGGTGAAAGTACTTGCTGCCAAGCTTGACTACCTCAGTTTGACACCCCAGGACCCACATGGTAGAGAATCAACTTTTGCCAAATTGTCCTCTGACCTCCACTCACATGCTGTGGCACAGACACACTTGCATGCAGACACAGAATAAATAAAACTTTAAAAAAATACTATTAAAAAAAAAGACTGGAGATATAGCCCAATGGTAGAACATGTGTCTAGGATGTGTGAGGTCTTCATAAAAGTATACAGGCTGGCCTCAAGCCTCAGCCTCCAAAATGCTGGGTTTACAGATGTGTACCACCACGCATAGCTTCTGAGGCTGATTTAACCATACTTCACAAATGAGGAACTTAGGCTGAGCGAGTACCTCAGCCTCCCTAAATAGGCAGAAGAGGTCTTTGTCCTCTGTTCTGATATGGCACGTCTTAGGCAACCCTTACAATTCCTTTTGAGGACCACTTTTAGGCTCTCAGACTGAGAGGGTGGTGAGAAGTCAAAAAGTAGAGGCAGGAGCTGGAGAGATGGCGCAGCAGTTTTTACTACTCTTACAAAGAAGATAGGGTAGTTCTCAGAACCACATTAGGTGGCTCACAACCACTAGTACCTCCAGTTCCAGGGGATCAGACACACACTTTGGCCTCCACAGGCACCTGTACACATGGAGTACACCTACTATAATGCAAGCTAACACACATAAACAATAAATCTTTAAAACAAAAACAGCTGGGCTTGGCGGTACATGCTTTTAATCCCAGCACTCAGGAGGCAGAGGCAGTTGGATCTCTGTGAGTTCAAGGTCAGCCTGGTCTGCATACCAAGTTCCAGGCCAGTTAGGGATTCTGTCTCAAAAAGACTAAAACAAAAAAAAAGAAAGAAAAACAGAAAGAGACCAAAACTTTCTACCTGAATACCCATCCTGCTGAGGCAGTAATGAATAAAACAGGAAAGAAACAACAGTCTTTCACATCTAAAAAATATAGCACAGGGGCTAGAGAAATGTTTCAGTGGCTAAGGGCACTTGCTGCTCTTCCTGAGGACCTGTTTGGTTCCCAGCATCTACATTGGGTGACTCATAACCACCTGTAATTCCAGCTCCAGGGTATCCAACACCCTGGACCACAGCCACCCACAAGCATGTGCATATAAATACAGACACACACACACACACACACACACACACACACACATTAAAAAAAAAGATAAATTCATAATAAATAAACATTGCACAACTCTAAAGGTGTGAAAGGATTCAAAAGGTAACAAAATTGATGGAAGGAGAAAAGCCCATCACAGTGAAAGGGACCAGGAACAAGAGGGGTGGTAGGACTAATACCCATCAAGGACATTTTTTACTTTTTTCAACTTTCTTGGGAAATCAAAAGTCTTCACAGTACTTCTAGTCCCTGCCTCTCCACTCCTTGATGTCATTCACTAGGAGTGAGGAGCTTCCTTCCTCCTTGCTGAAACTTAGTAAATACCAAGGCCCCAGGACCAAGACACCAGCTAGGTCAGTATGTGGAAGCTGGCCACTAGAGGGTGGTATTTCTGTAGTTTAGGGGCTCTTCAGGGCCTACAAACTTAGGCAGGTGGGGCAGTCAACAAGATTTGGTGCTGTATAGGAAAAAACCAGCAAACACAGAAAGATGAAAAAGGCAAGTAGTTAAGTCTTAAGGTAATGGTCCCTAGTACTAAGGAGTAAGGAACATGAATGAGATAGGATGAAAGATGGAAGCCATCGCTCTTTGGAAAAGGAGGTATTGGCCCTCAGCATTCCCCAGGTATAGAGAAGTCAACAACATAACATTTCTCAGTTTATTTGCAAATATACATTGTCACCCCAAGAGCCAGCTCTACTTTAGAACTCCCCAGCACTCCTTACCCAACCAGCATTCAAAACCTATACAGGAGGGTGTGTCCTGGATAAACAATGCCCAGAACTCATACCCCAACCTTGCAGATTGTAACAGTTCATTTAGAAAAACAAGAAGCTAGAAGTCAGTGTCCATGAGACATTCTTGCTCCTTTGTAAACATTGACATCCAGGCTACAGGAACCTGGGAACAGTGTGCAAAGATGAGGGTATCCCACTGTGTGCCCAGAAGGCCAGGGACACATTAAGTCCTGAGGGTCTGCCCCCCCCACTGGAGCTTGGCAGGCACCTGTGGCAGAAACAAGGCCGTTACCCCACACTAAGGGCTCACATGAGACAGCATCGACGCTCTTGCCCATAGGAATTCTCCACACGAGCAATCTCCTGGATGACTTTGGTAAAGATGCCTTGAGCCAGCTACAAGGAATAGGCAGATTCATAGGTAAAGTAAGTTTAGTGCCAATACTACCCAGCTCTGAGATAGTCATACCACTCCCTCACTATCCAGGACCCACCACCAAGCAGTGTGTAGGGAAGACACTGCTGACCCAATTCTAGTCTCCAGTTCCAGCACCTGATTCTCTCGAGCAGATGACTCCATAAATGTCGCACCCCAGGACTCTGCTAACTTCTTCCCTTCAATTGCCTGCACCTCTCTGGAAGCAAATTTGAAACATAAAGATGGAGAATTGTAATGCCTGCAAGTTCTCTACAAAATCTTTAGGATCTAGACTTCCTTTAATGTTCACACCTCTCCAAAGTTTGATGGAAGTAAGGAAAGAGAAAATATATGTAAGCAAAGGCACAATAGGTGAAATCTAGGACTGAAGCTTGTAGTATACAATTTTGGCTTTATGGCAGAAGGATTATCTTCATGTAACCTAAAAATCAAAAAGAGGTGAAATGGCTATGCATAGTAACCCAAACCTATAATCTCAACTAGCACTACTAGGGAGGCTGAGGCAAGCAGATTAGGAATTCAAGGACAGCCTGATTATATGGCAGAGATCCTATCTCAGAAAATCAAGAGGTAAAATTACTTGAATGAAGTAGCAGAGTCAGGACTAGAGCTTGACTGACTCCTAGTCCAGCTCACTTCCCTTTGCCTTGAGCAGCAGAGATTTACACACCTGTCTGGAGAGAGATCTGCCTTGTTCCCCACTAGCACGACCGGCAGCCTGTGATGAGATAACATTACTATATGATTATATAAAATCTCCTTCCTTTCTCCATAGACCCCACTCCCTTCACATCAAGACTAGATAATTCTCTATCACACCAGGCATGATCTATGTCCAACCTCTTCTCTAACAAAGAATTTACCCCTTTGCTCTCATCCACACCCTCATGCCAACACTGTCACTATTCTCCAGGGCCACTTACCGGGTTTTACCATGGCCTTCATGTAGCTTTTGGTATAGACTCTCGATGACTTGGAAGCTTCAAACACAAAAAAAGAGACCTATAACCTTAGTTCTAGGATAAATTTCGGTTCCTACCAAGCCCCACTCACCATCTTAATCACTTACCTATGAAGAGAGGTGACAGAATATACAAGAACATAGCCATGAACCCCGATGATGAAAGAATAGGGAAGAATGCTGTACTCATCCTGACAAGAAACAGAAGTATCAGTGTCTAGAGCCATGCTATTCGGATAGCATAGGTTGGCAAGACAGCATTTCAGGTGACCCTCCCTGGGGCATTCCTTTCTCTTGTTTCCTACTCAACAAGTATTCATAAAGGAACTCCAATGAACTCTGTACAGTGTTAACAGCTAAAGTGCTTTTCTTTTAATACTACTTTGCAAATGAACCACACACACTACATCCTAAGGCTGAACTGCATTACTTGGATACCCCACTCCAACTGGTACCTGCCCTGCTGTGTCCACCAGGTGTAGGTGAAACTCATCTTTGCCAAGAGTCACTATCTTGCTGTAAGCTGAAAAAAAAAGAAAACTTGACTGTGAGGTGCTTTGTAGGGCCAATGATATGTGTCCCCATACATTCCTGCCCCTGGGAGTTACACAGATGGACTAGTTCCAGGAAGCTCTTCGAGAAACTGGAAAGGCATGCTAGGCTCTTACTGGCTACATCCATACTATCCTGGACTAGAACCTTGCAAAATCCATTCTCTAGACACAGAACAGGATCGCAAGAAAAGTGATTAGATTTAAGGTCTAAACAAATCAGCCCCTTGGCAACAATGAAATCCCAAACTTTGTAGTTGGGTGAGATTTCCAATAGTTCCAGGTCCCATCACCTTCTCAGGAAAGAAAATCACTCACTATTTTCCACTGTAGGATCATAGCCTTCCAAGAACTCGCTTTCCACAAATTGATGTGCCAAAGATGTCTTCCCTGTAAGGAGCATAGGTAGTTGTGATGCAATCATCCATATTCACACCTTTTGTCCTTTAAGACTGTGTGGCAAAGGGCCAAAGGGCACCACAAATCGGCACCCCAGTGTGGGTGACCCCAAACCATGACCTCTGGCCAATTATCACCATCTTTACTCATTCTCTCCGCGGTGGCTAACGGATGCACTCAGTAGCACCACAAGAAGCCTTTCCCTAGCCCACCCTGCCTCATTTGGGGAAGATCCAAAACACCCCAGGACCTAGTCTGCCAGCCCAAGGGCACTTGAGACAATCTGCCCCATGTAGACCTCCACCGCGCGTTCAAATCCTGACCCCACCCCTGCTCCAGAGTAACGCAGAGACCACTGGTATGACTGCACGTCCACGTTAAGCTTTCCAGACTCCCTTCCTGCATCCCTCCGCCCTTCCAAGCCTCGCTGTACACCCGAGCTCTTCTGAAGCCACCATTCCTCCGGGAACCGCATTCCCGCGACTGAGCGCCTCTTCTGGCCAGTCGCGGCGATGCGCTGGGCAGGGCGGAGCCTCACCTACAGAGCGGTACCCGAGGATGACCACTTTCCTGTAGCGGACCAGCGGCATGACAGGACGCCGCCCCGGGACTCGCAGATCCGCGGGCCGAGGGAGCCCGAAGAAGAGGCCAGGGTGCAGGCAGCGGCGGAACCTGTGCAGGAAAGGCGCTCACCGAGAAGCTGCCAGGGGCAAGCTGAAGGAAAACCAAAACAAGCGCCGCGCCCAAGGCCGGCCACGTGACCACAACACGGCACTACGGAGGAGCTGGAGAGCCGGCGCCGGGGATCTACCGGGCCTCGCGCTCCAGGCTCCGCCCCCAGGCTGCCTGCCATTGGTTCATTAGAACGGGGGAGGGCGGGGCCATCGGCGGGAGGGAAGGGTGGGCCTCACGTGGAGCCGGACCTTTGGATGTTGCGCATGCGTAGACCTGAGCTTGTTCATTCATAAAGAAACAGAAAGGAACCCGGGGTCCTAAAGGCACTTGCGCCTCTGCAGCCCAGCTGGGGTGACTGCAAAAATCCTGGATGGAAAATACCCGCTGTGAAAATACAAAATGAAAAGGGAAATAACTGTTGTGGTTGGACTGGAGTTTCTGAAGAAAAGATTCTAGGCCTACGTTTTCTAAGGTCTCTAGGGTCTTTAGGCTGCGGGGGCGCAAAGTTCAGTATATTATCACCACCCTCCACTTTCCCCCAGGCTTCAGCCCCAGACCTTTTGTAAGCAGTCTTCAAGGATGTAATCACGAAACTGTAATCCTTGTTCTTAGGAAAACTGCTTGAATGTGTGACAGTGTAGTCTTAAAGTTTCCTTTAATAATCAGTGCACTCATTTATTCAACAAGTATTTATCTTGGCACTCAGAGGCTGAGGCAGGATGATGCTGAAGTTCAGTCTAGGCTAAACAGCAAATACCATGCCCCCTAGCGGCTACATAGCAAATTCCTGTTTCCCCACCCCCACCCCAATACCCCGCAAAAAACTGGACTTGGTGGCCCAAACCCATAATCCCAGATTATGGGTAGTGAAGACAGGAATATCAGGAATTCAAACTCACTTGACTACATAGTATCCAAAAAAAGTTATTGAGCATATTCTACCTGAGGACGCGACACCGTAATCCATTCCAGCCTTAAGTGTCACCCCCATACCCCACGTCGACCCATATCAGCAGGAAGTAGCTAGAGGAGAAACTGCGCCCCAATTCCCTTATAACACAAAAGGCTGGAATGTAAGGTGTGAATGAGACCCCCAACAGTTTCGGACTCTGGAAGAAACCTGGAGCCAGAGCTTATCTAAGCCTTGCAAACCGGTTCCAGATCCCAAATTCCTTGGCAGATAAGCAAGGAATTCATGAACAGCTCTGGAAAAGGACTACTTCCTGGACAGAAGCTTGCCTGAAACATCAATCAGATGTCATGGCAACCCCCCTCCCCTAAAAGCCAGGAGGGGAATGAAGGTTTAAAAGGTTTTGAGGACTTGGACAATGTGCTTGTACTTCTGGTGCTTGTGCTTCTGCTGCTGCTGGTGCTGCTGGTGCTGATCACGCCAGCCCGGTTCCCCGGAGCCCCAGCCCCAAGATGGGGGTGAGGGGGCTAGCCTCCCCCATCTCTTCCGGGAGGCTAGCCCCCAAGGGGGGTTAGCGTTTCTCCACTCGTGGGTGTGGAGGAGCTAGTCCCATCTGGTCTTCTCTCAATAAAGTCGGGTCCTGTTAGCTGCCAGCAGAGTCTGGTCCCTTCTGTCTGCTGCGTCTCTCGAACCCTGAACCTGACACTACCCATCCCAGATTAGACATTGCCCCAGCTTTGCTGATAAATAAACATGACAGACAACATCTCTCTCAAGGTTTAAATTTATTCATAGTCAAAACTAGAAAAGACGGTTAGAGCATGAGAAGTGGGGGAGCTGCAGCTCATCGTGGTCCCTTCCTGTATCCCTGTCTTTTCCCTGTTTCCTGTCTTCTGTGAAGAAAGCTCCTCTGTGAATGATAGTTTATCTTACAATGGGCCCAGAAACATAGAGCCTATAAAACTATGAGCCAAAACAAACCTTTCTTCTAATTGTTTTTCTCAGGTAGTTGGTCACAGAGATACAAAATTCTGATACACTGCTTCACTGGGCTTCTTTTTTATTTCATTATTTTATGTGTATGAGTGTTTTGCTTAAATATATGTAAGTACACCTGTGTGTGCAAAGCCCATGGAGGCTAGGAGACGCTGTCAGATCCCCTGGATTTACTATGTGAATGCTAGTCCTTTGCAGGAGCAATCAGTGCTCTTAATCCTTGAACGATATCTCTGGCCCTGGCTTCTTATTTTTTGATGGTTAAGGGGTTAAGGGCTCACCTCCTTGCTGATATAGAATAAACAAAATAATAATAAACATCAACACTTTGTGATATAAACCATTCATCTCAGGGATCTGCGGGTGGAATTGACAATTCTTTTGTTGCCTATCCTGTATTTGTTCATGTGGCTGAAGTTCCACTGGAAATGGAAGGTCTAGAACCAACACAGGTACACTACGTACACACAGGCAATACATTCATACACAGACACACACAAATATATATATATATATATATATATATATATATATATATGAGAGAGAGAGAGAGAGAGAGAGAGAGAGAGAGAGAGGAGAGAGAGAGAGAGAGAGAGAGAGAGAGAGAGAGAGAGAGAGAGAGACTGCTGGCTATTGACTGATTCACTATGTTCCCCCAATGTCTCTCATCACTGCGTGTGCCAGCCCAACTGCTCCACATGAACTTTGGGACTTTAGGCTCTGGAGCCCATCCAGCATGGCTTCTTCCACATGTTATTGGTCTGAAGAAGTCACAAATCCAGCTCAGATTCAAAGCATGAGAAAACTGTATTTCTTCATATTTCTTCATAAGAACTGCAATCTGTTGTGGTTGTTTTTCAACTTATCACAGACTATCTCTTTGCTGATTATGACAAGCTGAACTTCTCCCTTACCCAGCCCCCAGTTTCCATAGATGTCGTTGGGCCCTATGACTCCAACCTCACCATCCACCCATATTCAAACATCCTGCCCTCATAGTAGACAATGAGGTTATAACACCTGTTATAGAAACCTCCTAATGAGTGTCTAATCTACACTAACCTGAACTTGCTGGTATTTAGCTTCTTGTAGTCACTTGAACGTTAGGAACTTGCCTGGGGTTGAGAGCAAAGCTCAGTGGAATAGACCTGCCTAGTATATACAGTTCAGTCACCCACACAATTTAAAATATGTGACTGCAATAACAGAAAGGCCGAGTTCCAACACTTAAAACAAATAGGTTTTATCTTTCTCACAGAACAAAACTGAGGAAAGAGGCCTTAGTCTAGTTGACCCATGATTTCAGGTCTGACATCTCAGCAGTTCTTGACTTTTTTTCCAATGTTTGTCAGCTCATGGCCACAAGATGGTTTCACCCTCAGGCTTCACATCTAAGCTCTGATATTATATTGCTATTTAAAATTAATAGTTTCATATTTAATAGTTTGAATGAAAGTATGTGTTTTGTGTTTTGTTTTCTTTTTTTTAGTTTAATTTATTTGTATTGTCATGTGCATGAGTGTTTTGACTGCATGTATGTAAGTGTGCCTGTGTGTGTACGATTCCCATAGAGACCAGAAGAAGACATCAGATGCTGTGGAACTAGAGTTACAGATGGCCATTAGCACTCATGTGGGTGCTGGCTAGAACCTGGGTCCTCTTCAAGAGCAGCCAGTGCTCTTAACAACTGAGCCATCTATCCAGACTCTGTTTTCTTTTGTTTTTCAGAGGAAAAGGGGTTTATTTTAGCTTACAGCTCCATAGGGGATATAGTCCATCATGGTGGAGAAGGCATGATAACAGGCAGGAACAGAAAGCTGGCTGATGACTTGTTTTTGTTTTTAAGATTTATTGTAATTAATTTGAGGACTGGCTAGAGATATGTATAGCTCAGTGGTTAACAGCAATGGCTGCTCTTGCAAAGGACCAGGGTTAAGCTCTAAGCATTCACATAACAGTTAACAACCATCCATAATTCCAGGGGATACAACGCCCTCTTCTGGTCTCCAAGGGCATTGCCAAAGAGATGCACTTACATACATATAGGCAAAACGTTTATATACACAAAAATAAATAATGTTGGGTGTGGTGGTACACACCTTTAATCCCAGCACTCAGGAAGCAGAGGCAGGTGTATGTCTATGAGTTCAAGGTCAGCCTGGTCTGCATACTGAGTTTCAGGCCAGCTGGGGCTATAGGGACACCCTGTTTCAAAAAGGCCAAAATAATAACAATAATAAATAAATAAAATGTATTAAGATTTATTGTTATTATTTGAACTATATGCATGTGTATAGGTATGTGCACATGACTATAGGTGCCCATGGAGCCAGGTCCTACTTAGAACTAGAATTACAGGAAATTGTAAGTCATCCAACATGGGAACAGAATTTGAGTCCTCTGGAAGAGCACTCAAACTGCTGCCACATCTCTCCAGTCCCTCATTTATGTTATTAGTAGTAGTAGTAGTAGTTTGTTTTCTTTTTTTAAGGCAGGGTCTCCCTGTAGCCCCAGCTATCCTAGAACTTGCTATGTAGACCAGGCTGGCCTTGATCACACAGAGACCCACCTGCCTCTACCTCCTGTGTTGGGATTAAAAATGTGGGTCAACTATACCTGGCTTGTTTCTATTATTTTTAATTATGTGCGTATGCGTGTATCTGTGTGTGGGTATCTGCTTGTGACTGCAGTGCCTGAGAAGGCCAAAGGCTTTGTATCCCTCTGGAGTTAAGAGATGTTTGTGAGCTACCATGTGGGTATTGTGAACTGAACCTGGGTCCTCCGCAAGAGCAGACAGTGCTCTTAACCACTGAGCCATCTCTCCAGGCTCATTTTATTTTTCGAGACAAAGATTTACTATATAGCCCAGGGTTGCTGAATTTCCCCATCTTCCTGTCTCAGCCTCCAAGAAGGGTTTGAGTGATGGCTTTAAGAACACAGGGGGCTATGGGGCTAGAGAGATGGCTCAGCAGTTAAGAGCACTGGCTGTCCTTGCAGAGGACCCAGACTTGATTCCCAGTGCCCACATGATAGCTAACAACCATCTGTAATTCCAGTTTCAGGGGAATCCGATGCTTTCTTCTGACCTCCACAGGCATTGCACAACACGGGTGCACTTACATACATGCCAGCAAAACACACACACACACACACACATATATATATATATATATATATATATATATATATATATATATATATATATAGAGAGAGAGAGAGAGAGAGAGAGAGAGAGAGAGAGAGAGAGAGAATGAAGAGTCTGAGCCTGGCCTGGTGATACATGCCTTTAATCCCAGCACTTGGGGAGCAGAGGCAGGAAGATCTTGGTGAGTTCTAAGTTCAAGGCCAGCCAGGGTTACTACATAATCATACCCTGTCTCCAAAAAAAAAAAAAAAGAAAGAAAGAAAGAAAAAGGAGCTCCTAAGAGCCTCACCTTCCTGCTCTCAGGCCTAGCCCCAGAACTCATGTACCAGGCAGATCCAGCTGGAAGTCACATTTGCAGACTTCTTTTGGTTACCACCAAACTGGAATCATTCCTGTCCCTTCAATCAAAGATCCATCCTAAGTATTGACTCTTCATACCTGATCTAAAATCAACCAGGCTTGGGTAACAACAAAAACATAACCAAACTCCCGCTGAACAGAGGCAGGCCAGAATCTCATATTAGATACACAATCAATGAAAGAAGACTACATGCCCAGGTTGACCATGTCAGTATGTTTCCCACCTCTCATCAACTCACTATTCCTGTAAAAATATTCCACAGTGAGAATTACCCAGGTGAACCCCAGGACACAAGTACTTAAAAGAACAATGAAAAACATCATCAAAGAATTCAAGGAGTTTAAAGAAGACAGGAACAAACAAACATCTCAATGAACTTAAAAATAAATAAACTCCTGATTAAAGTCAAAGAAAATACAAATACATGGCTGAATGAAATGATGAAGATAATTCAAGAGAAAACCAGACTCATTAAAGAGATAGATATGCTGAAGAAAGCTCAAGCTAAATGAAGATGGAATTGAAAAACCCAAAAAGAAAATTAGACCTGTGTCTATCACTCTACACAAAACCCAACTCCAAATGGATTAAAGACATCAGTGAGAAGTCTGAAACACTGAAACTGCTAGAAGAAAACATAGGCAAGATACAGGTACAGGAAAGGACTTTCTGAAACGAGACTCCATTTGCTTAGGAATTAAAGTCAACAACTGACACGTGGGACCTCATTAAACTTAAGAGCATCCATACAGCAAAAGAAGCAATTGACTGAGTGAAGAGGAAGCCCACAGAGTGGGAGACCATCTTTGCCAGTTAGACATCTCATAGAAAATTAATATCCAGAATATACAAAGAACTCAAACAAAGAACCAAGCAACCAAATGACCCAGTTTTAAAATGGGCTGTGGATCCAGAGACCTCCCAAAAGAAGAAATAAAAATGACTAAGAAATATCTTTAAAAGTGTTCAACATCCTTAGCCACTACGGAAATTCGAATTAAAACTACGTTGAGATTTCATCTAACCCCAGTCAGAAAGACTAAGATCAAGAAAACAAATGACAGTAAATGCTGATGAGAACTCAGGGTTAGGGGAACACTCTTTCACTGCTGGTGGGATTTGCAAACTGGTGCATCCACTGGAAATCACTGAAGAATTCCCAAAAAGCTAAAAATAGATCCACCATATGATCCATGTATACCACTCCTGGGCATACACCCAAAGGACTTGACATCCTGCTGCAGAGATACTTGCTCAGCCATGTTCGTTGCAGCGCTCTTCACAAGAGCTAAGAGATGGAAGCCCAAATGGAAGTGCATTCATCAAGGCATGAATGGATAATGAAAATGTGATTCATAAACACATTTTCTGTTGAGAAAATTTATATCATGAAATTTTCAGGCAAATGCATGAAACTAGAAAACATTATATTGGGTGAGGTAACCCAGATTCACAAGGACAAATACTGTACGTTCTCTCTTTGTGGATTCTTGCTCTGAATCTGTAGATGTGAGTATATAACCTGAAGTAACCACAGAAACCAGGAATCATGGTGAGGGGAGAAAGGAACCATAGTGGGAGGGAGAGAGAAGGCGCTCTGGGGAGGAGGATAGTAGGTCACAGGCTCTATCAAGGAGGAAATGGAAAAAAATGGAGCACTTTAACTGGAGAAGGGGAAGGAGGTAATACAGAGGGAGAGGGAGGAAGGAGAGATAAATAACACTAAGGACATTTGAAAAAGCCATAGGGAAAAACATTATTCTATAAGCTTACTTTAAAATACATATAGGGGTTTAGAGAGATGGCTTATGGTTAAAAACACCTGCTGTTCTTCCAGAGGACTGGATTCAATTCCCAGCACCCACATGACAGGTAACAACTGTCCATAACTCCAGTTCCAAGGAGTCTGACACCTCTTCTGGCCTCTGTGGGCACTGCATGCAGTGATGCACTTACTTACATATATGGAGGCAAAACACTCATACACATAAAATAAAAATAATAAAATATTTTAAAAAGATATATATACATATATACATATATCTATATCTATATCTATAGATAGATAGATAGATAGATTGCACAGTGGCATACACCTTTAATCCCAACAGAGGAGGCAGAAGCAGGTTGATCTCTGAGTGATCAAGGCCAACCTGGTCTACATAGCAATTCTGGGTTAGCTGGGGTTATAGGGTGACCATGTCTCAAAGGCCAAAATAAGGGGCTAGAGAGGTGGTTCAGGGGTTAAGAGCACTTTCTTTTCTTCCAGAGGACCCAGGTTTGACTCCCATCCTACACATTACCCTCTTCTGGCTTTCATAGGTGCTACATACATAAAGTGAATATACCAGCAATCAAAATTACAAATAAAAATACAAAAGTCATTTTTTAAAAGCAAAACAAACTTAAAAGAAACAAACACATATATAATAGTATAACTCCATTTAAACTATATATAAATATAATATAATAAATATTAATATAATTTATATAAACCATATATTTGTTTTATATGTAAACTACATATATTTGTATAAAAACTACATATATATACTTCATATATATATAGTTTAAGTGGCGTTATACCACATAGTATGATAATGTTTATAGACTAACAAAAACCCTAGTCAGTGCCAAGAATGGGAAACTTCCCTTTGAGTTGTTGATCAAAATAGTCCAAGAGACTTCTAAAATAATATAGGCTATTGCCATTTTCCTTAATTGCCTACCAGAACTTGAAGGTAAGACTCTATTGCTAAAGACATCACATACTTTAGTCATAGGACTTGGAAGAATCAAGATGGAACTGAACTAGAAGCCTCCTCCCTGAGGACTAGCTCTCAGAGTATTGGAAGTGCTGTGCAAGCTGACAAGGGAGAAAAGAAATCTACAGTCTTACCCAGTTGTAAAGCCTACAAACCACAACAAAGACCGACCCAACAAGATATCCCTAATGATACAATAGTGGCACTTTTATCTTTGGGGTAATTAACAGCTGTTTAAATGGTCTACTCAATAGGAGGGAATTCATTCCTGGTACTGTAAACCTAGGAAAATACCTGTGACTAGCCATAGACCTTAAGGAGAGCCAGCTACAACCATTTCCCTAAACCAATACAATTCCTAACTGCATTCTAAATACTTATTCTTATACCCACAGAGAAGTATAGCTCCTACCCCTCACCAAAGAAGCTTCTTATTGTAACAGATAGACATGACTACAGAGAGCCACAACTGGTTAAAATGCAGAGAATATGTGACCATAGGGTGCCCAGCCCCAACTGATACATATGTAAGGCAATCCCTACCCCTAAGCCTCAGAGAACATTGTGGAAGAAGGGATAGAAACATTGTAAGAGCCAGAGGCCCCACACATCTGCTCTTAGGTAGTGTCTTCCAGACATGGCAGGGAAGCCGCACCCCTGGGCACTATGGTTGCCCAAACAAGACCTGCATAATGACAAAACTAGTTGTCACTACACTATATAATGACAACACTAGTCATGTGGATGAGAAAAATTTCACAAGGTCCCACCTCCAGATGAAGAGCTAATGGGCAATAAATAGCTGCTAAGCCAGGCAACAGTGGTACATGCCTTTAATCCCAGCACTCAGGAGGCAGAGGCAGGTGGATCTCTGTGAGATCGAGGCCAGGCCTGGTCTACAGGGGCAGCTGGGGCTATGGGAAACTGCTTCAACAAGACCAAAATAATAATAGGCAACAATAATAATAAATGACTGCTGAGAGGGAGAATCTATTTTTTGCAGGGGTAAATATTATATATATATATATATTCATATATGTATGCATACACATATATATATATAAAATTGAAGAGATCTGGGGCTGGGGCTGGAGAGATGACCCAACAGTTAAGAACATTTGCTATTCTTTCAGAGAACCTGGGTTCAGTTCCCAACACCACATGGCAGCTACCAACTGTCCAAAACTCCAGCTCCAAGGGATCTGATGATCTCTTCTGTCCTCTGCAGGTATTATATGACAGAGGTGCCCTTACATATATACAGGCAATACACTCATACACATAAAATAAAAATAGTAAGTAAAATATTTAAAAATAATTGAAGAGATGACAAAATTGAGAGGGACAGAGGACCTGGGAGGAGCTGGAGGTGGGACTGACATAAGTACAGTGTTCATACATGAAATCCTCAAAATGTTTTAAATTTAACTATTCTATATATAACAGAACCTGAGGGCTGGGGTGTGGTTCAGCTAGTAGAGTGATTGTCTAACATGCATGAGGCCCTGGGTTCAATCCCCAACAATGAAGAAGAAAAGCATCCTAAGCTGGGCATGGTGGTGGACATCTTTAATCCCAGCACTCAGGAGGCAGAGGCAGGGGGATCGCTGTGAGATCAAGGCCAGCCTGGTCTATATACTGCATTCCAGGCCAACCTCAAGAAAAAAGATCATCCTTTAGCAGATGTGATGGCACATACCTATAATCCCAGAACTTAAAGTAGAGGTGGGAAGATTGGACCATTTAAAGTCATCCTCAGCTATATAGCCAGCTCAAGATCACCCTTGACTGCATGAGACCCTGTCTCGGAAAAAAAGTTATGAATTTGGTGAACTGGTAAATGGGGCCAGATGACATAAGATGGCAATTCCATTGGTAGAACTGGAGGACAAGGAAAGAAAAGCAAGATTGTTTTTAGTACGGACTTAGGGATTATTGAATAATGACATTTTGACATGCTGATTTGGGGGCATCTCCCAGATGTTCAAATGTTGGTGAGATATGGAACTGTTTCAAGTCACCCCACAAAAGAAAAGCAGAACACAAGTTCAGGCATCTTCCCTCTTCCCTGTCTGCGCAGCTCTCCCCTCATTCCTCTGCCCCCGATTGGTTTCTAGCACAAAGATTGAGAAACATCAACTCAATCTGGAAATGGCTGCTCTTTGGGACCTCGCTCAATTCAGAGACCACAGCAACACCTTACGAAATAACTGAAATATATATCATGATTCTGAATGCCCCCAACACACACAATAAATCATGGCCTTTGTGTGTGTGTGTGTGTGTGTGTGTGTGTGTGTGTGTGTGTGTGTGTATGAGTGTATGCTTGCATGTATGTAAGTGTATCCATGTCAGGCAATGTCCGTGGAGGTCAGAAGGTGTCGGATCCCCTGGAACTGGAGTTTATTACGGTGTTTGTTAACAACCATCTGGGTGCTGGAATTTGACTGCAAGAGCAGTCAGTGTTCTTAACCACTGAGCCATCTCTCCAGCCCTTATTTTTTGTTTTAAGGCAGGGGTCTCATGTAGCCCAGTTTAACCTTGAGCTCATTATGTAGCCAAAGATGACTTTGAACTTTTCATCCTCCTGCCTCCAGGCTTTTATTTTTAAAGACCTCACTGTGTGTGTGTATGTGCCATGACATATACTAGGGCAGCCACTTTGAAACTGATTGCTTTTCATCCAACTATGACTCTAAGTCTTAAAAACAACAGGGCTAGATATTCTTTGAGTTCTTATTTACCAGCTAAGTAGGCCTTGAGGAAATGTGCTGGATTATCAGCCTCTACTACGATATGCAGTGCAGTGGTGCTGGGAGCTGAATCCAAGGTTTCAGGCACATCTCCAGTCCTGAACCACGAATTGTGAACCTGATCCTTCCTGACAGAATCGTCTCCTGACTCCATTGCTAGCTCTGTGTCTTGGTCAACAACAACCTCTGTTTTGAAAGTTTTATTTTTATTTTAAATTATGTATGCGGGGTGTGCATGTTAGTGCAGTGCCCTACAGAAGTCAGAGGCATAGGATTCCCCTAGACCAGGGATTGCAGACAGTTGTGAGCAGCCCTACATGGCGGCTGGGAATGAACTTGGGTCTTCAACAAGAGCAGTAAGTGCTCAGTAACCACTGAGCCCTCTCTCACCTGGACTATTACATTATCCCTTTTGTTTTCTTTCTACCCTGAACACATCCCTTCTAATTTATTGTACATTCAGTGGCAAGTGGGATTTTTTTAATGTTAACATTATTGGATTTTGTCCTCGGCCCCATTTATTTTATTTTATTCTAGCTTATCTACTTTGTGTGTTTTTTCTGAGACAGGGTCTCATGTAGCCCTGCTGACCTTGAATTCACTATGTAACTGAGCATGGCCTTGAACTCCTTCCTGATCTTGCTGCTTCGACCTCCAAAGTGCTAGGATTGCATATGGGCACCATACCCAGCCCTATTTAAAATTTATATTTTGACTAGTCTGGGTCTTACTAATTTCACCAAACTGGCATTGAACTTACAGACCTAGGTTGGCCTGATTCAAAATTCTCCTACTTAAGGCTCCTGAGTAGTGCCACTAACACCACGCCTAGTTTTATGTCAACCCTGGTTTTGTGCAACAGACATGTCACCATTCCAGAACTCAGATGATCCTTTTAAAACTCAGATTTTATTAGATCATTTCCCCAAGCTAAAACTGAATGCATTAACTTACCTATCAAATAACTCTACTACTTTATAAAAATACCAAAATCTCCTGGGTATGACATATACCTATAACCTCAGCTACTGGGGAAGCTGATGCAGGTGTGTCACACTATCCTGGGAGGCAGCACAAGGACAGCTGGGTAAGAAAGTAAGATAGCAAGACCTTCAATCCAATATCAACCAAAAGGAGGAGGAGGAGGAAATCAAAATCCTTAGTATAATAAACCCATCAGCATTCTCCAGACCTTCTAAAGAGGACCTGTAGCAGAGAAAGAGTCAAATTTCTGGTCTCCTGTGTGCTAATTCTGACAGTACCTCTTCTCTAGCCTCCTGGAAGTACCTCAACACAGCCTTTGGCATCTCACACAAAGTCATTTCCTCAAGGCCTACTTAGTTGGTAAATAAGAACTCAAAGAATATCTAGCCCTGTTGTTTTTAACACTTAGAGTCATAGTTGGATGAAAAGCAATCAGTTTCAAAGTGGCTGCCCTAGAATATGTCATGGCACACACACACACACAGTGAGGTCTTTAAAAATAAAAACATGATAGGTATGGTGGTATGTGGTATTTAATCCTAGCACTTGGGAGGCAGAGGTAGCAGATCTCTGGGTTTGAGGCCAGCCTGGTCTACATAATGAGAGTACCATGCTTGACCCTTGACAATTTTAAGTCACTGAAAATCAAACAATTCAAAGAATATTCCATCCTCATTAATTTGTAAAAGGAAAGAGATAGGGTGGGCTGGAGAGATGGCTCAGCAGTTAAGACACTGACTGCTATTACAGAAGACCCAAGTTCAACTCCCATCACCCACATGGCGGTGAACAATCATCCCTAACATCCCTAACTCCAGTTCCAGGGGATCCAACACCATCTTCTAATCTCCGAAGGCATTGCTTGACATGGGTGCACTTATATACACATAGGCAAAACACTCATATACATAAAATAAAGGTATATATATATATATATATATATATATATATATATATATATAAAAGGAGAGAGATGGGATGGAGAGATGGCTCAGTGGTTAAGAGCACATACTGCTCTTCCAGAGGACCTGAGTTCAGTTCCCAACACGCATGTTGGGCTGCTTACAACTGTATATAACTCCATCTTCAGAGGGGATCTGATATCTTTGGCCTCTACAGGCACCTGTGCAGATATACACACATACCTGTGTTAAAAAAAATTAAAATAAATCTTAAAAACAAAAGAGGGAGAAAAGGGAGGCTCTATGTGCCCTTCCTGTGGTGATCCGAGGAGACTTAGGCCAGCTGTGACAAGAAGAGGGCAGGTGACCTGGGTTCATTCAGTTAAGAGATCTATGGTACCTATTCTCAAAGACTCTACAAGAGCTTGTAGACCAGCCAAGGACTATAACAAGGAAGGGATGTGTTCAGAGGAATGGGTTTAATCCCATCTCAAATGTTAGGTGGAATCCCAGCTGCTGCAGCTGCTGAGGGCTTAACCAGCTGTTCCCTGGGCAGCTGCAGTTCAGCCCAGACCTGGCTTTTAGGATGGCAGCTCTGCCTTAGCTGCTGGCCATCAGCTCCAACCTAAGGCAAGGGTGTCCTCATAGAACCACTTGAAAACAAAAGAGGACAGAAAAAGAGTCCCCAATTCTGAAGATTTCTATCTGGATACTATGTGGTTTGGAATCATACTGTATACTTAGGTTATGGGGCCCCATGGAAATTAAGAGAAAGTTTGAGTTTGAGTTTCCAAAGAAGCAAAGCCAAGGCTAGAGGTATTAGTCTGAATGATTCTGGTCCTAGTTTATCCTGTTCCCACGTCCCTGCAGTCCCCACCATCTGCTCCGATAACACTCTGCATGGGAATGGGAGCACTCATGACTGACGCTATGGCAGGAAACTCTACGTTCAGATGAGAAGCAATCTAAGGATAAACAGGATCCAAGAAGCCCTGTCTGATGCAAACTTCCTTTCTAAACTACAAGGTTAACTAATCCCCTCAGCAGGATAATTCTTCTACTTATTCCCCTCCAATAAAAATCTTTTTTTTTTTTTTTATGTGCTTGGTGGTACACACCTTTAATTCCAGCACTAGAGAGGCAAAGGCAGGTAGATCTCTGTAGTCTACCCAGCCACGTGGGCAACAAGGAGATGCTCAAAAAAGGAGAAAAAAAAAAAAACAGATTCCTTTAGCCTTGGCTGACCTCAAACTCAGTATCCCAGGGTAATTTCAAATTTCTGACAATCTTCTTGCCTTGGTCTCCCAAGTGTCAGGAAAATTTTTTTAATATTTTCCTTATTATTTTTATTTTATGTATATGGGTGTATTGCCGCATGTATGTAAGTACACCACTCCTGTGCAGTGCTCACAGAGGCCAAAAGAGGGGGTCGAGAGTGTTGAATTCTCCTGGAACTGGAGTTACAGATGGTTGTTAGCCGCCATGTGGGTGTTGGGAATAGAACCCCGGGTCCTCTGAAGGTCAGCCAGCACTCTTAACCGCTGAGCCATCGCCCCAGCCTGTGCTGTAAACGTTTAAAATTTTTAAAGAATTTAACATGTCCCTATGGCTATTCGGAACCTGTTGATGCTCTTCAGCTTCATGTCCCTTGCGCTCCTCAGCTCCAGACCTTTGCATATGTTCTTTGTTCTACTTGGACAGCTCTGTAACCATCTTTAGATCTCAGCTTAAGTGGTCTACCTATTCTTTTACCACACTCAACAGCCCTCCATTCATGTGTGTATCTTGTCAAAAGAACTAACTATAAGAGCCATGTGGGGAAGGTAGCCATGGGACCACATAACTATAATGTAATGGCTAATATTGTCTGTCAGCTTGACAAGGTTTAGGATCACCATGGAAACATACCTCTGGGCATGTCTGTGAGGTAGCTTCAGGACTGGCTGAGGTGGGAAGACCTACCCTAAAGGTAGGTGGTACCTTCCATGGGCTGGAGTCTCCAACTGAATACAAAGGACAAAGTGAGTTGAGCACCAGTATTCACCTCTCAGCTTCCTGACTGCAAATGCAATGAGACCAGTTGCTTAAGGCTCCTGCTGCCATGACGTCCTCTTTGTGATAGACTGTAATCTCCAACTATGAGCCAAAATAAACCCTTCCTTTTTTAAGTTGCTTTTGTCAGTTATTTAGTCATAGCAATGAGAAAAATATTATATTTAATCCCAGAATGTAAAAAGCTAAGGCAGAGGATTCTAAATTCAAGGCCAGCCTGGGCTACATATAAGGACTGTTTCCAAAAAAGCATCAAACTAAGTCTGGTGGCCCAGGCCTATAGTACCAGCTACTCAGGAGGCTGAGGCAAAAGGATCAATAGTTCAAAGCCAGCCTCAGTTGCAGAGTGAGTTCAAGTCCTGTCTGAGCCACTTAGAAACTTTTACCCTCCACACCCACCTCCCCAACCAAAAAAAAAAAAAAAAAAAAAAGTGAAAAGAAGGATGGGGATGTGGCCCAGTAGTAAAGCACTTGGCTTCAAAGGCCAGTACTGTGAAACAAAACAAGCAAACAGAATTCAAGGCCAGCCTTGGGTACATGTGACTCAGTCTCAATAAATCAAAGAAGAACTTAACACTGTGGATACCCCTATAATTCCAGGGTGGAAGTAAGAGGATCAGAAGTTCAGGATCAGCCTGGGCTACTGGAGACCTTGTCTCAAAAAATAAAAACAATGGGCTGGAAAGATGGCTCAGCTATTAAGAGCCCTTAATAATCTTGGAAGGGAGCTGGGTTTGGTTCCCCACATTCATATGGTTGCTAACAACTATCAATAACTCCAGTTCCAGGGGATCCAACACCCTCTTCTAGTTTCTAAGGGCACTGAGTGCATGTGATCCACTTACATACATGCAGCAAAAACCTCCATACACAAAAAATAGTTTTTGAGAATTAAAAACAAGCTGGGTGTGGTGGTGCACACCTTTAATCCCAGCACTGGGGAGGCAGAGGGAGCTGGATCGCTGTGAGTTGGGGGCTAGCCTAGGCTACATAGTGAGTTCCAGGTCAGCTGGAACTACAGGGAGACCCTGTCTCAAAAAGACAAAAAATTAAAAATATAAACAAGAAATAGATCAGAGGCTGAGTGATTGCTACTCTTCCAGAGGACCCTGAGTTTGGGTTCCAGCATGGATGTTGCGTGGGTCACAATCACTTGTGACTCTAGCTCCAGGGAACCTGTTGCCTTCTTCTGGCATCCTCAGACACCTACACAAAAGTGGCATACACACACACACACACACACATTAAAAAAAAAAAAAAGCCCCTAAAGGAGCTGAAGACATAATTCAGTTGGTAGTGATTGCCTAGAATGTATAAAGCCCTGGGTTCAATCCTCAGTCACATAAAATCTGGCATGGAGGCTGGCAAGATGGCTCAGTGGGTTGAGTTCCCACTCACAAAATGGGTAGAAGAGAAGCTATCTCCAAGAGTCACCCTCTGACTTGCACACATGCACTGTGGCATGCACATACCTTCATTCACAGATATACGCATATAAATAACTTATTTTTAGGCCAGGTATGGTAGCACACACCTTTCACCCTAGCACTTGGGAGGCAGAGGCAGGTGGATCTCTGTGAGTTCAAGGCCAGTCTGCTCTACATAGTGAGTTCCAAGTCGGCTGAGGCTACAAGAAGACCCTATCTCAAAAAGACCAATAAATAAATAACACTTTAAACATTAATTAATTTTTACAAAGTTGGTGTGACTTGGCTATTTAATGAGTTTGAGGCGAGCCCAGTCTTTCCGAGACCCTGTCTGAAAAACAAACAAATATAAACACAGAAAACAAAATTGTATCAAAGATCACCTTTCTCATTTAGATGTTCAGTTGTACACATCCACCAAATGGGGAGGAAGGCTTGAATATACCAACTAGCTGCAAAATCTGCTGTAGTAAAATAGCTATTCATAGCCTTCCTTTTGATAGGCCACTACCTCAGTCTCCCAGCCTGAAAAAAGCCCCATTATAAACACAACCCACAAAAACAGTCAGGAGTAAGCCTGACAAATTTCTATGTCAGAAAGGTTCAGTTTTCAAGAACTGCTTTGTTTTGTTTTTCAGTACAGGTGTCTCCTTGTAGAACTGGCTGACCTGGAACTCTCTACATAGGCCAGATTGACCTCGAACTCACAGAGATCCACCTGCCTCTGCCTCCTGAGTGCTGTGATTAAAGGCATCTCCTAGACTGACCTTGCACTTGATAGGTGCCTAAAGCTGGCCCTGAACTCTGTCTGTTGGCTCTGCAGTACCTGGGACTGAAGCCAGAGGGGTACATGCTAGGCAAGTGCTCCACTACTGAGCCTCATCCTCATCCTTCTTTTCACTTTTTTTTTTTTTTCTGGGGTGGTGGGGACAGCAACAGGGTCTGAGTCACTGAGACTGAACTTAAATTCTCTGCAGACCAGGCTGACTTTGAACTTTTGAATACCGTGCCCAGCTCCTGCCTGTTTTCTGAAACAGAGTTTTATATATCTCAGGCTGCCCTCAAACTCATTATGTAACCAAAGCTGGCCTTGAGCTCTGATTCTCCTGCTTCTTCCTCCAGAGTGCTGGCATTGTAGGAGTGTGGTATTGTAGGAGTGCGCAACTATATTGGGCATAAGAACTGATTAGTTTCCTTAAGTAAAGACTATCTTAGCACTGGCCTCTTCCCAGTGTAAAGATTGGAAGCTTGCATTTTTCTTGGGTTACCATAATAAAATGTCACAGGTATTATCTGGCATAATGGCTCACAGCACTTGAGAGACTGAGGTAGGACTGCCATTCATTTGAAGCCAGTCTGGTCTATATAGTGAGCTTCAGTCCACCCTTTCTAAAAATGGTAATAAAACTAATTATTTTCCCATAATTCTGGAGACTGAAAAATCAAAATCAAAGTTCTTCTCAATTCAGTTTCTAGTGATAGTTCTAGATAGAGCCTTTTCATGTTCTTGTGTGTGGCCTTTCCTGAGGTGGGGGGGTGGAGGTGGGGGTGTGGGGTGGTGTATATGTGTGTGTGTATGTGTGTGTGTGTGTGTGTGTATTGTGTGATGTGTTTGTTGATGGGGGAGAGAATATGTTCTGGTTATATCTTCTTATAAGCACACCAATCCCATAAGACCAGAATACTACCCTTATAACCTCATTTAACCGTTTGTTGTTACTTAGGTTTTTCTGAAACAGGGTCTCCTGTAGCCCAGGATGGTCTTTAGCTCCATAGGCAGCTAAACTCTGTGTAGCTCAGGCTGCCCTTGATTAGGAGACCATCTGCTTGCCTGGGATTGCAGCTTCGAGCCACCACATTCATCTCATTTACCCTTAATTACTTCTTTAGAGGTCCCATACATCCAGTAGAGTGCAAAGCTCAATTTCTTTTTTCTCTCTAGTCCAAAAAGAACTGTCTTGCTAAGGATCATACCCGGAGATTTGCATGTGCTAAGCAAGTACTACCACTGAGCTACATCCTCAGTTCCTCTTACTCTTTTTTTTGTTGGTATACTAACCTTCCAGAACCTGAAACAAAATGTATTTCCTCAACTGGATGACTAGATGGCTTTAGTTAAAAAGATGAGCCTGAAGCTCCTATATAGACCAGGTTGACCTGTAATTCAAAAAGATCGATCTGCCTCCTGACTGCTGTGATCAAAGATGTTAACCGCCATGCCACCTAGTCTCTGGTTTTATTTTTTTTGAATCAGGAGCTCATTCTATAGACCAGCCTAAGCTGGTCTATAACTCATTATGCACCCATGCCTGGCCTCAAACTTTCTGCAACCTTCCTGCCTCACCTGGAATCACAGGTGTAGTCACCACATCCAGACAGGATTAACTTTTAACATTCATTCTAAAACAAACCCAACTCCAACACTCTAGAAGCTGGTGTTGGAGTATTGTGAGCTCAGGGGTAGCCTGGGCTAAAGAGTGAGCCCCTGTCTATAAATAAATTAAAATCTGTTACACGATTCCTGATTTAAAAAAAAAGTTTGTTTGTGACAGGGCTTCAATAGGTATCCCTTCAACTCAAAGTAATCCCCCTGTCCTCAAAGTAGCCTCCTCAGTGTTAGGATTATAGAAATGAGCTACCATGCCCAGCTGAAGAAAAGAAACAATACCCAGATTTTGCATTGATAATGCTTATAGTGTAGTGAGGAGAGAAGCAAACAACAGGAAGCAGCAAAAACAGTGAGAAATAAATGTAAAGAATAGACAATGTTTGCCCAATGTCCATTGTCGAAAAGCGGTATTACAGTTGGAAGGTGCTATGTGGCCAAGTACGTACACTCACCTGCTTCAGAAAGATGGTGCATTGACCTGCCTGAGACTAGGCCGTGTGTTCTTTAGAGAGTTGGAAGGGCCTCCTAGGGGACAGGAATGAATAACGGAAGTGGAGGGTGAAGGTGAACCTCAAATCTGGGA
Source organism: Eospalax fontanierii (assembly GCA_035773235.1). Taxonomy (NCBI): domain Eukaryota; kingdom Metazoa; phylum Chordata; class Mammalia; order Rodentia; family Spalacidae; genus Eospalax; species Eospalax fontanierii. The sequence continues at coordinate 13,796,620 of CM069537.1, forward strand.
AGTAACTTACCTGCAAGATGTGATTTAATGAAAGGCAATAAGGGTTGTGGAGATGGCTCAGTAGGTAATAAAAACTAATGAGTTCTCCTTATCCCCAAATACAGGTATAACTTTTGAGTGGTACTATGGATTGAACCCAGGGTCCTGTAGCTAGCAAATGCTCTACCTTTGAGCTATATCCCAGCCAGCCATGATGGCTCTACAGTGAAAGGCCTTAGTTTCAGTAGGTCTTTAGATATGTAGTACCTGGGAAAGGTAATAAAAGCAAAAGCTCAGCAACACAGACAGCCTAATTCAATTATCAGATTACTGTCCCCTGGGTGATATGACAGAAGGGCACCAGGATCTAACAGAAGGAGAAGAGAATAGGTAAGGTCCATAGGTTGGGACGTTTCTGAGGCCAGGAGAAAGGAGGGTAGAAACAGGTATTTGGAGTAGACTGACATCGGTGAGTGCAAGGACACGACTAATGAATCTTTTATCGAGCACTATTTGGAGCTCTATTTGCTTTCACTTCCTGAACCATGAGATTCGAAGGTCATGGGGTGAGGACATGAGGGAACAGCTTCAACATGTATGGATGTCTGCATCACTGCAGGCATTCTACTGCCGTACCTCCAGTCCCCTAGAGCCATACAGCTGACCTAAGAACAAGGGTTGAAAAAAAATCAAAGTCTTTCTTGGGCTGGAGAGATGGCTCAGCAGTTTAGAGCACCAGCTGCTCTTGCAGAGGACCTGGGTTTGAGTCCCAGCACCAACATGGCAGCCAACAACCGTCTATAACTCCAGTTCCAGGAGATTCAACACTTTCTTCTGACCTCTGTGGGCACTGCACGACACAGGTGCACATACATGCAGGCAATGCACTCAGACACATACAAATAATATAAAATATTTTTTAAAAAGAAGTCTTTCTCAAAGAGAAGCAAGTGGGTTCTTCACCAACTCCTGACACCATGGCACAGTGCTGGAAGCTTAACAAGCCCCACTGTCATTTCTGCTTCCTGGGACAGGGCTCCTTTGAGCAGTACACTTATCCATATAATACATTGCTTTCCTTTGGTCTGGAAAAGAGAACTGTTTGCACCTACGCTTAGAATTCTCCTAAGTACCACCAGAGGGCAGCCTATAGCATGGACTTCTCCAGCCGGATCCTCGGAGGAGGACCAATCTCTCTAGCAAGATAGCTGTAGGAGGCTTGGGCCTAGCCCCCAGAAATACCCATCTCTCCTGACTGTCCCTCAGATCTACATACTCCATTTCCAGAGCAGTCCCATCTGCCCACTTCCAACCCAGGGGCACCCACCTGCCCGGATTTCAGGTGTCTACCATGTTGGACCTCAGAGATTCCGGAAACACCCAGGCCAGGGAAACAGAGTCAATAACAATGGAAGGGGAAGAAAGAATGATGGAAGAAGTCAGGAGAAACAGCCACCAGGACTGGGAAGAAGGCAGCCCAAGTTGTAATACTTGAGTTTGTCTGAAGAGCCTCTTTCCCTCACATACATCCAAGCCAAAACCTATTCCCTGCAGCTCATCAGAGAGCAAAGCGTTCAGAGACCAAATGAGTTGGTCCCTCTTTTTCTCTCTCTCTAACAGGGTCTTGCTATGCAATGCAAGTTGGTCTGGAACTCATGATCCTCCTGTCTTATCCTGTCTCCAGACTTCTTTCTTTTTATGAGACAGTCTCACTATCTAGTTCAGGCTATCCTAGAACTCTCTATGTAGACCAGGCTAGTCTTAAACTCACACACTGCATATCTCTGTCTCCTGAGTGCTGAGAGTAAAGGTGAGCATCACCATCCTAGCCCCAGGTTCTTTCTTTAGGTCGCAAATATTTTTGGACTATAAGAAAGTCTCACAGTTCATCAGTTGGCCTAGCAAAATCCCAGAAAAAAACAAACAAACAAAAAACCACCAGCCCTTTTCAGACCCTGTAAGGTAGGATGATGGCCAGTCTGATTCAGAGCCTACAGGGAATGACCAGGACAACTAACAATAGAGGACTCCAGTTCTTTGGGTATTATTGCCTACAGGAACCCACCCCTGTAGGAGAAGAGATATAAGTAAGTCTTCCTGTTCCCTAGCATACTTCCCTTAGTCAGTATGCAACCTCATAAACAGAGTTCATAAGCACCTGATCCTGCCGGGGTGGGACCAGAGCCTTTTCAAAAGGCATGCCTTTTCTAGTTTTGATTGTTGATGAGTTGGAATACCCTTTCCAGTAAAAGAGTCCCAAAGATCCTGCTGAGAAAAGAGTGAAAGCTGCAAGTACGCTGTTGACTCGGCTGGTCCCCTTGATCCTCCTCTCTGGAGGTGAATCGCCCTCTCAATGAAGGTGGTTTCCAATAGCCTTCCCTTTATTAACCCACCTGCAGGAAAATGTGAGACGTCAGATTGACTGGCTGTGTCACACAGTGTTAACGCACACCCCAGGCCCTCACCTTGGTGGGCTGGGCAAGCAGATCATTATATTACAATTTATAAATAGAAAATAAAATAAAATTATCGGGTGGGACTAAGGCACCGGGGAAGACACTAAACAGTCCTCATTAAAATGTGCCTACCAGCAAAGCCGGTTATCAAGGACCAGGGATCACTCCTCTCGGCTAAAAGTTGCCCCTAAGCCAAGAAGTTCCAGCATAGCCCTCTTTTCTGTCTTTCCCTCCCACCCTCCCAATCAACATCACTTGCTGTCCACATCCCCAGGTCTCAGCTAGCATGTCTCCGTTTCGTCGGGAGCCTAGAGGGTTTCTATACTCGGACGCTCAGCCCATCAGCTCCTCTGCCAAGCGATAAAGAAGACGAGAGTACCAATGCATGCCAGTCGGCTGGACTGCACCACCCGGGAGCAGCGCCCCCAGCGCATGCAGCAGGCGCAAAGGAGCAAAGGCGCGGTGCGCCCACTGGTGACTCTCCAGCACCGCGTAGCAGGAGGCGAGGACGTCGTTGACCAGCAGCGTCCCATGCGCTGTGAGCGGTGCGAACACACCCACAGCTTCCTCCCGCGCCACACGGGCCACGCGCGCGGGCCGAAGCGCGTCCCCACCGGGCGCCAGCACGGAGTCCCCAGCGCGTAACCGACGCGCGAACACTGGTGCAAAGTCACCTGGAGCGGGCGCCGGCCCCCGAGCAGCGAACACCAGATGCCAGGGTGTGAGCAACAGTTTGCGTGGAGGCCGCTCTGTCTCCACAGCCACGAACGAGGCGCGGCGCTGCAAGTCCCGGTCCAGGAAGAGCAGCACCGGCGTGGGCACCACCCGGCCGGCAGCATCCGCGGCCAGCACCCAGTCTCCGCCGTGCAGTTCCCGCAGGCCCTTCCGCTCGCCGCTCCGCAGGCGCACCGTGGCATTTCCCGGAAAGCAGCCGCCGGCTCGGACTGCCAGTGAGTTATCTGCAGGAAACAACCGTAACGGGGATTAAATCTAGATCAGACTCTAAAACCTTGGTACAGATGTGAGTCAAGCCCAACGCAGACCTCCACCAGTCTCAGGACAGTTCAGTTTCTCACGGATCTGGCCCCACCTTGAGTCGAAACGGTTTACCACACTAATGCCTTCTTGGTCTCCCTTAGCAAGAGAGTTAGAGTACACTGGTTCCCAGAGAAGCCCCCTTTGAGTAGACCACGATCTGCCCTCTACTGTACCAGCTTTGACTGACACGTGGACATGGTTACGAGACTCGTAGTAGACCCAGTCGAAGCCAGCTTCCACGGCCAGGCGCGCCAGCAAACCATATTTATTGCGGTCACGGTCAGACGTGGTGATGTCCAAGGCACGGCCTTCGTAGTGGAGTGAGTCCTGAGCATGGTGGCCATCCTCATCCCAGCCTTCAGTCACCCGTAGGCGCACTCCGGGCCACATGTTCATCACCGCTATGGCTAGAGCGTTCACTCGCTCTTTGCAACGCTGATGGGGAATAAAGGAGTTTATTATCTAACCACCATCACCCAGCGGGCGTAAGGTGAGGGCTGCGGGGAGTCGAAGGGATTTAGGGTGTCAGTTCGCCTTTGTTCTCCAGACCCATTTCACTCCCTCCTGGGTTTTGTGGATCCTGGGAAGTGAATAGGAATAGTAGTCGCCTGTCTGTACTCCCTTACCTTACCAGGACGTGCTTGGAGAAGGGTGAGGTTGAGAGGGGGTACCCATACCTAGCTGTTCCCCACTTTCAGTGCCTGCTCGTACCCCTATTTGTTCCAGGACCTCAGCCCAATCAGAGAGATCACCATAGTAGAGAGAGAGTGGCAGTTCGGTTAGGGAGGGCCTGGCTCTCCGAACCAAGCCCAGTTTGAGCCTGACCCCCGCCCCAGGCTCCGGTTGCCCTCCCTCGGTCTGATTCATCTTTTGTTTCGTTGCCTTCCCTGGCACAGGGCATCGCTTCCTTCCTTCCTTCCTTCCTCCTCCTCCTTTCAGCCTCTAGCATTAACCCCTTCGTGGTCTGGGTGGCCCCTACTGAGGTGCCCGAGAGGAGCCGCGTGGGATCAAGGCTGCTGGAAAAAGGGTTGGGTGGCGGGGGCTGCGCGATGTACAATGGCCATTCTCCGGGATGACTTAACTAAGCGAGAATCCCGGGCCGAGGCCGGGAACGCGTCGGGAGAAGCGGACTCAGCAGCTCCAGCTACAAAGACGCTTTTCAGCCGCCCCGGCTCAGGGAGAGGAAAGGGCAGAAAGCCGCGCCCCCCCTCCCCGCTGCGGCCCGCCAGGTCCCCTCCCCCAGCGTGGCCAGTCCGCCCAGTTCCAGCTAAGACTGAGACAGTCCCATGAGCATGCGTCTCTTCTCTTTTCCACTATCAGCCCAGAAAGGCGTGGGAGCAGCAGCACCTGAGCGTAACAGGCGCTGCCCAGGCGCGGATAGGGACTGGGGTAGGGGCAGCCGGGTGGAGGAAGAGGAGCCGCAGCCGCAGGCTTGCCCCCAGGGGAGGGTGGCCTTAGTTATCTTAGCTGCTCCAGTCTGGGAGTTGGAGACCTTGGCACGCACCATAGTTGGGACACCGCGGGAGGAGCGCAGTAGACAACTTTCTCATCCCTCAACTCGGACTTGGATTCTACCTGACTGCTGAGGGACATCCCCCCCCCCCGCCCTTTTTTCTAGTCATCTTCACCTCTGCAGGGCTGGGTCGGGGGGCAGGAAAAGTGGTAGTGATTTCCAGCTTCTTTTGCCGTTTTGTCCCCTGAGGAGGCCCTGACCTGCGGGGGCAGCAGCCCTGTACAGAGCCAACTCAATGGAGTCTTTTGCAGCCAGGGTGTGGGAGATAAGGAAGGCTGAGGGGATTCCCAGGGCTTTTGGAGGCCCTCCTGAGCCTGTCCCCTGTTCTGTCCCTCTGCTGCAGGTTTCAACAGAGGGAAGGGCCAAAATGCTCCAAAACTGGGAGGGAACAGGAATACCCCCTCCCCAATTTCTGGGAAGGAGGATGGCTTCATCTCAGGAACAGAAGGAATTCTTGGCAGGATGTGGTGACACCTGGCTTTAATCCCAGCACTCAGAGGCAGAGGCAGGTGAATTTCTGTGAGTTGGAGACCAGTCTCTACTGGGAAGGTTCCAGCCAACTGAGGCTATACAGTGAGACCCTGTCTCAAAAAAACAAACAACAACCCAAAAGAATTCTTTCTCTACCTCCTGGGCAGGTTTTTCTAACAAAGTAACCTGGAAAACTATGGCCGTTAATCAGAGGAAATCCGTACCCTCCCTCTCCCCAACCTCCCCACTGCACACAATTAGGTGGTGTAATGGAAAGTATATAGGACTCAGGATCAGGAGTCCTAGCAATGCTACCAATTAGCTGTGAAATTTTGATTAAATTGCTTTTTCCTCCTGGGACCCAGCTCTCAGATGTAAAGGGAGGGATGGGGTGGAGAAATGTGTCTCAAATTTCCTTTTGAGTTTCAACACCCCAGCACACTGACCAGAGGTAGTCCTTTCAAAAGTACAGCCCACCTCACTCCAGGTAGGTTCAGTTCTATCTGCAGCAGGTGCTCAATAATGGAAGATGAATTTAATTTTTAAATTCAAAGTAAAGTCCCTAAGCCAAGCTGAACTTGGACAATTCAGGAGCCCCTCCTTTGATTCTCAGATGGACCCATCTGTTTTGAGGACTGTTTTTCACCCAAAGACTGCTATTTAAACCCTAGCATAGCCCTGTCCTGGTTCTAGGACTCCTCTTCCACATCAAGGACAATTCCTGTGCACCCCATTCTCAGGTAGATGCCTTGGTTAACCTGACTCTTGCTATCTTATTCCAGCCCCATCCAGCCTCTTCTTTTCTGCCCAATAGAGCTTTTCCACATCATGCCAACAGCCAAGCTAAGGGTAAAGCCTTCTGTAGGCTACCTAATGCAGCCAGCTCCTGGCCCCCAGCTCACCCCAGCCCTTCCTGCCTGGCTCGGTGGCTGACCCCCGGTCCACGCCTCAGCCATTTCCCGTCTCGCCTGCCGCCATCCTCCTTTCCCCGCCCTCCCTCCAGCCTTTCCCAGCTTCACTCTCACTAGCCGGTTCCTCCTCCCTCTCCCCATCCCAGCCTCTCCCAATTGGGATTCCTCCTAACCACTGTCCAGCCAGCAGGTTACTGCTTTCTTGGGGGATATGACAGAGGCCTTCTTTTCTTTTCTTTCCTTTATTTATATTTGTTTGTTTATTTTTAAATTAAGATTAAGGTATCTGGAGATGAAGTGAGCTTACCTTCCCGGGCTGTAATAGGAAAACTGAGGGACTGGTGGTGTGCCCTGGCGCAGGTGGGAAGAAGCAATCCTTACCTCTGTCATCAGGCGGTCGGCGCCACTGTTCTCCTCATCCTTGAAGATAATGTCGGGGTTGTAGTTGGGCACGAGGTCCCGGAAACGCTCGGAGCCCCTTGCCACTCTCCCCTCCGCTGGCCCACTGGCGCCCAGGGTCCGCTCCGGCACGCTAGGCACAAACTGCTTGTAGAGCAGCGGCACAAGCTGCTTGCGCACATAGCGCCGTCGGCCAACAGGTCCCCGGCCCGGCCCGCAGCTCTGGACAGACAGTGTCAAAAGTGCCAGGCAGCACAGGGGCAACAGGCTGCCCGGTAGAGCCATGGGTGCAGTGTGCTTGGGCCGAAAGGGAGCGTTCTTGTCCTCACTAGCTCTCCTGTCAGTTGGGCATCGTCATAGGCGCCCAAGAGCGCCGCAGGCAGATCTGCCCCCAGAGTACCTGGAGCTCTTGAGGCTCTGCACACCTGGCAGCCGCTAACTCTGCCTACATGCCCCGGGGGACCTAGAACTACTACTGATGGACCACCATATCAGAGCAGGTGGGTCGAGGGTGAGGGCCAGCCCAGCAGCAGCACGACTCCCCTGCTTCCAGAACGCCCCGACTCCGCCTTAAGTGGCCCCTGGCCCCGCCCTCCGCCCTTCTCCCAGGCCTGTCCCGCCCCCTCCCACCCGGGCGGGGGATCTAGCCGGTCACCACTGTTCCATTTCTCCACTGAAGTGTGTCCCATCCTGGAAACCATGCAGGCACCTGCTTAGGAAATCCTTGTAGCTTTACAGTCCTTGCTGCGTGGATAAGCATCCTTCTAGCCCCGAGCCTAAATTTGGAACCAAACCACCTTCCTCTGATGCTTGCCTTTGCTCTCCCAAAGCCTACTCTGGCAGGCCATGCCCTCCCGTCATCCAGGAAGTATGAGTTCCAATTTCTGTTCAAGGCCATCCAAGCCCTTTGGGCATACAACCAAAGCCTCCCTTCTCTGTATTCCTCCCCAAATCTTGATTTTTCTCCCTTCACATTGATCCATCACCAAGACCGGATACCAGAGGACCATTTTCCTTGGTCTTCTGGGAATATAGCTTGATATTTCCAATCCAGTTTAGGACTTTCAACTTACTAAATTTATGACTCTGTATGTGTATGATGTGTGTGCACGTGCCACAGCATGTCTGTGGAGGTCAGGGGATAAATTTTGGGAGTCAGTTTTTTTCTTCTATGGTGGGTTCCAGGGATGGGGCCCATCAGGCTTGCATGCTAAACGCTTTTTCCGACTAAAACATCTTGCCAGCCCAGGACTTTCTTTTGTGCCCTCTTAATTCTTGCCAGACATCCAAGTGTCACTTTTTTCTTCTTGGTTCATGTAACAGAGGGCTTGGCTTCAAACTCATTTTACAGACAAGGTTGACCTTGAACTTCTGACCCTTTCCCTTCAATCTTCTCCAGTGCTAAGATTACAGGCATGCACCATCCCACACCAGTTTATGTAGTGCTGGAGATCAAACCCAGGGCCTCAAGCATGCTAGGCAAGCACTTCTATAACAGAGCTATATCTCCAGTCTCTTTTTTGATCAAGAGTCTCATGCAGCCAGTCTGACCTAAACTTGCTCTGTAGTGGTGGATGGCCCTTAAATCCTGAGTTGCTAGGATTACAAGCATGAGCCACCACACACTGTACAATTCTTTTGAATATGTAACTTGTCATTTGGAAGCTGCTCTGTCAGTGGGCACGTAAAAGTTCTAGTCTGCAAGCAGCTAACAGTCACTTTCCTTACCATCCATCCTCTATTCTCCCTCTAGAATATTGGGAGAATATTGGGACTATTTAAAATTCCCCAGGTCTCATCTCACCCACCAATCCCTATCATTTATAAATCAGTTCCTCTGTATAGAATGTAGTAGCAAACACCAAATGGTACATGGAGACGGAAGCAGGAGGATCAGGAGTTCTAGGTTATCCTCAGCTGTAGAGCAAATTTGAGGCTAACTTCAAAAGATCTCAAAAAGTCAAGTAAAGAATAACAGGGGGCCGAAGAGATTGCTGAGTGGATAAAGCAGCAGGCTGTCAAGTCTGTCAACCTGAGTTCAATCCTCAGAATCCATGTGTTGAAAAGAGAGCCAACTTTTCTTCTAATCTCCACACTCTCATCATGGCACACTTGATGGCAAGTGCACACACATAAACGTAATATATATATACAAAAATACTTCCTCTGAGAAGCCTTCCCCCAATGTCCTGACAATTTGGTCTATGTTCCCTTGTAAGGCAGCAATTAACTGTGATGGCACTACAGTGTTGGAATTATCTCGCACCCTTCTAGACAAAGCAGTTCTTCAGCACAAGCTTGTTTATCATGTATTTCCAAGGCCGTCTGGCTTGCAGTAGGGTGCTTGGCAAGTATTTGTGGAATCTATATTTTTTTGTATTCTACACTCAGCCTCCCCTCTCCCAGTTCCAAGGCTAACACTCTGAGTAAGTTTGTACACACTAGGAGAGAAAACAAAAATAAAAACCCTGTCTCAAGACATTTGACTTCCATTTACAAGAAAACGATCATGGGATGAGAATGTAGCTCAGAGATAGAGCAACTGCTTAACATGTATAAGGCCTGGGTTTGACACCTCCTCCCCACATGCCCTCCAGACTGAGGAACAAGAAGGCACCTAGGGTTGTTGAAATGGCTCATGGGGTAAAGGTATTTGTTGAGTTTGATCCCCGGGACCCACGTTGTAGGAGAGAACTGACTCATTCAAGTTGCTCTTTGACCTCCGCATATGCACCCTGGTGCTTCCCTCCTCCAGTAATCTAAAAAACTTCTTAAAGGTCAGTAATTATATATGACTAGGAGACAAATGGTGGCCTTTGAAGTTATGTGAAGTACAATCTGTATAAATCTACAAAAAGTATGTTCCTCCCCCAAACAGAGCAGGACTTCAAGGAACTGACAGCCTTATAAAAGTGAAGTTAGGTTCTTCTCTGAGGCAGGAATTAAAAACTATTGTCAATCAGCCACTTCTTTACTTTACAGCCAACTGTTAAGAAGGAAAGGACTGGGCTGAAGGCGTGGGGTAGACGATGTATCTTATACTTATGCCCACACCCTCCTACGTCAATTCCCAAAGCATGGAAACAAATAGACACAGAAACAGGTCTTTTAAAAACCAAAGCAAAACCCGGGATCAACTTTATTGCTGATGGGTACAGCCTCTTCCTCCCTGTGCCCTTGGTCTGTCTAGTGGTCCAAAGTCCCTCTAGGATAGCACAGTGCTTAGGTTCTGCAGGGCCAGGGAAACAACCTCCCTCCTGAACCTACCCCTGTCCTAGTCCCTCCCACTCCCACCCCACCCTATTGCACATCAAATCATGTAAACATGGATTCAGGCAAGGCCTGGAACAGGATTGAGGCAGACTGATGTGTAAACGTATTTGGGACCAGGAACTAGAGCCAGTCACCCCATGCTGAGGCCACAGCTAAGTCTGAATAAAGCAGGAGGCCTGGTCCCAAACTCTGGCTCAGATTATACAACAGTGCAGATGGCTCAGCTCCCTTCTGCCACCCACCCTCTCAGATTCCAGGTCCTGAGGTCCAACCACTCTAGGGCTCGCCTCCAGGCCTAGACAGCAGATGGCAGTGTCCAGTTTTCTCCTTCCCAACCCCCAGCTGGAGGTCACTGGTGCTGGTTCTTCTTAGATGCCCGGGGGAAACCAGAGACAGGCAGCGGTAGTCTGTCTAACCCTGAAGAAGAAGGGATGACTGGCAGTCAGAAATGGGACACAGATCTGGTTTCTTAGGGATGGGACAACCAGGGTACACAAAATGGGTAGATATAGCTTACACATATACAGGAAGTACACCCTCTCCCCTGCTGGGATGATTCCTGGTTCAGAGTGACCCTGTATTATAACTACCTCACCAGCCTGTATCTCCCACTTCCTTACCGAAGGCTCGGATCAGCTCTGCTCTTACAGCTGCAGTGAAGGTCTTCACCAGACAGAGTGTGGTGAGGCCAGCAAAGGCCGCATTGTAGAGGAACACAATATAAAAATTGCCTAGCCAGTTGAAGCGTCCAAAGTCACCCAGCAGGTCAAAGCGAGTCAGTCCTGAAATACAAAGTCCATGATGAAAGGGGGGGATCCCAACCCCTCTCCTGAAAGGAGCCCAACTTTTTGCTGCCTCCTGGTGGCCACATCTCAATATCACAACTGTTAGCCTCTGCATGCATTAACTATACTATCTCTTAAGCTCTCAAGGAGACCAGTTCAGTTCAGAGCAGCTAAGTTTCTTCGGGTTTCCCTTCCAGAGGTTGGCGTCTTTTCCTGCTATGGTGCTACCTGTAGCTTCAGGTATCCCTAGAAGCTTCCAGGCTTGTAACATGAAGGCAAAACTCTTCTAAGGCTAAGACTCCAGAAGTGAGCCACCAAGTTTCATCAGTGCACAGATCAGTAGATAAGACTTAGAGCTCAATCTGTCATCAGACTGCTTGTATATTCCAGCTCCACCTCTAGCTAGCTGGGTGATCTAAATGCTCTGAGCCCCAATCTCTTCAAACTTTAAAATAGAGGGAAAAATAGGATTCTAAGAATTAAGACAATACTCGTAGAGCTCTATATGGCCATTGTTACAACTATTACAAGATCTCCTTTCATGTATCCCAGCATGGCTTCACTATGCAACTATGGATGACCTTGAACTTGTGATTTGCCTGCCTTCCTCTCTAATGCTAGGACTGCAAGTATAAGCCATCAGGCTCAACTCCTAATAGGTCCTCAATAATAACAATATTATATGTCAAAGACCTGAATCCCCAATTAAATATCTATTCCTACCTGAATACATCCTAAAATAACTACCTGATAGGCTAACAAGCCTACTTTTCTAACAAATTCCTATGGCATAAATATAAGAGGCATAGAAAAGAAAGTACAAATTGAACATCCCTAATTCAAAATTCAGTTGGGTGTAGTGGCGCACATCCTTAATCCTAGGACTCCGGAGGTGGAGGCAGGTGAACTCTGTGAGTTCCAGCCCAGTTGGGTTTACAGGGAGACCCTGTCTCAAAAAGATCAAACAAAACAAAACAAACAAACAAACAAACAAAACACACAACGCGCCGCCCCCCCCACGCACACCAAAAAAAACCCTAAAAATTAGGAGGCTGGAAAGATGGCTCAGGGGTTAAGAACACTTGAGTTGGATACACCTGGGTATCCAACACTCTCTTCTGGCCTCTGCAGACATTGCACACACATGATACACTTAAATACATGAGGTGGGGCTGGAGATATGGCTTGGCATTTAAGAGCACTGGCTGCTCTTACAGAGGACCCAGGTTGGATTCCCAGCACCCACATGGCAGCTAACAATCATCTATAATTCCAGTTCCGGGATAATCCAACACCCTTTTCTGACTCCAAGGGCACTGCAGGACATGGGTACACTTAACACAGCAGATACAGGCAATATACTTATACACATAAAATAAAAATAATAAAATTAAAAATAAATAAATACATGAAGGCAAAAACTCATCCACATGTAAAAATAAATAAGCTGGAGAGATGACTGACTACTTTGCAGAAGACCTGAGTTTAGTTCCTAGCACCCACATGGCAGCTAACAACCACCTGCAACTCCAGGTCCAGGAGATCCAACATCCTCTTCTGACTTTCATGCAAGCAAAGAACAAACAGACATAAAATAAAAACAAATAAGTAGCTAGGTGTGGTGGCATACACCTTTAATCCCAGCACTCAGGAGGTAGGGACAGGAGGTTCTCCTTGATTTCAAGGCCAACACAGGGGGCTACAGGGAGACTGTCTCTAAAAGACCAAAAAAAAGGAAAAAAAAAAAAATTCTGAGTCAATCAACTTTTCTCTCTCTCTCTGATCTTACATACTAAGTAGATCAGGCTGGCCTTGAACTCAGAAAGAACCACGTGCCTCTGCCTCTCAAGTGCTGGGATTACAGGCATGTGCAACTATGTCTAGCTGGGTTTTTTTGGGGGGTGGGGTGTGACAGTGCTGGAGATCAAATCCTTAAGCACAAAATAAGAATGTTTAAAGATTTTTTAAAAGTTAGGTGTACGTGTGTGTCTGTGTGGGGGTATATGCACGTAAGTGTGGCTGACCTCCAAGGCCTAAAGCTGTAGTTAAAAGAGTTGTGAGCCACCTGACCTGGGTGCTAGGAAATGAACAGTTCTCAACAAGAGTACAAGAGTACCAAGCACTCTTAACCACCTAGCAATCTCTCAGAATGTTTACTAGATGTTCCACTCAGAAGGAAGATTTGGTGGAACAGGGGTTGTCACCTATCAAAAAGTATGAGCTCTGAAGCAACACTACACTGAGGCTTAGTAAAGACCCTTTATAGAGCCACATTTTCTCCATTTGTATAAGGTAGTATATTGTGCATCTATAAGTGCTTGAGAACTTTTTTTTACATGTGAATGTGCTTATGTGCAGAAGTCAAAGGACAACTTGAAGGAGTTGATTTTTCTCCTTCCACCATGTGGGTTCCAGAAACTGAACTTTAGTCATCAGACTTGGTGGCAAGCACTTTTACCTGATGAGTCAACTTGCTGGCCTTTGAGTACTTTTGGGGCACATACTCAAAAAAAACTACTTTCAAGCTGGGCATGGTGGCACATGCCTTTAATTCTAGCACTTTGGATGCAGAGGCAGGTAGACCTCTGTGAGTTCAAGGCCAGCCTGGTCTACATGGCTTGTGCTAGGGAAGCTGGGGCTACAGTGAGTCTCTATCTTAAAAAAAAAAAAAAAGGCAATTTCTACTAGAGTATGATGTTATACCAATTATAATTCTACCATTCTGGAGGCTGAGATAGGAGGATTAATAAGACCTTGGTAGTAGTTTTGCTTTTGTTACAGCGTCCCCTTATGTAGCTGAAGCTTGCCCGAATTTCCCTAAGAAGCCCAGACTGGCCTTTAAACCCCATATTAAAAAAGAAAACAAAATAAGCAAATTCCCTTTTCTTCTTTTACTACTTACCAAGGGTTCGAGAGAAGACAGGAAGTGCTGAGCTTAGGACCAAGAGACAGACACAGTTCCCTATTATCTGGGTGGAAGAAAGGAGAGGCAAAGGTATCAGAGATGCCAGCAAGTACCCACCCAGACCCCCAGAAGGCTCCCCCTTTCCCTCCTAGCTACCTGTGTCATGGCTGTGTCATGCCATCTAGGCCTCAAGCTTCGGAAAAGCGGAGAGCTGTAGAAACCCACAACGGAGGACACCATCAAGTAACTGTCACTGGGTTAGGGAAGAACAGGCCAGCTTCCATGAACTAATGACTGCCTCATCTCACGGAGAATGGACCTCTCCCCTAGACTCCTTTCAAGGTCCAATATTTGCATGGTGTGTGCATGTGCAAGCAGGTATATGCACATAAGCTACAGAGGTCACAGATCAATGACAGGTATCTTGCTCTAGCACTCTCCAAATCATTAACTCTATTTACTATTATACTGTGTGTCTAACTGTGCCACAGCACAGACAACATCTGGGGGTCAGTTCTCTCCTTCTACTATGTGTTCCTAGGACTGAACTCAGGTTGTTGGCTTACAGAGCAGGCACTTTTTACCCACCGAACCATTTGAACTTTAATAATAAAAGATTGGGGGGGCAGGCTGGAAAGATGCCTCAGCAGTTAAGAGCACTGGCTGTTCTTGCAGAGGACCCAGGTTCAACTCCCAGCACCTATATGGTGGCTAACGACTGTCCATAACTCCAGTTCCAGGGGAATTCAATGCCCTCTTCTGACCTCCATGGGCAATGCACAACATGGGCGTACTTCCATACATGTAGGCAATACACTCATATACATAAAATAAAAATAACAAAAAAAAATTTTTTAAAGATTATTTTGGTCTGCGTGTGGGAATGTGCATGTGAGTGTGAGTGCCCACAGAGACCAGAAAAGTGTCAAGTTCCCTGGAGCTGGAATTACAGGAAGTTGTAAGCTACCTGATGTGGTTGCTGGGAATCAGAATCAAACTGCAAGGGGGCGGTTAAGAGCACTGGCTGCTCTTTCAGAGGACCCAGGTTCAGTTCCCAGCACTCACATGGTGGCTAACAATTTATAACTCCAGTACCAGGGGATCCAATGCCCTCTTCTGGACTCTGTGGGCACTGCATACATGTAGGCAAAATATTCATATACTCCTAACTGCTGAGTCATCTCTCAGCCTTTACTGAACCATCTTACAAACTTTCTACCTTATTTTTTTTGACAGCGTCTCTCACTGAACCTGGAACTTGTCAGTTTGGTTAGACTGACTCTTGAAGAAGCTACCAGGATGCTCCTGACTCTGCCTTCCCATCAGTGGGATTATAGGTGCACACTCTTTTGTCTGGCTTTTTATGTGGGTGCTGGAATCTGAACTCCGGTCTTCACCATTTCCCCAATCCTCAGGATCAAAAGTTTTCTTCTTCCTGAACTCAAGGCTGACGCAGACCTGTCCATTTCCCTACTGCTCTTCCCAGAGTTCCCACAGAGTTCTGGTCAGAGTCCCAGGAGAAAGGTTTGGTGAGCAGAGGCCATGATGAACTTTCAGAAGGATACAAGATTAGTATAACCTGGATGATGGCACCAAAGGATCCCAGTATGGAGAAGGAGACCTGGCCCAAGGAGGCGTCCTGTTGGGTGGGGTAGAATCATTAAAGGACACTCCCATCATGAACACCGTCAGCAACATCCAATACCATACCCTTCTCTGTCCTCAGCTTTGGTGTTTCTCCCCAGCCATCATCATCATCATCATTATTATTATTATTATTATTATTTTAAGACAGAGTTTCATTCTGTAGAAGAGGCTGGCAGAACTCATTTCTCTAACCATGTAGCCCCAACTGGCCTCAAACTCATGACAATTCACCCGCTTCAGCCTCTCAAGTGCTAGGATTATAGGTATGAGACACCAGACCTAGCACCCCCAGTCTTTCATTATCATATCCTCCCCAAAAGATGTGGTGGAAGGAAGCCCAGTACCTGCATGCCCCTTGGCATGGCAGCCTCATCGATGAGCAGCTCCAAGATATGGATGGCCACAATGAGTACAGACAGGCCCTGTGTGCAGCAAAATCACAAAATCCCATGCCTGCTCCAGCTCCCATGAACTCCAGTTGTGTCGAGTTCGATGTTAAGAGCTTTGATCCTGGTCCAGCATTTTCAGTCTGCTGTCTAGCTCTGCTTCCAAGCCCCTACCAGCTGTAGGGGACCTCCTCAAGGCTGGTGCTAGTAATACAGCACCTCTGAGGATATTACCAGATGAACTACTTCCAAATGGATGGACTGCAAAAATGCTAAACACATCTGGGGGCTGGGGGTGTGGCTTGGTAGTAGAGCACTTACCTACTATGTGCAAAGCCCTAGGTCAGGACCCAGTACCCCATCACACACACAGATAGGAAAGGTGAATTGCCTAGAAAAAGGTCCTTTCCTTCTGACTATGAGATTTACTCCTAAGATCCTAATCTAGAACAGGGAGAAACATTGGATTTCAACCTTTATTTCCAAGGCAAATTTGCATACCTACTCAATGGCTCTGTGTAACTTTGAGCAAGTCACTTCTGTTTCTTAATCCACAAAATGGGGATTGATGTTCTCAGCACAGGGCAGGACACAAAGTAGGCACTCTGTTTGCCTCTATAGGAGGCAACTATTAACATGGATGACAAACAACCATGTCAATAAATATACATCTCCTTCCTACCCAATCCCAATCCCCAACCTCCCAAATGCTAGTAAACCCACCGTCAGCACCAGTAGGCAAAGCATGGCCAGAGGGTAGCCCAGGTTCCGCTGCCAAGCCGAAGCCTTCCGCCGCTTCTCTGTGCAGGGATGGGAGGTGGTTAGCAAGTACTTGCAACAAGGGGAAACTCAGATATCCCAAGCCATACCAACTCACATACCCAGGAGGACCCTCTGTGTTTGCAGAGCCAGGACCTGTCTTCGCAGCAGCTCCATGTCTAAAGGCAGCCAACAGGAGGTGGGATCTGAGAGCAGAGAACACTTTAGTCCTTCAGTCTCTGCCCTTCAGTCCTTCAGACTCTGCCAAGGCCAATCCACCACCCCAAACTCACTGCAGATTCTGCGAGTCAGAGCTGCCTCCTCAAAGGCTGAGCAATTCAGCTGTTCCTCTAGGTCTTCTAGAAGCTGTGAGCAGTGGAAGGAAGGGATTGTCAGGGGCTCCCTTATCCAAATGGCTCTCTACAGTCTCAGTCTATCCTCTAACTCTTGTTAACCACCCTGTGGCCAGCAACTTTGGCCTATCCCTTCCAACTCTGTACATTCTGTCTTGCACATATGGTGACCAGCTCCAGTGATAGTAGTAAAAGGTACAGGAATCAAATAAGGAAGAAACCTTCTCCAAGTTGAGCACTATACAACCATAGGTTTGTTTAATGGTTTGGTCTCAAGCTATGTAGGAAACTTGCCCAGTGCACAAGGGGCAGAGAGCACCACGTACCCGGGGCTTCACCAGCAGCTTCCCAGTGACGGAGAACATGCGGGCAAGACCTAGTGGAGTACACACTGTAGGGATAAGAGCCAGTTAGCCACCTGCCAGTCCCTTTGCCCCTCCCCAGCCTTACCCCTAGTCCTTCTCCTCCACTCTGGTTGCTCTATCCCCAGATTCCATTTTTCTCTCCCAGATTCTCACCTAGGAGCAGCAGGACTCCGAGGAAGGAGATGCAGGAGTAGAGATAGGGGAGGTAATACTCCCAGAAGTCTAAGGGCAAAAAAAGGCATGTCAGCTTGTTTCTTTCCTGATTCTTGGGAGCTGACATCCTAGTGAAG
The DNA here is from genome assembly GCA_035773235.1 of Eospalax fontanierii. Lineage (NCBI taxonomy): Eukaryota > Metazoa > Chordata > Mammalia > Rodentia > Spalacidae > Eospalax > Eospalax fontanierii. Next base: position 13,814,150 of record CM069537.1, read on the forward strand.
GATACAGCGCAAAAGCCAACAGGTTTTAGGAAAGTAATATAAATGGGAAAGACTGGCTTAGCGATGGATGTAGAGTGGTATGGACAAGAGTAAACTGGAGCTCCTAGCTTTCTCTAAAAGCCACAGCTGTTATTTAGCCTGAGTCACCAGGGATAAGTATAGTCTGATCTTCTCCTTGTTAAGCAATGCAGATACTAACATGAAATTTCCCAATTCTAAAACATTAGGCTGGGTATGATGCCATACATCTATAATCCCAGCACAACTTTGGAAGATGAGGCAGAAAGACTTCAAGGCCAGCATAGAAGTTATAGTGAACAACTGGTCATTTATTTTTTTAATCATTGCATGAACCCAAGGGAATATTTCTATAGGTTGGATGTATCCAAAGTTCAACAGTTTGAAACTTAGGTCTATAGAAGGGATGCCAGTCTTTTCTGATTTAGAAAAATACAGTTGATCCAAGGCACATGGACATCGACCAACTGAAAAGCCAGTCTTTAAAAAATTTTTTATTTATCTTTATGTGTAGAGTATTTTGCCTGCATGTATATAATTGCTCCTGTGCCATGCAGTGCCCACAGAGGCCAGAAGAAGATGTTGGATCCCCTGGAACTAGAGATAGGGATGGTTGTGAGCCACCATGTAGGTGCTGGGAACAAAACTTGGGTCCTCTGCAAGAGCAGCTAGTGCACTTAACTGCTGAGTCATCTCTCGGCAGTTTTTTTGAGACAGAATCTTCCTAAGTAACCTAAGATGGCCTCAAACTTACTACGTAACCTGGAATGACCTCAAACCGAAGGCAATCACTCTGAGTTAGCCTCCTTAAGTACTCAAATTACAGGTATAAACCATTATGTGCCTAGTTCTAAAGAGTCAGTTCATGAAGACTTGATTCCCCAATGCAATGTTCAGAGGTGGTGGTTTGGGGAAGTGATAAAGCTTTGACCTCATCAATGGACTAATTCATTGACAGATTCATAATCTGATAGCATTATTGGAAAGTGTGGAAACTAAGAGGTGGTACCTAGTTGGACAAGGCAGGTCACTGGGACTGTGCCTTTGAAAGGCTTCTTTATCCTCAGTCTCTTTGTATTTTGTTTCCATGAGAGTAGCTATGCTCCAGCACATGCTTTTTTTCAATTAAAACCTTTTTGTGAACATCATGCATAAGTATCTTTGCATTATTTCCATCCCTCCCAATCCCCCTCCAACTCCTCCCATGTCTCCCCCTACTTCCTCTCAATTTGTCCTCTTATTATTGTTACATGTACAACCAAGGCACACATTTATAGATACACATATACACAATGAGTCCATTTAGAGGTACTCCTGTGTACCTGTGTTTAGGGCTGCCTACCTGAAGTCAGATAACCTATTAGGGATCTAGTCCTTGGAGAAAACTGGTTCTCCCTCCCTTAGGATCCATTAATTGCCTGTAGCTCTTCATCTTGAGATGGGACCCAATGAGATTTGCCCCATTCACCTTGGCATGTCAACTGGCTTTATCATCATCTGCAGATCTTGTGAGACTGCTGTACTGTGGCAATTTCACTGGTGTAGCTGGCCTACTATGTCTAGAATGCCTTAAGTAGCAGCAGGTATCTTGTCTCTCCACCACTTCTTCAATGTCTCTGGGCCTTAAGTAGAAGTCAGCACATGCTTCTTACCATGATGTTACATAGCCCAGAAACCAGAGGTAAATGATTATGAACTGAAACCATGAGCCAAAATAAATCTGTCCTCCTTTAAATCACAGTGACAAAATGATTAACACAACCTCTTACCATAGAGTGACTCCCTGCTGGCCTTGTTGTCTACAATGGCTGATGCCACCCACACCATGCCCAGCACAAGAAGAGTGAGGAGCACCAACATCACCACCGTCTCGTAGACCCGGCCCAGGACACCCTAGAGGAGTAGGAAACAGGTAAAGCAGAGGAAGGGGTCATTAGTAAGACAGTGTGGGAAAGAAGGGAGACATTAAAGATGTGCCTGGGCTTGGGGAACCAAAGAGGTCTGAACTCAGGAGATAGAAAGGGGCATTTCTCTCTTTACTCTAAGTTACTCTGCCCTCCCACTCCCCACTCCATAGCCTGGGGATTCACCCTCTCCTGGCCCATATCCATTCTGCAACCTTGGCTATCCCAAGAAGCTGATCTCTGACACCTGTATCACACAGGCTCTCTGCCCTCTAGTTTTTGGTTCAGCCTGCCTAATGGGGAGTGGAAGGTAGAGAAACAAGACTGGGATTTTTCCCTGAGTATCCTCTCACCTTTGGCATCATGGTTTTCTGTAGCAGCTTTAACAGTATATAATAACTCCTCTGCTGATATTCTCAGCTTGAACTATTCTGGAAATGATTTCTTCCCTTTGCAACTCCACAGGCCTGAGGTAATAATGACTCCCTAGGTCACTACAGTCTCAGCCTCCTTGTCTAGTCCCTTAACTTTGACTAAAGTTTGCAAATAATCTCCTTATTAAAATCTCTTCTGTCAACTCCACAGAGTTTCTGTTTCCTCCCTGGGTAGACTGAGAGTTCCCCTACTTACCTTTCTGGAGCCAGCAAAGCCTTCAGACTCCGTGAAGAAATATGCAAAGGGCATAAGAAAGATGAGGGACAGATTAGAGAAGAGGAAAACGAGGTTCCAGAGACCTAGAGCCAAAAAGGAAAAGCAGAGTTGGTCAGTAAGGGGGCCAAGCAACAGGGGACTGGCCCATGGGGAGGGTGGGCGACACACGGCTGATAAGACTACCTGGGTCTGCCTGATTACCTGCCCTATTTCCTATCTGCCGCCATAGCACAGAGCCACATACCATGGATGAGGGAGCCATTGAGCCACTGGATGTAGTAGTTCCGTGGCAATGAGAGCAGCACCTCATTGCTGATGATGGAGAAGGGCAAGAGTAAGACAGCACCCAGGGCAACGGCCAGGGTAAAGGTGCACAGCTCCAGCCTAGAAAGAGGACAGTGTAGCTTAGCACTTACTTCCCTGGTACCCTAGAAGCCCCATTGTTTCCAAGGGCACCCATGGCTTCTAGAACTGGCTAGAGCAACAGGAAGGAGCTCTTCAGCTCAGTTCTGCCCACTGCCTACACATCTAGCCTTTACCTTCAGGGTACCCTTGGCACATGGGACAAGCACAACCTCAGGTATTCATGGGTACCTGATCACCTGCCATGTCACTTGACTAGGCTATCCTAGGAATGTGGTCCTCCCTGTACATACATGCCTACAGGGAACGCCAGGCATGATAACAAAGCCAAGGGTGTGGCTTCTCTTCTCTGCTTAGGGATATGGATTTCTGAGCTTGTCTCTTTCAGATGGATAAGAGCAGGGTTATGCCATACGGCCATGCCCTTCAAGAAGGCACTAGTGCAGACGACAACAGGAAGCTGAAACCCAGGCTCATGGCCAAGGTCTGCACCCTAGGCTACATCTGCTATAAACAAGTTCACCAAGAGTAGAAGGCTGCCTTCTAGTCTGTCAATCCAGAAGAGGCATCTTTATATTATCTCTGTATGAGCTGGAAAATAAGAATAGTCTAAAATAACGGTCTTCCTCTCAGAGCCAAGCATTGTCTGATCTCAGAGGTTCCTATCTTCACCAAACCTTGCCCAATTTCCATCAGTCTGCCCCACTTTCCTAGTCCCTACTCCCACTGACTTCTGGCAGGTGAAGCCAAGCTAAGTCACTTCCTGGTGACTCAGGCCCCAGCCAACATTTCCTGATCATGAAGCTCCTAGAAGATCCTGGTCTAACCAGGGAGACAGGAGCAGCAGCTTTTCTGAGCATCTCCAGGATAAAGTAAAGCCATAAGAACTCAAAATTAGGGTGGAAGTAGAAACCCTTTCTCCACAATATGACAGCGCCTTCTCCCCTCTACTCTAGGGGCCTTCCTAGATCTTAGATCCTAAAGGTCACTGGAGTCCGGCACTGAGGGTAATGACACTCACGCAATCTTGTTGACAGTGGCATCTTCATCATCCACTGCAAGAGAGAGAGACAGGAAGAGGAAGAAGCAGTACATCAGTAGGCAGCTCTGGAAGCCAACTGTATTATAATGTGTTCCCTGTCATGTTTCCCCCACTCCCCAGCCAAGGCAGACAGGGCTAGAAAAGAGGCCCTAAGACAACTCACACTAGAAATGTGACCACCTGTTTCCCAGACCACCTATTTTTCAGCCACGGTGGCAGCTTAAAGATCAATGGTTCTGGGGTTAGAGAGATTGTTCAGCAATTAAGAGCACTGGTTGTTCTTGGAAGGACCTGGGTTCAGTTCCCACCACCCACACAGCAGCTAACAACCATCTGTACCTTGAGTTCCAGGGGATCTGACGCCCTCTTTTGACCTCCATAGGCACTGCACGACACAATGTGCACTTACATACACACAGGCAATACACTCAAGCACATAAAAACAGAAAAAAAAGAATGATCGGTGGTCCTAGATAGAATATAAACCAGAAAATGCTCCCACTCCTCTCCTTGGTCCCCATCTCTCTCAGATATAACAAACAAATCAGTCTGTGAGGTTGCTTACATCGGTGGCTAGGTGAAGGGAGGAAAAATGAGGAGAGGGGGAAAAGGAGATCATAGAGAAACATTCTTGAGGGGGCAGTACTAACATGGCTGCCTTGCTGGGTGGTCATGAAGCTTTTAGAACAGGACGTCTAAGCAGGTTGGATCTAAGTTCTGAAACATGTATGTTTTTCTGTCTCAATAAGCGATCTCTAGGAAGTAAAGCCACCCTCTGAGAACAATTAGGCTCTGTACAAAAGCTATCATTACCAGAGATTGGGGCCTTAGTAGTGTTCAGGAAGTTGGAAGGTGTCTGGATATGGGTGTCACAACACTAGGAAAGGAGACTGCACAGAACATGTGTCCATGACATGTTTCCTGCAGTTTCCCATTTCAGGCTGCACAGTGATAGTGTACCGTGCTCATTTTGTAGGATGAAACTGAAGATGAGAAAAACTACATGATCTGGGTGTGTTGGTGCACAACTACAAACCCATATTTGGGAGGTAGAAACAGGAAGGCCAAAAGTTCAAGGTCATCCTTAGATACCTAGAGAGTATGAGGCCAGCCTGGGTTACATGAGACACTGTCTCAAAAATATAAAATTAAACAATGAAAAAAAGAAAAGAATTATGGGGTTTGAAAATGCCACAATGAAATTCATTACTTTGTATTCTAACTTAAAAAAAGAAGAGAGAGAGAAAAAAAAAAAAAATACAAGCAATATGACCTGCCCACAAACTTGCAGACATTTCCATCTCACCTCCTACCTATCATACCAACTTGGCTTTGCATGTGGTAGAAGGCAGGCAGAAGAAGCAAAGGTTTCAGAATAGCCCAGCAGAGCCACCTTGCCTTTCCCAACAGCCATCATCACCCAACTCCTCTGAGGCTGGCTCCATGGCAACAGGAACTCTGGGAGATAGGAAGGAAATCAAAGGTACCTGTGGTGAACTCAGCAGGCTTCTTGAAGCGAGTCAGGAAGATATGGCAGAGGATGTAGAGTGTCGCAAACAGAAGTGTTGAGATCTGAGGCAGAAAGCAACCTGAGATGAGAAGCTTTAGCACATCCCAAAACCCAAGGGCCTTGAAACACATTTCCACTCTTCCTGGGGTTCTGTCTCCCTCACTTCCTTCTAGTCAAGACCTGGGGCGGGGGGCACCCTCTAAGAAGGACCAGACAATGGTTGTCTCCTGTATCTGGGGAAAAAGTACCAACCATTTCTCTGATGTTGGTAAACATCAGACAGAGAACACACACATTAAATCAGACCATGTTAACAAGAGGGAGTGACTACTTTAAGAACATTCTGGGAAAAATAACAGGTTTGAGGAAAAGATGTCTGCATTGTCCTGGTACTCACTCTTACCCAAACTCCAGGAGAAAGTATGTAAGAATGTTTACAAACAAATCAGAACCTCATTTAATTCTCATCTAATCTAAGACTTTAGTCAGGCCCCAAATCTGTAAAATTTCTAGAGCTGATGTCTGTCACTTTAAAGGCAGTCAATACTGAGACCCTACCACAAATGATTTCCAACTTTGAGGCCAGGCCTCTAAAGACCTATTCATGCCTCTGAGTAGCTGGATACCTTAATTGACAGTTGTGACAGAACTTAGATAAATTAGTACATTTATTACATCTAGACACTACCCCAAAGTCAGAAACCACCAAGAAAAGATGTCATTGCATTTGAGGTAGGCATAAACAAGAAGAGTTTCATGGGTTTTCTAGGCTCCAGAGGAAGCTGACTGCATAGGTTATCTGTGTACAGTAACAAGGAGAGAGAAGGCCCAAGAAAATCCTGGGCCTAGAATAAAGGTACAGCTTTCTAATTTTATTTATTTATTTTTGAGACAGAGTCTTTCTATAGCCCTGTTTGGAACTCACTATGTACACCAAGTTGCCCTCAAACTCAGAGATCCACCTGCCCCTGCCCCTGCCTCCTGAGTACTGAGATTAAAGGCATACACCACCATTCCAGGCAAAGGTGTAGCTTTAGACATTAGGAAATCAGACTTAGAAAGAACCACCCAGATTATAACTGCATTTTTATAGCTGAGTGTTTTAAGCTGGGCTTGCATAATAACCAAGAAAGTAAAAGGGCTCAAAAGCCAGGATGGAGTTCTATACACTTCCAGAATGGGCTTGGCTTTTGGTCTTTTTGAAACAGGGTCTCCCTGTAGACCCCCACCCCAACATGGAACTCACTATGTAGACCAGAATGGCCTTGAACTCACAGAAAACCGCCTGCCTCTGCCTCCCAAGTGCTGGGACTAAAGACTATTCTCTACTTTCTAGATCAGGTGGAGGAAACACTAGAAATTCTGGCCAGTGCTGATGTTCTAAGCTAAAGGCTTAGATGGGATAAACATACAGGAAGCTGTGTCTGTCTAAGGGCTCATCCCTCCTTGTTGTATTCAGATGTGGGACTCCGGTCCTATAGTAGCTCCAGGCCTAGGTGTATCTCCACAATATGCCCAATGCCACAGCACAGGGTTCTCCACTAAGGAACGCATAAGGATGCGTCTTGAAAGCAGGCCTCTACTAGAGTCCTACAAGTCCAGCCATACACTTCTTACTTTCCAGTTCCCTTAGGTGAGGGCAGACCTAGTCAGGTCCTGCTTCACTTTATTCTTTTTCCAGTCTAAGCATGACCAGGGTAGCCCACAGCCCAGCCTAAGAAGAATGAAGGAGAACTCCAAATTCAGTAACACCTCTTTCCAATTCCTCCAAACCCTTCCTTTCCCCTTCTTTAATATTTGGGGAGCTCTGGGAAGATACAGCAGACAGAGGTGATGATTCAAAGGAGGCCTACAGATGCACGATCCCCTAAGCTCCACTGGGTGCTCCTAACCTAGAAGTGAGAAGTGCATTGCTGTGGAGGGTTCTGCTGCTCTAGAGCGACACTGAGGGAGTCAAAAACAATGGCCAGATGTGCTCAGGGGCAATGAGAGAGTCCCTAAATGACTGGGAAACTGGGAAGGTAGGAATCCAGTCTTTCTGGGTTTCAAACAAGTATCAAGAAGGGGGGGGGGGGAGTGTTTAGGACGTGCCACATGCCAGTGGCGCAAAGTTCAATCACAAACAAAAAACAAACGATACAGCCCCAGCGTGGTGGCACACGCCTTTAATCCCATCACTCTGTGAGTTCTACATAGCTGGTCTACATAGCAAGTTCCAGGCCACCTGGGGCAACAAGGAGAACAAGAGAAAGAAAGAAAAAAAAAAAAAAAAAAAAGACGCTAATAAGAGGGGAAAAATGGGCGCGGAAACGGTGTTTCTCCATCTCCCCACCTTCATCTACCCCAGGAGGACTACCTTCTCTGGAAACGCAAGGAGAGAACTTACCAAGTCCCCTGCTCCTTCCCTCCAGCCACCACTACACAGTTAGAGGTATCGCCCCCCATCCACTTCAGGGGACACGCAAATCAACGGGTCCCAAAGAACAAACCCACCCCTCCATGACTATCAGCAGGTGAGGAAAACTCACCAGCCGGTCCACACCAGAAGACCGGCCGCCAGGAACGCCCGCGGGGGCGGAGTAGGAGCGGGCTGGGGGAGGGGCGAGCACAACAGGAGCGGAACCGAAACCCACTGGCTTTGTTTACGGTTCAGGGACCTGCGTGGCCGGCAAGACGCGGGCCCCAAGTCCTCCCAGGGACCGAGGCGCGGAGTCCAGGTGGGCCGAACTTCCCGGCTCTGCCAACGCCCGCGCCCCTCCCACTCGGCCCTGCCCCTTCCCGCCCAGGTCCCGCACTCACGATGCACTCGCGGACCCTGTTGTGGAAGAGCTGCTCTCGCACGGATAGCACCTCGTAGTCAGCTCCTTCCATACTCTGCTCAGCATGACTGGGGTGGGGGTGCCTCCGGGCCCGGGGAAGACGAGCGGAGAGGAGGCCACCGCCGCCCGCCGAGCACCCGGACCCAGCTGAGGAGCCTCTCCTCGCCGCCTGTGACGGAAACTCGGGGTAATCTAGGGCTCAGATTCAGGCGTCCGACGCCCCGCCCTTAAAGGGGCAGAACCCAGCCCGCCTTATTTTAAAGGACTCGGGTGACACCCTCCCTCCGGCCCCCGCCCCTTTTGCTCTCTTCCCTTTAAGGTCCGGCCTCCGTCAGGCTTCAACGCAAATACCCGCCACCCGGCTAACTACGCGGAAGCGCCAGGTTTAGTGCCATCTTTTTAAGAGGTCGAGTGACGACACAAGGGCTGGGCGGGTTTCTTCCTATAGTCGGAACTCATTGGCTGCTCGTGAGCTGTCGCTCATCAGAAGAAGAGCGCTGATAGGTTCTCCCGGGAAAGGAGGTGGATCCTTTGGGACAAGCCAAAGCTGTTCGGAAACTAAGCTCTGTCTAAACTATTGAGATGGGATGGCTGCGCGATTTGGGAATTCGCCACGTTTTAGTTTAAACGAACGGTTTGGATCTGGCCAGCCAGGCAAGATGTGAGAGCACCTCGGTGGTTTCCAAAGGTACCTCTGCAGTAACCTGGGACCCACATCGTTTTCTAGAAGGTATTTGAAGTGCCCTGCCACTTCTGCCCGTTGCTAGTTTTCAAACTCATTTTTGTGGAAGGGCTAGGGTATTAGAAAACATATAGTAAAGACAACCAGATAGACGACTACAGAAATGTACTGAAACTTCCTTTGTTTTTTGAGACAGAAACTCGCTATGCAAGCATGGCAGACCTGGAACTCCGCGATCTTTTGGGGAATACAGGCATGTGCTTACCAGGCCTGGCATATCCTGAAATTTTTGTGAGAAAATGTCCACAGGTAACATCGCTGAACCGGACTAAGCCAAACATTATCCAACTACCTATTATGTGCTATTCACTTTATAGCCTTTATCTCATTTTAACATCACAGCAAGAATCTGAGACTAGAAAACAGTGGTTGTCACATGCCTAATTTAAGAAATACAATCCAGCCCACACTTAATCTCAGCACTTGAGAGGTGGAGAAAAGTTCTAGGTCAGCCAGGTCTACCTGAGATCTTGTCTCAAAACAACAAGGTAATTTGGAAAATTCAGAAGAATTTTTTATGACATAAAAAATTACATGAGGGGGCTGGAGAGATTAGCTCAGAGGTTAAGAGGCACTGGCTGCTTTCGAAACTGGGCTGGATTCTCAGTACCCACATGGTGGCCAACAACTATCTGTAATTCCAGTTCCAGGGAACTACAATGCTGTGTTCTGACCCCTGAGGACATTACAGGACATGGCTTCATTTACATACATACACTCACACATAAAATAATAATGATAAATAAAATATTTTAAAATAAATAATTACATGAAAGCTGGGCGTAGCAGTGTACACCTTTAATCTCTGCACTGGCAAGACAGAGGCAGGAGAATCTCTATGAGATCGGGGCCCACTGTGGCTACAGGGAGAGCTCGTCTCAAAAAAACAAAACAAAACAAAAAACAAAAGAAACCCATGAAATTCAAAACATATAAATTAAGTATAAGACACCCAACCTCCCCATCCCAAAACAACTAAAGCCTGAGAATGTAACTCTGATATTAGAGTGCTTGTTCTAACATGTAGGGTCTTTGTCCTAGCCCCACTACAGCATAAAGAGGGCATGTTGGTACCAGTGTATGTTCCCAGCACTCAGATGGCAGCAGGAAGATCGGAAGTTCAAGCTCATCAGCCACATAGAGAGTTTAAGGCCAGCCTTGTCTGTATGAGAGCCTGTCCCCCCCCCAAACCCAAAAGGTTAAAAAACCCAATTCTAGGAACCAAGAGACAGGGGTTAAAATTGTTAAAACTGAATTCTATACCCTTTTAACTTCTTGGAGCAAAATTTTTTATCTGCTTCATATTTACCCAGTTATTTGCAGGAAAACCTTGGGAGACCAAAAGTATATACTTGTGTATGTATTTAGAAATAGTCATACACATTTGGACCTCCATATTGTTGAGTTCTCTATCTGCTGGTTCATTAACCCCCAAAACATTTGGAGGGTGACTGGAGAAATGGTTCAGTCAGTAAAATGCTTGCCCTGAGGACCTGAGTTCGATCCTTAGCACCCACACAAGGTGGTATATTTACAAGATGAAGCGCTAGGGAGGATCCCTAGGGCTTGCTGATCAGCCAGCCTACCCTACTTAGCTAACCCCAGGTCCCAGTGAAAGAACCTCAGAAAAGCAGGGTAGAGCTCCTGAGGAACAACACCCGAGGCTTACCTTTGGTCTCCATACACACACACACACGGAGGTGGGGTAATGGTGATGTAACTCAATGGTAAAGACCTTAACCTAACGGGTGGAAGGCCTTGGATTTGACCATTAACACCAAGAAAAAAAAATTGAGGAACAAAATTAGGTCTGTATTGAATATGTACTGATTTTTATGTTCTTATTATTATTCCTAAACAATACAGTATAACAACTATTTATGTAACACGAAGGATTATAGGTAATCTAGAGATAATTTGCCCAGGTTAGACTATAATGTTAAGGCAGACTGGCTAATTCACATCTTTCTACCTCAGCCTCCCAATGTGCTAGGATTATAGGCATGTACCACCCCACCTCAGTGTGATTTGCATTGCAATACTGTCACTAAAGCACAATGCTTCTCATAGTTGAAATAACTATCTGAGGGATGAAATAACTCAGTAAGCAAGCAAGTTTGTGTCTCAACAAGACAAACCAAAAAATAATTAAATTCACTGGCCTTAAAGACTTAGAGTGAAACCAGAACATTTCATTTATATTAACTTAATTGACATTTATGATGTATTTAAAGGTCTACAATGTGTCAGGTACTAGACCTGGTAAATAGATGGAAATGAAGGGCCTAGCTCCTGCCTTCATAGAGGTTAGAACCCCTAAGAATAACAAGCTATCAGAGGTCTGGGGATATAGTTCAGTTGGTAGAATTCTTGCCTAGTATGCACAAAGCCTTGAATTGATCTCTAGAACTGCATAAACAGGTTCGTTGTGCACACCTGTAGTTCCAGCACTTGAAATCAAGATCACCCTTGGTAACATAGCAGTAACCAATATTCCTTGGTTACGTAAAGTTCAAGGCTAGCCTGGGATAAATGAGTCCCTGTCTCAAAAAATTAAAAGAGCTGGCTTAGGAGTTAAGAGTGTCTATTACTCTTGCAGAGGACCCAGATTCCGTTCCCAGTACCCCATATGGCAGCTGATTACTACTTGTAACTCTAGTTCCAAGGGATCCCACGCCGCCTTCTGACCTCCAAGGGCTTCTGGACTCCTGTGGTACACCTCTATACATCTCCCCACACATATATACAATACAATACAAATGTTGAAGGCCGGGGTAGTGATACATGTCTTTAATCTCAGCACTTGGGAGGCAGAGGCAGGTGGATATTTGTGAGTTACAGGCCAGCCTGGTCTACATAGTGAATTCTAGGCCAGTCAGTGCTATACAGTGAGATCCAGCCTCAAAAAAAAAAAATCTTAGTTTTTTTTAGTGATGTTTGGGATAGAACCCAGAGCCTTGTGTGTGCTAGTGCATCCCACTGTGTCTCTTACACAGTGGCAGAGCAGAGGAATAAGGACTCTATGACTCTATAGATGGGGCAGGTTGTACTCCAGTAGTACACACCCTGAATCACACAGTTTTACACTTCACTAGTTTATATGTGCAGTGTCAGCCCATCGTGCACCTGAGCTATGACCTGTGATCTAGACCCTTTCTACTGTAAGCAATCTTTGTCCTCATTCTGGCCTATCAGTCCCTCCTGTGGACCTTGCTATGCCCTCTCTCACTTGAGGCCTTTGGATTTGTTGTTTCCTTTGTCCAAGAGAACTCTTCCCAGCTTACTCCTGGGGCTGGCTGCAGTTTGCTACAGTTTATTATTTTATAAAGGAAGGCTTTCTTTTCTTTTCTTTTTTTGAGTCAGGATCTCCTTGTAGCACTAGCTGGCCTGGAACCTATGTAGATGAGGTTGGCCTCTGCTTCTCCAGTGCTGGGATTAAAGGTAAACATCACTATACCTGGCTTTTTTTTTTTTTTCATCAGAGTCTCAGATAGCTCAAGATGACCTTGAACTTCTGATATTTCTGTCTTTATCTCCAGGGCTAAAAGTTACCAACTCAGAGGAGTCTTCCTCCTCTATCTTATCTAAATAGCAGCTAACATTTTTGTTACATTTATTTATTTATGTATTTAAATATGTGTGTGTGTGCACATTCATCTCTGTGACTCTGTACAAGTGTGGAGGACAGAGGCAACTTGAGGAAATTGATTCTCTCCTTCGACCATGTGAGTCCTAGGGATTGAACTTGGGTCATCAGGCTTGATGGTAGGTGCCTTTGCCTGCTAAGCACCGATCCAAGCAAACTATTTGATTCACTTATTTAGCACAAGTTGCCATAATTTTTTAAGACAAGTTCTCACTATGAAGCCCAAGTTGACCTGGAACTTACAGATCTCCCTCCCTCTGCCTCCAAGTTCTAGGACTAAAGGTATTCACCAGCACACTCAACTAAGTTATCATAATTATATTTAACTTGCTCATATTAGCTTTTTTGACCTTCTTCCACATAAACTCTAGAGAAAGAATCCTATTTATCTTGAATAGCTTATAGACAAACATTTGCAAATGTAATAAAATAAAGATAGCTAGGATTTTGAATAATCAAAAGACCAGGGTTCTGAGTCTAGCAGTCTGTCATCTTGACTGAGCTTCATCTTATTTCACTTTTGTTGTTTTGTTTTCTGTACTGGGGAATCAAACCCAGGGCCTAGAACATGCTAGGGAAGCATTCTACCATTGAGCTATAGCCCCCACTTTTTTTGAGAGAAGATCTTACTATATAACCCTGGCTATGCTGTCATTTACTATATAGACCAGGCTAACCTTGCACTCACAGAGATCTGTCTGCCTCTACCTATGTACTGGGATTAAAAGTGTGTGCCACCATGCACAGCCTAGACTCTTTTTCATTTTTTGGAATAGGGTCTTGCTAAGTTACTTTGTAGCCCCGAATAACTGGTATTATAGTAAATTTGTGCTACCAGACTGAACATTCAGATTGATTAAAAAATCTATTAGTCTTATGTTCATAGTCCTTTATGGTTTACTTGAATCACAAACCGTTACATGTAGAGATGGAGAGATGACTCAGTGGTTAAGAGCACTGGCTGCTCTTGCAGAGGACCTGGGTTTGATTCCGAGCACCCACATAGCATGGGGACTAACAACCATCCATACTGCAGTTCTAAGGGAGTCCTGTATCCTCTTCTGAGCTCTGTGGGCACTGTACATCATGGGTGCATGCACTTACATACATGCAAGCAATACATTCATACACATAAAATAAAAATTATAAATAAAATATTTTAAAAACCACAAACCATTAAATGTGATTTTTTTTGAGACAGCTCTGGCTGTGTAGCCTGAGATGGATATAAATAACCTGAACTCATAATTTTCCTGCCTCTGCCACTATGATATCAGATTGTTTGGTATATTTGTCTTTTGTCAGGGTTTCATTCTATAGCCCAGGTGAATATGGAACTCACTATGTCATCTAGGCTGGCTTCACACTCATGGCAATCCTCCTGCCATGTTTTTTAAGATAATGGGATTACAGGCATTTACTACCTGTATCTAATTCTTCAAATTTTTTTTTTATTTTGGGTTTTTGAGACAAGGTCTCCCTTGTCTGGCCTGGAATTCCTGATGTAAACCAGGCTGGCCTTGAACTCACAGAGATCCACCTGCCTCTTCCTCCCAAGTGCTGGGATTAAAGGTATGCAGCACCATGCCTGGATAATTCTACTTTTTTATAATTTTAATGTGTATGCATGTTCACCTGCATGTATGGGGTGTGTACCATGTGTGTGCCTGGTTTCCAAGGAGGCCAGAAGAAGGCATCAAATCCTCTGGAACTGAAGTTAAAGATGATTTTGAGCCACCACATAGGTGTTGGGAACTGAAACTGGATCCTCTGCAAGAACAAATTAGAGTTGATTAAGGATTCTCTGTTTACTAAATTAACATTTAGGCCAATACACAAATAGACACTTAAATAATTTCTTTTTATCTGGGGGAATTGAGACAGGATCTCCTTGTGGCCCCATCTGGCCTGGAACTTGCTATGTAGACCAGGCTAGACTCAGCCTCACAGAGATCTGCCTGTTCTGCCTCCAAATGCCAGGATTAAAGGTGTATATTACTGGGCCTGACACATAATCTTTTAAATTTACTAAATGTCTTCTTTTAAAAATATATTTATTTTCATTTTATGTGTGTGTGTGTGTATGTATATGTATATGTATCTGTACCGAATGCATGCAGGACTTTGTAGAGGTGAGAAGACAGTGTCAGATTCCATGGAACTGGAGTTGCAGACTGTTGTGAACTGCCATGGGAACTGAATTCTGGTTCTGCAAGATCAGTAAGCACTGTTAACTATTAAGCTCTCTCTCCAGCTGCCCAAATGCCACCTTGTATAAATCCTGCTTACTTCTTTTTCCTTCTTTGTGTGTGTGTGTGTGTGTGTGTGTGTGCACTTAAACCTGTGTGTAGAGACAAAAAGTCATCCCAGGTGTCATTCCTCAAGACCATACACCTTGTGTATAGAGACAGAGTCTTTTACTGAGACTTAGCACTTGCTGATGAGGTGAAGGGCCATTGAGCTCCGTGAATCTACCTATCTCTGCTTCCTCAGCATTAACATTAAAAGAGTGTACCGTCATACCAGGCTTTTTATTTTTTTATCTTAAAAATTTTTTAAAAATTACTGTGTGTTTCATACAGAACATCTCAATCTCAATCATCTTTATACCCCTTTCCCCACTGGAACCCCCATTATCTTTTTTATTTTTCTCTCTCTTTTTTGGCCTTTTTAAAATTTAAAAATATTTTATTAATTATCTTTATTTTATGTGTATGACTGTATTGCCTGCAGCTGAGTAAATGTATCCACTTTGTTCAGTGCCTGCAGAGGTCAGAAGAGGACGTTGAATCCTCTGGAACTGGAATTATGGATGGTTGTTAGCCACCATGTGAGTGCTGGGAAATAAACTTAGGTGCTCTTCAAGAGCAGCCAGTGTTTACTGCTAAGCCAACTTTCCAGACCCCTTTCTTTGATCTTTTTGAGATGGGGTCTCTCTGTAGCCCCAGCTCACCTGGAACTCACTATGTAGGTTAGGCTGGTCTTGAACTCCACCTGCCCCTGCTTCTGGAATGCTTGGATTAAAGGTGTGTGCCTCCATGGGTGGATATGTTTGGCTTTTTAAATGAGTGCTATGGATTGAACTCAGGTCCTTAAGCTTGTGCAGCAAGTACTTTATCAGCTGAACTATATCTGCAGCTCCTCAATTTTTATCATCGAGGAAAGAAAGGTCTCATGTATCCCAGGCTTGCCTCAGACTTGCTAAGTAACCGAAGATCACCTTGAACTCATTATTGTTCTGCTTCCACCTCCCTGAAGTGCTGGGATTGCAGACATGGCTACTATGATGCTTGGTCAAATCCAAATCCTATTTGCTTTTTTTCCCCCTGTTCTTTTCTTTTTAATTTAAAGACAGGGTCTCGCTGTATAACCCTGGTTGGGCTGAAACTTGATTTGTAGACCAAGCTGGCTTCAAACTCACAGAGATCACCTGCCTCTGCTTCCCAAGTGCTAAGATTAAAGGCGTGCACCATCATGCCTGGCCATATTTATTTCTAATACCCAACCAAGATATCTTTCTTCCAGCCCCCCTGAAGGGATTTCTACCTCTTATAATTTCTGAAAGTGCCACTGTATCCTTCAGTTGACAAGAACACATGTCCATGTTATGTACCATCATAATAGTCTCTATTTTTCTTTGTTTGTTTGTTTGAAACAAGATCTCACTATATAACTCATATTGGTCTCAAACTAAGCCTCCTGTCTTAACCTGTTGAGTGATGGAATTGTAAGCATGCACTATGCCTTTTTCTTTAAATGAAGAAAGATGTCAGAAACTTTTCAATATAGTTATTTTCATCTTATTTGATTTCATATATGTTCTTATTTTCCCACAGAAAACACAAAGTATAAATTTTTTTCTCATTCTAAGACTATTCCTAAGACTTCTGATAATTTGGGAATAAGTCATCTAGTTGTGAAGCAAAAATACTATAGGCTGTAAACTATTTCTCTCTTCTCTCTGGTAAAGACAGGACTAGTTTCTAGAAATGGACCAGAAATTTGAGAAGTGCTCTCTTGTATATGGTACCAGGCAAGCCAGAAAACCAGGAATTATCTTAGGCAAGTTCCCTTAATCTGAGAACTCTGTGCGTGCCAGAGGAGGATGTTGGGTATCCTCTATAACACACACCACCTTATTCCCTTGAGACAGTCTCTCAGTGGTCCTGGAACTAGGCTGCCGCCAGCAAGCCCCTGTGATCCTGTCTCTGCCCTCTCACAGCACAGCCATGTCTGGCTTTTTGATAAGGATGCAAAGGGTTCAGGTCAGGACCTTCTGCTTGAGTAAAAAGCACTCTTACCCACTGACCTATCTCTCCAGCCCCATGAGCACTTTTTGTTGACATGTTGGAGATGGGGATGGAGGGAGAGGCAATAGACATGCTTGTTAAGACATGCTTGGAAATATTTTTTTCCACTATCTCTTACTGTTCAAAATGTTTAAGAAGATAGTCACTGTGAAAGACTGGCTTGAGACAGCCAGAGTAAATGTGAAGTATGGACTCTAGAAATAGAGAGGAATCTGTGAAGTCATAGTGGTCCATTGGTGCTCTTCACTACTTAGCTTACTTAGAAAGTAAGTTAGTGTTCTTTGCCATCATCTGGTATGCCCTCTGGGGTTTAGAGGAATGAGTCTCAGCCCTTTCTGGTCAGCAGCATACCTAATTGCTCTATCTGGTGCCCCTTATCACTTCACTCTCCCCTTGGAGGAAACTCTCTTATTTGTCCATGACCCTCTTGAATCAAATAGCCAGCTCTGGATAGCAGACTGAACAGTAGGTGTTCAATGAAGAGGATGGTAGAACTCCTCACCTGCTTGCTTTTGTGCAGGCTTGCATGGAAGGGATGTCTATGATGGCATCAGACTGTTCTAATAGCTGATTCACACCTTGGTTATGGCATGCATTCATTCTAAAATTGAGAGGCAGCAGAAGTTCCCACATACTAATGTCATTGAGACACTAGAACTAGGCCAGAGAGGCTGATGGGTCTCCTTATACTACCACACCCAACTATTTGTTATTTTTCATTTGTGTGTGTGTGTGTGTGTGTGTGTGTGTGTGTGTGTGTATGTGTGTACCTGTGTCTGTCTGAGTATATCCACATAAGTACAGGTGCCCCTGGAATTCAGAAGAGGATCCATGGGAGCTGAAGTTACAAATAGGTATGTAGAACCTAAGGTCCTCTGCAAGATCAATGCTGCTCCTAACCACTGAGCCATCTCTCCAGACTCTTCAAAAGATTTAAGTCTATAGGCATCTTAAATTTTAAAAATTTTCTTATAATGATTGTGTATCTATATGATATGATGGTCAGAGGACAACCTTGTGGAGTTAGTCCTGTCCTACATTTTATATGCATTCTGGGATTGAATTCAGGTCTGACTTTCATGGGAAGCATTCACTTATCTTTCCAGCCCAAAATCCTTTTCTTTAAATTATAAAAAGATTTATAGAAAAAAATATCAAAAAATTTTATGTATTTGTGTATGTATGTGTCTCTGTGTATGTGAGTATATGTATATTTGTGTATGTAAGCATGTGTGCCTGCATACCCGTGGAGGCCAGAAGAGCGCATCAGATGGCCTCCTCTGTCACTCTCTGCTTATTCCTTTGAGGTTGAGTCTTTCTCTAAATCTGAAGCTCCCATATTTCTTGGCTAGACCAAAATCCAGAAAGCCCCAGTGATCTTCCTTTCTCTACCCTCCTTGAAACTGAGATTACATGCATGTACGGGATGCCTAGCTTGTTATATGGGTAATGGGATCTGACCTCCATTTTTTCATGATTGCATCAAACACTCTTAACTGCTGAGCTATCTCTCCAGACTCCTAGTTCTTTAAATTGTATTAAAATCTCTTAAATTCCAACTCAGTTTCAAAAAGAGAGAAAAGATAAGGTCCTGTGAGATGCATAACGGTGAATCCGACTTACTCTCAAGTCCTTGAAGAGATGACATTTGAGTTTCCATCACTTGAAGAATATGAGTTGACTGGACAAAGGTGTTGGAGACATTTAAGCTTGGAAATGTTTCTGGGCAGAGGGAAAGGCTATGGTGTAGTTTCAGTGTGAGAGTGCCTGCTTAAGATGCATGAGACCCTGAGTTCCATTCTCAGTTTCATCAAAGAGCAAAGAAAGGGCTAGGGATAGAGTTCAGTTGGTAGAGTGCTTGCGTAGCATGCACAAGGCCTGGGCTGGATCCCTAGTATGCGTGTTTGAAGACTCCACACAGCAATGAAATGAGAATGCTCTGCCTTCCCCACTTAAACATCTTAGTAGTCTGAGCACACGGACACAGAAACATACAGCAAGCTGTCATTAGGGTGTGACTTAGGGACCAGGTGACAGGAAGAAGCTAGTCAGCTACACAATGGCATCAGTAGCAGCAACATGAAAGTGATCATCAGTGATTACTTTGTTTTATTGAGTTTAGGTTAATGCAGCAACATGTCCTGCCCTTACTGCATGGTTGACCCCAAGGCCATGCTTTCATATCTGAACTAGAGTGGTGATTGGGGTGAAGGCTGAGGTCTAGAAACTCTTTGGATATGGGGTCTCCTGTGACTATCTGATTCACAGTGGTCATACCAGGCATAACTTCCTCCAGTAGTTGTCAGAAAAAAAAATTGACAAGCCTATGAAGGCTAGGGATTCCAGATCAGTGACTTCCTGTTAGTTGTGTGTCTTTAGTCTCACCTGTGAGGTGATGGTAAGAGCAGAGCAGAGTTCACAAGTCTCAGCTTGGCTCTCCTGGACAGAGAACTCCTTGTCAGTGGTGCCATCTGCAGGGCATTGAGGAATTTGCTCGGTGTTTCATGGGATTAGGAGGGGAATGGCAACTCTGGATAAAACGCTCTTCCTGCCTTCCTCAATCAAATCTTCTTCTCTGAGCACTTCCCCAGATCACAATGTGGGTCCCCCATAAGACTGAAAGATTCAGGTTCCCTCTGGCCTTATGGCAGGCAGTATATAAGGCAGGGCACAAAACTGTGGTATTATTTGCTTTTTTCCTAGCCAATTAAATCTGTCCTCTGTAAAATGAGACACTGGACTCTTCCCATTTTAATGACTGCAAGAAGGTGAAGAATGCTAAATTCTGAAGGCATGTCAGCACTGTTTTGTTGCTGTTTTTTGTTTGTTTGTTTTTGAGACAGGCTCTTACTATGTAGCTCTGACTGGATTGGAACTTGCAGTGAAGATAGATCAGACTGGCTTCAAGTTCACAGAGATCCACCTCTACCTCTTGAGTGCTAGGATTAAAAACATGTGCCACCACCCCTGATAGGATTGTGGTGTTTTTTGTTTGTTTGTTTTGTTTGTTTTTGTCTTTTTGAGACAAAAAGGGTCTCCCTGTAGCCACAGCTGGCCTGGAACTCCCTATACAGACTGGGCTGGCCTCAACCTCATAGAGAACCACCAGCTTCTGTCTCTGAATTGCTGGGACTAAAGGCATGTGCCACCATGCCCAGCTGCATTGTATTTTTATTTTTACAAAGGCCAGTGTTGAGGCCACTGAGACGGCTCAGTGGGTAAGGGTGCATGTCTAACGACCTGGATTTGGTCCCCATAACGCACATGGTAGAAGGAGAGAATCAAGTCTTGCAAGTTTGTCCTCTGACCTCCACACACTTAACGTGGCATGTGCTTGCCCCCCTCCACATGCACACAAATGTTAAAAAATATTTTGAAGACTGAGCATGGCAGCTCACACGACACTTTTAATTCCAGCACTTGGGAGGCAGAGGCAGGTGGATCTCTGTGAGATCCAGGCCAGCCTGGTCTACATAGCCATTTCCAATACAGCTGAGGCCACAGGGAGATCATGCCTCAACAAAACAAAATAAAACAAAACAAATTTAAAAGGCAAATGTTTGTAAATTGAGTGTTGATGTAGTTTAGATTATTGTTATTATCATCCTTGTCATTCTTGTAAACTGTCTTTGGGCTTTTTCTGATTTCTTTTCTGAATAAATCGTTTATTTTTCCTTGAAGGTGACTCTGGTATGTGACTGAGAATAGCTGTCAAACTGGGCTGTCCTGTTCCATATTTCCAAACCTTAGATATAACTCTAGGCTGTCAATCCCTCTCCTAACAGGCTCCATTGCTCTACTTGCTAACTCTATTCTGAGATATGCAGAATGGAAATTTGTAGTGCAGAAGGAAAAATATGCCCAGAAAATCAAGGTGCTTAATTAATGGCAGAACAAGAGTCTAAATCTCTTTGTTCTCTAGGACTAGGCCCTTTCACCTTCTCTGGGAATGCTTAAAAAGGCCTGGACCAGCATGGAGAATAAGTTTTACAAGAATTTAAAGTTTACATTGAATGGAACAATAAGGAACCTGACCCTGGGTGTGTGTGTTGTGTGTGTGTGGGTTACTTGTCTGTAATCCTATCACTGGGGAAGCTGGAGCAGGAGAACTCCATAAGTTCAAGGCCAGCCTGGGTTATAAAATGGATTCAAGGCCAGCCAGCCTGGAGTACATATAGGAAACTAGTCTAAAATAAAAAGGCTTCAGAGGGAAATGGACCACAGGCATTACCAGGCACTGTGCATGCTGCTGGGCAGCTTTATAGATAAAAGGACTGGATTTAAGACACTTCAGTACTCAGCTAGACATGGTGGCACACTCGGGAGGCAGGGGCAGGCAGATCTCTGTGAGTTCAAGGCCAGCCTGGTCTATATAGCAAACTCTAGGCCAGCTGGGGGTACAGGGAGAATGTCTCAAAAATAAAATAAAAATAACGGCTTAAGTTCTTCCTAAAAGAGTGTTTGATAGTATGTCCTGCCAACCCCTCTCCTTAGTCATTGTCTTTTTAAATTAACATTGTTTTGGCATGTATGTGTATGGTATGTGTATGTGGTACATGCAGAACAGTCTCACACTGTCCCAAGATGACACTGAACTATGACTCCAGGATGACCTTGAGCTTCTGGTCCCCCCTGTCTCCACTTCCTGAGTGCTGGGATTACAGACCTGAGCCATATGCTAGGCTAACTGCAGTGCTGGGGATTGAACTCAGGACTTTATGCATGCTAAGTAAGCACTTGACCAAACTGAGCTACAACCCCAGCCCCTACAGATTCTTTTACAATTAATTTTTCTCTCTCTGTGTGTGTGTCTGTGTGTGTGTGTATGTGCATGTTCAAGTATATGTGGGTATGCACACAAGTGTGTGATCATGTGTGTGGAGGCCAGAAGTCAACCTCAAATGTTCAAAAGTCATATACCTTGTTGTTTTTAAAGATTTTTATTTTTAATTATGTGTTGGTGTGTGGGTATGTGCACATGTATAGCTAAGGCTTCTGGGATCTAAAATCAGGTCCTTTGCAAGAGCAGAAGCTCTTAACAGCTGAGTCTTTTCCAGCCCCTACCTTGTTTTGGAGATAGGATCTCTCATTGGGATGTGGGGCTTGAAGACTATGTTGGACTGGCTGGCTATCAAGGTCTAAGGATCCACCTGTCTCTGCCATTCCAGCACTGGAATTACAAGCACATGCCACCATGCCTAGCCTGTGTGAGTTTTTGTTTTCCCTTGAGACTCATGTAGCTCAGGCTTTAATTCCCGATCCTCTTGCTTTTACTTCCCAAGTGCCTGGACTAAAAAATGTGCCACCACACCTGGCTCCATTTTGTATTATTCATTACAGATCTTTTTTCCCCCCAGTGGTCTTTTTTTGAGACAGGGCCTTCCTTGTAACCCCCAGCTGGCCTGGAATGGACTACGTAGACCAGGCTGGCCTTGAACTCCCAGAGATACCTGCCTTTGTCTCCATAAAGGTGTGTGCACCAGGCCTGGTAGATCTCTTTTATCTTCTCAAAACTTATACGTAAGTGGTAGATTGCTTGCCTTACCTCTGTGAGGCCCAGGGTTCAACCCCCAGCACTAAATACCAAGAAACTACCCTGCCGTCCCCACACAAGCAGGATGGTGTGGTACATACCTAATCTGCCTACTTGGGAGGTAGAGACAAGAGTGTTAGTTCATAATCATCCTGGGCTACAGAGTTGAATCCAGCCTAGGCTACATGAGAAACCCTCTCAGTATACCTAAACGAAATTCCTCACTGAAACGTTAGATACATTTGATACCCTTGTCAATCCTGTTCCTACCTTGTTCCACATGAAATCCTACACTGAAAGTGTGCTTTTAGGCCACCAGAAGTACCTTCCTGGATAGTGGGACTTTCTGTTGCTTTTTAGGTTCTGGTCTAGCTACCTGTGCTACTTGTTTTGCAGCAGGTCTCTTTTACTGAGTTTAGCACTAAACTAAAAATTTCCATTTTAAGTACTTTAAAACCTGGTGTCTACCTTCCCTAGTGGTATATGATGGCCATATTTGTGTATCTGTGCTAGGCCTGTACCACCACTTACTAGAACGTTTCTCTGAACAATATTTATGGAAAATCATATTCTTCCAGTTGCTAAGAACTATTTTGGACAATTCTAGAATATAAAAGTTAAGAAAAATAACTGAGAAAATCACTTTCTCTAGTCTTAGACCAAAGACTTTGCCCTTAACCTTAAGCCTTGCTTTATCTGAAACCTTTTCTCCAAAGTCCCTGAACCAAAGGCCTCACACATGGCTAGGCAAACACTCTATTTTATATTCCTAGCACAACAGCCCTTTAGATGTAATCAAAATATTTAAGAAAAAAAATTTTACATTTGCTGGGGTTGGGGCACATAGAAATCAGGACAACTTGCAAGTTATCTCCTACCATATGGGTTCCAGGGATGGAATGTAGGTCAGTGGGCTTACACAGGAAGTACCTTTACTACCCTCAGTACATATTCATAAAAAAATGAAGAGCCAGGTATGGTAGTACATGTCTGTAATTCTAGCTACTCAGGTCACAGGCAGGATAACAACTCCAAGACTAGCCTTGGAAACCAAGACCAAATCTCAAAACAATATTACAGAAGACAGAAGGGGATAGGAATGTTATAGCCTTTGCTTAGCAAGCTTGAGGCCCTTTGTTCAATCTCCAGTACCAAACACTGTCCTGCCAGTCAGGTGCTACCAGTGGAGACCTTTCTAGTATTTACAACGTTGCTACTTCAGCTTGTGATGCAATCGGTACCACCAATAGTCATGGTTTATTTTTCAATGTTTGATTTTCTTCCCCAGGCGATCACTATAAATTCTGCTCCTGTAACTTCCATTTTTCCTCTTGGCACTGGGCAATAGCCACAGCCTCCCTTCTGCTGCAATGACAAGTCCTCTCTTCACAGCCAGAAAAATGGCCTTTACATCACCCTCATAGTAGTCATTCAGTTCAAGGACCATTTTAACACATAAAAATGACAAGATACGCTTTTTGCCTAGCTTCATACATGCTAGGCAAAATGCTCCAGGCAATGGGGGGGGGCTGGGAACCACGTTATAGAGACTATTTCCAAAGATGGTGGAATGGTAATCAAGGTAGCTTTAGGAAATGTCAAAGCACAGGTGGGGAAACTAGTTCATCTGGCATATATGAAGGCCTAGGTCCATATCCTTAGCACTTAATAAATTTGGGGTGGTAACCAACGATTACAATCCTAGCACATGTAGAGGCAGGATGATCAGAAGTTCAAGGTCAGCCCAGGATTAAATGAGGCAATCTCAAATAACAAAAGCATACAAAAACAAAAATATTGTTAAAGCTTTTACTTTGACACATCAGGGAAAAAACCTTTACAGGTTCACATGGAGAAAAATAAGACATGATCAGAGAGAAGATAATCTAATCAGAAAACATTGATGCGTGTCAGCTAATGCTGAGATTCTGGGAGTCTGGCATGCTACAGGGCTGAAAGAACTGGATTTAGTATTCTTCTCCTTCTTCCTCACCCTCTCCTTCAACAGAATCCACACCAACCTCCTCGTAATCCTTCTCGAGGGCAGCCATGTCCTCACGGGCCTCCGAGAACTCCCCCTCCTCCATGCCCTCACCCACATACCAGTGCACAAAGGCACGCTTGGCGTACATCAGGTCAAACTTGTGGTCTAGGCGGGCCCAGGCCTCAGCAATGGCCGTGGTGTTGCTCAGCATGCACACAGCTCGCTGCACCTTGGCCAGATCTCCACCAGGAACCACAGTGGGAGGCTGGTAGTTGATGCCAACCTTGAAGCCAGTGGGACACCAGTCCACAAACTGGATGCTACGCTTGGTCTTGATGGTGGCAATGGCAGCATTGACATCTTTGGGAACCACATCACCACGGTACAACAGGCAGCAAGCCATGTATTTACCATGGCGAGGGTCACATTTCACCATCTGGTTGGCTGGCTCAAAGCAGGCATTGGTGATCTCTGCTACAGAAAGCTGCTCATGGTAGGCTTTCTCAGCAGAGATGACAGGGGCATATGTGGCCAGAGGAAAGTGGATGCGGGGGTAGGGCACCAGGTTGGTCTGGAATTCAGTCAGATCTACATTCAGGGCTCCATCAAATCTCAGGGAAGCAGTGATGGAAGACACAATCTGGCTAATAAGGCGGTTAAGGTTAGTGTAGGTTGGGCGCTCAATATCGAGGTTTCTACGACAGATGTCATAGATGGCCTCGTTGTCTACCATGAAGGCACAATCAGAGTGCTCCAGGGTGGTGTGAGTGGTGAGGATGGAATTGTAGGGCTCAACAACAGCAGTGGAAACCTGAGGGGCTGGGTAGATGGAGAACTCCAGCTTGGACTTCTTTCCGTAATCAACAGAGAGGCGTTCCATCAGCAGGGAGGTGAACCCAGAGCCAGTTCCCCCACCAAAGCTGTGGAAAACCAAGAAGCCCTGAAGCCCTGTGCACTGGTCAGCCTGTAGGAGAAATTAAAATATAATAATTATTGCCAGGACATACTTCTTATCTAGTTTTGTTTATAATGTCTTTAAATCATGAACTATACCCACTTGATAAGCATAAGGAATTGAGAATAGACCTATCACAAATTGTCATAACCAACCATCTGAAGAAGTCCAATTAATGTAGTCAATAGATTACTGCCATGTTTTAGCAGGCATCAAAGAATGTCTCTTGACATCTGGCACCAGACACCTCATGACATTTAAAATTTTACTTATATACAGTATTTACCAGCTTTCTAATTCGGTCCAAGACAAGGTCAATGATTTCTTTGCCAATGGTGTAGTGGCCACGGGCATAGTTATTGGCAGCATCCTCTTTGCCTGTGATGAGCTGCTCAGGGTGGAAGAGCTGGCGGTAGGTACCAGTGCGAACTTCATCTGCACAAGAAACCCGTCAGCCATCATTAACAACCTTCACCGTCCCCACACAGCCCTGGGCTATCTGTGGAGCCCCCAGGACACATCCCCTAGCCCAGCACCCTGGGAAACCCCCCAGACCACTGAGGTCAACCTACCAATGACTGTGGGTTCCAGGTCTACAAACACTGCCCTGGGCACATGCTTGCCAGCGCCTGTCTCACTGAAGAAGGTGTTGAAGGAGTCGTCTCCTCCTCCAATGGTCTTGTCGCTGGGCATCTGGCCATCAGGCTGGATGCCATGTTCCAGGCAGTAGAGCTCCCAGCAGGCATTGCCGATCTGAACACCAGCCTGGCCAACGTGGATGGAGATGCACTCACGCTGTGGGATGGGAAAAAAAACATGGATATAGCAATCTTAACTCTTCCATTTGCAATGATTTAATGGACCTGGATTTTAACTTTTAGTGACATAATACCTGGAAAAGACAAATTCAAACCCTGACAAAAAGCAAAATCCTTAGCCTTGACTGGCCTTGAACTCACAGAGATCTGCCTCCCAAGTGATGGGACTAAGACCTGGCTAAAATGCTTTTTTAAAAACAAAACAAAAAAAAAGGGAGAACAGGGAATTGGCAAGAACTCTTTTATCAGATCAGAGTGCTTAGTCACAACTTCCTTTTGGAAGGCCAAGATACTGAGTCCTTTCATCTACAGTCAGGCCTGAGTTCTGCTTCAGGGTATGTGGCCAAATTTCCGGGTGGCTCCAGGCATAGGAAGCCAAGTGGCCAGAGCAGTGCAGAGAATGTCTAGCTGCAGGGAGTAGGGTGTGGGCTCTGTGGAGCTGGATGAATAAGCAATTAGGTACAGAGCAGAGCATCTGCACTGCCCCTCAAAGGTCTTATCTCTGGAGGTTGTCCATCCACTTTTAGTCACAGCTTAATTCAGCACACCTGCACATCTGTCCTGGCGAAATAGAGGATTATCAACAGCCTAAATCTGGCCCGAGATCCGATTTCCTTTCCCTCAAAATTCTTCACTCTCACCACCTCCTCCCACCCAGATTTTTAAACTGCAAATAGACGTGCTCTTTAAGAGCCTGAGATTCAGTGGTACGCTGCTGACACTTCTCCATATTCGTTATTGCTGTCACTAAAAGGCTATGGGTTTAATTCCCAGCACAAAAATCAAACTAGATATAACTGGGGACACACCCTGCAGGAATTAAAACCGCAGTGCGGCAGCGCGCATGCGCAGAACTGCAGCCCCTGTTCCCGCCGAAGGCTGAGTATAACGGTCGCGCATGCGCCTTTGTCTCGCTTCGTCCCGCCCCCGTCTTTCGCGCTCTAGAGGAAGCAAGGGCGGGGAAAGTCCGCGCGCGCCCGCAGGAAGCAAGGACAGGGTGGGGGAAGGGCCTGCGCGGGAAGACTGTAGCGGCTCCCGCCATGCTGCAGACTCAGTGCTGTCTTAGGTCCCCATATCCCTGCTAGAGTTGGAGAGACACCCGTCCTTCCGCCAGCGCCCTCCTTCTCCTCAAACCCGCGCCTGGTCTGCTCCCATCCTCGCCCTGAGCTCCCCCCAGAACACAGCTTGGTCTCGGCGAGCCCAGCGAGACGCCCTTTCCGGGGCTCGCCCCTTTTCCCGATATGCCCACTCACCATCGTGGTTATGGATTGGGAGGCGGAGGCGAAGGCGACGGAGAAGACACGGGTCCCGGTTACCGTCCCCGACAAGCTAAGAGTCGAGGTAAGTAACGCAATGAGGCGGTGGCGGCAGCGCAGGAGCCTCTTAAGTAGGGCTGGGGAGGGGCGGGCGGGCACAGGCGGCCCGACCGCCACGGCCCCTCCCCCGGCCTGCCGCGTCCACTGGGCGCCGGGCCTGGTCGCCGCAGAGGCGGGCTCGGCTCGGTGCCCCCTCCCTGCGCGGGCCCGAGGCTGGGCGGGGCCGGCGCGTGCCCCTGCTGCAGACTGCGGCGCCCCGCTGCAGTGCGGGGCGTGGGCGGGCACGGGGCTGCGGATTGCTGGGTGCAAGCAGGGTAGGAGACCCGCCCTGCCACACAGTTTTTAAGGTGAAGGGTCCTGAAATGCAGATTCTATTCTGGAGAGTTCTGATGATTATGTTGGTGAGTTTTGCTGTCTCCTAGCTTCCTTTAAAGGCCGAGCATTCCCTGGTAATGGAAAGAGCTTCTAAGACCGACTAGCTGAGCTTGGTTTGTTGAGATAACTCGTTCTTGAAACTACTGTTACCGAGTGCTAGAAGCAGATGGTGTTTGAATCATTCAAAGGACGGAGAGGCTTCTGCTAAACACTGAATGTTGAAAAGGTCAACACTAGGCCCCATCTTTGCCATCAACTTTATGTAGTCATCCTTAAAAAAGGCCTTTGAAAATCTTTTAAAGCATTTCAAATGCTAGATAAATTGAAGACGTGAAGAGAAATTAGAGGGAGGAAAATGTCTCACATTAAAGACTTTGAGGAAAGTAGGACTTCTTGTGCTATGTAAGAGTTTTCAGAAGAGATTGTGTGGCATTATGTCAAGAAAGTCTAGTTAATTATAGTTCGGTGCTTAGATGACCAGGTTACAGCATATAGACCACCCCAGTCTATTCTAGGACTGAGTTTAGAAGTTCTAACATGTGGCTTTAAAACTGTCCCCACAGAAACCGATTCAAATTACTAAACTATACAAAATGTCCTCCTGTCTCTGGCAGCCGGAACAGCTCACGTTGCCGACTGTGCAGCCTCCAGACTCCCCCTTCTGAGCCTTAGGCGCCTCTCAACCAGGTGCAGCTGGGATTCTTGACATACTGCAGCAGGGCAGAATTTCAAGGGGAATGCCTTAGTGAGTTTATTAATTAGGAGAAAGGATGGACACACTTGAGAGATACCTTAGTGTTTCAGCAGTATCTACTGAAATGATTTTGGGGGCTTTTGGAATTACATTGTTTAAAAGAAATCTGGGCTGAGGCGATAGTTCAGCTAGTAAAATGCTCACCATGCAAACTTAAGGACCTGAATTTGATCTGCAGAAATCAAGGGAAGAGGTGAGAGCCTACATGGGTGTAGCCTGTGCTTGTATTCTCAGTACTGCAGAGCCCTGAAGCTTAATGGCCAGCCAGTCCAGACTCACTTGGTAAGTTCCAGGTCAGTGAGAGACCCTATCTCAAAAAAAGAAAAAGACACAAAACCGATAAATGTAATTAAGAAAAATAAAAAAGATATCCAAAGTTGACCTATGGCCTTCATATACATGCTCATACACGTGCATGCTTACCATGTACCCAGGTGCGCACACACACACACACACACAAGCCTGCACACAACATAAAGATGTAATCTGTAACTAAGGTTGAGGGAGAGAGAAATGTATGCTGATCTACTAATATCCTTATTTAAAAAAGATGATTTGGTTTTGTTTTAAAAAAGGGTGTCATGTAGTCCAGGCTGCCTCAAACTCCTGTACGTGAGGCTGGCCTTGAGCTTCTCTTTTGACTCTCCTGCCTCTCTCTCCCAAATTCTGGAATTGCAGGCATCCACTACTCTCCCTAGCTGAGTGAATTTTTTGTGATTGTTGATTTTGTTTTCTCTTTAGTCTCATGTATTACAGACTGGTCTAGGACTCTTCATGTAGCCAAGAATGACACTTACCTTCTGATCCTCCTGTCTTCATCCCCTCAGTGCTGGGATAATAGATATGTACCAACATAATAGATTTATGGGTTCTGATGATCAAATCCAGGGCCTCTTGCATGCTAGATAAGCACTCTACCAACTGAGCTACATCCCCATCCTCAAGGCATTTTTTAAAAAATGAAATTATAGGATAATATATAATGGTACTAGGCAGGATAAATATGAGGAAGAAATGTAATTGAGACAAAAACATGGATAAAAATTTTAAAATCAAAGTAATTTAATATACATAGGTCACATAAATCTGCTTGAGCCATTGTGTGGGCCATATATATTAATATATATATTCTGAGTAGAATTCATTATCCATCTTAATTTTTATTTTAAGAAAAATCCTGTTTTTATATGTATCAGCGTGTTGCCTGCATGTGTGTAAGTGCACCTGTGTCTTCAGTGCCCGCAGAAGTCAGAAGAAGGCATTAGATTCCCTGGAACTGGAGTTATGATAGGTTGTTAGCTACTGTGTGTGTGCTAGGAATCAAACCCAGGTCTACTGCAAAAGCAGTCAGTGCTTTAACTGCTGAGCCCCTTAATTATTTTTTTAAACAGGGTCTCAAATAGCACAGGCTAGCCTCAAACTTAATATGTAATTAAGGCTGGCCTCCTCCCCCTACCTCCCGAGTGCTGGAGTTGCAGGTGTGTGCCACCTCTACTGGCTCTCGTTACCCATCCTAATAGTTTTGTTTGTGATGTTTTTAGGAAAGAAGTATAATTTCTGTGTGCTTATTTTTTTGGTATTTTTGGGATGGTTTCCCTGTATTCCCAACTAGCAAGTTCCATTGCTATGTAGATCAAGCTGGCCTTGATCTCCTAGAGATCTGCTTGTCTTCTACTTCCCCAGTACTGGGACTAAAGGTGTGGTTGCTATCATGCCCGACTTTTGTATACTGTTTCTGTGTATGGCAGTCAGCTATGTAGAAACTTTTGAATCAGCCAAGTCCAGGTAGTTGAAGGTTAGGGCCTCTTTTCCTTTTTATATCTCCTTAACCTTTTCCTGTTTTTCTAGGGTAATAAAAAAGTAAATATGAGACAATAAGAATTCATAGTTCATATTCAGGTGTTGCTTTATTCAGAATTTACAAAAGTTTCACTCATTGTTTCACTATTAATATGTGTTCATTTTGAATGGTGTGTATGTGTGTGCGAGCATGCATGTGTATAGGTGTATATGTTAGCCCCCTGAACTGGCATGCAAATGAATACTTTTTTCTCCTTTTAGATATTTTTTTTTTAATGTGTATGAGTGTTATGTCTGCATGTAAGTCAGCTGTGTTGTGCAATGCCTGAGGAGTTCAGAAACCCTGGAACCTCACACATGATTGTTAGTTGCTGTGTGGGTGCTCGGAATCAAATCTGGGTCTTCTGCAAGAACAGCCAGTGCTCTTAACTGCTGAGCTATCTCTCCTGTGTCCTCCCTCCTTGGATCTTTTGAGATGGAATCTTGAACTGCAAATCAGGCTGGCTTGGAACTATTTAATCCAAGCTGGCCTGGAACTCAAGAGTCTCCTCAGCTCTAATTCTGATACAACTTTTGTAGTCATGTAAAAGGTTTTATGTTTTGTTTTGATTTGGTTTGGTTTTTGAAATAGCCCACCTTGGCCTCCAAGTCAATATATAACTGAAGATGACTTGAATTCCTGATCCTCCTGCCCCTGAGTGCTAGGAATGCATACATGCATCATCATGCCCAACTCCTGTTTAAAGGGTTTTGACTCAGTATCCAAATTTGCTCTATTTCCCAAACTGAGTTAAATGGATGCAAGAGCATATTTATTTTATTCCCACTTACTTCTTTCTTCCTGTAATTATTTTAAAAAGGAAGCTGAAAACACTTAGCTTTCTTTAACTGGAAAAATGAATTAGGGAACCACCCTGCGGAACTCCATTTTGCTGTATGCTCTGTTTGAAAGCCATTTGAAAGCAGGCACCTCCCTCCTCTAGCTCTGCAGATATCAGAGCTTCCACTGGAGGGATTTGCTCCTTTGGGCCTATGAATCTCTTCAGAAACCTTCTGGTAACCATTAGGTTTTCTAGTCTTGTTTCTGTGTATTCCCCTATTGTGAAAAAAGATTTGAAGGTTGGCTTTTTTTTTTTTAAAAAGATCCCTAATGATATAACAGGTTTCACAGAGTCAATAGAACTTAAAAAGACCAGTAGATACAATCCAGTATGATAGCTTTATGCCAGAAAAAATACTGAATAATGATAATTAGTTTTGTTGTTTCTTTAGTGCTTGAAAGGATATTTTTGAATTTTTATTCCTTGTTTTATTCATTTTTAACACATACTAGAACCTATGTTGGTCTGTTTTTTTTATATCATATGTGCATAAATGTACTTTATATATTTTTTTGAGATAGGTGTTGGGTCTGGCTTCCCGACATGCCTTTTTCCCTGTTAGATTCCCGGCCAGGAACTAGCTTCAGTTTGTCAGCTGCAGTTGCTCAGAGGACAGCTTGACCTTTAGAAGCCTGATCACAATTGTTAATCCGGTGTGGTCTGAACCAGATGTGGTCACATACTCGGATGTTCCCTGGGGGCCTGAACCTTTGTCCCCTCCCAAACCCTCCATGGAGCTTCCTGCAGTACATCTCTGGCATCTACTGGGTGTATATGTATTGAGCATCTTGCTGGAATAAACCAGAAGCTTCTCCATCATTTTTGGTGTCTGTGTTGTGTGTGTCTTGTGTGTCTTATGTGTTTGTATGTCTTCTATGTCTTGTGTGTCTTTCATTCCTCAGTTCTCGCCGGATAGACTCGGGCACAGTTGTAGCACCAGACCGCTACAGATAGGGTCACACAGTGTAGCTCTGGCTAGCCTGGAATTTACTACATAGACTAGACTGGCCTTGAACTCAGATCTGTCTGCCTCTGTCTCCCCAGTGCTGAGATTAAAGATGTGTACCATTTGCTCTGCTTACTCACTTTTATAAATGCTCTTTATGTTTAAAACCTAAATAGTAGTTATCTATGTCTGTCCAGTGATATGAGATCTTAATTGATTATATAGGTCTGCTGAACTCTTTAAAGGTCTTTAAATACTTGCTTTGAGTCTCTGTTGAAGAAAAGGAGGAAACCCTTTGTTGACATGAACACTTCCATCTTGGCTACATTCCATTTGCTACAGTTCTAATTCTAAGTTACTGCTTTTGATAGTTCTGTTTTGTGGTGTTAGACACAAAAGTTCACAAAGTGTTTTGTTCACTTTGTCAGGTCTATAAAAATAACAAACAGGCCAGGCACTTGGGAGGCAGAGGCAGGAGGATCTCCCTGAGTTCAAGG
Organism: Eospalax fontanierii; assembly: GCA_035773235.1. Taxonomy (NCBI): domain Eukaryota; kingdom Metazoa; phylum Chordata; class Mammalia; order Rodentia; family Spalacidae; genus Eospalax; species Eospalax fontanierii. The sequence goes on from CM069537.1 coordinate 13,847,014, forward strand.
TGAGCCTGGTTTACATAGTGAGTTCCAGGCCAGTTGAGGCTACAGGGAGACCCTGTCTCAAAAAGATAAATAAATAGATATACACATAGATAAATAACAAATAGTAACAACTTACCAACATTATCCTGTAAGTAGTGCTGGAAGTTTTGTTATTCCTTATGTGTTTTGAAACCCATACATGTGGAGCTGGAGAGATGGCTCAGCTGTTAAAAGCTTGGGCTTCTCTGGCAGAAAGAAAATCTGAGTTTGGTTCCCTGTACCCACATGGGGTTGCTCACAACTGCCTGTAACTCCAGCTTCAGGGGATACCATGCCTCTGGCCTTTGAGGGCGAAGGTACTAATGTGCACATAACCACACAGATACCATAATTTAAAATAATCAAAATAAATATTTAAAGTCTATACATTTAAATTTTAAATTTTTTATGATTTAATTTTATGTGTGCATGTGTTTTGCTTGCAGGTATGTTAGTGCACCATATGTATGTAGTGTCCATGGAGGCCAGAAGAGGGTGTTGGATCCCCTGGAACTGAAGTTGTTTGTCACCACGTGGGTGTTGGTAACGGAACCTGTATCCTCTGCAAGTGCTCTTGACCTCTGAGCCATCTCACCAGCCCCTATTTTTTAATTATCTTTTAATCTGTAACAGTCTCCTTCCCACCCACACTACCTAACCACATTGTTGGCTTGGAGAAATTGTGTTGGCCGTCTGAGAATATCCTATATTTTATATTTTTCTTATTGTTTCTTCCTTCATAGTTCAGTTTTTTGTTTTTTGGTCTCCCATACTATAACACTAAAGCGTCTTTCAGAGTCAGGTTCAGCTTCTTAGCAAGAATACTTTACAGGTGGAAATACATACCATTGAATCAGGAAGTACACCGGGCCTACCTGTTGTGAAATGTCTGAGGAGGTCAGAAGAGTGCATCGGATACCCTGGAACTAGATGCTGAGTGTTTTTGTTTTTTGAGACTGCCCCTGGTATTCACTGTGTAACCCAGACTGACCACTTAAACTTGTGACAATCCTCCTGGCTCAGCTTCCTGGGATTATAGGAATGTTTAATCTTTATTCTTATTTTTTTTTTCTACTTTCTACATGGTTAAATGGTTTAGAGGAAAGAAGATTAGGATTTTGTTTGTTTTGCTGTGATAGAGATTGATCCCAGGGCCTTGCATATGCTGGAAAGTGCTCTATGACTGAGCTAAATCCTCAGCCCAGGTGTTTGTTGTTGTTGTTTTGAGACAGGGTTCTCCTGCCTCTAACCCCCTCCTTCCCAGTGCTGGGATTATGTCAGATTAGACTTTCAAATTTTATTTATTATTTGACAATTTCTTTTTTTAAAATATTTTATTATTTTTATTTTATGTGTGTGAGTGTATTGCTTGCATACACTGTGAAATGTGCTGTGAAATGTCTGAGGAGGTCAGAAGAGCGCATCGGATATCCTGGAACTAGAATTATAGACAGGACAGTTGTTTGCCATTGTGTATGTGCTGGGAATCGAACCTGAGTCCTCTGCAAGAGCAGCCAGTGCTCTTAACCTCTGAGCCCATCTCTCCAGCCCCCCTTTGACAATTTCTTACATGTGTATACATGTCTTGATCATACTACATTCGCTTTTCCCTCCCATTCCTTGTGGACCTACCCCCATAATATATCTCACTCCAACCTTTATGTCCTCTTTAAAAATAACTCATTTCTTAAAATAACAGATGTTCATGGGTGTGGGCATTCACTAGAGCATAGGCAACTTACCAACAGCCACACCCCAGAATAAAATGGGCTCTCCTTTCCCTAGATGCCATCATCTGCCAGTAACCTCCCCTCGAGCTAGAATGCTGACTGGCTTGATGTTGTTCAAGTTCTTATGCTGGTAATCACGGTTGCTGTGACTTCACATGCAGCTATGTCATGTCCAGAGGACAAATTTCACGTATTCTTCTCGTCCTTCAGTTTGTATATTCTTTCTGCCTCCTCATTCACTGCTTCCTGATCCTTTGGTGGGGGGGGGGAGTTGATGTAGATGTCCCATGTAGGGCTAAAGCACTCAACAGCCACTTGTTCTCAGCTCTTCACATGATGGGTATTAATCACTGCCCATTTCAAAAACAGAGCTAATCTCAGGGATGGAGAGGTGGCTCACGGGTTAAGAACACTTGCTGTTCTTCAGAGGATCTAAATTCAATTCCCAGCACCCACATGGTGGCTTTGCCATACTCTTTCAGATGACTTTGAGGGCACTACACAGATGCTCGTAAACATACTGGCAATCAAAACATTGGTACAAATAAAAAGAAATTTTTTTAAAAAGGTGGAAGAAACTGATCTGATTAGAAAACAGAACTTTCCATGTGGGTTCCTATCTCTGATCTCATGCTACCCCAGTTTAGGCTCAGTAGGTATATGCAGAAAGCTTCAGGACAGAGTCACTATGTACCATCTACATTGAGCCATAGAATAAGAAACATGGTGAAGGCTTTGCATAGGGGCAAGTTAAAGTTCCCTGACTGCCAGAAGAGCCATGTCTCAAAAAGTGTGACTTTACCAAGTATAATGCAAATGAATTTGAAGACTTGGTAACTGAGACATGGCTTATCTCTGATGGCTATGAGGTCAGATATATCCTCAATTGTGTTACCTTGGACAAGAAGTAGTCCAGCACTTTGGAGGGCTTCCACTGTGTTCTCCTAACCCCTTAGTCATGTTTGCTAGTTAATCTTACATCCTATAAATATATATATGTATATATATATACACACATATATATATATGGAGATAGAGTCTTACATAAATATATATGTATAAAAAGTTCAAGAAAGTTAGTGAGCTGAGGAATAATTAGTTATGGGTTCAATCTCCAACATAAATGGCTTGTTGGTGACTAAAACAGTAGTCCTAGCAGAAGAATCTGAAGTTCAAGGTCATCTGCCGGAGCCCGCCGGCAGAAAATCGAACTGTACCTGAATTGGGGAGTTAGGATTGAGAGAGAGAGAGAGAGAGAGAGAGAGAGAGAGAGAACACGAGGATAGATTCGGGAGGGCTCTCAGTCAATACTGAGGCCACGACTTTATTCTGCTCAGCGTATTTATAGGAACAATACAACCATCATTTACATATACAGGATTATTCAAAAAACACCTACAACTACTTAACAAAAGGTGCTAAGCCTAGGATTTAAGATAAGCTTTCCTCCGGGTAATTAAATCAGACCTTCCTACAAGGATTTACAAGATCTTCAGCCTTGGGATTACACGATCTTCAGTCTTGGGATTACAGGATTTTCAGCCTTGGGATTACAGGATTTTCTCTCCTTCAAGTGAATAAATCACTCGCATTGCAAAATGCCCTAATCCCACAGCACTTCTGGGATCAGCAAGATTGATCCCTGCAAACGGCTCCCGACAGTCATCCTTGCTTATTAGTTAGTTCAAGGAGTAAGATACATGAGATCCTGCCTTAGAAAGGAAAAAAACCACTTAGTCTTTATCCTCAGTACCTAGAATAATATATGGTGTACAGTAGGTAGTGCTTAATATGTAATTTATTGCTGAATGTTGAACTTGGTGATTGATTTGTCATGAAATGTGAAATAAGACAAGGAATACAGGTTAGTTTACAAGTTTCTGATTTAGAAAATGGGTGAATGTTGTGTTACTTTTCCGGGGCAATGCAATGTTGATTTATACCAGATTGAGAACAGACTACCAGTCAAAGAAACAATTCTATCCAAATCTGACTTGGAGAACCAGTTTCTTAGGGTTCTCCAGTCATACAGCAGTATGAATGAAGGGTCACTTGCTGGAGCATGAATGACTCAAAACAGCAACATTACTGAAAAGCTCACCCCAGGGGAAATCTCTCAAAAGCTGCACCCCTGGAGTTCCCTGCAAAGCTTGCATGTATATCACATACACTAAATAAGTGTAAAAAATCCAAATACAGTTTAAGCAAAAATGTTGACCAGGGAGATAGCTCAGTAGGGAAAGTGCCTGCTGTACCAACATGAGGACCTGAGTTTGGTCCCCAGTACCCACATAAAGCTGGGCCTAGCAGTAACCCCAGCACAGGGGTATGGGAGGGTAGGTGGATCTCTGGAATTCATTGACTAGATAGATATTCTAGTTGAAGCTGTAAACTCCAACTTTAGTGAGAGATCTTGTCTCAAAAAGTAAAGCAGTGAGGCTAGAGAGATAGCTAGTAGTTAAGAGGCCATACCGTTCTTGCAGTGGACTCAGGTTTGAGTTTGGTTCCCAACACACAGGTCAGGCAGCTCACAACTGCCTATAACTCCAGCTCTAGAGACACATACCTACATGCACACAAATTCACATAATTAGAACTTAAAAATCATAAGGTGTGGGGCTGGAGAGATGACTCAGCTGTTAAAGAGCACTGTTGCAAAAGACCCAGGTTCAGTTTCCAGCACCCTTATGGCACCTAATAACCATCTGTAACTCCAGTTCCAGGGATTCAACACCCTTTTCTGACCTCTGTGGGCATTGTATAACATGGGTGCACATACAGACAGGCAATATACTTATACACATAAAATAATAAAATGTTAAAAATGAGGTACAAAGTGATTGTGGAAGATACCCTGTGTTGACCTCTGGCCTCCACATGCATGTACATATTACCTGTATTAACATGTATGTGTACCAGACACACATTGCTCCTCATTCCTTATTCCTAATACAGAACCTCAATTTTGTTAGGAGCAGGGTTCCCAGTTTCCATTCCACCATCATTAGATGTGTCCAGGTGACAAAGTTGTGATGAGTGCTAGTAGAAATTCTTTGGTGGGCTTATCAGAAAGTTTCTAAAACAAAATTAACTGAGCTGACATCTCTCTCTCATTTTTTCTTGCCTAGAATGTGAAGGGGATGGCTAGAGTACTAGCAAACATCATATGACAATAAAGCAACCTTAAGTCATGCTAAGGATGGACGAAGATAGAATCTAGGTCCCTGTGACATTGTGGAGCTCCTACAAAAGCCTTGGACTTCCTGCCTCTGGATTCCTCGTGATAAGAGAAAATAAAAGATTGTTTAGCTACTGTGATCTTTTCCTGCTTTCTGTGGTGTGTGTGTGCTTGTGTGTGTTGTGGGGAGGGGGCGAGGGTTTGTAGTTAATTGAAATTCACCATCCTGTCATGATGACTCACATCTGTCCTATCAATGCAAGAGAAGGCAAAAGCAGCAAGATTGATGCTAGTTCAAGAACAGTTTGGTTTACATACTAAGTTCCAGGTCAGCCAGGGCTCTACAGTGAAACCTTGTCTCAAAAAAAAAAAACAGGAGTGACTGAAGAGATGACTCAGCAGTCAAGTGCAGTGACTGATCTTGCGGAGGACCTGGGTTTAGTTCCCAGCACCCATTTGGTGGCTAAGGGCCATCTATAACTCCATTCCAGAGAATCCATTGCTCTCTTTTTGCCTCTTCAGTTACTATGTGCATGTGGTACACCTACATACATGCAGGAAAAATACTCATATACATAGAAATAAAGCCATAGCATTAAATGAAGCATTATTTAAGAAGGGTTTCCTAAGGAATGTCAATGTTTCGTTTTTCTAGATTAGTGGTTTAATTTTGTGAGAATCTATGGTAACTGTTTATTCTCTTGCCAAACATGTAAGCCCTATTTCAGTTATCTATTAAAACAGTTATTTATAAAAATGTAAAAAATATTTTATTTCTCTTGATTCCTTGGGGCATCATCTGGCTGACTTACGCAGCTGCACTCAGCAGGAATGTAGCTGAGACCTGAGGCAGAGAATGACAAATCTTGGACTTTTATGCTTGCTCCTTCGGTAAGATGCAGTGGTTCTTTTCCATGTGACCTTTCTTTCTCTCCACATGCTCTTTTATCCATTGTTAATCTTGCTGGAGCTTCTTTGCAGGGTACCTTGCTTTTAAAAGAAGGAAAACAAAGCTGCCAAGCTTCTTACGGGGCTTGACCTAGATCTGGCTCATATTCTGTTCTGCCACAGTCTAATAGTCAAAGTGCAGCAAGCCCTCAGAAGCTGCTTTTTACTATAGAACATTGACTCCTCACTTGGGCCCACAAGGCTGAAAGCACAAAGACAAATCTTTGTCCTAAACCTGCAATTACCTTGGATTCCTGAAAGAAAAGTCTTAAAGACAGACCATCCCCACTAGATCAGATGAGTACAGTTATCCATGAGGGCAATAGTGATGCCAGTGAGTAACAGATTAACAACAGGAAAAGATCAGATTAATAATTGATCAACCACCAGGCAGGAGCTGAGTCAGTGATGGACAGGACCAGTCTTGACCAGGACTGCTTAATTAGGCATGCCTCTTGTTCCCTGTCCTGGTTCCTCCTCTATTTCAAGCTAAAGCTTATATTAGTACCCTGAAGATGAACTTGGGGTGGATCCCCTTTGTTATTCTTCCTGATAAAATGGCTAAATTGTTTTCTTTGCTTTTCACTGTTACTCAGCTCTTTGCTGTGGGTGGCCAAGCCTAATTTGTTAGGACTACTGGAGCTGGGATTTCTAAAACTCCACTTAGAGCTTTGGTGAGTCAGTCACTTTGGGGGATCAACTGTTAGTAACAGGTTGACCATGAATGGATGGGGAAGAATGAACGGTTGCATGCAGATGTTGAGGTCACTTTCGCAGGGATTTTTTTTTCTTCTCTTTCAAACACTGTGGCCAGTATTGACTTTTCTATCACCATTGATGAAAGAGGGAAGCAAATTGTGCTCTGTGGTTCTAAAGTCTGACTCCTGGAACATTCCTTACAATTGGTAAACTTTCAGCCTGGCCCTTCTTGTCTCTTTATCACTTGGAGGGTCTTTTGAACTGTTTTGGCATCCGCCATTTTGTCTCGGGCTGGAACACTTTGTCTTGGGAGGCTCTTTTGAGTTGATTGCAGTTCTTTTGAACTATTTGAGCATCTGCTATTTGTCTAACAGACCTTGTCTTTGGGGTTCTTTTGAATTATTTAGGCATCTGCCAAGGTGACAGGGAAGCCTGGATTCTGTAGTTTGCCAGAAACTAACAAGGAAGGAATATGAGGAAGACAGAGAAACAAAGGTGGGGGGGTGCGCTCTGTTATAATTGGTGTAGAATACTAACTGGACTGTTGCAGTGTCTCCTAGGAGAATTCAGCTGACTAAGCTTTTGTAACTTTATGATGATTTATCTAGGGTATACTCTGAGAAATGGTAGTGTATGCCTGCAATCTCAGCAGTTGGGAGTCTGAGACAGGAGGATTACTGTGAGTTTGAGGCCATCCTGAGCTACATAGTAAGTTCCAGACTAGCCTGGGCTGCAAAGTGACATCCTATTTCTAACAAAAAAAGTGCACTCTGAATGTAATTGTTTTTTGTTGTTTTGTGACTGTCAGTCTCTGTGTATGACAGCCAGCTTGATGGAGTGTGAAAACCTGATGACAGTAGCAACAGTCCTTTTAGGAATTTATATAAGAACATACCCTGTTCCTGAGTTGGAGGACCTACAACAGCTTTTGCAGAAAGTGCAAGTAAGAGTTGGTCAACCCCAGACCCCTTGGTGTTGGGGCTTTCTAAGAATCAAATGAGTTCTGCCCATAGAATTCCTGAAAATAACAGTGGCAAACCTGCAGCCACTTTTATTTGTGTGTGGGAGAGTGCTGTATTCAAGTATGCCCGTTTGTACATGTGTGTGCAGGTACACACACTCCTGTGTGTACATGTATGTAAAAGCCAAGAGGTTGATGTCTCCCCCACAGCCCTGGGATTACAAGCACCTGGCTTTTTATGTGGGTACTGGGGATCCAAACTCAGATCCTCCTGTTTGCACAAAGGCAATTTACTGACATCTCCCTAACCCCAAATTTTGCATTAAAAAACTCACTTCAAAATTTCGAGTCTCTGCACGCCTAGTCTCAAATTTCATATATGGTACCTAAGATGAAGCCTGTCAACATTCCAGCATAGATAGGGGTAGGGGACATGAAACACACCCCCAGCTAAGGAGCTTTTGGTAGTTAATAGCTACTTGGGGAAGGGGGGAGTTGCTCATGTTCTAATAATCCCACACCCATACACATCCAAGCAGCCCTAATTAAATTCAGTGGGTTATTTAAAACATACAAAACATGCAAGTAGGAGGGGATGTGTTGGACTTATATCTGTTTCACTCTATCATATATATAAAAAATTGGAATCTGCTAGCTTTCATAGTGTAGTTGGAATTAGCAACATGTTTTCAAACTTGCTGATATATAGAAAAACAATTTAAGAGTGCTTTCTTCCTGGGCATTTGTTAATAGTAAGGTCATTAAGAATTAAATTCTGAAGCTAGGGAAACGACTCAGCATGAGGACTTGAGTTCAGATCCGCAGAACCCATATAAAAGGCTGGGCATGGTCATATGTGGTTTGGAGGGGAGAGACAGGCTCCATGCTAGGAAATACTAAATCAGAATATCCTCCTCTGGAGTTGAAAATTATAGGCCCCATGTGGTTGCTGGGAACCAAACTCCAGTCCTCTGAAGAGCAACAAGTGCTCTTGACTGCAGAGCTATCTTTCCAGTGCCCCCCCCACCCCTTATTTTAAAGATTTTTGTTTGTTGGTTTGTTTTTTTGAGACAGGGCCTTATTTTGTAGACTTGGCTGGCATGAAACTCACTATGTGGATCGGGCTGGCCTCAAACTCACAAAGATCTGCATGCATCTGCCTCCTGTGTGCTGGGAATTATGATGTGTACCACCAATGCCTGGCCAAAAGATTAATTTTTAATAATGTATGTGTGTGTGTGTGTGTGTGTGTGTGTGAATGTGCACATGTGAGTACAGGGGCTCAAGGAGTCCAGGAGAGGTCATTAGATTCCCTGGAGCTGCATTTACAGAAACATCTAACATGGGTTCTGGGAACTGAACTCTGATCCTCTGAAAGTGCTCTTAACCACTAAACTGTCTCTCCAGTGCCCATTTTTTATTTATTTATTTTTGAGACAGGGTCTCACTCTGTAGATCAGGCTGAGCTTGAACTCTTAGAGATCCATCTACTTATGCCTCCTGAGTGCTGGGATTAAAGATATGTACTACCATACCTGGTGGAAAAAAAAATTGTCAAATTTAGTCTTTTGAAATTTATCTATTTTTCTTTTGCTTTTTTTTTCTTTAACTTCAAATTCATGTAGATGACACTGGCCTTGAACTCCAACCCTTCTGCTTACACCCCCTAAATGCTAAGATGTTGCTAAAACTCTACATCTACTCACTCCTCCCAAGATCCCAATACCATTGAAGCTCCCTCTGAGGAACTAATGAGCTTTATTGGGCTTATTACAGAACAATGGGTGAGGTGAGAGGTTACTTAAAGGAGCACCAGTGCTCCTCCTTAAAACCACACTGGAAAATCTTCACCCAACATGGGTGCTTCCTTATAGGTGCAGAAATGGAGCCCCCCCCCCTTAGCCTTCTGCAGCCTACATAGGCCCTATATATGTATATAGCCTGTATATACCCCCCTTTTCCTTAGACCATATGCACTTAGGGTCCAGTTGTCTCCTCCAGGTTGGAAGAAGTGGCTGAATACTAAGGTGAGGGTCCCTGACTTTCCTGCCCCTCCTTCTGTGCTGGACCATCAATAGTCAAGAAGCCCAACAGTGTTGATCTTTCATAAACAGGCACAGCGGAGCTTGGGAAGATAATGTTTGTCTGGTTTGGAGGACAGTCCTGTACAACATGAAATTACAAGTGTGGCCACCCATGTGTGCCACTGTACACAGCTCTAAGGGATTTTCAAAGTCAAGCATTGTTCCTTTTCTTTTTTAATTTATTATTATTTTTTTAAATTTTATGTGCATGAGTGTGTTACCTACATGAGTTTAAGTGTACCCCTATCATACAATGCCCGTGAGGTCAGTAGAAGGCATTGGATTTCCTGGAACTGAAGTTATGGACCATTGTTAGCTGCCATGTCTGTGCTAGGAATTGAACCCAGGTCTTCTGCAAGAGCAGTCAGGACTCTTAATCGCTAAGCCATCTTTCCAGCCCTAAAGCCAAACATTGTTAATTAATGGTCCCAGGAAAAAGCCACACCTGGGTTGGTAATATATCTCAATGATTGAGTACTTACCTAGTATGTGAGGCCAAAGGTTTCCCAGTTCTTCACCTTCACACACACACACACACACACACACACACACACACACACACACACACTTGAATAAAATAAAACAAACAAGAAATCCAAAACCAAAACCTACATTCTACAAGATTGATTGATTAGAACTTCTATGGTCGTAAAGTATTGGAATGTTACATACAGGTCCAGAGCCAAACTGTCCTGGGCTATCTTAGCCTCCTAAATAGCCATTTATTACCCAACTCTGCGTGTGACCTCATGTCCTTGTGACTACTAGGTAAATCCTTTAGGAATATGCAAATAGACCTTTACCTTCCAGGAACCCAAAAGATAACAGCCATCGTCAGACAGCACCTGAGACTTGCGGCAGACATGTCCTGCTTTGCTGTAATGCCCGCCTTTAGTATCCACAAGTGTATTTTAGAAGTGTCTTAGTTAATTACTTTCTTTGTTCTGTTAATGTATTAGTATTTGTTTGTTTGTTTCTGTGATAAAACACCAAGACCAGAGGCAACTTACGGAACACAGAGTTTGTTATGGTTTGTGGTTCCAGAGAAAAATTCTATGATGGCAGGAGAGGCATGGTAGCAGATACCTGGAGCAGGAAGCTGAGAGATCACATCTCTATCCACATACAGGAAGCGGAAAGAGTGAAATGGAAGTGAGGGGAGGCTATAAAGTTTCAAACCCTGCCCCTGATGATGTACTTCCTCCAGCAAGACTATACCTCCTAAAAATCCCATAGCCTCTACAAACAGCAGCACCAACTAGGGACTAAGTGTTCAAATACATGAGCCAGGCATGGTGGCTCCTACTAACAATTTTAGCACTAGGAAGGCTAAGAAAGGAAGATTGCCATGAGTTTGAGGCCAGCCTGGGCTACATAGAAAGTTCCAGGCCAACCTTGGGTACATATCAAGACTGTGTCTCAAACAAACAAAAACAAGCTTAATAGACAAGATTTTTGTTTTATCAAGATAATTGCAAGTGTTTTCTGATTATTTTGTCAGGTTTTGACTACTTAGAAAACTGAACTTTATTTTATTTTTAAAAATATTTATTAGCCAGGCGTGATAGCATGCCTATAATCCCAGCACTCGGGAGGCAGAGGCAAGAGAATCTCTGTGAGTTCAAGGCCAACCTGGTCTACATAGTGAGTTCCAAGTCAGCTGGGGCTACAGGAAGACCCTGTCTCAAAAAAGACCAAAAAAAAAACAAAACAAAAAACACCCAAATTTGTATTTATTATTTTTATTTAATGTGTAAGAGTGTATTGCTTGCATGTAGGTAGGTGCACCCATGTCGTACAATGTCTGTAGAGGTCAGAAGAGGGTGTCAGATATTCTGGAACTGGAATTACTGATGGTTGTTAGCTGCCATGTGAGTGCTAGAAACTGAACCTGCATCTTCTGCAAGAGCAACCGGTGCTCTTAACCACTGAGCCATCTCTCTGACCCCAGGAAACTGAATTTTAACAAAATCAACATCCATTTATTATTGGTTTATGTTAAAATATTTTATTTAAAAAATTTTTAAATTGTGGCTATTTGTATGTATGTATGTGTGGGTACATGTGCTCATGCAGTTATATGCACATGCCATGGCACTCATGTGAAGATTAGAGGATAACTTTCAGGAGTTTTTTCTCTCTTCGTACCATTTGGGTCTTGGGAATTGAATTCAGATTGTCAGACTTGGAGGCAGGTGCCTTTATCTCAATAACTCCATAAAATTTTCTAAATAATCATTTTATAAACAACTTATTTTCGAGTGATTTGAGTATCTTTAACACTCTATCTGTGGCTAGAGTTGGGTGTCAGAGTTTTGGCAGGAGTGGAGCACTTTTGAGACAGGGTCTCATGACCCCCAGGTTGGCCTCAAACTCACCATATAGCTGAGGATGACTGAACTTCTAATGCTCCTGTTTCCACCTTCTAAGTTCTGGGATTACAACCGTGCACCACCACACCCAGTTTATGCAGTGCTGGTGATAGAACCCTTGACTTTGAGCCTACCAGACAAGCCTTCTATGAAATGAGCCATATCCCCAGCTCCTATGTCTGAATATTTTGGAGAAGTTTTTAGAGTTAAAGGCACATAAGCTTAATATATCCAAATTGACCAGCAAGTGCGTTTTGTATACAATATTCATCATATCTCTAGACATTCAACATATAGAACTGAATGATAAATCCTTTTGATATTTTTACTACCTGTAATTAGTACTTTTTTCCCAACTTACTTGCTTCAGCCTTTACAGCCTGTACTAGCTTATAACCAGGCCAAAGAACCTAGAAAGACAGATGAACAGATACCCTATTTCCCTCAAGATTGAGGAGTGTTCAAACACAAGGGAGGAATTGTAACAGTTACTTAAAGGCTACAAAGTGACTTTTCTCTTGGGCCACAAAGCTGAAGACACAAAGATAACTGATTGTCTTAAACCTGTAGTTACTTTGGATTCCAAGAGCAAATCCCGGGGAACTCCTCCAAACAGATGAGGGCAGTTACTTTTGAGGCTGCATCCTGGAGCGGAAATGCTGAACTAGAGCTGAGATAATGGATGGGACCACACCTGAACAAGATTTCTATATTATGCATTACTTTTTGCTCTTTGCCCCAATTCTTCCTCTATTTAAGCCTAAAGCTCATTAACTCTTCCAAGTGCATTAAGTCTCTTTCCTTTCCTTTTCCCCATTATTTGTCTCTCTAGTTGGCATGTTAGAACAGATGCAAAACCTAGCTTGTTGGTCCTGCCAGAGCTGGGATTTCTACCCTAAAACTCCAGTTATAAAAGCAATCATAAAGGCAGTGTTTCAAAAGAAAAGGAAAAATCCCACCATTCTATATTGTTTCCTTTCTTTTTCTATTTATTTATTTATTTTTCTTATTTATTGTTGTGTGTGTATGCTGATGTATGTGTGTGTAGGCACACATACCAAGGCTCACATGTGGAGGTCAGAGGACAACTTTTTGGAGTAAAAGTTCTACCTTTACCTGGGTTCCCAGGATCAAATTCAGGATGCCAGACTTGTACAGCAACTACCTTTTACCTGCTGAGCAGTCTTATTGATCCCTACCTTGTATTTCTTTTTTAAGATACTTTATTTTGTTTTTATTGTGTGTGTAGACATGCATGTGCCTGGCCTGCTTATAGAGGTCAGAGGATGACATTGTGGAGTGTTGTTTCTTTTCCTCCAAACAGATGAGGGCAGATGAAGAACCCTTTACATGGGTTCCAAGGCTTGAACTTGTCATCAGGCTTGCAGGCAAGTACCTTTAACCACCAGCCTCCCTCTAACTTGCCCCCAATCTTAGTTTTTTAATGTTTTATTTATTTATATGTGTGTGTGTACACATGTATGTGTGCCCTCTGAGGCTAGGAGATGGCGTCAGATCCTCTGAGCTGAGTTACAGGATGTTGTGAGCAATCATGTGTGTGTTGGGAACTGAACTCTAGTCCTCTGTAAAAGTGCTTTTAACTACTACTTTTAACTACTGTGCCATCTCTCTAGACCGCAAAACTTTATTTTTGTTTGTTTTATGTTTATGAGTGTATTACCTGGATGTGTATAAGTGAACCCATGTCATGTAAAGCCTGCAGAGGCCAGAATAGGACATTGGATCCTCCGGAACTAGAGTTATAGACAGTTGTTAACTGCTATGTGGGTGCTGGGAATCAAACCCGGGTTCTCTGGAACAACGGCAAGTGTTCTTAACCACTGAGCCATCTCTCCAGGCCCAAAACTGTTTTTTGAGACAGGTTTTTCACTGAATCTGGAGCTTGCCATTTCTACTAGACTGCCTGGCCAGCAAGACTTCAGGATCTGCCTGTCTCTGGCTCCCCAACTCAGGGATTATAAATATACATTGTCACAAATGGCTTTTATGTGGGTAGTGGGGATCCAGCTCAGGTCTTCATGCTTGCATAGCAAGTACTTTACCCACTGAGCCATTTCCCTGCTCCTCTTCCCTAAACTGCTCCCTTGGCTCACAGTTTTGAAGATTTCAGTCCACATTTAATTAGTCCCATTGTTTTGGGGCCTGTAGTGAGTCAGCATATTCTTGTTGGTGATTGTGGGACAGAGCAAAATCTCTCACTTCATGGCCAGGAAGTGAAAGAAGAAAAGAAAAAGGAGCTGGGTCTCTATCCCTGCAAGGATACATCCACAGTGACCTCTATTATGATTTGAAGTGAAATGTTCAACCATAGGCTCATAAGAGCACTTGGTCTTCACCTGGTGCCACTCTTGGGAGGTTGCAGAACTTTTGGACATGGGCCCAGCTGGTAAACATAGGGCCATAGGGATGGGATTTTCGAGTTATAGGCTGGTTCTGATTCTAGCCCAGAGTCTCGCCTTTCTTGCTGCCCCAATGTGATGTATCCAGCTGCCTGGATCTGTTGCCCCACAAGTTGCACCTACCTCAATGTCTTCCCGAACATAATGGACTAATCCTCTTAACTGTGAGCCAGAATAAACCTTTCCTCCTTTAAGTTTTCTTTGTTAGGCATTTTGTCAAAGACAGAGGTCACAGAGAAAAGTAACTGATAGAACCTTCCACTAGGCTCCACCTCTTAAAGTTTGTTTGTGCTACCTCCAGATGGTACCATTGACTGAGTGCCCAGAAGCTTTGGGGTACATTCCTGACCCAAGCTACAGCATCCATAGCACCTCCCTCACCCCGGGAACCACATCAGGACGTGGGAGTGGCCTGAGGTGAGTTACATCCTGAAGTTTTATACATCTTTTTTTTTTTTTTACTTTTGACTTTGTGTATGTGTATATATATGTACATTTACTTCTGTGTGCACATGTGCCTGTGTAGACCAGAGATCAATATCAGATTTCAGATTTCTTCCTCAATAGCTCTCCACCTTATTTTTTGAAACAGGATCTCTCACTGAACCAGGAGCTTACTGATCCGATTAGACTGGTGGCCAGCAAGTTCCAGGGAATCTTCTTGTCTCTGCCTCCCCGGCACTGGGATTACTACTATGCACAGTCAGAGAGAGAGAGAGAGAGAGAGAGAGAGAGAGAGAGAGAGAGAGAGAGAATAGAAGGAAGATCCCTACTGCCTTTTCCTCCCATCCCCTGATAATCGCTATTCTGCTTTTTTGTCTGAATTTGACTGTTGCCACAGTTTATCTGTTCACTCACTGGTGAACAATAGAGTTAGTTGCACTTTTTGACTTTAGTGAAAAAGCTGTTATAAAGATGGGAGTATAAATATTTGTGTTAGCCTCTGCTTTTTTGTTTTTCACCTGAAATGTCTGTGAAAGGCTCATATGTTTAAAGTCTTGGTGGCCAGCTGATGGGCTTTGGGGAAATAATTGGATAACGAGGGCTCTGACCTAATCAATGCATTTAATATATCCATGGATCCATAATTTGATGGTGTTATTGGGAGATGATAGAAACTAGGTTTCTATAGAAAATAGGTTATAGGAAGTAGGTTACTAGAGGTGTGTTTATATATTTTTTAATTATTATTTTTATTTTACGTGTATTTGTGTATTGCCTTCGTGTATGTAAGTGCATTTATGTTGTGTAATGCCCATGGAGGACAGAAGAGGGCATCAGATTCCTTAGAACCAGAGTTATGGATGGTTGTTAGCCACCATGTAGGTAACCGGGATTTGAACCAGGGTCTTCTGCAAGAACAGTCAGTGCTTCTAACGCTGAGCCATCTCTCCAGCCTCCACCCCATTTTAATTTTTAAAAATTAGTTAATTTTCTGCCCTTTTGAGAGAGGGTCTCCCCCAGATGATCTGGAACTTGCTATGTAGACCAGGCTGTTTTGATCTCACAGAGATCTGCCTGCCTCTGCCTCCCGAGAGCTGGGGTAAAGGCATGTGCTAACATGTCCAGCTAGGGAAGCATTCTTGAAGGATGTGCTTTATCCTCTGGTTCCTCCTTCTCTGCCTCCTGTCCCTCATGAGGTGATCTACCACATCCTTCTGGCGGTGATGTTCTGCTTCACCATGCATGGGTCCCGAAACAACAGAGCCAAGGAGCCATGCACTGAGAACATGCTCCAAAAAAGTTGTTTTTATCAGGTATTCTGTCACAGAACTGGAAAGTGACTCGTACACAGTTCTGTGGACATATACCTATAACTGCTGGATCATATGAAAATTCTATTTTTTGTTGTTGTTCTTTTTGAGATAGGGTCTCTCTGTACTCACAGCTGGCCTGGAACTCTCTACGTAGACCAGGCTGCCCTTGATCTCACAGAGATCTGCCTGCCTCTGTCTCCCAAATGCTGGAGTTAAAGGTGTGCTCTGCCATGTCTGGCTCTATTTTTTTTTTTTTTTTTGGAATTGACATATTGTTTGCTTGTTTGGTTGGTTGCATGGGGTTTTGTTGTTATTGTTTGAGACAGTTTTATGTATTCCAAACTGGTCTCAAACTCTCTATATAGATTAGGATGACCTTGAACTTCTGATCTCTTGTCTCTATTTCTGGAGTGCTGGGATAGCAGGCATGTGGCACTTCTACAGCTTGATACATTGCTAGGGATCAACACAGGGCTTTCTGCATGTTTGGCAAGTACTCTAGCAACTGAGCTTCATGCGCAGATGATTTTGGCTTGTTTGTTTTTGTTTCGTTCTTTTAGTGCTGAGGATTGAACCCAGAGTTTTATGTGTACTAAACACATATTCCGCAGCTAAGCTATACCGCCAGGTTATTGTTTTTATTTTATGTGTATGAGTGTATTGCCAGCATATATATAAGTGTACCTGTATCATACAGTGTCGGAGGAGATCAGAAGAGGGCATCAGATCCCCCAGAACTGGAGTTGTAGACAGTTGTTAGCAGCCATGTGGGTGCTGGCAATAGAATCCAGGTCCTCTGCAAGAGTAATCCAGCGTTCTTAACTGCTGAGCCATCTCTCCAGGCAGTAAAAGGAGATTTTTAAACATAGCACAGGGGTTAATAGAGGTGCTCAGAGAAAGAATAAGGTATAATCAAGAGTGTGTGTGGGCTTCTTTGTTTTTTAACAATCATGCATGTGTAAAACGAATTCTGTGGCACATGGTAGCTCCCACCTTTAATCCCAGCACTCAGGAAGCAGAGGCAGGTGGATCTCTGTGAGTTGAAGGCCAGTCTGGTCTACTTAGTGAGTTCCAAGTCAGCTGGGGCTACAGGGAGACCCTGTCTCAAAAAGACTGAAATAAACAAACAAACGAACAAAAAACCAAAAGCATATTCTAAAGAACCCTCTCTTATCTTCCTTCCACCCTCAAAGTTCCCATTCCTCCCAGCAAAGATCTTTCTCACATTCCTGTCTTTAAAAAAATATCTGGATGTGGGTGATGCCCTCTTCTGGCCCTGAGGGTACCTGCAAAGCTTGCGGTATGTGTGTACACACACAAATAAAATTAATTCTTAAAAATTTTAAAAGGTTTATTTTTTTCTTGTTGTTGTTTTATGTGTTTGAGTGTTTGCCTTCATGTATGTAAGTGAACTGCATTTATGCCTAGTGACCTCAGAGGCCAGAACAGGGCATCAAATCCCCTGGAACTGGAATTACAGATAGTTGTTAGTGGCCATGTGGTTGCTAGGAACTGAACCTGGGACCTCTGCAAGAGAAGCCAGTGCTCTTAGCTACTGAGCCATCTGTCCAACCCCTAAAAATTTTTTTATTACATTTCATTTATTTAGTGTGTATGTGCTTAGGCATAGGCATGCCATAGCACCCACGTAGAGATCAAATACAACTTGTGGGAATCAGTTCTCCCAGTAGTTCAAGTCAGGTCGTTAGGTTTGATGGCAAGCACCTTTACGTGCTGAGCCATCTCTCTGGCTCCCACATTCAAGTTTGTTTTGTTTTGTGGCCCACTGAGTTTAAACAGGGCCATTTGTGTAACTATGGGTTTGGAACTATCCACTGGAGCTTTATGAAATCACCTGTGGGTACACAGCTGAGGACTTCTATAACTACATTTACACCCCTTTAGTTGGCAATGTTAAAAGAAAAATAGATTAAATAGGCAATTAATACAAAAATAAAATTTTGTTCACACTATTATCTCAGAGCAAAAAAAATTTTTTTAGTAGTGGGAAGGTAACTTGCTCTTCTTTAGATCAGTTGAACTGGCAGCAAGGCTCAATTTTTAGAGAAATCCTTAGTCTAAAACTGTTTCTAGATGGCTCAGCAGGTAAAAGCACCTGCCACGAAAGCTGACAACCTGAGTTCTGTCCTGGGATATACATGTTGGAAGGAGAGCCCTGACCTCCACACCACCCCCACATACGCACACAAAGTAAATGTCATTTTAAAAAACCTAGCTGTTTCAAAGTGGTGATATTAATGCCTGCAACTTCATTATTCATTATTGAGGGTTTTTGTTAGTTTTTTGTGGTCTTTTTATTATTTTTGAGACAGGGTCTTCCTGTAGCCCAGCAGGCCTGGAACTTGCTACGTAGACCAGGCTGGTCTTGAACTCACAGAGATCTGCCTGCCTGCCTCCAGAGTGCTGGGATTAAAGGCGTGCATCACCGTACTTGGCCTTAATTTTCTTCTTTGAAGTTATTGGCCCACATTACAAAAAGAATATCCTTGGGGAATTACTCAGATGTAATTAACACATTATATTGAATAAATTCATTAGATTTGTCCAACATGCTATATAGCTAAAGATAGGTGTGGGGGAAAAGATAAAAGATCTAGATTTACTATAGGAAGGGAAAACAGAAGTCTTTTGAGAACTCAGAGCTAAGGAAGCATGTGGCATTAGGCACATGCCAGAGAGTTGAGAGAACATGAAATGTAGCTTAAAAACTCCAAGATGCATTTACAGTACTAACAGTTTTACCTTAGTGGCATAACACTCAGCAGCTAACTAGAAGACCTTGGCTATAAATTCGTAACATACAGCTCTAAAGTACTGGAAAATGCAGGTGTAGTGGTATATGCCTGTAATCCCAATCCCTGCATTTGGGAGGGTGAAGCATCCAGATCTTGACTTAAAAGATAGGCGGTAATACCTAGATAAGACTTTTCTAAAAAGAAAAGAAAGTGCTGACAGTTTTAATGACTTTATTATGCTGAAGGGAAGACTAAAGAATGATGAGATACTGTCCAGTGGTAATTACTTTTACAGGCTAGCATACAAAGTAATGGGTGTCATGGCAATTTCATCTTTGTGCCATATTCTATTATCAGTCACCCCACTCCTTCTATCCTTCCTGTGTCCTTTTCTAATGTTTTCTTTCCCTTCTAGTGGTAATCCTTAACTATATAGTTTTTATATTCAAAAGTTTAATACACTGATAGCTTCAAAATAACTTTGTTGTGTATGCATAAACCATTAGCAACACTCCTTTTTAAAATATTTTTGTGTATCAGTGTTATGCCTGCATGTGTGTAAGTGTACCACATGTGTGCGAGGTGCCAGGTGTTGGATCACTGGTACTGGAATTATAGACTATTTTAAGCTTCCATGTGGGTTGTGGGACTCAAACCCTGCTCCTCTTCAAGAGCAGCAAAGGCTTAGTCACTGAGCTATCTCTCCAGCACACACACACACACACACACACACACACACACACACACACACTTTTATGACAGGGTCTCAGGTAGCCCATGGCAACCTCCAGCTTATTATGTACTCTAAGATAACCGTTTTTTCATATTGTTTGTTATTCTTTCTTCTGGAAGTAATGAATTTTCAGACACAAAATAAAACACAAGACAATTTTAAGACAGGGAACATTTTATTTAAAACCCAGAGAAATGAACAGCTTGGGTCTATGACAAAGCATTCATGTTTAAAGCATAGGTCAGTAACTGTATGAGAGCACACACTGCCACATAAAAGTTAACTGATCAGACCACAGCTTTGAATGTTGGAATAGAACAAGCTTCCCTGTAAAAGCAGCACCTTTGTGACATTTTAACTTAGTATTCTTCTCCTTCTTCCTCACCCTCTCCTTCAACAGAATCCACACCAACCTCCTCGTAATCCTTCTCGAGGGCAGCCATGTCCTCACGGGCCTCCGAGAACTCCCCCTCCTCCATGCCCTCACCCACATACCAGTGCACAAAGGCACGCTTGGCGTACATCAGGTCAAACTTGTGGTCTAGGCGGGCCCAGGCCTCAGCAATGGCCGTGGTGTTGCTCAGCATGCACACAGCTCGCTGCACCTTGGCCAGATCTCCACCAGGAACCACAGTGGGAGGCTGGTAGTTGATGCCAACCTTGAAGCCAGTGGGACACCAGTCCACAAACTGGATGGTACGCTTGGTCTTGATGGTGGCAATGGCAGCATTGACATCTTTGGGAACCACATCACCACGGTACAACAGGCAGCAAGCCATGTATTTACCATGGCGAGGGTCACATTTCACCATCTGGTTGGCTGGCTCAAAGCAGGCATTGGTGATCTCTGCTACAGAAAGCTGCTCATGGTAGGCTTTCTCAGCAGAGATGACAGGGGCATATGTGGCCAGAGGAAAGTGGATGCGGGGGTAGGGCACCAGGTTGGTCTGGAATTCAGTCAGATCTACATTCAGGGCTCCATCAAATCTCAGGGAAGCAGTGATGGAAGACACAATTTGACCTATCAACCTATTTAGGTTAGTGTAAGTTGGGCGCTCAATATCGAGGTTTCTACGACAGATGTCATAGATGGCCTCGTTGTCTACCATGAAGGCACAATCAGAGTGCTCCAGGGTGGTGTGAGTGGTGAGGATGGAATTGTAGGGCTCAACAACAGCAGTGGAAACCTGGGGGGCTGGGTAGATGGAGAACTCCAGCTTGGACTTCTTTCCGTAATCAACAGAGAGGCGTTCCATCAGCAGGGAGGTGAACCCAGAGCCAGTTCCCCCACCAAAGCTGTGGAAAACCAAGAAGCCCTGAAGCCCTGTGCACTGGTCAGCCTGTAGGAGAAAAAAAGAAAGAATAAAGATAAGGTTTGGGTATTGTGATTCTTATAACTCCAAGGCTTTAGATCTTGTTTTGACAAATGCTTTTAAAAAACATGTAGGTGACTGTGCATGGTGGCAGTCCCAGAACTCAGGGTCCAGGGCAGGATTGCCATGTAATTCAAGTTCAGCCTGGGCTACAGAGAATAAAACCATGTCTCAAAGAAAACCAAACACTGTTCAAGTAAAACTTGTAGGGGCCTGGAAGTTCAGCTCAGTGGTAAAGTGTTTGAGTAACATGCAGAGATGTTTAATCCTCAGCACTAGGGGAAAAAAAAAGACAAGTCAGATCTTAAAATTACTTGTCATTTCTTTTAATTAAAAAATACTAACATATTATTTATATATATTCAGTATTAACATGATTATCAGTAGTTCTTGTTTTAACTGAATTAAAAAATTCTTCTCACTAATACACTCCATTCTTTTCATTATTTTTTGTTTTCCCTTGATTTTTTTAACCGAATCATTGTGTATTTCATACAGAACATCTCTCTTGCCTTGATTTTTTGAGATGGGGGTCTCACGATAGCCCCTGCTGACCTGTAACTCATGATGTAGCCAAAGGTGGCCCCAAACTCCTGGCAATCCTCCTCCCTCAGCCTCCCAAGTACTGAGATTATGTTCATGAGCCACCATACCCAGCTACACTATTGTATATGAATTCTGTTTTTTAAAAAAACCAACATCATTTCAAATGTTTTCTTAAATTCATTCAATTTACTCTTAAGAATAAATATACCAGCTTTCGAATTCGGTCCAAGACAAGGTCAATGATTTCTTTGCCAATGGTGTAGTGGCCACGGGCATAGTTATTGGCAGCATCCTCTTTGCCTGTGATGAGCTGCTCAGGGTGGAAGAGCTGGCGGTAGGTACCAGTGCGAACTTCATCTGCACAAGAAACCCGTCAGCCATCATTAACAACCTTCACCGTCCCCACACAGCCCTGGGCTATCTGTGGAGCCCCCAGGACACATCCCCTAGCCCAGCACCCTGGGAAACCCCCCAGACCACTGAGGTCAACCTACCAATGACTGTGGGTTCCAGGTCTACAAACACTGCCCTGGGCACATGCTTGCCAGCGCCTGTCTCACTGAAGAAGGTGTTGAAGGAGTCGTCTCCTCCTCCAATGGTCTTGTCGCTGGGCATCTGGCCATCAGGCTGGATGCCATGTTCCAGGCAGTAGAGCTCCCAGCAGGCATTGCCGATCTGAACACCAGCCTGGCCAACGTGGATGGAGATGCACTCACGCTGTGGGACAGGGAAAAGAAAAAAAATACAAAATTAAGCTGTATTTTCATTTTTTATTTTAATAGATTTCTAAGTGTTCTAATAATACAGGTATTGTTCAAATTATTTGGAGACACATCCCTAATATGACAGAAATGATTAATGAAAAGCACCTGCTACAAATACTGCAAATGGGTGTGGTCCGGACAATGCAGGCTTGATACTGCTTAGGAATTGGTGCATGCCCATTGTTCCTCAGCCATGCTTGAATAAAACAGCTTCCATATTTGAAAAATATTGAATGCACAGATTTTGTAAAATGAAACGATTGATTGGAATCCCATTAATTTAACTTCTTTCCCTGTTAGGTAAAGAAGTTTTCTTTTTAATAGGGCCTGATATTTCAACATGGACAGCTGTACTGCAGCTGAGGCTAGAAGCCACACCCTTCTGCAGTCTATCTGCAGAATCCATCAATACTCTGAGGTTAGAAGCTAGACAAGGTCTGACTTCTGCACTCCTGTGTTTGCTCTGCCTGGTGCTGGCCTGTGAGGTCTGTTACATTATTTAACAAAGCAGGCTCTATTTCCAGTAACTGTCTATATGATCTCATTGTGCTGCTTTGCCAGCATTCCCCCTCTAAGGCTCTATCCATGTGCCTGAATTGATAGGAATTAGTGAAGAGGCACCAGAACAAAAGGCAGTTCGATCCAGAGTATAATTTTTCTTTGCAGTTATTTCATTATTTTTGAAGGTTTTCCAGAATCTTCTCCACTGTAAGAAACTGAAATATTATCATTAAAACAACAGCTTCTAAGTTAGAAACAAAGATCACACTGGAAGCCTCAAACAATAAAATCCCACTGAAAAGATAACTTATTTTAAACTACAAAATAGTATTTTTATTCTGAGAGTCTCTACCTAGCACATATCACATTCATATTCTTATCCCATAGATAGAATATGAATAGTAGGTTTCAGGGCTACAACTTCCATTGTCTGGTAGGGGTGGGGGCGGGGAAGGGCGTTTCCCTGGGTTCTGACAATCAGGATACTCTGGGCTTCACAAAGTGGGCTTTGTCCTTCACAAACTATGCACCCCTCCCCCACAGCGGTGCGTCCTCATTGTCAAGTAAATTGTTCTTTTTGAGTCCCAAGTAAAAAATATTTCATATATGTTTTAAAAACGGAGGGAACATTTTGTAAGCCTACAGTTCCACAACGATTAATACAAAACCAAAAAAAGACTCCTGATAGGAGGTTTGGTAAGGGCGAACCCCGCCCAAAATGCCACAGAAGCAAGAAACAAACAACCCCGCCCCTGCTCCTCCCTGACACTGGCTGCCATGGGACTCCAACACAAACTAATCATTTTCCCAGTTAATGGACGGGTATCTTTGTGAACCGCCAGCGAAGCTGAGGGCAGTTTCTATCCGAAGCTGGGCTCTGACCGCGTCCCCCTCCCCGCAGTCTGGGTCTCCCAGCTCCGCGTCGCGCGAGCCCGGAGCCGCGCACTCGGGGGCCGCGCCCTGGCCTGGGCGGCGCAGCCCGGGTCCATCCGCGGTCCCCGGCTCCGCGAACATCCCGGCGCCTTTGTTCTCGGAGCTTCTGGGGTCTGGGCGTGTTTCCACCAGGGTTTCTGTGTCCCGCACTGCGGCGGGGCTTACGGATTGAGGGCTGACAGAGCTAAACCTAACAAAGCACCACGACTGCTCTTATCTACAGAGGGATCAAAATTAGGCTTTGATTTTCCATGCGCATCTAGGGGGACTGACCACCCACCCACAGAGGACAGATTCTTACCATGGTTGCTCGTTCCGGGCTGCCGAGGAGATGGCGGAGACGAAGAGGAGGGAAGTTGTTGCTTCTTACAGCGCGACTCTTAGGCGGTCGATGTAAGAAAACCTGCAGCACATGGGCGGATGCGGCTCCCTATATACAGCCCAGTCACCATGGGGATGGGCCAGGGCCTTTTCCTGTTGGTCCAGACCCCTCAGTCTGCCCAGAGAAGCCGCGACAGGAGAGTGGTGATTGGTGCGAGCGACATGGGATGAGGTAATCTCTCCCCCACCCCTTTTCCCCTAGCATCCGTAGACTTTGCATCCTTTAGACAAAGAGGCTGTGCAAAGACTGCTTGCCGAGCATCCATTATGGGGTGGAGTTGGGGAAGGGAGGAAATGAAGAAAGAAAACTAGGGTTGGATGGTTTTACATGGCTCAAATCTTATACTATAGTTAAAATAATCTGTTTTTTTTTTTTTTTTCAAATAATCCCAGAATTTGTGTTGTGATTACTTATGGAAAATTCCAGCTTTTCATTTATATTCATACATTAAATTCAACATCTCTATAAAAAGCAGAGAAGATGGGAATGATGGTAAAAGTGGCTTGG
Organism: Eospalax fontanierii; assembly: GCA_035773235.1. Classification (NCBI taxonomy): domain Eukaryota; kingdom Metazoa; phylum Chordata; class Mammalia; order Rodentia; family Spalacidae; genus Eospalax; species Eospalax fontanierii. Next base: position 13,871,676 of record CM069537.1, read on the forward strand.
GTAAATGTTGTTTTTTTTTCTTTCTTTTTTTTAAGTACTATTTGAACAAGTTTCAGAAGCCTGGCGTTAGCCTGTAACCCAACAGAGGGGGCAGGAGGGTATGCTGTTCAAGGTCATTCTAACTGCATTGGTGGCTCATGCCTGTAAATCCCAGCACTGGGTGGCTGAGGCAGAAGGATTGCTGCTAGTTCAAGGCCAACCTGGGGCTATGTAATTGCAGATCAGCCTGTAGTGCAGTGTGAGATCCTGTCTCAAAAATCAAAACAAAGCCAAAAGCATTAATACAGAAAATGGCAGTTAAATAGTAGTCTAGAGTTAGTTCTTTGCCAGAAGGAAAAATTCCCCCCTGTGATATTTTAGAAATGAGCCATCCTCCCTAAAATGGAAATCAGAAAATATGAGAAAGAGTTAAGTTTAAAAAACCAGCTCTATCTTTGTGTGTCGTCGTATTTCTGCAATGCTCTTTTTCAGGAAAATATCAAGCAAAAAAAAAAAAAAATTAACTGAGATACCAAATTTTAAAAAGAGGAGAGTTATATAATATAAAAAGAAGACCATTCTGTAACGTTACTTTCATCCACAGACAACTGTGCAGTGTCAGCCCAACTGCATTTCATTTATGCAGTTTCTGAATTCCGCAAATAGCCCCTTCTGCAGTTGGGCTTCTGAGTGTGGGAACTGTAGCTGCCGAACATCACTGCTATTCAACTAGAGCCTCTAGTTGTGGCTCAATCACCCCTTGGGACAAAAATGCTTTGCTTTCTTTCACCCCTTGGAAATGAATTGCAGTCACATTCTTTTGCTACTTAGAAAGGCTCCATTATCAGCAAGGATGGGTTATATAGAGTAAGGCTATGAACTCAGACTGCTGAATATTGCTGGATGAAATTTCCGAAGAGGCATTTGCTTGGGCACTAAATTGAAAATTAGGATTTCGACAGATTATTTTCCTTCAGTAGCAGAGTTTTCGCGTCCGCAGCACTCGTGCGGGTGCTCTGCAGTTCATTCATTCCCGCCATGCTGGTCTGCAGGGCGTGCTGTGGGAGGGAGGGACTCCAGAAGACAGCTGCTGCAGGTTGCGGTTTGACAATGTAGCCATGAAATTCTCTAGCCGGCAACCCACCGCTCTGCTCTGCTTGACTTGTTTAAATCTGCTGTGAAATATTTTTTAGAAAAAATAAAATAAACCCAACATACAAATCATTTATTTACTTCTTGAATATTTCATAGGAAAAAGTCCTCCATCATCTTCATCATTTTAGAATGAAAGTATATTTCAGTACAGAAACAGGAGGATTAAGGGTGACTTAACTGCTACTTTCTGAATCTGTAAGTACATTTAGCAAGAATAAGAATTAAATGATGGCAGCTCTCTCAGAGAAGCCCACACCCTCTCAGAGAGGGTGTGTCTTTCTGAATGCCTCTTTTAACCCTCCTGCTTAAATTTTACTTTAAAATATCTTTAATAAACTCTATCTCTGCTTCATTAGAAAAAGAATTAAATGGCTCAGAGAGCATAAGGATTAATAAATAGCTCATTGAAATACCGTCATAATTAAAAATTTTCTATTACATTTATTTATTTGTGTGTGCACACGTGATATGTGGGTACATGGTGGCACTATGTTCAGAGACTACAAGACAGCTTGCAAAAGTCAGTTCTTTCCTTTTGCCATGTGGGTCTTGGGAGTCTAACCCAAGTGGTTAGGGTTGGTGGCCAGTGCCCTTACCTGCTGAGTCAGCAGCACTCCTGCCCTACAATTTTAATAATGAAAAAAGAATCATACAGTTTCAGGCCATGATGAAGTATATAGACTTTCTGGGAATGGAGAAGCACAGTGTTGAGTATATTTCTTCATAATATAAATGATTTAGAAATGTCTCCTTCCCCAGTATTCTGTTCTCTATGCATTTACAGAGGAGTAAAAAGAGAGGATTCATGCAATTGATTCTTTGTAATTCTACCTCAGAGCTATTCTGTTGCTTATGTAAATGAGAGACTTTTTTTCTCTCCCCTTGGGCATAAGATCTAGGTCAGAAAGAGACTAAACACGGAAATCTTAAATATATAAGTGGGAGATCAAGGGAAAAATAATCTGTTCTTTTTGTTCCTCATCTGATTTAATAGCATTCAAACTATGGAAAGAGAAAAGTGCTTTTTACCAGTTCTCATTTTACAACTAATTTCTTCAACTATATCAGTATACAGGTATATATATATATATATATATATATATATATATATATATTAATACATTCTGCTAACAGATCTGTCTATACACAGATTTTTTTCTCGGTGCCTGTGTGACTTTATTTATTTGCAGGTTCAGACCTTGCCCTGTTCTTTCTCACATTCGCTGTTTTCTTTCTCACCTTGTCCATCCAGGCATGCGCTCTAGCCTGCACTGCATCTCCAGCCCTAGATGATCTCTCTCCTTAACTCCAGATCTTTGTAGCTTTTTAAGTATCTAATATTGCATTTATTATCCTTTCAAATATGTACCTCCTAAAAGGTTCTGTTGCTTCCTTAATAGATTGGTATAGACCTGGTTTCTGAAGTTAGACACAGGCATTGTTATTGACTCCTCCCTTGCCTGTTTTGGGCTCCATGGAATCAGCCACTAAGTCATGTCAAGTCTACCTTGTAAACCTTTTTTGTTTGTTATTTTGAGAAAGGGCTCACGTAACCTGGGCTAGCCACAATCCTGATTTATTACATAGCCAAGGCTGGCCTTAAACTCCTGATCCTCCTGCCTCTACCTTCTAAGAACTAGAATTAATAGGTGTATGCCACTGTACCCACATACCCAGCTCTTAAAATCTCTCTCTCTCTCTCTCTCTCTCTCTCTCTTTCCCTCTCTCCCTCTCTCCCTCCCTCCCTCCCTCCTTCCCTCTCTCTCCCTTCTCTTTTTTGTCTTTTGAGACAGGGCCTCCCTATAGCCACAGCTGTCCTGGAATTCTCTTGTAAACCAGGCTGGCCTTAAACTCACAGAGATCCACCTGCCCCTGCCTCCCGAGTGCTGGGATTAAAGGCATGTACCACGACACCTGGTCTTAAATCTAATTTTTTAACTTTAAAAAATGTATTTGTTTTTTGTGTATGGTGAGGACATGTTTGTGTGTGAGGGCATGCGTGTTTGTGGAGGTCAGTAAGAAGACAGGACAGAAAGAATCGGGCTTTTACATGGGCTCCAGGAATCTGAACTCAGATGGCCAGGTTTGTGCTACAAGTGCTTTTAGTCACTGAACTATCTCCCTGGCCCACTCTTTTGGTTTTGTGTTATGTATGTGTGCGTGAGGGGGGTATATAATCATTATATGTAATATAGATATTATATGTGTTCTTTGATGGTTTCATGCATGAATATGATGTATTAGCTCATATCTACCCCCTTTAACTCCTCCCAGCCCCTCATTCTCTTCCCAGCTTCCTGTCTTCTCCTTTTTTATAACTCGCTAATTCCAGTTACCACTGTTCATATGTGCATGGATATAGGGCCATCCTCTGGCCAGGGCTAGAGAAAACTGACCTCCCTCCTTGGGTAGCTTACCTGTCAAAAGCTCCTTGGTTAGGGACGAAGCCTTTTGAGCTCCTCCTCTGTTTTGGTTTTTGAGAGATGTTTTCTCTCTAATCCAGCCTAACCTGGAACTCACTATGTGGACTAGGCTGACCTCAAACTTGTGTTGAACCTGTTGGCTCTGCTTCCCGAGTGTAAGTGTCACCACAGGCTTCAGATGTCACCCTTTCCTTCACCCTCCTGCCTTCTCTGTGGTGCATCATTTCTAGCCTGAACCGTTGTCATGTAGAAGACTTCAAAGCTAGGCATGATGGCACCCCAGGGACTCAAAAAGAAGGACTGGAAGTTCAAGATCCTCATCCTCTGCTTCATTGTGAGTTTGAGGCCTATGCTACATAAGACCGCGTCTAAAAAAAGAAAAGTCGGTTGAGTAGGGATAACCTTACAAGTTATGGGAAGAGTGAGCATTCTCTAAGATCATTGTATGAAATTCTCAAAGAACTAATACAAATTTTAAAAAGAGGAAAAATAACTTAATCTACTTTTCTCTGCTTAAAAAAAAAAGCTGGAGTGGGTAGCAGCCTGAGCTTTGAGTGTGAGGATGGCTTCACGTTGCTGGACTGACCCGTGAGGCACTGCCATACAAATGGCATGTGGGATGGGGAAATGGCTGTGTATGACAACAGAGCTGATCGCTGCTCCAACCCAGGCATTTTGGTGGGTACAGCTCAGAAAGGCTCACGCTTTGGCCTTGGGGACAAGGTCAGCCAACAGTGCTCCTCCTTGAATCTGGGGCTGACTAACTCTGTGGAGAGGGAGTGCCAGGGCAACGGGGTCTGGAGTGGAACATGGCCGGTCTGCTGCCGTGAGTGTTCATGGAACCTTCTCTGGGATTCTGTGCCCAGTGTGGCCCTGACTGACCCTTGTGTGACTCTTCCCACAGACCCTTACTCATGACATGCCTGAGGATATGATCCCTGCCCTAGGCACCTCCTTCTCAAACTGCTTGGAACCACAATTCCCACCCAGAAGAGGACAGAAAACCTGGGCCCTAGAATCCAAATCCAGCGCTCAAGTCACCTGGCCTCCATCTGCTGCTTGATGCTTCTAAGAGTGTGTCAAAAGAGGACCTTGATATCTTCAAGGAAAACAACTTCCTCATGGGTGGACAGGATCATGAAAATGGAACTGGGATGAACACCTATGAGACCCTGAACAGTGTCTACCTAATGATGACTAACTAGATGCTGCTCCTGGTCATGGAGATGATGGCTTGGCAGGAAATCCACCGTGCTATCATCCTCCTGACAGATGGGAAACCTAACAGTGGGCTGCTCTCTCAAGCCAGCAGTTGACGACATCAGAGAACTCCTAGACATCAAACAAAACAGGAATGATTATCTGAACATCTTTGCTATCTGGATGGACAAGCTGGGTTGAACTGGAGAGAACTGAATGAACTGGGGTCCAAGAAGGATGGTAAGAGGCATCCCTTCATCCTGCAGGACCAACAGGCTGTGCACCAGGTTTTTGAGCACATGCTAGATGTCTCCAAGCTCACAGATACCATCTGCAGGGTGGGGAACATGTCCATCAATGCTTCTGACCAGGAGAGGACATCTTGGCTTGTCACCTTTAAGCCCAAGAGCAAGGGTATCTGCTGGCGCGCCCTTATCTCTGACCAGTGGGTCTTTGACTGCTCACTGCTTCCACAGCACTCAGAAGGATGACTGCCACGTGTGGAGGGTCATTGTGGGGGATCCCAACTTCCAGAATGGCAGAGTTCCTTGTGGAGGAGGCAGTGATTGCCCCAGGCTTTGATGTCTACAAAAAAAGCAACCAGGGGATCATGGAGTTCTATGGTGAGGACATCGTTCTACTGAAGCTGGCTCAGTAAGTGAAGATGTTCACCCATGCCAGGCCCATCTGCCTTCCCTGCACTGTGGAAACCAACATGGTCCTATGGAGATCTGCAGGCAGCACTTGTATGGACCATGAGCAAGAATTTATGAACCAGGACGTTGCTGCTCATTTTGTGGCATTGAATGGGAACAAACTGAACATTACCCTCCAGACAGGGCCCAAGTGGATAAGCTGTGCCCAGGCTGTCTCCCAAAACAAAATAATCTTCCCTAACTTAAAAAACTTCAGTGAGATGGTGACAGGCCAGTTCCTATGTCATGGTACCAAGAAGGAGGATCACAATCCCTGTCAAGGAGAATCTGGGGGAGCAGTTTTCCTTGAGTGGAGATACAGGTTTTTCCAGTTAGGCCAGGTCTTTAAGACCCCTGTCATGGTGCCTCCAACCGAAACTCCAGCAAAAAGCCCTGACAGAGGCAGCACCTAGATGGTGTCCTGGAAATCTTAGCATAGACACTGGGAAGTGGGTAAGAAACTCAGCCCAACTTAAAAGAAACTTTGGCAACTGATGGCTGTTGGGAGGGGGAGAGACAGTCTCTTTCAAGGATAGAGACTCTTGGTAGGTTAACCAGGCTCAGTGGATGGAGCTACTCTGAAGGACACAAATTAGACTCTGTAGCCTCATTATATATACAGTAGAGTTAAGTTGGGAGGTGTGGATTGGGGAAGGGATCTAAATACCATCAAATTATATTGTATGGAAATTTCAAAAATTCAATTGAAAAATGCTGGGTATATTCTTAAATTATGGTGTAAATTTATTTACTCAAATTTATAATGACAATTTTAACAATATAAACCCATGAGTTCGTGATACTCCCACAAAGCAAATTATAAATAGAAAAGAGAAAAAGTCATTACAAAAGTCATTTTAAAATTGGGCCAGGAAGTGCATTCCTCTAATCCCAGCACTTGGAAAATGTAGACAGGAGGATCAGTTCATGGTCAGTCTCAGCAATATCTCGATTTTAAGGGTAGCCCGGGCTACATGAGACCCTATCTACATAAATAACTAAATAAATAAACAAAGCATCATGACACGATTGAATGAATAATTTACATAGAGGAAATAACATGTCTGGTGCTTGTTTAAGGGAGGGCAAAGAAACGGATTCATTTAGAAAATGCTAAGGAATTGTGGTACGACATGGGAAGAGCACAACTACTTAGCAAGTACCTGGAACTTGCTAACTAAACTGGGAAGGCTGGGGATGTAGATCTTTGGTAGAGCACTTGTCTGGCATGGGCCAAGTTCTAGATTCTCAACAGGGATGCCGGGGAAATTAAGACATGTTTACTGTAGGCAAATGCTTAGTCTTGTTTTTGAGATTTTCAGAAAATATCTGGGAAAGGAGCAAGGCCATACTTGACATCTGTACAGGCTTAGACCTTGAGCATGTTTATTGCTATTGTATCATTCTTCTGTGTATAAAAAGGATATTGTTTCAGTGTTGGTAACCTTTACAACAAATGTCATTAATTGTGCTGCTGGAATTATTTTTTTATTAATTTTTTTTTCACCATTATGCTGGACAAGCATGGATAGTTCTTAACACAGTTATCCAGAAAAAAAAAAAAAAAAAAAACCCTAAAACTTAATAATATTGTATTATGTTTACCAGAGTTTAAGAAAAAACATGTTGGGCTGGGACTATAGCTCTGTGATAGAGAGATTGCCTAGCATGTTCAAGACCCCAAGTGTCCATTTCCCAACACCAGGAGGACTCTAGGTCAGATAGTGAGTTCTAGGCCAGTCTTGGCTACAACATGAAACCTGCTCCCCCAACACACATGCACATAAAATTGGATCAGGAGTTCAGGGGCATCCTCAGTTTTGTGAGATTGAGGCCAGTGTGGACTACATGAAACTCTGTCTATTTCAGCTCATTCTGGTAACTGAGTTTTATCTACTCAAGGAAGGATTTTTATGGATATAATTGAAATAAATTGGTGAATTTCTCTTTTTCTAAAGATTTATTTTATTTTTACTTATGAATATGTGTGTATGAGTGTACACCGTGTATATGCAAATACCTATTATGGCTAGAAGAGGATGTCAGATTCTCTGGAGCTGGAGTTACAGGCAGTTTTGAGCCCCTGGTGAGGGTAAACTTAATTCCTGAGCCATCTTTCTAGCCTGTGAATTTCTATTTTAGAAGTAAGAATTGTAAAATAACATTACAGCTTGGGATGCGGCTCCATTTGTAGAGTGTTTGCCTAGCATTCATGAAGCCCTGGGTTCCACTCCCAGCACAAAGTAAAACTGGTTGTACTCTATCACACTAACTCGTCTCTAGCATTAGAATGTAATGTTTTGAAGTCGTTCACTGGTGTTCGATCCCTTACTGAATCACTCTTTTACTTAAGCTGTTCAGCTGTGTCCTCTTCCTCCTTCTTCTGTTGAGAGAGGGTCTCATGTACCTCAGGCTGGTCCCAAACTTGCTGCATTGCCAAGGATGACGTTGAACAACTTCTGATGCTTCTGCTTCCACCTCCTGAGTTATGGGATTGCAGGTGTGTGCTACCACACCCAATTTTGTGGGGTTTTGTTTTGAGTCAGGGTCTCCCTGTAGCCTGCCTGGAACTCAATATATAGAACCAAATTGGCCTTGATCTCACAGAGATCTGCCTCCCCTGCCTCTTCCAGAGAGTGGATATTAAAGGCAAGAGCCACCACACCTGGCTACACCCAATTTTATGTGGGGCTGGGGATCAAATTCGGGCTCCTTTGCATGATGGGCAAGCACTCTACTAACTAAGCTACATCCCCATCTGGCTATATAATCTCAGTTTTCATAAAACACAATTTATAATTTAGTTGCATTTTTATTGGCTAAAATGATGCACACTTACAAGAATGTACATTGAATAACCCTTGTCCAGCTGCCTTTCTTCTGTAAAGCAGATGGAAATTAGATAGCAGACTGGGAAGGTTGCCATGGTGCACTGGCTACAGGGATTTCATAGTAATCGAAAGACGTTCTGGAGGCCCCTCCCCAACCATCTAATTCAGGTTTTTCTTATTTCTCCCAAATCCTTGTCTTTTGTTAACCAGCCTGGGTGTTCACCAAACCCCAGGAACACTCCTGTTGCCCCCTACCGAGGGCTGGGTTACACACTGTTACCTGTGCCTGGCTTTTGACACAGGAGCTGAGGATAGAATTCTGGGCCTCATGCTTGTGTGGCAACCACTTTGCTGCCTGAGCCATCTCCCCAGCTCCTAGCACGTACTATGCTAAATATGTCCCTGTATTTATTTGAATTAATCTCAACCAATCATTAAATTCTGTCGGTTATATTTGAGAGTCATCTTAAATATTTGCAAAATGAGCAAATGGCTTATCTTCTAAAGCTTGGTCAGTTCTGTTAGGGAAAGGACCTAGATGAGAGGGTGTGGCAGAATATTTGGGGCTGCATCTTAGAAGTTTCCTCTTTAAACTTTAGGTAATACAGAAGACTAGATACCCTTCTAATACATGTTGGAATGGTCCTGCACACCTGTGTTTCGTAAATGTGCTGAAGCAATTGAGGTACAATTTAAAAACACAGATTTCTATTTCTTTCACTGGAGCTAATTCAGTAGATATTATTCAGTTAATAATATTCTTTTAAAATTAGTAATTTACCCATCTCAGAACCTGAACAGTTTTAGTGTATTCAGCGTGGCTCCATTAATTCTAAGTTCTGATAATTCCTGGATAAACGGACAGAAAATTATTCTCCTTATGAGTATAACCCCCAAAGACAAAATTCTCAATGACACCCAGCCTGAAAGGGCTTTTTTTGCTCTTTGTTTTACATTTATTTTCTTATTTGTGTGTGTGTGTATGTGTGTGGGCAAGTTTGTCATTGGAAACACATGCACACTGTGGACATCAGAGGACAATTTTGGGAAATCAGTTCTCTATACTATATGAATTCCAGGAATTAAACTCCAGTTTTCAGGCTTAGTGGCAAGTTCCTTTACTTACAGAGCCATCTCCCTAGTTCTATTTTTTGTTTTAATATTTTATTTGTTATTTTGTGTGTATTGCCTGCATGTGTGTAAGTGCACCTGTGTTGTGTAATACCTGAAACAGTCAGAAGAGGGCGTCAGATCCCCTGGAACTGGAGTTACAGAAGGTTGTTAGCAGCTGTGTGGCTGCTGGGAGTTGAAACCAGGTCTTCTGAAAGAGCCACCAGTGTTTTAACTAATGAACCATCTCTCTAGCTTCATTTTTTTGGGTTTTTTTGAGACAGGGTCTCGTGTAGTCCAGGCTGGTCTTGAACTAGTTATCCTCCTGCCTCTACCTCCCAAATGCTAGGATTATCGGCATGAGCCACCCACTGTACCTGACTTAAAAGGGCATTTAAAAATTTGTTTTTCTAAGCCATGCATGGTAGTGCATGCCTTTAATCCCAGCACTTAGGAGACAGAGGCAGGTGGATCTCTGTGTGTTCCAGCCCAGCCTGGTCTATGTAGTGATTTCCAGGCCATTTGGGGCTACAGAGAGGCCCTATCTCAAAAAGACCAAAAAAAGAAAAAGAAAAAGAAAGTTTTTGCTTGGACTGGAGAGATGACTCAGCAGTTAAGAGCATTGCAGAAGACCCAGGTTCAATTCCCTGCACTCTCATGGCAACTAACAACTGTCCATAACTCTAGTTCCAAGGGATCCGATGCCCTCTTCTGACCTCCGAGGCCATTGTACAACACAGATACTCCTACCTACATGCAGGCAATACACTCATACAGACAAAATAAAAATAATAAAATAATTTTAAATATATTTCTTTCATCTTCCTTTAGATTTAAACATTTGTTGTTCATGTGCAGAGAGGGGGTTAGAAAAGACTGCAGTCTAAGTGATCATGTTGGAAGCATTTCTTTATCCCCTTATAAACTTAAGAAATTTTAAATCACATTTATTTATTGAGAAAGAAAGAGCACCAGGGCATACATGCAGAGCAGCTTGTGGGGGTCTGTTCTTTCCTTTCATCATGTGGGTCCCAGGGACTGAACTCAGGTTGTCAGGTTTGGTGGCCTGCACCTTGACCTGCTGTGTCATCTCACCAGTTCCCCTGACTGTAACCACTGATTGTACACAGGTAGAAGAAAAAAGGCTAGAAAGGACTGCAGAGTTTTTTTCCTTTTTCTGCTCATATGAATAGCAGTTTATTTCAGAGTACACATCATAAGAGATGTAGAGGTTTATCAAAGCCTGATGTAAGTTCCTCCCCTTGTAAAATTGTCTCTGTATTTAGTATATTTTAATAACTGAACCCACTATTTGTCTTTTTTAGTGTTTTAAGTATTTTTAGATTGTAAGAGTGGCTGCTCTCTCACCTCATACGTTACTAAGCAACCTACCATACCGTTGCTAGGAGACGGACTGGCAAGGTTGGGCTAAGTCACACTCTAGTTATCACCTTTCATATCATGTGACTTTACAGCTTTAGACAAAAGAGAAGAAAGTTAATGCCATATAAAAGGGATGGAGACAGAGACAGGAGCTGAGTGGTTAGAATAAAATAGGGGACTAGTGAGGGATTTGAGAAGAGAGTGAGTCTGGCAAGGAGAAGCCATTATGCAACTTCCTTGAATGAGTCATGGAAAACCTTAAAGTACCAGTGCTGAATTTCACATTCTGCATACTTCTGCCTTTTCTGAAAAGCAAACTAGAGAATAAACTTGGAGACGAAAATCTTCCAGTTACCATTCCTGAGTCTACACAGAAGCGTGGACTCGATAGTAACTGATGGAAGATAGACAATTACAAAAATGTTGAACATGATTTAAAATATATCAGCCATGAATCAGCTGATAAAGAACTTGAATAGCATACAGTAAGCCCTGGGTTCCACCCTCAGCCCTGCATAGACCAGGTTCGGCGACATACTCGGGAGGTGGAGACAGGAGAATCAGAAGTTCAAGGTCATCCTCTGCTACAAATTGAGTGAGCCTGCCTGGGATACATATAATCCTGTTTCAAAAAAATAAAAGGGTCAGCTTTTGGCCAGCTAGCCTATCTGAATAGGCATCCTCCAAGTTCAGTGAGAGATCCTGTCCTAAAAATTAAGGTGGAGGGGGCTGTGAAATGGTTCAGCGGGTAAGACATTTGCCATGAAGCCCAAGGACCTGAGTTCAGTCTCTTGGCCCCACATAGTAAATGGAGATAGCCGATTCTCAGATTGTCTTCTGACCACCACATAGGCTATAGCATGCACATATGTAGTAAATACACATGGTAAGTAAATAAATGTAAAAAATATATAAAGAAAGAAAATATTCAAGGCAGATATACAACCCAATTTTTTCATTTCTCTCTCAGAATGGTAAAAATAGCAAAACTGAGCAGGGCATAGTCCCAGTACCTGGGAGACAGGCAGAGGCAAGTGGATCTCTGCAACTTCAAGGCCAGCCTGTCTATATGTTGAGTTCCAGGCCAGTCAGGGATATACAGTGAGACCCTGTCTTAAAAGAAAAAGGCAGAACTAGGAAGAAGGTTAGAATGTAAATGTTCCTGGACAAATTAGAAGCAGTGTGATCAAACAGGCTAGTGTGCGTTTTTTTTTCTATGCAGAATTTTAATTAATTTTTTTATGTGTATGAGTGTTTTGTCTGCATGTGTGTAAGTGTACTCATATCATGCAATGCCCGAAGAGGCCAGAAGAGGGTGATGCATCCCTTCTGAGTGTTGAGAACTAAACTCTGGTCCTCTGCAACAAAAATTTACACTGAAGGGATAAAAGAACTCAAGCCTGACAGCCTGAGTTCAAGCCCCAAGATCTGAATAATGGAGGAAAAGACTGACTCCTGCAAATTTTCCTCTGACCTCTATGAATACTATGCATGTGTGCCTCCTGCTCCCCCCGAAAAAAACTGCTTAAAAAAAAAACGAAAAGAAGTTGAGCATGGCAAGATGGTGTAGTGGTTAAAAGCATGTGTTGCCCTTCCAAGAAGGCCTTAGTTCGAATTCCAGGACCTGCATTGGGAGGCTCACAGCCACCTGTAACTCCACCTCTTGGGGATTCAATGTTTCTGGCCTGCAAGGACACCTACACTCATTAAAAAATAATAAAATAAGGACTGGAGAGATGACTCAGTAGTTAAGAACACTAGCTGCTCTTGCAGAGGACCCAGGTTCCATTCCCAGCACCCGCAGGGTGGCTAACAGCCATCTGTAACTCCAGTTCCAGAGGATCTGATGCCCCCTTCTGGCCTCTGTGGGCACCGCAAGACAGGGGTGCACTTACACATATGCAGGCAATGCACTTGTATACATTACAGAAAAAAAAGAATAAAATAAATCTTTTTTTTTTTTTTTTTTTTTAAAGGAAGAAGTTGATATGCACTACCTGAAAGGTCTTGTGTCTGAAATAAGAAACGGCTCCAGGCTCACAGTGTCAAGTAGAAGGGTATCTTTGTGGTATTTACTGTTGCTAGCAACCAGGAGGCTCCCCAGTTACTGTTGCTAGGTCCTCTTGGAGCCTCTGTTTGCCTAAACCCTGAGCTAGTGCCAAAAACACTGCAGACAGAAATCATTGCAAAATGTCTAGTTTCTGTTATTTCCAGTGGATTTATGGAAAATAATCTATTTTGTATTCAGTGAAAATTGGTGTAAATTGAAGGCATCACACAAATGGACCATTAGCATCCTCTTCAAGAATGTCAGTTCCCAGTGCAGAACTCTAGGGCGGTTGAGTGTGGTGGTGCACATCTTTAGTTCCAGCACTTGGGAGTCAGAGGAAGGTAGAGCTCTATGAGATTGAGGCCAGCCTGGTCTACAGAGCAAGTTCCAGGCCAGACAGAGCTACATAGTGAGACCCTGTCTGAAAAAATAAATAAAAAACAAACCAAAGGCCTGAATGGGCTATTCAAATTTATTTGTTGGTTTTGTGGGCTTTTTTTTTTTTTTTTTTTAATTTAGTTTTTGGTCTTTTTGAGACAGGATCTCCCTGTAGCCCCAGTTGGCCTGGAATTTGCTGTGTAGACCAGGTTGGCCTTGATTTCATAGAGATTCCCCTGCCTCTGACATTAAAGGCATGCAGCCCCAGACCTGGCTCCAAGTCCAGTTTTTTAAAAAGATTTTAAAAAGGGTGTGGAGAGATGGCTCAGTAGTTAAGAGCACTGGTTGCACTTGCAGAGGACCCAGGTTCCGTTCCCATCACCCAGCCACCCACATGGTGGCTAACAACCATCTGTAACTTCAGTTCCAGGGGATCTGACATCCTCTTCTGACCTCCTCAGGCATTGTACAACACAGGTGACTTGCACACATGCAGGCACTCATACACATAAATTAAAATAATAATAAAATTGTTTTTTAAAAGATAAAATATATTCTGGTATTGTAAGTTTTAACTAATTAAAGAATCTGAACTTAGGGAGATGGCTCAGTGGGAGAAGATGCTTGCCATCAAGCCTGATGAAGTAAGTTTGATCCCCAGAACCCACATGGTGGAAGGAAAGAACCAACTCCACAATAGTGTCCTTTGATTTCCACACTCAAGCTATGGCACATGCACATTTACACCCCCCGGCCCTCCACCCCCCTCCCAAATAAATATAATGAAGGAAGAATCTGAACCCGGGGAGGGGGGGTCTGGGGCTGTAGCTCAGGTGGTAAAGTATTTGCCCAGCATGAATGAAGCATGTGTTTAGTCTCCAGCTCCTCATAAAGCAGGTGACACATGCCTATGATGCAACACTAAGGATGTGGAGGCAGGAGGTCAAAGCTCAAGGTCATCCTTGGTCACATAGATCAAAGCCAGCCTGACAGAAGCAGAAGAATTACTGCAAATTTAAGGCCAGCCTGGGCTACATAGGGAGTTCTGGGTCAGGCAGGACTCAGACTACATGGCCAGACCTTGTCTCAAAAAACAAAATAGAACAAAGCAAAACTCTGAAACAAGAAATATTTTATCAGATTTAGGTGATGTCAAGAATCTGTTTTGTTTAAGATAGGGTGTAGTGCAGCCCAGGCTGGCCTTAGACTCACTATGTAGCCTAGATTGGCCTTGAATTCAAGACAGTCCGCCTGCCTTATCTTCCTAAGTGCTGGAATTACAGGTGTGGCCTGGTGTACAGCAACTTCTAGTACTGAGACAGATGGTTCCCTCAGTGTTTGCCAACACCTTGGCATTGTCTTAAGTGTCCACAGAAACAATGGTGTAAATGATGGTCCCGTTCCCAAACAGGTCTCTAGAAGATCCTGATGAAGGATCCATGTCTAGCATGGTGTGGTAGCAGGTGCTTCTGAGGGGTCATGAGGGGTCATGGTGGCATACCTCCAACCCCAGCATTCTAGAAACAGAGGCAGGATCAGTTTACAGTCATCCTTTATAAGATATACTGCTAAGGGTCATGGTGGTACACCTACAATCCCAGTATTCTAGAGACAGAGGCAGGAGCATCACTACAAATTCCAGGCAGCCCAATAAACCAGGGCTACACAATGAGACCCTGTGTCAAAAAACATAACAACTGGGCCTGGAGGCATGGCTCAGCAGAGAAGAACACAGGATGCTCTTGAAGAGGACCCAGGTTCAGTTCCCAGAACCCACATGACAGCTAACAATCACCCGTAATTCAAGTTCCAGGGGATCCAATGCCTTCTTCTGTTCTCTGTGGGTACTGCATGCACATGGTGGGATTATGTGCATATGAGTGCAGTTGCCTGCAGAGGCCAAAAGAGGGTGTTGGATCCCCCAAAGCTGAAGTTATATGTGGTTGTGAGCTGCCCAGAATTGGTGTTGGAACCAAACTTGGGCCCTCTGGAAGAGCAACAAGTACTATTAGCCTCAGAGCCAACTTTCCAGCACTACTGTTCTTTTAAAAATGACATTTAAGCCCGGCATCGTGGTACACGCCTTTAATCCAGCAGAGTAAGCAGAGGCAGACAGGTCTCCGTGAGTTGGAAGCCAGTCTGGCCTATATTGCAAGTTCCAGGTCAGCTCAGGGTACAGGGAAACTCTGTCTCAAAAAAGACAAAAACAAACCAAAAAAACATTTATTTATTTACTTACTTAGTGGCAGCAGAAGAGTGCACATGTACCATGCTTCCCACAGGTACAGAGATCATGCTCTCCTTCTACCACGTGGATCCTAGGGATTGAATTCAGGTTTATCAGGTTTGGTGGCAAGCAACTTGCTGAGCCATCTCACTGCCCATAATTTTTCATTCTAAATTTACTTTCAAAGCTGGGTGTGTTGACACACTCCTGCAATCCAAGCCCTTGGGAAGTGGAGGCAGACTGATCAGAAGTTCAAGACTTATCCTCAGCCACATACTCCATTCAAGACCAGCCTGTGCTATCTGCAATGGGATGGAGAGATGGTGCAAACAGTAAGGTGATTGCTACTCAAGCATGAGGACCTGATTTTGGATACCCAATGTCCATGTAAAAGCTGCATGTGGCAGCATACATCTCTAATCCCAGCACTGGGGAGGCAAAGACAAGAGCTCATTGGCCCCTAGTCTGATCAGGTTTGTGAAATCCAGGTTCAGTGAGAGATTCTTTCTCCAGGAGTGGAGAGGGGACAACAAAGTAACAAAACCCCTAAATATAATAAAGAAATAAATTCCTATTGACTTACATTTAGAGCTAAGGATATAGCTCAGTTGGTAGAGTGCTTGCCTAGCTTGCACAGGGCCCTGGATTCGACCCCACATAAAAACCAGATATAAGGGACTGGAGAGTTGGCTCAACATTTATGAGTATTTGCTGTGCTTGCTGAGGCCCTGGGTTTGGTTCTGAGCACCTGTGTGGTGGCTAACACCTGTCTGTTACTCCAGTTCCAAGGAGTCTGATGGCCTCTTCTGGCCTCTTTGGGCATCACACACACACATGGTATACATACATACATGAAGGCAACACTCATACAAATAAGATAAAAATAAAAGTTATCATTTAAAAATAGGTGCGGTAGCACTTGCCTGTAATCTGAACACTCAGGAGATGGTCAGAAATTAAAGGTCACCCTCTGCTACAGTGTGAACCCCAGGCCAGTCAGGGATACATTGAGACCACGTCTCACAATTTTTTTTAATAGCAGCTAGGCCTGAGATGGTATACGCCTTATTCCCAGTTACTCAGGGGGCAGCACAGGAAGATTAGTAGTTTAAGACAAGCCTTTGGCAGTTTAGTGAGATCTCATTCTCAAATATACAAATATAATTATAATTATAAGTATAAATAATTATAAAAAATTATGCATAACTTTATTTTAATTTTAGAAGGTGTTTATTCTTTTTGTTTGTTTTTTAGTTTTTTGAGACCCAATACTTCATTTTTTAAATGTGAAAACTTACATGAATTGTAGAGCTTTAAAAAATATTTTATTTATTATAATTTTTATTTTATATATTTGAGTGTATTGCCTGCAGAGTGTTGAATCCTCTTGAACTGGAGTTACGGATGGTTCTTAACCTCCACGTGGTACAAAGAACTGAATCTGAGCAACCGGTGCTCTTACTGCTGAGCCATCTCTCCAGTCCAAGTTGTAGAATTTGTGTAAAGTTCTCTTACAGAGTTTAAAGTTACAAGAGAAAGAAAGTACCAACAAACACAGGAGACTCTTTTTTTATTGTTTTATTTAAAATTTTTTTAATTGCGTTTATTTACATGTGTGCGTGAATGCATATGTCACAGCACATATATGGGATCAGATGGCAATTTAGGAAGTTGGTTCTCTTCTTTTACCCATGTGAGTCTTGGGGATGGACTGCAGGTCAGGCTTTGTGCAAATGCCTTTACCCTCCGAGTCATCTCTCCGCCCTTGTTTCGTTTTGTGTATTTTTTTTAGTCAGAGTCTTACTATATAGCCCTGGCTAGCCTGGAACTCGCTATGTAGACCAGGCTGGCCTCAAACTCAGAGATCCACCTGCTGCTGCTTCCTGGGTCTGGGATTGAAGGCTTGTCCAGCATACCTGGCCCTCTTGTTTTGTTTTTGCTTTTTTTGTTGTAGGCTTTCATACAGTTCAGGTTAGCTTTGAATTCCATATGACTCTGCTGGAGCTAGCCTTGAACTCCTGATTCTCCAGCCTCTACCTCCTATGTGCTGGGATTACAGACATGTGTCACCATGCCTGCTTAGGAATCTCTTTATAGGGACCAAAGTCAAGGCATGAGACTGTCTTGGTAATAACTCCTTCTGGCCCTTCTAGGCCTCTTTTCCCACCAGTAGACTGTGAGAGGGGAAAAATCTCTACTTCAATTTTTAAGGCCCCAGGACACATGTTGCTCATGTGAACTCAGTGATGAATCAACTGAAATGACTCACTTATGCATTTTGAAAATGAATTCAGCAGATTTCTTTAACTGGAACATTGACTGCAGGAGAAAACAATGTGCTTGACCTCATTCTACAGATTGCTGGGAAATAGGATTAATGATTACCTCAGAATGGTAATACGAGGCCTGGTGTTTCAGAGGATTTTGATGAAAGGTGTTAATGATATCCAATCTGTTTGGACTGCAATTCAGGTTAACTATTTTCTTGTTCAGTTAAATAGAAACTCTTTTGCTCTTCTCTTCATCCTGACTTGGTGCCTGGCACTCTCCAATAGTCTAGTCATTTCACCTTTTAGGGACATTGCTAGAGTTCCTGAAGCTATAACCAGGCAAGTCACTGCTGGGGCCCTTTGTGTGGCCCTGCCCCAATGAAGGGCATGTCTTCCCATCTGCTCAGAGAATGGGCCCTTCTTTTTTCAACTGAACAAACACTTTCTAAACACAAGAAGGATCACTTAGGGCTGGGCAGATTTAAAAAGGCAATTAGCATAGAGTAAGAGTGCATCAGAACCTGGCAGCTGGAGGGACTGTAACTCAAATTACAGATCCAAACGTTGGGTGTTGGGAACAAAGGAGCACTTACTTGGTGGACATTTAAAAATTATTTTCCTCAACCAGCAGTTGTGTTTCCTTTTCAATCCAGGGTAAAGGGTGTTGGTGAAGCTCTTCTTAGAAAACAGGTGGGACCAAGGGGATTTATTTATAACTTACTGAAGCACAAAGAGACGCTTTTATTGTTGATAGCTAGGCTGGGTGGATGCCAGGAGACACATCCCAGGGGAGCTTTGCTGCCAAGCACTAACACACAGAGAGCTGACCTAGCCCCCCACCCCCCGCCTTTTTTTTTTTTTTTTTTTTTTTTTTTTTTTTTAATGCTGACTGCCTGCTCAGAAGTTCTATCAGAGGACTGCATTGAAAGCCCCAGTATGGCTTAGGACAATTATGGCGACTTTACAGCAATCCGAATTCTAAGGAGCCATTTGAAGACAAATAGAGAAAGGATATATTTATCAGTTCTCTATGGAATGACTGTTCAGCTTGGGTAGAGACACAGCTTTGACACAGCTCCACATGGCCAGACATACAGCATGCCAGCCTCCCTGTTTCTTTGAAATGACAAATTTAAATTCAAGCATTCTCAAAATTCTCTTAGACACCTCCATCAGAGAAAATGAAAATGTAAGAATCATATCATTTTAGCTAACAAATTTCAGTTTAGCAATGGTTTTCACATTCCAAATCGAAAGTCAGAGGTTAGGGTGTACATTCAGAAAGGGCAGGAGAGGTTTTGTTAGAATCAACAGAATCCTAAAGTGCCAGTGTTGGAAAGTGTTTAGGAGATGTTTTCTTGACCCTCAATGGTCATCTTACTGATGAGAAATCCTAGACCAGGAAAGCAGAGTCCAAGAAGGCAGAACCTAGTAGTGACAGAAGCAGGCTGGATGTCGGGTGCACTCACCCTGTGCTGGCATGACCTGTGCCATCTTGAGAGGTTTGGACAAAGGAGACCACAAAGCAGGTGCCACTGTGATTCCGTGCCATTACCTTCTGTTCTCCACGTCTCTACCCTCACATCCTAAAACAATAAATCTGCTCTGTTTCTCAATCAGCTTTCATTTTTCAACTTTTCCTTAGGAAATACGATATTGAATATAGTAGAGAGAGGAAGAGTGAGAAAGGAGACGAATGTTCCACAGACATTCTTTAAAGCAATCCACGTTCTACAGTCTTGACAATAAAAGGGCCTGTGGCCTTCTAGGCTGTATCAGCTGCTGCATCACATGATCTTGCTGAAAAGCAGTAATTTGTCTTCTCCATAGCAACCAGAGTTTTTATGAGGATGCAATCCAGGGACCACATGAAACTCAAAATAAGCTGGTTGACGCCACTTAAAGTGATAGGGGGAGGGACATGGTAATTGGTATGGTATAAAATATAATAATAGGATGTGTAGCGCTTGGCCTTGGGTCTTTAATTACCTGCTCCTCACCTTTGTTATTGTCTCACACTCTACTAGACATGCTGTCGCCTCGACCACCGAGCAGTTGTTGCAGTAATTTATGTTTGTTTCTTTGAGGAACATGCATTCAAAAACAGACAACCACACTGCTGGACATTTTTCTGGTATGGATACTTGACAGATCACTGCTGCTCTGTAGCATTCAGATTGTCTTCTGCATCTCGGTTCCATTTTGCTGTCCAGTGCTCATTCTCAGTGACCTTATACACTGAGAGATGGTCCTCTTGGTTCCTTACCCGGACTCCACAGAAAATGGGGAGATGCTTCTGAAACTCCAGAAGTATAATTTTCCCAATAAATGTTTTACAGTAGTTGTCCATTCAAATACACCAGAAAAGGGATTTATATACAACCTAGTAAACAGCAACAGTTAACTTTTAGACATCAACGCAAATGTTGAAAAGCAGTGTGGGGGATAATAATGATAGCTTATGATCATTAAATTTTTAAAATATTCCACATGTCTGCTAAACACAGTATGCAACTCCTATGAAATAAATTCTTTAAAAAATGTTCATATATTGGGGCTAGAGAGACTTCTCAAGGGTTAAGAGCACTGGCTGCTCTTGCAGAGGACCTGGGTTTGAGTCCCATCACCCATATAGCAACTAACAACCAGTGTGAGGGGATTCGACATCGTCTTCTGACTTCTTCTGGCACTACAAGACATGGGTGCACTTATACACATGCAGGTAACACATTCATATGCTCAAGTAGAAATAATAACTAAATATTTTTAAAATGTTCATGTTTTGATGTGGTGGTACATATCTGTAGTCCTAGCATTTGGGAAGCAGAAGCAGGCAGATCTCTGTGAGTTAGAGACCAGACTGATCTACACAGTGGGTTTCAGACCAGCCCAGGTTATATAGTGAGACCTTGTTTCAAAGAAACCAAACAAAATTTCCATGGATTTTTGTTGCTGTTGTTATTTTTGAGATAGGGTCTCAATGTGTAGCCAGGCTGGCTACAAACTTTATTTCCATTTTAACTTGGGGAATTTGGACATGGAGAGAAGTTAAACCATTCACTTAATGGCACAGAGCTAGTTAAGCAGAAAAGCCAAGATTGGTATCTAGTCTAATTCCAGAACTTATGATCTTAAAGAAGTATAAATTATGGTTCCTACCCTCAATAAATGTATAATCTAGGTAGGGTAAACATGACTAACCCGAGTTTTAAAAAGCCCAGTAAGTTATGTAAGATAAACATATATAATTAACTGCTAAATTAGATACTGTCAACTGTAGGTGATTTAGGTATTGGGAGGGCCTAGGTTGGGCGTGGACTGGGCAGGAAGATCTTGTGGAGGAATAGCCTTGAAGCTAGGCTTTGGCTGATCTCTGAGCTGTGCCTGAGGAAAGGCAAGGGGTGGCAAAAATACAGGACAAAGGAATGAACAAGACCCTGTCTCGGGGTGAAGCCACTACCTGACCACAGCCAGCTAGAGCTGAAGTGAGGGCTGGACCAACTGCGAACATCTGTCAAGTGAGGCAGAGCTTAGGCTTATACCTTTAAAATGAGTCATTAAATGCCCTGGATCAATAAAGCAGTGTAACAAAGGGCTGTTTAAAGAGCTATGTTTGGCTGCTGGTTTGGGTGGCTCAGGTCTGTCAGGTCTGTAATCCCCACACTAGGATTCAAAGGAGTATTGCTGTGAATTCAAGGCCAGCCTGAACTACACAGTGAAGTAAAGGAAAGGCCCCTGAAGAGTTGACTTAGGAGCTGAGCCCTGATACAATTGGTCTTAGTGAAGGCTGTCATCTTGGCAGAGGCAAATAGTCTGCTGTAAGGGAGGAGAATCCTACATGCCAGCCTGAGCACAGGAAGATTAATCTGTTGATGGGGGCAGAGGAAGCAGGGGAAAGGCACTTATGTAAGTGCCTAAACCAAGAGAATTGAATTTAGGGAGAAGACCCAGCCAGAAACTGCTTACTTATTTAGAGAAATGTTGAGGAATGAAATAAATGAAAAAAAAAATTTACTTATCTGTGTGTGTGTGTATGTATGTGTGTTCGTGTGTGTTTGTGTGTTCGTGTGTGTATGTGTGTGTGTGTGTGTGTGTGTGTGTGTGTGTGCCACAGCACATATGTGGAAGTCAGAAGATAACTTTTGGGAGTCAGTTCCCTCCTACCTTTCTTTTGGTCTTTTTGAAACAGGCTACAGGTCTCCCTGTAGCCCCACCAGGCCTGGCACTCACAATATAGACCAGGCTGGACTTGAACTCACAGAACTCTGGCTGCCTCTGCCTCCAAGTGCTCAGATTAAAGGCTTGGCCACCACACTGGCTCTCTCCTTCTACTCATGTGTAGGTTCCAGGCATTAAACTGAGGTCAGGTTTGCGAGGAGAGCTCTTTCTCTTGATGAGCCATCTTGCCAGCCCTGAAAATTTTTAATTAGATTTTAAAATATTTGTGAGAAAAAGCTTTAGTAAAATTAAATTCACACATCATTATTATTTTTAAAAAATATTTTATTTTTATTATTTTGTGTATATAAGTGTTTTGCTTGCATGAATGTAAATGCTCCTGTGTTGTGCAATTCCTGCAGAGGCCAGAAGAGGCAGTCGAATTCCCTGGAACACAGTACTAACAAAGAATATTGTCTTAACACATCCTGCTTTCCATATGAGAAAAACAACGCAGAGGAAAATAGTCTATATGTGCTGTATTACCAAGCATTAAAATGTATGAATGTGTGTGTGAGGAGAGGCAGAGACAGAGACAGAGACACAGAGGTTAATATTTTTTAGTTTACTCACTGGCAGACAGCTGGTCAGATTCCTAACTTGTGAGACTGAAACTTAAAAAGAAGTGGCCAAGTTTATAAAGAGAATATGACACTTTACTTACTTGCTTATTTATTTACTTAGTGTTTTGTTTTTATTTTTGAGACAGGGTGTGATGTACCCCAGGCTGGCCTGGAACTTGCTATGTGACTGAGGATGATCATCAACTTCTCATCTTCCTACCTCCACCTCCAAATGCTGGCATTACAGCTAGTACCAGCACACCACATGTGGAATTGGGGATCAAACCTAGGGCCCCGTGCATACTAGGCAAGCATTTTACCAACTGATTCACACTCCTAGTTCCTTATTCTATCAATTATAGCCAGGAGTCATGGTGAATGCCTGTAATCCCAGCACTCTGGAGGCAGAGGCAGGAGAAACAAAGCAAGTTTGAGGCCAGCCTGGTCTACACATCAAGTTCCCGGCCAACCACGGATACATAGTATAAGTGTGTGTCAAAAAACAAAACAAAAGCCAGGGGCGTGGTGGCCCATGTCTTTAATCTCAGCACTCAGGAGACAGAGGCAGGTAGATCTCTGTGAGTACCAGGCCAGCCTGCTCTACATAAGCGAGTTCCTGACCAGCTGGGCTACAGCAATTTGGAGTATGTCACTTCTTGCTTGAGAAGTCACTAAGGGAGAATCCACCCTTCACCCGGTTTCATGTTCCCATTGACCTAAACTTGCAGTTCTGCTGCCAATTCCCTAGACTCTGCATGGCAAAACTTCCCCCTAAACAAGAGAATAATTTTACTACCCAGCCCCCAGAAGAGTTTCATGTAGCTCAGGCTATCTTCAAACTTCCTATGTAGCCAAGGATGATCTTAAATTCATACCTCTCAGACGCTGGGATTACAGGCATAGGCCCAGCTACAAGGATCTTCTATCTGAATGCCATGAATTTACAACTCCTTACTCCCAGAAAAAGAACATTCATTTCTCAAGGCTTAGTTTAAGTATTGCCTCTTTCATGATTTTTTTTTGCTTGAACCTGTGATATTACTTGAACCTCAACCTCCACCTTGGCCCAGAAGCACAGGGCTCCACTGCACTGAAGTGTTCACATTCTGGCTCCAGAGGCTGGGTGAGTCCGGGTCTTCTCTTTGTAGTGTCTCATCAGTGTTCAGGGGCTTAGCTTTAATAACGACTGATGGTAGGTAAAGGGACAATACATGGATGGACTTACATCCACAACTGCTAAGCAGAAGCTGGGCGTGGTGGCGCACCTCAATCCCAGGCAGAGGCAGGCAGATCTCTGTGAGTTCAAGGCCAGCCTGGTCTACATAGGGAGTTTCAGGGTAGCTAAAAGGAGACCCTGTCTCAAAAAGACAAAAAAAATATATATATATATATAAAAAACTGCTAAGCAGTTTGTTCCAAGAACTTCCTAATGGTCAGTCCTGCTCACAGCTCCTGAGGCCAGGGACACAGCTAGGGCTGGACCAGGGGCAGGGCTGCTGCTTGAGAGCATGCCATCCCATGCCTGCCATAGGCTACTCTGTGTCCCTAAGAGCTCTGTGTAGAACCTTTGATGACTCAGGTTCTACTGCAGGAATTCTCTGCAAAGGGAAGTATTCCCTGAAAATAGAGTCCCTGACTGAGAGTTCCTTTCCCAGAAAAGCCGCATTTCCTGACCAATAAGGGTTATTATCAAAGATGGAAGATAGAGTGAGAAAAGCCAGGTTAGTGCCAAAGGCAATTAACAAGCTCTTGTTCGGTGTCAAGACTTCATGTCTGTTAACTAATATGATGTTGTGCATGTCACTTTCTTCTTTTGATCTGTTTTTGAACCTCTTTTTAGACTAGATGGTCTCTTTCTTTAAAAAAAAATGTCTCACCAGGTATGGTGGCACATGCCTTTAATCTCAGCATTTGGGAGGCAAAGACAGGTGGATCTTTGTAAGATCGAGGCCAGCCTGATCTAAATAGAGAATTTCAGACCTGTCAGGGCAACATAGTGAGTTTCTGTTAAATTTTTTTTTTATATTTATTTATTTATTCATTTAGCATGTGGGAAAGAGCATGCATGTGTGGAGATCAGGCCATCTGCAGGGCAATGGTTCTCTTCTACCATGTAGGACAATCTCAGAGGCAAGTGACCTTATCCATGGAGACATCTTGCTGACTGAGACTAGATGCTCTCTTAAGATCACTTCCCATTCATTCATTTTATTATGTGATTCTTGCATAATACCAGTGCAACACATTTGATGTAGTAATGGGTTATTGAGTGTTACAGACACAGAACCGAGGGCATCGGTGCAGTGGGCTTGTGAAATCCTACCGAAGCCATGTCTTTAAGCAGTCTGCATTCCCCGGCTCCTGTGCAGGACTGGCATATCTTTCTCTTTAGAATACTAGATTGGGGACCAGTGAGAAGGCTCACCAGGTAACAGCTCCTGTAGCCAAGCCTGATGACTTGAGTTTTATCCTGGGACTGATTCCCAAAAGTTGTCCTCTGACCTCCACATGCATGCTGTGGCACATGTATGGTATGCCCCCTTCCTCCACAAATAAATGAATGTAATTTAAAAAATTATACTAAAGTTTAAAAAGAAAAATAGACTGCTGGAAGCAGAGGCAGGTGGATTACCACAAGTTCAGGACTAGTCTGGTCTATACTGCAAACTCTAGAACAGCCAGAACTACATAGCAAGTCTCTGGGGGATGTAGCACAATTGGAAGAGTACTTGTCTCTAACATGCACAAAGCTCCAGGTTGGATGCTCAGCACCGAACAAAAGTGGCTGTACTAACAGACCCCTTTAATCCCAGTATTTGGGAGGTGAAGGCGGGAGGACTATCCCACCTTCAGGATCATCCTGTATTTAGTTCAAACGCCAGCCTGGGATGAGAGAGAGAGAGAGAAAGAGAGAGAGAGAGAGAGAGAGAGAGAGAGAGAGAGGAGGGAAGAAGAAAGGAAGGAAGAAGAAAGGAAGGAAGAAGAAAGGAAGGGGACTGGAGAGATGGCTCAGTAGTTAAAAGCACTGGCTGCTCTTACAGAGGACCCAGGTTGTTCAGTTCCCAGCACCCACATATCTGCTAACAACCATCTGTAACTCCAGTTCCAGGGGATCTGACCTCCAAAGGCACTGCATGACACTGGTGCACCTGCTTAGAGCAGGCAATATACTCATACACATAAAATTAAAAAGAAAGGAGAGGGAAAGAAGGGAGAGACTGACTATGGAAAATGTTAGGGTATCACCCTGCTCCATAGTGTACCTAGGCTTTGAGTCTCACAGTACTGAGAATAGAAAACTCCATGGCACTCACAGAACTTGTGAGGAAGACGCTGGAGGAGCAGAGAGCTGAGTGGGAGCTGCTGAGGATGTATTCCTGTCATAGAGGACTAGGATGGGGTGGCGGGGGAGGGGGGGAGGGCGCTGATCCCAGGGGCATGATGACAAGGTCAGCCTCCTCTCTCCTCTCTGTTCTTGACAACAGCCAGTCAAGCCAGAAAGGGCAATCTGTCAAATCTAATTAGGGTAGAAGAATGGATGCCCAGCTCTGAACTGACAGCCTGGCTTAATGAGGCGGAGGAGCTCGAGGGATGTGTGCTTTGTGTGCGTGAACAAGGTTCCTTTAGATAATCCTTTTCTTAACTCTAACTGCAAAGCATCCCTGACTGGATTCTTATTTGCTTCCCCAGAAATCTTTCCGTCTCTGCGCTTTTTATGACATGCACTTTCAGCGAAAGCAGAGGAGAGCGTGGGGCTGTTTCAAAGGTGAGGTTGTAACAGAAAATGGTTGCATCATGAGTGGCTTGGTGCTATGTGCGTGCTGTTGATGCTTACGACTTGTTCACGTCTCTTTTCTGTATCAAGTTGTATCCATGGCATTAGTATTTCTCTATTTTTCAGTCCTTTTAATATAAGGCTTACAATTGGATTCTGGACATTTCACAACCGTCTGAAATTTTGTTAGGGCCACAAATAAAGACAATTTAAGATACAAAAATTTAATTATATTTTTGACATATTTTAAATGATCTCTCTGATTTGAGTGATTTAACTCTTGCATCCTGTTTCACAGGAAAGAGATGTTTTATAAATTCAATTAGCTATGTTCCTTAAAGAAACCAATGAATACAGATTATTGAAGCTTTAAAAACATGCATTTATACAATCTAAAGTTTTAGATGAGGAAAACCTATGCATTAATAGCAAATATACTGAATACTGATGGTTCATTAATTTAACTTTACCTGTGTATAGTACATTTAGACATCTTAAAGGTTAAAAAAAAAATCTGTGAAGTGGGAGGGAGAGAGGGAGAGAATGGGAACGAACACTGTGATTTGAAGTCTCACTCAGCCTGAGTTTGATGCTATTTTCTATTTGTTTTTCTCCTTAATCCTCAGCACTCTCATATGTTACTAGTCTCTCCACTCTGCAGTTAAGGAAATTAGCTCAACAACACAAAGAAACACAGTCAGGCCTGGAATCCAGGTTGGTCCGATTCCAAGCATAGTGAACTTGTTTCTGGGAGATTCAGGACCTTGTTTCTGGGAGAGATAAAAATCATTAAAATTTAAAAGCCATTGAATTCATGATAAAATGTTAACCTGGTCTGTCCCAGTCTATGGCTGTTTCTCATGGTGTTCTCTTTGCTGCATGTTGTTAACCTTTTGTTTTCCTACAGCACTCTGCTTCCCCACCCCCCGCCCCGTCCTTTATTTTTTTCCTTTCCTTTTCTTTTACATATCCATTTTGTTAATGAATTATCTTGTGAAAAGATAAAGAAAAAAGCCTTCCGTTACTACATTTTCACCTCAAACCTAGTCCTCTCCCCCGAGAACTGGTGTTAATATTAATATTCTCCTTTAGTGGTCATGGGTGTGTGTATATGTGTGTAATTGTTTTGTGTGAATTTAAAAACCATAAACGGTGCCATGCCGTCCCTTTTGTTCCAGCTTGCCTCTCCCTTTCTATCTATGCGTTATTGAGCTCTTTTCCTGGCAGTGTTTAAGTCTCTCTCTTTTGTTCTCTGAAACTGTCGTCCAGCAGGGCATGGATTGTGGCTTTCATTGTTTTTGCTCTCACTTTGTCTATGTTCTTGAGATGACTTAATGGCACAAGAAGTCAACATTTAACTGGATTTGTGTTCACTGGGCAGGTTGAAACAGGCATAAGCTTTATGGCTGAATGGAGTGTTACTAACAACATGGAAGGAAGGAAGGAAGGAAGGAAGGAAGGAAGGAAGGAAGGAAGGAAGGAAGGAAGGAAGGAAGGAAGGAAGGAAGGAAGGAAGGAAGGAAGGAAAAAAGTGGTAAGGACCCACTCCAGTACTGTGAGCCAGAGGAGAGGCCTGGGCACAGGCCAGCATGGCCGCACCAGTGACTGCTATCTCTCTGCCTCCCAATATTTAACCCACGGGTCTCCAGTCATTTGTTTGTTAGATTTTAGTAATATACCTCACAGGATGCTACTGTGAAGAGTATGTGAACTACCACACAGGAAGGAGCTGCAAACCCTGGGACACACTGGATTGGGTTTGCACTTCTGTGGGTCATTCACATCAGGTACTTTGTTGTGAGGCGAAAAGAAGGGTGGTGAGTTAACAGATGCAGTTGTGGATTTCAGCCAGGCACGATGATGCAACCTGTAATCGCAGCCCCTGGGAAACTGAAGCAGAAGTCAGCCTGGGCTGCAGAGTGAGACTCTGTCTCCGAAAAAAAAGGTGTGTATATGTGAGGGACAGAGAGAGAGATGCCTAGGGGTATAGTTCAGTAATAGCTCAGTGGTAGAGCAGACTTAGGTTCAATCCCTAGTACAAAAATAGAAAGAAAGAAAGAAAGAAAGAAAGAAAGAAAGAAAGAAAGAAAGAAAGAAAGAAAGGCATTAGAGACTAACACTTGGATTAGTTCATTAGTCCTGATGTGACTGTTGACAAGCTGTGTGGCTCGAATAAATGTTGTCATATAGAAAGTGGGTGTAGTAGTAATAGTAATACACTGCCCTTTCCAGTGTGCTCCCTTGTTTAATCTTCCCAGCAGCACCCTGTGAAATATGAATTAACCACCAGGGTGGATGAAGTTTAAATGAGCTGATATTTACAGGAAGCATTTAGTACATTTCAGTGCAAATGGTACATGATATCATCACTCTATGCAGACCATATGGTCTAAACCCTGGATTAGGGAAGACATTCACTGTTCCTTTACTGCTTTTGTTTGTTTTGAGGTGGTCTGAAGTAACTGAGGCTGTCTTTGAACTCCTGATCCTCCTACTTCTGCCTTCTGAGCGATGGGACTATAGGCGTGTGCCACCAAATTTAGCTAATGCAAATTTTCCCACCAAAGCATGTATTCCCTGAATGCCGTCTGCATGTCTACTACCCCGCTGTATATGTGTAAGATATAATGAAAGTGCAAATCAGAGTTCTGGCCTCTAAAGTGCTTATGATTTTTAAATTGAAGTTCTTTAAAATACGAGGTAATCTTGGAAAGAGTTTTGAACCGCCAGTTGAAAGGCCTGCTGTGGTTGGCTGTATGGGTAACAGACAAAGCAAACTCAAGGCAGTATTATGGATACACAAGCCCACTCCCTGTTTATCAAATTTTTCTTTTAGTTACAAAGTTAAATACAGCCCTTTAACACCTGCTCATTTGTCCTAGCTGGGCCTCACCGGGGAAGGGAGACCTTAGCTTTTCTCTGCCTTAGTGCCAGTGTTGGGCTAGTTTCCTGGCGGAGAGGCTGGGGGCAGCGGGAAGCAGCCGCCCTCCTGCCGCCTAAGGCTTTCACGGATATGCAGATGTTCCATTGTTCTGCACACGGTATGAGTGGATATTTAGCAGGCAGATGAAACCCAAGGGGAACTATATTAGGGAGCTGTGCAAAGAGTCTGAAACAACTGTATTTTGGGGTTAATATCCAGGAAATAAGCCTGTGTTGTTTTAAAAATGTCCACTTGCTCCTTCTCAGCCCAGTCAGCTTTCTGTAACCCACAGAACCTGTTTTCAGTTTGTGTGTGAACTCATTCCAGTCAGCACAAGCTGGAATTCCAGTCTGACATAAAAGTCCACTTCAGCTGTCAAGAGCAGAAGCCACATGTGAATTTTGTTCTAAGACTCAGTCAGGCAGCAGATGGGCTAGTGCTTGGGGAATGCAATGCAATTCCTGAGGCCCAGCCAAGCCCCTTCGCCTTAATTCCACACTTAGCTCAGGGACAGACAGTTTGGAATGCTTTTCTTTTAAAGGGACTGTGTTAAATTATCCTTTTTGTTTTGTTT
Source organism: Eospalax fontanierii (assembly GCA_035773235.1). Classification (NCBI taxonomy): domain Eukaryota; kingdom Metazoa; phylum Chordata; class Mammalia; order Rodentia; family Spalacidae; genus Eospalax; species Eospalax fontanierii. The sequence goes on from CM069537.1 coordinate 13,901,430, forward strand.
TTGGTTGTTTTGTGTGTTATTTATTTGCAGTAGCAGGGATTGGACTGGAGGGTTCACTCACGCAAGGAAAGCACTCTACCACTGAGCTATAAGCCCAGCCTCTTTTTTTGTTTTTTTGAGACAGGGTCTTATTATGTAGTTTAGGCCAGGCTTGAACATGAGAGCTTACTACCTTGGCCTCTAGAGTTCTAGATTACAGGTATGCACCACTATACCCAGTTTAAATTATTTTTTTTTATCAGAAAAATCTCTTATAATGTAAAAAAGAGATACCTCTAAGAAAGCCATCTTTTAGAACTGAAGAAATTTCTTAGCAGACAAATCTCACTAAATCACACCTGTGAGAGGATGCAGGACATTTAGTTATTGGGCTGAATATAGTTTGGAACACTCTGTGTACAATACTGTTACAGGTGCTTAGGTCCATACATCTATAACCTTATCTGTATTCCAAAGAAATGAGGAAACAGAAATTGGTAAAGGAAAATAAATTTATCAACAGTTTGACCAAACAGAGAAAGAGTTCTAGTTTCTCTCCATTTTTCCTATAGCAGTGTTACCATTTAATAGACAAGATGAAATAAAAGTCAAGAGATATGTATGTGTGATTTGACTGCGGGGAAGTTACTCAGTCTTTTCCTGAAGAGAAGGGCCCTGGGCCCAGGGTGTCCCCATTCCTGGTTACAAATAAAGATTTGTAGTTAAGTCTCCGACAAGGATATGGGATCTTGAAGATTCCCCATGTCAAGGCTGGCACACGCAACAGTAAAGGCCCATTAAGGAAAAACTAGCTTTTTTGTGGTCAAAAGGATTAAATCTCTGGCTTGGGCAGACCTAACATTACAGTTGGGTAAGGTCAATGACCGGACTGAGGGATCTCTCTTCTGAAAAACAGGACCACCCGTAGAAAGGCAGATTCATCTTAAGCCACGCTAAAGAAATAGACGGAATAATTCTCCCTTTAAAGAGATACTGTACTTTTCTTCCAAGAATTCCTGCTCCCTAGTAACTGACAGGGCCTAGTCATCTGGCTTCGTAAGTTTGCTTGCTTTTCTCATAAATGTAACGTTCCCTTTGCTTGTTGCTGTCTCTGCATCAAGCATGCTCTCCCTAGGCTTGGGCTTCCTTACTCTTTTTCTAAAGCTCCCCTCCAGGGCAAGTGGCTGCTTACGCCATGTGGCGAACTTCTCGCCAGCCTAACTCAAATAACTTGGGTTGTTTTTGCTTCTCTTCTCCATTTTCTCACTCTGGGCAGCTGATAACATTTACAGCTTGACTGCTCTGTTTTTATTTTAACGTATAATACATTTATTTATTTATTTATTTATTTATTTATTTATTTATTTATTTATTTATTTATTTATTTAGAGATGGGATCTCCTTGTAGCCCCAGCCGGCCCGGAACTCACTTTGTAGACCAGGCTGGCTTCAGTCTCACTGAGATCCACCTGCCTTTGCCTCCCAGATACTGGGACTAAAGGTGTGGGCTTTATTATGCCCAGCTTATTTTTCTTTTAAATTTAATAAAATTGTCCTCAAGCTTCCATTTGAATCCATTCAAATTCTTTTATTAAGGAAACTAAGAACCCAAAGGGAATCCTGATTTCTCTGATGTCAGTAGGGTGGTTCAGTGTGCAAAGTACTTGTGATGCCCCCTCATGACCCCAGTTTGATCCTCAGAATCCAAGGTGGTAGGAGAAAACCAACTCCACACATACTCCACAGGGCATGTGCATAGCTGATACACGTACAATAAATAAAATTTAAATTTAAAAAAGACCCCCATTTTGACAGATAAAGTACTTGGATTTGTGAGAGTCCCATCCATACCAAGTCTGGCAGAAGTTTCGTCTCTAGGTCCATTCTTTTAATAACTCGCAAAGAGTGGAAGCAGCCTTTTGTAATAGTTTTTTTGTTTGTTTGTTTTTCCTTTAGAGGTCAGGTTCTGCTCAGAGTCTCCATTTGTGTTAAACATACTCATTTTTCAAATGACAAAAGTGGTGGTCTGATAGGAGGGTACTAGTGTCTCTGGTTAGGTATCTCCTCTGCCAGACCTTCGGCACTGGGCCAGGGCTGCCCTGCCTCTTTCTGAAGGTAATCTCTGAATTTTATTTTACTTTGATGTGAAAGGGCACATGTATGAAATTTTTGCCAGGAAATTCAGATTTAAAAAAAATGGTTCACTGGTAGAGTGCTTACCTAGTGTGTGCAAAGCCTTGGGTTCAGCCCCTACCACTGAAGAAAAAAAAAGAAAAACTGTTAGCATGTTAGAATTTTTAAGATAGATCTCGCTTTTCACAGCGTTTGTAGCTCAGGGGGGAAAAATGTACTTAAATTAGCATTAAATTTGTTTTGTGGTCTCCTAAGAGATGAAAGCAGCTAGTAAAGGAGACTTGAGAGAGAGAGAACATTTACGAAGGAAGAACAAAGAGAAATCCGGTAGCCCTCCCCACTCAGAAAAGGGCTTTGCTTTGTGCGAGCTGACACCCTCTGGGGACTGCCGGGAGGGAAGCTCTCAGGGCTGTGTTCCTGTGGTTAGTTTAGTAACCTTTGGTTCAGCAGTCCTCGGGGATACCGGGAAGTGGGTGCCTGACCAGTTATGTTATCAGCTCTCCTGGTCATGTCCTCTCCCCGAAAGACACTTACAAAGCAACCCCAGGGAGGGATTCCCTCCTTCTGTTTCTCTGCAGATAAGCAAAAGTCAGACATCTTCCTGGATCCACCCGGGGTTCACTAAAAGTTACTAAATAAATCCAGCTCCCTTTTTGTCCTCCAGACAATGAACTCCTGGAGAGTCTCCCGTAGGATCTAGACTGTGAGGGCTACAGCCCCAGTGGTCACCTGCAGGATCTAGGAACCCAACCTTCTTTCTCCTGCAATTGAGTCCCTAATTTGGGCTTTTCTGGTACTATTGTTGTGAACAAGAGGCTGTAATTAAGGCCTACAGGTATGCAGTGAGGGGAAACAGGAATCTCCATGTTGAACAGGGGCCTAGTAAATAGCCTTTCTTTCCCCCCTTTTAAAGGATGTTCTTTTGTTATATTTGCTCTTTAATAATTTTCACACATACATAGTGCATTCCGATTCCTTCACCCCGGCATCATCCCTCCCCCACAAGCCCCCTTTTCACATGCATAGCCTTTTGTTTTTTTGACCCACTGAGTTTAACCGGGGCTGTCTGTGTGACCGTGGGTCTGCCACTGTTCTTTGGAGCAAGGTGAGTTCCTCAGTGGGTGTACAACTGAAGATAATGTCTGCCCCTCCCCAGAACACATCATGCGCCCCAAACTCAGCAGGGAAATATAGGGACCTTTGGCCCCCTCCCTGATCTATGATCAACTGTTGACAGGCCCAGTAAGCAGCATAATTTCTAGTCCAAGTGTCCATGTATGAAATTGGCCATCTCTGAGTCTTCACTCTGTTGGTATGAGAAAAATGGAAACAGAAGAGCAACCGCTGCAAGTCGGAGGCACTAGGCGTTTATGCGCTAATCACTGGGGTAACGAGAAGTACTGGACTGTGTAGGTGTAAGCACCTGCTTAAGGAAGGGCAGCATGGAGGGAAGCTGTATTTTGGCGTCATCCTGTAGGTTACAGTTCCTGGCAACCAGGCAGGCCCCAGAGCGGACCGGCAAGCCATCATCTTTCTGCCAGCTTCAGCTATAGGGGCGAGAGGTGGTACCGCAGTGCTCTCCCAGTGGATGGGGATGACGTGTTCTAAGGAGATGAGTGCAGAGGCTCCTGTCAAATGAGTGAAGAGAAAGAGGAAGTGGGGAGAGGAGGCGGGACAACGCCAGGCTCCTATAATTTAAAAAAAAAAAAAGGGCAGAAATGACAAGATCATTCATTCACCTTTAATGTAAACTCGGCCCCCTGATCATTTTTCAAATTTGCCTCATAATCTCTTCTAATATTTGGCAAATCTCATTAAGACAGGCTAGAATACATTAAGGCTGACCCCTGTCAGGTTCTGTCCTTCATTCTCTAGGATTGTCTAAAATGGCAATGTCACCCTAAAAATCAAACCCCTCTTTTTTAGTTTAGGAAACTTTAACGCGCTCTGGGACACTGCCTGCCCGAATCACTGCAGGCCTCAGCTTTCTCCCGACAGGGGGTCGGCTCTGCTGGTCTGGCCCAGCTCTTAGCTTCCGGGCTTGGGGATGGCCTGCGGCTGTGGGGGCTGGGGCTCCGGAAGGCGCGGTGCGCGCCCGGCCGCTGGCGGCTCGGAGCTCTTTGTCTGTTCCTACCAGCAGGCGGCGCTGTGGGGCTCTGGGCCGCCGCGCCCTCCGCCGAGGCCCTTTCCGCCGCAGCCGCGCCTCGCCCCTCCGTTCGGAAGCTGCTGCTCCACCCCGCGCTGCTTGCTACGGTTTCCCAGCCTTTGTGCCTTTTAAAAAGAATTCTTTTTACGCGTTGAAGGCTTCGTACATGTGTACAATGAGTATTAATCATCCACCCACCTCACATTTTGTTTATTTTTGGGTTTTTGCAGCTCTAGAGATTGAATCCTGGGCCTTGTGCCAAACCCGCAAAATAAATGAAAGCATTCTGCCACAGAGCTACATCCGCAGCCCCACTATGTTCTTGTGACTGTTGCTACTATTTGGAAACCGGCAGACAAGATGGCTTGGTGTGCAAAAGGTGGTTTTGAGACAGGGTCTCCCAGTACCCCCAGCTGGCCGGGAACTCTCTATGTAGACCAGACTGGCCTCGATTTCAGAGAAATCCACCTGACTCTGCCTCTCGAGTGCTGGGGCTAAATGTGCACCGTCACTCCCGGCTCTCAAGCCCAATTCTCGACTTCCATTCCTGGAACCCACGTGTTGGAAGAGAAGGACCCCATCAGTACAAGTTGTACTCTGATTCCCACACAAGTAAATAAATAAATGAAAAAGCCCCAGGGGGTTTTGAAAAAAAAAAGGAAAGTCTAAAAACCAAACAAAAAGCCCCAAACATTTCTATTTGATTGTTTTCCTTTTCTTTTTTCTCCTTTTTTCTTAAGCAAATACTTCTTAAAAACACATTGTAATCGGCGAATTTAAAATATATTTCAAGTTTAATTTCACTGATTCGAATAAAAAGGGCCTCTGATACAACAAAGGGAATATAAATTGAAAATTAGAATATCTTTTAAAATCTGCTTCCTGTTTTTTTCGACTCCTGCAGGTACAGACAGGAACTCGCGAAAATTCAGCTGCGCCGCCATCTGCTGGACGCTCTGCGGTGCTACAAGAATCTGCGGGTTGAAATGTTGACACAGACTTCGCTTTTTACGCAGCTAAGGCTCTGCACCAAGCAAGGCAGCGTTCACTTACGTGCAGACTTCTACCCATCTACAGAGACACAGGATGGACCCTCCGCTAGCAAAGGGTCTCGGTGTTGAGGAGCATTCGGCTCTGAATGAACCGGGATTAGTGATCCCAGGAAAGCCCAGGGCTGCTAGAGGGAGGCAGATGGTGAATCCATTTCCTTACACATGCCTGTTTGGCACGGTTGAAAGCTAAAACTTCGTTTTCCATCACTGCACACTAGGTCATATCAGCGACAGAAATCACATGGTACTTGTTCTCCTGAATGGACTGATTTTTACAGAATGGAAGAAAATTCAAAGGTGAAAGGGTGACAGAAATAAAATTAATTTGGGATTTGGAAGGTGTTAAAATGTAGCCTTGGCGGTGTTTGATAGGTCGCCAAGCCCTGCTACCGTTTTCTAAACTCCTGAGTCAGTTCTAATTCACTTGAAGATTTTTCTATTTAGGAGAAGGCCGACCCTTTCTACCCAATGGTCTAAATCAATTTGCAAACACGTTTATATACATACTTTCAAATAAACCTACATTCCACATTGTTGCAAATTGTATTAAAGCCCACAATCAGAAAGCGCTGGGGGAACCACTGAAAAGCAAAATTGTACAGCAGATTAAGGCAGGCCGACTCATCTGGGAAAACACGGTTCACTGATAGCAGCTTTTGTAAGGGAACACACTAACAAAACCTAGCTCTGACCTTACCCGAGCTTGATAATTACATTCTAACAAAACTGGGTCTTTGTATTTTGGAATGAGCTATAAATGGTTTTCCTAAAAGAGCTGAAATAGCTTTATCAATAATGTGGCCTCCTGGAGCCTCACTGGTGATGTCATTTTGGGGTCCATGTCAGGTGACAGCCATATTCAATCAGTGATTTCTAACTGCACCCTTAGCTGCTTCAGTAACAGCCCTCTGGGGTGACATTTCTCTGATTCTAGTGTTGTCATTTTTAACCCTCTCTAGAGGTGCCTGGAGAGGATGCTCAGACAACCAAGAAAGCAAAAGAGAAATAAAAATCCATCTAGCAACGAGTGGAGGGCTGTGTGGGAAACTGGAAAGAGTGGCATGCACTTTTAAAGTTTTGGTTTTGATCTTTTGTTTGGTTTTTGTTTTGAGACAGGGTCTTATTGGGCATCCTTGACTGGCCTGGAACTCCCAAAGATCCCAGGGCTGGGATTAAAGAGGATTGCCACAAAGCTTGACCCTTTTTGTTGTTGGTGGTGGTGGTGTTTTGAGACTGAGTCTATCTGTATAACCCAGGCTAGCCTCAATCCTACCTTAGACTCCTTTATCACAGACCCTAGCCACTCCACTGGTCTAACTGTAATTTAAACACTGATACTGTCTTGCAGTGAAGCTCTATTCTAGTCATATAAAGGACGGTAAATCCTTAGTGTACTAGAAAATGGCTGGTTCTGTGCCCTGGGAGAGGAGTGGGGGCAGGAAGAGAGACAGCCAGAAAATTGAAAGAGGTAAGATTCTCCTGAGATTCAGAGACCCTCAGAAAACTGCTGCAGTACCAGCTGGTGGTCAGAGGTTATACAGGAAACCCTCAGGGGCATTCCACTTTGGGCTGCCTGGTGCTTTCTGTGTATGGAGTAAATAAAATTATTAAATAAACATTGCCATAAATAGAAAAGGTTTTCAGGCTCCAGGATACAATCCAGTTACTAGAATAATGTAGATATGTTCAGAATGTGAGTATGTCCTTTTCATCTTCTGCAATAGAATTTTACCTGTGCACCCGAAAGGGAGGAGGAAGAAAGGCACTTTTTTTTTGTTCTTTGTTTTGTTCTGCTGAGAATTAAATCTATGTTCCTACATGTTAGGCAGAGGCTCTACCACTGAGCTATCTCCAATTAAAGTGGTTATTCATTTTAGAAAAGATTGCAGAAAAGATTGTCTGTTATGTTATACTGTAGAAATAGAGAGCATGGTTTCCAGCACTGTGAGGAAATGATCCAAAAGCATTCGATGTTTAGGGAATACCAGGTGATCAGAACAAGCCAAATGACATCTCCATGGAGGGGAAAATGGGAAATTTCAGAAATGAGAGCTGATTTTCTGTGGTTATCTGCCAGAAGTGAGCTAGTGAAGCCAAGTCTGGTAGGGCAAGCTTCTACTTTCAGCTGCTTTTGAGTCCTCATGAAAGGGTATCCCGAAATGCGGCTCAGATCAGAGATGAAACAGCTGCTGAGGTAGAACTGGCACTGGCTGGCCGGGACGCAGCTCAGGGGGTGCGGTGCTTGCCCGCCTGTCGGAACGCCTAGGTTTGAGCCCCTGTGCCACATAAACAAAGTATGGCGGCCCACAGCTGTAATCCTAGCACTCAGAAATCGGAGGTGGGAGGGTCAGGAATTCAAGGCTATACAGACAGCTCAAGATCAGCCCGAGTTACAGAGTAAGATCCTGTTTCATCAAAAAATAAGAAAAATGAACAAAACCCAAAATCTTTTTTTTTTTTCCAGTTTGATAAAACACATTCTTACTACCATAAGAAACAAACAAACTTCACTGTGATGGTTACTGTTTAGTTTCCACCTGATGGAATATGGACTGCCCTGGGAGATGGGCCTGTGTGTACGCTTACAGGGAACTACTGTGACTCGGATGTACACGGCTGGGGTTGGAGCCCCAACTCAGCATAAAACAGGTGTAATGGCACTTTTGGGTAATCCTAGCATGAGAATCAGGATTTGAAGGTCATCCTCAGCTATTTATGGAGTTTGAGGTCAGCTTGGGATACGTGGGTATAAAACAAAACAAAACCCTTCAAACCTTTATGAGGGAAGATATTAGAATACAAAATATTTTGCTATAAATTACCATATGAAAATAAATAAGCCTAAAAATAATACAAAATACTTGCCATATGACCACAAATATTCTTGTTATTGTATATTTGTAACCTGCTACTTCTGACTGAACACAGCTCTTCACTATCACTAGTGTCACTAGTAACAGAAGTGAAACTAGAACAACATAAGGTTTCTTTGATTTTTTTTTTTTTTTTTTACTTTGTTTTCTCTGTAGGATGTTTATTCCTGTGTAGTGAGGGGGAGCCTTCAGTGTCATGGAGAGGCTTTCCACAGGTATGGTTTCCTAGGTGCTTAGAAAAAAATGGTTTTGAATTTGCTCTTCACTTTCGTGGACAGCTCTGAGAACCAGTTCCAGGTCTTGACCATAATTTCCTTTCTGTTAGATGTGATCAGTAGCTGCTGGGGTCTGGTCCTCCAAGGGGGCCTTGATCTCCAAGGTGTTCCCAAACTCCTTCAGCTTACTCGGTAGATGCTCTAGTGCACTGGAGACTGCTTGAGCCACTTGACAGGAGCAGGGTCTGGTTCTAAGGAAGGGTCAAGACAGCTGGCGTAGGCTTGTTTTGTTTTTTTTGAGATGGGGTCCTATTGTGTACACAAGCTGGCCTCAAACTATGCAGCCCAGGCTGGCCTTGAACTTGCTGTCATCCTCCTGTCTCAGCATCAGTGCTGAGATTACAAGCATAAGTCACCATGTTCAGCTTTTATCTAATTCTTTTCCCTTTACTAGTGTTTTGTGGACATGCTATAGGACAGCACTTTAAAGTCCAAGTTTTCTTAAACCAGAGTAGGATGCAGTGCTTCTCACTGCAGCTTTGAGGATTCCAGCAAAAGCCTCACCTGTATTGTCTGGTGATTTTAAAAATTATTTTTACTTTATGTGTATGAGTGTTTTGCTTCCAAATAGGCAAGTGCATTGTGTGCATGCATTGCCCATGGAGACCAGAAGAGGGCATCACATTTCCTTGACACTAGAGTTACAGATGGTTGTTAACTGTCATGTGGATGCTGTGAACAGAACCTTGGTCCTCTGCAAGAGCAGCCAGTGCTCTTAAACACTGAGCCACCCTCCAGCCCCAATGACTCGATTTTTAGAAGATGACAGCATATGCATGTTCTCATGTTTGTTCCTTTGAGTACAGCTCTCAGAAACAGCAGAAACCAGGAGTCCCAGGATCCTAGGAGGTCAGGACTGAAAGAAAACCATCCTGTCCAGCTCCCTCCGGTTGTGTATGTAGAGACTGGAGCCTCAGAACACCTGCCCAAAGCCACAAAAGCCACAACCCAAGGAACACAAAGTAGTCTTCCATCTCTTTAAAACTCAACAGGCCCTCGGAAAATTCTGGAAATTTTCAACTAGAAAGAAAAATCAGTTATCTGTTCACCCAGGATAATTTTTATTTGTATTTGGGTACGGGGCAAGGAATCAAACCCAGGGCCTTGAGAATGCTGAGCAAGGGCTCTACCAACGCCACTCAAGTTTTTCTTCCAAAACTGTCCAGCAGGGGGCAGAAAACTGAAATAGGAATCTCATCAAATGTTTACAATTACTTTACAGTACAAGAGTTTGCGTGTGTGTGTGTGAGTGTGTATTTGTGTGTATGTTTTCTGCTGCTGCTGCTGCTGCTGCTGCTGTTGTTGTTGTTGAGACAATATCTTGTATACAGCCTGGAACTGGCCTGGAACTCACTATGTAGACCAGGACAGCCTCAAATTTTAAATAATCCTCCTGCCTCCATTAACTAAGTGCTGGGATTACAAGCAAGAGTATATTTCTTTAAATTCACCATTTAAGGGCTAGAGAGATGGCTCAGTGGCTAAGAGCACTGGCTGCTCTTGCAGGGGTCCTGGGTGCAGTTCTCAGCATCCACATGGCAGCTAACAACTACCCATAACTCCAGTTCCAGGGTATCACAGGTCATCTTCTGACCTCCTTGGGCATTGCAAGACATGGGTACACTTATGTACATGTAGGCAATGTACTCCTAAAATAAAAAAAAAATTTAAGTTCCTTATTTATTTATTTATTTATGAATTGTAAGGTTTGTAGCTCAGTTGATAGTGTACTTGCCTACCTTGCATAAAACCCAAAGTTTGAGCCCCAGCACAGCATAAATTTGGCAGGGTGGTGCATCTGTAATCCTAGCAATGAGGCAGAAGGATGTGAAATTTGGCTAGTGAGACTGTGTGTCAAAGAAAAAAAATCAACACTTGCCTGGAGTATACCTCAGTTGGTAGCGTGCTTGCCTTGCAAGGCTTGCAAGTGCACGGCCTTGCATTAATCCCTGGGAGAGAGAGGAGACACGGAGACTCCTGACTCTGAAAACATTTTAAAAATTATATTTTTATGTGGGCCTGTGGTGTGGGGAGGTCAGAGAGCAACTTAACAACTTGCGGGAGTCAGTCCTTCACCTGGATGCTGGTTCCAGGGATCAAACTTGGGGTGTCAGGCTTAAGGAAAGTTCTGGCATGCACTGAGCCATCTCACTGGCCCCAGTTCTTAGCTGGGGAAAGACTTGAGCCAGACTCCAGGGTGGGAGACTCCTTTCCCTTCCCGTGTCATTCCTGAATTTTCCTGGTTTGTCTACCCACACTCAACACGCTGAAGTCTCAGACCAGGATGGCAGCAGAGGAGGTGGAAGCGTGGTGACTGCTGGCCTCGTGCTGAAGATGAGGCCCAGATGGTTTCCTGAAGACTCTTGTGTAGATTCCCAGCAGGTATATCGGCTGGTAAGCTCAGAACATGGGAGGCCGAGGCAGGAAGACTGCCATGAGTTCTGGGCCAACCTGGTCACAGCACATAGCCAGTTCCAGGCCAGTCAGGGACAGGAAGTAAGATCCTGTTTCAAACCAAAAGCATGTTCCTTAGAGAACCTTTGAACAGTGTAGCTGTTGTGTTACTTTTCCTGAGGAGACATGGACAAAGGTCTGTTCATCCCAGATAGGGCACCAACAAAGCAAGGCCACAGCTCTACCCAAGGCTAGCCTGGTGACCAGTGAGTTTACTGGGCTGACCTACACAAGCATGGCTGAAGGGATACTTCCCTCCAGGAGCATGGGTGAGCCCCAAACAGCTGCATCAGAGAAGGGCCTCCCAGCATGGGTGCCAACCCTCTGAAAGCTGCAGTGAACCTTCTACTTCCTGTGCACTGTAGCGCCACAGGAGTCCAAGTGCAGCTGGAGCAGGATCGCCTCCAGCTGGGGATGTCTGTGATTGGCTCTCAAGTGGGGTCTGCATATGAAGGGACACAGTGGGCCCAGTCTTGTTGAGGGGCTCCTTCGCAAATTACAGCCTCTCTGATTCAGATGGTAACAGCTCTACTCAGAGGACAGTGTTCTATAACAACAACCTGTCTCTGAAGCCACTTAGATCCTACATATGACCACTGGAAACAGATCAACTGTGTCTTGAGAAGCCCCAGCCACTCTAGGGCTACTGACTTTGACCTTTTCTCCTTTTCTTAAGCTTCTCTCTCCCCTAATGCATGTGTTTAAATTTGTATTGAAACTGTTCTTTTTCTTTCTTTTCCCCTATTGGGAGTAGAAGGCATGACCTGAAACTTGCTAGGGATGTACTCCACACTGAGAAGTTTTGAGTTTGGGTGCCTCAGTCTCCTAGGAAGCTAGGCTTAGATGCATGCTCCACATTGCCCTGGCTCTTACTAGTCACCCTTTCCAGCACATAGTGTTCCTGTTCTTCCACTCAAAACACTACAGGCTATCTCAAGACTTGGAGCTTTGACTCTAGCTTCCAGCTGTTTGCAGTTTTTTTTCAGGTTGGCCCATCTCCCCTCCTGGGACCACACAGTGACATTCAAATTTTTGTTCAAATCTGACAGTTACAACTCATCCTGGCCACCTTGCTGCCCTGCAGCTTCTTCCCTGTCCACCCCCAGCATTCCGTTCTTGTTTTCCTTTTGAGATGGGGTAGCCAATAGCCCAGGTTATCCTGGAATTTATCATTCTTGTCTCCTGAATGCTGAATGTGTGGGTATTCACCACCAGATCAGAAATAAAGTGTGCCTTAAATACTGCATGTGGTATATACGCCTGACATGTGTGCACAGCTGTATGTACGCATATATCAGCCAGAGGTCAATGTGGGGTGTCTTCCTCTGTTGCTGAGCCATCGTTTCAGGTCCTCCTTTTAGAAAAATCTTTTTATTTGAAAATGTTTTAAATTTATTTTTATTTTCTGTGTATGAGTATTTTGCTGGCATGTAAGTGCACCATGTGCATGCAATGCCCGTGGAGGCCAGAAGAGGGTGTTGGATCCAAGGGAATGGCTTACATTTTTTTTTTAACTTATTATTTTCATTTTTTGTCTATAAGTGTATTGCCTTCATGTGTCATGCATGCCCCCAGAGGTCTGAAGTGGGTGTCAGATTCCCCTGGAACTGGAGTTATGGTCAGTTGTTTGCCACCATGTGGGTTCTAGGAATTGAACCTCTGCAAGAGCAGCCAGAGCTTTTAACCACCGAGCCATCTCTCCAATCCCTGCCTGAGCCATCTCTCCAACCCCTGGGAATGACTTTTATAAATGGACATAATCTGTACTAGTGACTTTTAATTAGCCCAAGCAAACCTATGCTCTTGTGTCTAGTGACCTTGGCACCTGAACTCCTTTCTTAGGCAACCTCAATTTGGTACTCTATGCAAAAAGATTAGGAATGAATAAATGAAGATATGCTTGAGAATTAACACATCAAAGCCCCGAAAGGTGCACCCCATTTCCTTTTAACCCAGTGGAGGTTGGGAAGGATGGCTGACCTTGAATGCATGAGAGAGTCTAGATCTAGGGATGAAAAGGCTGGAGCCAAGCTTTTTAAGATGGAGCCAAGCTTGTGCTTTCCCAACTGAAGCTAGAGAAATTGTTTTGAATAAAATTATGGGTGATGCTCAGGACACAATTCCAGGGACAGAGTTCCAGCAGACAGTTGCATCAACGCTGATTCTAGAGACAGAGACAGCCAGTTCCAAAAGACATCTAGGGGAAGGCGTAGCCTCTGAGTTCTGGCCCACTCTTTGTTTTGTTGTTGTTGTTTTAATTTATTATTTTTTTTAATGTGTATGACTTCATTACGTGCACATAGGTAGGTGCAGCCATGTTATGTAATGCTCAGAAGAGTAACTCCTGGAATTGGAGTTACTTTTTCTGCCTCAGGCCCTAAGTGCTGGGTTCACAGTTGTCAGCCACTATATCCGGCAATAGGAAATTAAACCAATTCACAGACATTCATATTTAATAGCACTGATGACTGAACTAGGACTTCCTCTATGCTAAACTCACACTCCATCACTGAGCATGTCCCCAACTGAGGAAATAGTACTCCATCATAGAGCACATCTATGAGTTGAGGCCAGCCTGGTCTATATAGCAAGTTCCAGGCCATCTGAGAATACAGGAAGACCCTGACTCAAAAAAAAGAGAGAGAGAAAGAGAGAGAGAGAGAGAGAGAGAGAGAAAATGCCACAATATTAAATAATATTTAAGAATATTCCCTAATTGAGGCTGGAGAGATGCTCAGCAGTTAAGAGCACTGGCTGCTCTTGCAGTGGACCTGGGTTTCCAGCACCCACGCGGTAGTTAACAACCACCTGTAACTCTAGTTCCAGGGGATCCACCACCCTTTTCTGGGCTCTTTGGGCATTGCATTGTTAGATATCTGTTCACGATTGTAAAGGAAGAGACTACCACCACTCTAATTAAAAAGTCTCAACAAGGCAAACCTTTACTTCTGATCAGAAGGGTGCATCTCTCAACAGAGAGACGGAGAAGCAAGGTCGCGGAATAGGGGACAAGGCAAGTTTATATTCTAACTCCCAGTGCAGTAGTACTGTGTCTTTTTCCTCACTGGCTGGGGTCCAACCTCACAGTCTTAACTGTTGGCTAAGATCTTCCAAAAAGAAAAAAAGGGGGGCTGAGGGGAGGGGTGTGACCCAGGGGAAGGGCTCAGCCTTCCTCTCAGGCCATGTCATCAGTTCCTGAATGCACCAGGATCCTTTTCCTTTTGCATAACCAAAAGTTTTATAGAGTGGGTGTTAGGGGTAAAAAGAAGATTAGAATCCCTTGTCATGAATCAAAAGTTTTTGTTAGGTAGGCAGGGGCTGATCAAAAGATTAGAATTCCTCATCATCAATCAAAAGTTTTTGTAAGGGATCTAAAGAGATGACTCAGTGGTTAAGAGCACTGGCTGTTCTTGCAGAGGACCCACGTTCAATTCCCAGCGCCCACATTGTGGCTAACAACCATCCATAAGTCAAGTTCTAGGGGATCCGACACCCTTTTCTGACCTCCTCTGGTATTATACAACAAAAGTGCTACTTACATGCAGACAATTCACATACACATTTAAGAAGAAAAGTTTTTTGTAGGGTGAGTAGGGAGTGATTAGAACATTAGAATTCCTTGCAAAATATTTCATAGTGTTTGAAAGAAAAGACTAGCCAGGCATGGGGGTGCATGCCTTTAGTCCCAGCACACAGGAGGCAGAGGCAGGTGGATCTTGGTGAGTTCAAGGCCAGGCTGGTCTACACAGTGAGTTCTAGACCAGCTGGGCTACAGGGAAACCCTGTCTCAAAAAAGACCAAAAAATAAAAATAAATAGACTAATATTTGATGTTTCTTATAGCATGACACAAGTCTGCTTACATACATGCAGACAAAATACTCACATATGTTAAAAAAAATTGGGCCTGGTGCCAGGCAGGGATAAATAATGAGACCTTGTCTTTAGAATATATATTTTGGGCTGGCTCGATGGCTCAGTGGGTAAAAGTGCCTGCCTCTAAGCCCAAGTTCCATCCCCAGGTAGACGGAGAGGACTTGTCCTCTGAGTTCCACGTGCTTGCCTTGTGTGTTCACACGTATTCACCAACATCCAAATAAAGAAAGTTAAAATAAAGCTTTCTATGGAATAAGGCGATTTTTTTTTTTTTTTTTTTTTTTTTTTTTGAGACAGGTTTCTCTGTAGCCCCAGCTTTCCTGCAACTCAATATGTAGCCCAGCTGGTCTCAGACTCACAGATTTGATGCCTCTGCCTCTCCAGTGCTGGGATTAAAGGTGTGTATCACCACCCCAAATGTCCACCTTATTTTTGGAGGCAGGTATCTCACTGAAACTGCAGCTCTCTGATAAAGCAAGACTCACTGGATCTTCTGATCTCTCTCTCTCTCCTCAGCATGAGGATAATAGGCAACCACCACTCACCTGGTGCCATGATCTGAATTCAGATAAAATAAAAATAATAAATGAATAATTTAAAAATTCCTAAGAAAATACTATTGTAATCACCTTTATTGATATTATTTTATTATACTTATTTTTATTTCATGTGTATGAGTGTGTTGCTTACATGTATGTAAGTGCACCCATGTCATACAATGTCCTAAGAGGTCAGAAGAAGGCGTCAGATCCCCTGTAACTGGAGCTACAGATGGTTGTTAATTGCCATGTAGATGCTGGGCATGGAATTCGGGTCCTCTTCAAAGGCAGCCAGTGCTCTTAACTGCTGAGGCAACTCTCCAACCCCAGACCTTTATTTTTTTATTTAGATGTCTGTGCTTATGTGACGGGCACACACATGCCCTGGAGAGCATGTGGGAGGTCAGAGGCATGAACCACCACACCCAGCCTCCACCTTATTTTTGTAGACAAGAGTGTGTCACTGAACCTGGAGCTTTCTGCTCCAGCAAGACTCACTGGCCAGCAAGCTCCTAGGATCTTCCTGTCTCTCCTCAGTGTGGCAACCACCTCTGCCATCAGGTGAACTCAGTATTCTCAAGCTGGCCACCAGGAGCCAATTTAACCTGGGCTGGCCAAAGCAGTCTGGGGTTGCCTCACACACTGGCCCCAGGGACAATGTTGACCAGCCTGCAGGTCCCTTCCCATTCCAAATTCAAGGGTGAAGTGGGCAGTTGGAGTGGGCTGTACCTTGTGAGGCAGCAACTGGCTACTAGTCCTGGGAATCGCTTCATGGTCACCCTTTTTTGTACTGCCGTGACATACAGTTTGGGGACTGGAGAGATGGCTCAGCAGCTCTTGGTGCTCTTACAGAGGACCTCAGTTTGGTTTCTAGCACTCAAGTTTGGTGGCTCACACCCCTTTGTAAGTCTAGTGCCAGGTGATCCAACTCCCTCTTCTGGTCTCTGTTTGGACCTGCATTCATGTGTTCAGACACACATGCTTACATACATGATTTAAAAATAATATAAAGTGAAATTTAAAACTATAAACCAATTAATATTAAATATTTTAAACCCTCACGTTTGTATGTATATATTTGCAGTACTAGTGCTTAAATCTAGGACCTCTTCCATGCTAAGCAAGCATTCCACCAGAGATATATTCCAGTCCAGAGAATAAATTTTTTTTGGTCTTTTTGAGACAGGGTCTCCCTGTAGCCCCAGCTGGCCTGGAACTCACTGTGTAGACCAGGCTGGCCTTGAACTCGAAAAGATCCACCTGCCTCTGCCTCGCAAGTGCTGGGATTAAAGGCGTGTGTCACCATACCTGGCCCTCCAGCGAATAATTTGAAAAAGAAAACTCCACAATAGAAACATTTCTTTGGAGGGCAGGAGAGATGGCTCAGTGGTTAAAAGCACTGACTGCTCTTGCAGAGGACCTAAGTTTGGTTCCCAGCACCTATGTGGTGGCTGACTCCAGCTACAAACCTACGTGAGTGTTGCACGACACGGGTGCACTTACAGACAGATCATTCACATAATAAAATAAAAGTAATAAATAAAAAAATTTCTTTCTTTTTCCTTGTCTTTTTTTTTTAGTTAGTCTTACCATGTAGGCCTGACAGTCCTGGACCTGGCTATGCAGACCAGGCTGGCCTAGAACTCCTAGAGATTCACCTGCCTTTGCCTCTTGAGTGTCACGATTAAAGATGTGTGGCACCATGCCTGGCCTATTTTATTTAAAATTTTTAAATTAAAAAAATCTGCATATGTAACGTGAGTGTACTACGTTCAGGTGCCCAAAGAGAGTACCAGGGTCCACTTCAAGAGCAGCCAATGCTCTTAACGATGCCGGGAGCCATTTTGTGAACCACAGCCATTTCATATGAGAATTGCATCCCTGTAAGCCTGGCTGATATGAGCATGTGTATTTTACAGATGCAATACTGTGGCATTCTTGCATCAGCTTCTGGCTGTTTCCCCACCCCTTCCTGCTGAGCCCGCCGTTTCTATATATATATCCCTGGTGTGCTGAATAAAGACGGGGTTTGATCAGCCATGTTGTCTTGCCCTCATTTCTCTGTGTCTCCCGCCCTCCATTCCATTGTTCCCCTCCAGGATTGCCCACGTAAATAGTGTTCCCGCGGGCCGGGGCACTTAACCACTGAGCCATCTCTACAGCCCCTTATTTGATTTTCATTTCTCATTTTATTTATGCGTGTCTGTCTTCGTGTATGTACATGCATGTTTGGGTGACCACAGACTCCAAAAAAAGGCCCAAGAATCTCTGGAGTTTGTGATACAGGTGGCTGTGGCCTGCCTGAAGTTGGTTGTGGAAACTGAATTTGAGTCCTGTGGAAAAACAACAAGCACACTTAACCACTAAATTATCTCACTCTGGCCTCAAAACACAGGCTGGAGCTATGGCTCAGCAGTTAAGATTATGTTCTGCTCTTGCAGAGGACTGGAGTTCAGTTCCCAAACTATGCATCAGGCAGATAGGTCACAGCCACCATTATCTCCCATTTCAGGGGATCCGATCCCCCCTTCTGGTCTCAGCAGGCACCTGAAATCACAGATGTACATACAGACACATGCACATACTTAAAAATAAATTTTAAAAAGAAAAAAAAGAGAAGGAAAAGTTCCGCACCGTGGCTCACACCTCTGTAATTCCATCGGCTGGGATGCCAGGGTGGGAAGATTATCATGAGTTTGAGGCTAGGGTGGACTCTTATCAGTTTTAGCCCAGTCTGGGCTATAGAGATATACTGTCTCGAGAAACAAAAAGCAGTTGAGTGTAATCCTAGCACTTGGGAGGTGGAGTCTGGAGGATCAAGAGTTTAAAATCATCCTGGTTTAAGCCCAGCATGGGCTTCATAAAACCCTGTGTCAAAACCATGTGTATGTGTCTTTTCTATTATGAATAAACAAGAGTTTTTGGTTTCAAATCATGATTAGCATAGGATGATTCGATGTCTGATGCCACATCCATCATGTATACTTCTAACTTGTTTGCACAGGGGTGTTTCATGGAAATAACCAGCTTGGTAACAAATCCACTCTGCATGTTGGTGCTGGATAGAGACTGAGAGCCTCCCAGTGAAGGTACCTTCAGGTTCTCTGACTCAGAGCCCAGCTGGGAGAAAAGGTGGAGCACTGGGCTCTTACTGACTTGAGCCCTCCTAGTCTCCTCCACATGGCACAAAGTAGTTCCTTTTGACAGGATGTCACTTCCTCTCTGTTTTTTTGTGTTTCCTTAACTTGTTGACTTAGAGAAACTTACTTCTAGAACAGCCACATCCATACCAACAAACTGTTACTTCCTTCACAAATGTCCCAGTAGCATCCAGTAAGCACTAGTTCTAGCTCGCTATAAAAGGCTCAGCAATTGGACTCAGGATTCAAATATTTGTGTTTGGCAAAAAAGCAAAGGAAAGTTTTTTGGTTGATGACCTTTCCCTTGACTTTTGGCTTATTCTATAATTGGGTTTTGAGAGTATGTGACTATTCTCTGGGAACCACGAACTAGACTGAGAGTTGAAGTTTCTGGATCCTAGAGATAAGCTACTTTGAAATCTGTGGTATGGGGATCACTTGAGCCCAGGATTCCAAGACCGGCCTAAGCAGCATAGAAAGACTTTGTGTGAAAACCAAACAATAACAAAAACACCTGAGCCTGGTGTTGCATGCCTGTAATCCTGCTTAGAACACTGGAGGCAGGAAGTTCACAAGTTCAAAGCCTGTCTCGGGTATACAGTGAGCTCAAGGCCAGTGGAGATAACTTAGGGAGACCCTGTCTCAAAAGAAGTAAAAAGAGGGCAGAAGATAGGCCAAGTATGGTGGTGCACACCTTAACCCCGCACCTGGAGGCACAGGCAGGAAGATCTCTGTGAGTCCCGGGACAGCCAGGGCTACATAGTGAGAATCTGAAAAAAAAAAATGAAGCTGGTGAGACAGCTCAGTGAGTCCATTCTCTGGTTCCTAGAGAGCCTCTGTCCCAGGCTGTTCATGAATTTGTCGTGATGAGAGCTGAGACACTGGAAGGGTTTATCTCTGTGCGCTCAAGAAACACCCCAACAGCCGGACATGGTAGCACTTGACTATTCCCAGCACTATGGGGCCAGGAAGGTAGCCGGTATGAGCCAGCCACAGCTACATAGAGAGTTTGAAACCAGACTGGGCTGCATGAGACCCTGAAGAGAGAGAGAGAGAGGGAGAGGAGAGAGTTTCTGCATTAGGTAGGGCCCATATGCATTGCTCAGGCCTAACTTTCTGTTGTGAAGGTGAAGAGCAAATGTGAAGGGTGAGGCAGAGATCTACGCCCTTGCACGCCCTTCTCAGGCAGATTGCTCCAGGAGAGGGAGCATTTGGTCACTGAGAGTCTGGAAACTGAATACCCGATACCCTCTAAGCTGTGTATCCTAAAGAGGCATGGGCCCCATTATTTTTAATTGGGGTTTTTTAAAAATAATTTTCTGCCCCCCTTTTTTGAGGCAGGGTCTCTCCCTGTAGCCTCAGCTGACTTGAACTTGTTGTGTAGAACAGGCTGGCTGTGAACTCAGAGATCTGCCTGCCTCTGCCTCCCAAGTGCTAGGATTAAAGGCCAAAATTAATTAATTTCTAATTTTTTTGGTGGGTATGAGTGTTTTGCCTACATGTATGAAAGTGTACCACACGTGTGCAATGTCCACAGAGGCTTTGGAACCCCTGAAACTGGAGTTATGGACAGCCGCAATGTGGGTGCTGGGACCTGAACCCAGATCCTCTGCAAGAACAGGCAGACCTCTTAACCACTGAGCCCTATTTTTGGTTTTAGAGCCAGGTTCTCACTGTGTAAGCTAACCTGACCACGTCCTCTCTGTCTCTCTGCTTTGCCTCCTGAGTGTGCTGGGATATGCATACAAATTCTCTTATATGCCATTTGTGTGTGTGTGGTGTGTGATGTGTGTGGTGTGGTGTGTGATGTGTGTGGTGTGTGTGTGTGGTGTGGTGTGTGTGTGTGTGTGTGGTGTGTATGTGTGTATGGTGTGGTGTGTGTGGTGTGTGTGTTCCTGTACGGAGGTCAGAGAACAACCTTGGGCGTTAGTCCTCACCTTCCTCCTTGTTTAACAGTCTCTCTGGCTCACTGTTGTATGTGTCAGGTTAGCTTTCTGGGGAGTGAGGGCATATTATGGTGGTTAGTGCCTGAACAAAGTCAGCCTGACCCTGTTGGTTGGAACCAGGAATGAGCCCAATCTGTTCTGAGAACTTGTTCCTTCAGATTTCCTTTGGAACTACTCTCTCTTTATTAAAACAATACGTCCAGCAAGTTATGGGGGAGGAACGAGGAACCTGTCTTATTGAAGGGTTTGTTCTATCTGACCCCTACTGATTCAAAATAGTACATACAACCAGAAATAGATGTTATCAAATCCTACTTATTGCTTTTTAAAATATTTTATTTGTTTATTTGCTTGTTTGTTTACTTATTTTGTATACAAATGTACTGCCTGCATGTAAGTGGACCTGTGTTATACAATGCCTTTGAAGGTCAGAAAAGGGCTTCAGACCCCCTGGAACTGGAGTTACAGATGGTTGTCAGCCACCATGTGGGTGCTGAGAATTGAACACAGGTCCTCTGCAAGAGTAGCCAGTGCTCTTAACTTCTGAGCCATCTCTCCAACCCAAAAAAATGTTTTTTAAAGATTACTTTTTATATTAAAACTATATTCTGCAAATTTATTGTGTTTCTTAGCTCTAGGAGTTTTCTGGTAGATTTTATAGGGTCTTTTAAGTATAGAATCTTGTCATCTGAAACTAGTGATAGTTTGACTTCTTTTTTTTCCCTTTTTATTCCCTTTATTGCTTTCTCTTGTCCACTTGCTACAGCAATTAAGTCCTATATTAAATAAGAGAGGATGTAGGAATGACTCATAAAATGGACAGAATCTGGACTAATGACTTTCAATTGATCTTGAAACCAAAAAGCTAATGTAAGCTTGCTTTTGCAACCTAGGCACCTGACCTTGACTCCCCGGAAACTCAATTTGCTGCACCACCCAAAGACAGTGAATGAATGTGGTATGCTTGAGAATTAGCAAGTCAAAGTGCAGGAAGGCAGCACATCTTCACTGAAGAGTAGGAAAATCATTGCTCAATATTGTGCTGAGAAGCTGTTTTAGGCCTAGGGATGAAGGGGCAAGGTTGTGATAAGGTAAGTCTGGATCCAAGTCTACAGTTCCCAACTGCAGCTCGAGAAACGGTTTTGAACAAAATTATGGATGAGGCTCAATGGCATAGTTCCTAGACACATGTGGGGGAAGGGGTGATCTTCAAGTTTGGGCCCACTTAAGAGTCAGGCTGTTTATTCAGTTTTACCTGTAATGTGGCATGGTAACACATCAAGAGGGGACAGTGAGCATCCTTGTCTCATTCCTGCTTTTAGAGGAAATGCTTGCAGTGTATCTCTTTTTCATGTAATGTTAGCATTAGGTTTGCTGCACAAAGCCTTTATTATTTTGAGTACAGGCCATCTGTTCCTAACATCTCCAGGACTTTTATCATTAAGGTGTGCTGTACTTTGTCAGTTGCCTTTAGTGTGTTTGAAGGTGTATTACATTTATTGATTTACATATGTTGAATCAAACTTGCCTTGCTAGGATGCAACCCATTTGGCCATACTATATTATTTATCCAATGTGTTCCTGAATTCAGTCTGCAAGTACTTTGTTGAGAAATGTTGTGCCTATGTTCGTCTAAGAAACTGGCCTTTCTTCCTTTCTTTTTTGTTGTTTCTTTGCCTGGTTTTGGTATCAGAATAATATTGGTTTCATAGAATGAATTTAGTAGTATTCCCTTACTTTCTATTTTGTGGAACAAGAAGAACTTGTATGAGATCTTAAAAAGTTTGATAGAATTCAACAGAGACTATGTCCAGGTCCTGAACTTATCTTTGAGGGGAGATTTAAAAAATATTTTTTTTTTTTTGAGACAGGCTCTTCCTGTAATCTCAGCTGATCTGGAACTCACTATGCAGTCCAGTCTGGCCTCATTCTCACAGATATCCACCTACCTATGCCTCCTGCATGTTGAACTAAAGGTGTATGCCATTTATTTATTAATTTAAAATTTTTTATGTATATGAATGTTTTGCCTGTGTGTATGTAAGTGCATCCATGTGTGCAATGCCCATGGAGGCCAGAAGAGGGCATTGGATCCCCTGGAACTGGAATTATGGATGATTGCTAGCCACCATGTGGGTTTTGGGAACTGAACCTGGGTCCTTGGCAAGAATCATCAGTGCTTTTAACCACTGAGCCATCTCTACATCCCCAAGGGGACATTTTTTTAAAATTATATTTTCTATTTCATTGCTTATACAGGGTCTGTTTAAGTTATTTATATCTTCTGGTTTTAATTTTGATAAATAATATGCATTTAGAAATTTTTTTATTTCTTGTAGGTATTACAGCTTTTTAAAATACAGGTTTACAAAATAGTCTCTATTAATGTACTAATGTTTGTATTTCATTGGAGTCTATTGTAATAGCACCCTTTTGATCTCTAATTTTGTTAATTTGTGTCTTCTCTTTTTTTTGGTCAGGTTGGCTACGGATTTCTGGATCATATTTACCAACTCTTTGGTTAATTTTGTGCATTATCTTTTTGGTTTCTAATCCACTAAATTTCTTCCCTAATCTTTATTATATCTTGTCATTTACTGGTATTGGGATTGGGTGCTTGCTCTTTTTCAAGAGTCTTGAGGTACATCATTTGGTTGTTCATTTGATATCTTTTAGATTTTATATTCATTTATTTACTTTTATTTTATGTGTGTGAGTGTTATGCCTATGTTAGGGATCAAAATAAAGTCTCCAGCACCACTTGGATGAAGTAGCAAGACACTTCATTACAGCCAACTGGGCTGCTGGACTCAAAGTAGGTGTGCCCCAATTGAGCTTGGAAAGAAGCTTTTATAGAGGTTCTGCAGTGGTAACTGGGTACAGTTTAAAACATCCAATAAGAATTAGGCATTTCATAAAGTTTAAATTTCCCGAATGCACACATTCCTAACAAAAACAGACCAGGTGGTTAGCTATTTGCACATGTCCCTCCCAGATTAGAACATCCTGTGGGTTGTGGTTGGGCCAGTTCTTGGACTGGCGAGGTCACTCCTTTCCAGGTGTGCTGTTGGAGGGGTTGGCAAAGGTCAAGCACAGGCGGACTTTAAGTCTGCACAAACAGCAAAATGAAAGTCTTTATCCCATTTCCTAGGCCATTACACCTGCATGTATGTAAGTACGCCCCTGCCGCGTCATGCAGTGCCAGCAGAGGACAGAAGAGAGTGTTGGATCCCCTGGAACTTGAGTTACAGTTGTTGGCCACTGTATGCATGCTGGGATTCAAACCTGGGTCTTCTGCAAGAACAGTCATGCTCTTAACCGCTGAACCATTTCTCCAGCCCCATCTTTCAGAGTTTTTAATGTGAACACTTCCTGCTATAAACTTTGTTGTTAGGACTGTCTTAACTACATCTGAGGCTTTGATAGTTGTGTTCTCATTATCATTTGTCTCTAGGAGTTTTAAAATTTCATCTCTCAGTTCTTGAATAACCTATTATTCATTAAAAAATGAACTGTTGCCAGATCCAGTGGCACACTCCTTTAATCCCAATACTCAGAGGCAAACACAGGAGGATCTCTATGGATCAAGTCCATCCTAGTCTACACAGTGAGTTCAAAACCAGTTGGGACCACAGGGAGGCTCTGTTTCAAAAAACCAGAAAAATAAAAATACATTGTTGAGTCTCAAAGTCTTATTTGTTTTGTTTTGTTTTTCTTTTTTGAGCAGGGTCTCTTTGTACTCCCAGATGGCCTGGAAATTGCTGGGTAGACAGATTGGTCTTGTTCTCACACAGGTCTACCCCTGTCTCAACCCCTCCACACCTACCAGTGCTGAAACTAAAAGCATGGGCCACTACACCTGCTGTCTCCAAGTGTTTTTTGTGGTTTCTATAGTTCTAAGGTTTCTGTATTTGATTTTAGTTTGGAAAATATATCTGAATATGAGAATGGGGCATTAAAGTGGCTCACTATTATTGCATCAGGACCTATATGGCCTTGTATGCCTTTTGGTGTCTATTTTTATAATTAGGACTTCCAATATTTGATGTATAAAGGTTTACAACTGCTATATCTTCTTGATAAATTGTTCCTTTTATTAATATGTGTCATTTTATCTCTTCTAATTAGTTTTGGTATGAAATTTGTTTTACCTGTTATAAGGATACCTACTCCTCGTTTAAGGTTTCCATTTGCTTAGAAGTTTGTCATCTTTTACTACTGAGTTGTTGATATTTTTAAGTGTGCTTCTAAGAGACAACAAATAGTTGGTTCTTGGTGTTTTTTGTTGTTTGTTTTGGGTTTTTTTAATTTTTAGTTTTATGTATATGAGTGTTTTGCCCATGTGTATTTAAGGGCAGCCCTGTCTTGCAATGTCCATGGAGGTCAGAAAAGGGTGCCGGATTCCCTGGAACTGGAGTTACAGACAGTTGCTAGCTGTCATGTGGGTGCTGGGAACTGAACCTGGGTCCTCTGCAAGAACAACCAGTGCCTTTAATCTCTGAGCCATCTCTCGAGCCCCTTGGTTTTATGTTTTGAGACAGGGTCTCACTTTATAGCCCTGGCTGGCCTGGTCATAAGACCTGTCCGTCTCTGCCTCCTGAGTCCTGGGGTTGAAGATGTGGGACACCATGCCTGCCTGCTTATTATTTTCTTAATCCATTCCATTAGTCTATGTCTCTTTGTGATGAGTTGAGACTGTACCTTTCAGGTTATTATAGACAGGGGTTTTCCATTTTCTATGAATTTGTTCCGGGATGACCTGTTTTGCTGAATTCTTTGTATTTCTTTTCTTTTTCCCACATTAGTGTCAAAGGTTTGCTGAGATATTGTGATGACACAGGCGTTTCTTTCTCATCCAGGTTATTTATGTTTTATTTTCACGGCATCCACGCCCTCCTATGTTCACACAGTGGAGGCATCTTTCTTCTTGCTCCCTATAAAATATTCCATTAAGAGTTTTCTGCAGTGCTGGCTTGATCATCATAAATTGCTTTCATTTGTGTTTGTCTTGAAATACCCTTGCACATCAATTTTAAAAGATAACTTTGAAGAAGATAGCATTCTTGGTTCTCATTTATTTACTTTCAGAGCTTGAAATAGTTCATTCCATGTTTTTCTGGCTTTTATGGATGCTGATGAAAAATCCAGGTAATTCTGATATTTCTGCCTTTGTTTATAAATTGATATTTTTCTCATGCTGTTATTAAAGTGATTTATTTTCGTTCTTTTTTTTTTTTTTTTTTTTTTTTAACAGTGTAATGTCGACCTTCGGATTATGATGTGCCATGGAAAGTTTCTTCTCTGGTCATGTCTATCTGAAGTTCTATATACCTCCCGTGTTTGGGTGTCTACTTTTTTTTTTTACTAGGTTTGCGAAGTTTCTGTTGTAATTTCATTAGGCTATCTATTCCATTTGACTTATTTCTGCCCCTTCTTCTACACCTTGAATTCTCAAGTTTGGCCTCTTTTAAAAATGTTTTATTTATTTTCTATTTCATGTGTATGAGTGTTAGGCCTACATGTATATAAGTGCACCTGTGTCATGCAGTGCCTGCAAAGGACAGAAGAGGGTGTTGGATCCCTTGGAACTGGAGTTATGGATGGTTCTTAATTGCCACATGGGTGCTGGCATTCTAACTGGGGTCTTCTGCAAGACCAGTGCTCTAAGCTGCTGTCTCTCTAGCCCCCAAGGTTCAACCTCTTGAATATATCTCAGACTTACTAGAAATTTCCTTCATATACCTTAATTTTTCCCCTTATATATATCAGTATTACTATCTCAATTTTGTTCTTTGTCCCTGAAATTCATTTTTCTACATGGTCTCATGTATTAATGAAGGTATGTGGTATGGTTTTTGATTGACCATCTTTTTCATTTCAAGTATCTTTGTGTGGTTTCCTTTCAGCATTTCAATATCCTTGCTGAATTTTTCCTCTGCATTTTGGACTTTCATCTCCGGTTTACCCACTGGTTCATTCACTTTGGAGACTGTCTTGTTGAGATCCCGGACAGATTTCCTTAATTTGGGCGGCTGTTTGTTTGATTCTTCTATATGATCATTAAGTATTTTAAAAAGTAAATTTCTGAGCAGGCATGGTGGTGAATCTCTTTAATTTCAGTGCTCAGGAGGCCGAGGCAGGCAGATCTCTGTGAGTTCAAGGCCAGCCTGATCCACATATGAATTCTAGGCCAGTAGGGGCTACAGGGAGACCTGGTCTCAATAACAAGCAAAAAAGAAAAATTCTTTATTCTTCCTCAGACATTTCAGCTATCTCTGTAGTTTTGAATTCTCTTGTGAGCTGATCAGTTGGAAGTGGGTCCTGTGTTATGTTCTTTGTTTCTTTGAAGTATTTTGTACTTTGGTGTAGCAATTTATCTCTCAGTTTGACTTCCCCTTCTTCTAAGACTATTTGAAAGCTTTGTTTTCTGTGATTCTTCCTATGGGAATATCTGCATGAGATGTAGTCACTGGACTATCAAAATTTGGTATCGATTGTCTAATGGAATCCTGAGGTGATGCCATCTTGGCCATGTGCCCACAGTACATAGGGTGGGACCACACACTAAGCCCCAAGGTAACCAGACACAATCACAACCCAGTCACCCGTGGACTCCGCAAACATACTGGGGGCAGGACACCTGTGGGGCTCCTTCTTCAGAGACAGCCGTTGCGCACCGGCAGTCCCAGGGAACGGAGAGTCAAACAGGTCCTCAGAATGGCTCAGAGTGCGGCGGGAAATGACACCCGGGAAACTGCGTTGGTGGGCAGATCGTTTATTGGGACCAAGACAGGAGTTTTTATAAGAAGGCATTTTGGCATTGGGAAAGTTAGAGGTGGGGTTAAGGGATTAAAGGTGGGAAGCTTGTGGAAGTTTAGGAATGGGGAAATGAAACCCAAAAACCTGGTTCTGGTCTGGGGTGGGGGAAAGGAAGACTCATATCTATAGTGAATTCCTGGGACCAGGTTATCACATATCAGGCAGAGCAGGCCAGACACCTGCCGTCCCTTCAGGGTCTCCGGGGTTGCTGGGCTTTGCTCAATACCTTATTGCAACAAACACTGGCCCCACAGACACCAAAGTCAAAGTCACTAAGGGCTATGTACTAATCTGGGGCTGTGGTTAGCGCCACAGACCTGAAATAACCCCTCAGACCACAGCAGTAGAGACTGCCAGTCCTTCAGTGACCACTGGACCCATAGAAGCCAAAACCCCATACCCACACTGCCCCTAAAAGACCACTGGATCCCAACCAATCTCTCAGGGACCCTGGGCACACTGGAGCCAAAGCTCAGGCCCCAAACTGACCTGACCGCTGACTGCTAAGCCCACCAGGGCTCGAGCCCGGTCCCATAGTGGGCGCCTCCAGTTCCCTCCAGAACTGAGGGTCTGGTCCTGAGGTGCTCCCTGGGCCCCTGGAGCAGAAGGCCTGCTCTGGCAGCACTATGCAATCCTGTAGGAGTCAGAGGCTTATTTTCGAGTTCCTAGAACATTCTTTATATATATATATATTTTACATTTATTTATTTGTGTGTGTGTACTTGCATATGTGGTGCCTGCTTGCCATAGCACATACATGGAGGTCTGAGAACAATTTGAAGGAGTCACCGCTCTCTACCATGTGGGTCCCAGGGTTAGAACTCAGATTGTCAGGCTTGGCTACAAACATCTTTATTCCCTAAGCTATCTTGCCAGACCCTGAGGTTATATTCTTAAGCGTCATATTTGGGAGCTGGAGATGTAGCTCAATTCGTAGAATGCTTCAATATTGTTCTAGTTTGTTTTCAATTGTTGTCACAAAGCAATCTGACCAATACCAACTTGAGGAAACTGTTTATCTTATATCCCCTAGGTCATAATTCATCACTTAGGGAGCCCAAGAGGAGGAACTCAGGGAAGAAACCTGGATGCAGGAGCTGGAGCACAGGCTGGGGGGCCACGACACGGATGGACGGACTACGACATATGCTGTTTACTGGCTTGCTCCTTTAGCTCATGTTCAGCCTGCGTTCTTATGGGATACACGGCAACCTGCCTGGGGTGGTACCACCCAGTGGGCTGGGCTGGGCCTCCCACATCACTCAACAATCAAGAAAATACCTCACAGACATGGCCACCGGCCTGTCCAATGGAGGCTTCCTCAGTTCCCAACTGAGGCTGCCTCAAGCCAGGTGTGTCTAGCACAGCTAACATGCTTGAAACCCCTGGGTTCAGTCTTCAGTACCACATAAGGCATGTAAAAGCAGGGTGATCAGGAATTCAAATTCATCCTCAGCTACATAGCAAGTTCAAGACCATTCTGGGCTATATGAGATACTGTATTCAAAAACAATGTTTAAGGCCAGGCTTAGGGGTCCCATCCTAATCATGGCATTCCAGAAGGCAGAGACAGCCAGGGGCAGGTTAATGTTTTGAACTTGAGGCCAGTCTGATCTACATAGCAAGTTCTGGCCAACTGGAGCTACAGGGAGACCCTAGCTCAAATAAATAAACAATTAAAATATACAATAAAGTTCATAGGGGAGCTGCAGGGTCATCAAGATTGTTGAGTGGCTTAAGGGCCTGCTGCCAAGCCTTATGACCTGAGTTCAATTCCCAGGATCCACATGGTAGGAGAGAACCAGCTTCCACAAGCTGTCCTCTGATGTCCACATATCTGCTGTGGCATGCATATACTTGCACATACAAAAATAAGTAAACAAACTTTTTTAAGGGATTTTTTTTAAAAGGGGATAGAGAGATGCTCAGTGATTAAGAGCTTCCACTGCTCTTGTGAGGACCTGAGTTTAGCTGACCATCATTAGATGGTGATCTACAACAGGCGGTTTACAACAGCCAGTAACTCCAATGCCAGGGGATCCATGGCCTGTTTAAGTTAGAGTGGCAAATAGCCCCAGAAAATTAACTGGGATAGACTAAATAATCTCCAGGCTATCTGCTGAGAAAGCCCACCCTTCCAGTTTCACTAGTCAAACATTTGGTCATAGGACCACCCCTAGGGAGACAGATTCACCTTAAGTTATGCTAAATAGATGGGCAGAGTACCTAGTGTGTTAATGAAGTAGTGAGGTTTTCCTCCCTGCAGTCCCACCTCCCTGCGCTGTGCTTTCTAATTCTCCACCCAGAGAGTGCAGTCACTGGCCTTGTTAAATAAATCTGAAGCATCGGAGTCTAAGTTGTCCTTCCCAGGGTCCTTGGCATCAGAACACTGTGGTCTCTTCAGGCACATGCACTCATGTGCTACCCACACACAGATGCACATATATACACATAATTAAAAATAAAAATATTTTTTAAAGTGTCTGCAGGGCTGGAGAGATGGCATAGCTGTTAAAGGATCAAGCTCACATCCTAAACGCCAAAAAAAGGGTCTACACATACTGGGTTAGTGACAGACTGTGCCTCGGATGCCCAAGGATATGGACTCAGTGCAGTGGGGGGGAAACGTTATAAAGCTAGCAGTCTGACTGCCCGCAGAGAAACAGGTCTCAGGTACATGGTAAGCAGTACCTGGGAAACTAAAGGAAAGATAATAGAAGCCTTTACGGAAACAAAATAAATTAGAAACTGGAGAGATGGCTCTTGCAGAGGATCCTAGTTTGGTTCCCAGCACCCACATCAGGCAGCTCACAACTGCCTGTAACTCCAGCTTCAGGGGACCTGACACCTCGGGCCTCCTTGTGCCCCTGCAGTAATTTGCATATAGTCACACACACACACACACACACACACACACACACACAATTGAAAATAAAGTATTGAAAAAAATCAATTTTATTATGAACTCTGCAGAAAGTTGGATTTTTAACAGCACCAAGTGGCCTCACCAAAGTATTTTCATTGCAAACCCCATATATTGTTTTCCTTCTCCATTTAAAACTACCAAACTGATGTTTAGCTTCTGATTTGGGAAAGGATCAACTTCAATTCTTTTTTCTGTTTGTTTTTATGTGTATGAGTGTTTTGCCTGCGTGTAAGTGCAAAGCTCTCAGAGGCCAGAAGAGGGCGGCATATCACTGGAGCTAGTGTTACAGGCGGTTCTGAATCGAACTCTGGGTCTTCTGGAAGAGCAAGTGCTTTTAACCACTGAGCCATCTCTCTAGCCCCCCAACTTCTATTCTTAAAAGAAACATTTAAAACTGCATGTAATTCCAGCACTCCAGAGGCAGGGGTGCATGGATCTCTGTGAGAATGAGGACAACCTGATCTACACAGAGAGTTCCAGGCCATGTGGGGCAGTGGGGAGATCCTGTCTCAAAAGCAAAGTAAATAGATAAATAAATAAATAAAAATGGCACTTACATGTTCAGAAGGGACTGGAGAGATGGCTCAGTGGTTAAAAGCACTGGTTGCTTTTCTAAAGGATCTGAGTTCAGTTCCCAGCACCCACGTCAGGAGGCTTACAACTGCCTATAAATCCAGCTCCAAGGGATTCAGCATCTTTTGACCTCCACAGATACCTTGCACACATATGTCTCACACACACACAGGCAAACACACATGCATACACACATAAATAAAAATTAATAATAAATCTTAATAGGGCTGGAGGGATGGCTCAGCGGTTAAGAGCACTGGCTGCTCTTCCAGAAGACCCAGGCTCAGTTCCCAGCACCCACATGGAGGCTAGTAACTCTGTAATTCCAGTTCTAGAGGGATCCACTGCCCTCTTCTGGCCTTGGTGGGCATTGCACATATGTGGTGTTCTTACAAGCAGGCAAAATGCACAAACACATAAAAATTAATTAATTAACTAAATATAAACAAATATGTTCAGAAAACTTAAAGAAATCATGTTCAAAGCTGAGAAAGTGCAGAATTCCTTCAATCCCATTACTCAGGAAGCTGAGGCAGGAGGAATGTGAGTTAGATGCCAACCTTGGTTGCACAGCCAGCCACTGTCTCAAAACAAAACAAGAGGTAACTAGGTGTGGTGGCACGTGCCTTAAATCCCAGCACACAGGAGGCAGAGGCAGGCAGACCTCTAAAAGATCGAGGCCAGCCTGGTCTACATAATGAGTTCCAAGCCAACTAGGGCTACAGGGAGATTTTATGTCAAAAAACCAGAAAGTCAAAAAGCACACACACACACACACACACACACACACACACACACACACACACACACAAAAGAGGAACCGAAATCAATCAACAAACTACTTTCTCACTCTCTCAGAACACAAGAAATGAAGTTAGACATCAATGCCAGACTGGTGGTGGTGCACACTTGCAATCTCAGCATTTAGGAGGAAGAGGAAGGATTGTGAATTCAAGGCTAACCTGGGCTACATTTTGGGACCCTCTTGAAAAATAACATCGATTAAACAAAAGAAAGGAAAGAAGAAGAAGAAAAGAGAGATAAAAGAGCTAGAGATGGTGGTATATACTTGTGATCCCAGTAGTTGGGAGGCAGACAAAGGAGGAATCAAAAGTTTGAAGCCAACCACAACCTCAAACCATGTAGCTAGTTTCAGGCCAGAGACAGAAAAGAGAGAAGAGAGAGAGAGACTCTATTTTAGGCCCCCCCCCACCCCAAAGGGAAGAGACACAACGCCCTACCCCTCCCTGAGGATCTATAGCAATTCATGGTTGCTGGAGAACAGAGAGACATTTTCTCCAGTGGTGTAGCTACAGGTAAGGTGCCCATGTTCCTGTAAATAACCCTTCACCCATGATCCTGAAAGCAACCCTAATGAAACTCATTGGCTCACCAAAACCAAACCCAACCAAAACAAAAAAGACATGGGGTTAGAAAGATGGCTCAACAGTTAGGAGTGCTGGCTGCTCTTGCAGAGGACTCTGGGTTCCAAGCACCCACATGGCAGCTAACAACCACCCTAACTCCAGGTTCAGGGGTCCAGCCTCTATGGGCATTGCATGCACAAGGTGCACTTACATATATAGGCAGATAAAACACTCATATGTGTGATTTAAAAGGAAAATAAATTGCTGGAAGTGATAGCAATGCCTTTAATCCCAGCAATCAGGAGGCAGAGTTCTGTGAGTTCAAGGCCAGCCTGGTCTACATATGGAGTTCCAGAACAGCCCAGGCTACAGGAAGACCTTGTCTTAAAAAGATTCTCCCCACCTCCAAATAAAGTACTTTTAAAAGACTTGAAAGTAGAAGAGGAACTAGTTGGGAGGATTGGGGGAGAGAGGTGATGAGAGACGAGGAGGACAGGATGACTACATATATATATATTCAATATATATACACACAGTATACATGTATGAAATGTCAGAATGAAGCTCACTATTATGCAGAATTAATAAATGCTAATCAAAAACTTTTTTTTAATGCAAAGACAAAAGTAAGAAAAGAAAAAAAATCAATCACAGAAAGATAACTGGGAAATACCCAAGATTTCAGAAACTAAACAGACCTTAAAATAGTCAGTGAGTCAAAGAAATAATTGGGAAAATTTTTAACTATTTTGAACTGAATGAAAATGAAAAAACGACATAGCAAACTTTAGGGGAAGAGGCTGGGTGTGGTGATGAGTGCCTTCAGTTCCAGCACTTGGGAGGCAGAGGCAGATGGGTCTCTGTGAGATGGAGACCAGCTGGGTCTATGTAGTGAGTTCCAGGTCAGCTGGGGCTGCGTAGGTAGATCCTGCCTCAAAAACAAGAAAGAAATGTAATGGGAAGCAAACTATATATGTATATGCAAAATCTATGAGAAGCTGGAAGTAACTCATGCGCCAGAAGTCAAGAATATGCCGTGTGATTTTGTAAAATATGTATTTGGTTTCTGACTCTGTTCCTCACATACAGTGTGTAAAATCTTTGGACTTTCCAAGGTGATGTCTTGATTAATAAACACTAATTAATGCCTGACCGGAGTCCATCCTGTCTGGCAGGGCTGCTGTGGGAGAGAAGGGGGCACTTTTGGTCTCACCCCTCGGTCTCTGGAGGTGAGGCACTAGGGATCCAGTGGATCACTGATGGCTAGATTTAATTATGCATGACGAAGCTTCCCTAAAAATGCAAAAACTCAGAGCTTCTGCGGACTTGTGGAAGTTTCTGGAACATACAGGCTGAGCAGGCGGAAGCCAGGGCCATATCCACATCCCTACCTGGTGTTCATTGGCAATCCTTTGTAATTCCCTCCCTCCCTCTTTCTCTCTCTCTCTTTCTTTCTTTCTTTCTCTTTCTTTCTTTCTTTCTTTCTTTCTTTCTTTCTTTCTTTCTTTCTTTCTTTCTTTCTTTCTTTCTCTTTCTCTCTTTCTTTCTCCCTTCCCTCCCCTCCCCTCCCCTCTTTTCTCCATTCTTCCTTTCTCTTTCTCTCCCTTTTACTCCCCTTCTCCTCTCCTCTATTTTGTGACAAGTTCTCATATGGGGTTTGAGGCTAGCCTGGGTTACATGAGGCCACCTTAAAAAAAGGAGGGGAGAGGAGCTGGAGAGATGGCTCGGCACTGGCTGCTCTTGCAGAGGACCCAGGTTCAGGTCCCAGCACGGATGTGGCAGCTAACAACTGTTCATAACTCCAGTTGCAGGGAATCTGACACTCTTCTGGCCTCTCTAGGCACTGTATGCACATGGCACACTTACATACATGCAGGCAAAGCACTCACACACATAAAATGAAATTTTTTTATAAAGTTGAGAGAGTGCTGGGGAGATGGTTCAGTCAGTAAAGTGCTTACATGGGGACCCGAATTTAATTTCCCAACACTCACGTGAAAAAAAGCTGGGTGTAGCAACTTACGTTTGGTATCCCAGCTCTGGTGAGGCAGGGACTGGAGGCATCCCTGGGCTCACTGCCCAGCCAGTCTAGAAAAATTGCTGAGCTCAGGTTCAGTGAGAGAGTGAGAGACCCTATCTCAAAAAATAAGATAGAGAGCTATTAAGGAAGTCATCTGATCTCTGGACTCCACACACATGTGCACATATATGAACATGTACACTCACACAATAGAAGAATGAAATATATGCTAAAGCTCAAAACAACATACTGTATTACCAGATACAAAAAACTACATATTATATTGTTCTTTTTTCAATTTTAGGTTTGGTGGTGGTAGTGATTGTGGTGGAGGTGGTATATGTGTATGTGTGCCATGTACATGTGCAGAGCTATGAGCTTGGATTTGAGACTAGTCTGAGCTATGGAAAAAAAAAAAAAGCCCTGTCTCAAAACAAACAAAACGAACAAAAACAACAGTAAAAGGTATCTGTTAGCCAAGGCTACCCCATTTTGTAAAGTTACCCCATTTTGGTTGAACTGTGACAATTCCCGAAACTATAGCAATTTGGCTTCCAGGACTAAAGCAACTTGTTTCCCTAGATTCTTGCCCAGATCGACCTCCAGCTAGGAGAGATGCTTATCCATCACCTGACATTCTTAACCCACCACTCCCTGGTTATCCTTAGCAACCCACTGCAGACCAAAAAAAGCAACCTTTTCAGCCTCTTCCCTGCCTCCCTCCTGTGAAAACGGCAAGAGACTGCCACTCTGTTATGTGAGCCTGAACTCTCCTCAGGGTCCCCATCATGCTGGGTCTGCTTGTCTGACTATGGCAGTAATATCTCTTCTAATACATCCCTTACAAGCCCCCAAAGGACCTGCACAGATGCATCTGTCTATGCACACATGTCCCCAACACAGAGACACATACACAATGAATAAATGTAAATATCTGCCAGGTATAGTGGCACATGCCTTTAATCCCAGCACTTGGGAGGCAGAGGTAGGCGGATCTCTGAGAGAATGAGACCAGCCTGGTCTACATAGTGAGTTCCAGGTGGGAAGGGGCTAGGGAGACCCTGTTCAAAAAAGTGTAAGTATATATATACTTTCAATTTTATTTTTATTTAATGAGTGTTGTACCTGCATGTCTGTAAGTGTGCAGTGCCTTCAAAGACCAGAAGAGGGCATCAGATCCCCAGAACTGGAGCTATAGATGATTATTATCCACCACATGGGTGTTGAGACTCGAACCTGAGTTCTCTGCAAGGGCAGAAAGTGCTCTTAACCACTGAGTTACCTCTAAAGTCCCTTATAAAATATTTTTTAGTTATTAAAAAAACACACAAAACTGTGCATGGTGACACACACTTATACTACTAACACCTAGAAGATACAGGTAGGAAGATCAGGAGCTAAAGATCAACCTCAGCTATATCGTTAAAGGTCAGCAGGGCTTCAAGAGAACCTGTCTCCAAAAAATATTGGCCGAGGGCATGGTGGGGCACACCTTTGATCCCAACACTCAGGAGGTAGAGGCAAGCAGATCTCAGTGAGTTCAAGGCCAGCCAGGTCTACTTAGCACAGAGTATACTGTATTGCCTTTCCTTTGTTCAAGGAAAGGCTCTGCCACAAAGAAATTGGGTTCATAAACGCACACCTTAAAAAAGAGTTAGAAATCTTTTTTAAAAAGAAATTAAGCCTCTCAGAACAGTTAGATGAATTACTGGAACTCTGACTTTATACTTGAGCCGAATTATTCTATTCTTGAGAGAAGAAAGAATGATGACTACAAAAGCCACATCAGCCATCAGGGAATGAGATCACCTGGCTTGGTCCTGGGGCCCTGGTACCAGAAGCTAAATTTCCTAGTCACGAGCCCCAATGCAACAATACAAATCCCATTGAGAACACAGAAGGGATCTGAGACACTTGATTGTCAGGGGATTAAAAGAGTCCCTTGAGCCCAAAATTCTAGCAAGCCTTTTAATGGTTGACAAGGGAAAGATGAAGATCTGACGGAATTTCTAGATAGGTTAAAAGACCACATGACAAAATGTTCTGAACTGGACCTAGAGGATCTCCTAGTGAGGGAGGTTTAAACTATATTTTGTAAAATATAAGAAAGTGGAAGGATAAAGGATTAGAAGAATTGCTCAGAGAAGCTTAGAAAGTATACGAAAGACTGGATAAAGACAAGCAGAAGCAAAAAGCTAAAATTATGCTCTCCACGTTGGGGCAAGTTCCTCAAGGAAAGGGATGGGGCTCTGGTACCAAAACCCCAAGCATTCCCAGGGAGGCCTGTCCTGAGTGGGGGAAGAAAGAAAAATAATGGGAGAAAAGGAAGAAAACTGATGTCTCAGATGTGGTTTTTAAGGACTACTTCAAGACCTTCAGGCTGTTAATCAGATTGCTAAGAGTAAACACCCAGTGGTCTCTAAGCCACACACACTTCTTAGCCATGTTCCTGTGACCAGCAGTGGTTTAGCGTTAGAGATTTAAAGATGCCCTCTGAACCTGCCCTCTGGCAACAGACAGAGACCTTTTTGCCTAGAATGGGAAAATCCCCATTCAGGAAGGAAACAACAATCTAAGCGGATTGTTTTACTTCAGGGCTTCACCTTTCTCCTAATCTTCGGCCAGGCCCAGGAACAAATTTGAGAGAAATTTAGTCTCCCACCCCTAGAACACAACCTTTAATTTTATTAATTTCTTTGGCAATCAAAGACTGAGAATTTCTAAGGGAAAATTTAATTTGTAAGAAAAGAAATTAAATACTTTGGGATAGCTAATTAGTTAAGGCCAAAGCAGACTGGGGTCAGGAGGACCAGAGGAACAGGAGGCACCACGGGCTTTCCCCAATCCCAGACCAAAAGGAGCTTAGGAGGTTTCTGGATCTGACAGGATACTGCCGGTTATGTATCTATTCCTAGGCCTTAAGAACCCAAGACTTTGATCTCAAACGACTAGAAGAACCATATCCCTCGGTTCGGAAACCAGGAGAAACCAAACTATTAGAGAATCTTAAGTCCTAATTACTGGCCTGGTGTCAGCCCCACCCTCTTCAGAAAAACCATTTCATTTGTTTGTCAATGTTAATAGAGGAACAGTGCTCAGGGTCCTGACCCAAGAACACGGAGGACACGAACAACCTGTGGAATACTTATCAAAACTACTCAGGCTAGAGACTTGGCTCTGTGATTAAGAGCACTGGCTGTGGTTGCAGAGGACCTGGATTCAGTTCCCAAAACCAAATGGTGTCTAGCAAGCATTTGTAACTCCAATTCCAGGGTACCAGACTCCTTTCTCTGGCAAAAACAAACAAACAAAAAAACTCAAAACAAACAAACAAAACCTCATATACTAAGTAAAAAAATTTTAATTAAAAAAAAAAAAAAAGAAACGAAAAGAAAAAAGAGAGCCAGGTGTTGTGGTACATGGCAGGCACTCCAGAGGCAGAGGCAGGAGGATCATCTCTGTGAGACGGAGGCCAGTTTGGAATATAAAGTACGTTCCAGGCCAGCTGCTGTGGCTACAGGGAGATCTAGTCTCAAAATGACAGAAAATAAATAAATAAATAAATAAATAAATAGGAAAAAGAAACTGCTCGACGTTTTTACCCAAGGCTGGCGGGAATGTGTAGAATTAGGGGCTGCCACTACTCCCTTAAATGGAGAAAGTGGGTATTCATCATCTTTGGGGGTAAACTAAAACTCAAAACTAAACTCACTCCCTGTCAGGTCTGAGCCATCCTATACCAGAGAGTAGGAAGACAGCTTCCAGATTCTCAGGTCCTGAAATATGACACACTATCCTATCAGGAAGAGGAGGCTTGGGGGCTGGAGAGACGGCTCAGCAGTTAAGAACACTGGCTGCTCTTCCAGAAGACCTGACAATTGCTTCTTAATCAAATCCTGGGAAGAAAAGAAACACTTGGGAGGGACCCTACCACATTTTGCTCACCACCAAGTCAGCTGTTGACACCACTGAAAAGGGTTGGGTACATTACACTTGAGTCAAGACAGCACCTGCACACATGGGACCTCCCCCACAGAAGCTGACAGAACATGTTGGAGACAACAGAAAATGGCCAACCGGCCTCTAAAACTGGTTCTTCCTAAGCTCTCTTCCCGGTGCCCTTCCCAGCCTGCGGTCCTATACTCTGGTGGTGTGGTCACTGTTATATATGCAATCATTGTGCTTCTGTTCCTCCCTTGTTACCTTGGGTTAATCCCTTGGTGCTAGTCCCACCCAAAATACAAAATACCAAAAGACCTAGTTGACTTTAACCAGGCTTTGTAGAATTCTTACTCTTTACCCAGACCACCAAAGTTATTTTAAATTTATTTATGTATTTATTTTGTGTGTATGAGTGTAGGACTGCCTGCATGAATGTAAATGCACCCATACATGTGATGCCTGTGGAGACCAGAAGAGGGCATCAGACCCCTCTGGAAATGAAGTTATAGCTGGTGGCTACCTGTCATGTGGTGCTGGGAACCAAACCCAGTCTTCTGCAAGAACAGCCAGTGCTCTTAACTGCTGATCCATCTCCAGAGCCCCACCAACGCTATTTTTACTGTTAATGTGACTAAAACTAATTTACCCCCAACCCTCAAGTTTGATGCTTGCCTTGTTCTTGCACATGAGAACAAAGACTTACACCACAAGAAACAACTCTGAAATTATGACACATATATGTGCCCCCTCCCCATTCTGCCATAGAGTGTACACTGAACAAGCAAGGTGCACATTTCCCTTTGGCAGGATATGTCCTTTCAGTAAAATTGGAGTGGCCTTGCCAAAGCTGGGATGACTACCCAGCCTGAGGGGTAGATATCTAAGTCTCCAGGAAAATGGAGACTTAGGAAAAAGTTCCAACTTCTTCAGAGCACTCTGTCCTCTATCTGTCATTCACTTAATAGTAATATCCTTCCCTTAACAGTTGCTGAGCCTAGACTATGAAGACTATGAAGGAAAACCCATTGACCTTCAGGATCTATGGCTTAGGAGCAGAGATCTCAGGTACCGTACCTATGGGTATCTGTAGATTAGTTAGTCCATGTGGCTGGGAGACTACGCCCAGGGGATGACCCAGTTTACTAATGACTCTTCTGCTTTCATCACCCCCACCTCTCTGGTCCCTTTTCCAACCCAGTGTTAGTATTCAAAGAATGATCTTGCTAAGGTAACGATCATAGAAATGAAGGATTTGACATAGATCTTCTCTATTGATGTGGACTATGGAGATGTCAATGCCTAGTTGGCATGCATTAAATATTCTCTTCTCTACACAATGTCCTGTTACTTATCACAACAACCTACTCTTATTAAAAAGAATAGACAAAGAAAGCCAAGAAATATTGCTAGAATTTGAAGACTTAGGTGATATAATGAGAACCGGAAATTGAGGGAAATAATTACAAGGAATTCAAATCTCTCCTATCAAAAGAATGGTCACAGGGATGTGACCTTTGTAGTCTCTCCCACCTTGTAAAATGTTTGTTTACACGTTTCCCTGAACTTGATGGCTCAGAGTAGCTAGCAATCAGTTCCCCTGCCCTTCACTTCCTTTGCATGAATTCTTTCAAAACTAACCAACCTCAAAAGACTGTGATGTTGGACCCCAGCTACTAGGGGGAATGACACAGTAATCTTGCATTAGAATAAAAATCTATCAAATTTTCTGCTCAGTGTGTTTGCTCTCCAGATATTGGTGACTATGTATACTTCCACCAAGAAGTAAAGCTTGCCTTGCCAAGATAACTTGAGTGATGGTCTCTTGATTTGCAATCCTGATTTTATTTCCAATATCCTATAGATAAGGACTCAGATCCACAAGACTGTCCCTCACTTTGATGCCAGTCACAAGTGTTGGGGACCTACACTTCTGTGTGAACTGACTCCAATCAAGGGTTCCCACATCCCCCACTTCAGTTTTAATTATAGAACTCAGAGAAGCTTACACCCAGGGAAGGTTTGTTACAAAGGTCATACCCAAACAAGGTACTTAAAGCCTGTTCTGGAAGGCTCTTGAACGCTAGGCTTTCTTAGCCCAGTGAAGTTGGCTATAGTACCTTCCCAGCAAGTAGGTGTGGGTACATATTTTTTTAAATCAACCAGAGCTCTCAAAACCTCATACTTTAATGATTTTATGGGGCTTTGTCATGGTCATAGGGTCAATTAGAACCCAGTATCCAGTCCCCTCCTCCTCCCTGGAGTAGGAAGGATGGAGTCAAAATTTTTCTTCTGTTTTGTTTTAGTTTTAGTTTCTTATTTGAAACAAGTTCTCATGTAATTAAGCCTGGAATGGTGTTATGGGGCTGTAATCCCAGCACTTGGAAGGAGGATCAAGGTCATTCTCAGCCACACAGCAAATTCATTCGAGGCCACCTACTGGAGACACTGTCTCCAAAAACCAAAAAAATTAAGCCAAATAACAAAAAAGAACTTGATATGTAGCCAAGGATGTCCTTGAACCCTGATTCTGCTGCCTCCACCTCTGAGCACTAAGAATACAAGTTTGTACTATCATGCCCAGCTCCAGGCTTCTGACTGTGACTTGGACTGTCTGATGACCAGCCCCCACCTGAAACTATCTAGGATCCTATAAAGGATAGCTGTCATTGAGATAAAAGGTATGTCAACGACCAAAGAAATTCTGAGGAACTCAGGAATTCGGTATTGTCAGAAACTTAGGGGCGAGATCCAATGTCTAATTCTTAGAACAGTACAGATCTAGCTCGCAGGTTCAAACCTGCATGCACTTACACTGCTAGCTGCTTCTGGTCTCCATCTCCACTTCCAGGAACACAATCTGTGGTCACATGCATTACTTGTAGGATCCTTATTTTATTTTATTTGACAGGGTTTCACTATGTAGACCTGGCTGACCTGGAACTTGCTGTTTGGATCAGGCTGACCACAAACTTTCAGTGATCCTCCTGCCTTAGCCTCTGAGATACTAGGATTACAGAAGCATGCCATTACATCCGGCCTGTGTTTTCATTTTGAGACGGTCTCAATAAATTGTCCAGGCAAGTCTTGAACTTTGAGCCTCCTGCCTCTGCTGGAATTACTAATGTGTACCAGCCCCTACAGCTGCCTTCCTTCCTTTCTGGGGCTCCTCATCTTCTCAGTCTTCACTGAGGGCCTAAAGGCAGGTGTGACATCGAAGCAGCAATGTGTGCTACAGGGAGAGATCATATCACCAGATAAAGTCAGAGCCTGAGTCAGGCACCAGGCTCAGACTTTTATAACAGTTCACTCTAGCTGGGCATGGGAGCCGTACCAGAAATCCTACCACCTACCAGGTGGACGCAGGAGATCCTGTCTCAAACGACAAAAGTAAAAACCCTAGGAACTGGAGGTGTGGGTGAGTTGATAGTGTGCTTGCCTAACGTGCATGAGGCCTGGGTTTGATCTCCACCACCAAGTAAACCATACATGGTGCCACACACTTGAGATTTCAGGTCTTCAGACGCAGAGGCAGAAGGATTAGGTGTTCAAGGTCATCATTTATAACATAGTAACTTTAAGAAAACTGACTCAAAAAAAATGAAACTAAGACAAACAAATCAGTTCACTTTTTTTCCCCCACGGCCTGGGATCCAACTAGGCAAGTGCTCTAAAACTGAGCTAATCCCAGTCAACAGTTCACTCTCACAAGAACTCAAAGGTCCCAAACAGCTGTCTTAATTCCTTGGGAAGACAGTGCCCATCATAACCTAAGGCCCTCCCAGTGGGCCATGATGCCACCAAACTGAGGGCAAGCCTCCAACACAGAACCAGTGATGGACCAGTTACATCCCCAAACAGTGCCTTCTTTGTCGCAGGGGGAAAAGAGCGCTCCTTAGCCCTCTCCACCTTTGTCTTCATCACGGTGTTTTTTCCCCAGTGCAGATGGACTCACCGTAGGCTTCGTGTTGTTCTCATTCCCAGTACAGTCCTAGTACTTACTAGGTCTCAAATAGATCTTCACTGATAAAAGAAAGAATGGTATGATTTAGCCTTTCTAGAAAACATCTACTTTTTTCTTTTTTTGGTCTTTTTTAAAAATCATTTTTATTTTATGTGTATATTGCCTGCATGTATGTAAGTGCACCCATGTCCTACAATGCCCTTGGAGGTCAGAAGAGGGTGTCGGATCTCCTGGAACTGGAGTTACAGGTTACTGGTTGTTAGCTAATGTGTGGGTGCTGGGAATCGAACCCAGGTATTCTGCAAGAGCAGGCAGTAGTGTACTCTTAACCACTGGGCCCTCTCTCCAGCCCCTCTTTTGGTCTTTTTGAGACAAGGTCTCCCTGTAGCACCAACTGACCTGGAACTCGTTATGTAGTACAGGCTGGACTCTGTCTCACAGAGATCTGCCCGCCTCTGCCTCCCAAGGTGCTGGGATTAAAGGCGTGCACCAACAGGCCTGGCTAGAAAACCAATTGCTAACAGTTGTGATGGCTCAGAGAAGTTGCACACTTGTTACTGGAGAACGAGCCCAGTTTACCGCTCCTTCTGCGACCTGAATCCACCTGGCCCATCCCAGTGTCTTTTCCTTTGTTTTCACCCTGCTGTTTTCAGTGATCACGATCGCTGTGGCTGCTAAGAAAGAAGTCACTACACTCTCCACTTCTTGGACTTCCTCTTCTTAGTCCTCTAGAACAATGTACTTGGAGTTGGGCCACCAAACCCCCAGCACAAAGGCATCAAGCAGCACCATGAAAACTGCTTCGTAGCCTGTGTAGGTGGCCTGCATTCCAGGTTAATTTTTTTCTTCACACTCTAAAACAACTTGGGTTTACTCTCACTCATTTGTCAGAAGAAAGAGCAAGAACAGCCAAGTAGCCTGAAATTTAAAATTGTTTCTTTGTTTTGAACCCAAAGGAATTTTTTCTTCCACAGTATGTGAGCCGAGCTCTGTCCCTTGGGCTCCTTACAAATACATGGAGCTGCTGAGGGAACAGTGTAA
Organism: Eospalax fontanierii; assembly: GCA_035773235.1. Classification (NCBI taxonomy): domain Eukaryota; kingdom Metazoa; phylum Chordata; class Mammalia; order Rodentia; family Spalacidae; genus Eospalax; species Eospalax fontanierii. Next base: position 13,944,491 of record CM069537.1, read on the forward strand.
ACTGATTTTTGTAGTTACAAGCTGTTCCACATCAACCATTTACAAGGTCAGTTGGGACCAAGGCTTACCGAAACAGAGAACTATGTAATTTAAAATGAGGAAATCTTGATCTACCAGAAACACAAGACCTTTCAGGATTTCTAAGTAGCTTATATTTCTGACTCTGTTGGAACAGAGGGTGTCTGATTCTTCTGCTGGAGGATGAGGAAAAAAGTACAGGGAGTAGACGAGGGGACCGAGCAACAAAGAGCGTCCAAAAGAAAGGCCTGTGAGCAGAGTGCTCCGCGGCTCCTCTCGGCATTCCCTTCTTTACCGGATCTCAGGGGCTAGAAACACTCTGGATTTGACTGCCTTCAGGAAATAAATGTGATTAGAGTTGTAGCTATAAAAGTGTTTCTATACCACTGTGTTTTCTTGTCTTTTTAAAAAAATATTTTACTTAGTGTTTTTATGTTATGTGTATGAGTGTTGCGCCTGCAGTATGTAAGTGCACCCGTGTCATGCAATGCCTGTGGAGGTGTCGGATCCCCTGGAGCTGGAGTTACAGATGGTTGTTAGTTGCCATGTGGGTGCTGGGAATTGAATCCGGGTCCTGTACAGGGACAGTCAGTGCTCTTAATTGAGTCATCTATCCAGCCCCTGGTTTTTTAGTTTATTGCTTTTTCTTTAATTTTATGTGTATGAGTGTTTTGCCTACATGTATGTAAGTGCACCACATGCACGCAATGCCCGTGGAGGCTGGAAGAGGGTGTCTGATTCCCTGGAACTGGAGTTACTACTGATGGTTTTTAACCTCCATGTGGGCTAAAAGCCAGTGCTCCTAATCATTGAACAATTTTTCTAGCCTCTTGTCTGTTGTTATTATTATTACATATATTTAATTTTTTTGTTTGTGTATATGTAGGGGGAGTGGGCACAATGCACATGAGTCAGAGGATAACTTTTGGGATTTGGTCTGGGGATCAAACTCAGGCCCTCAGGCTTTGTGGCAAATTCTTTCACCAGGAACTAACTCCCTTATCAGCCCTGTTTTGTTTTGTTTTTAATTCACCAGGTAGCCAAGACTAGCCCTGAATTCCACCTAACTGCTGGGATTATGAGTATGTTTCACTATGGCTGGCTATCCTGAAGTTTTTGGAAAGAAAACAGTGGTTCAGAAATGAAGATGTTGTGTACTGCTATAATCCCAGTAGTTAGTAGTTTAGGCAGGAGGATTGCCTTGAGTTGGAGGTCAGCCAGGGTTAATTAACAAGACCAAATCTTAGCTAGGCATGGAGGCACATACCTGTAACTCCAGCTTTCAGGAGGCAAAGGCAGGAGGATCACCACAAATCCAAGAACTGCCTGGTCTACATAGTGAGTTCCAGGCCAGCCAGCTACATAGTGAGATCCTGTCTCAAAAGACCAAAAATAAGTTGTTGTTTTTGTTTTGTTTTTCTTTTTATGAACCTGTTTCCAAAAAAAAGTGGGGCATGATAGTATACACTTATATTCATAAAATTTGTGAGACGGATCAAGAGTTCAAGGCCATCTTTGGCAACATACCAAATTCAAGGTCTAACTAAGTTATATGACACTGTCTCAAAAACAAAAAAGAAGGAGGGGTAGGAAGAGCAGCTGGAGGGGCAGGAGGAGAAAATGAAGAGGAGGAAGAAACAGGAACACCTCAAAGTCAACCTCCTGAGGGAAGGGGATTGGGACTGCAGTGAGACAAGACCGGAGGCACAGTCGGGTAAGACTTTCAGATCACGCGTGGCCACGAGTCTTTAGTTTCTGTTCTGTACAGTAGAGGGGGTGGAGTTTCCACCTTAGACGGCACCATGAGGAATAAGTAAGTTGCCAGATGCTACATAAAACCTGTAATCCGAACATTTGGAAGGCAGGAGAATAGAATAATCAAGTCCAGCCTGGGCTACATAATGAGTTGTGTCAACAGAAAAAGAAGCCTGGAGATGTAGCTCAGTTGGTAGAGTGTTTGCCTAGCGTGCCTGAAGGCCTGGGTTTGATGCACAGCATCACATAAATGAGATATGGTGGTACTGGGCAATCCCAGCACTCGGGAGGCAGAGGCAGGAGGACCAAGAGTTAAAAGCTTTCCTGGCTACATAGCAACCTCAAAGCCAACCTGGGCTGTGTGAGACCCTGTCAAAAAAAGAGAAGAGGAAGGGAAGGGAGTGGAGGGAAAAGGAGGGGGGAAGAGAGATGAGGAGAAAAAAAATGAATTAGGAGTTCAAGGTCATCTTAGCTACAGAGAAATCTTGAGGCCAGTCTGGGCTACATGAGACCCTGTCAAAAAAACCAAGCAACCAACCAACGTAAAACCAAACAAAAGAAGAATAAATAAGCTGGAGCGCATAAATTCCTCGGCCTAGGGATCAAAGCCCAGTGTGGTGACCCTAGTGCCAGTGTGGAGGGCAGGGGTGAACGGAGGTGGGCAGGCAGGGGAAGAGCTGGGTTCTTTTAGATAAAAAGGCTGGGAAATAACCAGGAAGGCAAGGGAGGTCTGGGGATACAGCTCAGTGACAGAGCAACACATGCTTAGAATGTTGGAGACGCTGGATTCAATCCTCAGCAAAAACAAACCAAAGTCCCCACGTGGGAAAGAGAGGCAGCGGGGTGGCTCTGCATCAGGAAGAACCAGGCTGGGGTTTTAGTTGGCTTTGAGGGCAAACTGAAGCAAGAGACTGAACCAGGCTTGAAACTAAAATAGCCATTTAGTGCAAGTAATGAAAGAACCATGAGAAATAGCCCAGCTGGTCCAGTGTAGAAGCAGGAGAGTGATGTGCCGCTTGTAGGAAGGTTTTTAATTTGCTCTTTTCCTCAGAAGGCTCTAGAATTTTGGACTATAAAGTAAACTGACAATGTCATATTAACAGAGGAAAAATGCAAACAGATTCAGTCGTGCAAGTACGCATGAAGCCATATGTAAGCATGAGACTCAGAGAGAGGCAAGATGGCTGCACTTTGCATAGAACTAAACAAAGGGGTTGGGGCTGGGGCTTCTGGAGACTGGAGAGAAGCAAGTCAGCCCAGGCCACAGGAAGTTATGAGGAAGAGGCTCATAGTCATCAAGAGTTGTCTTGCTATGCAGATGGAGGCTCCTGGTTAAGTCCTAGGTAACTCACCTCTGTCTGGCCAAATGTCTCTTCTTTCTAAAAATAACGGGGGGGGGGGGGCGGAAGAGAAGGCTCAGCAGTTATGAGCACAGACTGCTCTTGCAGAGGACCCAGGTTTGATTCCTAGTACCCACATGGTGGTTAACCAGCTGTCCATAACTCCAGTTCCAGGGTATCTGACACCCTCTTCTGTCCTCCATGGGCATTGCACTACACAGAAGTACTTACATACACGAAAGCAATACACTCATACACATAAAATAAAAATAATAAATAAAATATTATTAAAAGAAGCGGTTTTTGGGGGACTGGGGAGATGGCCTAATGGTTAAGAGCACTGACTGCTCTTGCAGAGGAAGTGGGTTCCGTTCCCAGCACCCACATGGTGGCTAACAACTGTTCATTACTCCAGTTCCATTCTGATCTCCGCAGGCATTTCGTGACACAGGTGCACTTATGTACATGCAGGCAATACACTCATACACATAGAAATAAAAATAGTAAATAATAAAAAATAAAAGAAGAGGTTTTCTAGACAAAAGTTTACTAGAAAAGCCTGTGCCTACACCGCTGTTTACTAATGTTGACAGAGCAAGTACAGATCTTGAGGGCTATTCCCATGTCTGTGGAGGTCTGTAGTTTTTTCGGAAAAACCAATTTGAAATGGCGTGAGGTATCTGGTTCTCTTTCATGGTAAATGCTAAACAACAAACGGAGTGGTGCATGAGAGTCCAGTGTGTAGCACTCACCAATTTTGCTGGCTGTCTATATAACTACCATTGCAGGGCTGGGGGCAGTACTCACAAAGCTATGGGCTTGAACCCTAGCGTCCACTCAATAAATGCATGCATCTGTGGATTTCAAGCTACCTACTAGCTCACAAGAGTCCTGACAGTCGAACAATGGGCTCTAGCTGGCGCCACACGCCAATGAGTAGCACACAAGCATCATCAGCAGGTCAGAGTGTGACTTAAAGGGGGAAAGAAGACAGGACTGGAAGGGGCTGAATGCCTGCAGCCAGTTTTAACACTGACTAGCAGAAGACTGTTTGCCTTTGTTTCCTATCGGTATAATTTACTTATTTCATTTATTAACTTTTTAATTTGTTATTAATTTTTATTTTATGTGTATGCGTGTTTCGCCTGTATGTATGTAAGTGTATCCTGTATGTAGCTGCTGGCCACACAGGTCACAGGAGTTCCCTTGGCACTGGAGTTATGGACAGTTGTTAGCCACCATATCAGTGCTGGCAATGGAATTCAGGTCCTCTGCAAGAGCAGTCAGTGTTCCTAACTACTGAGCCATGTCTCCAGCTCCTCATTATTTATTTTATTTGTTGTTATTATGTTACTAAGTTTTGTTCAGTTTTTAAAAAACTTATATTTATTTATTGTAGAGGGGATGTGCCTTTAATCACAGCACCCAAGAGGTAGACTCAGGCTGATGTCAGTGAGTTCAAGGCAAGCCTGGTCTACATAGTGAGTTCTAGGCCAGTCAGAGCTATACAGCAGAACCTGGTTTCAAATATTGTGTGTGTGTGCCTGGGTACATGTGCCACCATGAGCTTATGGAAGTCAGAGGACAACTTAGAAAATTGGTTCTCTCCTTCCATCATGTGAATCCTAGAGACTGAACTCAAGTCCTCAAGCTTGGCAACAAGTACCTTAACTTACTGAGGCATCTCACTGACTCTTTTTGGTATTTTTTAAGACAGGGTCTTTCTATGTAGTCAAGGGTAGCCTGACACTTGGGACAATCTTGCTTAGCCTTCTGAGTGCTGGAATTACAGGGTTTGGATACTCCACTGGTCTAAATAATATTCTCTTGCACTGCGGCTGTAGTCTACTAATCACGAAGAGGACAGTAAACCCTTACTGTACTTGAAAATGGATGGTTCTGTGACTTGGGAGGGGAAGAGGGGGCAGGTAGAGAGACAGCCGGAAACGTGAGAGGTAAGATTCTCCTGAGATTCAGAGACCTTCAGAAAACTGCTGCGGTACCAGCTGGTGGTCAGAGGTTATACAAAAACCCTCAGGGGCATTCCACTTTGGGCTGCCTGGTGCTTTCTGTGTATGGAGTAAACAAAATTATTAAATAAACATTGCCATAAATAGAAAAGGTTTCCAGACTCCAGGATATAGTCCAGGTACTGGAATAATAATGTTGATATGTACAAAATGTATGTCCTTTTCATCTGCGGCAACAGAATTTTACCTGTGCACCCGAGAGGGATGAGAAAGGAATTTTTTGTTGTTTGTTTTGGGGATTAAACCTACATTCACCTTACATGCTCTACCACTGAGCTTTATCTCCAGCAGGAATGGTCATTCGTCACAGGAACCATAGCAGGGGCTCTGGTAAGAAGGCTTGTCTGTTGTGTTATAGAGCAGACACAGAGGGCATTGTTTCAGTCAGAGATGACAGCTGATTTTCTGTGGTCATATCCCAGGATGAAGCTAGCAAAGCCAAGCCTAGTGGGACTTACATAAGCAGTCCCCTAGTGGGACTTCTACTTATAGCTAGTAGGCAGGATGAGGCAGGAGGATCTCAAGTTCAAGACCTGGCTAGGCTACAGAGACTGGAGCTAGCATGGACTATATAAAGTCCTGATGAAAGGGGTATCCCGAATACGGCTCAGATCAGAGATGAAGACAACTGCTAAAGACTTTGTAGAGGACAGGCTGAGGATGTAGCTCAGTTGGCCCAGTGCTCACCTCACATCCTGAAAGCCCTGGAGTCTAGTCCTGGTGCCACATAAATCAAGTGTGGTAGCCCATACCTGCAAGCCTAGCACTCAGAAAGTAGAGACAGATGGATCAGAAGTACAAGGTCATCCTTGGCTACATAGTGAATTCAAGACCAACCTGATCTATAGAGCAAGAGCCTGTATCAAGAAAAATCAATAGCATAAACCAAAGCAAACCCAAACTCATTTTTAAGATTTATTTTTATTTATGAATATATGCGTATGAGTGTATGCTACATGTGTGCAGATGCCTAAGTATACCAGAAGGGGGCATCAGGTTCCCTGAAGCTGAAATTATAGGCAGTTGTGAGGTTCTTAACCATCAGTGCTGGAAACTGAACTGCAGTAGAAGCATGATAAGTATTCTTAACCTCAGAGTCATTACTCCAGTCCCCAAACACATTTTTAAAAAGATGTTTTTCTTATTTTAAATTATGTGTCTGTGTGTGCAAATGAACACTTGACGGATGCCCGTGGAGGCCAGAGGTTTCACATCCCCTTTGAGCTGGAGTGACAGATGGTTGCGAACTGCTGGACATAGGTGCTAGGAATTGAACTCTGGGCCTCTAGAAGAGCAGTTACATGCATGCTCTTGACTACTGAGCCCTCTCTCCAAGCCCCCAAACTTGTTTTGGGAGGTTGGTAAAGCAAGTTTCCCAGTAATACAACAAACAAACCAACCAACCTCTTTGTGTTAGCTAGTGTTCATTGTTAACCTAATACAATCTAGTATCACCTAGGAGACAGGCCTCTTAGCATACCTATGGGGAGTTTTCTTGATGGCCTTAAGGCAGGAAGACACAGTGTGGGTCACAGGTCCTGCTCCTTGGAGGGGATCCTGGATGTAGACGTGGAGAAAGGGAGTTGAGTTACAGTCAGCATTCACAGCTCTTCCTCTGACTGAGGATGAAATGCGAGCAGCTGCTTCAGGCTCCTCCCACCTTGACCTCCCTGTCATGATGAGCAGTTCCCTTGAACTGTAGGCCAAAATAAACCCATTCTCCCTTAAGTTGCTTCTGTCAGAGCACTAAATCACAGCGATAGGAAAGGGAATTAAGACACTCGTTTTAAAAAGCTTTACCAAGGGAGCTGTGGATGTAGCTCAGTTAATAAAATACTTGCCTAACATGTACCAAATTCTGGGTTTGATCCCCAGCACAGCATAAAGCAGGTTTGACAGCACTGGCACATAATCCTAGCATTCAGAAGGCGGACCCAGGAAGACCAACCACAAGTTCAAGGTCATTCTCAACTGTATATCCAGGTGAAACCCAGCCAGTCTGGGATACATGAGACTATATCAAAAAAACCAAAACAAAACCCCAAACCTCTACCAGGGAAGACATTATTAGAATATGAAATATTTTTCTATGACTTGTCAGATGAAAATAAATAAGACAAAACATAAAACAAAATAACTTGTCATATGACTACAAAATATTCCTATGTTATCATGTATTCATGTTACATTAACTTTTAATTTACATTTACATTAACATGTAACTTTTTTTTTTTTTCATCTTTTTGAAGCAGTCTTTTTGACTCCCTGTAGCCCCAGCTGCCTTGGAACTCACTATGTAGAGCAGGCTGGTCTTGAACTCACAATCTGCCTGCCTCTGCCTCTGCCTCTGGAATACTAGAATTAAAGACATATGATGTGGGTGCATCTCCATCTCCAGCATGGCTGTTGTGCTCCAGCCATGCCAGAGAATGGAGGACGATGGAACGGGACCTCAGGTGGCTCAGAGTATGGCGGGAGGAGTTCCTTCCCGGGAGACTACGTCGGTGGGTAGTTCGGTTATTAGAGCCAATGCAGGGGCTTATATAGGGAAGCCTCTCTGACTGTTACAGAAGGCGGGAAAGGTGGGGCGTTGGGGTAAAGGCAGGAAGGTTGTGGAAGTTCAGGAATGAGGAAATGAAACCCAAAAACCTGGTTCTGGTCTGGGGTGGGGGAAAGGAAGATTCATATCACATCAGGCAGAGCAGGTCAGACACCTGCCATCCCTTTAGGGTATCTGCAGTTGCTTGGCTTGCTCAGTAACCAGATCCCCACAATATGATACAACACCCAGCTATTTGTAACTCCTAACTGAGCACAGTTCTTCAATGTCACTAGTATCCTAGCTTAGTAAGCAGGATTTTTATCTGTGTGCATTCGAGGGAACTTCAGCGCCATGGGGAGGCCTTTACTCAGTGATCTTCTACATGCTTAGAAGAAAGTAGTTCCAGGGGCCAGAGAGATGGCTCAACAGTTAAGAGCACTGGCTACTCTTGCACAGGGCCCCGGTTTGATTCCCAGCACTCACATGGAAGCTAACAACTGTCCATAACTCTAGTTCCAGGGGATCCAATGCCCTCTTCTGACCTCTGGAGGCCCTGCAGAACACGGGTGCACTTCTACCACGCAGGCAATGCATTCATATACATAAATAAAAATAATAAATAAAATATTTTTTAAAAAAGAAAGTAGTTTTAGACCTGTCTCTCACTTTGGTGAATTGTTCAGAAAACTTGTTCCAGGTCTTGGCCATAATTTCCTTCTGTTTAATGTGGTCGGTGGCTGTCGAGGCCTTGTCCTCCAAGGAATTCTAAACTTCTCCAGCTTCTCTGCTGGGTGCTCCACCTTGATAGCTGCTGGACCTTGTTCAGAACATCTGTGGGGGGATGGTTAGGGTTTCTTTTTGTTTTGTTTTGATTGCCCTTTTAAATTTTATTTATTTAGGTGTGCGTGTGTGTGTGTGTGTGTGTGTTAAGACAGTGTCTTCTGTAGCCCCAGATGGACTGAAGGTGCTGTGCTACCAACCAAGTCAAGTTTTTTAAATTTTATTTTATGTGCGTGAATGTTTTACCTGCATGTATGTAAGTACACATGCGTATACAATGTCCTCATGGGCCAGAAAAGGGCATCAGATTCCTGGAATTGGAGTTATAGGTGGTTGTTAGTTACCACGTGGGTGCTGAAAACCCAAAACAGAGTCTTCTAGAAGAATAGCAAGAGCTCTTAACTGCTGAGCCATCTCTCCAGCCCTCACCCAGCACCTCCTCCCCCCAAAGCTTTGAAGATTCCAGCAAAAGCCTCATCTGTATCCTATATTCTCACATCATTCTTAGAGATGACAGCATATGCATGTTCTCATGCTTGTTCCTTTTGAGTACGGCTCACAGAAACCACAGAACTCGGGAGTCCCAGGATCCCAGGAGGTCAGGACTGGAAGAAAACCATCCTGTCCAGCTCCCTCGGGTTGTGCATGTGGAGACTGGAGCCTCAGACACCGCCCAAAGCCACAAAAGCCGCAACCCAAAGAGCACAAAGTAGTCTTCCATCTCTTTAAAACTCAACAGGCCCTCAGAAAATTCTGGAAAGTTTCAACTAGAAAGAAAAGTCAGTTATCTTGTTCACCCAGGATCACTTTTATTTGTATTTGGGTGCAGGACAAGGGATCAAACCCAGGGCCTTGAGAATGCTGAGCAAGGGCTCTACCAACCCCCCTCAAGTTTTTCTTCCAAAAAATTCCAGCAGGGGGCAGCAAACTCAAACACGGATCTCATCAAATGCTTACTATTATTTTATAGTGCAAGAGTTTGTGAGTGTGTGGGGTGGGGTGGGGTGTGCTTTGAGACAGTAGCTCCTATACAGCCCTGACTGTCCTAGAACTCACTATGCAGACCAGGGTAGCCTCAAACTTTAAACAATCCTCCTGCCTCCACTTACTGAATACTGGGATTGCAAACAAAGGAATATATACAAACAAAGGAATAAACCATTTATTTATTATTTATCGTACGTGTGCGTGGGTATGTGCACCTCGGTATGAGTATGGAGTCAGAGGAAAACTTGCAGGAGCGGGTTCTGTCCTTCTACCACGTGGATCAGGGGACTGAACTCAGACCATCAGGCTCAGCAACAGGTACATTTACGCGATGAACCATCTTGCTGGCCCAAGAGGATTTTGTTTAGTTTTGGTGTGTTTTTTGGAGACAGGGTCTCCCTGTAGGAACTCATTATGTAGACCAGATAGGCCTAGATCTTACAGAGATCCACCTTTTTAAAAAGTCTCTAATGTTTTTGCCACCATCAACTCCAAAGTAGACATTACATTTTTTTTAGTTTTCACTATGCACTGAGGACAGTACAGGTTCTGTGTACCAGCAGCCTCATTTCATCTTCACAGTGATAAACAAGTCAGGCTATCCCACTGTATTAGGGAAGAGGTTTAGAGTGATTGAGAAGTTTGAAAGAAATGCCTGTTATCTCAGGACCAGGGAGGCCAAGGCACTGTATTTCAAATACAAGGACAGCTTGGATTTCAGATTAAGACACTAATTTCAGTCATGTCATTTAAGCTATGGTTATAATCCCAGTACTCCAGAGGCTGAAGTAGAAGGTTGACCAGTTAAGGATAGCCTGGGCCACATAGCAAGAACACATATCTCCCCGTACAGTTCCCTAAAAGTTTCTGGTTTTGTTCAGAGACCCAAAGCTAGAAAAGAAAAGGCTGGAATCCAAATTGAGGTTATCAGAACTGCAGCTTTTAAAAATGTAAGATTGTTTTCCGATTTGATGGAGTAGTGCTGAGACAGATTCTAAGTGAAATGTCCTTTAGTAACCTCAGGCACCTCCAGTAACCTGGAGAAGCTGGGACAGGAATTGCATCAACAACCCACACAACCAAGGAAGTGCCTTGCTTGTACAGAAGGAGAGAACCAGCTCCTTAAAGTTGTTCTCTTGCATACTTTTATTTAAGACAATAAACAAAAAACCCCCACTTTGTTGGGTGCTTACCTATCTTGGCATGTGCAATGTTTAACACCCAGGAGAGACACAAAGAGAGAGAAAGTACTTGAGTCTTAAAAATTTTATATTTATTTATTTATTTATTTAGAGACAGTGTCTCCCTGTAGGCACAGCTGCCCTAGAACTTACAGAGATCTGCCTGCCTCTGCCTCCTGAATGCTGGGATTAAAGACGTGTGTCACCATGCCTAGCTTTTATTTTTTATTTTTGATGTGTATGAGTGTATTGCCTACGTGTGTGTAAGAGCACCTGTGTCATTCAATGCCCACAGAGGTCAGAAGAGGGTGTTGGATCCACTGGAACTGGAGTCAGGACCATTGTTAGCCACCATAAGGATGGTGGGAATTGAACCTGGGTCCTCTGCAAGAGTAGTCAGTGCTCTTTACCACTAAGCCATCTCTCCAGACCCAACTCTTAAATTTGTTTTTTATTACATTTATTTTTCTGTGTGTGTCTACAGATACTACTAACATGTGGAGGTCAGAGAGCAACTTAACAACTTGCGGGAGTCAGTCCTTCACCTGGATGCTGGTTCCAGGGATCAAACTTAAGGAAAGTTCTGGCATGCACTGAACCATCTCACTGGCCCCAGTTCTTAGCTGGGGAAAGACTTGAGCCAGACTCCAGGGTGGGAGACTCCTTTCCCTTCCCGTGTCATTCCTGAATTTTCCTGGTTTGTCTACCCACACTCAACACACTGAAGTCTCAGACCAGGATGGCAGCAGAGGAGGTGGAAGCGTGGTGACTGCTGGCCTCGTGCTGAAGATGAGGCCCAGATGGTTTCCTGAAGACTCTTGTGTAGATTCCCAGCAGGTATATCGGCCGGTAAGCTCAGAACATGGGAGGCCGAGGCAGGAAGACTGCCATGAGTTCTGGGCCAACCTGGTCACAGCACATAGCCAGTTCCAGGCCAGTCAGGGACAGGAAGTAAGATCCTGTTTCAAACCAAAAGCATGTTCCTTAGAGAACCTTTGAACAGTGTAGCTGTTGTGCTACTTTTCCTGAGGAGACATGGACAAAGGTCTGTTCATCCCAGATAGGGCACCACAAAGCAAGGCCACAGCTCTACCCAAGGCTAGCCTGGTGACCAGTGAGTTTACTGGGCTGACCTACACAAGCATGGCTGAAGGGATACTTCCCTCCAGGAGCATGGGTGAGCCCCAAACAGCTGCATCAGAGAAGGGCCTCCCAGCATGGGTGCCAACCCTCTGAAAGCTGCAGTGAACCTTCTACTTCCTGTGCACTGTAGCGCCACAGGAGTCCAAGTGCAGCTGGAGCAGGATCGCCTCCAGCTGGGGGTGTCTGTGACTGGCTCTCAAGTGGGGTCTGCATATGAAGGGACACAGTGGGCCCAGTCTTGTTGAGGGGCTCCTTCGCAAATTACAGCCTCTCTGATTCAGATGGTAACAGCTCTACTCAGAGGACAGTGTTCTATAACAACAACCTGTCTCTGAAGCCACTTAGATCCTACATATGACCACTGGAAACAGATGCAACTGTGTCTTGAGAAGCCCCAGCCACTCTAGGGCTAGTGACTTTGACCTTTTCTCCTTTTCTTAAGCTTCTCTCTCCCCTGATGCATGTGTTTAAATTTGTATTGAAACTGTTCCTTTTTTCCCCACCGTACTGGTAACCGAAGGCATGATTTGATAATTGCTGAGGAAGCACTCCATACCGAGCTAACACCCAGCAGTTCTGATCTTGGGTCTCCCAGAGGATGGAGAGATAGTTCAGGGGTTCAAAGTGCATATGCTCAATAATGCATGTCTTTAATACCAGCATTTGAAAAGCAGAGACAGTCAGATCTCTGTGAGTTCAAAGTCAGCTTGGTCTACATAGGGTGTCCCAGATCAGGTAGAGCAATTGAGACCCCATCTCAACAAAAAAGAAAAAAAAAAAAAGCTGGAGTGGGACGGGCTGTATCCTACCTTTTCAGAAGAACTGCGTTCAGTTTCCAGCATCTACTGGTTCACAACCACCCTTATCTCGGGTTCCTGCGAGTCCAGTGCCTTCTTCTGGCCTCTGCAGGTGTGGGTGGAACACACACAGACACATACACATTAATAAAAAGAAAAATAATTCTTTAAGGATTGTGTCTCCCTGAATTGTTCAGGTTGACCTCAAACTTGTGATCCTTCTGCCTCAGGTCATTAGGGAGCTGGGGTTAAGGACGTGTTCCACCAAGCGCTGGCTTCGTGACTGGGCCTTTAGCTGCAGTTGCTGGCTGTTCTGAGTCTCTTCTACCCCACCCTGAATGACCTTCAAGTTTTTGTTCAAATTTGACAGATTACAACTCATCCTGGCCACCTGGTTGTATTGCAACTTCTTCCCCATCTACTCCCAGCACTTCATTTCTTTTTGAGAGGGTGTAGCCAATAGCCCAGGTTATCCTAGAATTTGCCATCCTTATCCTGAGCGTCAGAAGTGCAGGTATACACCATCAGGCCAGAAATAAAGTATGCTTGTAAAAATGTGTGTGGTGGACATGACATGTTTGTGTGTGTACAGCTAGCTGTACGCATGTATAAATCAGAGGGCAATGTATGATGTCTTTCTCTATTGCTTTACACCTTATTTTTGGAGAGAGGATATCTCACTGAACCTGGAGCTCTCCTATACAGCAAAACTTACTGTCCAGCAAGCTCCAGGGATCTTCCTGTCTCTATCCTCAGAATGAGGATAACAGGGAACCACACTGCACCTGGTATCAGGATCTGAACCCCATTCTTATGCTTTCCCAGCAAGCATGTTATGACCCAGTCATCTCCTCAAGTCAGTAAAGGGTGCTTTTGAGAAACCAACCTTTTCAGGGTTGCACAGAAAGATCTACTTAGCGTGAGGCACAAGGAAGTGCTGGGTGACAGTCCAACCTTTCCCACTGAGGCTTTCCACCAGTTTACTTCCTCTGGGTCGTCCATTTCCTCATCTGTAAAATGGGGACAAGTAACAACATGCACCAGGCAGAATGTGACTATGCAGCGTAAGCTGCTTCCTAAGTAAAAAAAAGGAAAGGATTTTGCCTAAATCACTTGAGCCTAGAAGTTTGAGACTAACCTGAGCACAGAAATGGAACCGGTCTCAAAGAAAGGGAAAAGTAAGCTACTGCTAGAATGGACTCTTCTATTTTATAGGGTATGGCTCTTAAAAAACAAAAGTTTTGCTTAGAGAAGAAGGAGAGCTGGGCTTTGGAAATGTAGGCCTGTAATTCCAGACATCTGGAAGGCTGAGGCAGACACTGCCTCTAAATAAAAGAGTTAGGGTTATAGTTGATCAACATTCGTCTAGCAAGAAGTTCTAGTTAATCCTGAGTATCTTAATGGGTGAGAAGTGGGAGGAAAGATGAATAAGAGTCCAGAAGGTAAGAATAAGGACTCACTGTTGAGAATTAAAACCTAGAGTAGGGAACAAGGCCTTCTCCACATCCTGCACCTGAGATGCAGAGAAGACCCGGCAGGCCAGGGATGGAACCTGAACTCCATCTCCTCCCTGGATGCCAGGCCGGCCACCGGGGCTGTCCCAGGCTCCGCCCACGGCCGCCGCGGGTTCCGCGGTCACAGTGAGCAGGCGTCGCGGGCCACACCTGTGAGGCCCGGGAGGCAGATCCGGGCCACCCACTCCACCTGGGCCTCTTCCCGACCAGGGCAGCACAAAGACCTCCCTGTCCAGCTTCCAGTCGCCTTCCCCGCCTCCCTCCAGGCTGCTCCGCCGGGTCCATCGGTCTGCCTTCGACGTCTCCTCCCCTTCCCACGTCCAGCGCCTTCCACGGGGTTCGGTTTGAACTTTTGAACCCACCAATCAGCGCGGGCCGGCTGGGCCGCGGGGCCGGGGCGGGCCGGGTCCGCCCTCTGGACGCGTGGCCCGGGCGGGGTATATAAGCCCTCTGCCCCGGCCGGCCTCACTCTGCTTCTCCCCCGGACTCCTTGGCGGTCTGTTAGCGGGAGATCTCGTCGCCCTCCTTTCGCTTCCAGCGTCGCCGCGGACCTCTTCAAGGACCAGATATGGTGAGTGGGGCCCCGGCTGCGGGCCGCAGAGACCGCGCGTCCCGGGCGCCGCGCCCCCCGCGGGCTGCACGTGGGCGGGGCCTGCGACAGCCCCCGACGGCCGCGGCTCCCCGGCTGCGGGGCGCGGGGCGGCGTGGGGAAGCCGGGATCAGCAGATCGGCCCTTGGGTTTGAAGGCTCGTCCTTGGCGTCTCGCCCTGAATCCTAAGCATCCTGTACCAGCCTGCCCGGGAAGGGCCAGGATCCTACTCTTACGTTGGCCCCAAGAGCTTGGAGAAACTACAATTGGAAAGTTGTCTCCTTTAAACCCGCGCGATCTCGCCTTTCCAGCCTCTGTACTCCGGAGAACCTCGTGCGCCGGGCTGGGACGGTGCAAACGCTTCCGGGCACTGTCTCCACGCCCTGTGACTCGCTGCTGAGTCACCTGTGGCCGGTTCAGGTGTTGCTTCCAGCTGCACACGTACACCTGGGGAAGGCGAGACCTTCTCTTGCAGACTTTCGAATGTTTATGTAGTGGAATGCTTATACTCACTTAAGCCAAATTTAGTAACAAGTCTATAAAAGCATATAAAGTATAAAAAAAAAGTAAACTAGTATCCACAATGTATGTTTTTGTTTCTAGTTTGGTTTCTGAGACAAGGTTTCGTTTAGCTCAAGCTGGCCTAGAACTCATATAGATCCAAAGATTCTCCTGTCTCCACGTCCCTAGTGCTGGAATTACCTGGCCCAACAGTATTAAATTTTCAAGAAACAGGAACTCTAATAGGGTATGGGAGGGTCAACAGATCTGTTAAGTGCTAGCCTGGTCTACATAGTTTCAGCCCAGCAACATTGTGAGACCTTGTTTAAAACAAAACTAAAATAGGACTTCATCCTGGGTAGCACTTGAGAGGCACAGGCAGAATTGTCATGAGTTTGAGGGTTTTTTCCAACCACCTAGTGAGTTACAAGTCTAGTGTGGGCTAGAGTGGCCAGTCTATTAAAAAAAAAAAAAAAAAAAGGAAAAAACTCCCTGTTAAGTTTATTTTGGTAGAACGTTTGTATAGCCCAGGAGCATCAGAGTTCATCCTCAACAATGCAGAATTCAAGGAAATAAAATTACATACAGCATTAGCTGCCAATAAAAATTAATTCTACACCAGTGGTGTGTTATCCAAGATAATAACTCATTAACAACCTTTGACTTTTCATCATCTGATTTGTGGTGCCCATAAAACTGCATGAGCAGGCTCATCTGTTTTAAAGAGCTTCTTGGGGGTAATAGAAATTAAGACTACTTTTTGGAGGTATATGGAAGCCTTTTGCTTTTTTTTTTTTTTTTTTTTTTTTTGAGGGGGGCAGGTGCTCATGTAGCTCAGGCTGCCTCTAACTCTTTAGTAGTGGAAGATGACCCTGAACTCTTGATCCTCCCGTTTCCACCTAGTTGTTGGGATTACTGGCCTGTGTCACTATGCCCAGTTTATATGGTGTTGGGATTTGAACCTAAGGCTTTGTGTATACTAAGCAAGCACTCTGCTACATGAGAAGCTGGTAGTGGTTTTTTTAAATTATTCCATTTGTGTCACAGTGTGCTTGTGGAGGTCAAAGGACAATTTTTGAGAGTGAGTTCCCTCCCTCTTTTCACTTGTGGGTACTTGGGACTGAACTCAGATAGTCAGGCTTATTAGTAGCAAATATCTTTATCAGCTGAGCCTTTCCTTCCCCTGCCCCCAAGAAGCTGTTTTTAAATATTCCTGTATCAAATGTTTCAAAGTAGTATCTTAAAAGGCAATTCGGGCGAATCTCTAAGACTTTAGTCCCAGAATATGGGAGGGAGAGGCAGGCAGATTTCACAGATACAGGGCAGCCTGGTCCACATAGATAGCTCCAGGCCAGCAGGGCTACAGGACCACTCTTTCTTCTCACACACGCAAACCCTCTGGTTTGCGGGGTAGAGGATTCAGTAACACCAGAGACTGTTTAGTGGGTTACCAAAGTTAGCAGAAGTATGTAACTGGTTTGATCTTTTTGATTTTGTAAAAAGCATTCAGATGATTCAGAAACCCCTGTGGCACTCCTGTTTAATCACTGATTAAGTGAATGGTTTTCTACAAGCCAGGCTGCCCATCCAGTTGTTGCTACACTGAATGACTCACTCATTTCCTAGCCCAAGTAACCTTGACTTTGCCTTCTTAGCTTCAAGGAAGGAATTTTTTATTATTTTTGAAGATTTTTACATTTATTTATTGTCTACAGTGTGTGCCCCAGCATGCACATGAAGGTAAGAGGTTAACTTGTGGAAGTTGGCACTTTCCTTCCACTCTGGGTCCCAGGGATTGAGCTTAGACCATCAGGCCTGGCAGCAAGTACCCTTAGCCTCTCTGATATTGTTCGAGAAAAGTAGTTTAGACTGGTGATGGCTGGAACTAGTTGAGGGCCCCACAAGGTTGCAGCTCAGGTGTTTTGTTAGAATGAATGGATCTCCTGCTTCTTAGGGCCTGGCACAGGACCAAGGGAATCAGTGTCTGATTGATTCTCTGGGAACTATGGAGGTTCCAAAGTCCAGATGAAGCTGAGTGCAAGTCACTGGCTCTTTAGAACAAACAGCTCCACCTCTCCCATAGTCCTCCCAGGCAGTTATTGGTGACACTGAGCTAGCTCACCCACGTGGTCAGAAGACTCTGATTGTTTTATGTGGAACACAGGTGGAAGGTGATGATCATAAGTCAAAGGTTGTGAGTAACGAGGTTTTCATTATCTTGGGCTGTGAAGTTGATCCTTTGAGAACATAGCTGGTGTTGAATTGAGTTTCCCATTGGCTGTTTTCAAAAGCATGAAACTTTTGACTATATGGGGGAAACAATAGGAATAGTGGGAGACTTCTTTGTCGATTTTGAAGGTTCCCTACCAGTGAGAAAGAAGCTAATCTGAATACTTTGTTTTCCTTTTACACCTGTGGGTACAGATTCCATGCTCAGTACCTTGTTTTACTAAGCAGGAATGGAGTTTGATAACCTTTGAAATACTATGTTCAGCAGGGAAAGGCAAACATACTCCCCCTTTGTCTATGAACTACATCTGCAGCCCCATAATTGCTTAAGTCCTTCTGGCCTTCCCTTCCACAAGATAAGTTTGATAGTGAAGGAAAAATGTTCTCCCCAAAGATTAGATTCTTTCTCTGGGAGGGAAAAGTTGCCTTTGATCACGCTTTATAATACAGCTAACTGCTGCTTATCTAGGATTTTTTTTTTTTTCCTTGAGTCATGTGGCTGAGTTGGCTGGTTCTAGCTGGTTTTAAAGGGGAGAGGAAGTTCTCTTGAAGAATAGGATTAAAGAGGAACCAGTGTGGGCTAGGGAATGACACAATCAAGTGACTCAGCCCTGGGAGGAGGAATTTGCCTTAAGTTTAAGGAATCAGCAGGCATGTTTCCCAAGGACAAGGCTCGAGGGGGGATTCTGTTACTGACATTAGTCATGCCATAGTATGCTATCCTAAAATGGTAGAAACCTGACCTTGATCTACTGTGGATGCAAAGGAAGGGCCTGGCTTTTCCTAGTAGGTCATTGACGCCTTTCTCTCAGACAGATCTTTCACAAAGATAATTTGGTTGTGAAATAATCCTTGGGCAGGAGTGGCCCCTGAAAAGTGATTGTCTTTGAAAGTTTGTGAGCTCCAAATTTCTCATCTGATGTGTCATATTCTGACAACTTTGCTTTCTCCTCCCACAGCGTGAGTGCATCTCCATCCACGTTGGCCAGGCTGGTGTTCAGATCGGCAATGCCTGCTGGGAGCTCTACTGCCTGGAACATGGCATCCAGCCTGATGGCCAGATGCCCAGCGACAAGACCATTGGAGGAGGAGACGACTCCTTCAACACCTTCTTCAGTGAGACAGGCGCTGGCAAGCATGTGCCCAGGGCAGTGTTTGTAGACCTGGAACCCACAGTCATTGGTAGGTTGACCTCAGTGGTCTGGGGGGTTTCCCAGGGTGCTGGGCTAGGGGATGTGTCCTGGGGGCTCCACAGATAGCCCAGGGCTGTGTGGGGACGGTGAAGGTTGTTAATGATGGCTGACGGGTTTCTTGTGCAGATGAAGTTCGCACTGGTACCTACCGCCAGCTCTTCCACCCTGAGCAGCTCATCACAGGCAAGGAGGATGCTGCCAATAACTATGCCCGTGGCCACTACACCATTGGCAAAGAAATCATTGACCTCGTCTTGGACCGAATTCGCAAGCTGGTAAACACAGTGCTTTGTATGTATATAATGTGTGTGGCTGTGTGTGTAGTGCTGAGAATCAGACCTAAAGCCTAGGGCTTCACTCACGCTGGCACCTTCCTTGCATTTGAACACAGGACTTCACAGTTTTACAGGAGTTTTCTTTGTTTTAAGGTAGACCAACAGAACATTCTTTGTAAATGATGCTGTTCCTCACTGAGTTTGCCTGGGCTTCTGAGCCAGGTGGTCTGGGTTACTGGAAGGCAGGATTTAAGTACTTTTTTGCTATTGGCTGTGTTTTACAAAGACTTGGGCAATTGTGCTTATTCAGTGAGAACCTGTATCCAGGCAAGAAGCAGCAAGCCCTACAGTTTAACTGACATTTAAGACTATTAAGTGTCTTTGTTTCAAGCTTAGACACCCACATTCCTTTTTAGGTCATCTTAGTCACACAGAATAGGTGACTGACTCCTGCATGTGACTAATTGGTCATACACATTTGAAAAACGTCTGGACTGGTGTCCCATGTTAATAATGAAAGATCACAGGATGTGATGGCACACACTTTTCATTCTAGCGGAGGCAGAAGCAGGTGGATCTCTGAGTTCAAGGCCAGTCTGGGTCTACATAATAAGTTCCAGGACAGCTGGGGCTTACAGGGAGACCCTGTCTCAAAAAAAAATCAAAGAATAAACAAGTAAATAAATAAAATAGATAATGAAAGATCGAGGTTGTGGATGTGGCTCGACCATGGAGCTCTTGCCTGACACTTGCAAGGCTGCTGGGTTCAGTTCCCAACACAGGAGAAGCAGGTAGTTCAGAGCACAAGAAACTAGTGTAACAGCATTTGGAAACAGTCTACAGGAGAATCCTCTGACAATGCTCAAGGTGGAGTCAGGAACTTCCTTAGGAAGGAAACAAATATCATTGAAACTGAACTTCTGAGATTAAAAGAATCCCAGAAAGGTAGTTTCCTAGAGCTCAGGGTAGCAAACTGGGATGGCTGAAAAGTCTTAAGTAACTTTATTCCTGTCAGGAAAGTTGATATGTGCATGTTTTAATTAGCAGCCCAGCAGTCAGATGACTGCCCACTCCTTGTGAAACTAGTAAGTAATTAACCAGAACTCAAGCATGCAGGCCTAGGTAGAGTGGCTTGTTAGGAAAAATCACATTATGCTAAGTCCAAGCACCACTGCTCTGTTCTGAATGTAATGGCTTTGCCTCAAGACTGGCTTCATACGTCCTCAAATGTTTATCATAGACTTTCCACTAGAACTGGGTTAATAGTTCCAGTGCTTGGAAATCAAATTTCAACTATAGATAGGTATAGACTTGGAAATCCAGGAACCTGCCTTGAGGGATCTGTAGACCTACTAAAAGCCTTTTAGGCATCTAGGGTAATCACTTGACTTAAAAACAATTGCATTTGTTACCATTGTGTCTGTAGGCTGCATGATAGATGTGATTGATAGACTGGGATCAGCATGTTGGCAAACTTCTGAGCACCTTTGAGAAGAATGTCAATAGAATGCTTTGTTTGAAAAGTCAAAATTCAAGATAGGGTTGTAGCCCAGTGGTAGAGTGCTTGCCTGTCATGTAGAAGGTTTCATCCTCAGCCTCACAGAAAAGTACAGAGGTTTGCCAGGTGTGATGGTGCATGCTTTTTAATCCCAGCACTGGGAAGGCAGAGGCAAGATCTCCGTGCGATCCAGGCCAGCTGGGCTGTAGGGAGACCATCTCAAAAAGATAAGAACAACAACAATCTGGCCAGCCATTTTGTGGCCATTTCCTAGTCAGAATAGCCCATTTGAATGGATGGGAGCCCAATGATCTGAGGTCTGGTGGAATGCCCATAAGGGATCACCTTACCCAGAAT
Organism: Eospalax fontanierii; assembly: GCA_035773235.1. Taxonomy (NCBI): domain Eukaryota; kingdom Metazoa; phylum Chordata; class Mammalia; order Rodentia; family Spalacidae; genus Eospalax; species Eospalax fontanierii. The sequence goes on from CM069537.1 coordinate 13,965,220, forward strand.
GCATACACATCCTGATACCTAGCCTCACATACTGAGTGTGCCAAGCACTATTCCAAGTACTCACTTAATTCTCAACCTCAGGTAGGTCACTACTCTCATTTAATAAACAAGAGAACTAGGTCTGGAGAGATGGCTCAGTGGTTAAGAGCACTTGCAGAGGCCCCGTGTTCTAATCCCAGCTCACATGACAGCTAACTCCAGTTCAAGGGGATTCAGCACCCTCTTCTGACCTCTGGGAGCATTGCACAACACAGGTGCACTTACATATATGCAGGCAATGCACTCATACATGTAAAATAAAAATAATGAGAACTGAGCTGGGGAAACTGATTTGGGCATGTCAAAGAGCAAGGAGGCCTGATCTGCCCCAGTCTAACATTAACCTGGGCAGGAGAACTTGGCTATTCTTTGTTCCAGCTCAAAGAAATACTGCCAAATCTGTGTGAAACATCTATTCTACAGTCTGAATCCTGCCCTGTGGTAATTCTAACTAAGAAGGTGCCCTTGTAATACACCCACAGCAAGGTCACCAGAGTCTTGTCTTCCCAGCAACCACAACATGCTGTGTCTATTTCAGATCCTCCTGACTTCTGAGGTGAAAGTAGATTTTTAAATCACCTTTTTAGGAAATGTCACCATCCTAGCAGGCAATTCCTCTGAATCACAGGGCACCTTTTATAACTGTTCTTACCTGATAGCTGTTGAAGACTTAACCATAGATTCACAAACATCCCATTACAAAAAATAAACTTTTTCTTTTACAGGCTGACCAGTGCACAGGACTCCAGGGCTTCTTGGTTTTCCACAGCTTTGGTGGGGGAACTGGCTCTGGGTTCACCTCCCTGCTGATGGAACGCCTCTCTGTTGATTATGGAAAGAAGTCCAAGCTGGAGTTCTCCATCTACCCAGCCCCTCAGGTTTCCACTGCTGTTGTTGAGCCCTACAATTCCATCCTCACCACTCACACCACCCTGGAGCACTCTGATTGTGCCTTCATGGTAGACAACGAGGCCATCTATGACATCTGTCGTAGAAACCTCGATATTGAGCGCCCAACTTACACTAACCTAAATAGGTTGATAGGTCAAATTGTGTCTTCCATCACTGCTTCCCTGAGATTTGATGGAGCCCTGAATGTAGATCTGACTGAATTCCAGACCAACCTGGTGCCCTACCCCCGCATCCACTTTCCTCTGGCCACATATGCCCCTGTCATCTCTGCTGAGAAAGCCTACCATGAGCAGCTTTCTGTAGCAGAGATCACCAATGCCTGCTTTGAGCCAGCCAACCAGATGGTGAAATGTGACCCTCGCCATGGTAAATACATGGCTTGCTGCCTGTTGTACCGTGGTGATGTGGTTCCCAAAGATGTCAATGCTGCCATTGCCACCATCAAGACCAAGCGTAGCATCCAGTTTGTGGACTGGTGTCCCACTGGCTTCAAGGTTGGCATCAACTACCAGCCTCCCACTGTGGTTCCTGGTGGAGATCTGGCCAAGGTGCAGCGAGCTGTGTGCATGCTGAGCAACACCACGGCCATTGCTGAGGCCTGGGCCCGCCTAGACCACAAGTTTGACCTGATGTACGCCAAGCGTGCCTTTGTGCACTGGTATGTGGGTGAGGGCATGGAGGAGGGGGAGTTCTCGGAGGCCCGTGAGGACATGGCTGCCCTCGAGAAGGATTACGAGGAGGTTGGAGCAGATAGTGCTGAAGGAGATGATGAGGGCGAAGAGTATTAATTAGCCTGTATGTTGCAATTTTGTCTAAGTTCGTGTGTGTGCACATGTGTATGTAACTGTCGTAAGATATCAATAAAGGTGATATACTTCCACTACAAATAGCAAACTGGCTTCTGAATCAGTATTTGAGATAGTCTTGCTGTGTGGTCTAAGCTGACCTTTTGCTGCAGGGGTACTGAGATTAGAGGTATCACCTCCCCTGGTTTGAATCACAGATTCGTGACCCATTTAGCGTGTTCAGTTGAGGCTGGTGATTAGTTGACCGACATTTCAAGTACCTATTGTGTGGCAAGTTCTTTGTTTACTGGTTTGTTTAATTTAGATCTGAATTGATGAATACTGATATAAACAATTGGCACTTCAGGCCCCAAGTTCAGAGTCAGTGCTTCTTGAACTAAAGTGTGGATATAATGTCACTTGTAGATATTAAGCAGAATCTGGCTCTGGATTGGGGCTTCTGTTGATAAAGTTTATTAGTCACTGAAAGGACCTGTTAGGTAGATAATTTGTTCCGTATTTGCCAGATGGGAAATAAGATAGTTGGTGGTTGGAGAAAGCAGAGCTTACTGAACACAGTTGCAATCTTTAACAGGTTGATAATGTTATTGGTACTTAATTGAAGTGGTGAGAAGATATTTGAAGGGCTGGGCAAGATGGCACATGCCTTTAATCCTGGCACTAGGAGGTAGAGGCAAGCCAGTATTTGAATTCGAGGCCTGCCTTCTTCTCAACATAGTGAGTTCCAGGTCAGCTAGAGCTATGTAGTGAGATCCTGCCTCTCTGCCTCAAAAAAACAAAAACAAAAACAAAAAAACGTTGAAATAAGGGAAGTGTTTGAGGAGTCTTAATTTGAACCTTCGCAGCAAGCAGTGTGGCGGACTAAAGGGTGTTACTGGAGTAGTTGGGGCTGCCAGAGGACAGACTTAACTCTGACAAGCTAGGCTCAGCCCTCAGTTCCTTATATACCAAGACATGAGTTCCAAGATTAAGGATACTTCCCAGCTAGCATACAGAGTCCTGGGTTTGACCTCTAGCTCTACATGCATTGGGGAGCTGAAGACAGGATCAGAAGTTCAGTGTCCCGAGGCTAGTTTGGTATACATGAGACCTTGTCTCAAAAGACAATAGTGAACGATTTATTCAATGCCCACACTGGGAAGAACAAATAAGTAGATCCAGTGATCCCCAGGTCTCCAGAGTATTAACATGAGGTTTAGATTTAAATAGAAGGCAAGAAATACGAATGATTAAGCAGTTCTGGTCAAAGTGTGGTTCTGCCCACCATTAACCCAGTGCCCAGCTTTCCCAGGGCTGTTTTGTACCCATTCGACTGCTTGCTTTAACTTGAGAAGCATGCCTAAAAATTATCCATGTTCTGCCAGGTGCAGAGTCATATGTGCATAGTCCCAGCACCTTGGAGACTTAGCCAAGAATCCTGAATTTGGAGCCAACCTGGTCTGAATCCTGAATTCAGTTTCCAAAAGAGGGCACTGAAGAGATGGCTCAGTTGAAGAGTGCTTACTGCCTTTGCAGAGGACCAGGGTTCTGTTCCCAGCACTAGTGTCCTAAGAGCTCACAATTGCCTGTAACTCCAGCTCCAGAGGATCCAATGCCTTCTTCAGGGCTCTTCAGGAACTCTACATGCATATATGCATAGGTAAAAATCTTTTTGAAAACAAAATAGGGCTGATGAGATGGCTCAGTGGTTAAGAGCACTGGCTACTCTTACAGAGGACCCAGGTTTGGTTCCCAGTACCCACATGGTGTCCAAAACTCCAGTTCAGGGGAATCCAACACCCTCCTCTGGCCTTCTCAGGCATGGTACGAGTGGCAAAACACTGGTACACATTTTTAAAGAAGGTGTGTAGTGGCAGGAGGCAGGGGATCTCTGAGATCAAGCCAGCCAAGGCTACCATAGCAAGTTCCAGGCCAGCTGGGGCTACAGGGAGACAGTCTTAAGAAAGAAAAAAAAGTACATGCCATGTCTGTAGGCAGAGCTTGGCAAGCTTCTCCTGTCCCAGATAGAATCTGTAGACATTCTCACAGCTCCCCCGTGAGCAGCAATTCCAGGTTTATACCAAGGCAAGACCCCTGCTGAGCCTGAACTCTGAGCTGAATTGACCTTCCAGCTGCTTAGCAGATGAGCAGGTTCTTCCTGCAGCCTGGGTGGGTGGTGGGTGGGGTGGGGCCTGGGATAACAGCTAGGAGATATTTGTGTTGCCACAGTTCTAGGGCCAGGCATGAAGAGTAGATAAATCTCTTGTAGGCCAACCTGACACCCAGCATATCTCAGAGGGTCATTTTTCAAACCTGCATTTCCTGAGCAGGGTGCCTGAGAAAGGGCTTCAGCCTTCAGAATGACCCAGTGGAGCCGCCCGAGTCACCCCTAGCCGGGAGCGGCCCCTCCAGTTCCCTCAGTGAGCCTTATGGATAAATTTTATACATGAGCTAAGATGTGAAGAACTGGAAGGCTTTCAGCAGCCGCTACAACGTGGGGTCAGAGGAGGTGAGGGACGAGTTTAGCTGAGAAAAAATACTTCAGTAGAGTACAGCCTGGGGAATAAAAGAGCAAAGTGCCAGTGGTTCGGGAGGGATCTGTCCTTGTAATGATGATTTTCCCCCTCCAGTGTGTGTGGGAGAGCGAGTAGAAGTTAGCCTGCAGCAAGAACAAATATACCCCAAGGTCTAGGTCACTGCTTTGTGGCTGACAATCATGATCTGCCCTTGAGCGCAAAACGGAAAGTTTGGGCTCGGAACTGCTTTGGAGGTCTGATGGGATAAATGGACACAGCCTAAGAGATGCATGGGCTTAGGAAGCTGGCTGGGGCCCTAGATCCTGGCTGTCCAGAAGAGGGATATGACTGCCTTCACCACATGCTGGCCCTGAGGGGCAAGAGGGCCTGGGCTGAGCTGCTTCGGTTGGGGTGAGGAGGAACAGAATGTCTGACTACAGGGTGGAGAGAGCCAGCCTGAGCACCTGTGGTCTCACCGGCCGGTGTGCCCACAGGAATCCATCAGGACAGAGGATACCTTGTAGGTTAGAAAATTAGAAGTCAGACCCAGTCTTCAGACCTCTGATTTCTGGACTGTTTTGTGGCGACCCTGAAGGAGTTGCAGGAGAAAGGGTTGCATTCATGATCTTCTCAATGTTCTTCACCTAAATTGTGAGGGGATGTTGTTATGATCCTACCAAAATGTAAATAATCTAGTCTGAGGCTGCAGAGTGACCTGACCAGCAGACTGATTTAACCCCAGAACTGACTGGAGATTAGTTTCAAGACGGCACCTGGGAAAGTCATCTTTGCACCTGGCAGGTGCATCTTTCCAGGCCAGGGGGACAATGCCACAACCTGGAGCACCGAATGGAACTGTGGCCAAAGATCTCAGGTCACTGATTTTCACAGCACATCCCAGGAGCCGCAGGTGGCAACAGATCCAGCATGGCCAGGCCTGTTGGTCTCACCCATGCTGAAGCTTTTCTAAATCCCTGAATCTCAGTGAGTAAATACTCAGATCATGTGGAGATCCAGTGCCTTTGCAGGATAACTGCTGCCACCTGCCTGAACTCCTGCTGACAAAGCAGCTGACATACAGGTGGACAGCTCACAGCCGGAGTGTTGCCCCCTTAAAGCATTGGGGCCAGGATGGCTAGTGACTGCCAGCCAAGGCCACGAGGTGGGGCTGTCAGAGATGACCCTGGCAGATGGCTCTTGGGTGGCTGTCTAGGAGACATGGCAGCTGATGCTGAAGGGAAGACAACCCTGTGTGCCAGGGGGCAAGGCATGGGAACTGGCCTTCAGCCCCACGGAGAAGGTCCCTTTTGCTGCCATCTCGTTAGCCCATCAGAGCCCTATTCACTCCAGGAGCCTGGTGTCCTGAGCTAGTCCGCCCTGTGTAGGTTTGGGGCAAATGGTTCTTTCTTCCTTAATCACTCTGGAAGTCTGCAGCAGAAGAGGAATACCCAGAATCAACACCTTACAGAACTGAATCCATCTGCTTCAGGTAAGGCAGGAAATCAATCACTACAGTGAGATCATCTTTAGGTAACAGGAAATGCTGTGAAACACTCATCTCATCAGCAGATTTACTTATTCCTTCCTCCTTCCTTTCTGCTCTATTCTCCCTTCCTTTTCCTTTTTTGCAAGAGGTAGAACTCTAGGCCTCACATACGTTACTAGGCATTCTACCATCGAGCCACACCCCAGTCCCAGAAAATTCTCCAGAAAACTTCTCCTGTCTCTCTCTCTCTCTTTCTTCCTCTCTCTCTCTTTTTCTCTCTCTCTCCCTCCCTCCTTCCCTCCCTCCCTCTCCCTCTCTCTTCCCCCCTCTCTGGGTCACCTAATTCTCTCTGTTCTGTGTGCATTGTATACATGTCCACACCTGTACATAATACACATGTATGGGGCCAGAGGACAATTTTGTGGAGTTCTACCTTATGTGGGTTTCTGGGAGGCATCTGACTCACCTCCAGAAGATTTCTTTTTTAAATTGGGACAAACAGCAAGGCATGATGGCTCACCCTCCAACATTTGGGAGACTGAACCAGGATGACAGCCATAAATTTTAGGTCAGCCTGAACTGAACATGAGATCCTGTCTCAAAACAACAAATAAACCTGGGGCTGGAGAGATGGCTCAGCAGTTAAGAACACTGCTCTTGCAGAAGACCCAGGGTTCAGTTAAACTCCCAAACACCTACATAGCAGCTAACAACCATCTGTAACTCTAGTTCTGGAGGATTTGAGACCCTCTTCTGGCCTCTGTAGGCATTGCATTACATGGGTGCACTTACATGCATGCAGACAAAACACTCATACACATAAAAAATAGATCAAAAATTAAAATAAAAACCTGAGAACCTGATATCATGGCACACGACTAATCCTAGCACTCTGGAAACAGAGACAGGAGAATTGTCACAAGTTTCAGGCCAATTTGCTCTACATAGCAAGATCCAGGCCAGCCTGTTTTACATAGGAAGATCCAGGTCAGCCAGGGTTACACAGCAAAATCCTGACTTTAAAAAAAGTTTTTCTTTGTTTTTTTAGACAGGGTCTCACTGTGTACATACAGATAGCTCTGGCTGGCCTGGATTTTACCATGTAGACCTGGCTGATTTAAAACTCACAGAGACCCACCTGCCTCTACCTCCTGAGTGCCAAGACTGAGAATATGTGCCATCATGCCCAGTTTGTAAAGGTTCGTCCTTCAAAGATAGTTATTTTAATTTCGTGTATGTGTGGGTGCAGGTGCCCACAGGCTTGACTTCCCTGGGAGCCGGAGTTAGAAGCTGTTGTGAGCCATTCAGTGTGAGTGCTGGGAACCAAACTCGGGTTTTTCCCACGAGCAGTAGGCGCCATCTCTCTAACCTGCCTAAAGGTTTTACAAAGTTGTCTGTGTCCACAGCATGGAGCTGAATCAGGACTTCTGGCCATCACTCCGACTCTTCCCATGCTCCTCAGTTCACCGTACAGCCCATCAGGGTCACAGAGGGCAAGAACAAGAGTAAACTGATGCTGAAATGCCCTGGGGGGGTCATCCAGTCTTAACAATTGCAGCGATCACTTCCAATCTTTATAGTTCATAAATTCACTTGCCATCACTGAATCCCTGAAGCTTTTCTTAATCCCATCAAGTTGACAAAATTAGCCATTGTAGACTGCAATGAAATCCTTCACAGAGGTGGTCTGTGTGTGTGTATGTGTGTAGTATTTTTTTTTTATTTATGTTTATGAGTGTTTTGTATGCAAACCTTCGGAGACCAGAAGAGGGTGTGAGATCCCGTGGAAGTGGAGTTACAGGCAGTTTTAGCCAGCTTGTTGAGTACTGGGAATTGAACCCAGGTCCTCTGGGAGAGCAGCCAGTGCTCCTAACTGCTGAGCTATCTCTCCAGCCAGAGGTGGTTTTTGTTTTGTTGTCAGTTTGTTTTGTTTTGTTAAATGTTTTTCGTTTTTTGAGATGGTCTCCCTGTAACCCCAATTGACCTGGAACTCCCTGTATAGACCATGTTGGCCTGAGTCTCACGGAGATCTGCCTGCCTCTGCTTCTGAATGCTGGGGTTAAAGGTGTATATGCCACCATGTTGGTACTAGGTTTTTGTCTGTTTGTTTGCTTGTTTTAAATAGAGTCTCACTAACCTAGGTAACCTAGGCTAGCCTTGAACTCACAGCATTCCTCCTGCCTCAGCCTCAGCCAGTTCATGCCAGGATTACAGGCGTGAACCAACTGATGTGGCTGCAGCTCACTGTTTTACCTGCTAACCCAACTCAGTTCTGTCAAGGTCCCCACTCAGTGTAATCCGACACTCAGCCTCCCCCCCACCAGAGTAAATCTGTGTTCAAACTAATTAAGATAATTCTAGTTCCTTTGCCAGGGATTGGTTACAGAACCAGCAAGTCTTTATGGTAATGAGAGATGAGGTCATGTCTGCTGGTGTGGGGGAGGGGTATGAAAGAAGGTTTTCTGGGAAAAATTTTCTTGCTCTGGAAAAAGACGCAGGGAAAGGATTTTCTTTCTTGCAACCTTTGGACACTGTGTAAGTGCATGATGCTTGTGCAAGATGGTTGCAATTGCTGCAACCATCTTGTGACTATAAGGTGACAAATGTGAAGACAAAAGCTAACATCTTAAACATGACACAGCAGAAAGATGAAAAGGTCCACGATGAAGAAATTAACCAGCCTTGTAAGTGTCTGCCTGTGACTGTTTATTGATGTTTGAGTTCACTCTTCTGTTTCCTGCCAAAAACATTCAAACATAAAAAAAAAAAAAAACACCTTATACAATTACCCATAGAAATTTCTATTTTTAAAAAATCTACATTTATTTATTCGGAGGGGTATACAGAGAGCAACCTGTGGGAGTCGGTTCTCTCCTTCCATGTGGGTACCAGAGACTGAATTCACATCATCAGGATTGGTGAGCCTGTGTGTATGCTTAGAGACAGGGTCTCATGTAGCTGAGTCTGGCCTTAAATTGCTGATTGTCCTGCCTCCACCTCTCAAGTGCTGGTTTTACAAGTGTGCACTACCATACGTGGTTCGTAGAAACTTTTAGTAACATAATAAACATATGAAGACCATAGCAGGATATGGTGGCTAACTCCTCTAATTCCAAGTCAGGAGGCTGAGGCAGGAGGATTGAGAGTTCAAGGTCAGCCTGGGATAGAAAGTGAGACCTTGTCTCAAAAAAGAAAAAAAAAATCAAGCTTATTTGTTTATTTATTTTTAATATTTTATTTATTTTATATGTATGAGTATATTGCCTGCATGTATGTAAGTACACCTATATTGTGCAATACTCAAAGAGGTCAGAAGAGGGCACTGGATCCCCTGGAACTGGAGTTACAGGTGATTGCTGGGAACCAAACCAAAGGCCTCTGCAAGAACACTCAGTACTCTTAACTGCTGAGTCATCTCTCCTGCTCCTTATTTATAGACAGAATCTCACTATATAGCCGTAGCTGACCTGGGACTCACTATATAGAACAGGCTGGCCTTGAGCTCACAGAGAGTTGCCTACCTCTGCCTTCCAACTGCTGGGACTGCCATATCCAGTTCTTTTATTTTTGTTTAAAAAAAATTTTTTTGAGACAGGGTCTCCCCGTAGCCCCAGCTGGCCTCAAACTCACAACAATCTACCTACCTCTGTGTCCTAAATGCTGAGATTAAAGGCCTATATTACCATACCTGGCAGCTCTTTTTACTTTTTGAAAAGACAGGGTTTTGCTGTGATCTTACACTGAGGTGATCCTCTCCCTCAGCCTCTCTAGTAGCTGGTTTGTACAACACCACTCAGGGCTAAAGGCCCTTCTGATGCGAGTGCTACAGCGAGCATTGCTTTAGGAGGGTGATGGTTCCATTTTCTGCATCCTTTTCTCCTTAAGTTATTCCCCCCACCTTTCTTTTTTTAAGATTTACTTATTTTTGCTAGGCATAGTAATGCACATGCTTAATCCCAGCACTTGGGAGGTAGATCTCTGAGCTCTCCAGCCTGGTCTACACAGAAAGTTCCAGGCCGGGCAGGGCTACATAGTAAGACCTATCTCAAATGTAGTGACAACAACATTTTTGAGACAAAAGTCTCAAAAACAACAACAACAAAAGATTTGTGTGTGTGTATTTGTCCACATGGATATGCACTATATGTATGCCTGGTGTCCCTGAAGAACAGAAGACAATAACAGATTCCCTGGAATTGATGTTACAGATGGTTGTAAGCCACCATGTGAGTGCTGGGAACCCAACCTGGGTCCTCTGCCAGAGCATCCAGTGCTCTTAACCAATAAGCCGTCTCCCCAACCTTTTTTCTACATTTTTTTTTCAGGGGCGGGGGTCTACCTTTAACCAACAGCAGTTCCGAGTCAGCCAAACTAAGTTGTTTCTTCCTTCCTGACTTCCTGGAAGTCCTGCCAAACTCAAATTAGAAATCAAAAGAATGCAGAGAACTTCAGGGCACCTCAAAAATGTGCCACCTTCTTTCTGTTTCCTGGCAGCTGTGTGTGGAAGGAGCCATGGTCTGCCTTCGAAGGTACAGAAAAACAAGAAAGCCTGCTCCAAGGGAATCCCCTCCTACTGAAACTGAGCCTGACCCCAGGATGACCCCAAATCATGGAAACTATGTGGAAGGAGACTGCCAGGTGGGCCAGCACATAGGCTACACCTCCCCAAAGAAGCCTGAATCTTTGAATAAGCAATGTGGGGGGTGCCCCCTTCCATAAACTACTCACCTGTGGGCTTCTCTAAAAGAGAGGTAAGGCAGTAGCAGAGTAAGTGCATAATATGCACAAGGCCCTGGGTTCAATCCCCAGTACCATGACAGAGAGAGAGAGAGAGAGAGAGAGAGAGAGAGAGAGAGAGAGAGAGAGAGAGAGAGAACCTTAGAAGCCAGGTATTATGGTATATGCCTATAATCCTAACACTTGAGAGGTGGAAGCAAGAGGATCAGGAGTTCAAAGTCAGCCTCTGCTATTTAGTGAGCTTGAGGCCAAACTGGTCTACAATGAGATGCTGTCTCAAAAGGAGAAGGTCCAGGACTGGGATTATAGTTCAGTGCTTGTTTTACATTCTATCTAGACACACACACACACACACACACACACAGTCTTTTTTCTTTTTGTGACAGGGTCTCCCTGTAGCCCCAGCTGGTCTGGAACTTGATATGTAGGCTGGTCGAGAACTCACAGAGATCCACCTGCCTCTCCCTCCCGAGTAATGGGGTTAAAGGTGTGCACATCACGTCCATCTTGGAAAACTTAATTTTTCATCAACCTCACAAATCAAGGGAGTCTGTTAAGTGCTGATTCCAAAGCTCTGGCAAGGGCTGGGGATATGGCTCAGTTGATAGAGTACTTGCCTAGCATGAAGCCCTGGCTTCCGTCATTAGTACCACATAACCTGTGGCATGTACCTACCACCTCAGCACTTGGGAGGTGTGGGTGGGAGGATCAGAAGTTCAAAGTCTTCCTGAGTCTATGTAAAGATTGCCTAGCATACACAGAGCCCTGGATTTAATCTTCTATAGCACTATATAAACTGGGAATGGTGGTACACACCTGTAACCCAAGCATTCAAGAGGTAGAGGCCGAGGAATCTGAAGGTCAAGGTTATCTTAGGCTACATAGTGCGTTCACAGCCAGCTAGGATATATGAGACCCTGCTTCAAAAAAAGAAAAAAGTGTGTGGGGGTGTGTGGAGTAAAGCTGGGCCTAGTGACACAGGCTGTAATCCCACCCTCTTGGGAAGCTGAGGAAGGAGAATCACAAGTTCAAGGCCAGCCTGGGCGTCTTAGTGAGACCCTGTCTCAAAAAGTACAAAGACTGAAGATATAACTTACCTACTATGTGGGTCCCAGGACCTCAAAAACAAACAAAATCTGCGCGGACTCTGGAATGCACTGCCAGAAGTACAGACAAGCTTTTACCACTGGACTGGAGGTTGTGGGCCTACAGAATGGGAGCTGAGAGATTTTGCCGTCCTGGCCTGGGTTCTTGCTTCTGTGGAAACAGAAAGCTGCTAGTACCCAGGGTTCCATGTGGCTAAAACCAGTACTTCTAAGAGTCTCTTTTATACCCCTTTAGATAACCCTCGTCTGTGAAAAGGAGATCACAGGGTTTAATTTTGAAGTATCCTAAATCCCAGGATTCCAAAGGCCCTGAGTGGGCCACTCAAGTAGCACAGAACTGTTCAGACTGCAGGCATGTCATTCTGACTTCTGACCAGAAGGTGGCAGCAACGCCTTTATTTATTTATTTTTAGATCAACACAGATGAGAGGAAAGCTGGGAATGGTGGCTCAGGTCTTTAACCTCGGGGCTGGGGAGGCAGAGAAAGGTGGCTGTCTGTGAGTTCAAAGCCAGCCTGATCTACATATCAAATTCCAGGCCAACTAGGGCTTCATAGTGAGATCCTGTCTCAACAGAAAGAAAACAGTAAAGCAAGGGGAATGGAGGGTGAAGGGGGCGGGAGAATTTCCAGTACTTCACAAGTATTCAGCTGGTCTAGGTCTGGAGCTAGACATCATAGACCAGATCTGACAGCTGCTCTCAAAGAGCAGATTACAGGGAAGAGAGAATCAGACCCAAACTCCACCCTGGTGTAGAAGCTACATTCCTTTGAGTAAGTTGCTTAATCTGTTTCTTCCCATCTCATTTTGTAACAGTAGCAAACGGTAGTTACTGTGATGACAGGAGCTGATCCAATGTGTCCAGTGCTTGTCATATACCAAGCCCTGGCTGTTGCTAAAGGACACTGAGAAAGGGCTGAAGTAGGAGAAATGTCTGAAAGGGGTAGAGCCCCGGAACCCAAGGGTGGAGATCCTGGGGTGAGACTTTCACTCATGGAGTCACTTTGCCCATGGGAACCCTGTATTTCAATTGAGTTGGAGACTTTTCTTTGAAAGGTGGGGTGTTGGGTCTCTTCTGTTTGAGGTCCCCTCGATCCCAGAGGCCCAGAGCTTATAACACCAACAGGACCACTTAAGACCTGCCCTCCCAGACAAGGCTCCCTCTGCAACTGCAGGCACTCTCCTTCTGAGCTTCAGGTACTACCTAAGTGATGAAAAGGGACCGTGGGACTGAGGGACCACCATGAGAGTTGAAGGACCTGTGAGCCAGATGTAAAGCATGGCAGTCCCTTAGGCTGGAAACTTGGCGAGGAGGCACAGGGGAGGGCGGCCAGGTCTCCAAGCTCACTTTGAAGCTCTGAGCTCAAGCAATCCTCCCTTCAGAGCCTCATGAGTTGGGACCTCAGCTCCATGCCATGGAGCCTGACTAGCAAAGGAATGTTGAAGAGAACCTTGGCCTATGCAGGGGACACAGAATATGTGCCTCAATCCTGGATCTGTATCAGAAAGAGCTCAGCTGACACTTGGCTACAAGCAATTAAGGATATGTGATTGCTCCCCTGTGTCTGTTCCCTCTCTGTCATGTGGGGTGGGGGGAGGAGAACATCATCGTTGAGCATCGACTGGGAGCCTCTTAGCAGGCTGTCACTGGCTCCATTCTACAGAGGAGAAAAATTGAAGCTCAGAGACGACAAGCAACTCACTCAGGGTAACACAGCTGGTAAGTATCCAGGCTGGTGACTTGATCACTTCTGCCTGGATTGTCCCCTTTACCCTACCTTAGCCTTAGCCGCCTAGGAACCTTTCCATACAAACACTGAGTTCTCAAGTCACAAATTCATGTGATTGTATTTTACCTGTATTACCACCTACAGCTCCTCAGGTTCTTTTGCATTATAACCACGTTTTGGTCTTTCCAGAGTCCAGGTGTATAGACCTCTTTAGTCACCTACCTCCTACCTTCTGTTACTCACACACCTCTCCTAACCTCGCTTTGAATCCACATCCATCATTGACTAGTACCATTGCCTGTAACCTGTAGTTCAGTGCTCACCTTTCTTGCAGGCCTTGCATGCATCCAGCTGTCTCTCTATAAACCTGCAGAACAGCCACGGAGCTGGGAGGGGCAGTGGCAATACTGGCCAAGTACTAAGTGCTTCACTTTCTGGAACTCATCTAATCCTCCCAACGATACGATGGAGGCACTATTATTAGCATCTCTGTTTATAGATAAAGAAATAGGGTGAACCCACAAGAATCACAAAGCATACTGTTCATTAGCTTGAGCGGACACCAGAGTCCCAAGAAGGCCATCTTTCCCTCCACCCCCATCAGCCAGGTGGTCCTTGGCTCCTTCTGCCTGGAGTCCAGAACTGCTCTTAGCCACCAGTGAGTACACTCCAAAAGAAGCCCAGATCCTCCCTTCCTGGAGGCTGACAACAAGGGAGTAGCAACCAAAGCAGTAACAATAAAAGCAGCTTACTTTTTCAGCCTTTTCAATGCAGGCTAAGAACACACATATTTTATTCAGTTAATTCTCCAGCACTATGTAGCTACAATCTCCAATTTACTGTAAGGAAAGAAGGACCAGTGATGAGCCTGAATTTGTATGACAGGGGATGTGATGGGAAGACCATAGCTAGATCAGCTCGTACCTGTGACTTTTTCTCCTGCCTGGTCCAGCTCTTCCAGACCTGGCTCCTTGCCTCTAGGAGCCAAGACTCCTCTGTCTTTCCCTTGCTGTGTGCCTCAGCTCAGAGGCTCTCTGGTTCCCTCTCCTCTGAGGCATCTGGGAATGAGTTGGGGGCTTAAGCAAGGGTGCAGGGTTGGGGGAGGCAGGGATTCCATCTGGAACTTCCTGGGCCTAGGCCCCCTCCTGTTCTGCCCAGTTCGTGCTTCACAGCTCTCAGAGGCACCAGTCTGCCACTAGCTCCCAAAACAGACAGACCTTGTGCTGGTCCTCTGGTGGCCTTGCCTGCCCTTCCCATGTGTCCCAGGCTCCTGTGTCACAATTTGCTCTTGGAGTCTGAGCTGGATGGAGCTTCAGACCAATGGCAGCAATTGCTCAGAGCCCAGGACTGCAGCAAAAATCACCAGGGCCTCTTCAGCCCCTCCTTCCACTTGCCAGTCCCTGACCCCAGACCATTCAGGACCTTACTCCTACCTGCTCCCAGGAATTGGGGAGGGGCAGCCTTGGTTTACCCGTCCTGCCCCCTCTCCCAACCTCCTTATTCCATTCTCCTAGCAACCAAACTGATCTGTCAAGGAGCTGGACCTGGCAGCGGGGCAGGGAGAGACTAATAGCCTTGAAGGAAGGAGGGGCCTGAAGAAGAGAGGAAGGCTGGGGATGTGAGCCAGCACTGGGGCTGGGTGTTGGCTCTGGTCCATCTCAGAGGACACACAGAAGGTGGGGGAGTACTCAGCCCTGCAGTATGTAGGAACTGGCCAGCAGGGAACCGCCCTGCTAATCCCAGCCGGACATCCCGCCTAGAACCCCATATTTGCTTCCCTGACACCTGACTCTCATTCTCAGAACCCATCTGAGGTAGGCCTGTCTTGCTGGAGAGTCCCAGAGTCCCCAGAGGCAGCAGACACATGGCTCCTGACAAACCCAAAGGCCTCAACATCCTTTCTCTTGAAGAGCATCCAAGCTGCCTCTGTCTGCTCCTGACTCTATTCTGTAAACTGTATGACCTGCAAACACCGGACACCAGTCTTTCTGTTAATTCTGGGGGGAGAGGGTGTGAAGGGGTGTGTGGTTATGTATTTCTGTGATGTCTGTGCACACAGATATGTAGGTCAGGCTATACATGTGCATCTGTTTATAAGGTCTGTGAGATGGCTCAGGGGTAAAAAGCATCTGCTTGTGGATCTGTCTGAGGCTTTTCTCTCCTCTTTCAGGCTGTAGTGGGTGGGTGTCTTCCCCATCCCATCCCCCTCTTCTGTACCATCTCTGGGTACCTGCACATCCTCAGTACTAGAAACTGGTGCCTGCTGGTCTGTCCATCTTTTAGGCTTGGCAACTGATGCTGCCCCTCAACCCCCTCCCCTTCCTACTTCAGGAATCGCTCTGGTTCCGGTAAGACCTGTGATTGAGCAGCAATTGCTGTGGAGGAGGGAGAGAATCCAGTAAATGTGGACATCCTATCACAGGCCCACTGAGCTCAACCTCTGACAGACCCTTGGAGCCCAGACACCCTCAGACCCTTAGCTGGTGCCCACCTTGTTGAGGCAGGTGTTAGGTCCAAGTTTGAGGTCTGTGTCTTTAAGGCAGAAACAACAGCCGGCAACCTCTGCTGGGCCAAGGGGAGGGGGAGGGGAGCTGGTCAGTCCATTAGCTGCAGAGCTGGCGCCAACCCATAGCCCTTTACCGGGCCCTGGGGAGAAGAGGGAGATTAGCCCTTCCCCAGCCCCTCTGCCTCTGCCCTCCTGTTACCGTTCCTCTCGGGGCGTGGTGGAAGGGGACAGCTGACAACAGGTGAAAGGTGAGCCCCAACTTCAGGCGACAGAACAAACTCGGTAGTCCAGGCCAGGTTGGCCCTCCTTCCACCTGCCTCCCTTCTGATATGCCATAAGTTTGCCCTTTAACGTCGGGCCCTTTTATTCCCTTTTTTTTTTTTTTTTTAACCACCTCTTTCAGGCGGGTATCCCAGTTTAAGTCAAGTCCTCCCATCCTAGGCTCCAGCTTTGGATGCTTACTGAAAGAAGGGGACCCCTCGCCCACCAACCCCCACGCTGCGATCACATCCCTGCTTGCATTCCTGCCAGCAACAAGGGAAGGGAGCAGGCGCGGGCGGCGTCCCCGCTGCTCCGCAGGGTGGGGCATCCCCCTCCCCACACTGCCCGGCTCTAGTCAGGCCAGTGGGAGGAGCTGTCCGCGCCCCTCATCCCCCCACCCCCTGCAGACCGCAGGGCTATAAAGCCGCCCCGCATCTGTCTGCGGCTCCTTCCCATCTCGGCCTAGCTCTGCAAGCAGTGAATGCCATCCTCTGCCACCATGAGCCACCACCACCCGTCGGGCCTGCGGTCCAGCATCAGCTCCACCTCGTACCGCCGGACCTTCGGGCCTCCGCCCTCACTGTCCCCTGGGGCCTTCTCCTATTCCTCTAGCTCCCGCTTCTCTAGCAGCCGCCTGCTGGGCTCGGGGTCCCCGGGTTCCTCGGTGCGGCTGGGAAGCTTTCGTGCGCCTCGGGCGGGAGCCCTGCGCTTGCCCTCTGAGCGCCTCGACTTCTCCATGGCCGAGGCCCTCAACCAGGAGTTCCTGGCCACTCGCAGCAACGAGAAGCAAGAGCTCCAGGAGCTCAATGACCGTTTCGCCAACTTCATCGAGAAGGTGCGCTTCCTAGAGCAGCAGAACGCGGCTCTGCGCGGAGAGCTGAGCCAGGCCCGGGGCCAGGAGCCGGCGCGTGCGGACCAGCTGTGCCAGCAGGAGCTGCGCGAGCTGCGGCGCGAACTAGAGCTGTTGGGCCGAGAGCGCGACCGGGTGCAGGTGGAGCGCGACGGGCTGGCGGAGGACTTGGCCGCGCTCAAGCAGAGGTCAGAGGGCAGGGCTGGGGCTGGGGCTGGGGCTGGGCGGTGGCCTTCCAGGCGGTTGCTCCTCCCTCTCTCTCTCGCGGCTCCTGCAGTCCAAGGGCGTGGTCCAGACTTGTCCTAGCATCCTGGTCCGCGGACTGCAAGGCGCTCTCCCAGCACTTTATTCTGAGTGTCTGCGGAAGTGACAGAGCCTCAAGGGGAACCCCCTTATCTGCTCCCAGGCGTTAGACAGGCGGACTGAATCCCCTTTAGATCTCGGACAGCACCTAATGCAGATGTGCGTGTGCGCGCGCGGGAGAGCCGTGGTGAGGGCGGGGAGATGACCCAGCAGCTCAATTTCTTTCCTGTTACGCCTGTCAGGTTAGAGGAAGAAACCCGCAAGCGGGAGGATGCCGAGCACAACCTAGTGCTCTTCCGTAAGGTGAGTTGGGGCCTCGTCCAGATAGAGGGGAATTCCCCCTCCCATCTGCACCCCGGCTTCGGTGGGCTTGGGGAGGCAAACAGGGAAGACTTGGCTCTTCCTCCTCCTGAGCAGCCCTTCTTTCTCTTGAAACCCCATCCCCACCTCACAAAGGACGTGGACGACGCCACTCTGTCCCGCCTGGAACTAGAGCGCAAGATTGAGTCTCTGATGGATGAAATTGAGTTCCTCAAGAAGCTGCACGACGAGGTGGGTGGTCGTCAGGGGAGGCTTCGGGGTGGCCTCCCTGGAGCTGCGGCGTCAGCCGTGACGAAATGAGTTGGGAACTGAGGTTCGCCGGGTAGACGCGGTTTCCCGACAACCGGTACCCGCGCTACAGGTGGTTTGACCCCCACCCACGCGCCACCTGTTGGCGGGCGAGAGTCTACACTGTGAACCTGACCAGAGCGTTAACCCCAGTCCAATGTGCTCTGCACTCCCTAGTGGTCCCTTCCGCTCACGCAGATGCCCACCCTCCAACACACACACGCACGCACGCACGCGTGCACGCACACTTTTTTCTTTTCTGAGACGATGTCTCACGCCCAGGCTGGCCGTGAACTCGCGATTTTCCTGTCGCGGCCTCTCGGATGCTTACAGGCGTGCGCCGCTAAGCATTCCTTTTTCTAAGCACAAGCTGCGCGGCGCTCGTGGGACTTGAGCCATAGGTTCATCTCCCACCTTTCGGGCCGGTAGGAACTGCGAGACCTGCAAGTGAGCGTCGAGAGTCAGCAGGTGCAGCAGGTGGAGGTGGAGGCCACGGTGAAGCCGGAGCTGACCGCCGCGCTGAGGGACATCCGGGCGCAGTATGAGACCATCGCGGCGAAGAACCTGCAAGAGGCAGAGGAGTGGTACAAGTCCAAAGTGCGCGCGCCCGGGGACCGGCCGGGAGGGCCGGGAGGGGGAGGCTCTGCGGGTGGCTCGAGTCCCAGCCCGGGTTACCGCCACTCTGCAGTATGCGGACCTGTCGGACGCCGCCAACCGGAACCACGAGGCCCTGCGCCAGGCCAAGCAAGAGATGAACGAGTCTCGACGCCAGATCCAGAGTCTGACGTGCGAGGTGGACGGACTGCGCGGCACGGTGAGCACCAGGCCGAGTGCCTGGGGCGGGGGGCGCACCGCGACGGGCTCTCCGACTGGCCGCTCCTCTCCCACCCCAGAATGAGGCGCTGCTCAGACAGCTGCGCGAGCTGGAGGAGCAGTTCGCCCTGGAGGCGGGAGGGTACCAAGCGGGCGCCGCGCGGCTGGAGGAAGAGCTCCGGCAGCTCAAGGAGGAGATGGCGCGACACCTGCGCGAGTACCAGGAGCTCCTCAACGTCAAGATGGCCCTGGACATCGAGATCGCCACCTACAGGAAGCTACTGGAAGGCGAGGAGAGCCGGTGAGGGCCGTGGCTGCGGGACCAGCCTGGAGTGGTTGGTATTTGGGGCTCAGGTCGGGAATGGCCCCGCTCACAAGCGGTTTCACCCGCAGGATCTCGGTGCCCATCCATTCCTTTGCTTCCTTAAGTTTAAAGACGACTACTGGTGAGTCCCCCGCGCCTGGCTTCCGGCCTGCGTCCCCCCTGTCCACTTTCGCCATGACTGAGCTCTTGCTCTGGCTCTATCAGGGAGCCCTCAGGGACGGGAGTGAAAGGCTGCAAAGACAGCATCTCGAAACTTTCTCCTTCCTCCCTCTTTCCGCTTTCCCCAGTGCCCGAGATGGAGCCTACCCCAGACAGCCACAGCCGGAAGATGGTTCTGATCCGGACTATTGAGACCCGGGATGGGGAGGTGAGACAAAGGTCCTCCCAGGACCCAACCGTTTCTAATGGTTCTGAGCCCTGGCCTGGCTGCTGGCCTTAGGTTGTGGAGGATGCATGGTTCTTGGGAGAAGGACACCAGACAAAGCTGATGGGTAATAAGCTGTGCCAGGCAGGGGATACCATGGTCCCACCGAGGGTGGTGCTGAACTGTCCCTTTTTATGCCTTGCCCCCAGCAGGTGGTGACAGAGTCCCAGAAGGAGCAGCATAGTGAACTGGACAAGTCTTCTACTCACAGCTACTGAGCCCCTTGTGCTCAGTCTGGCCTTGCACCTAAGCCTACTCCGAGTCAAAGCCTAGCACCAGTCGTCATCCAACCCCTTCCTCTGCATGTGGCATGAGCCTTTCCCAACAAAGCCTCCGCTGGCCGGCAGTAACTGGGCCTCTCCCTGTCCTGACACGATGTAACCCCATGCTTGCTTTCCCTGTCTTTGTAAGAGGCAGATGACCCCCAGGACAAGATGTCTGTTCAAGAATGATCAATAAGGTGGGCCAGAGTGTGATTTCACTACCAGTCAAATAAAGTTACTACTGAGAGAAACCTCTCGTATTTTTCCAGGGTTGTTTCTTCTCTGACTCCCATTTCTTGATACCTGTAATTCCAATAGGTCCTGTTGGGTTTTCTCAAATCTCTGTTCCTTCTTAACTTTTGTTTTGTTTTTTGAGACAGAGTCTCAGTATATGGCCCTGGCTGGCCTGGAACTCACTATGTAGACCAGGCTGGCCTCCATTTCACAAAGATGCACTGGTCTCTGCCTCTGGGGTTTAAGGCATGAGCCAGTTACACACCCCTTAACTTTTTTTTATATACCAGTCTTTCCGTGTAGCCCAGGCTAGCCTTGAACTCTCCTGCCTCGGTATACCAATTTCTGATATTACAGATAATGGTCACTACTCCCATCTTATTTTTTAATGTAAATCTATTTTCAGTGTATGTATATGAGGACGGTCATGCATGTGCCATGGCGCCCCTGTGGAGGTCATGGGACAGCTTTTGGGAGTCAGTTCTCTCTTTCCATTTGTGAGTTCTAAGTATCAAACTCAGGTCATAAGATTTGTATGACAAGCGTTTGTACCCACTGAGCCATCTTGCTGGTTCTTACTGGGATTTTTGAAACAATCTTACTAGGCTTCTGAGGCTGACCTGGAATTTGCTATTTAGCCCAACTTTAAACTTATGACAATTCTCCTACCTCATCCTTCTCAGTGCTAGAATTAGAGCCACCAGCCACCATGACCACTCCTCAACTTCTGTTCCTCACCTGAATGTACTGAATGTCCATTTGCCTCCCTTGGGATGGTAAAAGTTAACATGTCCTCACCTCCCTTGCCAGCTGCAAGCATGTTCTTACCTTTGGATTCTCCATGCCTAAAGAAGACTCTGGAAGTCCTCTTATTGATCAGAATTCATCTTATACACTTTTATTTTGCTATTTTATTAGACAGGATCTCATGTAGCCCAGGATGGCCTGAACTCACTCAATGTATAGTTGTTACGTCACACTGCTCCTGAGGGGATGTGAACAAACATCTACTCATGTCAGGTAGGAAACTGATGACAGACCAAAGTCCAACGTGGTGAACCAATGACTTACTGAGATTCCTTACAGTGTGGGTAGGGATTATCTACAAGGGGCACGCACCACTCAAAGGTGACTACATCACCAAAAGCCCACCCTAGCACGGTGACAGCTCATGAAACCCCGAGCTCTCTGCATGACTTGTAGGCATCTTGACAGGTCAGAGTCTCCTCTCCTCAGCGGTCTTCCTGCTTCTATAACCGTAGAGAGGGAGGGAGGGTTCTTCTGAATCTGGAAAATTTCATGGTCTTGCTGAGACTTGTGAGTTGTTTACTTCCTAATTCTGTAAAAAAAAAAAAATTGTTCATTTTTATTTTATATGTATGAGTGTTTTGCCTGCATGCGTGTACATGCACCCATGTCATGAAATACCTGCAGAGGCCTGAGAAGGAGTTGGATCCCCTGGAATTGCAGTTATTGATGATTGTTAACCACCATGTGGGTGCTGGGAACCAAACCTAGGTCCCCTATGAGAACAGCCAGTGCTCTTAACCCTTGAGGCATCTCCAACCCCTACTTCCTGAGCCTTAAGGAGCCTCTCTTTAGAACTTCCTGAGTCTTAACAAGCAGTTTGGAAGAAATTGGTACACAACACTCCACCCCTTTCTCCAGACCTTACTTTCTTTCACCCTCTCATCTATGATGTTCCCTGAGTCTTGGAGGGAATGATATCTAGTTTATTTAAGGTTTAGTTGGATAGATGTGCCATAGCAACAGTCACCTGTTTTCAGGAGCTTCCTCATGGTAATCTCTGCAGTCCATGTCCTACGAAAAAAAGAAGTTTCTGTCTATGGATGATTCAGGCTGACAGCAGCAGTGATCTATGAAGTTAAGGCCAAATGTTTAGAAGGCAGTTAGACAGATGCAGCACATATATTTAACAAAATAGCTTCCTCACTGGGACCTATAATCTCCCCAACCATGGGTTTTTGTCCTGGCTTACAGGAGCAGACATGAATTTTCTCCTGGAGAGTGAGCTTTAAATCTGATTACGTCTGAGAGTGGTTATTGCTATAAGGATGCAGAGCATTTGTTTACATCTAAGGCTATTAGTTGTACCCCAAACAATCTGTGCCAATATTGTCCCTGCAGTCACATTGCGTTTAGCACTTTGATATTGTAGCACATAGGGTCCACAGCTGAGTAGGGGTGTTGGTGACAATTCTTTCACCATTAGCATGCACAGTTCCTTCCAACATTATGAAAAACGTCCAGCAGGGAGGGAGCTTCCGGTGCAGTCCAGCCTGATGTCTCTATGCCTTTTAAACACTGCTTGCATTCTCTTCAACAACAGGGTCTTGCAGTTTAGTTCCGGCACGCAAACAACGGCAGTGGTAACAGCCTTGTCATTTTGAGGGTCTCTGGGATCTCCTTGGCCAGGAGTTCATCAGGAAGTAACCCATCTCTGGCATCAGGATTTTTACTTAACAATCTTATGGCTTTTGGGAGTGTCTTTTCTCAGTCATGTAGGATAACCTTTTAAAATTTTTTGCTGTTGTTTGTTACTGGTTTTTCAGCTGCTCCTATAGATCTGTAATATGCTCAAAGGTTAGTGTTATGTTAAAAAAACTTTTTTATAGAGGGCCTGGAGAGATGGCTCAGTGCTCAGGAGTACTGACTGCTCTTGCAGAGGACCCAGGTTGGATTCCCAGCATCCACATGGTGGCTAACAGCCCTCCATAACTCCAGTTCCAGGGATCCTACAACCTCTTCTGATCTCTGTAGGCACTGCATGGCATGGGTACACCTACATACATGCAGACAATACACTAAAATAAAAATAATAAATAAAATATTTTAAAAACTTTTTACAGAGAGTGGGCCCACCATCAGTTATTCCAAGTAAGTGCCAATTGGTCTTGAAAAGCTAAGAAGATACCAGAAAAGAAACAGTAATAAGTCCAACAGAGTATGAAAAGGTCTCAGAACTTTCATCAAGTCTTTCACTAAAAGACCTATATTGAGCATAGCAGCATGGATGGAAGATACTGCCCCATTTAGCCTTCATCGTCTAGACATTGATCTGGAGATAACCAACCTCCTCATCCGAGGGTAGTTATTGCTGTAGGGGTAACAGTGCATCTGTTTACCTCTGAGGGTGTCAGTAGATCCAGCCTGTGCTACCTGGTCTGGCTTAGGCTCAAGGACTACACTCCGCCTCATCTTGCCTGATGCTGGAACTGGCTCCCTTGTTCTGAAAAGCTCTGTGGCCTTTGTCTTTCCATCACCTACACCTGGCTGATGAAAGGGCCCTGGCCTAAGTGAACATTCTCTATCTTCAATATACTTTTTAAAAAATATTTTATTATTTTTATGTGTATGAGTGTATTGTCTGCATGCATGCAAGTAAGTTGTACCTGTGTCATATAATGCCTGCAGAGGTCCGAAGAGAATGTCAAATTATCCAGGAACTGAAGTTATGGATGGTTGTTAGCTGCCATGTGGATGCTGGGAATCAAACTCAGGAACTCTGCCTAGCAGCTGGTACTCTTAACCACTAAGCAATCTCTCCAGTCCCATCCTCAATATACTTTACAACACATATTCTGAGAAGACAATTTCCCATCCCTAGGACAGGCTCCATGTTTTCTTGCATAAATCATTGCTAAGGCTTTAAAGCCTTTGGGAAGCTCACTAGCACAAGCTCCTCTAGGAACTTGACACAAAACCTTGCCTCGTTCACTTTCAAGTGGCTGGTACACACTTAGGTCTGTTTTGCCCTTCTTTCATCCCCTTTTGATTGCTTGTGAATGTTCAAAACCCAATTTACTTGTTGATCTCCATCATTTATATTTGCCAGAGCTTCTACTTCATAAAGATCACATCTCACCATGGGGCTCAGAAAAGCCACTACAGTCCCACAGTCCCATACCATTCCTGAGGTCCCTGCTTAGTCACTCTCTTTGGAAATCAAAACAACACTCCTTAAACATAGTTCTATCAGGTCCAGTAGACTGGCATCAAACACTGCCTCTCTTATGTCTAATTCTGTCCTTTCTCTATCCTCCAGTCCCTGGTATTAATAGGATTCTCAGATGGCAAAACAAATATCCCTAATGGCTTCTATGAGCCAGTCTACCTCATATTTCCTCAGGCCTTTGTCTCAGGAAGTGATAAGTAGCTACATTACTCAGTTTCTCCACTTTCACAGCTCCTACGGATCCCATTTTCCCTCACATCCCACAGCCTCAGGAACCAGTCTATGAGAAGCTCTTTCATTGCTTATTTAAAAAGTCTTGCTAATTCAGGGCTGGGTATGGTGGCGCACACCTTCGATCCCAGCACGCCAGAGGCAGAAGCAGGTAGCTCTCTGAGTTCAAGGCCATAGTGAGTTTTGGGGCACTAGGGAAACCCTGTCTCAAAAAGACTAAAAAAGAAAGAGTCTTGCCAATTCAAACATTTGAGACACAGAGCACTCCCTGACCATCATGGTCTCTGTGTCAGGTCCCCGTCTGTGTGGATTTTCCCTTTCTCTTTATCAGAGGTTGGAACTGAGGAATATCCTCTATCACCTTTACCTTGTTATCATCTTCCTTATATGGCTCTTCCCAAGGCAAGCCAAGGCCTCTATCCTCATCTTCCTCTTTCTCTACTTTCCTTCCCAGTCAGTGGCCAATGTTCATAGAACTGCTAGCAGTCACATGTCCTCTTCCCACTGTAAACTCTCCTTTAAACAGGCAAGTTCCTCCTGGGAAGAAAGGTGGGCCACAGGACATCATGATTCAAATCCTGCCTCATACATGCTACTTTCAGGAATTGAACTATGATTTTTTTTTGAGACAGGGTTTCCCTGTAGCCCCAGTTGTCCTGGAACTCCCTACATAGACCAGACTGGCCTTGAATTCACAGAGATCCACCTGCCTCTGCCTCCTAAGTGCTGGGATTAAAGGTGTGTGCCACCATGCTCAGCTGTGAAACATTTTTTAAAATGTTATTATTTTTATTTATGGGTGTGAGTGTATTGCCTGCATGTACGTGAGTGCATCTATGTCGTACAATACCTGAGGAGGTCAGAAGAGGTCACTGGATCCCCTGGAACTGGAGTTACAGACAGTTGTTAGCCATCATGTAGGTGCTGGGAATCAATCTTAACCACTGAGTCATCTCTCCAGCCCCGGTAATACATTTTTAATCATCAGCTGTCTGGGGGGGCATTCCCATACTCATGAGGTGGATCCCACTCTTCAATGAGGCATGCCACTCTCAAGTAGAGTGAGATGGTCAAACCGACTCCATTTTATTCTAGATGACTTGCTCACCCTGTGTTTCTTCCCAGCCTCTCCCCACTGCTCTCCCTACCTGCAGCCTGCAGCGACACAGAACAGTCTGCAAGGCTGCACCTGCATTCAGAGGGTACATTGTTTCTACAACATTGGGAAACTTACAACTAGCCAGGCAGAATGTTCCCTCCCAGCTCCACCAGCATGTTTTCTACAATACTGAGAAACTTGTTTTTTTTTTTGTAACTGAAACAGAAATGTTTTGTTAACTGGAAACTTCTTTGTTAACTGACCTGTTCCTGGTCTGGTGATCTGGTCACTGGCCTTCCCCTGGCATGATGTAATTATGGTTTTAAACTTTATAAACCCTGCTCCGCTTCTTTGGGTTGAGAGTTCTTTGGGGTGTTGGGTCCCTCTTGACTGCTGGCTAATTACTAAAAGAATTCTTAATTGGACCATCGCTATGTGGTGTTCCTCTGTGCCTTGCATTAGCTGTTAGAAGAGGAAGATGGGCACCCTGGGATTTCATACAAATACACACACACCCCGGCACTTCCTTCTGCGACAGCTCAGACTTGGTCGCATATGCTATCCCCCTCTCAGGGAGCATGCACCACCACAGAGAGGAAGGATGCCACCACACAACACAGGGGGAAAGCTAGATAGCCATACTCAGAGTTGCCCCGGACAGTCCACCCTCACCACGTCTCAGCACTGCAGGGGCCATGTAACCGCTCCTTCCTAATTGATCTTTGTTTCTATTGGTTCCTGTTCCAGAGCCAGTTGTGTTGTGCGACACTACTCCTGAGAAGTCATAAGCAAACATCTACTCACCCCAGATAGGAAACTAAGAACAGACCCAAGTAGTGATATTAACAAACTCCAACTTGGTGAGGCAGAATTTATTGGGGTTACTTTCAGGAACCTGGACAACTCAGTGTGGGTGACAGCTCACAAAAGATGGAGCCCTGGAGCTCTTTGCACACAGCATCCTAACAGGTCAGAATTTCCTTTCCAGAGCAGTTCTTACTGCTTATATAATCTCAGGGAGGTAGGACGGGTCCTTTTGAATCTGGCAAGTTTCAGGGACTTCCTGAGACTGATGAGTTGTTTACTTCCTGAGTCTTTTGTTAAAGGTTTATTTTTTATTTAGGATTTTTTCTTTTCTCTCTCTCTCTCTCTCTCTCTCTCTCTCTCTCTCTCTCTCTTTCTTCTGTCTCTGTTGTTTTCTGTTTTTTGAGATAGTGTCTTCCTGTAGCCCCAGCGGGTCTGGAACTCACTTTGGAGACCAGACTAGCAATCTCACAGAAACCTAGCTGCCATTGCCTCCCCAGAGCTGGGTTAAAGGCATGCACCATAGTATCAGGCTTTTTCTTTTTTTGTTGTTGTTGTTGTTGTTTTGTTTTGTTTTGTTTTTTTAACACAAACACATTTATTACAGAGCCAGAATGATCCAGTTACCTTTCCGGGCTTTAATCTTCACTGGCCCAGCCTTGATGCAATGCAGGCAATAAGCTTGCCCTGCTGGAACTGCTCCTCCAGGGGACTGCTGGTTTGGGCATTCTTTTTCTTTTCATCATATTTCTTTTGAGTTTTCTTTGATCTCTTTTTGTTTATAATCTCTTCTTCCTCAGGAGGCAGCTTGGACCCTTTCTTGTGGCCCAGGGGCAGCTCATAGTGGGACTTGTATGTTATCAATGAGCACAATCAGCTCATTATTGGATGCATTGTAGACAACACCAATGGGACTTATTTTGTGAGTACACACTCAGAGCCCCAGGAAAAGTTCCCACTACCAATCTCAGGACACGTACTTCTTAGTTCCTCCTCAAACTCAGACTGTGTGTATGCAGTGCTGGCCAATCTTAGTGTTGGCAGCAGTTGTCTGAGCTCACACTTTTACTTCTTGTGGTAGGGCTTTCTCTTGCCCACAGTCTCTGGCACTTGTGCCAGTTGTGCAGAGACATGCCCATTGCTTATCACTGACTGGAAAGAGGAAGCCTGTTTTGTTTTTTTGAGACAGGATTACACCGCATACCCCTGACTGGCCTAGAATTTGCTGTGTAGCCTGGCCTCAAACTCAGAGAGATCTTCCTGCCTTTGCTTCCTGAGTGCTAGGATTAAAGGCATGCACAACTATGCCTAGTCTGGGTACTTTTTAAAAGAATAATTTTTTTTAATTTATGTTTGTGTGTGTGTGCATGCACACGTTCATGTGGGTACCTGAAGAGGACAGACTCCCTGGAGGTAGAGTTAAGAGCATTTGGTGAGCTGCCAGATATAGGTGCTGGGAACAAACTGGGTCCTCTGGAAGATAAGCAAGAGTTCTTACTGAACCTTCAACCTCTCTAGCCCCACTTCCTGAGTATTATAGAGCCTCCTTTTAGAACTTCCTGAGTCTTCATAAGCACGCCTGACTTCCTGAGTCTTCATAAGCTCTCCTGTTTGAATTTGGAGGAGTTGCTGTTTGAGGACAGTGGACACTGAGCTGACCTTGAACTCCTGACCCTTCTGCCTTCACTTCTCACAGGCCAGGGCTATAGGCCTGCGTTACTGTACCTGTCTCTTCTTCCCTTTATTTGATTGCATCTTTCTTTCCTCTTTTCTTTTTTCTTTTTTAAACTTTGAGTCAGGGTCTCATTCTGTAGTGTAGGCTGTCCACAAACTCATGGTTTCAGCAAAACCAAGTGTTAGGTCTATTTCTTTTTTTTTTTTTTTTACTTTGTGGGGCTAGAGAGAGAACTCAAGTTCTCATACAAGCTAGGCAGTACTAGGGGACTGAGGCAAGAAGACCACCATAAGTTCCAAGCCAGCCTAGGGTACATAGTGAAATCCTGTTCTAAAAGATAAGCCAACGAACAAAGAAGCAAGCAGCAACTTGGTAGCTCAGGGGCAGAGCTTGCCTAGCTTGTGTGAGAACTTGAGATTTGCTGAAGCAGAAGGAGTCATCCTGCTAGAGTCACTGGACTCAGTAGCTCTCCTGTCCAATGTAAACTGCTGAATTAAGTTCTAAAGAGAAACAAATGCTTATTCTAGAAATCATACTGGTAAATTGTCCTGTGCTGTTTGAGCACACTGAGAAGCTGACTCTGGAGATGGGATTTTCTCTCCCACTTCAGACTCAATCCTGTTATCTCAAGTTGTTCTCCAAGACTCTAGTCCACGTTCAGGCTGGCCTCCTGATGCCCCAACTCGGAAAAAGGAGAACAAAACAGCCTCAGAGTCAAGGCATTGTGCTATTGAGAATAACTAAGGGATAGATAAAACTAATTTCAATAGAGGTTATTGTTATTTATCTCATGGTATAAAGTGCCTATAGCAAAAGTAGCTAATGGGATTCTCTATTTTGTCACAACAATGAGGAAAGTCATTAACACAGACTAATGCAAATAGTATATGAAAAGATATATTTAACTACTTAATAAAAGAGCCAACAAGGTAGAGCCTTTTTTTTTTTAAAGTGACAATTCACAGTCCATGAAGAAGACAGATAGAACCCTCTGCCTAAAATTCCTCAGTCTTTAAGTTGTGAACTTCAGTTTGATGTTTCAATATGCATCAGTTACTTCTCTCTGCCCAGTGTTTACACTCCTTCAAAACCTAAAGCAAGGGGGTGGTAGACCACTCTCTGAACTATGTAAAATAAAAAGATTTTATTTGTTTTGTGTTTTCTATAAGGTTTACCTGGGAACCTATAAAGTGCAGTGTGCACACAGGTAATATTAATTCATTATATTATCTTATGTGTGTAATTTTCATTCTATGTCTTTTAGTAAGATGATGCTGCACAGCACTCTTCTGAGCCAAATAACTGCCATCTTCATGACTTCAGCTGTGCCTGCTGAAGATCATCACAGTTGGGTTTGCTGACTGTTGTGTTCCTTCATTAAAGGAGGGGTAAGAAGGGTCATTGAACCCTCAGCAGAATATCCAGCCACTCTTCCTAGGCAACTGTATGTAATTCTGCCCTAGTCACAAATGGTCTCCTGAATATGGGGAGGAAATCTGAGAAGATTAGGAAGAGAGGACTTGACCCATGAGTTCTAGAGGATATGATACCCACTTCTGGCCTCTGTAAGAAGTGCACACACATGGTGCATTTACATACATGCAGGCAGAACATTCATACACATAAAATTGTTTCTAAATTAAAATTTTAAAAAGAAAGAAAAAAACTAGCCGACCAGAAGCACAGCCAGAGTCACCAACATGCTCCAGGTGGAGTCATTGTCCAAATTCAGAGCTGCCACATAGAAGGACCTTGGACCTCATGAAGGCCTCATAGATTTGTCCATGGGAGGATATACCAGCTGCTCCGGCATGCTCAGGACCTTGGTGGGATGGAAAAAAACATCCTTCAAAGGATCTTCACAATGCTGTTCTGTTCTTGGAAAAGCTGTCCAACTTAGTTCAGAAGGGACAGCTGTCCCCATGTCAGCTGCAGGAAGTAAAAACAAGATTTCCTCCATGTACTGGGTGACTTTTTGTTCAGAAATGGAGCTGTGGCTATGGATCGCCACAAACCTTCCTCTGATGATCTGACTCCAGATGTCATCTTTCAGTTCTTAGGAGAGGACACTGCCACTCACCAAAGTGAGATCCATTGGCAACCCTTTTCTATTATATTTAAATTTTTTGTTTTGTGTGTATGTATGTGGATGCATGTGTGTGGAGGTGAGAGGACAACTTGTTAACTCTGTTCTCTCTTTCCACTGTGTGGATCCAGGGATCAAACTTAAGTCATCAGGGTTAGTAACAAGTACCTTTACCAGGTGAGTTATCTCACAGGACCTCCTTAGTTTTCTGTGGGTTTTTCAAATTGTTTATTTGTTGAGATGGTCTTCCTGTAGTCCCAGCTGACCTGGAACTCACTATGTATACCAAGCTGGCCTCAATCTCACAAAAATGCACCTGCTTCTGCCTCTTGAGTGCTGGGATTAAAGGTGTGTGGCACCATGCCCAGCTATCCCTTGTATTCTTAATGTTCATAGAATGATGCAATTCTGTATAATAATATAAGAAAAAAGCCTCAACAAAATAAAGTAAAAAGACTGTTGGCAGTGTCACGTGGAGGATAAAGATACTTTGCTGTGCAAAGTATAAATAAAGATAAATCTACTGCACAGCAGGGTGACTACAGTTAACAAAGTACTTTTAGAACATTTTAAATGTTCTGATTTTCTTTTTTTTAATGTGTATGAGTGTACTGTCTGTATGTATGTCTGTATCCATGTCATGCAATGCCCTTGGAAGGCACTGGATTCCCCTAGAACTGGAGTTAAGAATGGTTGTTAGCTGCCATGTGGATGCTGAGAATTGAACCCAGGTCCTCTGCAAGAACAGCCAGTGCTCTTAACTGCTTAGCCATCTCTCCAACCCCTAAATGCTCTAATCTTAAATGATAAATATTAATGTGATGGATAGGTTAATTAAATCACTGCACAATGTATACACATATAACACTACCACATGCATCCTATAAGTATGTATAATTATTATATGTCAATAAAATGTAAATTAGGGCCAGTGAGATGGTTGAGTGGGTTAAGGGGCCTGCTGCCAAGCCTAATGACATGAGTTCAATCCCTCGGATCCACAAAGTAGTAGGAGAAACTGATTCCTGCAAATTGTTCTCTAACCTCCACAAATGTGCTGTGACACTCTTGGGCCTACATGGACACCCACAAAACAAATACATGTAATTTAAATATAAAATAAAAATTTTTAATTCGAAAGAAGGGGCTGATGTGAGTAGAGACTGCTGTCTAGTCTGACTCCTAAGATTGATTCCCAGACCCCATATGACTCCTGTAAATTGTTCTCTGACCCCTAGACTGCACCATAACATGCACATCCACTCATATGCACACATAATAAAAAATATTTTAAAATGCTTTCTAGGGTTGGAGAGATGATTCAGAAGTTAAGAGCACTTGTTGCTCTTGCAGAAGTCCCAGGTTTTGTTCTCATCATCAGTCTGGTGGCTCATAACTTAACCCCAGTCCCAGGGACTTGATGCCTTCTTCTGGCCTCCAAGCATGTGGTACATATATGTACTTGCAGGCAAAATACTCATACCCAAAAGATTTTTTTTAATTAAAGAAAGGTTGAAAAGAGACGGACATGGTGCTGCATATCTATAATCTCTTCACTCAGGACACCAAAACAGGAGGGTTATTTTTATTTTTATGTGTATGTGTGTTTTGTCTGCATGTATGTAAGTGTACCCTGTACATGCAATACCCCCAGAGATCAGAAGAGAGTATTAGACCTCCTGGAACTAAAGTTGCAGATGGCTGCTAAGCTACCATGTGGATGCTGAGAACTGAATCGAGGTCTTCTGAAGAGCAGCCAGGGCTCTTAACCACTAAACCATCTCATGTATGTGTATACGTGTGTGTGTGTGTGTGGCACAACGCAGGATGGGCCTTAGCCAGGCCACCTGTCATGAGGAATAAGGGAATGGCTCCTGTGGGTGTGGAACTCCACTCTGGCCAGGTGGGACACCAGCTTCCACCCTGTGCCTGGATGATCTGCCTAAGAGACAGAACACTAGTGGCCCCAGTCAGGAACCACCCCATAGGACGACTGACTAACCAAGCCTATAAAACCCTTTGCACTTCCTTGAAAAAAAGTATTTGCTGCGGCTCGCCCTCCACATACTTTCACACAGCTCCTGAGGTCTGTGTGTTGACTCTGCACCTCTCACCCCCTTTTGGTGGAGGCCCTGCGTCCCCGTCGGGCCAGCCCTGAGCATGGGGACCCCAAAATGTGTGTGTGTGTGTGTGTGTGTATCAGTGTGCAAGTACCATGACACATGTAGAGGTTAGAGGACAACTTGCAGGAGTTGGTTCTCTCCTTCTACCATGTGGGTCCTGGAGATCAAACTCAGGTCCTCAGCTTGGCAGGGGCTTTTACCCACTGAGCTATCTCACAAGCCTCAGGAGGATCTTTCGTTCCAAGGCTACAACATTAGATTATGTCTCAAAAAAAAAAGTTATCTTCTGTAAGTTACACACAAACACACACACGCCAAATGTGGTGGTACATGCCTGTAATCCTAGCACTTGGGTGAGTGGTGGAGGCAGGAAGATTAGGAGTTCAAGATATCCTTGACTACATAGCAAACTCCTGGACAGTGTGGGGTATATATTGTGAGATTTTCCTGTCTTCAAAAACATTTTAATAAAAAAGAAAAGAGGGCTGGAGACATGATTCAATAGTTAAGAGCACTGGCTGCTCTTGCAGAGGACCTGGGTTCGATTCCCAGCACCCACATGACAAATAACAACCATCCCTAACTCCAGTTCCAGGGGATCTGATGCCCTCTTTTGACCCTATGGGCAGTGCATGCCTACATGCAGGCAAGGCTCTCATACACATAGAATAAAAATAATATTTTTTTTAAAAGAAAGGAAAACAACAACCACAACTAAAAAGGCTAGGGGCGTAGCTCGGTCCTTAGAGTGCTTGCTTAACATGCAGGAAGCCCTTACCACAGCATAGAGCAGGGTGGAGAGCAACACGCCTATAATCCCAGTACTTGGGAGATAGAGGAAGGGAGAGCGGGCAGAAGTTCAAAGACATTCTTTCAAAAAGTATTTTATTATTATTTTTTATGTGGGTGTTTTGCCTGCATATAGAAGTGCACCAGTGTTAGGCAAAGCCCAAAGAGGCCAGAAGAGTATCAGATCCCCCGAAAGTAGAGTTACTGACAGTTGTTAGGGGCAATGTGGATGCTAGGAATCGAACCCAGGTCCCCTGCAAGAGCAGCCAATGGTCTTAACTGCTGAGCCATCTCTATAGCGCCTCAAAGTCATTCTTAACTTGGTAGAAATAGATGCTTGTCCCAGTTATTTTATATTGCTGTGATTAAAAACATTGACCAAACCAAGTTTGGAAGGAAAGGTTTATTTTATCTTACATCTTCATGAACACAGTTTATCACTAAGGGAGGTTAGGCAGGAACGTGGAGGAGCTGAAGCACAGACCATGGAGGAATGCTGCTTACTGCCTTGCTCCCCTGGACTGTGCTCAGTCTTCTTTCTTACCCAACTCAGGACAACCTGCTGAAGGATGGCACTGCCCACAGTGGACTGAACCCTCTCACATCACTAAACAATCAAGAAAATGCCCACAGACATGGCCAGAGGTCAATCCAATGGAAGCAATTTACCAGCTGAGGTTCCCTCTACCCAAGTGTGTTAAGTTGACATTAGAAACCATCCTAGAGCAGGGCCTGATGCCCTCTAGGTTATATGAGACTCTGTCTCAAACCAACCAACCAACCAACCAACCAAAAAAGAAAGAACTTTTTCAAAAAAGAAAAACACAGAAAAGGGCTGGGGATTAGCTCAACAATACAGCAATTGTTGGCATATATGAGGCCCTAGGTTTTATCCCCAGTATCAAAAACAAAAACAAAAACAAAAAGACAAAAAAAAAAAAAAACCCCACAAAAAAAAAAACATGAAATTGGTTTTGTATGCAGAAAACTCAGTAGAACCAACAGACAAACTAGGAAAAACCCCCAAGAAGAAAGCTCATTAAGATTGCTGGATAGAAAATCAATTGTGTTCCTTTACAAAGAAAGGAAATAGCTGCAATGTTTTAAGTGCACAGAGGCTGGGATGGGGCGCAGCTCAATGGTGGAGCTTTTGCTTCAGCATTGCAAGAAAACAGAATGGATGTTGAGCCAATGCCCAACACATTTTGATCATTGAGCATTGATTGGTTCTTACTCCCTCATTTGTGTGTGTCTGTGCTCACAAGCAGGTGTGTCTTCTGGTGCACATGAATGCACGTGTGCATTGAAGTCAGATGTCAACCTCCATATTGCTCCTTTGTTGTTTTTTTAAATGTCTATATCTGTGTATCTGTGTGGATTTATGTCACATGTGTGTGCTGATGCCCTCAGAGGCCAGAAGAGGGTGTCAGAGACCCTGAAGCTTGAGTTACAGGCAGTTGTGAGCCACCCAATGGTGCTGGGAACCTAGTTCTCTGGAAAAGGAGCGAGTACTCTTAACTGCCGAGTCATCTCTCCAGTCCTATGTATTTTTGTTTGTATAGGACCTGGGAATCCATGATTAGGTTAGGCTGTTTTACCAGCAGGGCCCAGGGCTCTGCCTTTTAATGCCTCCCCAGTGTTAGGATTATAAACACAAGTCATCAAAATCATCTTTTTTGGATGGGTGTGAGGGGCTGAACTCAAGCCCTCCTAACCGTATGTCAAGCACTTTACTGAGGTTATCTCCTCAATCCCTTTTTTGAGCCAGGGTCTCACTATGTAGTCTGGCCAGGCCTGGAACTTGATAAATAGGTCTCAGACTCACAAAGACCTGACCACCTCAACCTCCCAAATGCTGGGATTAAGGATGTGTGCCACTGTGCGGGGTAGAATTCTAAAGACACTTAAAAGGTCAAGTAAGGGTGAGAAGTCAGACATGGAAGGGGGGAAGTCAGAGAGTAGGTCTGGTCTAACTCCGTTTTTTTGTGTATCAGCGTCCTTTAAACTTGAAAGTGTTGGAGGCAGGCCTGGTGGCGCACACCTTTAGTCCCAGCACTCGCGAGTCAGAGGCAGGCGGATCTCCCTGAGTTCAAGGCCAGCTGGGGTTACAGGGAGAGGAGGCCCTGTCTCAAAAAGACCGAAAAAGAAAAGAAACTTGAAACTGTTGTCTAGGCAAGGTGGGTGCAAACCAAGCGCATGGGAGGCTGAACAAGAAGTTGCAAGTTTGAGGCCAGATGGAGATATCTACACTGATTTCCAGGCCAGCCTGAGATTGATACCTAGTGTTTACTGGAACGCGGGGGCATTGTCTTTCACCTCCCTCGGGATCTGGCTCCCTCACAGGTGAGCGATCTCTCCAGACCAGCGAAAGGCAACCAGAAGGTGGCAGACCCCAAAAGTGAGGAGTCACTCACTTCTGGTGTTGAGTTCCAGGCACGCTGAATCTGACTACAATCCCACCAAGTTGTGAGGTCCGGGTGGACAAAATGATTTCTTGACTCTGTTCTTGTCAGGTTCAGTACACTTCCCTACAGCCGGTTGTAGGCAGCTCTCCATCCTAGTCCTAGGCAGGACGTGCCCAAGCTTTCTAACTGGCAATGGTCCGAGAGCTCCACCTTTACACTACACCCGGAGAGGGGTCAAGGGGATGGGATGACCAGCCCTTCCCACAATGCCGCGGCCTTCCGGGAGGGGCAATTCCTCGCCTGTCCTGAGACCTCGCGAGAGTACGATAGCGCCCGTTGCAGCCAGACTCCCCTTCCCCGCCTCAGCTCTGCATCCTCCGCCCTTTCCTCTCATCCTTCTACTCGCGCTCCGCTCCCAGATTGGCCAACAGAGTCGGTCAGTTTTTGTCCTGGGCAGAAAGCGGTTCGGCCACTTGTCCCTCTCTGGCCCCGCCTCCGGGGCCTGTGGATTGGACGGCGGTGTCCGACGTCACGCGCTTCCGCGGCAGAGAGAATGAGCCAATCAGGAGCTTGGCGTATTTTACAAACTGGGGAAGCAGCTTCAGCAGAATCCCAGAAAGTCGACGGAAAAGCTGAGAAGATAGAGGTGGCCCTGCGGGGCTCCTGAAAAGGTGCGGCACGGGGATCCTGGACGGGGAGGAGTCCTGCGGAGGTTCCTAGAAGGACAGCTAGGAGACCCGGGGCGAGAGAGCAGGCTTGGGGTGTCTGGAGGCGTCTGCCCGAACAGCGGCCTTGCAGGTGGTGGGGGCTTCTGGGCACATGGATTGGGACGAGGAAGACGTATCAGGGATGTCAGTACTGGTACCCTAACACTTGGTTGGCTTTGGTCCCCAGTCTTGCCTGCCTTCTTTCTCAATTGTAGCCGCCGCCATGACTACCCTCCAAAGCGCGAAGGATCCCCTCCCCCGAGGCGTTTATCCCACCCCTAGCAAGATTCCAGTACTCTCTCAGAGATGCCCAGATTTTTCCATAGTCAAGCCGTGCTCCCTGGACCAGGAGAACCAAGACCCAAGGGTAAGAGGGGCTTGGTGTGCAAAGAGAGTGGTGACGGACAACACACATCAACAGTGCTCCCCAATGCTGGATCGCTGAATCCTAACTTTTTGTTCCCTCTCCCTTCAGAGACTGGTGCAGAAGCCATCGCTCCCTACTCAACGTCCCCTGGTTGACTCAGCAGGCCTCAGATCCACAGTCTTAAACCAGACAGACAAATCACAAAAATTGATGGGACTCACTCAGCCCCGGAACCCCTTGGAGGAACTCAAGCCTAGCCTTGGAGGACAAAACGTGGGGCTTGGACCTCCTCCCCGGACAGGTACCTGTTGGAGACCTCCAAATAACCTTCCTGGTCGAGTAAGAATGGGAACGGTGCAGTGGAATTCGGGGGTTTTGCACATCCACTGGTCTCTTGCTTATTGAGCCCTGGTCCCTACTCTGAAAGCTCTTTTTTTTAAGAAGCCATCTCTTCAGCAAAATGTCATCGTTTCTGGAAGCCTGTTCAGCAACCTCAGTAATTGTTAATTGTTCTATGTTGTCCTAGTACTTTGCAGTACTTCCTGTATAATCTGTCTATACTTTGATGTGACTGATACGTCTCAGTAGCCTATATAGCTTTTTAAAAAATTTTTTAACTTAATTCTGTGTATGAGAATGTGGGTTCATGCATGCAAATGAGGCATCTTTGGAAGACAGAAGAGGACATCAGATACACCCTTCCCATACTCCACAGCTCACACCCCCCAGCTAGAGTTACAGGCAGTTCTGAGCTGCCTGAAACTGAACTCCAGTCCTCTGCAACATGCTCCTAGCTACTGACCCATCTCTCCAGAATGATATAGCTTCTTCTTAAAAAAATAATTTGCCGGGGATAGGGGCACGCTTTAATCGGAGGCAGAGGCAGGTGAATCTCTGTGAGTTTAAGGCCAGCCTGGTTTTCATAGTGAGTTCCAGGCCAGCTGGGGCTACAGGGAGACCCTGTCTCAAAAAGACCTAAACAATTAAAACATAATGTATTGTGGGGACTGGAGAGATGGCTCAGAAGTTAAGAGCACAGGCTGCTTTTTCAGAGAACCCAGCATCCACATGGCAGCTAACAGTATATCTGTAACTCCAGTTCCAGGGAATCCAACATCTTCTACTGACCTCCATGAGCATTGCATGACATGGGTACATTTACATACATACAGGCAATATACTCATACACATAAAAAAATTAAAATATTTTAAAAATAAAAATAATTTATTTTAAAATTATGTCTATGTGTCTGTATGAATATGTGCGTGTGAGTGGGGGTGCCTGTGGAGACCAGAGGCATCTGATCCCCCTGGAGTTGGGGTTATGGCAGCTGTGAGTCGTTTATGTGGATCCTGGGAACTGAATTCAGGTTTTCCATAAGAGTAGTACATACTCTTAACCACTGAGTCATCTCTCCAGCCCCCACAATAACTTAAGGACAGGGGCGTTATCTAATCTTGATTACCTCAGTGCTAAGTAGTGACTTACATGAGGTTCTTGAAACATTTGGCAAGCTAGGTTCAATGGGATGATAAATCAATCTCTCTCTCTCTCTTTCTCAGGTCTTATGCTGTCCGGGCTGGCCTTGAACACCTGATTCTCCAGCCTCAACCTCTTTAAGTGCTGAGATTATAGATGTGCACAACTAAGCCTAGCTTGAATGTCTCTTGCTCACTCAAGCTGACTATACTAAGGTTCCTATGGACACTCGGCCTCTCCCATCCTGTTCCTTCTCATCTTCCTGTCTCTTCTTCCCTTGCAGAGGCTACAGGGGCCATAGAGTTTGTTGCTGATCCTGCAGCCCTGGCCACCATCCTGTCAGGTGAGGGGGTGAAGAGCTGTCCCCTGGGGCGCCATTCCAGCTTGGCTCAGAGAGTTATGGTTCGAGAGAGCAAGGGAGGCACCGTCCGGAGGGGCCAGGTAATGAGAAGAATGTGAAACCAGCTGGGGTGGGCTGAAGAACAGGTTCTGAACTCTTGCTGATAGCCTTTCTTGGGGTCCCAGAGTGCCCGGTCTTCAGCATACCTGACCCCCAAAACCCCCATCCAACGACTGGACCCTGCCAGGGCTTCCTGCTTCTCAAGGCTAGAGGGACCAGGACCTCGAGGCCGGACTTTGTGCCCCCAGAGGTTAGAAGCTCTGGTGAGTACCCTTGGGGGAGCTGATGGTCAGTCTTTCTGAAAACTTCTTCTGGGACAGAGCGGGGCCTTGGGGTGTTTTCTCATGATGACCCAGCTCCTCCTGCTAGGGGAGGTAGGCTGGTGTTCATGTGTGGTTTGGAGCCTACTGCTTCTGACTCTGCTTTCGTGTCTTGCTCTTATGGCTAGAATCCACCTTCAGGACTCTCCTTTCACCCCTCCAGCCGCCTCAACTTACAGGAGCTAAGAAGAGAGACATGTGGCAATAAGCGGTGAGGAGGGTGTGGATTCCTTTTCAGTCTAGAGTGGGGAAAACGTGGCCGCCCAGGGTAAGCCTGTGGACTGGGGTTCAGGTCTTTAGTATGATGTGAAGGAACAGAGGAACAGAAATGTGAAATGCTGCTTCTTTTGTCTAGAACATAAATTATGACAATAAATGGGTTTGAATTTAATTCCTGACCCTTAGCATTATCAGTTACGTAACCTTGTCTTAACCTGCCTGAGTGTTGGTTCTTTATCAGTCAAGTGAGGATAACATTTCTACTATTAGAGCTTGTGAAAATGCAATGAGTTGATGTTTGCAAATCACTTAGCAAACACCCAGCCACGCTTGATACTCAATGATAGCTCTTATCCTTATTGTCAGCAGGACTTCAGTGATCCAGGCCTTAAGATTGCACCCGGAGACCCCAGTTCAGCCTGGTGAGTGTGCCTGGCAAGGGGGGGGGGGGTAGGAGAGTTGCCTGCACTGGGACAAGACTAGAAACAGGTGAGCAGCTTTGGGAAACAGGTGTAGGGTGAGGAAGTAGGGAGGGAGGTCAGAAGGAGCCAGAGGTCTAGAGATAAAGCTCTGTGGTAGAAGACTTACCTAGCATTCCTAAGGCTCTAGGTTCAAACCCCAGAAGCTCACACACACACACACACACACACACACAAACAGGAGAGGAAGAGACCTTCTGAATAGGCCAGAGATTGGCCCATTTGTACTTGTGTCCCTATTTCTGTCCTCTCCCTGCTACTTCCTGCAAGACTGAACTTCTATTCTTGCTGTTCTATCCCTAGCTTTGAAGAGCCATCACCATCCCCAGTCCACACAAGGTGTTTGGATTAAGTATTTGCTGAAGTCGTATTGTGCTCTTGGGATTTGGGTGGGAGTTCTAGATACTACAGAAAACATCCTGTCCCCTCCCAGCTTCCTCATTCCCTGAAGGAGAACCTGAGAGTGTCCCTCATTCAGATGAAGGAGGAGGAGCCCTCCTGGGTCTGGCCCAGCGAGTACCACTAAGAGAAGCCCAGGAAATAATGCACACCAGGGTGAGAGGGGCCTTCCTGGAATGAGGGTGGGGGTTCAGGAAATGCACTGAGGACTGTAGGTTGACCCGGGCAGTCTTGGGTCTCAGAATGTTGATGAGTCCGAGTCTGCTGAAGTTAGGCTCATGGCTTCCTCAGAGTGGGTCTTACTCCCTTTATGGGGTATTTGGAGGGGTGAGAGATGACAGACTGGTATATGTTTGAATCACCATCAGATCAATGCTGAGGCTGAAACACATCTAACACTTGTCAGCCAAAAGTATCTCTGCCTCCAATCCCCAGATATTTACTGACAAGCTATTGAATGCAAACACTGTTCTTGTTGCTGAACATACATATTCTAGAAAGAGAAGGCCAAAAAAATTAAAATAAACACATATATAAGATATATAGAATGGTGATATTTTCTGTAAAAACAAATAAGCAAAATAAGGCACTGAAGGGAAATTGGGAGAGGGAGTAGTTGTCGTAATTTAAAGTAGTTTAGAGTTATGCATGATGATACATGACAAATCCAGCACTCAGGAGGCTCAGACAAGAGAATTGCAAGGACAGTTTAGGCTGCTACATAGCGAGTTTCAGACCAGCCTAGGCTATACACCAAGACCTTGACTTTTAAAAAAAGAACAAGTAAGACTGGGAGTGATGGTGCCTCAGTACTCAGAGGCAGAGGCAGGTAGATCTCTCTGAGTTCCAGGCCAGCCTGGTCTGCATAGTGTGACAGACTAGCCAGGGCTACATAGCCAGACCCCGTCTCAAAAAAATTTCTTTTTAATTTGTAATTATTATTTATTTTTTGGTCTTTTTGAGACAGGGTCTCTCTGTAGCCCCAGCTGGCCTGGAGCTAGCTTTGTAGACCAGGCTGGCCTTGAGCTAACAGAGATTCACCTGCTTCTGCCTCCCTAGTGCTGGGATTAAAGGCATGTGCCACCACACCAGAACGTAATTATTATTACTTTAATGTATGTGCCTTTCTTGCATATATGTAAGTTTATCTCTGTCATGCAGCCTGCAGAGGCTAGAAGAGGGCATCAAATCCCATGGATCTGGAGTTAAGAATGATTGTTAGCCTCTGTGTGAGTGCTGAGAACCAAACCCAGGTCCTCTGCAAGAGCAGCAAGCACTCTTCACTGCTGAGTCATCTCTCTAGTCTCCAAAATAAATTTTTTGGTTCTTTTGAGACAGAGCCTAGAGCTTGCTGTGCAGACTATGCTGGCCTCAGTCTCACAGAGATCTGCCTACCTCTCCCTCCAATGTGCTGGAATTAAAGGTATTCACCACCATGCCCAGCTCTAAAATAAGTTGTATTTTATTATTATTATTATTTGTCTCTTGTGAGACAGGGTCTCTCTGTAGCCCCAGCTGGCCTGGAAGTCACTATGTAGACCAGACGGGCCTCGAACTCACAGAGATCCACCTGCCTTTGCCTCCCAAGTACTGGAATCAAAGGCATACACCACCACCTCCAGCTATTTTATTATTTTTATATTATGTGTATGCATGTATTCCCTGCTTGTATATAGGAACACCTGTGTTCTCGTGGAACAGTGCTCATAGAGGACAGAGGAGTGCATTTGATTCCCTGAAACTGGAGTTACAGACATTTGAGGGTGTTGGGATTTGAACCCCGGTCTCCTCCAAGAAAAAACAGTGCTCTTAACTGCTGTGTCATCTCTCCCACCCCTAAAATAAGTTTTAAAATGTAGTTTGGTGGGGCTATCATATAGTAGCAAATGGCACCACAGAGGCTGTGACTGTTCCTCATCTTTGGGTCACAGTAGAATCTCCTTTCATCTTAACTGCCCCTGCAAGCAGTAGTGGTTGCCAGAACTATTGTGTTCAGGAGTTGTGGCTGCCACCTTGGCCTCTGTCCTTAGATCCTTAGGAGGTAGGACTGGATGGGATTGAGGGAGCTGACTAAATATAGTGTTGAACTGTCTATCATTAATAGGGACTACAAGGGTCCCTGTAGACCTCAACTCTCCCAGCTCTCTATTTGAGACAAAATACCAGCTCATTTGTAGTTGAAAAAAGAATAAAGTTGTTAATCTATGGGGGGAATGATCGTTGTTTGGTGGGACTGGAGAGATGTCTCAGTGGTTAAAAGTGCTTGCTGCCCTTGTAGAGGACCTGCGTTTGGTTCCCAGCATCCATGTTGGTTGACTCACAACCCTGTAACTCTAGCTCTGGGGTAGCCAGTACACTCTTCTGGCCTCCCTGGGTACCTGCACATACCTGTGCACTTACATGCATACACATTTATAAATAATAGAAATAAAGGAATATTATTCAGTCTCTTTAAATAAACAAGGAGGTACTGTGATTGAGATGATGTTTAAGTGAAGACCAGGAATTGTGTGAGCCATACAGATGCATGGGAAAGAACATTCTAGGCCAAGAGAACTATAAATGTAAAGGCCCTGCAGAGAGAGTATGTCTACTATGTTTCTGGACATCAAACTAGGCTAGTAAGATTGAAGAAGAGCAAGAGGAAAGGACCCGGACCAGTATAAGTTCTT
Source organism: Eospalax fontanierii (assembly GCA_035773235.1). Taxonomy (NCBI): domain Eukaryota; kingdom Metazoa; phylum Chordata; class Mammalia; order Rodentia; family Spalacidae; genus Eospalax; species Eospalax fontanierii. The sequence continues at coordinate 14,007,349 of CM069537.1, forward strand.
CGGTTTTTCTTGGGGTGAATAGAAAGCCAAGGGGAGGGGCTGGAGCGATGGCTCAGTAGTTAAGAGCACTGTCTCCTCACAGAGGATTCTAATTTGGTTTCAGGCACCCACATGGAAGCTAATAACTATCTGAAACTCCAGTTCCAGGGGATCCAATGCTACTTTCTGTCCCCCAATGGGCATTGATGTACAGATATACATAAATACATACACATAAAAAAAAAAAAAAAAAATTTTTTTTGAAGGAAAAAAAAGGCCTGAGAGTGCCTGACCAGTGGGATGGAAGCTGTTTCAGAGTCCAGAACGGGTCACAGAAGAGACTGGGAAATGCTTGTTCTGAAGTCACACACTACAGTGCAACCTCTACGCATAGGATGAATGCATCTCTGAGCTGTCACCAGAGAAGTTTCCTTAGGTAGCACTTGACACAGAAACCCACAGTTGACCACTGTGCAGAGAACAGGAGGCTGCAGAGTGCTCATCCCTGATTAGGACACCTATTTCAAACCTCTGCCTCCCAAAGCTCAAGGATCATTGCTGAAGAGGAGGCAGAAAGATTGTAAGCGCCAGAGGGGGTGGATGACCACGAGGGAACAGAGTCTTCCAGACAGCTGGTCAGTTACTCATATGAACTATCAGGACTGGTGACAGCTTATACAAGTCCTATGCTAGCTCAAACCAGCAAAATTCCAGTATAGTCATGGGAAAGTGGCTAAGAAATCTCAACCCAACCTAAGGATGTTTTTGCAAATTGATGGCTATTAGGAGGGGGAAAGATGGTGTGTTACAGGAACGGGACTCCTGGTGGGCCAGTGGATGGACACATGCCGAAGGACATTTGGGGACACAAATCAGACTCTATAGACCATGAAAGAGAGTACATTAAATTGGGTGGGGGTCAGTCGGGGGAGATGCAGATAGGGGAGGGGATTTAAATACCGTCAACACTATTGTATGAAAATTGATAAAATTCAATTTAAAAAAAAGCAAGGAGGATAAAGAGTGAATAAAGGAGTGACATTTGACTTGAATCACATTGGTGTTGTACATGCTAAATAGCTGGGTCAAGGCCAGCCCAGGATACAAAAGACCCTGTCTTAAAAGAAAATACTGGCTGCTGCAGGGAGAATAAGACAGATGAAGGTAAAGACAGGATGAGCACTCTACCTTTTTCCTCTCTGCAGGGCAGTAGTGACTTTCATCCAGTGCCCTCTCCTGCCCCTGTAACCCAGCCCATGTCTGGCCGTGTGATGCCACCTGTCACCCGCCCATCACCCTTTGGACAGGCTCAGCGTGTCCCTTCCCCAGGCTTCTCAGCTGTGGTTTGTATCAACAACTCCTGGGCTGGGCAGGAGCAAGAACAGTTTGGCTGCAGAGCCTCCCTAGGTCCTGTTGTTTCCCTGCTCAGCCACCTGTCTCTTCCCCAGAACTCACATTCATCCTTGCGACGCTTTGCCATTCGACCCAAAACCCAATTCACACCTATCCGGTCAGCCCCCAGAGTCCAAAAGGTAAGAGGAAGTAGAGGAGGTAGCAGGCATGGGCTAAGGCTGGGGAAGGAGGGGTAGGAGGAGGCTTTGAGGGGAGGGTTAAGACAGGCCAGGGGAGATTGCATTTCACCACCCATGGGTGTTGGGCCTTACTGATGAGTCGTTTCTGTCATAGACCCAGTGGTTGAGAGGTCTCTCTCCTCATTCCTACCCTGAAGAGCCTCCCCTGCCCTGGGTAAGTGTCACAAGTCTTCTTGGTTGGTGTGATGGCATCACACCATGCTGGGATGCCTTTAATCCCAGCACTCAGGAGGCAGAGGAGGACAGGAGGATCTCTCTAAATTCGAGGCCTACTTGGTCTATATAGTGAGTTCCAGATAAGCCAGGGATATGTAGAAAAATGGTCTAAGAAAAGCAAAACAATAAACAAACCTTCCTGTGCTGGGGTTCTGCTGGCCTGGAGGGCTTCATGATTTAAGGCAGGTTTGCTGTCTGGAGAAGCAACTTGCCTCTCCATCTGGCCCTGTTAGTTTAAGTGTAGGGTGTCTGTCTATCCCTGCCTCTATCTCTAGCTGGCCTCAAACTTTTTAAAAAGCTCATTTGTGTGTGTGATTATGATGTATGAGTAAAAGTGGGCACATGTGCACAGTGTGTGTGTAGGTCTTGGAGGTCAGAGGACAACTTTTGGGAGTTGTTTCTGTCCTTCCACTATGGATTCCAAGATTCAAAGTCAGGTCTCAGGCTTCCACGACAAGCCCTTTATATTCTGAGCAATCTAGCCAGCTTCAAACTTGAAAAAAAAGAAAGAAATTATGTGCATGAGTATTTTGCCTGCATGTATGTACTAACTACTTGTATGAAAACCCAAGGAGGCCAGAAGAGGGCATTGAATCCCCTGGAAATGGAGTTATAGTGAGTTGTTAGATGCCATGTGGGTGCTGGGAGCCGAACCGAGATCCTCTGGAAGAGCAACCAGTTCTCTTAACTGCTGAACTGTCTCTCCAGCCCCACCAGTCTCAAACTTTTGATCCTCTTGCTTCAGCCTCCTGAAAGCTCTATTATAAAGTGTGAACCTGACTTCTAGAGCCACTCAGGAGCTTTGATCCATTCCTCATGAAGGTGAGGGTAGAGTAGTCTCTTCTTTTTCCTACCCAAGCCTGGCTTCCTCACCCACCTCCATCTGTGTGGCAGGAGCAGATTGCTGTGCGGTTGTTTGACCAGGACAGTGGCATCACATTGCAGGAGGGAGCTGAGAAACTATCTGTGGCAAGTACTTCTAGACCTCACCCCAATAAAACCCCCAACTTCCTGGAACTAAAGATGCAGGTGCGTCTGTGGGGACAACACGTTTGTTATATTCTACGCCATGAGAGGGCTGGGAACAGGGTGTGGGGAGAGGACAGTGTGAGGAGAATTTGTGAGCCCACAATGATGATATACTGGGATACTCTCTCCCACCACAGCGCATCGGTATCCTGCAGCAGCTCTTGCAACAGGAGGTAGAGGGGCTGGCAGTAGACAAGTGCGCCCCTCTTAATGGAGGCTCTGCTCTAGACATGACTGAACTTCAGCCCCTGCTGGCTACAATTTCTAGAACTCTGAATGTTCCAGAACATAATCCTGGAACTTCCCAACTTCCTGGACTATCAAAATATTCTGGACTGCCAGAGCTCTGCCTTGCAGAAGAGTGTGGGGAGCCACAGCCCTGCCCTGTGGGGGAGGCTAAGGTGGCTCAGCCTTGCTGTCCCACAGAGCCAGGATCACAAGAGCCATCAGAGCCCTCCCAGGAACAGCCAGAGGTCCCAGAGTCTTGTCCTCCATCACTGCCTAGTCCCCAAGGGTGGGCTGGACCTCCTGAGGCCTGCCCTAGGATAGAGCTAAGGGCATCATCAGCCCATTCTCTGGAAGCTAGAAGTCCAGAGTCCAGCCCACTACCCTGCTGCAGTCCAGGGCCTCCCGCCACCACCAGCTTGACCTTCTCTTCACAAAGCCCTCTTTGTGCCAGCCTTCCTATCCGCTCACTTCAGTCTCTGAGGCCTCAGACAGGCCAGTCAGGTAAGGAATTGGCCAGGAATGGGAAGAAAAGTGTTCCATCTCTTTGGGAATGGGCCCTAATCTGCACCAGGCAATCCCATGCGTTCTTGGCTCTGGCTCCCACCTGAAGAAAATCAGGGCAACCCCTCTAGTCCCAGGCTCCTAATTGGCTTGGCCCTTGAGGGAGGGGAAGGGGCAATGCCTGATGGGTTTATAGAACTCCAGATTTTCCTCTAAAGTCTCCATGGCCTCCAGGCCCCAGGAGTCTGGCCCCTCGAACCCTGGCCCTGAGGCAGCGCCTCAAAGCTTGTCTCACCGCCATCCACTGTTCCCATGAGGCTCGCCTGGATGACGAGTGCGCCTTCTACACCAGCCGAACCCCACCTCCAGGACCCAGCCGAATCTGTACCAACCCTGTGGCCATGTTGCTTGAATGGCAGGATGCCCTGGTGAGCCTTCGGTGTACAGCCAGACAAAACTGGCACAGCAAGCCTGCCTGTGGGGAGTGGGGCAGTGGCTGGGCTGACCTTGTGGCCTCCTTTACTGAGAAGTTATGGAATGTGACATGATCTCTCTCCACTCTTCAGTGTTTCGTTCCAGTTGATTCTGTGGTCCCACAGGACTCTCCATCATGACCCTGGTCTACACCTGCTTCTTCTCTGATAAGCACACCCCTTCTTTTAGCCTTATTTATTGTTAATTTGTACGTGGCACTGGGAGCCAACACCCTTTTATCCTTCAATAAAAGTCTCTACATTGTCAGAATACTCAGCTGCACTTTAGGTGTTCAAATAGGGCAGCCACTGCTGTTGTTCTCCAGTTGCCCACATGGTGGCAGTGTGCCCTGACTTTAAGGGATTTAAGCTCAGGATCATGAGCTTCCACAGTAGAAGCTATCCTGCCCAGCCCACCTTCTAGTCAAACTCTTAAGTGATTGAGGGAATTGTGGGACCTGTTCTCTCTGAACCTTGAGATCAGTCCCACTTCCAGGGCCATCAGCTATTTCCTCATCTAGAATGCCTTTGTTGGAACTTGCAGTTGGGCACCTGTAGTCTTAACTAGATGGAGGCCGTCCTGGCCAAAAATCCATAATCCATCTCAAACCAAAAGAAAGAAGGAAGAAATGAAAAACTAAGCAAAACAAAAACTGCTAGAATTCTTTTTCTGCAGTAGGGAAAAGGGCAGGCACACCAAGCCCACCCCTTGGAAATCCTCCACAATGGCTGGTGTTCCCTTCAGCCTACAGAGGGAACTCTCCTGAAGGAGAATTCTAACCCTTCCCACATCAGAGCTGAAATCTGGGCTGTCCTCTCCTTTTGGAGAGAGGCAGACCTCAACAGGCTTAACTAAGCCTCTATTCCCAGTAGAGATTGACAAGTAGGGTGGGAGTCCTTCAGGGGGTCAGGGAAAAGGCCAGTCACTATCTCCATCCCCATCCCCACTCTACACCAAGGTAAGCAATCACACAGGATTCTCCAACTTCATTTTATTGGTAGCTGTAGCTCCAGGACATAGCCTGGAGAGGGGTGGAATGGGGACTGTACAAAATGAGTTTTAAATGTTAGGAAAGAAGTCATTGGTTCCTTCAGTTCACAGAAGGCTGCCAAGGCTAGAGCCTGGGGCCCGAAAAATGGAGATGGGGTGGAAGGGAATATCATGACTAAGGTCCAGTACCTAACCTGTGCTACAGTGTCCCCTGGTTTAAACAAGCTCCTTTTGTCCTTTCCCTCCCAAATTGCCAGGGTTTCCCTTTCTCCTTATGGAACTCTGATCCAGATTAGTGAAACTGCTCCCCAGCTCTAGGCAGAAGAGAGGGCCATGACCTCCGCCTTGCCTCTCCGGTCTGGCTTTCGGTCTGGCTTTCATTGGAGAACAAGTAGATCCAGGTGGTCCCTCCCTAAGCGGCTCTTTTCTTGCTGCCCGCCTCACCTCTCGGCTCTCCAGCCACTTAAACCCTTAAGCCCCAAGAATCCGCCCATTTAGGTAGCCTCAGGGAGCAGGAGAGTCATCTTCCCCAACCCCTGCTGCCAAGCTCTGAAAGGATGGGGCCTTGGGCGGGGCAAGCTGGAGATGAGTGAGGCGGGAGCGAAGGGGTGGGCGGAGTGCGCTGGGAGGCTCAGTCAGGGTAGATGATGAAACCGGAGAAGGTGCTGTACTTGTTGGTATTACCGCCATGCACCTTGCCACCATCCAGCTTGATGAAGACTTCGTCACCCACATCTAGGTGCAGAATGACGCTGTTGCTGGCATAGTCATAGTTCTGATCCGCGTCCTGAGCAATGGCGCTAGCCCGGACCTAAAGAAGGTGAGGAAGGAAAAAAAAAAAAAAAAAAAAAAAAAGAAAGAGGAAGAAGAAAAACAAAAAAAAAACAAACAAACAAACAAAAAATAACATAAACCCAAAACCCACAACCCTTACACCCTGAGCAGAGCTGGAGCTGGAGTGACTAAGGGGGTCAAGTCGAGTGGCTGCTGGAGCAAAGGTGGCTTAGGTGCTGGGGAGGACCAGGAGAAGCTAGGAAATCCCAAAGTTTCTCAGTTTCTGCCAGTCACTAACAGCGAGACTCAGGCACATGTCCTGCCTTCTCTGGGCCTCTATTTGCAATACAAGGTGCGTGCAGGCATAATAATAAATAGAGCCTACCTCATGAAGTTGTTAGGATTAAATGAGTTATTACCCGTGGAGTGAGTTCAGAATCCTGTGTTCTGTATAAAGAAAATGTTAGAGTTTGCAGTAATCCTCATTCAAAAAATAAAACTAACTTTCAGGATACTTCTAAGATTCCATGGAATTCCTAAAACTTGCTCTCCCTGGGTTCTGGGGCAAAGGTGTGTCTGAGCCTATATTGCAGGGTGTGAGTCCCAGGAAGGTGCACCATTGTCCTCTGGCCTTCTGGGGCACATTTCCCTGGGGATTGTCACCTGGTGCCCCCAGATCTTGGGAGCCCCTTCTCTCCTCTGTCCTCAGCAGTCCAGACACACGGCAGCCAGCTCTCCCAGCGCCCCCCCCCCCCGCTCCCCTTTCCTTCCCACCGGGACTGGTTATTAAATCATTAATTATTCATCATTATTCTAATCATTATTTACCATCCCCAGGGCCGCAGCGCCTGCGCCACAGAATACAGAGTGGGAGCTGCACAGCCCCACCCCTTCCAAAACCAACACACTTCAAATACATATCTTCAACCTCCTTCCAGATTCCAGGCCCAAACCAAGCCCATCCACTCCCTGCCACAAGCAGAAAGACACCAAGTCTCAACTCACACTTTCACACTCCACAGTCACAGATACCCTGGAATCATGCACACACTCATGTTTCCTTAGAGACAGGATCTTAACCCCTTACAGCGAAGCATGCCTTCACAACTCCCTTTCCTTAGGTTCTAGGGGAGGTCTAACTCCAAACGGACCCCGAAGATGAAGTAGGAGGTGGGCCAGGGGTGATGTCTTCTTGAGATCTGGAGGACGCTGTGGCTAAATAGCAAGGATTAAGGCTCTGATGAGTAGGCCTGATTCACCCCAGGCACCACCCACTCTGTGGTCTTAGAGGTCGCTCGGTCTAAACCTTCCCCCTCCTGCACAGTTTATGCAGTGCCGTTCACCAAAGTCTACCATCTCTTACTTGCTTTTGTGTGTGCCTTGAGCTGACTCCTTTGGGGGCTATGCCTCAAAAATCAGCCTAGCAGTGATTATGACTACCCCAGACATCAAAAACTGGGAGATTGCCAGGGAGGACATAGGACCCACAGAGCAGGTCTCCATTTTCCTGTCCCTTGCTCCCTAGTTCTTCCAAATCTAAATCCAGTGGGTTCATTCTACCACCTAACTGACCCCTGAGCTGTCACATGATTTTCCACTCTGCCTACAGACTTAGTGTGTTTGCAGAGGGCAAAGCCTGGTTGCCATTTGGCCTCAGGCTCTTCTGAAGACTGAATAACTGCCTAGCAAAAGGGCAAGCTAGTGTTTTCCTCCCTCCCTCCCTCCCTCCCTCCCTCCCTCCCTCCCTCCCTCCCTCTTCCTTCCTTCTTCCTTCCTTCCTTCCTTCCTTCCTTCCTTCCTTCCTTCCTTCCTTCCTTCCTTCCTTCCTTCCTTCCTTTCCCCTTTCTTTGAAAAACCAATCTGAATGATTTCACCTGGGGAAAGACATGCCACTCTCTGAGACAAGATTCCAATCTAATTTCTTGAAACCAGATCCCTAGTGTCTTGTCCCATGCCAAGGCTGAGACACTCATAAGCCAGGAAGACTGTCCCAGGAGAGCAGGTAGCTCAAGATAGGAGGAAAAAGAGGCTAGGGGGGTAGGTCAAGGCACCAAAGATATTTGGTATGGGGACCTATGGTTGGAGTATGAGGTTGAGGCTGCAGAGACATTAGGCTTTGAGTCCCAAGTTCTAATTCTGACACCATTCCTAATGCTCTGTGAGACTTTGGGCAGGTGATTTCTTTTCCAGGCCCCCAAATTCTCCTTTTTTGGCTAAATTAAGCTATTTATAAATTTTTGGTAGCCTTTTATTCTTGGAGTCCCTGCTACTGTCTGGAAATGAGCTAGGTTATACACTAAGTGTAGGGAGACTTAGGAAGCCACCAGTAAGATCTGGGGCAGGCTCACCTGTCCGTTCTTCATCAGATCCGCCCACATGCTAGTGCCGTCTCCGCCACGCATGAGCACATGGTAAGCGAAGAAATAGACGCCTGGCATGGGACAGGTGAACTTGCCGCTGGCTGCCTCATAAGCATTGCCCACGTTGGTCACCACGTCGTCAAAGCGCAGCACTTCATAACCCTCGTGAGGCCGCCGCAGACCCGCATAGAAGGCAATTCGAGGTACGTAGCCGGCAGGAGGCGCCACTCCTCCAGGGCCTGCGCCGGGAGGACCTGGGGGACCTGGTCGGCCTGGCTCTCCCGGGGGCCCTCTAGGACCTGGGGGTCCTGGGGGCCCCCGCAGGCCTGCCTTCCCGCGCCTTCCCACCTCTCCCTTGGCACCTGGAGGAAAGGGAGGCACCGAAGCTGGTGTGCCGTCGGGGCCTGGGCCTCGGGGGCCGTGGGGATCACACACCATGCGGCAGCGACCCAGCATCTCGTAGTGCGTCGGTCCGCCGGAGCTGTGCACCAGCAGCGGGATGGCCACCAGCAGCAGCAGCACCATGGCCACCCCGACGGCCGCGCCCGCCACCCGCTTGCGGCGGCTCAGCCGTGACGCGGCCAGGGCCAACAGATCGTCCTCACTTTTGGGCGCAATGGCGGCGGAGGCCGGGGCCTCTCCGCAACCTCCGGCCTGGGTCTGGATCTCCCGACGGCTCGCCCGACCACCCTGCCCTGGCGGGCTCCTGTCCCGGCGGTGCTGCTCTCCAAACCGGCTGTCAAAGTGAGGGTCCCCCGGGTGGGCTGGGCCAGGGACAGCCCTGGAGGGTTCAGAACCTGTTATCTTTATTGCCCTGGGGTGCAGTTCTAATGATCCGGGCGCCTGAGGTCCGCAGCTTCTTGGACGGTTGTTTTCTTACAGGTCTAGCATGCCTGCTCTCCAGACAGGTGCTTTCTCGCGGATGGCGGCGTCTTGGGTACGAGGCTACCCTAGCCGATTTCTCCCGGCTGGGCTTGGGACCGTCCCCGCGCTCCGGACGTCCCGGGCTCTGAGCTGCGGGTGGCGCTCCCTGGATGCGACCTCGTCGGAGATTTTGCACTCTAGCTCCTGGAAAGCCCTACCTTCTTCCTTCCAGCAGCCACCGCGGCAGCTCAGGTTGGAGCCCCGGCCCAGCAGCTCTCTCCTGCAAGCGCTTTCGCTCTCTGTGTCCCTAACCTTCCTCCCCCTGGAAGCGGTGCGGGTGGTGTGAGTCGCTGGGAGGCAGGAGTCGCTATAAGCGGCCGCGGGCGGAGCGACCCCTGGTGTCCAGAGCGGGAAGCGCGGGGGCGGGGCATGCTGCGCCTCTTCCCCCACCTCCCTGCCAAGCCCCTGGCCTCCAGGTTTCTTGCGGGCTCCCAGGGCTTTGCAGAGATTCACGGCCCCCTCGGTATCCTTACTTTCACCCTGTACCTCGTGTTTGGCATTCTCAGAGCGTAGAAGCCGGACAGAGCGATGGGATGGATAAGCAGGAGTCAGGATACAACGCATAGATAAGTCCACAGAGGGAGTTGCAGAGCTAAATAGGGGGTGAGGGGACTCACAACAAACAGAAAATATAAATAAATAGCAGCAATTCACCACCCCTTGCCCCTCGGTTCCCAAAACTGAATGGCGAAGATGGCAAAGGGTTTAACCAATACTTATTAACCAGAATGGGAAAAGCCGAATCTCCTACTGAACCTACCCTGGCCCCTAGGGTTGGGGGTTCACAAAAACAGCAATGTGTGTGTGTGTGTGTGTGTGTGTGAGAGAGAGAGAGAGAGAGAGAGAGAGAAAGAGAGAGAGAGAGAGAGAGAGAGAGAAGAAACGGACAGGAAAGCAGAGAAGGAAAGACAGAAAGAAGTCAGAGACAGATAGAGACAGAGAGACAGAGACAAAGCTTTGAAAAGAGACTAACTGACAGCCCCAGAGCGGGAGAGCGAGAGACAGAGACGGAGAGAGAGAGACAGGAGCGGAGACAGGTTGACAGATCGAGAGAGAAATGTAAATGGCGCGCTGCAGAGAGACACCCAGGTCCGTGTTCGGACTCCAATGTGACATATCAACTGTTGGGAAAGACGCGGGGGCGGGGCAGTTCTGCAAGCCAAGTGGGAGGCTCTGGGTCTGTGCATTGTGACAGACTGCTGGAGAGCTTGCGTGTGTGTCTGTGTCTGTGTGTGTTAGAGGGTGGTGACCATGAGATCCTGGCCTTGTTTGTCTAGGGGTGAATAAGACTATGGTTGTGGGCTTTGTGAGCACATGTATGAGGCTGCTTAAAGAAGATATTTGCATGTCCCCACCTTAGTCCTGAAATTTGAGGCCCACAGAAACCAGTTCTCCTGTCTGGAGATTCTCCTACAGAATCTCCTGGTGAGAAAGAGTCAGAATGTTGTTCTAGTCCCATTTCTCTTGCCCAGCCCAGGCCAACTCCTGTCCTAGCTCAGACATTATGAGCCCCAGAAGTCTTGACCCTTTCCTCTCTTCCCAAGTGTCTGTTATCAGAGAAAACCTAGAGAAACTGGACCCCACATAATGAGAGTTTGGTTGGTTATGCATGGTAGTATAACTGAAATGCAGATTAGGTATTAGGCACCTCCTGTAGGAGGTGACTGCGTCTGCTTTCAGGTTGACGAAGAAGAAACACTGGCTTTGATCAGACTGCAGAGGGAAAGCCTGGGGCTGAATCCTTCCCTAGGACTTTGCCTCTCTGGGGATGGAAGGCCAGAGGCTGGGAGAAGGGTGTGGAGGACTAGCAGTGGACAGCAGAAAAGTCCTCTTAGAGAATAGGGTAAGCCAGGAGTATGACGTATGGAAGATGCTGTGTAAAATGAAGAGCACACGACACACTGAAGCAATCAAGGAGTAGAGAGAAGGTAGCTTCCTTATCTCTTGCTTCGCAGATACTCCTTCTCTGGACCTCCCACCACACCTCACCAACAGTCTGAGAAAGAGGTTTCTGGAACTGGGGCTGGAGTCGGGAGAGGTCTTTCCCCCGTTGGGAGAGAGGATTGGTAGCCAGTGGGGGAGGGGCCGCCTCCTCCAACCATAAATACAAATTTTATTCAAGGTCTTTGTCACCATTTGTCTTCCTGGGGGGTGAGCGGGGGAGGGCTGGGGGCCCTGTCGCCCAGTGCATGTCTAATTCCAGGTCTGCTCCCCTAGGCTGGATGATGGATGGATCAGAGAAAGCGGCCCGGCTCACACAGGCCTCCCCTGCCGGAGCCTGAGGCCTCATCTACCCCAAGTCCTGCCAACCCTTCTTCCTTCTGGATCTCCTCCCCCCATTCATCAGAGGCCCTCTCTGCCCAGCTCTGCACCCACCCACTTATCCTACTCGCCAACACC